>CM019075.1:39422233-40768183 GCA_009667805.1 Leptobrachium leishanense | reverse complement strand
GTGTTTCCTTCATTTGACAGCCACATTGTGGATGATAAAACATAAACATGGCATGCTATATTTCATTATAAAAAGAGGACCATGTCCGGATTTGACTAATCAAGGTGCCACATATCCACTGGCTCCTAAATTTGTGGATCTCTCTACTAAAATCTACAAGCAAAACTTTGCCTGGCTCCTAAGAATGTTTTAATAAGGTTTTGGAGCATCATGGGATATGTCATTTCAGGACAAAAGGATGCCAAGGTTTGCCATCACTGGGTTAGGGTAATAATATAATTCAAAGTGAAACAGGAAGCTGCACTCGTGAAGCTTCTTCCGCCACTGTTGACTTTTCACAAGCAAGGCTGGCGGCACACGAGCACATTTGGTGCTTGTGTGCGCCCGCACTTACCTGCATCTGTACTGTTTTGACAGGGAGGGCCAACCACTGGATGTGAAAAAGCCCTCCCCGTCTAAAAGCTAAAGTGATGCTGACAGGGATACAAAGCTGAGTGCACAGTGTGGAAGGAACAACCACTCTCACGGACGTTCCTTCCTCTCTCTTAACGCTCGTGTGCCGCCAGCCTTAAATCCAGCATATACCCACGTGTGAGAGCTGGGGGCAGATATACCCACGTGTGTGAGCTGGGGGCAGATATACCCACGTGTGAGAGCTGGGGGCAGATATACCCACGTGTGAGAGCTGGGGGCAGATATACCCACGTGTGAGAGCTGGGGGCAGATATACCCACGTGAGAGCTGGGGTAATATATCCACGTGAGAACTGGGGGCAAATATACCCATGTGAGCTTTTTTTTTTTGGGGGGGGTGCAAGTAGCTGGTCTTGCCTAGGGCGCAAAATAGTCTAGCACCGGCCCTGGCTACCAGAGACTGTGCTTATTCCTCTATTGCTGTGCACTCCATTCTGCAGTACCTGGAGAGACTACTGGATTACCGTGCTGCAACTATCACCATATCTGCTGTACCAGAGACTGTGTGTTATTCAGCTGTACCTGTTCATCGCTGTGTAATGCATATTGCAGTTTCTGGATTTTCATATTGCCAAAGAAAACCGTTGTGTTTTTGGTTTCTTACCTGCTGTTATCAAGCTCTGTGTGTTCATTACCTGCCACAGTTTCAATATATACATATTTACCTGCTTCATTGTATCCAGTGCCTTTTATTAACCCATTTAACCCCAGCACCTGGGATATATACTGAACTTTGGTGGCTCACGACTGGTGCCACCCTGACAGACATGGGAGAAGGTAAAAGAAATTATGAAGGCCAGTATTGAGAAACAAAAAAATAAAAGCAGACAGACGTAGGGGTCCTGCACCAGTATGTACGGTTGGGGATATGGTCTGGCTGTCTACCAGAAACATCAAATTGTTGGTGCCATCCATGAAGATGGCTCCCAGGTTTATTGGGCCTTATAAAGTGTTAAGACGTATTAACCCCGTCTCTTATGCGTTGGCTTTGCCTCCTTCTCTACGTATACATAACGTATTTCATGTCAGCCTCCTGAAGCCTCTTACCTGTAATAAGTACACCAGAATTGCTGTTCCTCCTCCACCTATCAAGTCTCAGGGTGAGGAGGAGTACGAGGTCCGTGCCATCCTTTGGTCCCATCTGGTCAGGGGTGTCTTACAGTACCTGGTGGACTGGGAGGGTTATGGTCCTGAGGATCGTTCCTGGCAGACTGCCTGCGATATCCATGCGCCTCGTCTGGTTCGCCTGTTTCATGAGGCTCATCCTTCGGGACCTGGTGGTCATTCTGGGCCCGACCGTAGACGAGGGGGTTCTGTTAGGTCCTCGGCCCCCGTTGTACCCCCTGGGGGGTCTGGGCAAGAAGGGGGACCACTGGATGGTCGGATGCCAGCACTTTCTGCTGGCAGATCGGCATCTGAGGGGGCGGGGTCAGGTGTGGTTACCAGGAGCCACAGGCTTTAAAACAGGGCTTTAGGAATGGCCTCATTGCCCTGTTGTGGAGTTCATTTGACACACCGCTACTTCCTGATTGTATTTGACTTTACTGTTGACGACCCTTCTTTGTACGCGATCCCTTCTCCTGATATTTGCCCCGGCTTGGCTTAGACTACTCTCTCTATCGTGTTTATTTCGCAGTATCACTTGTTATAGTGATTGGTTGTTATTTCTGTTTTATGTTATTTCTGCATCTGACTGTCCTGCACCTTGCATACTTCACGGACTGTCATTCCACGTCTGCTGTTTCTGAGCGTGTCCTAGGTAACCTGTTGGTATTGAAACCTTCAGAGCCTAGAGGCAATTCCGTTAGTCCTTGTGTCTCCTTGTTACAGTCTGTAAGTTATAAACCTTTTGTATTATTCAAGCAGATACTTCTGCTCTCAAGGATCCCAACTCCGCTACTCTTGGGTAAGCGATACAGCTACCATTACAGTCCTCCAGGGTCTCCTGCCATAGCGTTTCATTTCATTTAAATGTCGACGGATAGTTTGCACTGACACTGATGCTCCCTGAGCCTGCAGGACAGCCTGAATTTCTTTGGAACTTGTTTGGGGCTGCTTATCCACCATCCGGACTATCCTGCATTGCAACCTTTAATCAATTTTTCTCTTATTTTGGTTCTCAAGTCCTCAGACAGTTTTCTTTCTGTTGTTCATGCTTAGTGTGGCACACACAGACACACAACGCAAAGACTAAGTTAACTTCTCTCCTTTTTATCTGCTTTCACGTGTGATTTTTATTTTGCCCACACCGGTTACTTGCCCCAGGTGAGTTTACAGGAGCATCACATGCTTGAAACAATCTTATTTATCCACAATTTTTGGAGATTTGTGTGACATTATGTCCAATTTGCTTTTTGTTTTGTTCCAATACACACAAAGGGAATAAACATGTGTATAGCAAAATATGTGTTACTGCAATACTTTTCTGTGAGAAATACTTGATTTTCTGGAAAAATGTCTGGGGTGCCAACAATTTCAGCCATGACTTATATATATATATATATCTTTCCCAGGGTTAAGGCTGGCCGTTCACTGTGTCTGTATTCATCCGAATAACAAATCGGAAGTAGTCGTCCGACTAGTCCCACAGCACAGAGGATATTCTACCCTTTTACTGCCTTGCAACTTCCATTGGACGACTTTGGACGACTACACCAAACTAGTGACCTTTTCCATTTGAATGAGATTTGTCAGACAATTTCAAATGACCTGGTGCAGCATACATGAAAATAAGATGGAATTGGTATATGGTACAGTTCGGCAGTCTTCAGCGGCAGGGAAATTGTCCCATAGAGAAGTAATGGTTAATCTATTCAAAGAACGCCGAAGTGCACCGAAGGATCCAGGAACAAAAAAATTAGTTTTCATTTTTATTTTTTTTATTAAATGGTTCATTCTTCTCATTTTCAGCAAACAATCTTTTTTTATTTATTTTTCTGAACATGTTTTTGTATTTTTGGTATTTTTTGACATTTTCTGATCCCCAAATTTTTTAAAACAGGGGATTTACTCTGTAGTCAGACGGTCTTTGGCGGCATTCAGCAGTGTTTTTTTTGTTTCTGTGGTTCGGCTGTCTTCGGCAGTGTTTGTTTTTTTTTCTTTTTCTGCAGTCTGGCGGTCTTTGGCGGTGGTCAGCTGCGTTTGGTGGTGTGTCCACCGGTCTTCTTGGATTGTACATAGTCGCTTGCAGTGGATGGATGACCCAGGTCGTACGACTACGTTGTCTGTAGTCGAATGACCAAGTCGGTTGTCTGACTACCGACCCAGTGGACAGCCAGCCTAATTCTGTTACCGGAGTGGGATGGGATTCCCCCACCCAGAAAGCTATTGCTCAAACTGGGCTGCATGCAAAGAATGAACAGTTTCCTACCACTCTGATGCCTGTGTGGCCACCTCGCTGAACGCAGTTGGTGTGCTCAGCACTACAAAGCGCGATCCTTTGTAGCCCCGTCCTACGTCCATCATAGCTTTTTGATGCAGAGGCTGAAATCACTAGTGCACATGCTACACCGTGTGGCCCTTCCCGTTGAGCCGTCACAAAGCTGCGACGGACACAGGGAGGAGCGGTCACACTGAAGCACTAAGCGCACTCGTCTGACCGCAGCCTTCATTTTTAAACATTTGTAGATTTACTGGAACAAATTGCAATATTTCTGCCCTACATGGACCTAGACTTTTCTCATATTTACCCAGGACATACTTGAAAACGAGAGAAATCTCAATGTATCCTTCCTAGTAATATACTTTCTCCTTCTACTTTCTACTTTTAAAATAAATAAATAATTATTCAGATTTTTGGGTCTTTTTCAGCCTTCACTGATTTTCAGCTTTCACTGATTTGTGTTTTTGGTTTTGTCTTTTTTTTTCTTTCAAGTTGTCATGGTCTTATCACTGTTGTTTTATGGGCCCAAGATCTCTCATGTTTATTTTCCCATTTTGAACATACCATTTGACTCTAATTTTTTACGACATCTAACCCCCACCCATGTGACATTTAAAGTCTTAATGTTCAATTCTAGGATACTGATCAGTAAACATCCAGACCTGAAGAAGAGAGGATACTTATTGAAAGCTTGTCTTTTAAATGTAACGTTGGTCAAATAAAAAGGTATCACTATTAGGATGAGCTGTTCGGTTCGATCATTTCGGAGTTCGATTCGAACTTTGGCCGTTCGCAAGTTTGCGAACTTTGAACTTTTTGGGTGTGTTCGGTTCGAGTTCGCAAAAAAAAAGAAATTTTGAAAAAAGTAAAAGAAATGCTTAAAAAAATACTAAAAAATCTAGAAATAAAGAGACTCTTTACTGCAGAATATAAGCAACGGTTTATTAGATATTGAATTAAAAACTAATGTGTACGTGCAAAGATTCTCACCTCTAAATGACCTGTGTTTTTCAAACGGCATAACAACAGGTGTTTTTAGTCTGGTGTAATGAATTTGATACATTGTATGGATGTAGACTATACTAAGGGGGTGGGGTGGTGTCTGCTTCTGAGTGAGAAGTGGTAATTTCCCTCCTAAAACTTCTTCTAATTTGCTGCATTTCACCGCTGTATGCTCAGCTCATTTTTATCGCTTTCGCTCATCATGTTTAAACGCAATTTTGAAGCCACATCTTATTAAATGACCGACATGTTAGATATCGTTCTTTCCGGCAGACTCCGCAGATTCATAATATATCATTTTTCTATGTATACGTCCTGTCCTGGCTGTATATTATGAAACAAAATGCAATAAAAATTGAATTTTTAATCATCTGCAGTGTGTAAAGTGTTTTTTTTCACATTTTAGCACATGAGCATTTGCGGTTATGTTTTCTATAGGGTGCGCTTGTACAAAAATTAGAAATGGGGACTTGTTACATTTTGTGGAGGGAATTACGTGATTTATAGCAAACGCACCCCATAAAGAAAATTATTAGTGCATCATCGTTCACATTATAATTGCAATGTGAACAATATTGCTGCATTAATAAAAATACCGACTGAGGAGGCTTGCAGAACGCAAGTGAAACGCGTTTCGGATTTTGTTCGTATTTATTTTCGTATTTCTTTTCGGATTTTATGTTTATTATCTGATTTTATTAAAATTTTATTTACTTTTATCCAATCCATCTACTTTCCTCATTTTGGGATTTTTTTTGGATTCACATCCATTCAACTGGAGGAAGGACCCCCTCTAATCACCTAGAGGTCCATATGCTTTATTTACAGAGCCATCATCCCAGAAGGCTCTGAACCACGTGAGTTGATCATTTTTATTTACATACATTTATCTGCCTACGATAATGCACCATAGCAATATGCTTTTCATTTGAGGTGCATCACGCCATCATAAGGAAAATTAAAGGACATCTGCACGTGGGCGAGGTCCCCCTCCAATAAGAGACCTAAAGGCCTATTTTACGAGCCACTGGGGGCTCCATCTTTGTGAGTGTGATCATCTTCACGATTATATTTGTGATACCCACCGTACTGTACTACGCGATAAATTTCTCTTTTCATATAGGACAATGATATCATATTTCCGGTTTTTCTGAATGGGAAGGCCCAATCTTGTCCTGATATTTCTAAGCTAAGTTCATCTTTACATTTATCTTTGTATTAATATATGTGTTGCGCACCCTGTAAATACATTTGTTTGTATTTTTTCTTTGAGATTTTGGAAGGTGAAAGGTACGCCTAATAGGTGAGCAGCAAAATTGACCAGTTTTCCTCACATAAATAGACAGCGCCGAATACTCTGAACGATTCGTTCAATTTCTGCATTAATAAAAATAACACACATAAAAAAATACATGTTTTTTTTTTTTTTTACTTTATACCTGGTCATGTTGGGTATCATTTGAAAGGCCATGCTCAGGCCTTTCGATTGACACCCTCCATGACCCATTAGATGCCTGGAGATATCGGGGTTCAAATGAACCCCCTATCTCCACCAGGGCAATATATATATGCATGATGGCCATAGGCATGCGCACGGGGTGTGCCGGGTGTGCCTAGGCACACCCTAATCCCACCCACGGCACACTCTGGGTCCCGGCTGGCCACATCCCACGGATAGCCACCGGGACCCTCTGCCTCTGCAAGCCTGTAATTCCCTGGTGGTCCGGTGGCTGTAGGCTCTGCAATGCGATCAGAACACAGAGCACGTCCCACACAGGACCCGTGCGCTAGCGATCCTCTGATGACCTGTCACCTGATCGCCGGCACACACGGACTATGTCAGAGAGTGCCGGCAGTCAGGTGAAAGGTCATCAGAGGATCGCTAGCACACATGTCCTGTGTGGGACGTGCTCTGCGTTCTGATCGCATTGCAGAGCCCATAGCCACCGGACCACCAGGGAAGTACAGGCTGGATGAAGCGGTCCCCTCCTCTGCCAACGGACATGTTCATCCCCCTCCCTGCAAGAAAAAAGGTAAGGCTAGGGTCAGACAAACGTATTTTTCGCGTTGCCCCTGAAAAAGTGCGTTCGAACGAATGGACGTATTTGTTCACGGAATACGCAATAGCGGTCATACGATGCGCATTTTCGTCCGTGGTTTCGTACGGATCATCAATAAAACACTTTTTGCATCTGGACGTTAAGTTGGCCGGACATTAGCAGCGTCTGACGTCTCCTAATCACGCACACACACCGCTAGCGGATGCAGCGCATTCTGTACGTCAGTACTAGCGGTATCACGTTCTCGAAAAAATGCATTTGTTTGCCGCTTGCGTTGCGCGGCCGCACTTTTGTGCGGCCGTACTCCGTATATTGCCCGTCATTGGCCGTCATTTGCTGCTACTACGGCCGTGATAAAGTGCGGCTGCACGTGCATTCACACTGCGTTCGTCTGACCCCAGCCTAAGCAGGAGAGGAGTCAACTTTTATATACAGTATTTTTAAATATTACTATTTTATTTGATGGCAGTGGATTCTGTGATACGCTTATATGCACCGCACATTACTGGGAGTTTCATGGCAGTGGATTCTGTGATACGCTTATATGCACCGCACATTACTAGGAGTTTCATGGCAGTGGATTCTGTAATGTGCAGTGCATATAAGCAGATCACAGAATCCACTGCCATAAAACTCTCTGTAATGTGCGGTGCATATAAGCGTATCACAGAATCCACTGCCATGAAACTCCCAGTAATGTGTGGTGCATATAAGCGTATCACAGAAACCACTGCCAAGAAACTCTCTTTACACTCCACAATGTTAAGTTAGGTGTCATTGGAGAGGTCAGAGCCCGGCCTTTCTAATGAGACCAAACACGATCATGTAGAAAAAATACAACATTTCCTCATTGCCCGCTTTAACATCTAAAGCAATGTTATTTCTTACCTCGGGATTAAACATTCACAGGGTTATTCAGAGAGCGGTGAAAAGCAGGAGAATAACTGGAGAAGTGAAAATTCTAGGTCAAAATAGCCAAACCAGAAAAATTCTCGCATTCATCTCACTTTCCAAATCAGCTATTTTGACCTAGAATTTTCCATTCTCCAGTCATTCTCCTGAGTTTCACCTTTCTCTGAATAACCCTGTCAGGGTTATTCAGAGAAAGGTGAAACTCAGGAGAATGACTGGAGAAGAGAAAATTCTAGGTCAAAATAGCTAAACCAGATAGTCATAAAACACAATCGGCCACAATACTCAGCCACTAATTGGGTTAGTCGAGACTCATGGGAAATGTAGTTCAAAAACAACTGGATGGCCAAGGTTGCAGCACCTCTGAATTATAAACATACAGGGTTATCCAAAGAGATCCGAATGGCTGGAGAAAGGTAACCGAACCCTGAAAATCAGCGTTCGGTTACCTTTCCTGGCCATTCGGCTATTCAGAGAGCAGGCAATTCACCAAATCCTGGCGAATTGCCTGCACATACGGTGACTGTTCTGTGCCAGTTCGAGGGCAGTGAAATCCCCATAAAAAAGCACTGCTTCGGCTATTCAGAGAACACAAACCAGCAGTGAAAGGTTCCCGAAATGCCCTGCCATTCGGTGGTTTCATTGGACAGGTTTATTCAGGAGAACCCCATAGGCTTTAATGTTAAAAATATTCCCGTTTTAATTCAATATCTAATAAACCGTTCATTATAAAATTCTGCTGTAAAAAGTCTCTTTATTTATAGATTCTTTTTAGGATATTTTAAGCATTTTCCTTTTTTTTTTTTTTTTTACTTATTTTTTCTGTAACCGCCCTTTTTATTATCATTCCTTGGATCTCATATGTAAATTTCAGACATTTTCGCTCAGTAGTTTCTTTGCAAACAGCATTTCACTTTTCAAACATACAAGCAAACTGTTTTGCTAATTTATTCACTCCATTCGTCTGCGGTGTCGACTTTTTCCGGCGGCTTCGCTGCGTGTGATCGTCTCCTGCTCGGCTTTTTCCAGCGGGTTGGGTTAATCTAGATGTTATTGCGGGTTTTCTGCGTGCATTCGCCTGGTTTTGCGGTTAGTTTTCGGCGGGTTTGCGGCGACCTTTCCCTGCAATTCGGGGACCCTGTGGTGCTTGCTGAATACACCGCAGGGCTGCCGAACTGGGAATCGTCAAAACAAACCGAATTGAAGAGAACGAAAAGTCACCGAACGTGCGGTGACTTTTCGATTCTCTTTGAATTACCGTGATTGTAATGATATATTTAGGCTGAATGTGTGTGAGTGTGTGCATGTGTATGTATGCATAAGGGTGCGTGTATATATGTGTATATATATATATATATATAATTTTTTTTCATGTGTTTGAGCTTTTGGGTGCACACCCTAGGCTGCGCAAGCCTATGATGATGATCTGTGACTATCTGTGAGCATGATGTGAGCTGGCCTGGGCAATATATATATATACGCATGATGTGGGCTGGCCTGGGCCTGGGCAATATATATACGCATGATGTGAGCTGGCCTGAGCCTGGGAAATATATATACGCATGATGTGAGCTGGCCTGGGCCTGGGCAATATATATATATATGCATGATGTGAGCTGGCCTGGGCAATATATATACACATGATGTGAGCTGGCCTGGGCAATATATATACACATGATGTGAGCTGGCCTGGGCAATATATATACGCATGATGTGAGCTGGCCTGGGCATTCAGATTCAGTGAGCTGGCCTGGGCAATATATACAGTATATATACGCATAATGAAAATTTGCAAAGGATAAGGCACGCAAAGTGAAATTTTGATGTGTCTGAAATTGAAACTTACGTGACAACTCTTATTTTTTTTTCCGTTAATTTATATTTGTTCAATACAGTTAATTTTAATTTGTTTAATAGAGTTATTATTATTATTATTCTTTATTTATAAAGCGCCAGCATATTCCGCAGCGCTGTACAATAAGCACAGTATAGACAGGGTTACAATACATTGAACAACATTTGACAAACAGTACAGGAGGAGATGAGGGCCCTATTCCCGTAGGAACTCACAATCTGGGAGGGTTGGGGTTGGAAACAGGAGGAGAGGACTGTAAGGTGAGAGTGATTGATGGTTGCGTCAGTGAGTTGGGTGGTAGGCCTCCCTAAATAGGAATGTTTTCAGGGAGCGTTTGAAGGAAGAGAAGTTAGGGGAAAGTCTGACAGCACGAGGGAGAGCGTTCCAGAGAGTGGGGGCTGCGCGTGAGAAATCCTGCAGTCTATCATGGGAAGAGGTGATGCGGGGAGAAGCTAGGCGCAGGTCACTGTTTGACCTTAGGGAGCGGGCTGGGGTGTATTTGGTGATTAGTGAGGACAGGTAGTGGGGAGCTGAGTTAGTGAGACTTTTGTAGGTAAGGATAAGGATTTTGAACTTAATTCTGCAGTGGATGGGGAGCCAGTGAAGGGACTCGCAGAGGGGAGCGGCAGAGACAGAGCGGCGGGTGAGGTGAATTAGCCTGGCGGAGGCGTTCAGGATGGATTGTAGGGGGGAGAGGTGGGACAGAGGGAGGCCAGATAAGAGATTATTGCAATAGTCAAGTCGGGAGATTACCAGGGCGTGTATGAGTTGTTTTGTGGCGACAGCGGTAAGAAATGGCCGAATTCTGTAAATATTACGCAGTTGGTATCGGCAGGAGGAGGAAAGAGACTTGATGTGGGGGATGAAGGAAAGAGCAGAGTCAAGTGTAACTCCAAGAGTTAATTTAAAATGGTTTAATACAGTTTATTTATATTTATTTTACTTTTACTATTGGTGCTTTTCAAACTTTATTCTTAAATAAAAAGAAATTTAGCAGTTTCATGTTGTGTCGTTTTTTGTTTTTTTTGGGGGGGTGCAAGTAGCTGGTCTTGCCTAGGGCGCAAAATAGTCTAGCACCGGCCCTGACCGCATGGTCCACCCCTGCACTCTTCCACAATACCACAGAGGGGTTACTGTATGATGGCACTTGCTGGCCTGGCACCAAAGGCACAATATTTGGCTGCACTGCCACTGACGCCTGTATCAGATTCATATCCTCAGAGGCACTGTTGCCGACGCTAAAGGCCCAATTTTAAAGCACCTATTGTTACTTTCATCCAAAGTCTGCATTAGTTTCACAATAATTTAGCCAAAAAATCACTAAACTTTTTCTGCGTGTCCGAAAATGTCTCCTCTTTTCATACAGACTGCTGCCCCAAGCAGTTGTTTATTGATAGATTAAAGGAAAAGCATTTACCGTCATTTGAAACGTCATAAAATCCAACAGACATACAGTATATTTGATGGGCAATCAGCCATAATCTAAAAAAAAAACAAGAATTCCACGATAAGGATGGGGGTCTATTGTGATGATACAACCCTTAACCATAGCAAGTAAACAATATTTACAAGACACTAATATCTTTATTCATCAATACAAATAAAAAAATATCAGAAATAGAAAAGGTAAGTGCCACCCTTTCCTCCTTTAGTGTTTTGCTTTATTATTGTGTTTTTTCCTGGTATGGTAGGCTTGAATGCCAAGGTATAGCAATGTTTTACGGCAATCCTTATTTCTTTTCCCCGTTTTTTTTCCAGCTTAGGGATTTTTCTTGCCTATACGTATATCTACTAGGAGGTTATATTGGGGCTATGATTCCATTGGTATAATTTTTTGGATTACGACCAATGTGTAGGCATGAGCATAGTTAGCTGGAACTCTATTTTGTTTCCTGGAGCCCATTTCTAATTTTATTTTTAAAATTTTTGCTTATTTTTTTTTTTGCTTAACTTTCTTATGTTTCGTTATTTGTATTGATAAACCGTTTATTAATTTCTTGTAAGTATTGATTAAGTACTGTAAGGACAGGGCCGGATTAAGATCTCAATGGGCCTGGAGCTGAATATTTTGGTGGTCTTTTTTGGAAATTAGCAAAAGGAAAACATATTTTAGATATTTGATAGATATGGGAATATTTAACCAGCCAGTTACTGTGTGATTAATTTTTCATTCAGATTTCAATCATTTAAAGCGTGTAAAATAATTTTTTCCCATTTTTTATTTTTTTACTTTTTATCATCCAAACCTTTTGTGGTTATATATTATATAAAGAATTCTTGTTTAAAAAAAAAAAAGTGAATTGGGAACCTGTTACTGTATTTTTCTAAGAAACTATACAATTTTAACAAAAAAATGAAATATTTCCTTGTGTTTGGAAGGATGGTATTTTATGAATAATATGACTATGTATAAAATACTGACCTTGCTCCCAGAGTTGGAAATGAAAAGGTGAGTAATGGCAGTGGTATTGCTCGTTTTACAGTATATGTGACAAATGGACAATACCATTGCTTTGGAACTAGAAATAAATAAAATAAACTTTTTTGTTTTCTTTCTTTTAGATTTTACATGGTCACGATCGGTATCAATACAAAGGCCAGACTCTGACCTGTTCAATGACACCTCCCTTGACCTTGTGAGGTATAAAGATTAGTGACGCAGGGGTCCAAGGTCCCCCCCATTGCTATTCGCTGCAGTGCGGCAGTTTAGGTTTTTGATGTAACAATTCCGTGTTAGAAAGAAAAAATTTATCTGTTTTTTTTTTCTTTAATTCTTTTTATTGTTACATAAAACCTGGTCATGTTTGGTATCATTGGAAAGGCTATGCTCTGGCCTTTCTAGTGATACCTCATATACCCCCGATAGCTGCTATGGAGTTGCAGTTACTGTGGTCCAAATGTCCATCAATGCAGACACAGTTATCCTTTCTCTGGGCCTATTCTGGGGCATGGGCCTGGAGCTGCTGCTCAATCAGCCCCTATGTTAACTTGGCCCTGGGTAAGGGTTGCCACAACACTCCCCAGTTCATATAGGGGAATCCTTGGTGTTTTCCCATATTTTGGCTGATTGCATTTGAAACCAGATGCACCACTGAAAAATTAGTCATGGCTCAGTTGGTTTCCGGTTCAGAAAATATTGGATTTCGAAAAATTAGAATTAGCCGATTTGGAATATCAGAAGTAGGGATGAGCTGTTCGGGTTCGGACGGTTCGGGGTTCGACCCGAACTTAGCCTGTTCGAGCAGATCGCGAACATTTCCGGGTGTTAGCCGCATGTTCGACCACAATGGACCACAATGCATTTTCCCACTGCCTGAAGCTCGTAATTGGCTACAGCCTTGCACCTGACCACAGGACTGGTGCAAGACTGGTTGAACACTATGACAATCACCGCTCAGAGTCCTGATTGGGCAAATTTTGCCCAATCATGGGCTCACAGAGCTTAGTCCCGCAGCACACTATATAAGGTTTCCACGCAGCGCTTCTGCACGCATTTCAGAGATTTCAAAGGAGATAGTTGTGTGTGTTGTTACTGCCGGTCTGCCACGCTACTGCGGGGGTCTGGGGGGTCTCATTTCGACCAAATATTAGGGAATTTAGGTGATGTGTGTCTTGTCACTGTGCCAGCAAGTTTTTTGTGGGTTTACAACTTTATTTAAAACATTTGTGAATTGAGGTGATTTTCTGGGTCTTGTCACTGTGCCAGCAAATCTTTTTGGGGCTCACTAATTTCTTTAAAACACTTGTGAATTAAGGTGATCTGTGTCTCGTCATACAAACAGTACCACGCTGTATTTTGGGGCTCACTAATTTCTTTAAAACACTTGGGAATTAAGGTGATCTGTGTCTCGTCGTACAAACAGTACCACGCTGTATTTTGGGGCTCACTAATTTCTTTAAAACACTTGTGAATTAAGGTGATCTGTCTCTTGTCACTGGCTGCCAGCTATCAGTGTGTCTCACTGAGTTATACCAGAGTTATTTAAATCTTTATATTACCAGAGTTGAATCAGAGTTCTGTATATATTAATCTATATATCACTCACCATGTCTGAAAGAACAAAAAGGACAGGCAGACGCTCCCAGCCACAGATAAGAGGGCAAGCAGCCCCTGTGTCGGGAGGCTGTGTCTCTGGTCGTGGTGGACATGGTGCATCCTCTGCAGGGGCACGCTTGTCCTTTCTAACTGGTGCTGGCCGTCTTAAGCAGCAGCAGCAACATACAGAGGACTTGGTGGATTGGCTAACCAGGCCATCCTTATCCTCCGAGTTCTCTGCCAGCCAGGCTTCTAGTGCTTTACAGTCCACCTCAGCTGCCAAAGCATCTAATGCAGCCTCCATGTCCACAGCTACTCCTGCCGTAGCCTCGCTATCACACACGGAGGAGTCAGCTGAATTGTTTGACTACAATGAGAGTGACATGCTGCTTGAGGATGCGCAGCAAGTACAGTGCTCTGATTCAATCTCTGAGGTTGAGCAAGGCAGTATAATCAACCTAGAGGAAGGGGGTGCCAGTGATGACACACAAATAACTGGCACTCATGTTGCCCCAGCAGCTGCAGCATACTGCCATGTTGGCTCCAGTGACGAGGAGATAGGGGGTGAAGATGACATTGATGATGATGTCACTGACTCCACCTGGGTGCCAGATCGAACTGAGGAATCAAGTGAGGAGGAGGGGGAGGAGGAGGAGGAGGCATAGCAAACACGAGGCACAGCATCCTCTGTGACCAACCGTAGTACTAGCCAGTCCAAGGCATCACATGTCAGAGCTGCTCCGGTGCAGAGCGCTGTTGTCTCAAAGAACACATGCAGGAACTCTGCTGTCTGGGAGTTCTTTAAGAAATGTGCAGCAGACCCCACCATTGCTATTTGTAATCTATGTCAGAGGAGGCTGAAGCGTGGGATAAACACTGGACACTTGGGTACCACGTGCTTGAGGCGACATATGAACAAGTGCCACACATCTAGGTCCGTAGGTCCTCCTCCTCCTCATCTGTCTCTACCCACACTGTATGTCCTGCCATGCAATTGCCTACAACCTCCACCAACAGGGATGATGCTACAGTAATGGATGTACCAGCAGGTCCTTCCTCACAATGTGACATCATCCCAGTAGTTGAAGATTTAGGCAGTCAGATTACGTTGCTGCAGCTGCTGCAGCGAAAGAAAAAATATAGTCCCAACCATCCCCAAGCACAGCGTCTAAATGCCAGCTTAGCAAAATTACTCGCATTGCAGCTGCTGCCTTTCCAGCTGGTGGACTCTGCTCCCTTCTGTGAATTTGCTGAATGCGCTGTACCACAGTGGCAGGTTCCAAAACGCCATTACTTTTCACGCAAGGCCATTCCAGCACTATACCAGCACGTGGAAGACAATGTTATCCAGTCATTGGGAAAGGCAGTCAGCAGCAAGGTGCATGTCACTTTAGACACGTGGTCCAGCAAGCATGGACAGGGTCATTACATTTCCTTCACGGCACACTGGGTAACTCTGATTGCAGCTGGGAGGGATCCAAGACGGGGCTCTGTGCTGGAGCTTGTTCATCCACCACGCCTCCAGAAAGCTGCTTGTATGAGGTCTGTCTGCTCCACCACCACCACCTCTTCCTTCTTCTCCTTCTCCTTCTCCTTCTCCTTTGAAGTGGCAGTTAAACCAACGCCTGACAGGGTCTACGCAATGGCTCAAGAAAAAAGATGCCATACTGTGCTTGAGCTGGTTTGTTTAGGGGACAGGAGCCACACCGGGTCAGAAATTTTGTCAGCTCTGCAGGGGTAGGTGCAGAGATGGTTAACACCACGCCAGCTTGAGCTGGGAATGATCGTCTGCGATAATGGCAGCAACCTTCTCTCTGCCCTACGCAAGGGTAAATTGACGCATGTACCATACCTAGCACACGTCCTAAATCTGGTGGTACGGCGTTTCCTTACCAAGTACCCAGGGCTGCCAGAGCTTCTCATCCAGGCCAGAAACGTCTGCAGCCACTTCAGACGGTCATTCCCAACAAGCGTTCGCCTGGCAGAAATTCAAAGAGAATTCCACCTTCCCACAAACCGTCTGATCTGTGACATGCCCACCAGGTGGAATTCGACATTAGCAATGCTGTAGCGTCTCTGCACAAGCAGCAGAGGGCCATCAACGAGTACCTGTGTGAGTATGGCACAAGGACAGGTTCAGGTCAACTTGTTTTTTTTTTCCCCCGCAGTGGCTGATGATCAAGGATGTATGCACTGTACTGTACTGTCACCATTTGAGGAGGCAACGGTGTTATAGGGTGTTATAGATGTGGCTCTAGAGGCAGAGCAGCGGGAGGAAGAGGAGGCCTTCCCTAGCTCTCAAGGCCCCAGTCTTTACGCAGACAGCATTCCAGCGGGTCCTACTCAGATCAGACAGGAGGAGGATGAGGAGGAGGAGGACTATTTAAGTAGTGGGGGCATTGAAGGTGCGGATTCCTCAAGGCAGGGTTTTGTGTGCCCAGAAACAGAAGGGCTTGTGCGTGGCTGGGAGGAGGAAGTGCACGATACGGTCATCCTCATTGACCAGGAAGACTCGGCAGCTAATGCCACCTCCAACCTATGCTGCATGGGCTCCCTAATGATGCAAAGCCTGCTAAAGGACCCCAGGATTCGTGCTATCAAGGAGAGGGATCATTACTGGTTGGCAACCCTTCTTGATCCACGCTACAAGGGGAAAGTTGCAGAGCTCATCCTGCCCGCACAGAGGGAGCACAGGATGACAAAACTTGAGGACGCTCTAAAGCGAAACTTGTGTAACACCTTTCCAGGCACTGTTAGATTACCAAGTGCTGACACACGTGCTTCTGAGGCTGCAGGTGATCAGAGGAATAGCGGTGAAGGCCAGGGCCGCTTGACTGATGCATTTTTAAATTTTTTTACCCATTTTTTACCCATTGCCAGCGTCTTCACCATATGGTGCAGGACTACCTAGGGGCAAGGGCAGACCTGGATACCTTTCCAGCAGATGATCCACTGGCTTACTGGGTGTTGAGATTGGATCACTGGCCAAAACCTAGCCAATATGCTATGCAGCTACTAGGTTGCCCTTCATCTAGCATGCTTTCCGAAAGGACGTTCAGTGCCGCTGGAGGTTTTGTCACAGACGAAAGAGTGCGTCTGTCCACCGACTCTGTCGACCGGCTGACATTTATAAAAATGAAGCATCCTGGATCAGCAGCTATCAATCCCCTGATGCTGAAGTAATGGAATAGATAGGGGATGTCCTCTTCTGCATTCACAAAACCTCCAGCACTGAACTCTTCCACAATACCACAAAAGGGTTACGGTGTGAAGGCACTTGCTGCCATGAAAGGCACAATATCTGGCTGCACTGACGCCCATTAAAAAAAAACAAAAAACTTTTCAATATAGGACCACATGGTCCACCCCTGCACTCTTCCACAATACCACAGAGGGGTTACTGTATGATGATACTTGATGGCCTGGCACTAAAGGCACAATATCTGGGTACACTGACGCCCATTACCACCAGATCAAAAACTTTTCAATATAGGACCACATGGTCCACCCCTGCACTCTTCCACAATACCACATAGGGTTTACTATATGATGATACTTGATGGCCTGGCATTAAAGGCACAATATCTGGGTGCACTGACGCCCATTACCACCAGATCAAAAACTTTTCAATATAGGACCGCATGGTCCACCCCTGCACTCTTGCACAATACCACAGAGGGGTTACTGTATGATAGTACTTGCATGCCTGGCACTAAAGGCACAATATCTGGGTGCACTGCCATTGACGCCTGTATCAGATTCATATCCTCAGAGGGGTTACGGTGTGACGGCACTGTTGCCGACGCTAAAAGCCCAATTTTAAAGCACCTAATGTTACTTTCATCCAAAGCCTGCATAAGTTTCACAATAATGTAGCCAAAAAAAACACAACTTTTTCTGCGCGTCCTAAAATGTCTTTTCATACAGGCTGCTGCCCCAAGCTGTTGTTTATGGATAGATTAAAGGAAAAGCATTTACCGTCATATGAAACATCATTTTTTTGTTTTTAAGTGTTTCTATACATCCTAGAAATCCGCCGCTTCACGGACAGGTTATGGGGACCTCCTAGGCACGATATTTGAAGGAATTTTTCGTTTTTATTTTTAACCCTTATTTCATGGAAAACTTACTGTCCCTTTAAAAACGTTTGTTTTAAAACTTTTTGTCCTTTTTTCCTGTCCCCCAGGGCACTACCCGGACCCCCATACACCTTTTCTGGCAAATATGTAGCATATATGCCCTCTTGGAGTGCACTCTAAAAAACCGAATTTTCAGCCCCATTGACTTGCATGGGGGTTCGGGTTCGGTCCCGAACAAATGGGAAGTTTGGGTTCGGGCTCAAAACGAACTCGCGGAGTGTTCGGCTCATCCCTAATCAGAAGCTTCTGATATTTGAGTATTGATCCAATTCGGAATATCAGAAACCTCCGCTATATTCAGCTGTGTCCGATAATCGAAACCTTGATGTATAATATGTAATTGGTTAGGGAGGCTAGTCTTACGGTTATGAGTGCGGATTAGTTTAGGATTAGTGCTAGGGTTACAGTTTTTCTCTGTCATATGATTGGGATCAGGACTAGGGTTAGGGCTAGAGTTAGGTTAGGGGTAGGGCTATGGTTATGGTTACGGTTTCTGTTTCTTCATCTTGAACATGCCCAACTGGAAGGGAAACTGAATGGTAAAGCTTTAAATATTCTCGTTTTCAGTGTTAGTGATAAGTTTGGGATATCTTTCTTTCTTTTAAGGATGAAGAAATGGGAAGGGAGTAAGGAAAAGGGAGTGGATGGCAGGGGGACAAAGTGGCATGAAGGAGGAGAGAAGAAAGGCAAGAAAGAAAAAAGGGTGGGCTGACAAAACTAGTTAAAAAAGGGCTAATATACAGTCAGGTCCAGAAATATTGGGACATCGACACAATTCTAACATCTTTGGCTCTATACACCATCACAATGGAGATGGAATGAAACAAACACAATGTGCTTTAACTGCAGACTGTCCGCTTTAATTTGAGGGTATGTACATCCAACTCAGGTGAACGGTGTAGGACTTATAGCAGTTTGCAGATGTGCCTCCCACTTGTTAAGGGACGAAAAGTAATGGGACAGAATAATAATCATAAATCAAACTTTCCCTTCTTAATACTTGGTTGCAAATCATTTGCAGTCAATCACAGCCTGAAGTCTGGAATGCATAGACCTCACCAGACGCTGGGTTTCATCCCTGGTGATGCTCTAACAGGCCTCTACTGCAACTGTCTTCAGTTCCTGCTTGTTCTTGGGGCATTTTCCCTTCAGTTTTGTCTTCAGCAAGTGAAATGCATGGTCAATGGGATTCAGGTCAGGTGATTGACTTGGCCATTGCATAACATTCCACTTCTGTCCCTTCAAAAACTCTTTGGTTGCTTTTGCAGTATGCTTTGGATCATTGTCTATCTGCACTGTGAAGCGCCGTCCAATGAGTTCTGCAGCATTTGACTGAATGTGAGCAGATAATATTGCCCGAAACACTTCAGAATTCATCCTGCTGCTTCTGTCAGCAGTCACATCATCAATAAATACAAGAGAACCAGTTCCATTGGCAGCCATACATGCCCACGCCATGACACTACCACCACCAGGCTTCACTGATGAGGTGGTAGGCTTAGGATCATGAGCAGTTCCTTTCCTTCTCCATACTCTTCTCTTCCCATCACTCTGGTACAAGTTGATCTTGTTCTCATCTGTACATAGGATCTTGTTCCAGAACTGTGAAGGCTCTGTTAGGTGTTGTTTGGCAAACTCCAATCTGGCCTTCCTGTTTTTGAGGCTCACCAATGGTTTACATCTTGGGGTGAACCCTCTGTATTCACTCTGGTGAAGTCTTCTCTTGATTGTTGACTTTGACACACATACACCTACCTCCTGGAGAGTGTTCTTGATCTGGCCAACTGTTGTGAAGGGTGTTTTCTTCACCAGGGAAAGAATTCTTTGGTCATCCACCACAGTTGAATTCCGTGGTCTCCCGGGTCTTTTGGTGTTGCTGAGCTCACCGGTGCATTCCTTCTTTTTGAGAATGTTCCAAACAGTTGTTTTGGCTATGCCTAATGTTCTTGCAATCTCTCTGATGGGTTTGTTTTGTTTCTTCAGCCTAATGATGGCTTGCTTCACTGATAGTGACAGCTCTTTGGATCTCATCTTGAGAGTTGACCGCAACAGATTCCAAATGCAAATGGCACACTTGAAATGAACGCTGGGCCTTTTATCTGCACATTGTAATTGGGGTAATGCGGGAATATCACACACCTGGTCATGGAACAGCTGAGAAGCCAATTGTCCCATTACATTTGGTCCCTTAACAAGTGGGAGGCACATCTGCAAACTGCTGTAAGTCCTACACCGTTCACCTGAGTTGGATGTACATACCCTCAAACAGGGGTCAGGTCCTGGGAAAAAAAGTGAGGGAACTCACCCACGAATTCCACAACCCCTATTACCTGAAGAAAAAATATATATATCACGAGTATAGCAGTGCGTGGTGATACCATTTTTATTGGGTTAACATTACATTTAAAAAACAAGCTTTCAAGAGTGTAAACTGGAAACTATACTGATCAGTGAAAGGCATCACTCCGTACAGGTATACTCGTGATTTTGGCAACTGGACGAACACATTTTATATATAATATAATATAAATATATATATATTCAGTGCTGTGTATATTGTTCTGGGGGGTCCAGTGCTGTGCATATAATTCTCGGGGGTCCAGTGCCTGGATATATATATGAGTTTTGTAAAATAAATTCTTTATATTTGTTTGGAAGACCGTGAGTGCATCCTCTATTGCCTAATTCTATATATATATATATATATATATATATATATATATATATATTATATATATATATATTATATATATATATATATATATATAGAATTAGGCAATAGAGGATGCACTCACGGTCTTCCAAACAAATATAAAGAATTTATTTTACAAAACTCATATATATATCCAGGCACTGGACCCCCGAGAATTATATGCACAGCACTGGACCCCCCAGAACAATATACACAGCACTGAACCCCCAGAATAATATGAACAGCACTGAGCCCCCAGAATAATATACACGGCACTGAGCCCCCAGAATAATATACACGGCACTGGACCCCCAGAATAATATGCACGGCACTGAGCCCCCAGAATAATATGCACGGCACTGAGCCCCCAGAATAATATGCACAGCACTGAGCCCCAAGAATAATATGAACAGCACTGAGCCCCCAGAATAATATACACAGCACTGACCCCCCTGAATAATATACACAGCACTGAGCCCCAAGAATAACATAATAACATGCACAGCACTGAGCCCCCGAATGATATACACAGCACTGAACCCCAAGAATAATATGCACAGCACTGGTTATATGGATATATTTTCCCCAGTTCACATGGATATATTTTCCCCAGTTCACATGGATATAATTGCCCCCAGTTCACATGGATATAATTGCCACCAGCTCATATGGGTATATATTGCCGCAGCTCTCATGGATAATGCCCCAGCTCTCATGGATAATGCCCCAGGGTCTCATGGATAATGCCCCAGGGTCTCATGGATAATGCCCCAGGGTCTCATGGATAGTGCACCCAAGTCTCATGGATAATGCCCCCCAGGTCTCATGGATAGTGCCCCCCAGCTCACCTCTGCCACCGCCGCCGCCGCACATTGCCGGCGGCCGCGTGCTTCCTGCTAGAACGGCCGCTGACAGGAAGTGCAGCCGCTCGCCTGGGATCGATGAAACAGCCAGGCGAGCGGCTGCACTTCCGGTCAGCGGCCGTTCTAGCAGGAAGCACGCGGCTGCCAGCAATGTGCGGCGGCGGCCTGCTCAAGCGTTTCGGGCTCGGGCCACAGCGGTCCTGCAGCGCTCCCTCTGTGGGAGAAGTGGGGGAACACCGTTCCCGTGCGTTCCCGCTCGACTCGAGCCTTGCCCTCAAATTAAAGCTGACAGTCTGCAGTTAAAGCACATTGTGTTTGTTTCATTCCAACTCCATTGTGGTGGTGTATAGAGCCAAAGATGTTAGAATTATGTCGATGTCCCAATATTTCTGGACCTGACTGTAGGTAGGGAGAGCAACGGGGAAAAGGAGGAAGGTATGGTGTTGGGGAGCATAGTCTTTCCCCTGCCCCTCTGAGGGGGAGTTTTAGAAGTAAAGTAGAGAAACTCTGGCCATGGGCGTCCGCAAAAGTTTTACCGGGGGGGGGGGACTTTAATGGCATCCATATTCTGCCCTTTTGACAATGTCATGAAGGGGACAGTCATAAAATAAAGCGTAGTAATACGGAGGCTGTGAAACATGATGCAATTCTAATAGAAGAATAAAGGTATAAGTGTCTGATCTGAGGGTTGCATTTTCTAGGCCATCTCTGTATACACAAACCATGACCCTCCCACACATACTGGCACACACACCAGGCCCCTTCCTACAGACATACATATATATATACTGTATATACACCCCCCACCCTCCGTCTCTGTATACACAGAGCCAGCTCTGTATACACAGTGACAGAGCCGGCTCTGTATACAGATATACAATCTGTATCCCCCTCTCTGCTTAGATTGTAAGCTCCTCTCTGCAGGGTCCTATCTCCTCTTAGATTGTAAGCTCTGGGGCAGGGTCCCCTCTCCTCTTAGATTGTAAGCTCTGGAGCAGGGTCCTGTCAGGCACGCTCACGTACCCGAGGGTAGAAAGCGGATGCCCTGAGAGATAACAGGAGCCCCGAGAATAAGAGAGATACCAGTCCTTAATGTGGCTGGGCTTAGGCAATAGCGAGGGGTACACTGTAGTCAGGCCAACACACGACAAAACAAGGGAGTACTAAGGCTGTGTCAGTATAACGAGACAGTCGTAATGCGGTACCAGTCCTTGAAATGGCTGGGTTTCGCAACAACAGGAGGTGAACCTGTAAGGCAGGGACACACAAGGAGGACAGGAACCAGTCCTTAGAGTGGCTGGTGTAAACGCCGATAGGCAAGGAGGGTGTATCAGAAATCACATGGGGTGTGGTGACGTCGCGCCGCCGGAGGAGCTAAGTGTGGAGCCGCCGGCGGTGCGCGCGCATACAGCGCAGAAACCGGATGCGGAGGAGACACCGACCCCGGCGCCGAGAGGAAGAGCGCCGGGTCGGTAAGCGCCGCTGAGGCATGACAGCACCCCCACCTCGAGGAACGCCCACCGGGTGGCCAGGAGCCGGTCGATCGGGGAAACGACGATGAAATGCGGAGACCAACCGGGGAGCATGAACGTCACGTGACGCAACCCATGTGCGATCCGCCGGACCATAACCAGTCCAATGAACCAAATACTGCAACCGATTCCAAAAACGGCGGGAATCCAGAATGGACTTGATTTCATACTGGGAGTCCCGTCCACCACTACAGGAGGAGGAGGAGGAGAATCAGGACGAGTAAAACGGTTGCACGAGAGCGGTTTCAATAAGGAGACATGAAAGGAGTTAGGGATACGTAAAGAGAGGGCTAAGGCAGGGACACACAAGGAGGACAGGAACCAGTCCTTAGAGTGGCTGGTGTAAACGCCGATAGGCAAGGAGGGTGTATCAGAAATCAGATAAAGGTATAGGCAAAAACCAGAGTCAAGTATCAATAGCCGAGTCAAGGGGTATAGAGGTACACAAGTCGAGATAAATAGCCAGGTCATACACAGAAATTCGTTAAGAGTAGAATAAATGAGCACTTCGGGGTCAGACAAGCAGAACCACGAAAGGGCATCGAGGTATGGGAAAAGCAGGTTTAAATCTGGCGCCCTGTTTGCCGATTGGTCCACTAGGGTCACATGGGGTGTGGTGACGTCGCGCCGCCGGAGGAGCTAAGTGTGGAGCCGCCGGCGGTGCGCGCGCATACAGCGCAGAAACCGGATGCGGAGGAGACGCCGACCCCGGCGCCGAGAGGAAGAGCGCCGGGTCGGTAAGCGCCGCTGAGGCATGACAGGTTCCCTCTCTGCTTAGATTGTAAGCTCTGGGGCAGGGTCCCCTCTCTGCTTAGATTGTAAGCTCTGGGGCAGGGTCCCCTCTCTGCTTAGATTGTAAGCTCTGGGGCAGGGTCCCCTCTCTGCTTAGATTGTAAGCTCTGGGGCAGGGTCCCCTCTCCTCTTAGATTGTAAACTCTGGAGCAGGGTACCCCCTCCTCTTAGATTGTAATCTGGTGGGGATGAGTTTACAATTAATCATGGTGTTCCTCCTACCCAGGCAGATATTTACAGATATTTTTGATATGTGTTTTGTTGTAGCTTAATTAAGCCAGTAAACCTTTTTATTTTGCAACTTCCAATGGAGTTTTGTGAGAATTTGTAGATTTTAATCTTCTTGCTAGTCTTATGGTGGCATCCATGTTTTTTTGCTTCCTCTCTTTCGTGAGAGTGATTAGCCATCTAAACAAGTGGTTCTCAACCTGTGGACCCTCAGGACCCGCAATTGTCCTTGGTCATTAGGTCGCGACCCAAAAATAATTGAATTTCTGAAACATAATTTATTCCACAAAACAACATGCGCAATATTCTACAATGTATGCACTTTTTAAACAATTTTGTAAACAAACGGATTCTTTCCAGAATGGATAGTGCAGTAATCACAGCACTAGTGAAAACGAAAAGCGCTGCTGAGGCAAAAACCCCATAAAATAAACTGTAGTTGAAACCTATGAAATTAATTAGAACTTAAGGGAAAACTGGGGATGCTTCTTGCTCTTATAAGTGTCTCAAAGTCTGGGGTGATGGTAGACAAAGCAACTCTAATTTAAATCACTACTTAATGAATAATAAAATATTATAAAAACCGTAACAAACTCATCTGCTCTGCGCTCCCCTGCTGTCCATCTCTGCCACTGTGCACATTATTTTTTTCCGGCAGCCTGCCCTCCCTGAGCCTATGCAATTTGCGTAGCTGAACGCTACACTAATCGCATAAACTCAAGCTCGCCAAGAGATTGAGAAGTCTGCAGTGCGTGTGTGGCGCTGCCTACTTCCTGAACCTACGCTCTTCAGCGCCTCAGAGACACTGAAGAGCAATGGAATAGCTTGGACCAATGGGAAAGAAACATTGGTCCAAGCCAGTCAAAAAATGCCTCCATGGGAGGCTGGCCTATATAAATATACTTTTCTTCACTGAGATGTGCATTGTGCACAGTGGCTCCTGGTGTTGGGAGTACAGAGGGTGCCACCAGTCACTGAGTCCCACCCCACACCTTCCCATTACAGATTCTTTCCCACTCCCACCTTGCCATTACAGAGTATCTTACCTGATGCAGTGAGTCCCAGATGGTGCCTGGGAACATTCAGAGGTAGTCGCGCCGCCTGGGACCCCCTGCTGCAGGTAAGATGCATCAGCGGGTCCCAGGCATTAGAGAGGCCTAGGGGCATTTGCCCCGTGACCCAGTCCGCCCCTGGTCGCGACCCACTTTTGGGTCGTGACCCACCACTTGAGAAACAGTGATCTAAACTGTTTGACCTTTCAACCCAGGGGGCTCAGGGGGGATTCAGATAGCATGGACGGTTCTAATATTAAACTTTGAAAGGCTGAAATGTTTTCCCCCCAACCTAATGCTTAGCTCCAGTGCAAACCGACACACTCACACATATACATAAACAAGTATATTTATATACCCCAACTTTCCCCCACACCACTATAGAGATTATTCACAAACCTTCGAATTGGCCTTGTATTGTACCGAATGGTGAATTTCACTGTTCCGTGCTATTCCAGGCCAATTTGTCAGGTCACTAAACTGTCAATGCAAAATATGGTGCAATTTGACGGTGATCGGCAGCACCAAAATTGCCACATAGAAGACTATTGTGTCTTTTTTTCACAGAGTGCTGAAATGCACCTAAGTTTCAGTGAAATGCAATGATTTGACAGGTCTAAACAGGCAAATCCCATAGGTTTCATTGTAAAAATATCTTTAAAGAAATATTATAAAGACTGTTTATTCTTTTCATTTTCAGGAAAACCCCATTTTTTTTACAACCCCTTTTTCTATTTTTTTGACTTTTTTCTTGTTTTTTGTAGACTTTTTTATTTTGTAACAGACTTTTTTTTGAAAGGGACTTTTGTTATTATCAGAACATGTTTTATTGATTTATACTCCTATTAGGAGAATAGGAGTCTTCAATCTTATTAATTTTTTTGCAGTTAGATGGAATTCACTGGTGCTAATTGGCTCAATTCGGCAGTTATCGGTGCAATTCTACGGTTTTCACCAACCTCCAATAACTGATTTGGCGACTCCAATTTTGGCAAAATAAAGTGGCCTTTTGCTAATTAGTGAATTTACTGTATTTTCGCCGAAAAGGGATCGCCAAATTGTGGTGAAACACAAAGCACCGAAGCTGCACACAATTTTGGTGCTTTTTTTTTGTGAAAGGATTTTACCAGGAAGGATACATTGAGATTTCTCTCGTTTTCAAGTATGTCCTGGGTGGCGAGTATGTACCGTTAGGTGTCTTGCCCAGGGACACTTACTGGAGAGGTGCTCTTGCCGGGATCGAACCTGATGCTCCAGTCTCTCTCAACAGTTATAGAGCAGTGATGTTACCTCTACTCCACGCAGCTGGCACTAGACTCTTAAATTATTAAGCAGACTCTTTGCACCGTAGGGACGGGCGAACAGTTTAACCTTAGGAGCATCCAGCATCCCTATCTGCTCAGAAGATCTGGGAGTCCTTTGCAAATGTGTGCGTCGGTAGGGATTTTTAGTTCAGCCAGCTACTCTGGGGGAAGTGAGCTCCTGCTATGCAGCCATAAATCACTCCATAGGGAAACATGGCATGTGGCATGCCACAGCACAAACAGGAAGCGAAGGGTAAGAGAATGCTTTACCAGGGTTTTTTGTAAATACTATTCATCTGACAGCAGTTTAGCTAACACATGTATAGGCAGATTTGGGAGATCTTTCAAATTAGTTTAAGTTGTTTTGGGCACGATTGGTGCAATTTAAGCTGAGCAGTGTATGCTTATGCTGCACAATTGCTGTGGTTATATTAAATATCATTTAGTAGTGAGCGATAAAAATGTTCGATGAGGTTAACATCCACTGTGCTCATATACGTATGATACACTCAGAAAAAGTAGTGATGTAAAGCTGTGCAGCCTCGAGCCCAGCAAAAACCCATTAAAAAGTGTTAATCAAAGATTAACACTGCAGTTTTTCCCTCCACAGCTGCTTATTTTTAATTTCACGTATTAGGCTGTAATTGTTAAATTCCATTATCTTCTAACGCTGGTAATTAATCTTTGTACATTTCTCAGAGGGAAGCTCTCTCTCCAGCGCCAATTAGGCTGTGGGAAAAAAAAATTGCTTTGCAATCGTACTTCAATTCCTGTGTTTTATTAGGGACCCACAGACTTTACACCACAGTTTAGTGTCATAATTTGAGACTCGGGAGCAAAGCAATTACAACTATTTCCTCGTTACTAGATTTCCTTTAGAAGAGATCATCATGTGCTTTTCACTCACCCATTATAGAACATGTGAAATCTGACTTTTTCTCCCTACACGCGACAGAAATGGCTCTTACGAAACTGACCAATGACCTTGTAACTGCTAAATCTAATGGGTGCTACTCGCTGCTGATCCTTCTTGACCTCTCATGCACCTTTGATACAGTTGACCATGCGTTCCTCCTTCAAACTCTATCTGAAAGAAGCCTTCAAGGTACAGTTCTTTCATGGTTCTCGTCCTACCTGTCCCAACGATCGTTTAGTGTCCTATTTTTCTGGGAGTGCCTCTTCTAGGCAGCCTGTCTCAGTGGGGGTGCCCCAAAGTTCAATACTTGGCCCTCTTTTTTTTTTTTTTTCTATTTACACTGTCTCTCTACGCAAACTGATCAGCTCTTTTGGAGTCCAGTACCACCTATGCACTGGTGACACAAAAATATACCTTTCCTCTCCTGCTCTCCTGGATTGAGACACTGACGGTCTCTCTCTGCCGTCTCGAATTGGAGGTCTTCCCACTTCCTTAAACTCCATCTTGCCAAAACTGAAATTCTTGTCAATCCTCCAAGAAGTACCCCCCCCCCATCTCTCTAGGGTAAATTTAACGCTCATTAGCCCAATGCCTCAAGCTCGCTGCCTTGGTGTCACTTTTGATTCTGACATAAAGTTGTCTCCCCATGTCCAGACAGTGACCAAATCCTGTTACTATCAACTGAAGAACATTGCCTGCATTTGCCCCCTTTTAGACAGAAGATACTGCAAAGGTGCTGGTTCATGCTCTTGTTATTTCATGGCTTAATTACTACAACTCGCTCCTTATTGGCCTCCCCAACTCCCGTATTGCCCCTTTGCAGTCTGTAATGAATGTAGTTGCCAGGCTTATTTTTCTCACCAGATGCACCTCGCGTACCTCCTCCCTCTGCCGGTCCCTCCATTGGCTTCCTGTACATTTCATTATACAGTTTAAATTACTGATGCTCACATTCAGATCGCTCAATAACTCGACCTCTCCTCACGTCTTCTTTACACTGCAGGCAAGTCCTGTCTACACAACTCCAGTCATCTTTCTACACCTGCGCTTCCAACTCTCGCCTCCAAGACTTCTCAAGGGCAGCTCCGGTCCTGTGGAATGACTTACCTTACCCAATCAAACTCTCCCCTTATCTTCAGGCCTTCAAGAAATCCCTAAAAACCCATCTCTTCAGATTAGTGTACCACATCACTGATGCAACTCACCCCTCTGCTCACCTACTCACATGTCATGATTGAGGCCAATTTCATGGTCCCGCCATTCCTGAACCACTGGCACTAGTGATCCTGATGACCAATAAACCTCCCCTTGTGTTCCTCCGCCCCAATCCTTCTAGATTGTAAGCGCCTATGAGCAGGACCCTCTACACCTCTTGTTTCCATCTTATGCATGTTTGTGTCTTGTTCCCCTTGGTTATTGCAAAGCACGGTAGAAAATGAAGCATTATATAAATGATAATAATAATAATAACCTTCCTAGAGTGCACGAGATAATCAGAATTGGAACCATTACAAGAAATTATAAAGGGGTCCTAGCCACATGTATTGTTGTGAAGATCTAAAAAGCACTAATAAACATTACACAGTACATTATTGTGTGTTTTATTGCTATGGACTGGAGCTTTATGATACAGTCACACTTAGCACACATTGCTGTGAGATTTATTTTTGTGCAGCTCTGTGATACACTCATACCCATTTTGCAATAATTTGTTTTATTGCTGTGAAGCTCCATGACCCTCACATACACGCACGTTACCGAGAGTTTGTTTTACTATAGAGCACAAACTCACACTGCACATTACTCCAGTACTTTTGTTTAGTAGATAGATTCCCTGAATAGCGAAGCCAGTGTAGCGCTGCTTTAAAGACTGTGTTCTGCTGCATTTAATTATTATGGCCACCAGAGGGAGACAGACACGTAGTGGACTATGCTGGACAAAAACGGAACTACACCTACCATCATCCTTTGCGGGAGGACAGGAAGGGGGTGGGATAGGAAGAGGAAGCAGATCAGCGGCCTCACGGCAGGCAAGGTCAGAGCGAGTGGAGTGGTGAAAGGTGGAGGACGCACGTGAGCTGTCAAGGATCACGACCAGGCCGGAGTACAGATGCTGCCTCACTGGTGCTGGGGATCGGGACAGTGACCGTGCTGAAACCTACCTATGCAGCACTGAGAGAGTGCTACACCAGCTATAATAATCTGGTTTTATTATACACCGATGGGAATTCCTTACCTTGCAGATTCCACTGCATATTTTATCACATTTTGCATGATCTCATATTATGTTCCTACAGGATGAGATTTATCTCAATATTGACAAAGAAATCTGGACACCCCCCCCCCTCCCAAAAAAAAGTGCAAAACCTGTGGGAAATATATTTTTTCTTGTGGCTCTAAAACAAAATAAGTATTCACACTGCACATACAAATCTTTAAGAAAAAAAACATTGAGCAAATATATAACGTTCAAATGTCAGCTGTGATAAAGTGCAGGGAATAGTTTATGATGGTGTGTATAATTCTCCCTATGTTTGTAAGGGAGGGTTGGGATATCTGAGCCCAAGAGAGCAATAGATATTTTTAAATTGATCCCACCTGCAAGCCAGCCCCACCTGTTAATTATGAAGCCCTTAAATGTTTCCTGGGTGGAAGAAAGTGAGCGAGACACAGAGAGAGCAAGGTAAAGCTCTGAGGCTGGCTGCTTGAAGATAAAGGTTGGCAAAGGTTTTAATTTTTGTTAGTTTTCCCCCCAAAAATAGAGAGGGACATTTTTCTGTTAGAGCTCGGACGAGCCGGGTTTTATTTTCTGAATACTGCTGAAATAAACTGAACTACGTAAAGAGACTGTATGTGACATAATTGCCCTAGAGGACTGTGCTACGATGCCTTGTGACGTACTGGATCGCACAGCAAACTGCATAAAACATCCGTAAAAATATTTTATAAACTTAGAAATGTTGAAAGGGAGGTTCAACGCAAAATAACAAGTAAAGGGCACTGTAGTAATGGTTTTAGTGCCATGAGTCACAGTACGGTAATTGAGGGACACTTTTTTTTCCTGCTGAAATAACACTCCAGTGCAGCCATCCGGTCTCCCTACTGTTACCTTTCCTTCACATTACAGGTTGTTTTGCACAGTCACATGTGCAGCAGCACTTTAGTCATCAGTACCAACACTATCCACTAGTAGAGGGTCACAATACAGAGGGATACAAGCTGGTACATCAGTACCATGCTATACAGGGGTAAGAAATCACAATATAGAGGGGCATGGCTCTTCTGGCATAGGGCAGTGAGAGAATATGTTTGGGGCTCCCCAGGAGATTTGTATATGAACCTACGCTACCTCCACCCATACATACGCAACTGTGCCCTTCCATATGTACTAAACTCATGCATATGCACCTGTGAATACACAAACCATACACACTTTTGCACACTTGCACTCATACATACACACCTCTGCATCTGCGCCCTTGCAAATGCACCTGAACCTGTGTACACACGTGCTCAAGCATAACACCTGCACCAGTACGAGAATGTATAACAAAGTAGACCTAGAAACATAGAATATGTCAGCAGATAAGAGCCTTTCGGACCATCCAGTCTGGCCAATTCTATGGATATTTTCCCTGTATTTCTTTTATTTAGGATAGCCTTATGATTATCCCATACCTGCTTAAATTCAATCACTGTTTTAGCCTCTACCACTTCAACTGGAAGACTGTTCCATGTATCCACCACCCTCTCAGTAAAATAATGCTTCCTGATGTTACTTTTAAACCTTTGCCCCTCTAATCTAAGACTATGTCCTCTTGTTTTGCTACTTTGTTTCCTTTTAAATATACTCCCTTCCTCTACCTTGTGGATTCCCTTTACGTATTTAAATGTTTCTATCATATCTCCTCTGTCTCGTCTTTTTTCCAAGCTGTACATGTTAAGATCATTAAGCCTTTCCTGGTAACTTTTCTCCTTCAAGCCGTACATCATTTTAGTAGCCCTTCTCTGAACTCTCTCTAAGATGTCTATATCCTTCTGGAGATACGGTCTCCAGCACTGCACAAAATACTCTAAGTGAGGTCTCACCAGTGCTCTGTACAGTGGCACTTACCTCATCCTACTGCTAATACCTCTCCCTAAACAACCAAGCATTCTGCCAGCATTTCCTGCTGCTCTATTACATTACCCTTAGATCCTCTGCAATAATAACCCCTAAATCCCAATCCTCAGATGTATCAAATATTCTATATTCAGCCCTTGGGTTTTTGCACCCCAGGTGCATTACTTTGTACTTATCCTTGTTAAAAAAAAAAATATTATTCACTGCATACCTGCAAGAAAATAATTGATTTAACTACTATGTATTAATTTTTTTTTTTTTTGTATTTTACCAGGAAGGATACATTGAGATTTCACTCGTTTTCAAGTATGTCCTCGGTGGCGAGTATGTACCGTTAGGTGTCTTGCCCAAGGACACCTACAGGAGAGGGATTTGAACCTGTGTTACCTCTACTCCACCCAGCCGGTACAGTAATATCTTTGGAATAATTACCTGAGAGCCCCACAACAAACCTTCTGCAGGTAATGATTTTCTTGCCATGATTTCACAGGCCACACTATATTGCATGTTCCCGTAAGACTGCAGGAATTTTATCTTGCTCTTTTTCTTGGCTCTGTGTTTGTTATGCCGATCATGCAGTCAATACTTCACCGGCTAAGCCAGTTGTAATGAATCATATCTCTGAGACCCTGCTGCTATAGTCATTCATATTGGATTCAGTTGACTGAAAATAAGCAACAGCGCTTTGTGAACCTGTCACCAACACAATTTCACATTCAAACATGAAATGTCAAATGTCTTCAATCCACAGCAAACCAAATGAGTGTTGGCATTAAGCATTGAGCTATTTATTCTAGATACAGTTAAATACAAGAAGTTTGATTCTAAGCAGTGTATTTATGAACGGATTTCCACGGATTTATGGTTGCTTAAAGGAAACTGTAATGACTTTTTATTGTTGGAAATAAAAGTAAAAAAATCAAGTGCAACCTCTCTGCATATTATTGTGCAATTTTGACAGCTCGGTAAATCCCTTATATTGGGCCATCCGTGGGCTATTCATTGCTCTGGGACCATTATGTATCAGCTTTGCTCTATTCATGCAACTGGACCACGCAAAAAATGGAGAGCTAGTGCACATTCAGCAATTATTTTGATGCCAAAAATATACAGGGTTATTCAGAGAGCAAAGAAATGTCACCGAGATTTGGTGCTCTCCCTTTTCGCCGCACTTCCAGGGTTATTCAGAGAAAGGTGAAAACCAGGAGAATTGGCAGGATAAGAGAACAATCTAGACCAAATAGCCAATTTGGAAAGTGAGATAAATGGGAGAATTTTTGATCTAGAATTTTCACTTCTCCAGTCATTCTCCTCAGTTTCACCTTTTTTTAATAGACCTGTTTGAGTTAAATTCGCCAACCCTTCGGTGAATTCAACATTAATCGCGGGCTCCCCAAAGTACAGCGAATCGACCCACTGAATGTAGCGAAATACCCCCATAAACCTGACAAAACGATCTGAAAAAATGCTGAATCGATGTGAAAAAAACCCACTGCAAAAATACTGAATCGATCCGAAAACCCGCCAAAGGCAACCAACAATTCGCTGCAAAACCACTGAAAAAAAGCCGATGACCCGCCGAGCAGACCAGCAACCGGAAAAATCAGACAAGCCGCCAAACAAGGATAGAAAAAAACACAACTTTTTTAAAAGGAGTTTTCCAAAAAACCACTGCATGAAAATAATATATAAGGTCTTATAAATAATAATAAAATGGTCTGTTACGAAAAAACCACGGCATTTAAGAAAAAAAAAAAAAAATCGGAAAAAAATTCACCCAAAAATCCGGAAAATTGCCTAAAAAACCCCCCTTAAAAAATAGAGACTTTTTGCTGTAAATGAAAAGAATAAACTGCTAATAAATAATTAATATAAACTAGAATTTTTTTTATGTTGAAACCTATGGGATTCGACTGATTAACCTCCCTGGTGGTCTGTTTATTTTGAAATTCCCTGTCTAAAAGCAGTAATTATTTTTTTTTTTTTGCCCCCCCTAGTGGTATCCCGAGTGTGGCTTGGGGTTAAATTCCTATGCTGGAAGTGGTAAACCCGAGCAACTGTCGGGATGCCGCTGGATACATCACCGCTCCCTTGATGTCCCCCGCAGTCTCCTCCGGCGATCGAGACCTCATTGCACAAAACAAACAAAAATGGCTTAAGCCCAATACTAAAAGGAAAATTTAAACAAGAACATATCAAACCCTAGAAATTTTTGGAAAATCATAAGTAACATACAAGCACCCCCTGTTCACTCCCAACCAGCTGCTGTTAAAGTAAACAACCAAACTGTACAACACCCCCTAGATGTAGCAAATGCCTTTAATAATTATTTTGTTGGATGCGCCACCACCCTGATTGCTAAGCTAGGTATTGACACGCAATCAGAAAGGCCGCACTCAGGTCAGGCCCCACCAACTGTGCAAAGACCCTGTAACACAGAGAAATTCAGTTTTAGACCAGTGCCTGTCAGTGTCATCACTAAACTTCTCCGTAACCAAAATATGAAATACCAGTCTGGACCTGATCAAATCCCAGCAATGCTGCTGAAAATCAGTGTGCCAGCAATTGCAAAACCTGTTGCAACCCTAATCAATGAATCACTGGCGACTGGATACATACCCAAACTCTGGAAGACTGCAAGGGTGGCACCTATCCATAAAAGTGGAGACAATACTTTGGTATCCAATTACCGCCCGATATCACTGCTCCCAGTAATGTCAAAAATTCGGGAAAAATGTGTCTACACTCAATTACGTGATTATTCTCAGTATCGGAACTATTTAACCCCAGATCAATCAGGCATTCGTCCAAATCATTCAACTACAACTGCCCTTTTAAAAGTTTGTAATGATATCCAAGTTGGCATGGAACAAGGTAACCTAACTGGAGCCATCTTCCTTGATTTTGCCAAGGCCTTTGACACAGTAGATCATGGCATCCTATTGCAAAAACGTAAAAACTCCGGTATTGGTGATAGCACGCTAACCTGGTTTCAATCATATGTATCTGATTGGTCACAATATGTGTCCATTTCTGGCAGCTCCTCCCTTCCCCCTCCCAGTCACATGCGGTGTACCCCAAGGCTCAATATTCGGCCCCCTTCTATTCACGATATATTCATAAATGATCTGCCCAATGTCTGCAAAGCCTCAACTGTACACATGTACGCAGACGACACTGTAATCTATACCAGCAAAATAAATCTCCCGCAGCTGAGGCAGTGCTGCAAGAACAATTCAGAGGTAGAAAAGTGGATCGCAGATACCAAAACTTTTTCTAAATACTGACAAAACTGTAACGATGCTCTTTTGGAACAGCACCTAAACTACACAAATTGCAAACACCCCATCTATGTATCAGGACAAGATCAAATGACACGCTGACTATAGTCACGTCTCTCAAATATCTAGGTATGTGGTTTGATCCAAATCTATCCGTTGGCCCCCACATCGAAAAACTCTCATCTAAAATTTACCCCAAACTAGTTGCCCTGTACAGAAACAAATCCTGCCTGAGCCCCGTGGTAAGAAAGCAGATTGCACAACAAATGCTTATGCCAGCCATTGAATACGGAGATGTAGTGTATGCAGCTGCCCCTCAAACACACCTCCAGAAACTTACTACATTGTATAACTCATTCTGACGCTTTGTGCTACAATGCAACTACATGACCCACCACTGTGACATGTTAAAAGAGCTAAACTGGCCATTGCTGGACTCTAGACGCACCCTTCACCTTTCCAACCTGGTGTTTAAGAGCTTTCTGGGAAGCTAGTAGCTACCACCCTACCTGAATAGACTGCTTTCCCTAGCAGTTCCCTCATCCTATAACCTCCGATCCAGGACCAGCACCTTACTTGCAATACCACAATACAAAAAGAAAGTGTCTCGATCCTCATTTTCCTTCAGAGCACCACAAATATGGAATAACCTCCCAGACGCCATCAAATCTTCCCCCAGTCTAAAGACCCTTAAGAATTCCCTATTAACATACCTCAATACGGAATGCACCTGTAAACCTGTAACATAATGACTTTAACTGAAAAATAAATATGTAGGAAATAATCTGTATATTTGTTTTTGTGTTAATATCTTGCATTTTACCAGTGGCGTCACTAGGGTTGGTGTCACCCGGTGCGGTAATTTATGGTGTCACCCCCCCCCCGAGTTTTACAGATTTTTATTTAACTATTCTTACTCCTAAATCAGTACTCCCATATAACACTGAATGCTCATACACACAGCGCACATTACTGTGAGGTTTATTGCTGTGGAGCTCTCTCATATGCTCACACAAATTTTTGCCAACTGCCAGCAAGTACGTTGCCTGTTCGAAGGCAGTGAAAGCACACATGGATATATATTGCCCCCAGCAGCTCTGGATATATTGCCCCCAGCAGCTCTGGATTAGACTGGATATATATTGCCCCCAGCAGCTCACCCATGGATATATATTGCCCCCAGCAGCTCTGGATTAGACTGGATATATATTGCCCCCAGCAGCTCACCCATGGATATATAATGCCCCCAGCTCACATATGGATATATTGCCCCAGTTCAGTTATATATTGCCCCCAGCAGCTCACCCATGGATATATATTGCCTCAGCTCACATATGGATATATTGCGCCTCAGCTCACACATGGATATATTGCCCCAGACCAGCTCATACATGGATATATTGCCCCAGACCAGCTCATACATGGCTATTGCCCCAGCTCTCATGGATACTGCCCCCAGCACACATGGATATGCCCCAGCTCCTCTCATGGATATTGCCCCAGTTCCTCTCATGGATATTGCCCCAGCTCCTCTCATGGATATACTGCCCCAGCTCCTCTCATGGATATTGCCCCAGCTCCTCTTATGGATATTGCCCCAGCTCCTCTCATGGATATTGCCCCAGCTCCTCTCATGGATATTGCCCCAGCTCCTCTCATGGATTTTGCCCCAGCTCCTCTCATGGATATACTGCCCCAGCTCCTCTCATGGATATACTGCCCCAGCTGCTCTCATTGATAATGCCCCAGCTGCTCTTATGGATATACTGCCCCAGCTGCTCTCATGGATAATGCCCCAGCTGCTCTCATGGATAATGCCCCAGCTGCTCTCATGGATAATGCCCCAGCTGCTCTCATGGATAATGCCCCAGCTCCTCTCATGGATATACTGCCCCAGCTCCTCTCATGGATATACTGCCCCAGCTGCTCTCATTGATAATGCCCCAGCTGCTCTTATGGATATACTGCCCCAGCTGCTCTCATGGATAATGCCCCAGCTGCTCTCATGGATAATGCCCCAGCTGCTCTCATGGATAATGCCCCAGCTGCTCTCATGGATAATGCCCCAGCTCCTCTCATGGATATGACCCAGCACATGGATATGCCCCAGCTCATGGATATACTGCCCCAGCTCATGGATATACTGCCCCAGCTGCTCTCATTGATAATGCCCCAGCTGCTCTCATGGATTTTGCCCCAGCACATGGATATGCCCCAGCACATGGATATGCCCCAGCACATGGATATGCCCCAGCTCATGGATATACTGCCCCAGCTCATGGATGCTGCCCCAGCTCATGGATATACTGCCCCAGCTCACTCATGAATATGCCCCAGCTCACTCATGGATATGCCCCAGCTCTTCATGGATATACCCCAGCCCCTCATGGATATGCCCCAGCTCACACATGGATATGCCCCAGCTCACTCATGGATATGCCCCAGCTCCTCATGGATATGCCCCAGCTCACTCATGGATATGCCCCAGCTCCTCATGGATATGCCCCAGCACCTCATGGAATGCCCCAGCTCCTCATGGATATGCCCCAGCTGCTCATGGAATGCCCCAGCTGCTCATGGAATGCCCCAGCTGCTCATGGAATGCCCCAGCTGCTCATGGAATGCCCCAGCTCCTCATGGATATGCCCCAGCTGCTCATGGAATGCCCCAGCTGCTCATGGAATGCCCCAGCTGCTCATGGAATGCCCCAGCTGCTCATGGAATGCCCCAGCTCACTCATGGAATGCCCCAGCTGCTCATGGAATGCCCCAGCTGCTCATGCAATGCCCCAGCTGCTCATGGAATGCCCCAGCTGCTCATGGCATGCCCCAGCTGCTCATGGAATGCCCCAGCTGCTCATGGAATGCCCCAGCTGCTCATGGAATGCCCCAGCTGCTCATGGAATGCCCCAGCTGCTCATGGAATGCCCCAGCTGCTCATGCAATGCCCCAGCTGCTCATGCAATGCCCCAGCTCACTCACGGAATGCCCCAGCTCCTCCCGGAATGCCCCAGCTCACTCATGGAATGCCCCAGCTCACTCATGGAATGCCCCAGCTCACTCATGGAATGCCCCAGCTCCTCATGGAATGCCACAGCAGCTCATGGAATGCCCCAGCTCACTCATGGAATGCCCCAGCTCCTCATGGAATGCCCCAGCAGCTCATGGATATGCCCCAGCAGCTCATGGATATGCCCCAGCAGCTCATGGATATGCCCCAGCAGCTCATGGATATGCCCCAGCAGCTCATGGATATGCCCCAGCAGCTCATGGATATGCCCCAGCAGCTCATGGATATGCCCCAGCTCCTCATGGATATGCCCCAGCTCCCTCATGGAATGCCCCAGCAGCTCATGGAATGCCCCAGCTCCTCATGGAATGCCCGAGCTCACTCATGGAATGTCCCAGCTCCTCATGGAATGCCCCAACAGCTCATGGAATGCCCCAGCTCACTCATGGAATGCCCCAGCTCACTCATGGAATGCCCCAGCTCACTCATGGAATGCCCCAGCTCCCTCATGGAATGCCCCAGCTCCCTCATGGAATGCCCCAGCTCCCTCATGGAATGCCCCAGCTCCCTCATGGAATGCCCCAGCTCCCTCATGGAATGCCCCAGCTCCCTCATGGAATGCCCCAGCACCCTCATGGAATGCCCCAGCACATGGATACTGCCAGGCCCCCAGCTCACCTCCGCCGCGTGTTCGCTCCTTCTGAGCGTCCGGCGGCGCGCAGCTTGGGCGCTCGCCTGGGGGAGCCACGTGACCAGCCGCGATTGGCTGGTGACGTGTTTCCTCCAGGCGAGCGCCGAAGCTGCATGCTTCGGACGCTCGCAGGGAGCTAATACGCGGCGGAGGGTGAGACACCCGCCCTTAGGGTGACGGTGTCACCCTAAAGGCGGGTGTCACCTGGTGCGGGCCGCGCCCCCCGCCCCCACGTTACGACGCCACTGCATTTTACTATTTTGTATTTCTGTAATCACTCAATGTTCTTGAACTGAGGACATACTTGAAAACAAGAGAAATCTCAATGTATCCTTCCTGGTAAAATCCTTTAGAAAGAAATTAATTACTTCCTGATTTCCTCCTCGCGAGAAGGCGTCCAGGAAGTATGAGGTCGCGATCGCCGGAGGAAACTGCGGGGATCAGCGAGGGAGCGCAGGGAGAGGTGATTATTCAGCCCGAGTGTGTCTCTGGGTTACCACTCTCAGCGGTGAAATTTAACCCCGAGACACACTCGGGAACACCGCCAGGGAGTTTAAACCTGTCGCATGAAGCCACTGAAAATCAGGGCATTTCACTGACATTTCTCTGCTTCGCCGTCTCTGAAAAGATTAACCACTGCATCTCTATGGGGATTCACTGCGCCGGAGGTCACTGTATTTCGCTGGCAATTTGCCAGGTGTTTGAGCAGATGAATGGCCATGAAATTGCCCCGTTAGGCGAAATTCACTGTTCGGTGCAATTTCGGGCCCAATTCGGTGCTCCTTAAATAACCTTGATAATATGTGAATATGTAAGGCTTTCAAATTGCGCTTGGTCTTTTTTTCTGACCTTGCCCTGTTTCCCATGGTTACCAGGGGTCAAGTTGTATGTAACAAAAAAAAGTGTGGGAACTCAATAAAATTTCTGTCTACCCATGGTTCCCATCATAAAAACAATTCGTGGTAACTATAGCAGCTGCAGCACTTCTTTACGTATGTGAATGGCATCACTCTGTCAAATAGAGAAAGCGTAATTCCCATGTATTCCTTATGTACTCAGACCCTGGAAACACTCATAAGGATGTTTTCCGTGTGTCGGGGTGTGTAAAGTCCCCGCCTCAATGCCCCGATCTCGAGATCCCTCCACCCTACCCAGTGCCGATTCTGAATTTCCTTGCTGGTGGTCATCAGATTGGTCACTGGGGCGTCAGCACGTACAGCAGTCTATGGTTTGGACCTGCATATGTGTGCGCAGCTCCCCTCCATCCCTCTGCACAGGAGCTATGGAACTTGTGTGCAAGTCTGTAGCAGTGCACAATTCACGTTCCCTACGCCAGTGACATCACTAGGGTTGGTGTCACCCGGTGTGGTAACTCATTACCCCCGAATTACTTTTTTTTTTTATCTACTGTTGCTTGGAAATCAAAACTGGTATCTAAGGTCTCCCTGCTACAAAAAGGGGGGGACCTGCAAACCAAGTTTTCCCATTCAGTGTGACCCCATGTAGTAATAATCTACTTTTATACAAATGTACCTCAAATTTGAGGAAGAACCAATATCTCTGAGGCCACAGGGCTTGCAATCCCTCGGTTATTGACGCTTCCCTACATAGACAATTTAAGCAAACATAACATTTTGTATCTGTATCATGTGGTTGCTATGGCAACAGAATTTCCTCTTCCACTAACATAGCAAGGTCATACCTGTAAGAATTGTCTTTAGGAGTTATTTCCCCGTATAATTTGTAAACACAAACACTCTGTGAAGACAATAAATATGTTTGGTATGCTGTGCTTATGAAAGCATGAAAAAAGACCTGTGAAGGTTGACATTTCCTGCTTTATGACAATAACAAGTCACATTTGAATCAGTGGACAGATTTCTTACATGGGCTATAGGAAAAATTCCACTAACCTTCTATTTCTATAATATTAATGTATGCGAAGAAATAAGACCAACAAGAACCAGGCACATTTATTAAACTCTTAGACCAAGAGAGAATCTGTCTCATACAATTAAAACAATGGCTTTCAAGCAGAACCGAAGTGTTTTGGAAACTTTTTACCATCTAAGGGTACTATTAGCTGGTGTGAGCTAACCCTAGCATCGACATGTATTTGCGTGAACGCCAGGTTAATTCAGTCTAGCGCATGACTGACAGATCGTTTGACTTCTGCTAGAAATGGGAAAAATTACTTAGTTAGTAATTCGTACTGCAAGCTTACTGTACTTGCCGCGTCCTATACTTAACATGGGGAGCACTAGATATCTAGATCACTTGGTGCCTGCAATTAGCGTCACTCCAGAAATTAGTGCAAATTTATAACTCAATAAAAACCCACAAACAGGTCCTTGCCCAAAATTAACTGACAATTACCAGGCAATTAACAGGCAATTGAAAGGAATGAAGCACAGGTGTTCTCTTGGCCCCATACACCCTAGTAATGGATCTGGTCAGCAATGTCGCTGCTGTTGCAGTAGGCTCTATTATGATATATATGCAGGATTTTTTGAGGCGGTACGCACCGGTATGCCATGCCGGCACCTCATCGCCAGCCGCCCTTTAAATTTTTTACAGCTCCGGTATCGGACTCGGAGTCCGAATCCGGAGCTGTCTCGTCAGCGCAGCGGCAGATCCAGCAGCCGTCGCGTTCATTCCTTCATGGAGCGGCCGCCTGCAGGAGTATCTGCCGCTTGCCTGAGATCCATCCTCCAGCCTGCCGCGATCGAGATCGCGGAGTTCACGTCAACTCTGCGAGATCGCGGCAGGCTGGAGGGTCGATCCCAGGCGATCGCTCGTTGAAGGAACGAACGCGGTGGCTGCTGGATCCGCCCCCGGAGGGGCCTGGCTTAGGTGAGCTGGGGGCAATATACCCATGTGTGAGCCTGGGTTTATATATCTGTCAGGGTCACCACGCTCTGGCCCCTGTCACTCACGCTAACCCTGCAATATGCATAATGCACATTCCTGGACTTTCTGCATGCACCGACGTTCTGGCCCTGGAGCCCCACCTGAGCTCACCTTCCCCTGATTACTCCAGCATTTAAGGAAGCTACGCCCTCCCCAGCCCACTTCCACATTGAAGTTGCAGACTGTGAACCTGTTTGAGAAAGCTCCCTGACGTTCCCAAGGATTTCCTGATTGAACCACCAAAGACTCCAAGGACCCTCTGTTGCTATCTTGACATTCATTTCATTACTTCATCATACCGGTACCCCCCATCCTGCTTCCTTCTGACCCCATCTAAGATCTCCATGCACCAGACCCATTGCTTGAACTCTGACCACTCTATTGCCTGCCCCTTGACTGAGACCGAGATTTCTAAGATCTGTGTTATATGGTTATATCTGTATTATTGTTTATTCATTGCTTGCCTCATGTGCTGTTACGTTCCCTTTTGTGTCCATTTTCACTCTCATTCTCTAGTCTCTCATTCTCATCTCACTATCCCTTATTTCATCTGTTCCTAACCAATCCCATTTAGTTCTCCTTAACCTCCCTTCCCACTACTCCCAGCCATCCCTTCTATTACTTCAGCCTCCTCTTGCATCTCCTCCTTCTCTAAGCTATTCCCTATTGTGCCCAGTCTCCTCCAGTGTCTAGTTCTGATTTGCTGTTTAGTTCATGTCTTTTATGTTCAGGGGTTTATTCTAGAATAAACCCCTTTTTGTTACTTTAAACCTGCCTATTTCACTGCATCCTGGGCATATTCATGTGTGAGCCGGGGGCAATATATCCATGTGTGAGCCGGGGGCAATATATCCATGTGTGAGCCGGGGGCAATATATTCATGTGTGAGCCGGGGGCAATATATCCATGTGTGAGCCGGGGGCAATATATCCATGTGTGAGCCGGGGGCAATATATCCATGTGTGAGCCGGGGGCAATATATCCATGTGTGAGCTGGTTTGGGGCAATATATCCAAGTGTGAGCTGGTTTGGGGCAATATATCCATGTGTGAGCTGGTTTGGGGCAATATATCCATGTGTGAGCTGGTTTGGGGCAATATATCCATGTGTGAGCTGGTTTGGGGCAATATATCCATGTGTGAGCTGGTTTGGGGCAATATATCCATGTGTGAGCTGGTTTGGGGCAATATATCCATGTGAGCTGGTTTGGGGCAATATATCCATGTGAGCTGGTCTGGGGCAATATATCCATGTGAGCTGGGCAATAAAGCTGGTGAGCTGGTCTGGAGAAATATATCCATGTGTGAGCTGGGGCAATATATCCAGTGTGAATAAAGGAGTATTTATTAGGACACGAAAAATCATCATAAGTTTTTCCCTGGGCATGAGAGTACCCCCACCTATTTTTCCAGAATAAAAGCACTGTATATATGTATCCTTTATCCACATATATCTTAATTCTAATATATTGGCTAATTTTATGCTGGAGGTTATTCATAGTATACATTGCAAGAGATTGATTATAAGGGTGACCATATGGACCATGTTTAAAGGGGATGCATGGATAAGTCTTGCCCTGAAACATATATTATTTATATGCTGCAGCAGGGAAATTATTGTCGCTCACCTGACCATCCTTTTGGATCTATTAAATGCAGTGTAATGATTCTACATGCTGTTGGGTGGCATTTATCATGCAATGCCCATCAGCCTTAATTTATATATGTGTGCATTTAACCACTTGGCTGCTATGGACGCGCTCAGCGCGTCCAGCCAAGTGGTTCACCTGTGCTGAGCGCGTCCATGCACAGGAGGCAGCAATCGCCCGGGATTCCGGCTGATTGCTCCGCCCCCCCCGTGCGGGCAGTGGCGTAGCGTGGGTCGTCAGCGCCCGGGGCCAGCCAAGAATTGTGCACCCCCCCCCAACCTGTGGACACGTTAGCATGCCCCGATTCCCTTCCACCATTAGGGCATTGAACCCCTTAACTGTAATGTGCAGAGTGTATGAGCGTATCACAGTGCTCCACAGCAATAAAACCCACAGTAATGTGCAGCTCACACATGGATATATATATTGCCCCCAGCAGCTCAAACATGAATATATTTGCCCCAAGTACCTCAAACATGAATATATTTGCTCCAAAGCCCCCAGTAGCTCAAACATGAATATATTTGCCCCAGTACCTGAAACACGAATATATTTGCCCTAATGCCCCCAGTAGCTCAAACATGAATATATTTGCCCCAGTACCTCAAGCATGAATATATTTGCCCCAACGCCCCCAGTAGCTCAAACATGAATATATTTGCCCCAGTACCTCAAACATGAATATATTTGCCCCAATGCCCCAGTAGCTCAAACATGAATATATTTGCCCCCAGTACCTCAAGCATGAATATATTTGCCCCAATGCCCCCAGTAGCTCAAACATGAATATATTTGCCCCAGTACCTCAACCATGAATATATTTGCCCCAATGCCCCAGTAGCTCACCCATGAATATATTTGCCCCAGTATCTCGAACACGAATATATTTGCCCCAGTAGCTCACACATGAATATATTTGCCCCAGTACCTCAAACACGAATATATTTGCCCCCAGTAGCTCACACACGAATATATTTGCCCCAGTACCTCAAACACGAATATATTTGCCCCAGTAGCTCACACATGGATATATTTGCCCCCAGTAGCTCAAACATGGATATATTTGCCCCCTCCCCCCCGCTCACTGGCTCAGAGGGCCCCGCGGGTCGGTAGAGGGGGGCAGTTTGGGGCATCATAGCGGGCCCCCGCTGGTTTCCCTGTGATGGTCATCGTGCTCTTGGGCAGCCAGCGGCGCACTCTGTAAATGCCGCAGTGGCGCCTGCAACCCAGTCTAAGCACATTGCACTGGCGCCGCCCCTCACGTGACACGTCACGTGAGGGGGTGGTGCAGGCGCCACCGCGGTGTTTCCAGAGTGCGCCGCTGGCTGCCTGTGTGCACTGACTGGCACAGGGCAGGGAAACTGGCGGCGGGGGCCCACTATGGTGCCCCTGGCGCCCCCAAAAAAACTGCGCCCGGGGCCACCGCCCCCCAGCCCCCCCCCATGCTACGCCACTGCGTGCGGGCTGACATCTTGGATGTCAGCCCAGCACTCCGGGACCCTGGCGGGGCCATTAGATGTCATTACGGTGGCGTGAAGACATCTAATTCAGGCAACCCCCCGGCGTGTGCGGAGGAGGCGCCTGAAAGGGAGGGGCGAGGTCCTTCGGACCTCTCTCCCTCCCGATCGCCGGGGGCCACAGGTTTAAGGCAGGCACCGTTTGGAAGAACACAGCCTGCCCTTCCAAACGGTGGCTGACATTAACCCCTGGGGAGCCGGATCACATTTCGGCGCTGAAAAGCGCCGGATCGTGATCCTCTCCCGGAGCTGGCCGACATCATGGATGTCGGCCAAGCCTCTGACAACTCCCCCTGAGGACTGGCGTCATCGTGCCTAGCAGTCCAGTCCTGGAGTTAACCCCTAGCTGCCAGCAATGGTGGAGATAGGGGGTTCATTGGAACCCCCTATCTCCCGATCCGTGGCAACTAGGGGTTAAGGTTTGATATCGTTGGATTGGCCAGAGCATGGCCATGGCCACTTGACCATGTAAAAAAAATTAAAAAACTAAATTAAAAATAAAAAAATATTTAAAAAACAATTATAAAAAAAAAAAAATTTTTTGTTAATGCAGCAATATTGTTCCCATTTCAATTATAATGTGAACAATAATGCTGCACCAAGGCTCGAGTCGAGCGGGAACGCGTGGGAACGGCGTTCCCACACTTCTCCCGCTGCGGGAACGCAGCGTTCCCGCTGTGGCCCGAGCCCGAAACGCTGGAGCAGGCCGCCGCCGCACATTGCCGGCGGCCGCATGCTTCCTGATAGAACGGCCTAGAAGACTGGAAGTGCAGCCGCTCGCCTGGGTGTTTCATCGATCCCATGCGAGAGGCTGCACTTCCTGTCAGCGGCCGTTCTATCAGGAAGCACGCGGCCGCCGGCAATGTGTGGCAGAGGCAGAGGAGAGCTGAGCTGGTGGCAATAATATCCATGAGACCTGGGGGCATTATCCATGAGACCGGGGGGCATTATCCATGAGACCTGGAGGCATTATCCATGAGACCTGGGGGCATTATCCATGAGACCTGGGGGCATTATCCATGAGACCTGGGGGCATTATCCATGAGACCTGGGAGCATTATCCACGAGACCTGCGGGCATTATCCATGAGACCTGGGGGCATTATCCATGAGACCTGGGGGAAATAATATCCATGAGACCTGGGGGCATTATCCATGAGACCTGGGGGCATTATCCATGAGACCTGGGGGAAATAATATCCATGAGACCTGGGGGCATTATCCATGAGACCTGGGGCATTATCCATGAGACCTGGGGGAAATAATATCCATGAGACCTGGGGGCATTATCCATGAGACCTGGGGGCATTATCCATGAGACCTGGGGGAAATAATATCCATGAGACCTGGGGGCATTATCCATGAGACCTGGGGGCATTATCCATGAGACCTGGGGGGCATTATCCATGAGACCTGGGGGGCATTATCCATGAGACCTGGGGGGGCATTATCCATGAGACCTGGGGGGCATTATCCATGAGACCTGGGGCACTATCCATGAGACCTGGGGGCACTATCCATGAGACCTGGGGGCACTATCCATGAGACCTGGGGGCATTATCCATGAGACCTGGGGGCATTATCCATGAGACCTGGGGGCATTATCCATGAGACCTGGGGGCAATATCCATGATACCTGGGGGCAATATCCATGATACCTGGGGGCAATATCCATGATACCTGGGGGCACTATCCATGAGACCTGGGGGCACTATCCATGAGACCTGGGGGCACTATCCATGAGACCTGGGGGAATATCCATGAGACCTGGGGGAATATCCATGAGACCTGGGGGCAATAATATCCATGAGACCTGGGGGCAATAATATCCATGAGACCTGGGGGCAATATCCATGAGACCTGGGGGCAATATCCATGAGACCTGGGGGAATATCCATGAGACCTGGGGGCAATAATATCCATGAGACCTGGGGGCAATAATATCCATGAGACCTGGGGGCAATAATATCCATGAGACCTGGGGGCAATAATATCCATGAGACCTGGGGGCAATATCCATGAGACCTGGGGCATATACAGTAGAGCTTGGGGGCATTATCCATGAGACCTGGGGGGCACTATCCATGAGACCTGGGGGGCACTATCCATGAGACCTGGGGGGCACTATCCATGAGACCTGGGGGGCACTATCCATGATACCTGGGGGCACTATCCATGAGACCTGGGGGCACTATCCATGAGACCTGGGGGCATTATCCATGAGACCTGGGGGCATTATCCATTAGACCTGGGGGCACTATCCATGAGACCCTGGGGCATTATCCATGAAACCCGGGGGCAATAATATCCATGAGACCTGGGGCATTATCCATGAGACCTGGGGGGGCACTATCCATGAGACTGGGGGGGCACTATCCATGAGACCTGGGGGGCAATATTCATGAGACCCTGGGGCAATAATATCCATGAGACCCGGGGGCAATAATATCCATGAGACCCGGGGGCAATAATATTCATGAGACATGGGGGCAATAATATCCATGAGACCCTGGGGCATTATCCATGAGACCTGGGGGGCAATATCCATGAGACCTGGGGGCACTATCCATGAGACCCTGGGGCATTATCCATGAGACCCTGGGGCATTATCCATGAGACCTGGGGGCATTATCCATGAGACCCGGGGGCATTATCTATGAGACCCGGGGGCATTATCCATGAGAGCTGGGGGCATTATCCATGAGAGCTGGGGGCATTATCCATGAGAGCTGGGGGCATTATCCATGAGAGCTGGGGGCATTATCCATGAGAGCTGGGGGCATTATCCATGAGAGCTGGGGCATTATCCATGAGAGCTGGGGCATTATCCATGAGAGCTGGGGCATATCCATGAGAGCTGGGGGGCATATCCATGAGCGCTGGGGCAATTATATCCATGTGAACTGGGGAAAATATATCCATATAACCAGTGCTGTGCATACCCTGAGTTCGGTTCGGAGCCGAACCCGAACTTTCCAAATGTTCGGATCCGAACCCGAACTCAATACAAGTCAATGGGGCTGAAAATTCGGTTTTTAGAGTGCCCTCCAAGAGGGCATATATGCTAGATATTTGCCATAAAAAGTGTATGGGGGTCTGGGTAGTGCCCTGGGGGACAGGAAACAAGGACAAAAAGTTAAAAAAAAACGTTTTTAAAGGGACATTGAGTTTTCCATGAAATAAGGGTTAAAAATAAAAATGAAAAATTCCTTCAAATATCGTGCCTAGGAGGTCCCCATAACCTGCCCGTGAAGTGGCGGATTTCTAGGATGTATAGAAATATGTAAAAACCAAACAATGACATTTCAAATGACGGTAAATGCTTTTCCTTTAATCTATCCATAAACAACTGCTTGGGGCGGCAGTCTGTATGAAAAGTGGAGACATTTTCGGACACGCAGAAAAAGTTTACTGATTTTTTGGCGGTGAAAAGCAGGAGAATGACTGGAGAATGGAAAATTCTAGACCAAATAGCCGATTTGGAAAGTGAGATAAATGGGAGAATTTTTCTGGTTTGGCTATTTTGACCTAGAATTTTCTCTTCAGTCATTTTCCTGAGTTTCACCTTTCTCTGAATAACCCTGTCAGGGTTATTCAGAGAGCGGTGAAGAGCAGGAGAATGACTGAAGAATGGAAAATTCTAGGTCAAAATAGCCAAACCAGAAAAATTCTCCCATTTAGGCTAGGGTCAGACTAGCAAATTTTTAACGTGCGTTTAAGCGCACTTAATCACGGGCGCACTAGCAGCAAATGATGGGCAATGACGGCCAATATACGATGTACGGTCGCACGAAAGTCCGGCTGCGCAACGCAAGTGGAAAATGAACGCATTTTTTCGAGAACGCAGAACCGCTAGTAAGGACGTACAGAGTGCGCTGCGTCCACTAGCGGCGTGTGTGTGTGATTTGGAGACGTCAGACCCTGCTCATGTCCGGCCAACATAACGTCCAGGCACCCAAAGTTTCCTGGTTTTAATCCGTAAAAAATCACGCACAAAAATGTGCATCGTATGACCGTTTTTGCTCATTCTGTGAAAAAATACGGCAATGCGTTCGGACGCACTTTTGACGGTCGCTGCGAAAAATGCGTTAGTCTGACCCTAGCCTTATCTCACTTTCCAAATCGGCAATTTGGTCCAGATTGTTATCTTTTCCTGCCATTCTCCTGGTTTTCACCTTTCTCTGAACAACCCTGAGAGAGAGGTGAAAGCCAGGAGAACTGGCAAGAGAAGAGAACAATCTAGACCAAATAGCCAATTTGGAAAGTGAGTTAAATGGGAGAATTTTTCTGGTTTGGCTATTTTGACCTAGAATTTTCACCTCTCCAGTTATTCTCCTGCTTTTCACCGCTCTCTGAATAACCCTGTGAATGTTTAATCCCGAGGTGAAAAATAACATTGCTTTAGATGTTATTTTGAATTTTTTTCAAACACCAGTTAAATGCCGCATATTACGAAGTTTTAGGAGGGAAAATCTCAATCAGAAGCAGACACCACCCCACCCTCAGTATGGTGTACAATGTATCAAATTGATTACCAGACTAAAAACACCTGGTGTTATGCCCGTTTGTGAACAGAGGTCATTTAGAGTTGAGAATCTTTCCACGAATACATTAGTTTTTAATTCAATATCTAATAAACCGTTACTTATAATATTCTGCAGTAAAGAGTCTCTTTATTTCTAGATTTTTTAGTATTTTTTTAAGCATTTTCTATACTTTTTTCAAAATTTCTTTTTTTTTTCGAACTCGAACCGAACACCCCAAAAAAGTTCAAAGTTTGTGAACTTTCGAACTGCCAAAGTTCGGGCCGAACTCAGAACCGTCCGAACCCGAACAGATCATCCCTAATTGTAAATTATTGAAAATTCTAATTTTATTGCATTTTTTGTTATGTATACTTCATATCCTGTCTGTATATTATAATAATGACATATTATGAATCTGCCGGAAAGAATGATATATAATATGTCTGGGTCATATATTAAAATATGGCTTCAAAACGTGGTTAAACATGATGAGCGAAAGCGGTAAAAATGACCTCAGCACAGAGGTGTGAAATGCCTCAGCAGCGAAAGGGTTAAACATGGATGATATGGCCATCTTGGAGGATTTTAGTAATGCAGAGGTGTGAGGGCTCTAAGCTGGATGTGTTCATACATATACAAGGTTCTATCCTGTACACAACCGCATTAGCGCTGGGTCTCCGCCAGAGGAGATCTTCTGGTGAGTGATTTTGATTTTTGTTTCAAACAGATCTTTTCTATTCATTTTAAGGTTTTAAGTTAGGTCTGGTGAGTAAATTAGGTTAGGCTGGTGACTCATTTTCATACTGATTAGCATACAATTGGAATCAATTGGGTGGTATTTGCAAAGAGGTTTAGCTTGTCCACTCCTTGCTGGGGGAGGTGACTATATAAAGGTTGGTGATATTAGCTTGCTAATTGAGCTTGGCAAGCCTTCAAAGTGAACTCTTAGAGGAGATCTTCTGGAGATACTCTGGAGGTAGTCTGAGGTTTGACAGGAGGTAGAAATCCTACAAAAAGGTAAGATTTGCTGGTTTTAAATCCATTCTTTTATAATGGCAGGCTTAGTCCAGTGTAAGAGCTGTCATGCGTTTGTTTTTAGATCCAATTTTTGGAGGTTTGGAGTGTGCCTGATATGTAGGCAGTTCTCTTTATTGCAGCAGGAAATTGCCTGGTTGAAGTCTGAGATTTGTAAATGATCTGTTAGACAAACTCAGGCTATGACTGTTACAAAGCCACTGCCACAGAGGCCTCCTAGGAGTGGCAGATGGACTACTGTAGGATCTGGTAGATTTAGCGTTGTGGATAGAAAGCATGTCCCACAATCTGTGGCTCTTCTTAATTCTTTTGAGGCACTTTCAGAGTGTAGTGGTGAGACGGAAGTAGGCTCAGACACCATAGTTGAGGAACCACCATCCACTATGCCTAAGGTATGCAGCACTGCAACCAAGGACAAAAATGAAAAGGTGGGACTTGATAGAAGGCAATTGTTGCTGTGTGATTCAGGTGATTCTATCATAAGAGGTGTTGAGCTGGAGAGTAGTGGTTTGGTGAGATGTCTTCCTGGGGCTACTGCTCGTAGAGACAGGAGACGTATTCTCAATATTGTCAAAGAAGCAAAGCAGCAAGGGGAAGTGGATGTTCTAGTCCATCTAGGGACAAATGACTTGGCTAGCAATGAGGTTTCTGAGATTAAGAAAGATTTTTGTGTTCTTGGAGGTGAAATACAGCAGATTGCGTCCACTGTGTCATTCTCTGAAGTTTTGCCTGTGCATAACATTCAAGATAGGAAGATGCGCAATAGGGAATTCAATTTGTGGCTTCGGGAATGGTGTCAGGAGCAAGGATTTGGCTTTGTGTCCCATGATAGCTCTAATTGGAGCAGAAAGGAACTGTATAAAAAAGATGGTTTGCATCTTACTCATAGGGGAACATATGTTCTCAGTGAGAAGTTCAAAAGGTTTCACAAAGAAATATTTAAACTAGGAGGGGGGGACAAAAGGTAAACAATCTGCCCGATTGTCCCCCAAACTAAATCGGAGGGTGCAAGCAACATGCGAGGTAAAAAATGACAAGCTCAGAGTCGTGTCTATAAATGCTCCCAGTTTAGTCAATAAAATCAATGAACTGGAGGCAATGATGGCAGCTGAAAAAGTAGATTTAGTGGCGGTTACTGAGACATGGTTCAGTGAGAAAAATAACTGGGACATAACAATACCGGGGTACTCTTTATATGGAAAAGACAGAGAAGGTAGGAAAGGAGGAGGAGTGGCCCTGTATGTGAAAAACAACATAAAAACGAACCAAATAAAAGTGAGCGAGGTGAACAGAGTCAGTTTGGGTTACGCTAACATTTGGCAATCATACAGTAGCTCGTGTAGGTGTGATCTATAGACCCCCTGGACAAGTAGAAGAGCTAGATAATCTGCTGCTTGAGGAAATAGCCAAAATGGCAATGAAGGGGGAAGTTATTATCATGGGGGACTTTAATCTTCCTGATGTGAACTGGAAAACCAAAACAGCTGGGTGCACCAGGAGTACAAATATTCTAAACTCCCTACTGGGATTATCTCTAACACAAGTAGTTGAGGAGCCGACCCGTAAAGAGGCCATATTGGATTTAATACTCACAAATGGAGGTTTTGGTATCGGACGTTGTTGTGTAGGTGAAAATTTGGGATCTAGTGATCACCAATCAGTATGGTTTAATATAAGAACAGGGATGGAGCCGCACCACACAAAAACAAAAGTTTTAGACTTTAAAAAAACAGATTTTTCTAAAATGAGATTTTGTGTGAATGAGTCATTATCAGACTGGAGGAGTTTAAAGGGAGTCCAGGAGAAATGGGATTATTTAAAGGAAGCATTATTGAAGGCCACAGGAAATTGCATTCGGCTTGTTAGCAAAAAACAAAAAGGGAAGAAACCACTGTGGTACTCTGCAGAAGTGGCCAAAATAGTGAAGAACAAGAAGATAGCATTCAATAATTATAAAAAAACTCAGCGTGAAGAGGATAGGCAAACCTATAAGATTAGGCAGAAAGAGGCAAAGCAATTTATAAGAGCTTCCAAAGCACACGCAGAAGAGAAAATAGCTCAGTCAGTAAAAAAGGGGGACAAAACATTTTTTAGATACATAAACGAGAAAAGAAAAGTAAAACAAGGATTAGTTAGATTAAAAACAAAGGAAGGAAGGTATGTAGAAGAGGATAAAAGTCTCGCTGACTGCCTCAATGAATATTTTTGTGCAGTCTTTGCAGAAGAAAAGGAAGGAAAGGGACCTCAGTTAGGAGAGAACACTAAAGAGACATTTACATATGAGTTTACAGAGGAGGAGGTCCTAAAGCAGCTGTCTAAAGTAAAGACAAATAAGTCAATGGGGCCTGATGGGATCCATCCTAAATTATTAAAAGAGCTCAGTGATGTAATAGCAAACCGTTAACAGGAGTCGTCCCAGAAGACTGGAAATTAGCAAATGTTGTGCCCATTTACAAGAAGGGTAGTAGGGAGGAATCGGGGAACTATAGGCCAGTTAGTCTTACGTCAGTAGTGGGGAAATTAATGGAAACCATGTTAAAGGAAAGGATTGTTGAACATCTAAAAACACATAGATTACAGGATCAGAAACAACATGGGTTTACCTCAGGGAGATCATGCCAAACTAATCTTATTGATTTTTTTTGATTGGGTAACAAAAATAATAGACACAGGTGGTGCAGTAGACATTGCTTATTTAGATTTCAGTAAGGCTTTTGATACTGTTCCGCATAGAAGGCTTATCAATAAATTGCAATCTTTGAGCTTGGATTCCAATATTGTTGAATGGATTAGGCAGTGGCTGAGTGACCGACAACAGAGGGTTGTGGTAAATGGAGTTTATTCGGCGCAAGGTCTTGTTACCAGTGGGGTACCTCAGGGGTCAGTACTTGGACCCATTCTCTTTAATATTTTTATTAGTGATATTGCAGAAGGTATTAATGGAAAAGTATGTCTTTTTGCTGATGACACAAAAATTTGCAACAGGGTTGACATTCCTGGAGGGATCAGCCAAATGACAAATGATTTAGGTAAACTAAAAAAATGGTCGGAGTTGTGGCAATTGAGTTTTAATGTGGATAAGTGCAAGATAATGCACCTGGGACGTAAAAACCCAAGGGCTGAATATAGAATATTTGATACAGTCCTAACCTCAACATCTGAGGAAAGGGATTTAGGGGTCATTATTTCAGAGGATCTAAGGGTAAGTAGTCAATGTAATAGAGCAGCAGGAAATGCTGGCAGAATGCTCGGTTGTGTAGGGAGAGGTATTAGCAGTAGGAAAAGGGAAGTGCTCATGCCACTGTACAGAGCACTGGTGAGACCTCACTTGGAGTACTGTGTGCAGTACTGGAGACCGTATCTCCAGAAGGATATAGACATCTTAGAGAGAGTTCAGAGAAGGGCTACTAAAATGGTGTACGGCTTGAAGGAGAAAAGTTACCAAGAAAGGCTTAATGATCTTAACATGTACAGCTTGGAAAAAAGACGAGAGCGAGGAGATGGAAACATTTAAATACGTAAAGGGAATCCACAAGGTAGAGGAAGGGAGTATATTTAAAAGGAAACAAAATAGCAAAACAAGAGGACATAGTCTTAGATTAGAGGGGCAAAGGTTTAAAAGTAACATCAGGAAGCATTATTTTACTGAGCGGGTGGTGGATACATGGAACAGTCTTCCAGTAGAAGTGGTAGAGGCCAAAACAGTAATTGAATTTAAGCAAGCATGGGATAGGCATAAGGCTATCCTAAACAAAAGATAAATCCAGGTCAAGTATCCATGTAATTGGGCAGACTAGATGGGCCGAAAGGTTCTTATCTGCCGACATTTTTCTATGTTTCTATGTTTTCTATCTTAGCGTTTCCCTAGCGTGCGCTTAACGACCTTGAACACAGACTCCTGCGGACATGGTGATCTGTTGGTAGGTTGTCAGGCGCTAAGTTTTAGCCACTGGCACTAATTTTTTTCTTTAGCGATTTGCGTTTTGGCTCACACCAGGAGATAGGGCCCCAAATATTCAAGAGGCCAGCAACAGAGTCTCATGAATCACAATACCCTGTAGCCTACTTAGGCACTATGTCTCATGTCTGTCTTTCAGAATATGCAAGTGATAAACAAAGATTATTACATATGGTGCAATATATGTGCTCTAAAATTCCATACCGTTTGATCGACCCTCTTACAATCAGTCGTAACAAAGTGAGTACCTTAATGTATCAAATACAACAGGCAAAATAGTGCTGTTCATGGAAATAATTCTTCTCACTGAAACCCCTATAATAGCATGTCATAGAGGTTTAATTGAGAATTATTTCCACGAAGAGCAATATTTTGCCTGTCGTTTTTGGTACATTATTATTTTATTTATATAGTGCCAACATATTCTGCAACGCTGAGCATTGGGTACAGTATAGACAGTGTTACAATACATTGAGAGCGAACAACATTTGACAAACTAACAGGAACGGGGAAACGAGGGCCCTATTTCAGTGGGAATTTACAATCTAGAAGGTGGGGGTGAGAAATAGGAGAGGAAGACTACAAGATTCCTCTAGTGTGTAAGTAGATAGGGTTTCTGGTTTTATTCGTTTTTTTTGTCGTGGGTGTAAATATTAATTGTAATATCTTCTTATATTGTATATGCACTGTGACCGTTCTCATCATAATAAATATATTCCTTTATTAAGCTCTGCCTTTGTCTGATCTAAGAATCACGTTTCCTGAAGAGATATTTCTCATAATAGCCCTGAGGCCTTGAGTTTCAGGATGATCTACTAAAGTGAGTTTGGTAGGGTCAGTCTACTAAATTATGTTTTGTGGGTTTAATTAAACGAGGCATTCCAGGCAACCTCCGTTCCATATTAGGCCAAGACCTGTGTGTGGTGGCGGCATTTAATTAAGCAAATTAGGACAGCGTGTTATTTAGTCATTATTCTTGGTCTAGCGCAGACGACTGGTGATTTTTAAACCCTTCCCCCACTTCGACAAGTCACCTGCATTTTGGGAGTGAGCAGCTACATGACAACCCACATCTCCCATTGGGTTCCACTCCCTGGAAACAATGTTCACCCACTGGCTGTAGCGCCAATACAGGAAACTTTTATAGACCATTGTGAGGCATTTTTTTTGTAAATTGATGCTATAAAGGGATGCAATGTGATCGTCAGGGCTGGATTTGCATCTCAAGAGCCCGTAGGCACATAAATGTGGAGCCCCCCCCCAAAACAAACATAAAAAGACTTTTTACATTTTCGTTTTGGGTGAAAGTAAAGTTTATAAAAAAACTGAAAAAAATGTTTCTCTCTGCGCTCAAATTAAAAGGGGCAGAATCTGTTGCCTTAGTTGAGTTAGTGCAGCGGCATTGTTTGTTTTATATGTAAGAACATATGCTAGCAAATGTGGAGCTGCCCTACTCTGCCTAGTTAGAAATCTGGCCCTGGTGATCAACCAATGCTTGGGTTGGCTCAATCAATGCTCCTTTAGCAATAATGGGTTGAATACATCCCAACAGAATATTCACTGACATAAGATGGAATCAACCAATGGATTAAGTGAACATCTGATCACCTGCGCACTAATGCCCTATATGGAGTGAAAATATTTAAGGAAACTGTTACACATTAACGTTCTTCTTTCATAACTCCCACAAACTTTGTGAAAATCTACTTCAAATTGGTTGCAGACTTGTGGCATCAAATCAGTTAAAACCGTAATACCTGGGGGGGCGTGCTTGGGGCCGGCTACTGAAGGGAGCAGACGTATTCTAGAGGAGCTCTGCATGTCTGCCGCTCTCTGGGACCCTTATTCGGACTTCCCTGCAGTGCTAATTTTGTTTTGGGGACCCGACTAGCTGGCCACCGGAACGGAGTCCGGAGGCCGCATTGTCGCCCCCCCTCCTCCAGACCAGAGACACTTTATAATAGCTGGCATGTTGGTGGAACGAGGTGCCGGTGGCCATCTTGTGGCCTTTAACCAAGCCTCTTTCGAATCTCTGCCCAGCTGTCCTGCCACATCGGCCCGAACGGGGCCTTCGCTGAGGGTGGAGGAGACGGGGGGCCCACATCTCCTGACTTCCCTCGATGCCTACCAGGTGGGAGCGACAGATGGCTTGTCAGCTGTTCGGCGGGAAGGACCTCCCTTCACAGCAGGTACTGATGCCTTTCTTGCAGGCCTGGAGGCCTGCTTGCAGTTACTGGATGGGGAGGATATGGAGGTCCTGCTCACCAGGGGCTTCTGGCGCCGGGTGATTTTCGCACTGCGGGGCTGCTGAGAGGAGGAAAACTCAGGAGCTGAAGAAGTCCAGGCCGCAACAGTCGGGCGCCATGAGGAGGCATGCTTCGTGGCTGCTGCCGGGAGGGGTGACAAGGTCGATGTCTCGGCTAAGACACTGATGCCAGACTCTGGGACCCCGCAGTCGATTTCGGCGGTGCTGAGGGGGATCGACGGCTACTGTGCTGAGGGGAGGCAGTGATGGCCTGGATCCTGGTTTGGGGCCGCTGCGGCCAAGGTGGGGGCATGGAGGCTGGCATTCCCCTGGGCGCTGAGCGCCATCAGTGGTATTAAGATAGCCTTTAGTCCTGTGTCCCTGATGGATGTACCTGGCCTGCTCGGCTTCGCTTTACCTGCTGTAGGCCCACTACCATTTGGAGACACTGGCTGAGGACTCCCCTTGCTCTTATCTCTGACATCCTGCGTTTTTGATGACCCCCTTTATTTTTATTTTTGTTTCTTTTCTTCTGGAAGGTCTCTGTGGACATTTGTTGTCTTTTTGATTTCGTTTTCCTGATGAAAAAATGGAGGGCCCCGTCTGGGGTCGTCTCTGTAGAGACTTTCTGTTTTATGTTTTGGCCCTATCAGGCCACTTGTTTTTTTTTTATTTTGATGAGACCCCCCACTTGGGGATGATTCCGCTGACACCAGTCGACGTCATTCAGAGTATTGTTTCAGATTATTTGTTTTTTTATCTGAGCCTTGATGTTTTATTATTCCCCCACCTCATTTTTCAATAATTTGCAGCTGTCTTCTGAGACCCCCCCTTATATTGCTCCACCAGGACGCCCGATAATTTCGGGAAAAAACTCACTAACATAACGAGTTAGTGAATTTGTTGACTGCTATCTGCGACCACTAGTACTCGACACCCACTCTTACGTGAGAGACACTCAGCATGTTCTTCAGAAATTGTCTGAAATACACGTTCCTCCAGGTTCCATTCTAGTTAGTCTTGATGTTATTTCACTACATAACAATATCCCCCACCCAGTGGGATTACAAGCCGTAAAACATTTTCTGAGTGAAAAATACTCTGGACAAGAAATCGAATTTGTGTTGTCCCTCTTAGAATATGTACTCCATCACAACTACTTCCTATTTCAGGGTAAATTTTATCTGCAGACTTGGGGTACTGCCATGGGAACATCTTGTGCCCCGAGTTATGCTAATCTATACCTAACATGGTGGGAAAAATTGTTTGTTTTCTCTACCGAGATGATGAGACTTACCAACCACGTCATAAAATGGATGCGCTACATTGACGACCTCCTTTTTCTCTGGCAGGGTTCCATTGAGATGTTAAATGAATGGTTTACTCTTTTAAACATCAATGAGATTGGATTGGGTTTAACCCTGGTTGTTGGTGGAGCCAGTATCGAGTTTTTGGATCTTAATATCACCATCAATTTGAATTCAGAATTGATTACTAAACTCACCGTAAAACAACAGCAACCAATAACTTTGTATGGATGATGGGAAGACCAATTTATAATCTAAAGAGAGGTATACCAATAGGCCAATATTTGAGGGCCAGATGAAACTGTACATCTCTCATAGACTTCCAAACAGAAGCCAATCTGTTACAAGATATGTTTTTGTCAAAAAGGCTACCCGAGAAAATGTCTAAAGAAGGCATATAAAAGGGCTCTCTCAACCTCAAGGGAAGAACTGCTGACCCCTAAAAAGAGAGCCAATAAGACCTCTATAAGGTTTATTGCCGACTATGACAATGGTTGGCCCAAGATAAAGACTATCTGTGAAAAATATTGGCCGATTCTTCATATGGAAAAATCCCTAAAAAAAGTTTTACCTTCTGCCCTTTCTTTTACGGCAAGAAGGACCAAAAATCTGAGTGATAGGCTGGTTCACAGTTTTTTACAACCAGAAAAAAACATTCGTACGTGGTTACAACAACCTAAAGGAATTTATCAATGTACGCACTGTAAAGCTTGTAAGTTTGTTAACAAGTCAAAACAATTTACAAGTAACACCACTGGGCGACATTATGATATCAGACAATTCATGAACTGCTCAAGCAAAGTACTTGTTTATTTAATTACGTGTGAATGTGGCATCAATATATTGGCAAAACGATCCAACAATTCAAACGCCGTATTCTTCAACATATAAGCTCTTTTCATAATAATCTAGAGACTTCTGTCTCTAGACATGTCAGAAACCAACATGACTCAGATCCCTCATGTCTATCCTTCCAAGCCATTGAACAGGTAGCTTGTGGACCAAGGAGGGGCAATTTCGATAAAATCCTCTGTCAGAGCGAATCGTTTTGGATATATACCCTCAAAACCCTTTATCCATATGGTCTAAACGAGGATTTTAACTATACACCATTTATTTGATTTTCCAGTTTATACAGTTATATTGGAGTCGCCCAACAGACATTTTTTGTTTTATGTCATCCTTCCCAATTTTATACCAGGAAATTATTATTTTCACACTTGATTGCATTTATATATATGTTTAGCTATAAATGAGTATATATATATATATATTCTTCCTTTTTATTTGATTAAATTGGGTTCTGCTATACATCTTTATATCAATTGTGTTTTCACTCATCCCTTAGCACCATGAATTTTCGTCGGCGAAAAATTATCTGTCAGCTTCTCACAAAAGGCCAGTTATTTTACGTATTCTTATAGTCAACCTCATCGTCATTTGATCACTGTATTAACAATATGTATACATAAATGTTCCTTTTAAGTGTACTTAGATATACTCATCTGGTCACTATAGTGTCTAATTTAAATGCAATACTAGCGCCGGATGACGATTGGTCAGATAATATATTTACATGATCGTTTAAATTAATTCATGACCATACAGCTTTTTGTGATTATTTAATCCAACAAACAGCCGTTTTGGTGGTAATGGGCATCAATCATATATAACCCAGTAAAAACAAAAAATATATATACGTTCACGTTTATTTGATCAAACTGGGTTCAGTTATACACCCGTTTTATATCTATCGTGTTTATACTTATCCCTTAATATTATGAATTTTCATCGGCGGAAAAACATCTGTCAGCTTTTCACAAAAGGCTATTTATTTCACTGTATTCTTATAGTTAACCTCATTGTCATCTGATCTTTGTACCAACAATATGTATATATATATAAATGATCTATTTAAGTGAACTTTGATATAACTATCTGGTCACTATAGTGTCTAATTTAAATGAAATACTAGTGCCGGATAATAAGGGGAGACATCCACTATGAACTTAGTCAAATGTCCTCTATCGGCTTAGCACATAATGAATATTACATGATGAATAATGCAGACTTTGGTCATTCGGAGTTTGGCTAATCGCCACACTCCGTAGTGCCATTCAAGTTTGGTGATTCCTTCCCTTCAATGTGGACTATTGGCCAGACAAAATATCCACAATATCGTTAAAATCAATTTTAATTTACGATCATATTGCTTTTTGTTATGATTCAACTGAGCAAACAGCCGTTTAGGTGGTAACGGGTGCCAATCACTTATAACCCAGTAAAATATTACCCAACGGCAAAGCCCTATATGATTAAATGAGACTTAGCAGTTTCAATGGGCCCTATCAGTTACCTAGGCAACTGAACCAAACACCCATCATAATTGGTTGAAAGGCCTGTCAATCATCGCGGAAAACCAATCGTTGTGCCATTTGTCCATTCCTTGGCCCCATTGGTTAACAAGCTGACTTCAGCCGAATATGCACGGTTTAAATAGCACCCTCTTTCTTCTTTCCGTAAGCACTCCTGACGAGCGATCCTTGGCGAAACGAGCGTCGGGTGCAGCAGCAGGCAGGGACCCTCCGTTAAATTCTTATCCCGCATCTTGTGACCTTAATAATGTGTGGTCTTTGATATAACACCTGGTCATTTATTGTGGTATGATTTTGGCTAATCCAGCAGAATATTTTTCTCAATAGGGTACCCTTTGCCTTTGTGTCTTTGTGGGTTCTTCTTACGCATGGTTTATGGCTTAATATAGACATTCATTTCATTGTTATTTATTTAATGGTAGCTGCAATACCTTGAGGTGATCCTTGAAGGTCACTTATTGTATTGTGTTTAAATCTATACCAATTGTCGCATGAACACCACTTCTTCACTGTTGAATTGGTTTTAATATGTTTTGTTTATTGAGCACTGTTTATTTATGTTTATAAGGTTGTCAATTTTATAATTTTATATTTCTTCAATAAAAGTTAAATTTTATATTGGTCTCAGGGAGACATCAGTATTTTGATGTTTTCATCAGATTAATTGTATTCTATCAACTATATAGGGGGAAACCCTCTGGTCTCTCATGACCTTCCTAATTTCATTCAATTTGATCTTTCCTGGTACTATATTGTTACGCTCTACCATTGAGGTAGTGATTTCCCCCCTTATGTTTCTTATGTGACTAAGATGTTTGACCCTGCGAGGCCAACTTTGCTGGTCGGACTGTGACCATTTGTTTGCAATTAAAATAAACATTAAATATAAAAAAAATGTAATACTTTAAATTCTGGATATGCGCTGGAAATTAATATTAAAGTGTTTATATTTATCTTTTGTGCCCATTCAGTGGGTGGAATGTCCTCAGGTGCCAGAATCTGGCAGTGAATACGTTAACTAATGGTGCTCTTCAGTCTTGACAAATTAAGTGTCCCTTTGACTCTCTGTGGGGTTTAATGTTGGTCGAGGAAAACCTATGTCAAATATTTGTACAAAGTAACTGTAATACTTGTACATTATCTCAGGTGGAAATTACAAGGTAGCTCCGTGTCGGGTTTTCGAGTACAATACATGCACATTTTTCTGAAGGTAATTTTCATTTTCTGTTTTCCTCTCTTGCTGCTCCCAAAAAACTCCCTGCCCCGCACTTCCATTATCCATATGGCTTTGCCTTAGAATCTATTGTGTTTCCACTAGAACGGTTATGAGCAGAAAATGATAGAGGACAGGTTCATTTATGAATGGGATCAGGTTCAAGCCGGAGTAACAAAATCCTTGCAGTTTGGATGCGAAAATATATTTTTTAATCCGCGTGTTTAGCGTTATGAAAATATTTAATCACTTTGCAAGGGGGAAAAAATAATTATTGGTAATGTTCTTCTTTCCCAGTCATCCTAGACATAAGATCTGTTAGATATACAGATTTCTAAAATTATTACCAGTGCAATGCCCCCCAAACCTCAATACCCTTACCCCACCAGAGTTTCAACTTAATACTCAGGCTTGGTATTGCCCTTCTCGCTCCAAATTCTGCACATGTCGAAGCGGTGTTGCATGTTGTTGTTAATGCATATCAATGGTGCATCATCAGGATCTAATTCCTAATGTTAGTCGGCAACTTGACAATCTTGCCATCCTTGTTATGGTACAGTCGTTCCTTCAGGTAGCCCCACAAAAAGAAGTCTGGGCTGGTGAGATCGGGGGACCGGCCAGGGCGCACAGCACTATTCTTGTGGCTGTGCTGTTGTCATGGTTGTACTGTCATCTAGTGGTTGCTTCCAGGATGTGCGATCATGGCATGTGCTCAACCTATGAAGAGGTACAGTATGCTTCCTGAAACTATCATTAATTCCCTTCAGGGAACGAGTGATTTGGGTCGAGCTACGAGAGCCCCTTCCTTGCACACCAACCACACACCGGTGCTTTCCCACAGGACACCACTATGCCCTAGACACAAATTCCAAGAAAATGAGAGGAACTCTTGATTTTTAGTGTGGGAAAAAAGTAGTTCCCAACAACAGATTCAAACATGAAAGCCCATATTACAATCATCACGCAAAACAGGGACACTAAGGAGAAAAACCTGTGCCTGCAGGTTTCTCCTTAGTGTCCCTGTTTTAGCATGATATTACGGGGCAGGCACTAATCCGGCAGCCTGAACCGTAATGCGGCGCTAAGCCTCGGGATGCTCGAAGCAGCGCTAAGCGCGGCCTAGAACATCCCCTTCATGGAGTCCATAAGACTCTATTGAGGCTGCCTGTCACGAATCCCTCCTGATACTACGATGCTGGTCCCTTTTAGACAGTTCCCTATATATCCCACCGATCCTTGAGTGGTCGGTAATCTGGCTCTACTTAGAGACACAAACACATATAAGGATTAATAAACTCCAAGAGATATACCACAAGCAGGCCTTCACTAATATATTCTTCAGGCACCGATGTGCAAACAGGACAGGTTTAACAGGAGCTGCCTGTGCAGTATACATAGACAAATCACAATATGTGCCAGAAGAGTCAAGGATCGGCGAACTGGTACACAAGGGGTGGTTATCATACAAAGCCGGGTCAGGAAACCGTATAGAATCAGATACGCAAAGTAAGACCGTGAATCGCAAGAGTCGAATCCCTAGCACTGGGGAAGTAATTCCATGACAGGGCAATGAGCCGCATCGCACCTTCTGAATTTAAACCCAGCAGCTCCGCGTCATCACTAGGGATGTGCCGAACACCCCCGAGTTCGGTTCGCATTCGAACTCGAACTTTTTAAGAAGTTCGAATTCGAACACGAACTCAATACAAGTCAATGGGACTCAAAGTTCGATTTTTAGAGTGCCCTCCAAGAGGGCATATATGCTAGATATTTGCCATAAAAGGTGTATGGGGGTCCGAGTAGTGCCCTGGGGGACAGGAAACAAGGACAAAAAGTAAAAAAAAACGTTTTTAAAGGGACAGTGAGTTTTCCATGAAATAAGGGTTAAAAATAAAAACGAAAAACTCCTTCAAATATCGTGCCTAGGAGGTCCCCATAACCTGCCCGTGAAGTGGCAGATTTCTAGGATGTATAGAAACATTTAAAAACAATGTCCGGGTCCGGGTAGTGCCCTGGGGGACAGGAAACAAGGACAAAAAGTTTTTTTAAAAAAAGCCGTTTTTAACCCCTTCACTGCTGACGACGTGTGGGACATGTCCTCAGTTACTCCAGCTGTATGCTGTGGAGGACTTGTCCCACACGTCATCAGCTTTGAGGGACCCCCGGCGGAGATACTCTCCTCTCTGTCCGGGATCCCGCGGCGTTCTGACTTCAGCGTCATCAGACACTGAAGTCAAGCTCCTCCCGACGTAAATGACGTCATCGCGCCATGCGCAATGACGTCATTTCCAGGCGACCCCTGGCAATGCCGGGAGATAGCCTGGAAGGGAGGGGGGATCCGTTCGGATCCCTCTCCTTCCCGATCTGGAGGTCCCACAATAAAAGCCAGGCACCGCTTAAAAGGGGAGAGTCACCCCTTTCAAGCGGTGCCTGGCTTTAACCCCTTAGGCACCGGGTTGCACTTCGGCGCCTTGCCGCGCCAAAATGCGGCCTAGCTCCGGTGGGGGCCGCCAAAAAACTGGTATTTTTTTTTGTGTTATTTTTATTAATGCAGCAATATTGTTCACATTTCAATTCTAATGTGAACAATGATGCTGCACTAATGATTTTTTTTCTATGGTGTGCGTTTGCTAAAAAAATCACATAATTCCCTCCCAAAAATTTAATATAGAAAATATAACCGCAAATGTTCATGTGATAAACGGTGAAAAAAAATTGCATTTTTTGTTATAATATACAGGCAGGACATGACGTATACATATAAAAATGATATATTATGAATCTGGCGAGTCTGCCGGAAAGAACGATATATAATATGTCTGGGTCGTATAATAAAATGTGGCTTCAAATCGCGTTTAAACATGATGAGCGAAAGTGGTAAAAATTAGATCAGCACACAGCGGTGAAATGCCTCAGCAGTGAAAGGGTTAAAGGAACAGTGAGTTTTCCATAAATAAGGGTTAAAAATAAAAAAAACGAAAAATTCCTTCAAATAGCGTGCCTAGGAGGTCCCCATAATCTGCCCGTGAAGTGGCGGATTTGTAGGATGTATGGAAACATCGCCATCACAGACCCACACACGACACCTAGCACTCCCAGTCTGCATACAATGTATCAAATTCATGAGACCGGACTAATTAGAAGCACATGTTATTTCCAAACACTAATTAAACATGTGTTGTTTACGCCGTTTGAGAGCACAGGTCATTTAGAGGTGAGAATCTTTGCACCTAGACATTAGTTTTTAATTCAATATCTAATAAACCATTACTTATAATATTCTGCAGTAAAGAGTCTCTTTATTTCTCGATTAATTTTTTTTAGTATTTAAGCATTTTTTTATACTTTATTCAAATTTTTTATTTTAGAACTCGAACCGAACACGCCAAAAAGTTCGAAGCTCGCGAACTGCCAATGTTCGAATCGAACTCCGCTTGGTCTCCCCTTTTAAGCGGTGCCTGGCTTTTAGCGCTGCTCCTTCCCGATCGGGAGGGAGAGGGATCCGAACGGATCCCCCCCTCCCTTCCAGGCTATCTCCCGGCATTGCTGGGGGGGTGTCGCCTGGAAATGACGTGATCGCGCATGGCGCGATGACATCATTTACGCTGGGAGGAGCTTGACTTCAGCGTCTGAGGACGCTGAAGTCTGAACGCTGTGGGACCCCGGACAGAGAGGTGAGTATCTCCGCCGGGGGTCCCGCACAGCTGAAGTGTGGGGCACGTCCTCAGCATGTAACGTGCATCAATGAGGACGTGTCCCACACGTCGTCAGCAGTGAAAGGGTTAACATAGTTTTAAAGAAATTAAAAGGACCTAATTTAGTAATAAATGATGGAGATTTGTTTACAAAATATGATCATACACTGCATAGGACCCCACAAACTCAATGTATCTCATCACAGCGGGTTTACCAAGTTCATAGGTAAAGATACACAATTTTATCATTTTCTGTGTGTATCTGTGCAACTGAAACATTATTGTCAATATTTTAATTTCAGGCAAGTTTCAGTGCTTTCAAGTACGACGAACTTCGGTGCGCTTCAGCGATTCCATTTCTCCAACACGGCGGTGAATTCACTATTCACCACAGGGTCACCGAAGTGCGCCGATGATGGCGTCACCCGAAGACCTCCGAACTGAGAAAAAAATCAGTAACAGAACTCTGCTATTCTTCTAATGGGTGTTTAAATAATAAAAAAGGTCCTTTCATAAAAAAAATAAATAAAAGTCTGTTACAGAATAAAAAAAGCCTTTAAACAAAAAATCTAATTTCGTGTTTAAAAAAAACCCCACAAAATGATGTTCCAAAAAATAGACCGTTTGCTGAAAATTAAAAAGAATAAATGGTTGAATTAAAAAAAATGAAAACAATAATAATTTTTTTACATTGAATCCTATGGGATTTGCCTTTTTAAACGTGTTGTACTGAACCACCGAAAATCAGGGCACTTCACTGACCCTTTGGTGCAGTTTGGTGTTATGTCCTAAAAATGAACCTTTACTTCTCTATGGGACAAATTCGCTGCTTCTGAAGATTGCCGAAGGTCAACGACCTGCGGTGAACTGCACCGTATTTTGCTGTCAATTCGCCAGTATTTGGTGAATTGACAGTTTAGTGAATAGGAAAGCTGCCACGAAATTGCACTGTATGGGGAAATTCACCTTTCGGTGCAATTCAGTGGGAAGTTCGCCCCTTACTGTTTAAATCTTTAGACCAGTGGTTCCCCTCCACGGTCCTCAAGTACCCCTGACAGGTCAGGTTTGCAGGATATCTGAAGCACAACACAGGTGATATGATTTGCTGCTCAGTGATTGTAGGTCTTCCTTTCTACAAGATAATCCTCAAAATCTGGCATGTTAGGGGTACTTGAGGACCGCTGTTGGGAACCACTGCTTTAGACTATTCAATTTTGGGAGAACTATTTTGGCTCACACATTTATACAAGTGATTTTTTTTTTCGCTTATGGTTAGTAAATATAGTTTTGCATCCTCATAACAATGCCTTTTTTTCCATTAAATACCGCTTGCAACAATCAACGTCTATCAACTCCCTCGCATGTGCTTCACAATTACAGGTCTCGGAGCAGAGGGAGGGGGATCAGTTCTGTGCAAACTGAAGAAAGAGGGACTTGAATTGTTACTATTCAGTGCTCTGGCAGTTTTGGGAGAAGAATGAAGCGCGCTCTGAAGGTGAGAGACTCCATGAAGGAGAGAGAGAGTGAGTGGTTTGGCTAGATGAGTTACCGATTGGAGTGTGATCGCTCGTTAGACTGGATGGCGCAGAGAGAGGTGAGAGAATGGGAGTTTGCTTCATGAAAGGGCTTGGAGAGATTACATTTTGACAATCTGATGACAATAGCTAGAGTTTGGATATAGATCACGGGACATGTAGTCCGGCTGTCCTTTGAGAAACCCCATGTTAATCTATGTATGATGTAGCGGTGTGCAATGAGGTTATATGATGGAGACAGAGGACATGGATGTGTACAAACAATTGAGATTATGTATCACAGTCTCAGGGTTATAATTCGAAAAGTGAAGTATGCATTGCGCTCAGTGATGGACTATACGTGGTTACTGTTCCATAGAACTTTGCAACATGACTGTTGTTTTTAAACAATTCACCGGGCGTGCCGCCGTTTGTAATCAGCAGGATTATGACTTTTGCAGGGCAATGTTTATACACACTAAATTATGTTTTCAAAATTTTGAAAGGGAAAACATTTTCTTGTCAAAAACAAAATACTTGTGTTCAGTTTCATTAAAGGTCGATTCAATGTATTGAAGCATATGCTGCTAAATATTTAGGTCCCTATTCTGTAGTCGACGGTGAGCAGGATAAAGTGCGCCTGCAGATTTTGATTATGTCTCCATTTTTCCATGTATTACAGAGTAGGTGCTTTCTTGGCACCTCACCCGGGAATGAAGCGCAGAGCTGCTAGATACCAGCGGCGGTGCTCTGCGCTGCTGCGAGTCTCTGCTCATGGAGTCCATAGGACTCCAAGAAGCTTTACGCGTCCCAGCTCGCTTTTGCGAGATCTCAGAGCTGTGGAGTGATCTAAGAACTACACTATATTGCCAAAAGTATTCGCTCACCTGCCTTGACTCGCATATGAACTTAAGTGACATCCCATTCCTAATCCATAGTGTTCAATATGATGTCGGTCCACCCTTTGCAGCTATAACAGCTTCAACTCGTCTGGGAAGGCTGTCCACAAGGTTTAGGAGTGTGTTTATCAGAATTTTTGACCATTCTTCCAGAAGCGCATTTGTGAGGTCACACACTGATGTTGGACGAGAAAGCCTGGCTCTCAGTCTCCACTCTAATTCATCCCAAAGGTGTTCTATCGGGTTGAGGTCAGGACTCTGTGCAGGCCAGTCAAGTTCATCCACACCAGACTCTATCATCCATGTCTTTATGGACCTTGCTTTGTGCACTGGTGCCCAGTCATGTTGGAAGAGGAAGGGGCCAGCTCCAAACTGTTCCCACAAAGTTGGGAGCATGGAATTGTCCAAAATGTCTTGGTATGCTGAAGCATTCAGAATTCCTTTCACTGGAACTAAGGGGCCAAACCCAGCTCCTGAAAAACAACCCCACACCATAATCCCTACGCCAAACTTTACACTTGGCACAATGCAGTCAGACAAGTACCGTTCTCCTGCCAGCCGCAAAACCCAGACTCTGCCATCAGATTGCCAGATGGAGAAGAGCGATTCGTCACTCCAGAAAATGCATCTCCACTGCTCCAGAGTCCAGTAGCGGCAGTGTGCTTTACACCACTGCATCCGATGCTTTGCATTGCAGTTGGTGATGTATGGCTTGGATGCAGCTGCTCGGCCATGGAAACCCATTCCATGAAGCTCTCTGCGCACTGTTCTTGAGCTAATCTGTAAGGCCACATGACGTTTGGAGGTCTGTAGCAATTGACTCTGCAGGAAGTTGGCGACCTCTTCGCACTATGCGCCTCAGCATCCGCTGACCCCGCTCCGTCAGTTTACATGGCCTACCACTTCGTGGCTGAGTTGCTGTCGTTCCCAAACACTTCCACGTTCTTATAATACAGCTGACAGTTGACTGTGGAATATTTAGGAGCGAGGAAATTTCACGACTGGATTTGTTGCACAGGTGGCATCCTATCACAGTTCCACGCTGGAGTTCACTGAGCTCCTGAGAGCGACCCATTCATTCACAAATGTTTGTAAAAACAGTCTGCATGCCTAGGTGCTTGATTTTATACACCTGTGGCCATGGAAGTGATTGGAACACCTGATTCTGATTATTTGGATGGGTGAGCGAATACTTTTGGCAATATAGTGTATTTGTTCCCAGTCTCAATCTGCTCCTGGGAGGAAGAAGCAACAGATCGTGCCAGTCAGCCCCTGATGCCAGGTGCAGGAACCAAATTGAACAAAGGAGATAGTGCTGGCAATTACACCAACAGTGTTTCATTACTCGTTTTGGTTCCAGCGACAATGTTTCATTAGGAGCATGATGTCCATGGTAGTCTTGTTTCCTCTGCAAGTTTTCCTCCCTATTGATCGCAGGGAAATACTATATTGATGAATATTGCATTGAAGAAATGAATTGCAGAGATAAGCAGGGATGTAGTAATGAGGAAACTATGGTTATGGGGTGAAGGAACGTAACGCCGGGAAAATTAATCTGGTGTGTTGAAATGTGGGGATATCGGAATGCGATCCTCAAGGATTTCAGATTTAGAAGGGGAAAAAAAATTCTATATTGGGAACCTGACCACCTCCGGATCCATGAGCACTCATTCTTAGGCTAGGGTCAGACGAAAGCATTTTTCCCCGCGAACGTAAAAAAAGTGCGTCCGAACGCATTGACGTATTTTTTCACGGAATGCGCAAAAACGGTCAGACGACGCGCATTTTCGGGCGTGATTTTGTACGGATCGTCAATAAAACTCTTTTTGCGTCTGGACTTTATGTAGGCCGGACATTAGCAGCGTCTGACATCTCCTAATCACGCAAACACGCCGCTATGCCGCAGCTGCGCACTCAGTACGTCAGTACTAGCGGTTCAGCGTTCTCAAAAAAATGCGTTCAAATTCCACTTGCGTTGCACGGCCGGACTTTTGTGCGGCCGTACATCGTATATTGGCCGTCATTGTCCGTCATCTGCTGCTAGTGCGGCCGTAATTATGTGCGCCAGAACGCACGTTAAAAGTGCGCTGGTCTGACCCCAGCCTGAAGGTTTGTTTGTTCGTGTGAATATTAATGTGGCAGTTGAGTGCACTGTTTCTCTCTTGTTTTCAGACTTGGCAAGGCGATGCCACCCATAAAAAGTGTGAGGGTCCCAATCATCTCCATTAACAAGGAAACATACATTGTCCATGTATTCCAGTGTGCAGTTGCTTGGGAATTCGTAAACCACTTCACTGCCGAGATCGAGATAGCTTGGGACTCAAAAGGCACCATCAGATCCCTATATTGAGTTATCTCGATCTGCAGCTCTGAAGGACCAAAGCAAATTAAATTTGTTTGCTGCAAATGAATTTCATTTGCTTTGGGGCTGCAGAAGGTGCCCCTAAAGTTTATGCCCTATGGGCATAATCCCCGAGGTGCTAAAACTGCTTAAAATCGTCTGAAGAGTACCCTGACATATCGGGCTTTCAGCAGCTGATGCAGGGAACCACGAGCTGTAGTTGAAACTGCTGCAACATCATTTGGCCAGTAGATGTCGACATCTGCCTGCTGAATAGGTTATTTAATTTATGCCTTTGCATCCCATGTTTAAAAATAAATATTATATGAATTATTTTTTTTCAATAAAAAGTGCTTGGTAGAAAAAACGGGTTAACTGTTGATGTCCAGGAAGAGTTCATATCCAGTCCATTTCTACTTATTGTGATGGCGGCAGAGCCAAACGTGAGACCCCAAAACACAGCACGAAGAACCTGCCGAGCCACGAGCAGTACCAGTCCTAGAATCTCTTAATATGAGCAAAGGCAGAGGAGAGAAGAACAAACCAGACCACTTCTTACTAAAGGCTGAGCTTATAAAGTGTCTGGAGCGAATTTCCACCACTGCTATGCATAGCAAAAAAGTGGACAGAATCTAGGCACAGTCAAATACACAGAGCAGTCCCAGGCCTTGAGGTGGCTGGGGAATGGAAGGGAATGAAGGATAGACCCCAAGGGTCGATACAGTAGTATAATATACAGAGAGGTCAATTTCAGGCTGGGGTGAGTACACTATCAGGCATAAGAACCACAACAGAGCCATGAACTGAAGGAGGCCTGGGTTTAAATAGAGCCTGGCTTTTCCCCTCTGGCTGAATTCAATGAGGTCTACCAGAACATGCGAGCGCGACAATGTAAATATATAAAGGGCTATGGGTGCCGGTGTTCCGAGTCCTCTCCGCTACTGGACGCTCAGGATGCCATGCAGCACTGCGTGCCCAGAGCGACCACGCTGGCGGCAGTCGGCCAACAAGGCCCAGAGACCCCCCCCCCCGACGCCAGTAACCCTCACAGCTATGTCTTAAAATAGCTTCTATTTCCTATTTGATTGGAATTGTTACAGTGCAGAAATGTGATTCTGGTCTGTCTGCTATCAAAGCATATTTGTTAAGGTCCTTGGCTATTGTCCTTCATTGTATTTGACCATTTTTACCATAATCTTAGCACTAGTTTCTGGTTTACACTTGCCTATTTATTGATTGATGTTTTGTTTTACCACTTCTTTGGAAGCACTTCATTAATCCTAAGCAATGTCTTTTCTCTGTCCTGGCTGGTTGCCTAAACTTTGTGGTTTGTGTATCTGTCTCTGCTTCCTGACAAGAAACCACTTGAAGCACATCGGCACAGAAAAGAGCAAGACTCAAAAAAAATTGTGTGAATGTCAGATTGTCACAGATTATACTGATCAGGTTCTATATTGCCTTTCCCTTATCTCCATGATGAGGGTTGTCGCCATCTGCCACATTCCCTCCAGATATCAAACTCCCCACTACACATACTGTATGTATCTGTCATGCCACCAGGCCCAAGAGCAGAAAGAAGAACCATCATGCTGGTTCTGACAGATCTCGACTCTTCTTCTCCACCCACTGCTCTTGGGTATCTCCGTTCCTGCCTTACTGGTCTGGAAACCGTTCCATGCGATCTCCATCCCTGGACTTTCACCTACTCTGAGAGAGAGAGATCGCCAATTGGAACCACTTGTCCTGTTGAGGACCTTGGTCCTCCTATTTAAGGAACATGGGTCCGATCCACAATGCCTTTGCATTGCTAGGACTCCATAGAGAATGCTGGATCCTGAGCCTCCTATTGTTCTATGTCTTGACCCTACAACCAAGTGTATTGTAAGTCTCCAGCTGCTTCAAGACCCCTGCTGTGCCTTCTCCTATGTTTCCTGTGTCAGTCAGCATTTTGTGCCAACCAGAATACCCATAGCCTCCTCAACCCTGTAACGTTGGGTGTACACAGGGGTAAGGGTATGATCCCAGAGGTGCAGTGATACAGCAGGTAGACACTTGAGTAATGAGCAAAAATGTGGATTCATTGTACGGAAGAGCAATTGAAATGGCAGGGCAGGAAACTAGGAATGTGGTGGTGAGGGACAAGGAAGGAAAATCGCTGACCAAAGGGCAACGTAAGGAGAAGAGACAAAGGTAGGGCATACCAGAGATGGAGCACGGTCTGAGGAAACAAGACTGAGACACGAAGGGCAACACACAGTGGGTACAGGGACAGCAGACAGGCAGGACAGGAAGAGGGCTGACTGGATGTACACAAGAGGCGAGGCACTCTGGAGTAGAAGAGAGGCTTGGAGGGCATGTGGAGGCTCTGATTGCTGGCAGGCAGGAACACTGATGGCTGGTGGGCAGGATTTTGTAATGTCAGAAGATATGGCAGAAGGTTCTGTGGATTGGCGATACAGCCGGAATTTGGGACTAAGTGGACAGGACAGGAACTAGAAGAGATCGCGTTTTTGTCACAATGCTGAAACATAGCATCTTGGGAGCTCCAACCTTATGTGGGGATTCACAGGGCTTGTTAGGTGGAGCACCTCTGGCTGTCTTCTGGAGAGACAAGGAGTCGTCGACCTGACCTGAATGAAAACAGCAGGAAAGTGACTGCCAGGGTATTCAGGACGGGCAGCACTAGCTTGGGCCTTCATGCGGCGGTGATGTGTGCCGTGACCATACCTGAATTACCTGATATCTGTGTGTTGCCTGCCAGTTGTAATAAACCACTGCTATCTTACATCAGTCGCCTCAGTGCCGCTTATTCCTTCATACTGGGCTCTTCCCACAACCCATGTGCCACGGAGAATGACAGTATCAGATTTTAGTCGGTCCTCCATGTAACAATTAAGGAGCTGAATGAGCAGTATGGTATATTGAAAAAGGACTATCCGTTCAGGACAAGTGATCTAGATTTATGGATTTTGCCTTGAAGCGTTGAGAGTAGGCAGTGCCCTTTCCAAAAAGGGAAATTAAGGCATATATAAAGGAGCGGAAACATAAATTAAGGAACGGTAATAGAAGAATATTTTTGTAGTGATGATACCTTGGATTCCCACTTTCAAGTACTATGTCGTCTTTGTGTCCAGCTGGATATCACACCCTCTGTGACCGTCTACGCAGCCGGTTCAGGAAGAAGGGCAAATCTGGTACTGCTATGCCATAATTCTGAAAGTATCATTCATGTTCTGCCCTTCATGGCTCAGGACTCCCCTGCTAACACTGACCAGGTTCCACAGATGCTCCTTGTTAGCACCTAGATGTACCACTTAACGAAGGCCCACTACTATCTCCGATGCTTCTGCATTGTGTTTGTTTAGTTGTGTGTTACAAGTCCAGAAGCTAGCAGCTTATTCTATTGACTCCGGTGTACCAGGCCATTTGCTTTGCTTTCCTCACACCTGATCGCTCTCTTCCTACCCTTGACCCATGGCATGCCACTGACCTCGTTGTTTGGATAGCCCCCTGGATACCCTTGCAATACTATAGACTCCTGCTTTGCTATGAACCCATTGCCATAGACTTACATTAACACACTGTGGACTTTCCTCAGCCTAGTTCCTGCCGTGTGCATCTGTTGGTCAGCCCCCTTCCTGTCCCGCTTGTCTGGTGTCTTATGTAAGTGTTCCTCTTATACCTGTGTCTAGCCCTCTTCCTGTCCGGTCTCCATGTCCTGTGTTTCCCCCATTCCTGTCTCGCCTCTCAGTCATATATTGCTGTGTCTATAATAAACCCCCGTTGACTATCCTTATCTTGGCTTCCTCGTGTGTATCACTGCATCATGGGCTTGTATCCTCGCCACCCCGTGACACCCTCTGGTGATTCACAGAGCTCCTCATCAGGTCTCCCATCTCTGCAGTGGTCAGAGGGGCTACTGGCAATGACTGTTTTGTCAGCAGGTGGATGGAGAAAGCCCCTTTCCCCATAGGGTTAATTCCCAGCTGACTGCTGATTAAGACTACTCTGCTTCTATAGGTACTATGGTTCCCTCTTGGAGAGAAGTCTTTTTACTGGGAGTAGCAAAAAAGGATACAAGCAGGGCCGGATTAACATAAGGGCTGATGTAGCAGCAACTCCAGGTCCATGCCCCATAATAGGTCCAGAGAAAGGATAACTATCAGGGTTATTCAGAGAGCGGTGAAAACCAGGAGAATGACTGGAGAAGCAAAAATTCTAGGTCAAAATAGCCCAAACCCAGAAAAATTCTCCCATTTATCTCACATTCCAAATTGGCTATTTGGTCTAGATTGTTCTCTTCTGCCAGTTCTCCTGGTTTTCACCTCTCTGAATAACCCTGTATGTCTGCATTGATGGAGATATGGGGTCCAAATCCCCAACTCCATAGCAGCAGAGTCATGTGAGGTATCACTGTAAAGGCCAGAGCATGGCCTTTCCAATGATACCAAACATGACCAAGTTTTATGTAACAATAAAAGTAAAATAATAAATATTTATTTTTTTCTTTCTAACACCGCAATATTTTTCACTTTTCAATTATAAAGTGAACAATGATGCTGCAGTAACTAAGCATCTCATTTCTCAGGTCACAAACAATTGTGAAGGTGATGGTACAATCCGTTATTACAAATTGTTACATCAAAAACCTAAACCGCCGCACTGCAGCGAAGAACACTGGGGGGGGGGACTTTGAAACCCTGCGTCACTAATCTTTACACCTCACAAGGTCAAGTGAGGCGTCATTGGACAGGACAGAGTCTGGCCTTTGCATTGATACTAAACGTGACCATGTAAAATCTAAAAGAAAAGAGTACAAAAAAACTTTATCTTCTTTTTAGTTCCAAAGTGATGGCATTGTCCATTCGCAATGTATAAAATGAGCAATACCATTTCCATTACTCACCTTCTCATTTCCCACGTTGGAAGCAAGGTCACTGTTTTATGCATAGTCATATATTATTTATAAAACACCATCCTCCAAAAAACAAGGGAAAAATTAAATTTTTTTGGTTAAAATTGTATATTTTCTCAGTAAAATGCAGCAACAGGTTCCTTCCCATTTCAGTTTTTTTTTAGCAAGAATTCCCTATAGAATATATAACCACAAAGATTCGGATGATAAAATGTGATATAATTTTACATGCTGTAAATGATTGAAATCTGAATGGAAATTTCCTCACACAGTATCTGCCTGAATAGGAAGATTTGACTCATTAGGGTTTATTAAGTGACCCGAAATTCGAATCGATACCAAATTACATACATACAAGTCAGTACTAAATCAAACAACATTATGAAACTAATCAGATTCTTTTGACTGTTCCACAAAGGACCCTGTCCCTGTAAATTGGCCCCTGGTACTGAATATGTTGTCAGCAACACAGACCAATGGACAGCTCAATATTTAACCCTAGCTTGCCTTTTAACATCAAAATTTGATTTATTGGGGCTTTAGTGATCCGAAATTCGAATTGATATCAAATATCGAATAGATCCCAAATTACAATGTTTTTTTTACAGTGATCTGATATACCAAACAAAACAAATTAAAACGTAACGAAGTTACGAAACAAAATTACGAAAACAAAATTAATTTGAAACAAATTTTTCAGTCTTTCACACCTCTAGTGGCTATATCACAGTGCATTGTTCCATCACCATTATGTTGTGCATTGTTGTTATATTGTCTGGCTAGGACAGGACACTGAGGTTCCATCAGGGGAGGACTGGCAGGAGGGCAAATGTCCCATGGACCACTAGCTAATAGGGACTGTGAGCCACAATTTCATAGCTCCATTCCCAATTAAATACGATAAGGGTTGTGTGAGGCTATCTACACACAGCACTGCAGGAGAAAGGTGGCATTGGGCCTAATTTACTCCCTAAAAGGGAAGTTATCGAGATTATATTAATACCAAATAAATATTCTTATGCATTTTTTTTTTGTTGGTTACTGCTCTATACAAAATTTTGTGGGAAAAAGGGACATAATATGATAATTATTATTATTCTTTATTTATAAAGCGCCAGCATATTCCGCAGCGCTGTACAATAAACACAGTATAGACAGGGTTACAATACATTGAACAACATTTGACAAACAGTACAGGAGATGAGGGCCCTATTCCCGTAGGAACTCACAATCTAGAAGGGTTTGGGTTGGAAACAGGAGGAGAGGACTGTAAGGTGAGAGTGATTGATGGTTGCGTCAGTGAGTTGGGTGGTAGGCTTCCCTAAATAGGAACGTTTTAAGGGAGCGTTTGAAGGAAGAGAAGTTAGGGGAAAGTCTGACAGTACGAGGGAGAGCGTTCCAGAGAGTGGGGGCTGCGCGTGAGAAATCCTGCAGTCTATCATGGGAAGAGGTGATGCGGGGAGAAGCTAGGCGCAGGTCACTGTTTGACCTTAGGGAGCGGGCTGGGGTGTATTTGGTGATTAGTGAGGACAGGTAGTGGGGAGCTGAGTTAGTGAGGGTTTTGTAGGTAAGGATAAGGATTTTGAACTTAATTCTGCAGTGGATGGGGAGCCAGTGAAGGGACTCGCAGAGGGGAGCGGCAGAGATAGAGCGGCGGGTGAGGTGAATTAGCCTGGCGGAGGCGTTCAGGATGGATTGTAGGGGGGAGAGGCGGGACAGAGGGAGGCCAGATAAGAGATTATTGCAATAGTCGAGTCGGGAGATTACCAGGGCGTGTATGAGTTGTTTTGTGGTGACAGCGGTAAGAAATGGCCGAATTCTGTAAATATTACGCAGTTGGTATCGGCAGGAGGAGGAAAGCGACTTGATGTGGGGGATGAAGGAAAGAGCAGAGTCAAGTGTAACTCCAAGACAGCGAACTTGGTTTGATGGGGAGATGGTGATACCCTCCACCATGATAGAGAAGTCAGGAGGTGGGGAGGCATTGGGGGGAGGAATAAGTAGGAGCTCAGTCTTTGACATGTTGATCTTTAGGTGGTGGGAGGCCATCCAGGAGGAGATGCCAGATAAACAGTCACTGACTTTTGAAAGGACAGGGGGAGAGAGATCGGGGTAGAGAGGTAGATCTGAGTGTCATCAGTGTAGAGGTGGTAATTAAAGCCAAAGCTGTTGATGATATTGCCCAGGGAGGAGGTGTAGATGGAAAAGACCAGAGGACCAAGGACAGAGCCTTGAGGTACACCAACAGATAGAGGCAATGAAGAGGAGGAGTTACCAGCAAAGGACACACAGAAGGACCTGTTGGATAAATAGGAGTCAACCCAAGCAAGTGCAGTGTCACCGAGACACAGAGAGTTGAGGGTCTGTAGAAGGAGGGGGTGGTCAACAGTGTCAAAAGCAGCCGAGAGGTCAAGCAGGATGAGAATAAAATAGTGGCCGTGTTTATTAGCAGTTAGGAGGTCGTTGGTGACTTTGGTGAGGGCAGTTTCAGTTGAGTGTAGGGGACGGAAGCCAGATTGCAGGGGGTCAAGTAGGGAATTGGAGGACAGGAAGAGGGAGAGGCAGTTGAAGACTAGTTTTTCTAAGAGCTTAGAGGTAAAGGGAAGCAGGGATACAGGGTGGTAGTTGGATGGAGAGTTGGGATCGAGGGATGGTTTCTTTAGTAAAGGGGTAACTAGCGCGTGTTTGAAGGCGTATGGAAAGGAGCCAGTGGAGAGAGATAGGTTGAAGATGTGTGTGAGAGCATAGATGAGGGAGGAGGAGAGGGGAGGAATGATGTGAGGGAATGGGGTCGAGCGGGCACGTGGTGAGATGTGAGGAGGACAATAAGGAATTGACTTCCTCCTCAGTGGCTGGGAGGAAGCGGCAGAGGGTGGCAGAGGGGACCTGTGGGAGTGGAGGTGGCAGATAACTATCTTGTGTTGGGATGTTGCTTCTGATAGTTAGTTTTACTGAGGAAGTAGTCTGCCAGGTCTTGAGCGCTGAAAGCAGCTGTGGGGGGAGGTGCAGGTGGGTAGAGGAGGGTGTTGAAGGTGGACCAGAGCCATTTAGGGTTGGAGGACCGCGTAGATATAAGAGATGAGAAGAAGGATTGTTTGGCCAAGTGGAGGGCAGAGGTGTATGACCGGTGAATAAACTTGAAGTGAACAAAATCCGCTTCAGAGCGGGATTTCCTCCAGGCACGCTCTGCAGTGCGGGAGCATCTTTGCAGGTAGCGAGTCTGGAGGGTGTGCCAGGGCTGAAGCTGGCGGCGTGGGGCCTTACAGAGTCGAAGAGGAGCAAGAGTGTCTAGAGCAGAGATAAGCGTAGTGTTGTAGTGATTAGTGGCAGCATCAAGGCAGGTGAAGGATGAGGTATGAGGGAGGTGGTGAAGTAGGTTGGAGAATTGATGGGGGTCCACAGCATGTAGATTTCTGCGAGTGTGTGTGCGGGGTGGGGGAGCAAGGTGTTTAGGAAGTCCAGATAGGTTGAAAGAGAGAAGGTGGTGGTCAGAGATGGGGAAAGGGCGACAGTTGAACTCAGAAATGGAGCAGAGGTTGGAAAAGACAAGGTCAATAGCGTGACCATCGCGGTGGGTAGGGAGGAGGGAGGATTGTGTGAGTCCAAGGGCGGACGTGAGTGAAAGAAGTTTGGAGGCAGCAGGGGCGGAAGGATCATCAATGGGAATGTTGAAGTCCCCGAGAACTAGGCATGGAAGATTAGAAGACAGGAAGTGAGAAAGCCAGGTAGCAAAGTGGTCAAAGAACTGGGAGGTTGGTCCCGGTGGGCGGTAGATGACTGCCACCCTGAGGGCCAGAGGAGAGAACAGGCGGATGCAGTGTGTCTCGAAGGAGGAGAAGGAGAGGGATGGGGGTGGAGGGAGATGCTGGTAGGTGCAGGTGGGAGAGAGCAGGATTCCGACCCCGCCACCATTTCGCTCACCCGGTCTGGGGGTATGGCTCAAGTGTAGACCGCCATGTGAGAGAGCAGCAACGGAGGCCGTGTCAGAGGGAGTTAGCCAGGTTTCAGTTAAAGCTAGGAGGTTGAAGGAGTTTGAAAGGAAGAGGTCATGGATTGCTGTGAGTTTGTTGCACACAGAGCGAGCGTTCCAGAGGGTGCAGGAGAAAGAGGACAGGCGCTGAGGGATTATGGGAATGAGGTTGCTGGGCTTGCAGGGAGGTGATTTATGTGCGATGGAGATAGGATGAGAGGGAAGTATTGGATGTGTTGTGGGGCCAGGGTTAGGGGATATGTCACCTGAATAGAGTAACAGCAGGAGGGTGAGAAAGAGAAGGTGGGAATGGGATTTGTGGGAGTGGGAGTGATTGGCAGCACGAGAGATAGAGGGAGACCATGTTCTGAGGAAACAAAGGAGCTCATGCGAGGCCATCATGTGGGACGAGAGGAGGGAGGGAGAGATGCAGATAGTGTAGGGGTCGGTGGTAGAGGGGCAGGAGTTCCATTTAAGGAGAAAGGTAGAAGTAAAGAGCAGAAGTGTGAGAGAAAGCATGATATAGACGTGTGTTTACCCAGAGTAAAAGTGGGCCTTGCAGTTCCTTCCTCCAGTCCCGCAACTCCAGGAAATCAACTCTAAACGTCCACTTAGGATGCCACTGAACTCCAGGAAATCAACTCTAAACGTCCACTTAGGATGCCACTGAACTCCAGGAAATCAACTCTAAACGTCCACTTAGGATGCCACTGAACTCCAGGAAATCAACTCTAAACGTCCACTTAGGATGCCACTCTTAGTTGTTATATAGGGCAGACTGACTGCATTCAGGCAGTTAAAATGTAAACACCTGATGCTGGATGGGCTGTGTCAATAGGGCAGGAGATTCACATGCTAATTAGCAAAGCAAATGGTGGAGAAAGACAAAAATAAATAAAAAAATAAAAAAGAGACCAAGGTAACGTTACAATGTGGGTGCCTGCGAATACTGGGTGATGGGGGTCCTACCAGCAAAAGTATGCAGGGGATCAGTTGAGATGTGGGTGTCTGTGGATAATGGGTGATAAAGTCTTTCCAGCAAAAGTATGCAGGGGATCAGTTGAGATGTGGGTGTCTGTGGATAATGGGTGATAAAGTCTTACCTGTGGAGAGAGGAGACACAGGAATTAGGGAATTATAATCTGTAGTACGGATATTTAGTTCATAACTAATTTTTTACGTGTGTGTGTATATATATATATATATATATATATATATATATATATATTATATATATATACATAAATTCTATGAGAAAATGAGAAAACTGTATACAAAAGGTGTGAGATGTGCTTTAATTTTTTAAAATATTTTTTTGGGTTGCAAAAGGGTCGTTTGCCTTACCTCCTTTTGCCTTTGCCCTGTTGTGCCCCCTCAGTGAGTTCAAGTTTGTATTGATCTCCTGGTATTTGGCATCTGATTTCTCCACTCCTTCACCCTGATTTGTCTGATAACCTGGCTCAGGTTTTGTCTGATAACCTCTGTATATTTTTAAATTTAGGTGTACCTCTACTGTCCCAAGCCAAGGTTTGTTTATCTGGTTATACTTTGTGTTAACCAGCCATTTAAGGACCGGCTCTGGCACGGATCATCTGTATTGTCTTTGGTTACTCATATCTGGGTGCTGGGTTATATACTTACTCTCACACGAGGTATGTATACATGGCATCAATCTAGGCCTATAAGAGCCCCTAGCATAGGGCATAGAGGACCAGGTTCCTGTGTATATGCTGATCAATTGTCCAAATTGGGATTTGTGATGGTAAGGCTCTGTGAAAAGAATATATTCCTAAAAAACAGTAAACCAATATGGAAAAACTGATATGTTTTAGATTGGTTTTAATTTTATTATAGGCAATAGCACGGACTCCCCTCTTACACTTTTAGGGTGTCCATGTGTCCAATATCGACACCATCCAAGTGCCTCGCAGTGGGGTGTTACCGCATGGAATGCCGATGTCTGTAGGGTCATGTAACATTGCATCGAATTCCATGGCTGTGATGTTATGTGACCCTGTCCAGTCATATAGGCACCTTGGGTTGATAAAACTTATGTATGGTCTATTTTGAAGGCATGCTATACTGCACAGCAAAAAAGAGAAAGAAAGTTCTATTTCTCAATAGTTCGTTCAATGGATATCCAGTCTCTGTTGTAGAAAGGATTTTCAGTGAAATCTTCCAAGACTTTGGAACGAATGACCACTTCTTTGGTGAATCTTCATTAAAAAGTATATATCTCGGAAAAAGAGAAACTCGATAGTGTTATACCGTTTATTAATGTGTATACAAATCTACTGACATAATATACGTACAGAAAAAAGAGGTAGTGGGTTTAGGATTTGATCTCACCCACTGCCAGATAAAACATCACGTCCCAATCAAGCCTCTATAGACAAAACCACCAGGAGCTCCCGGGCTGCTTCCAAGGTGGTCCGAGTGACCACCTTGGAAGCAGCCCGGGAGCTCCTGGTGGTTTTGTCTATAGAGGCTTGATTGGGACGTGATGTTTTATCTGGCAGTGGGTGAGATCAAATCCTAAACCCACTACCTCTTTTTTCTGTACGTATATTATGTCAGTAGATTTGTATACACATTAATAAACGGTATAACACTATCGAGTTTCTCTTTTTCCGAGATATATACTTTTTAATGAAGATTCACCAAAGAAGTGGTCATTCGTTCCAAAGTCTTGGAAGATTTCACTGAAAATCCTTTCTACAACAGAGACTGGATATCCATTGAACGAACTATTGAGAAATAGAACTTTCTTTCTCTTTTTTGCTGTGCAGTATAGCATGCCTTCAAAATAGACCATACATAAGTTTTATTACTTTCCTTTAGCGCAACACCACCAATTTTTGTTTTTCATGTTATATGCTTTCTGAATTTGGTGGATATCAGGGTGGTGTTTTTTTGCTGCTCATTGTTTTTGGGTGTTTCCACAGTATAAACCCTCTTACCTTGGGTTGATGGCATAAGGTGGACCCCTGGAATCGATACAGAGCCTCCATAACTTCTCTCTGTACGTCGCTATAAATAATTTCCTTCTGCTTATTGTAGTTGCATGATCTGACTTCATCAGGTAAAACTATATCTCAAGTATGCAATTTACATCCATTACGAATAATCAGAACTTTTGATTTGACAATAAAATTGTCATATCCTCAGCCCCTGCTGTGCTGCCTGGGGGGTCTGGGCAAGGTCCTGTGCCAAGAGCTGGCTGAATGCCAGCACTAGGTAATGGCCGAGCGGCATCCGAGGGGGCGGGGCCTGGCGTGGTCACGAGGAGCCGCCGGGTTTAAAACCGGGAGCGAGGAGTTGCCTCGTCGCCCTGTCGTGGAGTACTGTTCCCGCATCGCTAACTGATTCTAATTGTTGATTCTGTTGCCAACCCATTTCTGGATACGATCCCTGCTCCTGATTTTTGACCTGGCTTGTTTTTGACCATTCTATTTGCTACTCGATTGCAATCGCCTGTGTGGTGCTTTGGTGGTTTAACCCCATGTTTGCCGCTGGGGTGTTTACACGTTACGGGGGTGTGTCCCTTCTCGTTTTGGGGTATCGTCTGTGGCCGCATTAGGTTACTATACCCAACCCAGGGCTCGTGTTTCTTTGCCACACACTTATGTGAAAACTGCGATCGAAAGATACTGTTTATATTCAGCCTATGTTCAGTGTGCTCTCACCGCCAAATATACTCGATACTGTACCAACGATAAACCTCTGTGTATCTGTTACCTCTGAATATCATAAGGTAGTGTACTGTTGACCTGCTCCAGATTATCAGAAAATGTTACATCTGCACATTTCCTTACTGCCCTGCAGTCTGTACAATTCACCTACTGTCTGAAGTATCTTTGTGTTTCTGAACCTGCTCTAAGTTGTCTATCGTTCTTGAAACCTTTAGCGCTTAGTAGCAACTCAGTTGTTCGCTCATCCTCCCTGACTCGAGTGTATAAGTCTGTGTATACCAAGCAGTGTGTAAACGTCAAGCAGATATTTCAGTCCTTAAAGATCTCAACCTCGCTACTCCTTGGTGGGCGCTACTACGCCCGTTACAAAAATTAGAGCCTGTTGAACCAAAATTTCAAATTTTCTGTGTATGGATTAGGTATTTTTTTTTCCTTCTTCTTTAGAACACTGTAGAAAATACAAACGTTTGGGAATTTCCGATCCTTGTTTTCGGGGCAACTTTGATCCAGGTTGTGACGTATGATATGGAGTCCCAATCCGATACCGCACGACTGATGGATCGGTTGCGTAAGGGAATCCTGCGGTCTCAGCATTCTTTGACTGCTCATGGAGCAGGCAGGGAACACGCTGCAAGTGAACAGAGGAACCAGACTCCATTTTGGTGGCTCTTGGTGTCTTTCCTGCCTCCTCCATGACTTGTGAGCAGGCAGGGCAGACACAGTGGGTCACTGCCGAGGCTGCAGGACTCCATCTGGGCAGCTGGGAGTTTCGATGCTTCACAGGTCTGACTCAGGGATTACATCTACTCAAAAGAGCAGATACCTGATCCCTGAAAAATGCAGCAGTCAGGTCCAGATCATGATCCTAGGGCTCAGTTCGGGAAATCCCTGACAAACACACGATCGGAAGTATTGTATCGGCCTTTACTGAACTGACACGATGGTCCTCATAGAGGAAGACTTATTTTGACATGTGATGGAGATATTCATTTTCTGCTGATTATATGCAGAAAAAAAACTCGTTTCTGCTCTGTTGCACACTTCTACAAAATATGATGGAGCTTTAATCAACCCAATTAACCCTTTCACTACCATTAACATGTATACAAGAAACAGCCACCACCTTCACTGTAAAAAAAAAATAGTTCAACAAATCTTACTGCTGCATTACAGCGGCCGGGGAGAAACTAGATCCACCGTCTTGTCTTATCTCCTTTTCACCCTTCCTTACTATAAAACAACCTATAAGGAGCAGCTCTCACTGTTACTGTAACAAATTCAGAAACTTTGCTGCTGCATTACAACAGCCAGAGAGAGGGCAGAATACAGGGAGTACTATGGGTCACTTACTGCTTGGATAAGATTCAGGGGGTTATAGTTCCTGAAAATCGCTGTGAAGTACAGATACAAGGTGTTACTGTAATTTCCATATACATGCAGCATGCTATGTACAGATATTCTGTTTCTGTTCTACTGGAGATTTTACTTCTTTTGGAAGCTGCATTGCAGGGATGTGCAATTCGTTTCGTACCGAATCGATTTTCAGACAAAATTGACCATTTTCTTGCTTCCGAGGGCATCCCGAATCCGAAATGTCAACCACGTGAAATTTCGGGTCGATTCGGGTCATTTTCGGCATTTGGATCATTTCAGTGATTCGGGTCATTCGGTTCAGTTGGTTTTTTCTTTTATGCTGCATTATTATACTGTAGAGGTGCTGCCCGGCAGTCTGCGGATTCATATGCTGCATTCTGTAGAGGTGCTGCCCGGCAGTGTGCGGATTCATATGCTGCATTAATACTGTAGAGGTGCTGCCCGGCAGTGTGCGGATTTATATGCTACATTATTTAATCTGTAGAGGTGCTGCCCGGCAGTGTGCGGAATCATGTGCTGCATTGAAACCTATGGGTTAAAAAGCCTTGTTTCTTTAAAAACAAGTTAAGAAACCTAAAATATCACCCAAAAATGCTTAAAAAAATCTTAAAAGAATAAATAAGTAAAGGAACTTTCATTCTATTGGTAGTAATCTACTTCCCATTCTTAAATAAGCAATAAAAAAACTAACTCATTAAAAAATGAAAAATCAAACTGAACCGAATCGCCGAAATGATCCGAAATTTCGAATTGATTTAGAATCACCGAATCGAAAGGAAAGCGGTCCGAAACAAAAAAAACACACCTGGAAAAAGAAATAAACAAAATTTTCAGCGGTGCACATCTCTACTGCATTGCTGATATGGTTATGATCCCTGCAAATTCCCATAAGGAGGAAATCTCACCATTTTTATTATCTGACACTAAGGCCATTCTGCCTGCATGTTGATACTGCAGACCCTGTGTGACATTATGTAAGACAAGGGTCACCATCTAGTGTTTAGATTAGAACCTTTTATCCCAGAAATATTTTTCTGAACGATAAACGAATACATGAACAATCTTGTAAATTTCCTATACTATCCTACATTTAAGGTTACCTATGCATCCCATGCCTCAAATGGTATATATATATATATATTTTTCCACCAATTATAATTTGTAGCGAAAGGGTTAATGGCATCAATTTGTTTTACGTTTGGCCTTTCTTTATCTTTGTGGGTGAAGTGTGTGTATATATACACAGGGTTATTCAGAAAAGCAGGAGAATGACTGGAGAATGAAAAATTCTAGGTCAAAATAGCCGATTTGGAAAGTGAGATGAAAGGGAGAATTTTTCTGGTTTGGTTATTTTGACCTAGAATTTTTCATTCTTCAGTCATTCTCCTGCTTTTCACCTCTCTCTGAATAACCCTGACAGTATTAATACCGTTATCAGAATAGGCTGCACTCCATGGTCTTCCTTTGAAACATATTAATCTTTATTTCAACATACTAAAAAGGATCAACTTTTTGACTCTCTAGGGATCTTTATGAAACTTGAAGCTTCTCCTGTCCCACTTTGGATTTTACTCATTTGAAAAGTAGTCATTTGTTGGCGTTGCCACTCTGGCAATTTTCAATGGTGTTTGCAACATGACACTCACTGAATAACTCCTATGGCAGCGCTTCCCAACCCTGTCCTCAATATCCACCAACAGGCCAGGTTTGCACGATAACTTTCAGTTAATATGATTTGCTGCACAGTGATTGCAGTATTCCATTCTCTATGGGCATTCCACTGTCCCTTTATTCTCTATGGGCATTTAACCCTGTCCCATTAGGTTGGCCGTCCACTGGCACCGTAGTCGGGCAACCGACTTGGTCAACTGACTACAGACGCCATCGGCCAATCAGGGTTGTCCACTGGAAGAATCTGTGGATGACCCAGATTGGCCGATGGACATACTACAGGTGAAAAAAAGAAAAACCCCGCTACCAGGCCACTACGGGGTGAAAAAAACAACCTCTCTTTGATGCTGAAACTGGCCAGGCTGCAGGGGGAGGGGGATTAAGCCCCATCTCCCTTGAGCTTAAACATTGTTAGCACTGGGGGGGGGGGGTAATCCCCCCTCCTGCAGCCGGGTGAGCCCCCCCCCCTACGAGCTGGACAAGGGCAGTCCTTGCAACGCTGAAGCTGGCTCACAAAGAAAAAAAAACGACTTGTGAAAAAAGCTCCATCTTTTAGGTGCCTTTTTTTTTAAAAAAAAAATGTTTGCCTATAAAATCCAGGAAAAAACAACTAAAAAGGCTTTTGCTGCGGATTAAAAAAATTAACTGTTGAATAAAAAGAATATTTTTTTTCTACCAAATCCTATGGGCTTCGTGAACTGCGGTTTTCCTATACAATCAATTTTTTTCACTTTTCCCCTGCACACATTGCCCGAAGCACGGACGTTTAACCGTACAATGCGTCTTTTTCATGTAAACTTGTACCAGATCGTCCGATTTCATCTGACCAAGTCCCATAAAATTTTAAGGATCGCTAGCTGTTGTAAAGGCATAAAATCGTCTGACATCGTCTGTCGCTGGTTGGATGCAGTGGAAGAGGGCTGATTTAGGCTGGGGTCAGACGAGCGTAGTGTTCACGTCCGTGATTGCGCCTAAAAGTACGTCCGTGATAGCATGACAGAAAGCCCATCGAAGCCCGACACACGAAGTACGACCGCACTGAACTGCGGACGCACAACGGCCGCGGCCCACGGACGCAAGGCAGGCAAGAACGTACATCCCCTAGAACGGCCGCACAAAGTGCGCTGCGTCTGCAACATCCGCATAGCTTTGTGTGTGAGTGATGGAACGTGGTCAGACGGACTGCATTTATACGTCCAGCATTTTTCACGGACAAAATGGTTTTGCTTTTTAATTTATTTTTCCTCCTACATCCGTCAAAAAATAAACGTCAGTGAAAAAAACGGACTGTGTGACCACTACTGTGTCTTCTGTACTGACGTACGTCCGTGTGCACGGACGTACAGTCCGTAGAAATCACGCTCGTCTGACCCTAGCCTTACTTGCATATTGGAGGATCAGTCGGATGACTTCGGATTATTCATCACGCTAATATGGTGCTAGTGGACGGCTAGCCTTATTCTCTATGGCAGTGTTTCCCAAACCTGTCCTCAGGACCCTCAACCAGGCCAGATTTTGCAGATCACCTTGGGGAAAAGCAGACTGAATCCTGCAATCACTGAGCAGCAAATCATATCACCTGTGCTGTGCTTCACATATCCTGCAAACCTGGCGAGGCGGAGGATCCTGAGGACCGGTTTGGGAAACACTGCTCTATGGGCTTTCCACCCTGTCCCATTATTCTCTGTGGTTGGGCATTCCACCCTGTCCCATTTATTCTCTGTGGTTGGGCATTCCACCCTGGCCCTTTTTTCTCTGTGGTTGGGCATTCCACCCTGTCCCATTATTCTCTGTGGTTGGGCATTCCACCCTGTCCCATTATTCTGTGGTTGGGCATTCACCCTAGCCCTTTTTTCTCTGTGGTTGGGCATTCCACTCTGTCCCATTATTCTCTGTGGTTGGGCATTCACCCTGTCTCTTTTATTCTCTGTGGTTGGGCATTCCACCCTATCCCATTATTCTATGTGGTTGGGCATTCCACCCTGTCCCATTATTCTCTGGTTGGGCATTCACCCTGTCCCTTTTATTCTCTGTGATTGGGCATTCACCCTGTCCCATTATTCTCTGTGGTTGGGCATTCACCCTGGCCCTTTTTTCTGTGGTTGGGCATTCCACTCTGTCCCATTATTCTCTGTGGTTGGGCATTCCACTCTGTCCCATTATGCTCTGTGGTTGGGCATTCACCCTGTCCCTTTTATTCTCTGTGGTTGGGCATTCCACCCTATCCCATTATTCTCTGTGGTTGGGCATTCCACCCTGTCCCATTATTCTCTGGTTGGGCATTCACCCTGTCCCTTTTATTCTCTGTGGTTGGGCATTCACCCTGTCCCTTTTATTCTCTGTGGTTGGGCATTCCACCCTGTCCCATTATTCTCTGTGGTTGGGCATTCACCCTGTCCCATTATTCTCTGTGGTTGGGCATTCACCCTGGCCCTTTTTTCTCTGTGGTTGGGCATTCCACTCTGTCCCATTATTCTCTGTGGTTGGGCATTCCACCCCGTCCCATTATTCTCTGTGGTTGGGCGTTCCACCCTGGCCCTTTTTTCTCTGTGGTTGGGCATTCCACCCTGTCCCATTATTCTTTGTGGTTGGGCATTCCACCCTGTCTCATTATTCTCTGTGGTTGGGCATTCACCCTAGCCCTTTTTTCTCTGTGGTTGGGCATTCACCCTGTCCCTTTTATTCTCTGTGGTTGGGCATTCCACCCTGTCCCATTATTCTCTGTGGTTGGGCATTCCACCCTGTCCCATTATTCTCTGTGGTTGGGCATTCACCCTGTCCCATTATTCTCTGTGGTTGGGCATTCACCCTGGCCCTTTATTCTCTGTGGTTGGGCATTCCACCCTGTCCCATTATTCTCTGTGGTTGGGCATTCACCCTGTCCCATTATTCTCTGTGGTTGGGCATTCACCCTGGCCCTTTTTTCTCTGTGGTTGGGCATTCCACTCTGTCCCATTATTCTCTGTGGTTGGGCATTCCACCCTGTCCCATTATTCTCTGTGGTTGGGCATTCCACCCTGGCCTTTTTTTCTCTGTGGTTGGGCATTCCACCCTGTCCCATTATTCTTTGTGGTTGGGCATTCCACCCTGTCCCATTTTTCTCTGTGGTTGGGCATTCACCCTAGCCCTTTTTTCTCTGTGGTTGGGCATTCACCCTGTCCCTTTTATTCTCTGTGGTTGGGCATTCCACCCTGTCCCATTATTCTCTGTGGTTGGGCATTCCACCCTGTCCCATTATTCTCTGTGGTTGGGCATTCACCCTGTCCCATTATTCTCTGTGGTTGGGCATTCACCCTGGCCCTTTTTTCTCTGTGGTTGGGCATTCCACTCTGTCCCATTATTCTCTGTGGTGGGCATTCCACCCTGTCCCATTATTCTCTGTGGTTGGGCATTCACCCTAGTCCTTTTTTCTCTGTGGTTGGGCATTCACCCTGTCCCTTTTATTCTCTGTGGTTGGGCATTCCACCCTGTCCCATTATTCTCTGTGGTTGGGCATTCCACCCTGTCCCATTATTCTCTGTGGTTGGGCATTCACCCTGGCCCTTTTTTCTCTGTGGTTGGGCATTCCACCCTGTCCCATTATTCTCTGTGGTTGGGCATTCCACCCTGTCCCATTATTCTCTGTGGTTGGGCATTCACCCTGTCCCTTTTATTCTCTGTGGTTGGGCATTCCACCCTGTCCCATTATTCTCTGTGGTTGGGCATTCCACCCTGTCCCATTATTCTCTGTGGTTGGGCATTCACCCTGTCCCATTATTCTCTGTGGTTGGGCATTCACCCTGGCCCTTTTTTCTCTGTGGTTGGGCATTCCACCCTGTCCCATTATTCTCTGTGGTTGGGCATTCCACCCTGTCCCATTATTCTCTGTGGTTGGGCATTCACCCTGGCCCTTTTTTCTCTGTGGTTGGGCATTCCACCCTGTCCCATTATTCTCTGTGGTTGGGCATTCCACCCTGTCCCATTATTCTCTGTGGTTGGGCATTCACCCTGTCCCTTTTATTCTCTGTGGTTGGGCATTCCACCCTGTCCCATTATTCTCTGTGGTTGGGCATTCCACCCTGTCCCATTATTCTCTGTGGTTGGGCATTCACCCTGTCCCATTATTCTCTGTGGTTGGGCATTCACCCTGGCCTTTTTTTCTCTGTGGTTGGGCATTCCACCCTGTCCCATTATTCTCTGTGGTTGGGCATTCCACCCTGTCCCATTATTCTCTGTGGTTGGGCATTCACCCTGTCCCTTTTATTCTCTGTGGTTGGGCATTCCACCCTGTCCCATTATTCTCTGTGGTGGGCATTCCACCCTGTCCCATTATTCTCTGTGGTTGGGCATTCACCCTGTCCCATTATTCTCTGTGGTTGGGCATTCACCCTGGCCCTTTTTTCTCTGTGGTTGGGCATTCCACTCTGTCCCATTATTCTTTGTGGTTGGGCATTCCACCCTGTCCCATTATTCTCTGTGGTTGGGCATTCACCCTAGTCCTTTTTTCTCTGTGGTTGGGCATTCACCCTGTCCCTTTTATTCTCTGTGGTTGGGCATTCCACCCTGTCCCATTATTCTCTGTGGTTGGGCATTCCACCCTGTCCCATTATTCTCTGTGGTTGGGCATTCACCCTGGCCCTTTTTTCTCTGTGGTTGGGCATTCCACTCTGTCCCATTATTCTCTGTTGTTAGGCATTCCACTCTGTCCCATTATTCTCTGTGGTTGGGCATTCACCCTGTCCCTTTTATTCTCTGTGGTTGGGCATTCCACTCTGTCCCATTATTCTCTGTGGTTGGGCATTCCACTCTGTCCCATTATTCTCTGTGGTTGGGCATTCACCCTGTCCCTTTTTTATTCTCTGTGGTTGGGCATTCCACCCTGTCCCATTTTTCTCTGTGGTTGGGCATTCCACTCTGTCCCATTATTCTCTGTGGTTGGGCATTCACCCTGTCCCTTTTATTCTCTGTGGTTGGGCATTCCACTCTGTCCCATTTATTCTCTGTGGTTGGGCATTCCACCCTGTCCCATTATTCTTTGTGGTTGGGCATTCCACCCTGTCCCATTATTCTCTGTGGTTGGGCATTCACCCTAGCCCTTTTTTCTCTGTGGTTGGGCATTCACCCTGTCCCTTTTATTCTCTGTGGTTGGGCATTCCACCCTGTCCCATTATTCTCTGTGGTTGGGCATTCCACCCTGTCCCATTATTCTCTGTGGTTGGGCATTCACCCTGGCCCTTTTTTCTCTGTGGTTGGGCATTCCACTCTGTCCCATTATTCTCTGTGGTTGGGCATTCACCCTGTCCCTTTTATTCTCTGTGGTTGGGCATTCCACTCTGTCCCATTATTCTCTGTGGTTGGGCATTCCACTCTGTCCATTATTCTCTGTGGTTGGGCATTCACCCTGTCCCTTTTATTCTCTGTGGTTGGGCATTCCACTCTGTCCCATTTATTCTCTGTGGTTGGGCATTCCACCCTGTCCCATTATTCTCTGTGTTGGGCATTCACCCTGGCCCTTTTTTCTCTGTGGTTGGGCATTCCACCCTGTCCCATTATTCTTTGTGGTTGGGCATTCCACCCTGTCCATTATTCTCTGTGGTTGGGCATTCACCCTAGCCCTTTTTTCTCTGTGGTTGGGCATTCACCCTGTCCCTTTTATTCTCTGTGGTTGGGCATTCCACCCTGTCCCATTATTCTCTGTGGTTGGGCATTCACCCTAGCCCTTTTTTCTCTGTGGTTGGGCATTCACCCTGTCCCTTTTATTCTCTGTGGTTGGGCATTCCACCCTGTCTCATTATTCTCTGTGGTTGGGCATTCCACCCTGTCCCATTATTCTCTGTGGTTGGGCATTCACCCTGGCCCTTTTTTCTCTGTGGTTGGGCATTCCACTCTGTCCCATTATTCTCTGTGGTTGGGCATTCCACCCTGTCCCATTATTCTCTGTGGTTGGGCACTCCACCCTGGCCCTTTTTTCTCTGTGGTTGGGCATTCCACCCTGTCCCATTATTCTTTGTGGTTGGGCATTCCACCCTGTCCCATTATTCTCTGTGGTTGGGCATTCACCCTAGTCCTTTTTTCTCTGTGGTTGGGCATTCACCCTGTCCCTTTTATTCTCTGTGGTTGGGCATTCCACCCTGTCCCATTATTCTCTGTGGTTGGGCATTCCACCCTGTCCCATTATTCTCTGTGTTGGGCATTTTCACCCTGGCCCTTTTTTCTCTGTGGTTGGGCATTCCACTCTGTCCCATTATTCTCTGTGGTTGGGCATTCACCCTGTCCCTTTTTTATTCTCTGTGGTTGGGCATTCCACCCTGTCCCATTTTTCTCTGTGGTTGGGCATTCCACTCTGTCCCATTATTCTCTGTGGTTGGGCATTCACCCTGTCCCTTTTATTCTCTGTGGTTGGGCATTCCACTCTGTCCCATTTATTCTCTGTGGTTGGGCATTCCACCCTGTCCCATTATTCTTTGTGGTTGGGCATTCCACCCTGTCCCATTATTCTCTGTGGTTGGGCATTCACCCTAGCCCTTTTTTCTCTGTGGTTGGGCATTCACCCTGTCCCTTTTATTCTCTGTGGTTGGGCATTCCACCCTGTCCCATTATTCTCTGTGGTTGGGCATTCCACCCTGTCCCATTATTCTCTGTGGTTGGGCATTCACCCTGGCCCTTTTTTCTCTGTGGTTGGGCATTCCACTCTGTCCCATTATTCTCTGTGGTTGGGCATTCACCCTGTCCCTTTTATTCTCTGTGGTTGGGCATTCCACTCTGTCCCATTATTCTCTGTGGTTGGGCATTCCACTCTGTCCCATTATTCTCTGTGGTTGGGCATTCACCCTGTCCCTTTTATTCTCTGTGGTTGGGCATTCCACTCTGTCCCATTTATTCTCTGTGGTTGGGCATTCCACCCTGTCCCATTATTCTCTGTGTTGGGCATTCACCCTGGCCCTTTTTTCTCTGTGGTTGGGCATTCCACCCTGTCCCATTATTCTTTGTGGTTGGGCATTCCACCCTGTCCCATTATTCTCTGTGGTTGGGCATTCACCCTAGCCCTTTTTTCTCTGTGGTTGGGCATTCACCCTGTCCCTTTTATTCTCTGTGGTTGGGCATTCCACCCTGTCCCATTATTCTCTGTGGTTGGGCATTCACCCTAGCCCTTTTTTCTCTGTGGTTGGGCATTCACCCTGTCCCTTTTATTCTCTGTGGTTGGGCATTCCACCCTGTCTCATTATTCTCTGTGGTTGGGCATTCCACCCTGTCCCATTATTCTCTGTGGTTGGGCATTCACCCTGGCCCTTTTTTCTCTGTGGTTGGGCATTCCACTCTGTCCCATTATTCTCTGTGGTTGGGCATTCCACCCTGTCCCATTATTCTCTGTGGTTGGGCACTCCACCCTGGCCCTTTTTTCTCTGTGGTTGGGCATTCCACCCTGTCCCATTATTCTTTGTGGTTGGGCATTCCACCCTGTCCCATTATTCTCTGTGGTTGGGCATTCACCCTAGTCCTTTTTTCTCTGTGGTTGGGCATTCACCCTGTCCCTTTTATTCTCTGTGGTTGGGCATTCCACCCTGTCCCATTATTCTCTGTGGTTGGGCATTCCACCCTGTCCCATTATTCTCTGTGGTTGGGCATTTTCACCCTGGCCCTTTTTTCTCTGTGGTTGGGCATTCCACTCTGTCCCATTATTCTCTGTGGTTGGGCATTCACCCTGTCCCTTTTATTCTCTGTGGTTGGGCATTCCACTCTGTCCCATTATTCTCTGTGGTTGGGCATTCCACCCTGTCCCATTATTCTCTGGTTGGGCATTCACCCTGTCCCTTTTTTATTCTCTGTGGTTGGGCATTCCACCCTGTCCCATTTTTCTCTGTGGTTGGGCATTCCACTCTGTCCCATTATTCTCTGTGGTTGGGCATTCACCCTGTCCCTTTTATTCTCTGTGGTTGGGCATTCCACTCTGTCCCATTTATTCTCTGTGGTCATTCCATTCTGGCATTCCTTGTAGTAGGTCCCATAAATGCTTTGTGTAGGAAATAATGGCTGATCTATCACCCAACTTCCCTGTCATTTCTAAAACCCTGAACTTTATCCAAAGGACCAAACCGATTAAGGGGGGGAGGGGGGCACCTCAGCTGGGTTATGCCAGACGTACATTATGTTTTAGTTCAGCTTCCACCTCGCTGTTTAGTGAATAACCCCACCCACTCTCTGCCAGCAGGCGGCGGCCATATTGACCCGTCAGTGCAGCTCCCCCCCCCCTCCTCCCGGTGCTTTGTGACAGTCCAGCCAGCAGGGGGAGCCTTTAGTAACCAGTGAGAGTCCCCCCCCCCTCTCTCCTCACAGAGGGGCGGTGTGGCGGTGCCGCCGGCAGGGGGAGCCCGTGCTGTCGCGTCGCTGCGTGTGGGTGCCGCTCGGACTTGTTGTTGGTTAAAGTTTTGCTGAGGGGGAAGAGGCGGCTCTGACACGGCGTGTGAGTGGAGTGCGAGGCCGCTGGGAGTGCGGCCATGGCGCTGCGCTGTCGGTGAGAGGCTGTGCCGCCCCCCGGGGATGCCGCGAGAAGTTGCGTGTCTGCCCTGCAGCAGCAGCCGCCGCCGCCTCGCTTCCTGTAGTGTGAGTGGAGTTTGAGTTGTGTGTCTGGCCCAGTGTGCCCTAACAGTGTGTGTGTGTCTTTCCTCTCTCCTCCCCCTTATATCCCTGTTTGGGTCATTCCGTGTACCCCATACTTCTCTTCTGTTTGGACTATTCCGTTGCCCCCGTGTCTTCCCCCCCTCCTCCTTCCCCCCGCTGTGGGGTGTTCCGTGTGTCCCCCCCTCCTATCCCCCCGGTGGCGGGGCTACAGCTGTCTATGAGCGCCCCTCCGGTGATCCGGCCGCCCAGCCCCGCGGGCCCCGGCCTCTCCCTCCACATCCAGATCGGCCTGAGCAGGGAGCCCGTCCTGCTGCCGGAGCCGGGAGAGCTGAGCCTCGGGGCCGTCAGGGAGATGGCCTGCTCCATCGTGGACCAGAAGGTGAGGCCCCTGTTCCCATCTATACCGAGAGCCCTCAGCTGCCCAGGACTCCCAGCCAGCCACGGCCTGGCAGAGCATCATGGGAAGCGCAGAGAGGGCTCAGCAACAAGTGTCTCCACCTCCAGCAGGCTGCCATATGTTTCCCTGCACACACAGCAACTCCATGAAAAGCGCTGCCTTGCCTTGTGGTGGATCTAAGGGGTACCCCCCACATTGCACTTGTAGAACCCCCCCACATTGCACTTGTAGAACCCCCCCCCCATTGCACTTGTAGAACCCCCCCATTGCACTTGTAGAACCCCCCCATTGCACTTGTAGAACCCCCCACATTGCACTTGTAGAACCCCCCACAATTGCACTTGTAGAACCCCCCACATTGCACTTGTAGAACCCCCCCACATTGCACTTGTAGAACCCCCCACCATTGCCACTTGTAGAACCCCCCACATTGCACTTGTAGAACCCCCCACATTGCACTTGTAGAACCCCCCACATTGCACTTGTAGAACCCCCCCCACATTGCACTTGTAGAACCCCCCCCCCACATTGCACTTGTAGAACCCCCCCACAATTGCACTTGTAGAACCCCCCCCACATTGCACTTGTAGAACCCCCCCACATTGCACTTGTAGAACCCCCCCACATTGCACTTGTAGAACCCCCCCACATTGCACTTGTAGAACCCCCCCCCACATTGCACTTGTAGAACCCCCCCCACATTGCACTTGATAGAACCCCCCCCACATTGCACTTGTAGAACCCCCCCCCACATTGCACTTGTTAGAACCCCCCCCCACATTGCACTTGTAGAACCCCCCCCCACATTGCACTTGTAGAACCCCCCCCCACATTGCACTTGTAGAACCCCCCCCCACATTGCACTTGTAGAACCCCCCCACATTGCACTTGTAGAACCCCCCCCCACATTGCACTTGTAGAACCCCCCCACATTGCACTTGTAGAACCCCCCACATTGCACTTGTAGAACCCCCCCCCACATTGCACTTGTAGAACCCCCCCCCACATTGCACTTGTAGAACCCCCCCACATTGCACTTGTAGAACCCCCCCCCCCCCACATTGCACTTGCAGAACCCCCCCCACATTGCACTTGCAGAACACCCCCACATTGCACTTGCAGAACCCTCAGCTTGAAAGTTCTGGGAATCGCAGGGCAGCACTTTTCATTCCCAGAATAATAATTTGTGTGTTCAGGGGAACTGGGTGCCAGCCTGGGTGTTAAATGTATGACTTATGCCAGGGCATGACAAATCCATGGGGCAGGTACTAGGGTTGCCAGGACCGCCATGGTTTCCTAGACACATATAATTGTTTATATACCAATGGGCAGTGCATGAAATATGCCGCCCTGCAGCATGTAGAATCCATACGCTGCAGGTAAGGAATATCAGGCGACCTGGCTTGATTTCTTCCTCCAGCATATGAATTACACATGTTCCCTGTGCTCACTCTGTATTATATAATGGCATGCGTCCAGGGAAGCGTGGCTAATACGGCGACCCTAGCAGGACCCGACGCATGATTCTTGGATTGCACGCCGGATTCCTACGTTTTGTAGGATTGTTCTGTAAAAGGAGTGAATCCAAAACTTTGCCTGGCTCCTGTAAATGTGTGCTTGGCTCCTAAAGGTGGCCAGTGCCTGATTTTGGGAAGAATTTGCCAAGCCCCTGCACCCATACCGTGCTGGGCGACGAGTGAACCATGTGGCTATATAGTGACCTGTGAATTATTATGTGTCAATATAGAATTGTATTACTGCTCTGAATTTTATGTATAACCCTGTATATATACACGTGTATGTATTAGGGTTGCCAGGTCGGCCATGGTTTCCCGGACACATACTATTTCATGCAGAGTGGGAGCACAGGAAAAAGTGCTGCCCTGCAACGAGACATGTAGAATTCATATACTGCGGGAAGGAAACCAAGGCATGTCACCTGGGATTCCTCATCCATTTCTTACCTGCAGCATATGGATTCTGCATGGTGGCATTTTTCATGCACTACCCATCAGCATGAATAAATTGGGCGTCCAATTAAACACAGCTGATCTGGGCAACCCTAGTAGGTATATATAACTCAGACGGCACTCACTGGACTTGATACAGTAATAAGTACTGCCTTATATTGTGAGTATTACAGCTGGATGCAGAACCAGGTATTAAAGTTTTGGGGTTCCCGGAGTGCAGGCTTACGGCTGGAAAATATGTATACATATTTGCTCATCCTGCTTTTTTTTTTGTTCTTTAACACAAAGTGCTGCTAATACCAGTTAATGCAGTATATGACGCACTCCACTTAATTGGAACTTTACTAGAAACACCCAAGTTCCATAAAACATTGGGGTTCATTTATAAGCGAAGATGTGGGGGTACGTTGATGGTATCTTGTAAGTAAACCCTTATCGTACAGTCCCCCGCACCTTCCCCCCCCCCCCAATCTTTAAAAGTTACATTCACGTGTGGCGTGCTCCATCTGGTATGAGGTAGATAGATATTTGGAATGGTTTTTTTTCTGCAATGTTTGTAAACATGTCACAACTCCTGTGACCAGACGGCCAAGATATCCATACAGATACAAATAATACCATTTTTTTTCATGGTGTGTCCATCGGAATCTGATATTTGTGTTTATGTAGCGGATGTTCTCTTCGTATTAGGAAACACAGATCGGCTTGTTGTTAAATATACCTTATGGGTGTACATTTTTTTTTGTTTTTGTCAACATTATTTTTTGTTTGGTTTTTATCTTCAAAACCTTTTTATGATTCTGCGGGTTTGCGTTTTTTCACTAAAGGAGATGTGCTTCTACTTCTCTGCCGACGTGTGATCGGGCGCCTCTGCTGCCTGTACGTGCAGGTTACCGGAAGTGATAAGGTTAATGGGTAGCGGTGCCAGATATCGGATAAAATATCACTGAAATCTGAAGTTTTCAGATATTTGCCCGTGTATCGTTGTTTCTAAATCTGTGTGTATATATATATGTATTTTTTTTTTTTTTAAAGTATTTTAGCAGTAAGGATACATTGATATTTCTCTCGTTTTCAAGTATGTCCTGGGTTCAAGAACATTGGATTGTTACAGAAATACTTGGTGTGTGTGTTTTTAGATGTGTGTGTACTTCTTTCTACAATTTTTACCTTTTTTATCTTTTTACTTTTTTTTAAATCCCTGCACTTCCTTCAGTTTGGCGGTTAAAGGCCAGGGCGTGCATCAGGTTTCTCCTTTCCTACCTCTATTATTGCCAGTGAAACAAAGTTGAAATAAACAAAAAACGAGACCCAACATGAAGTTATTTCCAATTTTATAGAAATGGGACACCCCCACCTCCCCCTCACTCGAGCCACAACCGTTAATAAATGAAATGTCTTTTATTGTGTTTATTTTATGTTGTTGCTATCTTACACATGCTTTCTTTTTTTTTCTTGTATGTTAAAATATTTTACTCTATACGTGTCACTGGGTGCATCCATTGTGTTATCTTTTGTGTTGTAAACTGCCCCCCCCCGTATCTTTCCATCGCTTGCTCCTCACTGCGCGGCAGTAGCCATAGAATGGGCTCTGTGCGTCTGAAGTCATGGAAACCGACTCAGATCATTGTATTGTGTGGGACGTATGCAAAGGACATCACCAAAGGTAGACCAGAAGTCCTTTAAGCTCCCGGTCATCTCCTTTTGCTGGCATCCCTTATCTCTAGTAGCCTCCTGCACCTTGTCTCAACATTCTCTCCTCCACCTCATTAACTGTCAAATAACGTAGATTAAATAAAACATTAGCACAGATTTTGGTAAATGTTACCCCATGGGCAAAATGGAAACGGGAGATAAACCTAATTTTTATTTGTTGACATTTTTTTTTCATGTGTAATTACTTCAGAAGGGCTACTAAAATGGTGTACGGCTTGAAGGAGAAAAGTTACCAGGAAAGGGTTAATGATCTTAACATGTACAGCTTGGAAAAAAGACGAAACAGAGGAGATATGATAGAAACATTTAAATACGTAAAGGGAATCCACAAGGTAGAGGAAGGGAGTATATTTAAAAGGAAACAAAGTAGCAAAACAAGAGGACATAGTCTTAGATTAGAGGGGCAAAGGTTTAAAAGTAACATCAGGAAGCATTATTTTACTGAGAGGGTGGTGGATACATGGAACAGTCTTCCAGTTGAAGTGGTAGAGGCCAAAACAGTAATTGAATTTAAGCAGGCATGGGATAGGCATAAGGCTATCCTAAACAAAAGATAAATCCAGGTAAAGTATCCATGTAATTGGGCAGACTAGATGGGCCGAAAGGTTCTTATCTGCCGACATTTTTCTATGTTTTTCGATGTTTTCAAAGAAAAAAAAAAGGGCAGCTTCTAGTTATGTTTGTAATGCACAAGTAAAGTAGTTACAGCTTATGGAAGTGATTGTGTCCCTTTAATGACAGACTCCGTCTTTGGATCAATAAACTGTTAGTATGTACTATCATGTCATGTCCCTCTGGTACAGTTGTGCTCCAGTCTTTGCTCTCCAGCTGTTTTGGAACTACATTTCCCATACAGCTGTGTCAACCTAAAGAGTGGCAGAGTATCATGGGAGATGTAGTTCCTAAATCTTTAGGAGGCCAAGGTTGAATAGCCCTGGTCTAGAACAAGGATCTCAAACTCTGTCCCACTATGGTTTTTGCCTACAATTCCCAGCATTCTTTGATTGCAATGGCTAGCCAAAGAATCATGGAGGTTGTTCAACATCTCTTGGGCCAGAACATAGACATCTCTCTAGATCAGGAATCTCAATCTTTTGTTGAACATCTAAGGCCGGGGTCAGACCAGCATTTTTAAGTGCAGAGAGGACATTCCTTCCACTCTGACGCCCGTCTGGCCACCTCACTGAGCGCAGTTAGAGTGTTCAGCGCTGCAAGCTCGGTCCTCCTGTGGAGGATCGCACTTTGCAGCCCCGTCGAACGCGTGTCGCAGCGTTTCGACGTGGGAGGCTTGCAGCACGCGCACAAATTGTGCGCTATACAGCATGTGGCTGGCCACGTCAAAGCGTCACAATGGTGCGACAGACGCCAGGAGGCACGTCACTATGGGTGCACGTAGTGCGCTCGTCAGACCCTGGCCTAAAAAGGTCTATTCACAAAGCGCCAAAATTGCATTTAGTTTCGGTGCACTTCGGCGATTCCATTTAGCAGAAAATACGGTGAATTCACTATTCTTCCTGGTAAAATACTTTTATAAATAAATGAGTTTAGCAAATGGTCATCTTGTTTTGCTGAAATTGGAGTCACCGAAACCGTTACCGGACGTAGTCGAAAACCGCCTAATTGGCATCTGCAAATTCCACCGAACTGGAAAAAAAATCTCTTAAGAGTTTAATTCAATAAAAAGGTCCTTTTATAACATGGTCTGTTACAAAATTAAGTCTAAAAAAAAAATGTGTTTTTAACAAATGCGAAAAGAAAAAGGTTTTTTTTACAAAAAATAAAACTGTAACAAAAACGTCTAAGATGCAATTTTTTTTTAAACCTATAGAATCCCTGAAACTCAAGGCATTTTGCCTGAATTTCGGTGCAAATCGGCGTTCTGTGAATAGAAGACACAATGGTCAATTCGGAGGTTAGCCCTCTACACCTCTTGTTTCCATCATGTCTGTTTATCTCGTTCCCTTTGGTTATTGTAAAAACGTTAATGTGTGCGCAAAACCGCATTAACGCGAGGGGGAAAAACCCTTTGCGCAGAACGTCGTATTACAATGTCCGCGCAAAGAAATGTACGTTAACGTCTACCGCGGGTGAACCTGCACGAACCCTTTGTGAGCGTAATGTATGTTGTGCTTCCTATACTTAACATTGTGAGCGCAAATGCGTTTGTGCGCTGGTACGCGGATCGTATTACAATCTATCCGCAAATTTTAACGGACGTTTGCGCGAATAATTTTAATATCTTTTAAAAGCTGGTGGTAACGGCAAATCTGAACGTCCTGGCCGACCGCAAATACACCAGCCCAAAAAAAAAATACAGCACAGTATAGTTACACATTCTACACATACCCAAACAATAAAATTGAGAGGTTGTGCATGTTTATATGATTGCTGCAGCATATATACACAGATTGATTTTGACAGGCGCAAAAACTGAACGGGAGACAATTGTGGTTCTTAATTCTGATTGGCTGAATCGCGTGAAAAAACAGTCCTCACACCGATTTCTGCGCGCGTGTTGTTGCGCTTTTTTACATGCGATATTCTTTGACGGATGAAAAAATGCACACGGATTTTAATACCAGCGTTAATTTTTGCGCGTTAACGTTTAACGCTTCGCGCCAAAAAATAGCGCTGCGAGTGGGCTTTTGCTCAATGAATTTAACCTCTTAAGGACCGAGGGTCTTTAAAGTCAATGTATCGATGACGTAACAAATATGTCATTGGTCCCTAAGGGGTTAATAGAGCCCCTAGTGTTTTATGGTATGTGTCACTTTGAGGGAATCGTACGGAGGTGAAGCTGGGGATTCCATCATCTTCCTATGTATCACACACATGGTGTATATGCGGGGAGTCACTAGTGGAATCCACACTCATTGACACCTGTGGGCTTCATGCTGGATGTGGGAAGGGCTGCAAGAGGAAACGTATCTCACAGCACCAATCCCTCCGTCATGCGGCCTGTAAAGAGAATTAATAAAGCGTGGAGCGGAAGTGAACGCAGAGATGGTGCAGGCGCTCTGTGTAGCTGAGCTAGGGCTGTATGTTTGTCTCTGTGGCGCGATACATTGTTATGGAATGAGAAGTGAATCTTCTCAGTTTTCTCCGTCTCATTAGGTGCAAAGATTATTATTATTTATTTTTTTTAAAAGCTCTTGCTACTATCTCCAAAGCTGACCTTCCTGCAGTCCGAGTGGCAAGACTGCCCAATATAACGTGAATTTAAATGCCGTCCGAGATGCCGCGTCACGCAGAAACATTGGCCTTCCAGATGTTTTAAAACATTGGCTGGTTCTCTCGGCTGTTCCTAAACATCTGGAGAACCTAAGTTGCTAACCCCTTCTTTACAATCGCTGTATATATTTGTAGCAAACGTGGGTATGTCATCATGGTCTACACGCCTGGCGAAGGTTTCTACCTGTAGATTTGAGAAGGAAGACCCCCTTGTTTTAGGCGTGACTAAGGCCCTGTTCACACTGTGCGATTTTCATATTCGCGACATGGTGCGATAATGTCGCGCGATGTCGCTGTTTTTTTTTTTTTTTTTTTGCAAAGCACCACCAATACAAATCCCAAAATCGTAGATAGCAAATTGCAGATAGCAAATCGCAAAAAAAGGGTCATGTACCAGCGACATGCTTCTGCGACGCGCGGCAAGATGTGAACAGCTCCATTGGAGAAGCTACACAGCGCAACGTCACGCGGATTTTGCTGCGACGTCGCGGCAAAATCCACGCGATAAATCACACAGTGTGAACGGGGCCTTACAGATCCCTGGTGCTTGATTTATGTCATGGTACAGGTGATTTATGTGTATGCGTCTGCATGACTGGTTTTAGTGGTTTACTCCCTTAGCAGTGTATTCACGCGGCGTTCCTTGGCTTGAATGGCTGGGCTGTTTTTTTCCATCTGTTGCATTTCAGTGAATGCGCCCCCCCCCCCCATGGCATTTAATTTTTTTTCTTTCATAATTGAATTTTTACGTTTATGGCTGTAACTAATGATTAGTTGGCTGACTTTTAATAGATCCCCCCCCCCCCAATCGGACAAAAAAAAATTATTTTTTTACTTTAAAGGAACATTAATCTAAAAATTAATGTACGCTACCATGAGCACTCTGGACTTGGTGATGTCCGCACGAAAGCTGGGTGAGAAGGAACATTACTGAACGCAGAACAAAAATTGGTGGTGTTGCGCTAAAGGAAAGTAAAAAAACTTATGTATGGTCTATTTTGAAGGCATGCTATACTGCACAGCAAAAAAGAGAAAGAAAGTTCTATTTCTCAATAGTTCGTTCAATGGATATCCAGTCTCTGTTGTAGAAAGGATTTTCAGTGAAATCTTCCAAGACTTTGGAACGAATGACCACTTCTTTGGTGAATCTTCATTAAAGTGTATATATCTCGGAAAAAGAGAAACTCGATAGTGTTATACCGTTTATTAATGTGTATACAAATCTACTGACATAATATACGTACAGAAAAAAGAGGTAGTGGGTTTAGGATTTGATCTCACCCACTGCCAGATAAAACATCACGTCCCAATCAAGCCTCTATAGACAAAACCACCAGGAGCTCCCGGGCTGCTTCCAAGGTGGAAGCAACTGATGCTCTGATGAAGTCCCGTGGGCGGGACGAAACGCGTCAGCACTACGTCACTTTATCATCGCGGTCCCACCTTTGGTATTGAGTGACCACCTTGGAAGCAGCCCGGGAGCTCCTGGTGGTTTTGTCTATAGAGGCTTGATTGGGACGTGATGTTTTATCTGGCAGTGGGTGAGATCAAATCCTAAACCCACTACCTCTTTTTTCTGTACGTATATTATGTCAGTAGATTTGTATACACATTAATAAACGGTATAACACTATCGAGTTTCTCTTTTTCCGAGATATATACACTTTAATGAAGATTCACCAAAGAAGTGGTCATTCGTTCCAAAGTCTTGGAGATTTCACTGAAAATCCTTTCTACAACAGAGACTGGATATCCATTGAACGAACTATTGAGAAATAGAACTTTCTTTCTCTTTTTTGCTGTGCAGTATAGCATGCCTTCAAAATAGACCATACATAAGTTTTTTTACTTTCCTTTAGCGCAACACCACCAATTTTTGTTTTTCATGTTATATGCTTTCTGAATTTGGTGGATATCAGGGTGGTGTTTTTTTGCTGCTCATTGTTTTTGGGTGTTTCCACAGTATAAACCCTCTTTGCTTATTACTGAACGCAGCCTGACCAGTTTAGCTTATTAATGGAGGATCACGCTTTGTAGCCCTGTCCTACGTCCATCGTAGCTTTTTGACAGGGAGGATCAAATCACGTCCGGTGTAGCGTGCATCTAGTGCGTATGTTACACCATGTGGCCCTCGTTGTCGAGCTGTCACAAAGCTGCTTTGGACGTAGGGAGGTGCGGTCACACAGACACAGGGAGGTGCGCTCCTGTGACTGCAGCCTAAGCTCCGAACAAGTAATATCACAAAGGGAGCACTCAACCCCTTTTCTGCGTTTTAAAGGGACACTAGCAACAAAAAAAGTTCTAGTTTTGTTTCTGATCTCTTCCATATACTTTGGTTTTCTCATCTATGTTAAGAAAACAGCTATGTGTCACTGGGTGCATCCATTGTGTGATCTTTTGTGTTGTAAACTGCCCCTAGTCTGCACTTGTTCCTCACTATGTGGCATTGGGAGTAGAATGGAGTGAATAGGCCAGATCTCCAAAAATCCAACTCTTTAAGGATTGCATTGTGGGATTTATGCAAAGGATATCAACCAGTTAACCTAATCTACCAGTAGTCCATGATCAGATCTCATTCAGCTGCCATATCGTATTTTAGGTAGTCTAGACAACACCATAGACTCACTGCAACTTTGTCTACACATTCCCTACTCCAACCCATTGCCTCTTCACTACTGTAGAAGATATATCACAGCCGTAAAGTGAAACTTGTGCTAAGGTTTTGGTAAATGCTGCATCATGGGAATTCAAAGAAAAAAAATAGTATATGTTGTGTGTTTTTTTTGTACTGGTAATGGAGTTGCAGCTTGTGGTAGATTTCCTCTAACAGAGTGCGTGCTGCTGGCATGCTCTGCCCAACTATTTTTTTGATTTTGGGTGAATTTTCTGCCTCCTCTCCTCCTTCAGCTCTGGTTAATTTTCCACCTGACCTGAAATCTAGCTCATGGTCTTTTCATTTTACACAAAGTAACTGCACAATCTATTGTGGTTCCTAAGGCCGGGGTCAGATGAGCGCACATACTGACGTCCATCGCAGCGTTGTGATGCTTCGACGGGGCCGGCCACATGCTGTAACGCGCTCGAATTGCCGCACTACAGCGTACATGCTGCTGCTGTGCTGAAAGCCTCCCCGTCAGGGGCTGCAAAGCATGATTCTCCATAGGAGGATTGAGCCTTGCAGCACTGAGCGCACTCACTCAGCGAGGTGGCGTCTAACGCTTTTCTGACCCCGGCCTTGGCATGCAAGTTTGATGGCGCTTGCCCAGAACAATGAATCGGAGCTGCTCACATATGACCTTCTCTGTCGCAGGTGGTCTGAGAGAGGGTGACCTCAGAACGCTTTCTGCGTGATGGCGTCATTCATGACCAATCTGGTTACCGGCTGCTGGGAAATTCGAAATCCCGGCTGGTGTGGCCTGCACTTCATCCAGGGCTGCGCACATCTTGACCTTGTTAAGCTAAAGTGATCAAATTTTGTTGTGTCCCTTTTAACCCCTTAAGGCCAGACGGGGGTGTTAACGCCGGTGGGGCATACTAATACACCCCGCTTCCCGGCTGCTGCGGCGGGCCCCTCCTCTGGCCCGCCTACACAGCTGACTAGCGAAGCACGCCATTGGCTGCAGGTGGTCGGCCTAAGTTCAGACCGTCCTTCGCGCAGACTGATGGGTGTGCCCGTCGCAGCCCATAAACGCCAGTAGGGTGTGCTATGCCGCCCGGTGGCGTTCAGTCCCACCCGCCATGGGGACGGCATAGTACTCCCCGCAGCGGTAACAGGTTAATGTCTTCTGTGACCAAGGACCTAAGGGGGTCAGTCCCACCATATGATATGATTCCCACCGAGAGTTGGTTGTGGTGCTTTTTTTTTCTCTCGCCACCATATGTGACTACATGTTCCCAGTCCAGCGCCAACACCGGTGACCGTGTAAGGAACATCTTACGAAGTTATCGCAATGTTTGAGCCAGAGGTGGGGCTGGTCTTGGCACACTGTCCATCGGAGCTTCAGCAATTTATCCCGTTTACCGACGGCTGGGTTGTGTCTGGCAGGAGGGGCCCTCCTCTGTCCCGCCTACCCAGCTGATGTGCGACGCGAATCATTGGCTGCAGGGGACCGCCTGAATTCTAAAGGTCATCCCCGCCGTAGCCAATGACATGCGACGCGCCAACCAGTGGGAGGGGCTGTCGCAGGCCTTGGACGCCAGCAGGGCGATCTATGCCGACCCACAGTGTTAAGGCCCACCCTATGGCAGGAAAGGGTTAAAAAAACCTAGGGCTCTATTCCAAAGTTGGTGTCAACTTAACCAGAGCTGTTGTAAATTTTCCAGACGCATGATTCTAGATGGTAAGTTCCCACGGGAATAGGGCCCTCATTTCCTCCTGTGCTGATTTGTCAAATGTTGTTAGGTCTCAATGCACTTTAACATTGTCTATATTGTATCCATTGTTCAGCGCTGCGGAATATGTTGGCACTTTATAAATTGGCACCAACTCTGGATTACTGCCCCTAGAGGCCTAGATTTTTAGTTAAATTTTATTTATTTAAAAAGGATTTTACCAGGAAGGATACATTGAGATTTCGCTCGTTTTCAAGGACGTCCTGGGCAAATCTAGATTAAAGTTTACCTTTTTTTTTTTTTCCTTTTTTTTGTCGAAATAAAAAATTCACCCAACCTTTGCCAGAGGTAAAAAAAAAAAATTTACATTTTAAAGGATTTCTCCCTATTGTATGTATTTTGGGTTTGTGTACGTGGCTGGTTGATCATTTGCAGCTAATCCTGGTCCTTTGATGCTGGTTTAAGGTTGCGGGCGCTTGATTGTCCTGCTTTAAAGCATTTAATTATACATTGCGTGTGTTGTTGTGGGATTTTTTTTCTTATATGTATATATGTTGCTGTATGTTGCTGATGCCTCTGCATTTTGATTGAAATCTGGAGGCCAGTATACCATTGCTTCTTATGTCAGTCACGGCCACCCTTGTCACTCCCATGTTTCAGGACTTAATGGCAAAGGATGGTCGGCAAGTTTTAAGGCTGACTGAGCATCATGGGACATGTAGTGCTGAAGCCTCGGAGGTTAGTTATTACCGTGGTCTTGTGGTGGGGGAAGGTTTTTTGTTTTGGGGTTTTTTTATACACACCATTGTAGTTGAAAGTGACGTAATCATGGAAGCTGTGATTAGGGGGAGGGTAAGTTACCATTATTTATACAAGAGGTTTTGGTATGTCCTTGGACAGACCCTTATTTATTGCTGGTTTCCATGACGACTCTAAGGGATGCTACAGGATGTGTGTAAATGTATTCTCTCCCATCCTAATGACATGACTTTTAGATCTTCATGTTTGGTCTGAGCCTGATTCAGGGCTTGGCAAACCCCAGCCAGGTAGCCACAAGCCTCCTGGACAGTGTCATGCTGCACAAATGCGTATAAAAATAACTGCCTCCTAAGTGTGACATAAATGGGTTGATTTGTGGTATATTTCCGGATTACCCCTAGTCTGAGACTGCCTGTATTTTCTGTATGTGTAGGTCTAGATCCCGAGTTAAGTGTAATCTACGCACATTGTATCAGCTCTGGTTAATTTTCCACCTGACTTGACATCTAGCCCGTGGTCTTTTCATTTTACACAATGTAACTGCACAATCTATTGTGGTTCCTAAGTGCACCCATACTGACGTGCCTCCCGGCGTCCTTCACAGCTTTGTGACGCTTCGACGGGGCCGGCACATGCCTCCCCGTCGAAACGCTACGACACAAGTTCAGGGCCACAAAGCGCGAGCCTCCATAGGAGGATTGAGCCTTGCAGCGGTGAGCGCTCTATCTGCGCTCAGCGACGTGGCCAGACAGGTGTCGGGTAAATGGAGTGTCCACTCTCACGGATGTTCCTTCCGCTTTTAAAAAAAAAACTGGTCTGATCCCAGCCTATAAGCCCTTTGCTCTGGAGAGGCCAGTCGGCAAACCACATTATCCCCCCCCCAACAGTCCCCTGGACGTCTCCTTCTCATACCCTGACATTTACCTACATCTTTGTCCCCTCACTGATTAGATTGTAAGCTCTTGAGCACAGTCCTCTTTTTTTTTTTTTTTTTTCCTGTGTGTCAAACCTTTTTAGATCATTTTATGTTTGTTTGTTCCACCCATTGTACTTGTTACATAGGCTGAAAAAAGACATGCGTCCATCGGGTTCAGCCTCTCCCACATAACCTACTGCTGTTGATCCGAAAGAAGGCAAAAAACCCAGTCTGAATGCTTGCCAATATGCAACATACTGGGAAAAAATTCCTTCTTGACCCCAGAATGGCGTCAGATTTCTCCTTGGATCAAGAAGCTTTTACCCACATATTAAATATTATAACCCTTAATATTCTGTGTCTGCAGGAAGTCATCCAGTCGTTTTTTAAAAGTCTGTACAGACTCTGACCCAACCACCTCAACAGGCAGAGAATTCCACAGCTTTATTGTTCTCACCGTAAAATAACCCTTCCTATGCTTTAAGCTAAATTTTCTTTCTTCCAATGTATAGTCCTGTTAATGAATAGGTTATCAGACAATGGTTGATAATGGCCCCGTATATATTTATATAAGGTTATCAGATCCCCTCTAAGGCGCCTGTTCTCTAAACTAAACAGGTTTAAGCTTGTTAGTCTTTCCTCATAACTTAACCCTTCCATTCCCCTTATTAATTTAGTTGCCCGTCTCTGCACTTTTTCTAGCGATATAATATCTTTTTTTAAGACAGGTGCCCAAAATTGCACGGCATATTCAAGGTGCGGCCTGACCATTGATTTATACAGAGGCAAAATTATGTTTTCATCCCGTGAGTGAACTCCCCTTTTAATGCATGCCAGTACTTTGCTGGCCTTGGCGGCTGCTGTTTGACATTGCACATTGTTACTTAGTTTGAAGTCTATGATTATTCCCAAATCCTTCTCCTGCTTGGATTTCCCTAACTCTGTACCATTTAGGGTATAAATTGCTTGTGTGTTCTTCACTCCAAAGTGCATAACTTTACATTTATCTAGATTAAATTTCATCTGCCATTTAAGTGCCCAGTCCCCCAATCTATCTAAATCCCTCTGCAGCGAAGTAACATCCTGCTCACATTGTATTACTTTTCCTAGCTTTGTGTCATCTGCAAACACTGATACATGACTTTCAATGCCTATCTCAAGGTCATTTATAAATAAATTGAATAGTATTGGTCCTATAACAGACCCCTGAGGGACACCGCTTACCACTGGTGTACATCTTGAAAATGTACCATTTAGGGTACAGAGAGTGGTCATATCTTTTAGCCAGTTTTCTATCCAAGAACAAGTATTTTCATCTAGACCATTTTTTCTTAATTTAAATAGTAACCTTTTGTGTGGAACTGTGTCGAAAGCTTTGGCAAAATCTAAGTAAATCACATCCACTGCGACCCCCTGATCTATACTTCTACTTACTTCCTCATAGAATGTAATTAGGTTAGTCTGACATGATCTGTGTTTCATGAAACCATGCTGATTTTTGCCAATTACATTATACCTCCCAATAAATTCCTGAATATTATCCCTTAGTACTATCCCTTGTTGGTGTTTCATAACGAGTTACCAGCACTTTGTGTGGATTTTTGCCGTGTCTGTCACCCACAAAGTATATGATTTTCCGCTTCTGCTTTACTCAGACTAATCGGGTTTTTTTTTTTTTTTTGGGTGGGGGGGGGTTGTATCGCAGCATTTTAGGCTAAGGTGCTTTGACCAATTTACTTTATTATAGATCTTTTATACGAGAGTCAGGAAGAAAACTCCGGAGCTAACCTGTGTGGCTCAGGGTTACCGCTTTCAGTGGTGAAATTTAACCCCGAACCACTCTCGGGAAAACCGCCAGGGAGGCTAATATCAATGTAATATCAACCCCCCCCCCCCATGGGATATCCCAGTCAAAGTGAAACTGGGTACAACACGTGCGTTCTAAACGAGTCATAGTGTGAATTACAACTACGATTTGTTTTTCGTTTTAAATTTATACCTTTTTTAAAAATAGTTAAATTAGGGAATTTTTTTCTCATTAAAGTAATATATTCACGGTTTTTGGTTTTTAATGTCTTGCATTTATTACTTTATTTCTGTAACGACTGCAAAATTTCAATGTTCTTGAACCCAGGACATACTTGAAAACGAGAGAAAATCTCAATGTATCCTTCCTGGTAAAATCCTTTATAAATAAATAAATATATTTTTTATTCCAGTCCACGTCATCAAAATGTGTGGGAATGTAGGAGGGATTATAGAATGTTCTAATGACCCCAATTTAGTGTCTGTGTCCCGCCACTATGGGAACACTGTAAGATGAATTAAAGGAACGTGCCAATTTATCAAATATAAAGTGGTCAGGATGTAGAGTGCCCCCCCCCCTCCCAGCCCATCTGGGTGAAAGTGGAGGAGTTTGCTCCACCCCACTCAGCATCACCAGCAGCCGGGGAATTAGAATTTCCCGTCTGCCGGTTATTAGTGATGTTGGCAGTGCCGACGTCACGGTCTCAGACTAATCCGGTTAGCGATCGGTCTCGGGCTGCGATGGATGGGAGCTGTGCAGGCGCTACACAACTTGCGTTCGTAGAGTCCGCAAGTCCTGTTGTGCGATTTGCATTCCCTACGCAAGTAAGCACTCCTAAACCACACTGCAATGAGCGCTGGACGGGCTGCTTGTCAGAAAGTCATACAGACATCTCAGCGATGTGCCCACCTCCCGTCCCATCACCTCATATCCTCTGCTAACACTTCACCACACAGGGATGTAAGCGTGTTTCTATGTAATGCTATATAGGGGGATCAGGGTTTTTACAAACTTCAACATGAAATAAAATTACCATCCATGGGGAAATGTACAGAAACACAAGGACTCCAGTCACACTGGTCTCTGCAAGGATCACTTTGGATGCAATAACCAGGGAATCCTGAAAAAGCTGACAAACTGGAATTTGTGCAAGATCATTCCCTCACACTTAAACTTAAATCTGCAACAACTTTACAAAGAGGCGGTGAGTCACAATGACACTGGAATGAAAAGCCTAACGTGAAACCTTTTATTATTCTGCGTGGCAGCCATATTCTTAGGTTTTACCGATACAGGAGATTTTGCACTTATAATGCTCGTCCCACGGATATGTATCTCCATACGGATAACAGCAAGGAAATTGCCATCTCTGGGGGGGAAAAAATGTCTGAATGCAATTATTTTGACCCAACCTTATTTATTCTCAACTGTATTTTTATTTTGTTCCAAATTGGCTCTTTATTATTTTTTTTTATTTTTGTCCAACAAACAGCCAATTAACCACTTGGCTACTAAGGACGCGCTCAGCGCATCCAGCCAAGTGGTTCTCCTGTGCTATGGACGCGCTGAGAGCACCCTAGCACAGGAGGCAGCGATCGGCCCGGGATTCTGGCCGATCGCTACAGCCCCCCGGTGCGGTGATGTCTATTGCAGGCACCCCCCCCCGGCGAGTGTGGTAAAAGTGCTTGAAGGGGAAGGATGGGCTGGGGGCAGCCCAAAAAGGTAGGCACCGCTTGGAAGGGCACAGCCTGCTTTTCGAAGCAGCGGCTGTCTTTAACTCCTAGGGTCCTGGATTGCAATTCGGCGCCAATAGGTGCCGTATTGCGGTCCCCACCCAGAGCTTGCCGACATCTTGGATGTCTGCCAAGCTTCTGGGATCTCCTCCTGACGACTTGCGCGATAACAACGTCGGTTCTGGAGTTAAACCCTAGCTGCCACCTATGGTGGAGATGGGGTTCCAATGAACCGCCTATCTTCCGACCCGTGGCAGCTAGGGGTTAATGCTTAGTATCATTGGAACAGCCAGAGCATGGCCTTTCCAATGATACAAAACATGACCATGTTAAGTGTGTAAAAAAATTAACTTTTATTTGTTTTGTTAATGCAGCAATATTGTTCCCATTTCAATTATGTGAACAATGATGCTGCACAAACGTTTTCTTATATGGGGGCGTTTGTTGAAAAGCACGTAATTTCCCCCTCAAAAAATATAACGAGTCCCCATTTCTAATTTTTTTGACAAGCGCAACCCATAGAAAATATAATCGCAAACGCTCGCATGATAAAATGGGAAAAAAAACACTTTACACGATGTAAATTATTGAAAATTAAAATTTGATTGCATTTTATTGTTATAATATACAGGCAGCACATGCCGTATACATATATAATAATGATAGATTATGAATCTGCTGAGTCTGCCGGAAAGAACGATATATAATATGTCTGGGTGGTATAAAAAAACGTGGCTTCAAATTGCGTAAAAACATGATGAGCAAAAGCAGTAAAAATGAGCAGTAAAAGGGTTAATGACCTATCTTCAAAGGCCGGCAGGGGATGCTGGCCCTTACTGTATTAGTAGCTTTATAAACTGACCCTCTATATATGCGTTTACAAACATCATAATCTGGGCAGAATGCTTTGTTTTCTCACAGTGAGGAATACTAGTCGGATTTTTGCTGCCACATTCAGATGTTTCGCTTGTGATCTTGTGCAGAGACGATGCTTGACATACAGTGTACAGGAGCCGGGCAACCACTGACCTCTAGAATCTTACCTGTGGCTCCTAGAGTTCTGTATCATTTTTATAGAAACAGCTTCGCCATTGGTTGTCAGATGGGACATGTTTTCCTGGACACATAGTACTTCTTGCAGAACCGCACAGGGAAGGACCTGCCCTGCAACATGTATAACATATGGTTTAGGAGGATAATCTAGTTCCTGATTGTTCACCTGGGATTCCTTTGATTTCTTACCTGCAGCTTATGCATTCTACACATAATGTAGGGTTGCACTTTTCATGCACTGCCCATCCGCATGAATATATTGTGTCTAGGAAAACATGGCCGTACTGGAGTGTGCAGTACTGGAGACCGTATCTCCAGAAGGATATAGACACCTTAGAGAGAGTTCAGAGAAGGGCTACTAAAATGGTGTACGGCTTGAAGGAGAAAAGTTACCAGGAAAGGCTTAATGATCTTAACATGTACAGCTTGGAAAAAAGACGAGACAGAGGAGATATGATAGAAACATTTAAATACGTAAAGGGAATCCACAAGGTAGAGGAAGGGAGTATATTTAAAAGGAAACAAAGTAGCAAAACAAGAGGACATAGTCTTAGATTAGAGAGGCAAAGGTTTAAAAGTAACATCAGAAAGCATTATTTTACTGAGCGGGTGGTGGATACATGGAACAGTCTTCCAGTAGAAGTGGTAGAGGCCAAAACAGTGATTGAATTTAAGCAGGCATGGGATAGGCATAAGGCTATCCTAAACAAAAGATAAATCCAGGTAAAGTATCCATGTAATTGGGCAGACTAGATGGGCCGAAAGGTTCTTATCCGCCGACATTTTTCTATGTTTCTATGGCCGATCTGCTAAACTTTAACGGACTCCTGATTTTAAATATATATATTCTCTGTCTCCCACGTGTGCTATAAACACGTCCAGCTTTGGTGTATTATGTCTGTTTAGGAAACAAAAAAGTGTTTTTTAAATATGATCGGCTTAATAGAAGCTCTTAAAAAATGCTTGGTTAACAATTGACAAGGCGGGCATCCCTAATACACGCGACTAAAAGATGCCTGTAACAAAAAAAATTGGGAAGCGACAATATTCCGGCATAAGGTTCTTTTGGGGTAAAAAAAAACAAACAAAAAGCAAACAAGCCTTCTGAACACAAGGCCTCCTGTGAGAGTATGGAGTAAAGCAGGGCTGCCAAACTACTCCCTCAGATGTTTCTGAACTACACGCCCCCCCCCCCCGTCGCGGATGTTTCTGAACTACACGCCCCCCCCCCCCGTCGCGGATGTTTCTGAACTACACGCCCCCCCCCGTCGCGGATGTTTCTGAACTACATGCCCCCCCCCCCCGTCGCGGATGTTTCTGAACTACACGTCCCCCCCCGCGGATGTTTCTGAAATAAAAAGTGATTTTGAGAGCACTGTATGCCTCGGATTAGAACCGACCCCTGTTTTTGTGATACTTAACATTTGTAGAAGTATTTTTGGCACAATTTTTTTTTTTTTTTTTTTTTATTATAAATTTGGTGGTTTATTTAATTCCCATCTTGTGTTTTTTCACCAGTTCCTCCTCCTTTAGGTGTGTGTGTTTGTAATTCCGGGGTTTGCGTTTACTTTCCCTTTCCATGTCATAAAACAGCCCAGTGTCAGAGTAATCGTTACATCTGCTTTTACTGGCTGCTCCCTCCGCTTTATTTCCTGAATCCTCTCTCTCTCTCTCTCCATTGAGGCTTTGCGATTGGTCACAGAAGTCTTTTGTTTGGACATTACAAGCATTTTTTTCTCGTGAGTCTAATATTTTCCTGGCTGCGTTTTGAAGCTTTTCAACGTTTAGGTCATTTGTTTGAGAAGACACACGTAGTGAAACACAGCACGGTGTCATCTCGTGATGGATGTTGTCTGACGCATCTCCATCAGAAGATCCGAGGAATGTGTAGTAGAAGTGAGAGGGAGAACCTAGACTTCAGCACTTCTTAATTTTTTTTTATTATAAGTGAATCGGGTCCTGGAAGTGGAACTCGAAACATAAAACGGAGAGCACACATCGAAAAACAATCATCTAAACTCTACCCCAAACTAGGTGCCCTGTACAGAAACAAATCCTGCCTGAGCCCCGCGGTAAGAAAGCAGATTGTACAACAAATGCTTATGCCAGCCATTGAATACGGAGATGTAGTGTATGCAGCCGCCCCACAAACACACCTCCAGAAATTTACTACATTGTATAACTCATTCTGCCGCTTTGTGCTACAATGTAACTACATGACACACCATTGTCATGTTAAAAGAACTAAACTGGCCATCGCTGGAATCTAGACGCACCCTTCACCTTTCCAACCTGGTGTTTAAGAGCTTTTCTGGGAAGCTACCACCCTACCTGAATATGCTGCTTCCCCCGGCAGTTCCCTCCTCCTATAACCTCAGATCCAGGACCAGCACCTTACTTACAATACCGCAATACAAAAAGAAAATGGCTAGATCCTCATTTTCCTACAGAGCACCACAATTATGGAATAACCTCCCAGACACCGTCAAATCTTCCCCCAGTCTAAAGTCCCTTAAGAGCTCCCTATTAACATACCTCAATACGAAATGCACCTGTAAACATGTAACATAATGACTTTATTTCCTCCATATTTTTCTGTTAATCTGTATATTTGGTCTTGTGTTAATATCTTGCATTTTACTATTTTGTATTTCTGTAACCACTCAATGTTCTCGAACCCAGGACATACTTGAAAACGAGAGAAATCTCAATGTATCCTTCCTGGTAAAATCCTTTATAAATAAATAAATAAAGAAGTGGTAATGCATTCTGCCGCTGTAGAGGTATTCGTTTTCTTCAATCTCTACAACCTCTTTATCAGTTTGTAGATAACGAGATCGGCTTGTGAGGACACCCACAGGAAAATATACCAACGACGTGTCAGTTGTCAATGTTGTAAAAATGAATGCCGCTTCGTTAATGTTGAGTTAATGAGTTGAGTGGTTAAACGAAGACCTGCCGACTCATAATGTTTGTCAACCCTCCTGTGCTGAGAGGAATCGGATTGTGTGCATGTTATTCATGTATTAACCCTTTCACTACGAAGTGGTTTTCCATAAGACCAAGGTCAAGATCCTATGGTTTTATAGAAAACCACTTTAAATTATCCTATAATCAACATACAAGCAAAAATGCACTGTAACTTTAATTAGAATGCATTTAACCCCTTAGTGACCGGGCGGTTTTCCACAAATCCGTGCTTTAGTGAACGCTGCTGTTTATACGTTTCTGCGCTGTTAGTGTTTAGGTCAAATTTTCCTCTTACTCGTTTATTCAACCCACACATATTATACACCCTTTTCCCCGCCATTAAATGGACTTTCTAGAAATACCATTATTTCCATCATATCCAATAATTTACTATTAAAAAAAATATGAAATATGATGAAAAAATTGTAAAAGCACACTTTTTCGTAATTTAATCCCCAAAATCTACAACCACCAATAAAGACCCCGGCTAAATAGTTTCAAAATTTTATCCCGAGAATATCCCAATTTTTACATGTTTTTGCCTTTTAACCCTTTCACTCCTGAGCCAGTTCACCTATGTGCGCTGCGCTCATTCTGACCATTTTGTGCTAATTATTTTAAGATGACAGCCTAGGTCCTATTTAATTAACCCCCCCCCCAGACAAAAAAAAAACATTTTTTAATTTTATTTAATTTTTTTATTATTTTTTCATTTTTTTGTTAAACCAAACCTGGTCATGATCAGGCCTTTCAAATGATGTCAAATATGACCATCTAGCTGCCATGGATCGGGAGATAAAGGGATCCTTAGGATCCCCTTATCTCTACATGGCAGCTAGATGGTTAACTGGCCCACTGACATCCTCACACATATGGTGAGGTTGTCAGTGGGTGGGGGGGACCTGGAGGCTTGACTGACATCCAAGATGTCAGCCCCCCTCCAGGTTCGAATCCCGTTTTGGCGCCAATTAGTGCCGTAACGTGATTTGGCGGCAAAATGGTTAATGCCATATACCGCTGAAAAGGTCTCCCTAGCTTCAATGGTTGGGGAGATAGAGCCCCCCTCCCCTCCATTGATTTGTACGTCCGCGGGTCTAAGGGAGACCTGTGGACAGGACGTACAGGGTACGTCAGCGGTCCTTAAGGGGTTAAAGACTGGATGCACTGTATTGACGGGTAGAGAGGTTACATAGGCTGAAAAAAGACATGCGTCCATCGGGTTCAGCCTTTCACACATCACCTACTGCTGTTGATCCAAAAGAAGGCAAAAAATCCAGTGTAAAGCGCTCGCTAATATGCAACACACTGGGAAAAAATTCCTTCTTGACCCCAGAATGGCTTCAGATGTCTCCTTGGTTCAAGAAGCTTTAACCCACATATTCAATTTTATGACCCGTAATATTCTGTGTCTGCAGGAAATCATCCAGTTTTTTTTTAAGTCTGTACAGTCTCTGATCCAACCACCTCAACAGGCAGAGAATACCACAGCTATATTTTTTTATAGGTTCTCTGCTGGTCAACCCGTTGTAATACAGAGACTGCTGCAAGTCTCTAAAAGAAATTCACAGAATAATTCACAGGCCAGACCTAATTAAAGGAGCCAGTTCTTCTGTGCCTCCCAGATCGCTCAATTTTCTTCTCCAAACCAGGGACTGGCTGAAGGTAGCACACCAACGTCTATCAAGCTCCTAGTACTGCGATGCTCAGCCAGCCTTAGGCCGCTGTCACACGAGCACACTAAGTGTGTCGTGTGACACCACCCCCTCTTCCAGCGTCCGTCGCAGCGTGATGACTGCTCGATGGGGAGGGTCACAGTGTGTAACGTGTGCAATAATTTCGCACGTTACACAGGACATGCTGAAACCCTCCCTGACGTTTGACGGGCCTACAAAGCCTGATCCTCCATAGGAGGCTCTCGCTCTGTAGGGCTGAGGTGGCCATAGAGACTGCCCATTCACACAGACGTTCGCTGCACACTTGTGTGACCCCCGTAAAGGAAGAGCATGACATGGCAGTCGGATGTAAGAGTCATCTGTAGCATGTGGACGATGAGTTCTCCATCTAGTCACACATTGGGTGGGTAAACTTGCTAATGTCCATGTAGATCCAGATTTACCAATGCAACACCTTGCGTGACAAAGGTAAGTACAATTTCACTTACATGTCCTAACAATTTACCTTGAATGAGATGAGGAAAGTGATTTTGCATCATGTTGATCATGGCATATCCTTTATGATCCATGGTCGGCAAAATAAAATTCACTCTTTGACCTGGAAAGACATTTGGCTTACATGGTTGAAGAAGGTTTAATGGCCGTATAAAATTACAAATAACTGAACCAAGGCAAAACATTTTATTATTATTATTAATTATTATTATTCTTTATTTATAAAGCGCCAGCATATTCCGCAGCGCTGTACAATAAGCACAGTATAGACAGGGTTACAATACATTGAACAACATTTGACAAACAGTACAGGAGGAGATGAGGGCCCTGTTCCCGTAGGAACTCACAATCTGGGAGGGTTGGGGTTGGAAACAGGAGGAGAGGACTGTAAGGTGAGAGTGATTGATGGTTGCGTCAGTGAGTTGGGTGGTAGGCTTCCCTAAATAGGAATGTTTTAAGGGAGCGTTTGAAGGAAGAGAAGTTAGGGGAAAGTCTGACAGTACGAGGGTGAGCGTTCCAGAGAGTGGGGGCTGCACGTGAGAAATCCTGCAGTCTATCATGGGAAGAGGTGATGCGGGGAGAAGCTAGGCGCAGGTCACTGTTTGACCTTAGGGAGCGGGCTGGGGTGTATTTGGTGATTAGTGAGGACAGGTAGTGGGGAGCTGAGTTAGTGAGGGTTTTGTAGGTAAGGATAAGGATTTTGAACTTAATTCTGCAGTGAAGGGACTCGCAGAGGGGAGTGGCAGAGACAGAGCGGCGGGTGAGGTGAATTAGCCTGGCAGAGGCGTTCAGGATGGATTGTAGGGGGGAGAGGCGGGACAGAGGGAGGCCAGATAAGAGATTATTGCAGTAGTCGAGTCGGGAGATTACCAGGGCGTGTATGAGTTGTTTTGTGGTGACAGCGGTAAGAAATGGCCGAATTCTGTAAATATTACGCAGTTGGTATCGGCAGGAGGAGGAAAGAGACTTGATGTGGGGGATGAAGGAAAGAGCAGAGTCAAGTGTAACTCCAAGACAGCGAACTTGGTTTGATGGGGAAATGGTGATACCCTCCACCGTGATAGAGAAGTCAGGAGGTGGGGAGGCATTGGAGGGAGGAATAAGTAGGAGTTCAGTCTTTGACATGTTGATCTTTAGGTGGTGGGCGGCCATCCAGGAGGAGATGCCAGATAAACAGTCACTGACTTTTGAAAGGACAGGGAGAGAGATCAGGGGTAGAGAGGTAGATCTGAGTGTCATCAGCGTAGAGGTGGTAATTGAAGCCAAAGCTGTTGATGATTTTGCCCAGGGAGGAGGTGTAGATGGAAAAGAGCAGAGGACCAAGGACAGAGCCTTGAGGTACACCAACAGATAGAGGCAATGAGGAGGAGGAGGTTACCAGCAAAGGACACACAGAAGGACCTGTTGGATAAATAGGATTCGACCCAAGCGAGTGCAGTGTCACTGAGACCCAGAGAGTAGAGTTGAGGGTCTGTAGAAGGAGGGGGTGGTCAACAGTGTCAAAAGCAGCCGAGAGGTCAAGCAGGATGAGAATAGAATAGTGGCCGTGTTTTTTAGCAGTTAGGAGGTCATTGGTGACTTTGGTGAGGGCAATTCAGTTGAGTGTAGGGGACGGAAGCCAGATTGCAGGGGGTCAAGTAGGGAATTGGAGGACAGGAAGAGGGAGAGGCGGTTGAAGACTAGTTTTTCTAAGAGCTTTGATGTGAAGGGAAGCAGGGATACAGGGCGGTAGTTGGATGGAGAGTTGGGATCGAGGGATGGTTTCTTTAGTAAAGGGGTAACTAGCGCGTGTTTGAAGGCGGATGAAAAGGAGCCAGTGGAGAGAGATAGGTTGAAGATGTGTGTGTGAGGGAGGAGGAGAGGGGAGGAATTAGATGTGAGGGAATGGGGTCGAGCGGGCACGTGGTGAGATGTGAGGAGGACAATAAGGAATTGACTTCCTCCTCAGTGGCTGGGAGGAAGCGGCAGAGGGTGGCAGAGGGGACCTCCGGGAGTGGAGGTGGCAGATAACTATCTTGTGTTGGGATGTTGCTTCTGATAGTTTTACTGAGGAAGTAGTCTGCCAGGTCTTGAGCGCTGAAGGCAGCTGTGGGGGGAGGTGCAGGTGGGTAGAGGAGGGTGTTGAAGGTGGACCAGAGCCGTTTAGGGTTGGAGGACAGCGTAGATATAAGAGATGAGAAGGATTGTTTGGCCAAGTGGAGGGCAGAGGTGTATGACCGGAGAATAAACTTGAAGTGAACAAAATCAGCTTCAGAGCGGGATTTCCTCCAGGCATTTTATTGCGGACTTGGGTGCCATTTAGACACGTTTGGTAGCCATGTGCGGTTTTGTCTAGTGGCTTTCTCCAAATAATCCAGAGTTTTAGGAACCACAGTATACTGGCTAGTGGTCTCCTGGATTTGTTGGGTTCTGCTTTAGGAGCCAGAATAGGTTTAGGACACATGTTGCTCTAGAATTACTTTAAATCATACATTGGCAAGAAAAATTAAGTGAACCCTTTGGGATTACGTTTAGTTTTGCATGAATTGGTCCTAAAATGTGCTCTGATCTTCATCTAAGTCACAACAATTTGAAAAACACAGTCTGCTTAAAATAATGCAACACAAACATATGTTTTCATGTGTTTATTGAACAGAACATGTAAACATTCACAGTGCAGGGTGGAAAAAGTATGTGAACCCCTAGCCTAATGACTTCAAGAGCTTATTGGAGCCAGGAGTGAGCCAACCTTGAGTGCAATCAGTGTGATATTATTGGATGTGTTGCTGAAAGTGGTCCTTCCCTTTAAAAACACACACCAGTTTTGGGTTTACTGGTTTCAGGAAGCACTGCCTGATGTGAACCATGCCTCGCAGAAAAGAGCTCTCAGAAGACCTACGATCAAGAATTGTTGACTTGGTTGAAGCTGGAAAGGGTTACAAAAGTCTCTCCAAAAGCCTTGATATTCATGTGTCCACGGTAAGACAGACTGTCTACAAATGGAGAAAGTTCAGCACTGTTGCTACTCTCCCTAGGCGTGGTCGTCCTGTAAAGATGACTGCAAGAGCACAGCGCAGAATGCTTAATGAGGTAAAGAAGAATCATAGTGTCAGCTAAAGACTTACAGAAATCTCTGGCACATGCTAACATTTTTGTTGACACCTCTACAATAAGGAGAACATTAAACAAGAATGGAGTACATGGGAGGACACCACGGAGGAAGCCATTGCTGTCCAAAAAGAATATTGCAGCACGTTTGAAGTTTTCAAAAGAGCACCTGGATGTTCCACAGCACTACTGGCAAAATATTCTGTGGACAGATGAAACCAAAATTTAGTTGTTTGGAAAAAAAACACAACACTGTGTGGAGAAAAAAAGGCACAGCACACCAGCATCAAAACCTCATCCCCACTGTAAAACATGGCGGAGGGAGCATCATGGTTTGGGGCTGCTTTGCTGCCTCAGGGCCTGGACGGATTGTTGTCATTGATGGAAAAATGAATTCCAGAGTTTATCAAGACATTTTGCAGGAAAACGTAAGACCATCCGTCCGCCAACTGAAGCTCCGCAGAGGATGGGTGATGCAACAGGACAATGACCCAAAGCATACAAGTAATTCAACAAAAGAATGGCTTCAACAAAACAAAATACGCCTTCTGGAGTGGCCCAGTCAGAGTCCTGACCTCAACCCGATTGAAATGCTGTGGCATGACCTTAAGAGAGCGATTCACACCAGACATCCCAAGAATATTGCTACACTGAAACAGTTGTGTGAAGAGAAGTGGTCCAAAATTACTCCAGATCGTTGTGCAGGTCTGATCTGCAACTACCGGAAACGTTTGTTTGAGGTTTTTGCTGCCAAAGGAGGGTCAACCAGTTAAGTCCAACGGTTCACATACTTTTTCCACCCTGCACTGTGAATGTTTACATGTTCTGTTCAATGAAAACATACAATGTTTGTGTTGTATTAATTTAAGAAGACTGTTATTCAAATTGTTGTGACTTAGATGAAGATCAGCGCACATTTTATGACCAATTCATGCAAAGCTCCACGTAATCCCAAAGGGTTCACATTAGGGATGCAACCGATACCGATAACTAGTATCGGTATCGGGGCCGATATTGCCGTTTGCACGAGTACTTGTTACTCGTGAAACGGCCCGATACATCCCGCCGATACCGGAAGCCGGCGCTGGGCCGGCTTGCCGATATTCCGCGGGGCTGGGGAAGCTGGCCGCGTGCATGAAAGCACCGGCCAGCGTTCCCTTCGGCGCGCCAAATACTCACCTTTCCTGAAGTTCCGGTCTCTGCGCAGTGATGCGGTCACGTGGCCGCCGGGCGCTCCTATGACGCGGCCTCTCGGCTGGAGGCAGCGTCACAGATGCGCCCGGCGGCCACGTGACCGCATCACTGCCCAGCGACGGAACTTCAGGAAAGGTGAGTATTTGGCGCGCCGAAGGGGAACGCTGGCCGCGTGCTTTACATGCACACGGCCAGCTTCCCCAGCGTTCGAGCGGGGCCTATCCATGAGAGCTGCGGGGCAAATCCTTGAGAGCTGCGGGGCAAATCCTTGAGAGCTGCGGGGCAAACCTTGAGAGCTGCGGGGCAAATCCTTGAGAGCTGCGGGGCAAATCCATGAGACCTGGGGGTAAATCCATGAGAGCGGCGGCAAATCCATGAGAGCTGCGGGGCAAATCCATGAGACCTGGGGGCAAATCCATGAGAGCTGGGGCCAATCCATGAGACCTGGGGGAAAATCCATGAGACCTGGGGGCAAATCCATGAGAGCTGGGGGTAAATCCATGAGAGCTGGGGGCCAATCCATGAGACCTGGGGGCAAATCCATGAGACTGGGGGCAAATCCATGAGACCTGGGGGTAAATCCATGAGAGCTGGGGGCAAATCCATGAGAGCTGGGGGCAAATCCATGAGAGCTGGGGGCCAATCCATGAGAGCTGGGGCCAATCCATGAGACCTGGGGGCCAATCCATGAGACCTGGGGGCCAATCCATGAGAGCTGGGGGCCAATCCATGAGAGCTGGGGGCCAATCCATGAGAGCTGGGGGCAAACCCATGTGACCTGGGGGCAAACCCATGTGACCTGGGGGCAAACCCATGTGACCTGGGGGCAACCCATGTGACCTGGGGCAAACCCATGTGAGCTGGGGCCAAACCCATGTGAGCTGGGGCCAAACCCATGTGAGCTGGGGCAAATCCATGTGAGCTGCGGTCAATCTCATATAAATTTTTATGAGGTCTGTTCCTATTGGAAAGCGTCACATGACATTAAATAAAAGTATCGGTACTCGGTATCGGTGAGTACTTTTAAAAAGTATTGGTACTCGTACTCGGTCTTAAAAAAGTGGTATCGGTGCATCCCTAGTTCACATACCTTTTCTTGCCACTGTATGTTTTAAAGTAATTCTAGAGCAACATGTGTCCTAAACCTATTCTGGCTCCTAAAGCAGAACCCAACAAATCCAGGAGACCACTAGCCAGTATACTGTGGTTCCTAAAACTCTGGATTATTTGGAGAAAGCCACTAGACAAAACCGCACATGGCTACCAAACGTGTGTAAATGGCACCCAAGTCCGATCATCCGATATCGTCTGAAGTTGTCCGACTGATCCCACAACATGCAGGTGAATCAACCCTCTTTTACTGCATCTAACCACCATCGGACTATTTCATGCGATTAGAACAGATTACCGATCCTTTCAATTTAAATTGAATTTGGTCAGATGAAATCAGACGCTCTGGTACAAGTTTACATGAAAATGATGAATTGTATAGTTAAACCACCATGCCGCAGCAGGGGAACCTGAAAAAGATGCATTGTATGGTTAAACTTCCGTGCGCGGGGAAACCTGAAAAAGATAAACCGTGCAAAGCCCAACAGATTCAGTGTAACTATACAATGTAAAAAATATTTTAATTACCGGTAGGTTAAATATATTTAAAAATTTGTAATTTTTTTTTTTTTGCCGCATGAAAAAGCCTTATTGAATTTTTAGAGAGATAGAGAGATAGAGATAGAGATATATATATATATATAATTTATTTTGAACCTTTTTTTAGGAGAAAATTTGGGTTTATTATAGGGATGCACCGATACCACTTTTTTAAGACCGAGTACGAGTACCGATACTTTTTGTTCAAGTACTCACCGATACCAATTACTGATACTTTTATTTTATGTCATGTGACGCTTTCCAATAAGAACAGACCTCCTATAAAGCCCCCAGGTCTCATGGATTTGCCCCAGCTCATGGATAATTGCCCCCCAGCTCATGGATAATTGCCCCCCAGCTCATGGATAATTGCCCCCCAGCTCATGGATAATTGCCCCCCAGCTCATGGATAATTGCCCCCCAGCTCATGGATAATTGCCCCCCCATGCTCATGGATATGCCCCCCTGCTCATGGATATGCCCCCCTGCTCATGGATATGCCCCCCCTGCTCATGGATATGCCCCCCCTGCTCATGTATATGGCCCCCTTGCTCATGGATATGCCCCCCTGCTCATGTATATGCCCCCCTGCTCATGGATATGCCCCCCTGCTCATGGATATGCCCCCCTGCTCATGGATATGCCCCCTGCTCATGGATTTGGCCCCCCCTGCTCATGGATATGGCCCCCTTGCTCATGGATATGGCCCCTTGCTCATGGATATGGCCCCCTTGCTCATGGATATGGCCCCCTTGCTCATGGATATGGCCCCTTGCTCATGGATCCCCCCACTCTCCGGTCATACTTACCTTCCTTCAGCGCGCCGGTAAAGTCTTCGCGCGCTCGCGCTCCTTGGAAGGACCCCAGCCGCGACCACGTGGGACCATGTGATCGCGGCTGGGGTCCTTCCAACGAGCGCGGCGCGGGAACTTTCCCGGCGTCGCTGAAGGAAGGTAAGTATGACCGGAGAGCAGCTGCAGGGCCTGTCCGAATGCTCTATCTGCATTCGGACAGGCCCTGCAGCTGCTCACTTTGTTTATACTTACCTTCCTTCAGCGACGCCGGGAAAGTTTCCGCGCGCGCTCGCTCGTTGGAAGGACCCCAGCCTCGATCACATGGTCCCACGTGGTCGCGGCTGGGGTCCTTCCAAGGAGCGAGCGAGCGCGAAGACTTTACCGGCGGCGCTGAAGGAAGGTAAGTATTAAACAAAGTTAGGTGAGCAGCTGCAGGGCCTGTCCGAATGCCGATAGAGCATTCGGACAGCCGCCCCAGCCCCTCGGATACCGGCAAGCCGGCTCAATGCCGGCTTCCGGTATCGGGAAAAAATATCGGGGGTACTGCACGAGTACCAAGTACTCCTGCAGTACCTGGTATCGGCACCGATATCGATACTAGTATCGGTATCGGTGCAACCCTAGTTTATTATCTATATATAATTTGCGAGCCTACTTCCTTCGGCATTGCTGTCCCTGGTGCTGAAACCTAGTTCAGCACCAGGGACAGGCGGTTAACCCCCCCTTTCTTCTGCTTCAGTTGCGCTTGACTGGAGCTGTCCTTGGTCCTGAAACTCTGTTTCAGTACCAAAGACATTTTTTTGTTGTCCCACAGCAGGGCTTTTATTTTTTTTTTCTTCTTCATTCGGCGGCCTGTCCATCAGCCTATCTGGGTTGTCCAGACTCTTCCAGTGGACAACCCTGATCGGTCGATGGCGTTGTCTGTAGTCAGCTGACGAAGTCGGTTGCTAAACTAGGGTGCGTTAATCAGGAACAGACTTTCCTGCGGCATGTGGATTCTATGTCCTCTGTATGCATCTCAGAAACGATGGTTGAGCCTTGATGCACACGGAGCTCCGTGTAAGCATCACTCATTGCAGGAAGCGTTGGAACCAACAATTTATTCTTGTTATGGCTATGCTCAGTTGGTGACTGTAATCCCTTCCTTTTTGTTTTTTTTGTTGGATGTTTCATCAGAGCCAAAACTGTTTCTTCATGATAGGGTTTCTCATACAGGAAGCACGGCCGAGCGGTGACAGGCTCCCACTTACTGCATATGGAATGTAAACATGGGCTTGTCGTGTACAGGAAGAGTTCTCTTCACCACAGACTACGAGGATGAGTTTTGTCACAGCTTTTTGGTTCTTAAGGACGCAACATTGAGGCTTCCAAATGGGAGCTAGGCATTGTTGGCTTTGTTTGGGTTTGGCAAATGTGTTGACGTCTAATACGTTGGGCCAAATGTTAGGAGCCAGACAAACGTTTTCATTGGTGACTCTTGAGTCGCACATCTAATCACTGTCGCAATCGGACCTCGTCGGCTACTGTCATGTATGTAGTCACAGGCTTTTTCACAAATGCCTATCGGTCACAAACGTACCTTAGAAATGACTCTGAAGGCTGGCATGCGTTCAGTTCCTGCAGTTCGTTGGAGTTTAACCCATCTGAGATATTCTACATTGACTCCGTTGACTTTATACAGGTATTTATTGTACAAGGGACCATAAAATAACTATAGATCATAAAATCTGTCTCCTATGACGGCCGTGAACAGTGTGACGCCAGAGCCTTGGTTCCTGGCTTTCGGATCGCCATTCATTTCCCTATTGCTATGTTCTTGTCCGTAGCAATAGCAGAGAGGGTTATTAACAAATGTCCAAATTTGCCACCGGATTGCACTAAATAGTGAATTTCACCGTAGATGCGGTTACAGGGCAATTCGTAAACTCACTAAAGCTGTTCATTTGCCTGTATATAGCGAATTGACGGTGGAATACGGTGTAATTAGGCAGCACCAAAATGATCCCATAGAGCACAAATGATTTGTCTATACACAAAACGCCGAGCTGCAGCGACGTGACCTGATTTCGGTGTTTCAATTCGACAGGCTTAAACAGGCGACTAATATCTTTTTGTAAAAGTGTTAGATATTTTATCTTTTTAAGAGGTTTTAGATTTTCCAATTTTTTTTTTCCCAAAAGGACCTTTAAATATACATTTTTTTTTCTTCATACTACAATTTTATTGTATTGTATTTATTTTAACCCATTGGAATAGATTTACTTTATTTTTGAATGTTACCGAGGCTAATTTGGCTCTTTTTGCCAACGTCTAACTGCTTCTGCGACTCAAGTTTTGGCAAAATATAGTGAACTTTGTTTTTTGGAGAAAGTATTTTACCCGGAAGGATACATTGAGATTTCTCTAGTTTTCAAGTATGTCCTGGGTGGTGAGTATGCACCATTGGGTGTCTTGCCCAAGGACCCTTACTGGATAAGTGCTCTTGCCGGGATTCAAACCTGTCTACACGGTTTAGAGCAGTGATGCTACCTCGACTCCACCCAGCCAGTACGGGTTTGGGTCGAAATCCCTACCCGGCCAGGTTCCCTACCCGGCCAGGTTCCCTACCCGGCCAGGTTCCCTACCCGGCCAGGTTCCCTACCCGGCCAGGTTCCCTACATCCTAATCCCCCCCTAAACCTAGCCCTAACCTTAATACCCCCCCAAATCTAGCCCTAACCTTAATACCCCCCCAAATCTAGCCCTAGCCCCCCCAAATCTAGCCCTAAACACCCCCCCCAAATCTAGCCCTAAACACCCCCCCCAAATCTAGCCCTAAACACCCCCCCCAAATCTAGCCCTAAACACCCCCCCCAAATCTAGCCCTAAACACCCCCCCCAAATCTAGCCCTAAACACCCCCCCCAAATCTAGCCCTAAACACCCCCCCCAAATCTAGCCCTAAAACCCCCCCCCAAATCTAGCCCTAAACACCCCCCCCCCCAAATCTAGCCCTAAACACCCCCCCCAAATCTAGCCCTAAACACCCCCCCAAATCTAGGGTTAGGGTGTTTGTATTAGTGTTAGCCGCTGGGATTATGGATGTCTGGAAGTTGGCCGTGTAGGGAAGTTGGTATATACGGCACTTGTCCTGTCTGGAAGTTGGCCGTCGGGATGTTGGCATTAGGGAACCTGGCTGTAGGGATTTTGTCCGCCACCCAGCCAGTACATTGGTATGGAATCGCCAACGTGTGCTAAAATGCACTGAAATTGAACTCTATTTAATTGCTTTGTGAATAGACCCCTTCATTTTTGTAAGAAAACAATTCGTCCAAAGCCCTAGATCCGTACAGGAGCTGATGCTTGCGGAGGCTCTGTAGGAGACATTGGATGCCTTGAGTGCGCACTGCTACTCTCTTGTTCAAATTTCTGGTTTGACAGTCCCTTCTTTCCCAAAATGGTGAGAGCCCACAAGTCCTAACTGAAGGGACTACGTCCAACCATCCAGTAGACAATGTTAGGTTAGGGAAATGTCAAGTCAAACTGCAGTGGTACAGAATAGTCCGCTAATGTACAAGCAAGTGGGATAATAAAATGACTGTAATTCATCTTATGTAATTGATATCTGCAAGAGTCAGAGAACTACTTGTCCCTGCATGCAATTCAGCTCCAGTTAGGGTCAGGCTTCCCAGCAGCCTCAGAGACAGAGCTGTAGAGGAAGGGAGGGGCCATCTGAGTGCTCCAGGCCATACCATGAGGCAGGCAACCTGTACATAACAAACTGCACAGATTTACAAGCATCTTCAAATCCTGGAGTGGAGCCGGTGAGCTAAAAGACTATTTTCAGTCATATGTAGAGAAGAATTGTGTCAGTCATGTACAGAAAAGAAATTGAGCCAGTTCAGTAATAAATGCAGTCAGTTAACTTTTTTAGATCTATTTCATGCTCATTGTGAGGAGATTCCACATGCAGTCTTTATAATAGCTCATTTCATGTCTTTTTTCTTTGTTAAAACCTATTTTGGCAGTAATGATATTCTAGAAGTGTGTGCTAGTGAATGTATATGAAACTGGCACAGAAGTAATGATTAACAAGCTTTATGTGCAATGTATTTATACAATTTCTGTATTTCTTTCTGTTTAATAAGGTTTTTCACCTTTTAATCGCTTTAAGTCATCGCTAATTGTAATCGCTAAGCTACTCATCACTTTAATTCAGCTATCTATTTATCACTATTCAACTACTCATCTACTCAACTATTCACATCTTCACCTAATCAATCTACAGCAACTTAATTTACCCCACAACTTATTGAAATTAAACTTCAATACAAGTGAATGAAGAGAGAATCCAGTTATTATTTCCAGTGTCGATGTTTGAATTTCCTTTCAAGCGGGAAGATTGTGCAAAAAACCAAAGAGCTTGACAGGAAAAAATAGATTTTGGTTTTGTAGACTGAAAATCCTTTCTCGACAGGAGCCTCTAGTCCAGATCTTAATAATTCCAGAATCTAAGGAGCCGCCTGCTCCTAATTCTCATTAGTTTTGGATAAATGTATATGGAAAATTTTGGGACTTGAAAAAAGACCCGTTTGAGAGTTGAAACCTCGTCTTTCTGATGTACGTCTAATAAAGTCTCCTTGATCCTGAATTGGAGTGTTCGTATCCTCTCTTGTGTGCATACGTATGATGGGAGTTGGCCTCTGATACGAGGAGGCTCCCATTTATTAGGTCAAAGGGATAGTGCCACCTAGTTTTTTTTTTTGCTTCGAACATACCCATACTGCTGGCTCTTTACATACTAATGATCTTTAAACGTACTGGGGATGGGGATCTTCTAAATTGTAGCCGTGACCTGCACCTGATGACATTCTAATAAAGGGCTTAACCAGTTTATAGCAAACGTTTTGAACCATCAAAACCTTTCTCTAAGACCCAGGCAAAGTCTTGTATAGAAATCTGGTTAATATATTCCACAAGGGAATGATTCAGAATCTTACCATATGTGCTGGCAAAAAAATTGTAGCACTGTCAAATGATCCAAATTCTATTCAAAAAGCACGGAAATTTCAGTGGTTTACAGTTCCCTTATTCCATTTCGGTGAATTCACTGGTTAGGGAATGGTCGTTGTAGTACGCCGAAGATGGCATTGCTGAAGCCACATAAAAATGTTGGCAAATGCCAAAGAGTTGCAAAAAAGAAGGAAAAAAAAAAAGGAACTCTATAATTTTTCGACTAGGTGTTTAACCTCCCTGGCGGTTTTCCCAAGTGTGGCTCAGGGTTAAGTTTCCTTGCTGAAAGTGGTAACCCCGAGCCACACTTGGGCTGGATACATACCTTTTACGTGCGTTTCCTCGTTGACCTCTCGCAATTGCAGTCTCCTCTGTGCGATCGCGGTGTCCTGCTTCCAGGTTCCCTTCTTGCGACAAGGGAAGCAGGACGCCGCAATCGCACAGAGGGGACTGCAGGGGACAGCGAAGGAGTGCAGGGACAGGTATGTATCCAGCCAGATTGTGGCTCGGGGTTACCACTCTCAACAATTAAATTTAACCCTGAGCCACACATGTGGAAAACCGCCAGGGGGTCAAAAATACACCGAATCTGACATATAAAATATGTCCGAATCGGAACCCCAGGGAGGGTAAACCAGCAAAAATTCAAAGTTTTTCTAAATTAAAAAAAAAAAATCCTTTTAATAAATAATAAAACTGTCTTACAGAATGGAAAAACCCCTTTTTTTAAAAAAAAAATTCTGAAACCCTAATTTTGTCAAATACAAAAAGGTCTTCTAAAAAAAGATAAAAAAAATTGGCTTTTTGCTGAAAATATTATGTTTTTACATTGAAACCTATGGGATTCCCCTGTTGAACTGAAACACTGGATCAGTCACTACGGTGCAGTTCGGCATTCTGTGAATTGATCAACCATTACTTCTCTGTGGGACCATTTTGCTGCTGCCAAAGATCTCAAACTGCACCATATTTCGCTGTCAATTCGCCAGTATTTGACGATTGACAGTTTTAAGAATAGGCGAACTGCCCCGAAATTGCACTGGATGGTGAAATTGACCATTCGATGCAATTCGGTTGCAAGTTCGGTGCTTAGTGAATAACCTCTTTAGCGTGGGGAAAATTTAAAGGTGCTTTATAAGTCCTCGTCACATGAGAAATACATACGTTGGGCATGACCGGTGTGTTTTGCTTATCAATTGCTTATCAATAAATTGCAATCTTTGAGCTTGGATTCCAATATTTTTGAATGGATTAGGCAGTGGCTGAGTGACAGGCAACAGAGGGTTGTGGTAAATGGAGTTTATTCGGCGCAAGGTCTTGTTACCAGTGGGGTACCTCAGGGGTCAGTACTTGGACCCATTCTATTTAATATTTTTATTAGTGATATTGCAGAAGGTATTAATGGAAAAGTATGTCTTTTTGCTGATGACACAAAGATTTGCAACAGGGTTGACGTTCCTGGAGGGATCAGCCAAATGACAAATGATTTAGGTAAACTAAAAAAAATGGTCGGAGCTGTGGCAATTGAGCTTTAACGTGGATAAGTGCAAGATAATGTACCTGGGACGTAAAAACCCAAGGGCTGAATATAGAATATTTGATACAGTCCTAACCTCAACATCTGAGGAAAGGGATTTAGGGGTTATTATTTCAGAGGATCTAAGGGTAAGTAGTCAATGTAATAGAGCAGCAGGAAATGCTGGCAGAATGCTTGGTTGTGTAGGGAGAGGTATTAGCAGTAGGAAAAGGGAAGTGCTCATGCCACTGTACAGAGCACTGGTGAGACCTCACTTGGAGTACTGTGTGCAGTACTGGAGACCGTATCTCCAGAAGGATATAAACATCTTAGAGAGAGTTCAGAGAAGGGCTACTAAAATGGTGTACGGCTTGAAGGAGAAAAGTTACCAGGAAAGGCTTAATGATCTTGCCAGGTACAGCTTGGAAAAAAGACGAGAGCGAGGAGATGGAAACATTTAAATACGTAAAGGGAATCCACAAGGTAGAGGAAGGGAGTATATTTAAAAGGAAACAAAGTAGCAAAACAAGAGGACATAGTCTTAGATTAGAGGGGCAAAGGTTTAAAAGTAACATCAGGAAGCATTATTTTACTGAGAGGGTGGTGGATACATGGAACAGCCTTCCAGTTGAAGTGGTAGAGGCCAAAACAGTAATTGAATTTAAGCAGGCATGGGATAGGCATAAGGCTATCCTAAACAAAAGATAAATCCAGGTAAAGTATCCATGTAATTGGGCAGACTAGATGGGCCGAAAGGTTCTTATCTGCCGACATTTTTCTATGTTTCTATGTTTTAAGAGCCTGTGGCAACCTGGATTTGTGAAGCCTGCTTTATTCAATGTTGTGGCTGACTGTACCTATAATGCTGGGGTCAGACGAGCGTCATTGGAGAGCGGAAGGAACGTCTGTGAGAGTGGTTGTTCCTTCCACTCGACGCACGTTTGGCCACCTCGCTGAGTGCAGTTGGTGCGCTCAGCGCTGCAAAGCTCCATTTATTTATTTTTTTTATCTCCCTCCTAATGGATGATCGCACTTTGCAGCTCCATCAACACGTGTCCTAGCGCTTTGACGGAGCGGCTTTCTAGACGGGCTGTTGGTGTTTTCAGGCTTTCCGATCAGTGATGTTAAAATCTTGTTAAATGTTACCTATGAAGCATTTTGAGTTGAGGGCTGACTACTTCTCCATTGTCATTTCGGAGCTAATACAGTGGAACATTTTCAAACCTGTCGAACATAATCAGGTTTTGAGTCAAATTTGCTATTGGATTTGCTCGATTTGCAGCACTTTGCATTTTGACAGAAATTTGACAGTCTGTCCCAGCCAATCCATGCCTGATAAGTAATGGCTGAACTAGTGTTGATGAATCGGAAGACCATAATTTCTTGATGCATGTCTTGTCTATTTCCAACATAGGTTGCTGTATTGTTGAATAGTCAAAGCGTCTTTATAGCACAATGTATCGTCCTTTCGGCTTTTTTGCAGACACAAATTTGCTAACAAAGGTGTTCTTTTGTTATTTGTCCATCTGTCTTACATGGAACATGGTCAGAGGTAGTGCTTTTTAGGACATGGAGCTTCACGTTAACAAGTTCAGATAGCTTGTCCACAATACGGAGAATCCATGCAGTGCTGTCTTCTCTCCAGCTTTGGCAGAGTATAGATCTAGGTACTCATCGGGTATTTAAGGGTTTTGAGGTGAATGCTATGATTCCCTGAAGTTTTTCAATAGAGTGCTTTTACCATGCCAACACGGTCATCTCAAGTCATATTGGGCAAGGCTCGTTGGCATTTGGGGCTGTCTGTTGGTAGGGTTTGTAGGATTCCTCTTGCATAGAGCTATGGCTAATGTTCCAACAAGCGTTCCTTCAATTCGGTTCGGCTTGAGGTCCTCACTGGCTTGGATGGAGAGGTCATCCTGTATTTGTGTGTGGCATTTAAAGTAGGGAAACCTTTTGAATATAAAGTTTAATACCCGTTTGTATATATATATATATATATAATGTCTACAAGTGTTGCGGTGGAGGACTAAAAGATAAAAAGTCTTCACACTATAATAAGTGTGTTTATTATTGGAGAAGCCACCTGCACATCACAGCAATTCAATGAATTGCATCCCAGAGCTCCTGTGCCACATTCCCCATATGCAGCAAGGAATCCTGGGTAGGATATGCAAATGACCTCTGTCTCACTTTTATGCATCCTGGGTCTGTTATTACAGAGAACCCTAAAATCATTGCTATGCCACACTGTGGCTTTGTGGCAGAAATAAGGTTTATGCAACTGGTCAAAGCCACTCCTAGGACAGCGCTGTTTCGGGTTTGTTGAACCCTCATCAGCTAGGAGGTAGGCATGATGACCAGATTCAGTGGATGCTTGGACCGTAGGGTAAATTAGTGTCTACAAGGGTTGTGGTGGAGGACTAAAAGTGCGATTAAAAAGCCTCCACACTAGAATAAGCTAGAAAGCCACAGTGTGGCATAGCATTGATTTTAGGGCTCTGTGTAATAATAGACCCAGGATGCAAAAAAGTGAGACAGAGGTCATTTGCATATCATACCCAGGATTCCTTGCTGCATATGGGGAATGTGGCACAGAGCTCTGGGATGCAATTCTTTGAATTGCTGTGATGTGCAAGTGGCTTCTGCAATAATATATATATATCTCTATCTCTGATGCACCGATACCACTTTTTAAAGTACGAGTACCGATATTTTTCCTGAAGTACTCACTGATACCGAGTACCGATAGTTTTTTTTATGTCATGTGACGCTTTCCAATAAGAACAGACCTCATATAAAAATGCCCCAGCTCATGGATACTGCCCCCCCCCCCAGCTCATGGATACTGCCCCCCCCCAGCTCGTGGATACTGCCCCCCCCCAGCTCGTGGATACTGCCCCCCCCAGCTCGTGGATACTGCCCCCCCAGCTCGTGGATACTGCCCCCCCCAGCTCGTGGATACTGCCCCCCCCCAGCTCGTGGGTACTGTCCCCCCCCAGCTCGTGGATACTGTCCCCCCCAGCTCGTGGATACTGTCCCCCCCAGCTCGTGGATACTGTCCCCCCCAGCTCGTGGATACTGTCCCCCCCCCAGCTCGTGGATACTGTCCCCCCCCCAGCTCGTGGATACTGTCCCCCCCAGCTCGTGGATACTGTCCCCCCCAGCTCGTGGATACTGTCCCCCCCAGCTCGTGGATACTGTTCCCCCCCCAGCTCGTGGATACTGTTCCCCCCCCCAGCTCGTGGATACTGCCCCCCCCAGCTCGTGGATTTTGTCCCAGCTCGTGGATTTGCCCCCACCCCAGCTCACCTGGAGCTCTCCGCGATACTTACCTTCCTGGGCGACGCCGGGAAAGTCTTTGTGCGTTGCGCTCGTTGGAAGGACCCCAGCCGCGACCACGTGGGACCATGTGATCGCGGCTGGGGTCCTTCCAACGAGCGCACGCGGGGAAACTTTCCCGGCGTCGCTCAGGAAGGGAAGTATCGCGGAGAGCTCCAGGTGCCTGTCCGAATGCTCTATCGGCATTCGGACAGGCCCTGCAGCTGCTCACCGCATTCATACTTACCTTCCTGGGCGACGCCGGGAAAGCTTCTGCGCGTGCGCTCGTTGGAAGGACCCCAGCCGCGATCACATGGTCCCACGTGATCGCGGCTGGGGTCCTTCCAACGAGCGCAACGCGTGAAGACTTTCCCGGCGTCGCCCAGGAAGGTAAGTATCGCGGAGAGCAGCTGCAGGGCCTGTCCGAATGCCGATAGAGCATTCGGACAGCCGCCCCAGCCCCTCGGATGCCGGCTCAATGCCGGCTTCCAGTATCGGGGAAAAATATCGGGGGTACTGCAGGAGTACCAAGTACTCCTGCAGTACCCGGTATCGGCACCGATACCGACACTAGTATCGGTGCAACCCTATATTCTCTATCTCGTTACAAGCATTTATAAATCGCCAAGAAGTTCCGTAGCGCTGTACAATGGGAGAGACACGATAACAAATATGCATACACAGAACAGTAGGAGAGAGGACCCTGCTAGAGCGCTTAAAATCTCATTTACACATCCCAGCAATTCAGAGAACTGCCTCCCAGAGCTCATGTGCTACATTTCCCATATGCAGCACGGAACTCTGGGTAGGACATGAAAATGACGTTTGCAATTTTTTTTTTTTTTTCTGCACACTGGGTCTGATTTAACACAGAACCCTCCTTGCCAGTGCCATGCTGTTGTATGTATGTATGTATGTATGTATGTATGTATGTGTATATGTATATATATATAGTGTGTGTGGGTTAAGGGCTCAGCTCTTTGGTTGAGCACGCTGCCTTTAATAGAATTCTAAACAAGCTGTAAATAAAGACACCTGAGAACTTGCTTGTCCAGTACTAGGAACGCGGTGTACTTTTTACATGCTAGACCTTAATCAAGCAGGAAACTGTATTTCTGCTATAAAACATCCTTTGTACTTTATTCTCTTGCCATTTTCTGGCTTCGAGTGTTCTGGTCCACATTTCGTCATTTTTATTTCTTGTGACACTTTATGCGAATGTCTGACATTAGCCGCTGCTTCCAGATGCTCCCCGACCCTCCTCTTTCCTAATGTCCGGGAATTTAGGAGGGGTAGAGGACGGCTCCTTTTCCACTCCTCCTTTTCCATCCAGGGCTTCTCTTTTGTTGCTAAAGGGCTTTCTACCATATTGCTGCGGAATGCACTGCAAAAGCTGCACAGCCACCGCACACTAAATCACCTTGGGAAAACAATATAAAATTCCTTGTATTTTCCTCTCTGTGATTCACATACGCATTTCTTTTCTGCAAATGTATTTTACCTCTGTATTACCGCTCATATCTCTTGTTAAATAAAAATAAAACAACAATAAATCTGACTGTTGCTGAGCGGCTAAAATGCTGGAGATGGTTCTTGTCAATGATGACCTTTTTTTTTTTTTTTTTTGTGCCTTTATGAGTTACAGTGGTGTGGGGTTTGCATTGAATTATTTCTTTTACATATTTTAGCATTCATATTTTCACAAGAAATGGGAAAATCAAGATTGTAAAGCGGAAAAAACGATCATTTCCATGTTACTATCTGTCCAACGGTTTCCGCAGCGCTTTACAATAACCAATGGGGAATGAGTCTAAACCATCGCATATCATTCGTTTAGAATGCTCGCTTTCTGTAACGCTGCTGAAGTGTGACCACCTTCCTCCCCAAAACGTTTGACAGACATTTTCTGGGCTGTCTGGGTAGGGGTGCTCAACCTTGGCCCTCCCAGATGTTTCAAAACTACATCTCCCATGATGCTCTGCCATTTATTATGAGGACAGAGCTTTGTGGGACCAAGGTTAAAAACTCCAGTTGTAGGATGATTAAACAGGTTGCGGCAGTTCGTTCTAGGTGCCAACTCAAATTTACAAGCCGGATATTAAAGGGCACGGAAACTTCTGTGCCCGTCAAGCCCTCACCAGCTGCAGCGCTCACATGTAGACCATGGCTGGACGAATTTACATCAAACTTAATAGCAAGATATCTAAAAAGCCGACTACAGGTCATTTAATGAGACAGACGAGATACTGTAGGTTTATAAACAGAATCCACAAATCTAGAAGCCTGAGGTACGATGAGAGCCCAACAATGGCTACTATGCCTTTGGGATTGGCAAGCAGTGTGTTTGGGTACTCTGATATCATAACCTGGACCGCTACCCATCCTAAACCTGCACCGATACCATCCTAAACCTGCACCGATACCCATCCTAAACCTGCACCGATACCCATCCTAAACCTGCACCAGGACACCATCACCGATTGCATTGCCCATTAGCACGTCCAGGTCAAGTGTTACACCTTGGAAATATTTAGTAACTTTGCTATATTTATAGAGAATGTGCAGAAAGTGTGGGGGGGGGGCTGCTTGGCTTTGGAGGAAGGGGCATATCTTCAGAAGGAGCAGGACCTGTGCTTAAAATGCAAGCTGTCATCGCTACTGCACAGACTCCTTCCTTCCCCAGCCAGCAATGGTGCAGGTATTACTTTGGCTCGGTGTTGACTGGCCGTGTTTACAGTGATTCAGCAGGTCTGCTCAGTTTGTTCTACGTTCCAACTCGCGTTTAGATGTCGGATGTTAAATGACATGTTACACCCACATCGGTTACAGCTCTCAGCGTTCACACAGAGCCCTCTGTTAGCTAGATTGACATGGTGCCAGTCACCCTCAAAATGCCACGAATCCACCATTGATTTATACTGTATCCGCAAGTAACTAATCACTCTCTGGTGCCTACACTTTATGTTCTAGCAAATGTAACACGTAGGGTACGTATAAAACATGAAAGACGCAAGTCCTGTGGAGTATAAGAGAAATTGGGACCCATGCTTAATGTGTCGAACCCTGCTGCCTGTCTTTGCACAGGAGAAGACAGTCCTTTAGGACTTAAAATACGCATTAAATTTACCCATTTTTTCAGAGACCCTTACAGGATTGTTCAGAGGGAGGTGAAAACCAGGAGAATGACTGGACAAGTGAAAATTCTAGGTAACAATAGCCAAACCAGAAAAATTCTCCCATTTGTCGCACTTTCCAAATCTGTTATTTTGCCCTTGAATTTTCCATTCTCCAGTCGGTCTCCTGGTTTTCACCTCTCTCTGAGTAACCCTGATTGTGCTGGTGTTGATTGTCAAGTAATTATAAAACACACGTTCAATATCAAGGCTGATGATTTAGTTGAGGGCCCATCGATCGTTAATTGTTTTGCGCGGTTCTGCTATTAGGCTGTGATGCTGCCGAATCGGCCCTCCCCCGTGCTGTTAAATATGCATGCGCTTTTACAAACGGGACTGGTTGGAGTACCTTTCAATAGGCCTAATTTCTCCCCCACCCACCCAATTTCCCTCGACCCTGGCTTTCTGCCTTTTCTTTCTGCATATACAGTGTGGTGTGTGGTCCCCCCCCCCCCCCGGCTGGCAGTCTCTATTCTGCTTCTTTATTCCCCTGCATTAATTAACCCCTTACGGACCAATGATGTAACTGTTCCGTCATAAATGCATTCACTTTAAAGCTCCTTGGTCCTTAAGGGGTTTATCAGCTGCATCATTAACCCTCTACCTGTTGCCCCTTTCCACCCAGTAAGATTTCCAGCAGGGTTCGGCAACGGCAACCTGGAACCTCAGCCCTCCACGTAGTTCCCAGTGAGGTTCTGCCAACCTAATGGGTGGCTGAGAACCGTGGGAGATGTAGTTCCGAAACATCTGGAGAGCCAAGGTTGCAAAACTTAACCCCAGATTAACCACTTCGCTGCTGAGGACGCGCTCAGCGCGTCCTCAGCAGTCCCGCTGGTGTGCTGAGGACGCGCTGAACGCGTCCTCCCATTGGGGTCAGCGTTCGGCCGGGTTCCGGCCGATCGCTGGCCCCTCCGGTGCGGGCTGACATCCTGGATGTCAGCCCGGCATCCGGACCAGCAGCCGCCAGAATTAGGTGTCATTGCGGGGGCGCGATGACACCTAATTCAGGCGCCCCGCCCGCATGTGCGGAGGAGGCGCCTGAAAGGGAGGGGGGGGGAGGTCCTTCGGACCTCTCTCCCTCCCGATCGGCGGCTCTGCGGGGGTTAAACCAGGCATCATTTGGAAGGGCACAGCCTGCCCTTCCAAATGATGCCTGGCATTAACCCCTGGGGAGCTGGATCGCGAATCGACGCTGAAAAGCGCCGGTTCGCGATCCTTTCCCGGAGCTGGCCGACATCTTGGATGTCGGCCAAGCCTCCGGGAACTCCCCCAGAGGACTGGCGTCATCGTGCGTAGCACGATGACGCCAGTCCTAGAGTTAACCCCTAACTGCCACCAACTGTGGAGATAGGGAGTTCAATTGGAACTCCCTATCTCCCGATCCGTGGCAGCTAGGGGTTAAATTTTGGTATGGTTGGATCGGCCAGAGCATGGCCGTTCCAACGATACCAAACATGAAAGTGAAAATTTTTGTAAAAAAAAAAATAAAAAAAAAAAAAAAAAACTTTTTTTTTATTTTTTTTGGTTTGTTAATGCAGCAATATTGTTCCCATTTCAATTATAATGTGAACAATGATGCTGCACTAACGATTTTTGTATGCGGTGCGTTTGTTAAAAATAGTGTCATTTTCCCCAAAAAAAAATGTAACGAGACCCCATCTCTAATTATTTTAACAAGCGCACCCCATACAAAATATAACCGCAATTGCTCGCATGTTAAAATGTGGAAAAAAACACTTTACACATTGTAAATTATTGAAAATACATATTTTATTGCATTTTTTGTTATAATATACAGACATGACATAACGTATACATATAATAATGACATATTATGAATCTACTGAGTCTGACGGAAAGAACGATATATAATATGTCTGGGTCATATACTAAAATAAGCCTTCAAAACACGTTTAAACATGATGCGCAAAACAGGTAAAAATGACCTCAGCATAGGGGCGGGAAAAGCCTCAGCAGCGAAAGGGTTAAAAGCTAAACTGCATTCTGGAAGTAAAATGACAAACACAAGACCCTATCGGGGTTATTCAAAGAGAATCGAAAAGCCCCCGCACATTCAGTGACTTTTCGTTCTCATCAATTCGGTACGATTTGGCGATCCCATTTCGGCGACCCTGCGATGTATTCAGCAAACACCACAGGGTCGCCGAAATGCAGGGAAAAGTTGCAGGGAAAACTCACCGCATAACGAAGGCAAACACACACCGAAACCCGCAAAAACATCTGGATTAACCCGCCGAAAACGCCATAAAAACCCGAGCAGGAGCCAATCACGCGCAGCCGCCGAAAAAACCCAACACTGCAGACGAAGGAGGTGAAGGAAAAAAAACCAGTAAGCTTGAATGTTTGAAAAGTGAAACGCTGCTTGGAAACAAGCGAAAATGTCTGAAATTTACATATAAGATCCAATGAATGATAATTAAAAGGGCTGTTACAGAGAAAAGAAACGATTTAAATAAAAAATAAAAAAGTTTGCAAAAAAATCCAGAAAAATGCCTAAGAGATCCTAAAAAAAATCTATAAATAAAGAGACTCTTTACTGCAGAATATTATATTGAACGGTTTATTAGATATTGAATTAAAATGGGAATATTTTTCACATTGAAGCCTATGAGATTCGCCTGAATAAACCTGCCGAATTAAACCACCGAAAGGCAGGGCAATTCGGCAACCTTTCCACTGCTGGTTTGTGTTCTCTGAATAGATGAAGCATCGCTTCTCTATGGGGATTTCACTGCCCTCGAACAGGCACCGAACAGGCACCGTATGTGCAGGCAATTCGCCAAGATTTGGCGAATTGCCTGCTCTCTGAATAGCCGAATGGCCAGGAAAGGTAACTGTACGCTGAATTTCAGCATTCGTTTACCTTTCTCCAGCAATTTGGATCTCTTTGAATAACCCTGTATAACTACAAGGTGCCCCCGATGCCCCTGACATGATGCAGCTGCCCAATGACTTTTTTTCTTTTTGCTCTAAATACATCATTAAATCCAGGAAAAAAGTTAGAATTATTTGTATGGGTTGAGGATTATTTTAAAACCGCGATCCTAATTAAGAAATCAAAACTGGTGATTAACCTTTTTAGTGCCTTTTCACTTTAGTAAACACTAGGACGCGTGTATTTAGTGTAAGCAGCAGAGCCATTCATTCCATGTGTCACATTGCGACGGGTCGGTCAGTTTTCAGGCAGTGAAAGGTTGGCAGACGGGGGCAGCGTTAAACCAGTCACTTAACAAGCAACAGATATTTTCCATTCCCACATCCTGAAAAGGGAATAAATAAGAAGTCCTGTAAGAGCAGAGCGGGCTAGTCCAGGCTTCCCTTTTACCACGTGGCCTGGTGTATGCGTAGGATTTTTGAGCCGGGCGTCTACAAAAAAAGATAGGCCTATGTAACACAACTTGTTTGCTTAAGAGAACAATCCACTGCAAATTAAGTCCATGTGTTTGTGAGCTTGAGCGTGACGGTGATGGTGGGATCTGAAGAGTGGAGACGTTGAAGACGTGTCATTTTTCTACCGTAATGTACTACCCTATGGCTTGCATCAGTAATGGTGCTCTTTATCATTTGAGACTATTCCCTGGAATGCACAGTGTTCGATTTTTGTTTATGAAAGGGTGAAGCCTGCTGTGTTATTTATTTTGGTTCTACATCCAACAAAAAACAGAGGTGCTATTAAAGTGACACCCTTTACACCTGACTGCTCAGAATTCCTCTTCAAGGTTAGAAAAGCTTGTCATGAACAATACAAAAGGTATAAGGGGCAGCGTAACAGCAACTGGGGTTTACTGGTCTCTGGCTTGTTGACCAGACCCGAACCTGCTATAGCGCCTGTCCCTTCTCTTCAGCCAAGCTGATCTGCAGTAGCTTTCCTTCTCACAACCCTCAGCCAGAACTTGAGGGAGTGCTGTATCTCTACCCAAACATCAGACACAGCTTGATGCCGGGGAATGAATATGCTTTTTTGGGAATGACAGCAGTTATATGGAAAACCAGAGAAGGGAGGTAACATGATACAATGAACAGAATACATTGTCTACATGAGAGGAATGTGAATAACTTCAAAAGACACAGAAACCTAACAGCATCAGATCAATCGAAGGACAAATGGATAGCAAGAACAATAAGTCTACATTGTGTATCGACACTAATTCCTAAAATATAAACCGTTTCAAGATAGAAATACATTTAACTTGATAACCCTTAGGTGCCCACTTATGCCCATTGTCCTTCAGAACTGGCGTTGCCACATTGGTCCACGATCTCTTGGCAGGAGCCCAGTATACACACTTCTCCAACAGGCACAGAGGCCATTTATAGTGTGGACAAGGGTGCCAAGGAAGGGTGAGGGCACACATGTAGAGGGAGCTTCAGGTTACAGGCAGATTACAAATAGACCTTCTGGGATCAATCCTGACCAACATTTGATGTGGTCAGATTTAGTAAAATGCCCTTTAAATATTTTGCTTGGATATGAATAACCCGTAACACTCCACACACGCATGGCGCACTGGGACTAAGAAATGAGTTGGAGTTGAGTATCATCATGTGTTGATTAATAAACCTTGCTTTGTTTGGTATTAAGGAAATATTATTTTACATCTTTTACGTACAATGTATAAGTAATCAGCCTTTGGAAGTGTGAAAGTACATAAGATTTGCCTGACTGAAATCGTAAAAGTGGACATTCATTCCCATAACCAAACTTTTCCAGCATCTGAGACTTTCCCTGACACCTGTTATTGAATTGCATTGTACTGGTTTTCTGTCTATTTTGTTATGTTTATATTAAGCACTTTTGTTTGTCTTTTTAGTAGAAAATGTGAGATTTTTTGTGGCTCCATTGACTTTTAAGCTTCTTCTGTAGCGCTTGGTTTTCATATCGCTGCAGTGTTTTTTGTATTCTGGGCATTTTATGTACACCAGGAGCTGGGGTTGTTTCTAGTTGTCGATTAACCAGTGACCCTCATTACTCGGCTTTGGTGTTGGCAAGACAGAAGTAATGTGGGATGGTGTTTTGTGATGTTTGGGGGGGGGGAAGCATGGTTGCTTTATCTTGAGGCCCTTGCAGTGGGCGCAGATTGCAATTCCAGAGGCTTGAGGGGAAGCCTCGACATTTCGATGCGTTTCGCTGAACATGTGAATTCACTTTTCACCATAGGGTCACCGTAGTGCGGCAAAGATAGTCGCCCGAAGCCTCATGATAAAGGTGAACGTTGCCGAAGAGTGGTGAAATCCACCGAACTCTCAGCCTTGAAAAATGCCACAATTGTGCTGCAGTCGTAGGTCTTGGATCTGGAGATCCCTATTATTCACTATTATTGTCCCTTGATCTAACTGTACATATAAGGGGCTATTCTTAAAACATTGTTTCAGTGCTTTCTGGTTTGGTGCACTCCGGAGTAGGGATAGACCGATATCATTTTTTCAGGGCCGATACGATACAGATTATCGGCAGCTTTTCTGTCCGATAGCCGATATTTGGTGCTGATATTCTGTAAAGTTAAAGTTTTGAAAAAAAACAGCACAAATCTGACTATGCCATGAACTCAATGGCCTAAACAACAATCTTTGTGCAAACGTTTCCACCGGTGCAAAAAACATATAACGCGAGGGGCAAAACCCTTTACGCCGAATGCCATATTACATAGTCAGTGCAACAAACACACGTAATCGTCTACCGCGGGTGAACCTGCGAACCCTGCGTGAGCTTACTGTATGTCGCGCGATCTATACTTAACATTGTGAGCGCAAATGCGTTTGTGCGCTGGTATGCGGATGGTATTACAATCTATGCGCAGTTTGTAACGCACAGCGTTTGCGCGTAGAATTTTAGCAACTCCTAAAAGCTGGTGGTAACAGCAAATCTGAACATCCTGGCCGAAACCAAATACACCAGCCCAAAAAAAATGCAGCAAAGTATAGTTACACATTCTACACATACCCAAACCAATAAAATGGAGAAGTTGTGCATGCATGTATTATTGATGCAGCATATATGCTCAGATTGACTTGTGGTTGTGGTTCTTAATTCTGATTGGCTGAATTGCGTGAAAAAAAATGACAGCACACTGATTTCTGCGCGCAACGGTACTGCGCGAGCATTTGGGCGCATCTGGTTTACGCGCGTTATTGATCGGATCCAAAATGCGCGAGGATTGTAATTCCAGTGGTGATTTGCGCATGCAAACGTTTAACGCTTGGCGCAAAACTTCACACTTTGCGTGAGCGTTTTTGCGCAAAGATTGTATGTAGCCCAATGTGTTTAACGTGTAAACATTGCACCACGTCCACTTCATTTATTCAATTTAATAAGAATTTTTATTTTATTTAATCTTTTATTTTTTACAAACAATCAGACCGTGTCTTTGGCTTTCTTAAAGATCTCTCATATGACCCTGTATGTAAGGGGTTCAGCAACCTTGGCCCTCCAAGGGATATATTACAAAGTTATATTACAGCTCTGGTTAAGCAGTCACTTTGTAATATTGCCCCACGTTTTGGAATTACATCTGCTATGATGCTCATCTTCTCATTCGGTTCTTGGAGCCTCATGGGAAATCCAGTTCCAAAACATCTGGAGGTCCCAGGTTGCTGGACCCTGCAGTAGGAAATAGACCCTGCATCTCCTGTATAGGGAATTCCCTGCCAGATGGGATGGAAGCCCCATTTCTGTTGCCATCACGCTCATTCACAATACGGTCAGTGAGCAGGGGTCATTCTGCAGTGAGGGCTTACAGCCTGATGTGGGAGAAGCCCCAGATTCGCACAGTTTTGTGGGATCTTGCGTGTCGCAGCTGCAGTGAGCAAACTTGTCCAAATATCGGCAATATCGGCAAATAAAATGCCGATACCGATATCAGTAATTTTCTGAATATCGGTGCCGATAATCGGCAAAAACCGATATATCGGTCTATCCCTACTCCGGAGATTCCATTTCGCTGACCTGCAGGGAATTCACTATTCATCGCAGGGTCCCCGAAATGCACCTAACATGGAGCCATCGAACTGCAGAAAAAAAAATAACTCTGGTTTAAACTCCTTTTAGAAGAAAAGCAATTTAAAATGCATTAAAATGAGTGTAAATAATAAAAAAGGTCCTATAAATTTTTTTTTTTTTTTTAAATTTGGGAATCAAAGATTTCACCTAAAAGATGCAAATTAGATCAAAGTATGTTACTTGAATTAAAAAACTTATTTACACACTTCTCCATCTAGCGATATTTTAACCCTTTCGCTGCTGAGGCTTTTCCCGCCCCTGTGCTGAGGTCATTTTTTACCTGTTTTGCGCATCATGTTTAAACGTGTTTTGAAGGCTTATTTTAGTATATGACATCGACATATTATATATCGTTCTTTCCGTCAGACTCGGTAGATTCATAATATGTCATTATTATATGTATACGTTATGTCATGTTTGTATATTATAACAAAAAATGCAATAAAATATGTATTTTCAATAATTTACAATGTGTAAAGTGTTTTTTTCCACATTTTAACATGCGAGCAATTGCGGTTATATTTTGTATGGGGTGCGCTTGTTAAAAAAATTAGAGATGGGGTCTCGTTACATTTTTTTTGGGGGAAAATGACACCATTTTTAACAAACGCACCGCATACAAAAATCGTTAATGCAGCATCATTGTTCACATTATAATTGAAATGGGAACAATATTGCTGCATTAACAAACCAAAAAAAATAAAAAAAAAGTGTTTATTTTTTTTATTTTTTTTTTTTTTTTAATTTTTTTTTATTTTTTTTTTTTTTTTTTTTCACAATTTTTTTACTTTCATGTTTGGTATCGTTGGAACGGCCATGCTCTGGCCGATCCAACGATATCAAAATTTAACCCCTAACTGCCACGGATCAGGAGATAGGGAGTTCATTGGAACTCCCTATCTCCACAGTTCGTGGCAGTTAGGGGTTAATGCTAGGACTGGCGTCATCGTGCTGCGCACGATGACGCCAGTCCTCTGGGGGAGTTCCCGGAAGCTTGGCCGACATCCAAGATGTCGGCCAGCTCCCGGGAAGGATCGCAAATCGGCGCTTTTCAGCGCCGATTTGCGATCCAGCTCCCCAGGGGTTAATGCCAGGCATCATTTGGAAGGGCAGGCTGTGCCCTTCCAAATGATGCCTGGGTTAAGCCCCTGTGAGCCGCCGATCGGGAGGGAGAGAGGTCCGAAGGACCTCCCCCCCCTCCCTTTCAGGCGCCTCCTCCGCACATGCGGGGGGGGCGCCTGAATTAGGTGTCATCGCGGGGGCGCGATGACACCTAATAATGGCGGCCACTGCTCCGGATGCCGGGCTGACATCCAGGATGTCAGCCCGCACCGGAGGGGCCAGCGATCGGCCGGTACCCGGCCGAACGCTGACCCCAATGCGAGGACGCGCTCAGCGCGTCCTCCGCATACCAGCGGCAATGCTGAGGACGCGCTGAGCGCGTCCTTAGCATTGAAGTGGTTAAAACACATTTCAACATGTGACATTGAAAATGTTTTGCTAAAGTGCAGTACTGGCTGGGTGGAGTAGAGGTATCATCACTGCTCTATACCCGTGGAGACCCAGGTTTGAATCCTGGCCAGAGCACCGCTCCAGTAAGTGTCCTTGGGCAAGACCCCTAACGTTACATACTTGCCTACCACACAATATCGGCTGTGGAGTCCAGTGGTAACGTCTCTACCCTTCGACTGTGGAGAAGCAAGTCAAAATACTATTCACCACATCCCTCCAATACAACTGTGGAGAAGCAAGTCTCGACGTTACAAGAACCGGGTTCAACCTAACCACCAGGTCACATTATTATTCTTTATATGGCACCGGCATATACCGCAGTGCTGAACAGAGGGCACAGTGTAGACCAGGATACAATACACGGAGACTGAACAGCATTTGATGTACTAGTACAGGAGGAAACAAGCGAGGGCCCTATTCCCGTGAGAACTTACAATCTAGAAGGGTTGGGGGTGGAAACGGGAGAAGATTGCAGGGTGAGAGTGATCGACTAGTTGGGGCAGTGACACATCTGGGGAGCCTACGGGGTCTCAAGGGGGTCCCGGGCGCACGGCGACGTTGGCTGGCCGAGTGCCAGGAGCTCTGGCGGTCCCCGGCATTCCTGTGGGTGGTCGCGGCGTGGCGTGATGACGCGGAGCCGCCGGCCTTTAAGTAAAGCGCGTGTGCTCTGACTCGTTGCCTTGACGTGGAGTCTGTTCCCGCATCGCTGAGTGCATTCATTTACGAGTCACCACCCTTAATGTTTACCCTTCCTGCATAAGGACCTGTCCTGTTTGGAGAGCTACATCAAGTATCCTTAGGCTGTGCACGTTGCTGTGCCTGTGTATCTTCTCCCTGACTCGGATACATAAGGGTTAGTGTTACCGACCCATTCAAGGATCGGAGGGTCTAGTGGTCTGTTCTTAGGGATCCACATCACGTATACCGAGGGAAATCGTGACAGTCCACAGCGTTGGATGCTGTAGAGCACGTCGGGGTGGGTGGTGGAGATCCCTCTGATCCCCAATGACCTGCTCTTCCAACTCTTTTTATAGATACACTGTAAGAGTGATATTTTATTTTTTTATTTTTTTTTGTCACTAGTTTTCTTTCCAAAGGTTTCCTTTTCTCTCCCCCTCCTTTTTTTTCTTTCTTGTATCTCTAGCGGATCACACATGGTCCATGCACATTTGAGACATTAGTTTCTATCACTGCCTAGTGGAATGCTTCATCTTTATTATGGCGGCAACTAACGTTTATTTTCATAATCGATTAGTCGGCCTTTTTTTTTTCCCCTTCCAGATTAATAGATTCATTGGATTAAAAAAAATTAAAGACTATATAAAAATTAACCCCTCCCTCCTTTTTTTCCTTGCGCAATTTCGTACGTATACAATGGAAACTGCATAGCCTGCGTACTTTTGGCGCACAAGGTACGCGGGCATCTGTTCAGATTGGTGATACGTGCGCAGCTCAAGCCGTGTCTGTTTCTACCCGAATAAACGCTGCTATCAGCGCTCGGATAGACATGAAAATGTTAGCGCACAAAGCGGGAACGATGACATTGTAACTGTCTATTTTGTGCTCCTTGTACAAAGCTGAGGAATATGCTGGCGCTTTATAAATAAAGAATAATAATTGTGTGCTGTACACAAACCGATTAATCAATAGGATTTTCATTAACTATTCTCATTATCGATTAGTGGTTTCATCCCAAATCTTTATTAACGTGCTCACTGTGACGCTTGGTTCACTTTCTGGTATGATATGCACTTATTTTGTGTTATTGTGTAAGTTTATTTATTTTTTAAAAAGATGTAAAAACAAAAAAGTGCCATGTCCTGTAGATGTAGACTGCTCTGCATAGCCAGGTGTGTAGTTATATATATATATATATATTCCCCCCATTCAGGTAATCCTTTTTAAATGCAGAACATTCCTTCTAGGAAACAGGGTTTAGAAGAGGAATATGTATTTAGGATTTGTGGAATCTGTGTACTTGATGAAAATACTTTTACATTTTGAATTTGAAGGAAGGCTTTTCGCCACCACGCGGTTTGCCTTACCTTTATGGTACCCGCTGAACCCCGTGTTTAAGTCTTACAATCGACACGGGCTTCAAAAATTATCCAAACTATTTCGGGGACAAAAAAAAAAACACAAGACACAAGGTTCAGGAATTAATCTCGTTTTGTAACAATACTTGATACGGAAGGCCAGATGAGACCGCTTGAGAACAAAAGCCTATTAATTGAAAGGTTTGTGACCAAGTGGAGGGCTCTGAGCTGTGTGAAATAGGGAGCCGTGTAAGAGGATCAGGTGTAAGCCTATAGTTGAACAATGGAGCATCCTTTTGTAAGCAGAGCATAGTGTAGCATAGCAACTGTGCGACGTATTAATAGAAATGCTATTCTATACCCTTTGCCCAGAGCAAGGATTCAATGCAAGCTCCATTGGGTGCTCAGCAAAGCTTCCCTCTCTAGGTCGTGCCCCGCATGGTCTGTTGTCACTGAACCATCATCGCTTCTCTTCCAGAGCATTGCCTCATTTCTTTTAATATCTCTGCAAAGAGAAAAGTATGTACTACGTAGTTCCAGATGGAAGCCTCACTCTTTCAAGTGAATGGTAATCTGGAAATTGCACTTTATTTCTCGCGTCAAAAAAAATACTGGCCGTCGAGTGCAATGTAGCTGTTATGCTGCACCGTTTAGACAACTTGAAGCAGGGGCCAGCCACCTTGGGGCCTTCCAGAACTGTCAAAACTACATGTCCCATGAGTGAGGCTTTACTAACCTAATGAGTGGCCGAGTATCATGAGTGATGGAGGGACTCCTGCCTTAAATTAGGAATACTATAGGTTAAAACCAGGTGTGTATGTGTAAAGGTGGAAGGTTTATTTTCTGGTCATAGGTGTTACGTTAAAGGCACATTTTGTTAGCAATTCCCAGAGCAGTCCTTAAAGGAATACTCATTAAAAAAAATAGTCGGCCCCCCCTTTAAATAATTGGGCAGAGGCTGCTGACCTGCGTCTTCCACAGACTCGAACAGTGGACAACCCTAATCAGCCAATGGCGTTGTCCATAGTTGGGTGACCAAGTCGGTCGACAGACTATGCCGCCAGTGGAAGGCCATCCTTAAGCGAGCAGTGTTATCTCCACTAGGGTGCAACTGACAACAGGTGCATTTTAGTATACAAATAGTCCCCAAATCAACACCAGTAAAACTGTTGGATCCATTCAGCAGAACTCTTGGTAAATTTGACAACTCTTCCTCAAATTATCTCTGTTTTATGGGAAGAGGACTTCACAGTTTGGCAAATAATCCAAAGTACTTTTCAGTCACCTTCACAGTCAAAAACACTTAATTTTATGGATAATGGACCTGTTTTGAAGGCTTTGAGCTATACCTCTTGTCTTCTGCTTGATTTTAACCCCTTCACTGCTGAGCCATTTCACGTCTTAAAAAAAATGTTTTCCTTTTTTTTGTTATGTTTATTTTTTGTTTACTTTTAACATGATCATGTTTGGTATCATTGGAAAGGCCATGCTCTGACATTTCTAATGATACCAAACATGACCCTGCTAGCTGCCAACAATCGGGAGATATTGCGGTTCAAAGGAACCCCTATCTTTCCTTAGGAGTCAATGAGGACGTTCCCCACATGTCCTCGGCAGTGAAAGGGTTAATCTCCCCAAATAACTGTTAACACTCAACATAATGTCCTTTTATGTTGCATGTCCCGCCTTAGTGTCTAACGGAAAGTTCCTTTTTGGTTTGGTTGGTTTGACGGAGCCAGTAAAATCATCCATTAGCATTGGTTAATTTCTAGGCTCCTAAATTTTACAAATGTTTGAGCGTGCTTGACTTTTTTTTACATTCGGAAAATATTTTTTTTTTTTAGAGATACTTATTTTATGAATCATTTTAATGTAGCATAAAGAATCCTATATTATTGACTCACCTGTCCTTTTAATTGCTACTCTTCCTGAAGCAGTGACGGCGACGCTCTAAAACATTAAGGCTAGGGTCAGACGAACGCATTTTTCACGTTGTCCGTGAAAAAGTGCGTTCGAACGGACGTATTTTTTCACGGAATACGTGATAGTGGTCATACGATGCGCCTTTTCGTCCGTGATTTTGTACGGATCATCAATAAAACACTTTTTGTGTCTGGACGTTATGTTGGCCGGACATTAGCATCGTCTGACGTCTCCTAATCTCTCTCACACGCCGCTATGCGGACGCAGCGCACTCTGTACGTCAGTAGTACCGGTTTGACATTCTAGAAAAAATGCGTTCGTTTGCCACTTGCGTTGTGCGGATGAACGTTCGTGCGGCCGTACTTCGTGTGTTCCCCGGCATTGGACGTCATTTGCTGCTAGCACGGCCGTGATTTCGTGCGGCTAAACGCACGTTAAAACTGCTTTCGTCTGACCTTAGCCTAAGGGATCATATATTCATCATATGTGTTTATTCTGTCAGACAACAAAACATTTGTTGGCTCCCTGTACTATAATAAAAGGGTGGATACTATGTGCACATTCCATGTATTAAAAAGGTATTGAGATGCTGGCTTTGAGAGACCTTTTGATAAAGTGGAAGGACTGAACGAAACAAATTTGTCACACCCAAGAGGCAGAAGGACAGGAAACTCAGATTTTTATTTTTTTTTTTTTTTTTTTTTTTTTTTTGAGCTTGATGTCAGATTGTTAAAAATAGTTATACCTTTTTTTTTTATGTACTATGCTGTGCAAAAGTTTTAGGCAGGTTTGAAAAATTGCTGTAAAGTAAGAATGCTTTCAAAAATATAAGCGTCAATAGTTTAGTATCAATCAAAATGGAAAGTAAATAAACAAGTGTGACCTCCCTCTGCCTGCACAGCAGCATCAATTCTTCTAGGTAGACTTGCGCACGGTTTTTGAAGGAACTCGGCAGGCAGGTTGTTCCAAACATCTTTGAGAACCGCAGATCTTCTGTGGATGTAGGCTGCCTCATATCGTTCTGTCTCATCATGTAGTCCCAGAAGGACTCGACGTAGAGATCAGGGCTCTGTAGAGGCCAAGCCATCACTTCCAGGACTCCTTTAAAGACGTTGGCTGTATGTTTGGGGTCATTGTCTTGCTGCAGAATAAATTTGGGGCCAATCAGTCCTTGCTTAACTGATGGTATTGTTTGATGTATAAGTATCTGCCTGTATTTCTCAACATTGAGGACACCGTTAATCGTGACCAAATCTCCAACTCCATTTGCAGAAATGCAGCCCCAACCTTGCAAGGAACCTCCACCATGCTTTATTGTTGCCCTCAGACACTCAGTATTGCATCGCTCTCCAGCCCTTCTGAAAACAAACGGACGACTCCTACAACCAAATATTTCAAATTTTGACTTCAGTCCTGCGCATCGGCTGGCATTTTTCTGCACCCTATTTCCTATGTTTTCGTCCTTGGTTGAGTCGCTTAGCCTTGTGGAAGAATTGCGGTCAAAAAAAGTCATGCCTCCGACGTGATAGCCAAAGCCCACTTCTGACCAGACTTCTCAGTAGATGGCTGTACCTGGGTCCCACTGGTTTCTGCCAGTTCTTTGCTGATGTCACTGCTGGACAAAATACAATGTCGAAGAGTTAAAAAAGCATGATGTGCCTTTCGTCTGCTAATTACGCTTCCTTGACCGACCACTACGTCCACGGTCCTCAACATGGGCTTTTTCTTTGTGCTTCTTCAAAATAGCTTGAACGGCACCTTGTAAAACCCCAGTCTGCTTTGAAATCTTGGCCTGGGAGAGACGTTGCTGATCCACTATAACTACCTTGTGTCTTGTTGCTGCGCTCAGTCTTGCCATGGTGTATGACCTGTGACCTGAAACGTTCTTCCACAACCTCACAGTAACAGAGTTTTGATTTTCCTCATCCAGGTTTAAGTCTCCTACACAGCTGTTTAATGACTGTTTCAACCTACATATTAAATTGATGATCATTAGCATCTGCTCGGTATAATTGGTTAATCATACATTTGATTCTGATCCTAAATTTTTTTTCCTGTAAGTGTGCACGTGTAAGAAATGATGCTGGTTTGATGCCTAAGGTTGTAGTCGCAACAAACATAATTTTTTTTTTCTTCTTCTCTTCGCGCACTTTATTTTTATCAAATTACAAATTGTAAACAAAATATTTATTTGCGAAAGCATTCTTACTTTTAAAGCATTAATTCACCCCTGCCTGAAACTTTTGCACAGTATGTATTTGTATGTATATGTATGTAAAGTGCATAGTACTACATATAATAGAATAGTTTTAAAAGCTCCTATCACCAATGACATAAATATATAGTGCCAGTGAATTTTTCCAACTTTTGCATTTAGCGGTATTGCACCTCGCGTTACCCCCCCCCCCGCCGGTCCCTCCATTGGCTTCCTGTACATTTCAGGATACAGTAGCTTAACCGCTCCCGACAGGTCTTCATTACTCCGCAAGCACGTCTGGTCTAGACAACTCCGTTCAGCGGGCGATCTCCACCAGTCTACACCTGCATGGCCAACTCTCACCTCGAAGACTTGTCAAGGGCAGCTACGGTCCTGTGGAATGACTTGCTTCGCCCTATCAAACTCTCCCCTAATCTTCGTCCCTTCAAGAAATCCCTCAAAACCCATCTCTTCAGATTAGCGCACCACATCACTGATGCAACTCATCCCACTGCTCACCTACTCACACATGATTGAAGCTGCTTCTATGGCCCCATCATTCCCAAACCACTGGCACTAATATTCCTGCCGTCCAGTAAAATTCACCTGGTCGTCCCCAATCCCTCATGAGGTGTACAGGGTCCTGCTCATAGGAGCTTACAATCTAGTTTCGATCCTGTGTCCATTTATCTGTATCTTGCTCCCTTCGGTTATTGTAAAGCGCTGTGGAAACTGTTGGCGCTATATTAACGATTAATAATAAAAAATAATGGGCAGTCCCATTTTCAACAGCTGTTTTGTATTCTTAAAATATAAAGTGCCAAGCGCTACATATAAAATGAGCTTTTAAACTTGTTATATATCGCTGAAGTAAATATATAGTGGCAGTGATAAATCATTTGAACGTGAGCATCAGTATTTTAAACTGTATCCTTAAACCTACAGGAAGCCAATGGAGGGACCGGGGGGGGGGGTGGTATGCGAGGTGCGTGTGGGGAAAAATAAGCCTGGCCCCTGCATTCATTACAGATTGCAAAGGGGCAATACGGGAGTTGGGGAGGCCAATAGGGAGCAAGTTGCAGTAATAAAGTCATGAAATGACAAGAGCAGGAACCAGCACCTTTGTGGTATCGTGTCAGGGGCAGACGTGGGCTGATAGTAACAGGATTTGGTCACTGTCTGGACATGGAGAGAATGTTGGGTCAGAATCAAAAGTGACACCAAGGCAGCGAACTTGAGGCATTGGGCTAATGAGCGTTCCATCTACTCGTAGAGAGGTGTTACTGGGTTTTCCTTGGATGGAGGAACAATGAGAATTTCATTTTTTTTTTAGATTGAGTTTAACCCCTTCCCGACCGCTGTCGTACTATGTACGTCCTGCCCACGGGTCTCCCTTAGACCCGCGGACGTAGTACGTCAGCGGGTTCCTATCCTCCCTCCCGCCGATACTCACCTCCCTCGCTAGTTCCCTGGGCGTCTATGGCAAGCTGGAAGCTTGTCTCCCCATTTCCTGGGGACCGGCCGATCCGCTGACATCATCACGCTGTGTGACGGCATCGGCAGGAGCTGGTAGTGACGGAATCTCCCCAACCATGTAACGTACAGTGATGCTTTTTGCACCACTGGAAAGGGGAGAGTCTCCCAATGATACCATACATGACCAGGTTTGGTGTGCAAATAAAATTTTAAAAAAAAAAATAGAAAGAAAAACATTATTTTTTTTTGTCGGGGGGGGGGGGGGTTAGTTAAATAGGACCTAGGCTGTCCTCTAAAAAATGAGCATAAAACGATCAGAATGAGCTTGGCGCACATAGGTGAACTGGCTCAGCAGTTAAGGGGTTAAAAAGCAAAAACATGTAAGAATTGGGTATTTCTAGTCTCGGGACAAAATTTTGAAACTATTTAGCCGGGGTCTCTTTTGGTGGTTGTAGATTTTGGGGATTAAATTACGAAAAAGTGTGTTTTTACCATTTTTGTCAACATATTTCTTTTTATAGTAAATTATTCGATATGATGGAAATAATGGTATTTTTAGAAAGTCTATTTAATGGCAGGAAAAACTGTGTATAATATGTGTCGGTTGCATAAACGAGTAAGAGGGAAATTTGAGAGCGCAGAAACGTTAAAACAGCAGCGGGCACTAAAGGAAGGATTTGTGTAAAACCGCCCGGTCACTAAGGGGTTAAGCAAGCAGGAAGACATCCAATTTGAGACAGCGGAGAGACCCTCAGGGACTCGATCCAGGAGGGCTGGAGAGAGATCAGGGGAGGAGAGGTATATTTGAGTGTCATCAGCGTATAGGTAATACTGAAATTCAAAGGAGCCAGAGAGGCATTGTAGATCGAAAAAATAGGGTCCAGTGCTGAACCTTGGGGCGCCTCAACAGAGACAGGCTTCTAGAAGGAGGTACTTCCAGAAAATGAGACCCTGAACGATCTTTGCGACAGGTAGGAAGAGAACCATGATAGAACAGTACCTTGAAGGAGCGAGAGGTCAAGACAGATCAGCAGAGAGTAGCACCCATTAGAATTAGCAGTTGCCACGGTCATTGGTCAGTTTCGTAAGAGCAGTTTCTGTCGACTGCAGTGAGCGAAAGCCATGCAGGGTCCTTGCTTTAGAAAGTGTCGAGCGTGTCCCTTTTACAAATTTCATGGCATGGGAGATCTGTCATACCCTTCTCCTGTGCACCCGCCCATCTCCTATAGATGAATTCCAGAATCTATTGCAATATAAGCCTTGATAGTTGTTCTAATTTGGCCTCAGTGTCACCGAACAGCTTTTTGGGGTGGTGTCTTCATCGAGCTTGTTAATGACTGACCTGCCAACCCAGTAAACAGGGAGTTCCCCTGCCATGTGGTGAATCATGATCGAATCCAGGTGTACCAAGGATTGGAGCCCAGTCTTTAATACTTTGTCAGCATTTAACTTGCTCCATATTAAAATCCATTTTAAATTCATTCCCAGAGCAAATTCAACTCTCTTGAAAGGGCGTAAAATTCTCTCTACATAGTGTTGGCTAAATTACGAAAATCGTTTTAACCCCATAGTGACCAGGCGGTTTTACCATTGTCAGTCCGAAAGTACCCACTGCTGTTTTTACATTGCTGCGCTTTTTGTGTATAGGTCTAATTTTCCTATTTATGGAACCCACACGTACGCTATACCGTTTTTCTCGCCATTAAATGGACATTGTAAAGATACCATTATTTTCATCATACCTTATAATTTAGTATAAGAATGTTTATGATATGTGATGGGAAAAAAGGAAACCTACAATCGCCCAAAAAGACCCCGGCTAAATAGTTTTTGTTTTTTTTCTTTGTCCTGAGTTAAGAAATACCCAATGTTTTTACATGTTTTTTCATTTTAACCCCTTCACTGCTGAGCCATTTCACCTCTGTGTGCAGAGCTCATTATGAACATTTTGTGCTCATGTTTAAATGCGATTTGAAGTTCTATTTTATTATACGACCCAGGCAAAAAAAAAACATTTTATTTATTTACATGCCCTGGCCTTTCCAATGATACCAAACATGATCCTCTAGCTGCCGCCTATCGGGAGATGGGGCGGTCATTGTACCCCCAATCTCCACCATAGGGATTTCCATAGGAAATCCCTGGGTAGGTAGGCATTAATTGCCCAACTGATGCCGTTGTGCATATGCGTGATGTCAGTGGGTGGAGGGAGGCCCAGGTGCTTGGCAGACATCAAAGATGACGGCCACCTCTGGGAGTAGTCCGTGGTCCAGCGCTGAGTGCCGGATCGCGGACCGACACCTCAGCGGGGTAAAGCGAGGCATCGCTGGAAAGGTCTCACTGTGACCTTTCCAACGATGCCTCCTTTTTTTTTTTTTCAATACCGGGAGGGAGAGGAGTCCAAATTCAAATGTGTCTTCATCTTTTACAATGAAAATGGTATAAATTAAAGTTCAGGAAAGGTTGTAATCCCATTGTACTGCATTTCTATGTGCAAACAATGAACACATTACCTTAAACTAATAGTCTATTAAAAAACGCACTCCTTTCTTGGCTGTTAACCCCTTCGCTGGCTGCTAACCTGATTTTGACCATTTTGTGCTCATTGGATTTAACAATGTTTTTTAGTCACATTTTGTCCGGGTCCTATAACAAAACCAAATCTGCTTTTTCAGCGGAATTGGGTTTCATTAATTCATTTGCATATAAAAGTGGTGTTCAATGCTTTATCATCCAAACCTTTGTGGTTATATGTTCTACAGGGAACTTTTTTATAATCTAATCTAGGGCTGAAACAACTAGTCGATTAATCTATTTGCAAACAGCACACTGTTTAGAGTCAGACTGTGTTATACGTTATAACCTCGGATCCTGCTTCGTCCTGTGCCACCACCTCAACCTGCCTGTCACCATCTCTTTGATCTGGAGTTGCCATTCTCTCCCTTTTGTACGTTCCCTTCCCACAAACTCCCTCCCACACTCAGGTCCAGTCTTTTGCCCAAACCCACTCTCTCTCACGCTTGGGTCAAGTCCTTTGCCCAAACTCACTTCCTTCCACCTCCGGACCGTCCTCCCAGTCATGTTGTTAATGAAATTATTGTAAAGGGACACTCTAATAAGCTAAAGTGGTCAGGCAGTATGGAGTGCCCCCTTCTCACCCTGATTTCGTGTTGACATCATCATGTCTGCGCGCTTGACACAGCGTTCGTTTGGGGAGAAAGCAGGTATGGGCTTAAGATGCGAACGCAGCATCCACCGCTGTGACCAGGTGCTCGTGTACCTTATGTGCGAAAAATATGCAATTTGTGTATGTTTTTCTTTTATCTGATGAATCGATTAATCGCAAAAATGATCGGCCAACTAATCGATTCTGAAAATAAACGTTAGTTGCAGCCCTAATCTAACCTTTTTCAATCACCAGATGGCTTGTTGTCATACTCACAAGCGAGATATATATATATATATGTAATTTTTTTCACCCTCTCTTTGAAAAAAATGCTACAAAATGGCTTGGAACCTTTAAGTGCCACATATTTTGCATCAAATTCTGCATTTTGTAATCACGCTTCCCTGAGTCGTGCATATCATAAACTCGATATGCTTATTACACCTGCCACCGAAAGGGTTACTTACGTTTTCTCCGCACTGCAGCAAACACTCTGGAGTATGATTACGGTGGATGCTGCCTCTTTTGTGTAAGAGGACACGTGATAAGTAGCTTAATAACACCGCTATTTTCATTTGTATAGCTGCATAGAAATGGTTGGAAAGAAAACTTCCACTGCTTATAAATTCTTTAGTACTATTCGTTTCAATCTATATATTGGCTTTGTTTATTCTATAATGGATACATTGGGAGGTCAGGGTTTTTGCTGTCTGTCAGGTATAAAGCAAACCGGGATCACATGTTTCTGTAGGTACCTGAATTGACCATGGCGTGGCGGTGCCAGGGAGGGGGTCCCTTCATGTGTGGGCCTGTGGGAGCTGTGTGCCCTTGATACACATGTTGCCATGGCTTTTTCATGGTGTGGGGAGCCACGGAGACTAGGGGTGGACTGCTTTTAATAAACTATGCCATAGACTCTTCCTATCCCTACTAACTAGGGTAATAGTTTTGTGGGAGTGATTGATTTCTGAATGTATTGGCATCACATGTAATTCCATTTATATTTGTACAACTGTGTATAGTTCAAGTAATAATGAACATTAAAGATGCACAGAATGTATATGGACCATTCAATCTAATTTGAATGATCATTGTGATCGGAGTATCCTCTTCTTGCTCCCCACCTGAAAAGCATTATCAACTTACATCTAAATAGGCTGGCTTTGTACAGCTAACTAGCCATTGGATCTCAATACGCTTCCTTTGCTAGCCATCGGATTGGCTGGACAGTTGAGCCAACAGCTGGCAAACTGGCGCCATCAGTGAGGTCACACAATGCTCTTAAGATATTTAAATTGGACACTTAGGCTGAGGCCACATGAGCATACTAAATGTGTCCATTCTAACTAGGGCTGAAACAGCTAATCGATGATCAAAATAGTTGTCAACTATTTCCATTATCGATTTAATTGGAGTCGATTAGTCGTCCTGTGTACAGCACACACTGTTTAGCGTCAGACTGAGTTAAACCTACATAACCTCAGCTTCGGAACGGATTGGAGCAGACGCGCCGCTGCTTTACTAGTTATGATTTAGTTCTAGAGTTATGTCGGACACAACCAGTTTGTTTTTTTATTACGTTTACAACAGTGGCAGAACTATAACACAAACAATAGGATACTGCCATAGTTTCATCCTTGCTTGAAGCTGGAGTCCTGTGCCACCACCCCACCCTCCCTGCCACACCCTCTTTGATCAGGAACTGCTATTCCCTCCCATTGGTTTGGTCCCTTTCCTCAAACTCACTCCCACACTCAGATCTGGTCTTTTGTCCATACCCACGCCCTCTCACACTCGGGTCAAGTCACTTGAGCAAAGTCACTCCCTTCCAGCTCCAGTGCCCCCTCCCACTCAGTTTAACAAAATTATTTAAAGGGACACTTTACGCACCCTGACCACTTTAGCTTATTAACCCCGATTTCATGCTGACATCATCATCTATGACCAAGTGCTTGTAGCCGTGTTCATTTGAGAAGGCAAACAAGGACTTAAGCTGCGCATGCAGCATCAACCCATCCCTCTGATTTTTATCCAATGAATCAATCGAAATAATAATCGGCCAACTTATCGACTTATGCAAATTATCGTTAGTTGTAGCCCTAGTTCTAACGTACATCATGAGGTCAGTCATAGAGTTTTGATAGATCATATAAGGAACAACACATGAAGGGCGGTCACAATTTTTCACACACCCGAGAATGGATGCAGATTTTTGGTCGGCACCAAACCAGTAGAACGCGTGTGGACCTGATGCTTTACGTGGCTGGGAGTACAGGACATCAGACGAACAGTCATTTGACGTCCAAGTGCGTAGGAAACGTGGACTACAAAATGCAATTGCTTCTTTGGCTTCCATATTTGAGGTTTTTTATATCTTTATCAAAATTCATGCTCATCATGTGGTGTCCACAAGTACGTCCGTGCAAAAGTATGTCCGCTACAGCAGACACACTTTCTGTGCTCGTGGGCTCAGCCTTGAAGGTTGAAACGGATGAAGTCAGGAGGTTTCCCGTCCCTCCCACCTCATTTTTAATCATACATGTCTATTCACAATCTGGACCAAATGGTCGATTTGGAAAGTGAGATAAATGGGGAGGATTTTTTTGGTTAGGCTATTTTGACCTAGAATTTTCACGTCATCCCCTTCTCACTGCTTGGCTTGGTTACATCTGCCATGACCACTTATGCCAATATTAGTGGGCATGGTGGCAGTATTCTGTCCATAGCTGTTTGGAAAAGGCTTAGAATTTGAGATGTCACCTCTTTCCTAATGCCTGTCCGTCAGCGTCTTCTGACTTCAAGGGGTTTGGGTCCTCTGGAAACAGAATTCTAGTCGCAAACTATTGTTCTGACGTATGTCTACCTCCCTAAGATGGGTACCGGAGACTGCTAAGGACCTGTAATCACACGAAGAAGCTCAACAGCGAGCAACCTCTCCAGTAAGTGTCCTTGGCAAGACACCTAACGGTACATACTCGCCACCCAGGACATACTTGAAAACGAGAGAAATCTCAATGTATCTTTCCTGGTAAAATCTTTTCACAAAAAAAAAAAGGACAGCGTCAACTCAGCAAAACTGACACGGAGTATTTCAATAGAGGTTTCATCTTTAGGCTGGCAATCTTTGAAATGTGTACAGAGATGCAGAAGAAAGAACCGTATTTTTGCTGTTGTGAAGAGAAGATGGCTGCTAACGAGAAGGATGAGGAGCAGGAAAGGGAGGAGCCGGCTGACTTAAGCAAGACTATGGAAACCCTACAGGGACAAAAATAGCACGAAGAGATGGGAGAAAACCGCAGATTCAACACAGAACACAAAATAAAAACTAAACCCTGAGTCATGAAACATGTCAATATAGTTTAAGGAGTAGAGGGCTGGAACAGCAAGTGTTCAATGAATTGGGCTTTAAGTGTGTTAAACCACTTCAAGTCAATAATAATACTGCTGAATAGACCTTTTAATGTTGTTTGAAATATATGTAGTTGATAAAAGGAAATTAATTGAACCCCCTCCCCTTCATTAAAGGAAAAGTTACTTTATGTTCCCATCGTTTCATATTTTTTTATCCCAATCTTGGCATTTCTTCCCAAATGCCATCTTGTTCTCAAAGTTGTACTTTCCTGTGATTCAACTTCCATAATCATTTCGCTTGCTATCCCCACCTTGCATGCGCTCATGCTTTGCTTTTATCTTACATTTACCTCACACTCTCAGGCTTTTGCTCATATTTAGGAGACAATTGAATATGGTGCCTTGTAGAAATCTGCCTTTAATCTTGCCTGTCCTATTCAACCATATTTGATTCCCCCATCTTCTCAGATTTACCCTTTCATCTGTCATATTACGTCATCTTTCTCATCCCCACACGTGTACATATCATTAAAAAAAAAAAATGCTCCCTGCCCCTTATACTTCACTTTATTCCAGTTTCATCTCTACCTTCATGTATTTTCCATGTATCCATTCACTGATGTTCATATGGTCCTATGGTATTATAAATAATCTCCCATCACTTCCACCTCTCCTTTTATCTTCCCTTAGTCCGGGGTCAGACGAGCGTTTTGCAGAGCAGAAGGAACGTCCGTGAGAGTGGACGTTCCTTTCACTCTGACGCCCGTCTGGCCACCTTGCTGAGTGCAGTTAGTCACATATTGCGCTCGTCTGACCCTGGCCTTGGCCCACTTCTATTGAATTTCAACATGCCATGATTTGGTCTCCCTCACCAGCAAGCCTTTAATATTGGCAGAAGCCATATTGTTTCAGTAACAGGCGATTGCAAGTGGTCACACTCTGTCCTAGAGCTTCCTGCTTTTTTCGGACATTTATTTATATTGTCTTCTGCTCTTTCTGGTTGTGCTGGATGCGATTTCTTGGTTATTTCCGAAAAAACTGCGCACGGTGTCCTCTAAAATCCATGTACCATAGAATTTTACTCTACAGAGAAGCTGTGGTTCATTTTTCTGCTTGTATAAGCAGCTGGTCTTTCCGAAAATGGCATTTGGTGTATAATTATCCACTATAGGCTGCTAAAACCTGGGTGCATGCATAGGTTTTGGTTTCCCTTCTGTTGCTACAAGGCCCATATACCCATGAGATGCATCATAGGATCATATTGTCGGATCCATCCAGTGTTGCCATTCTTTGGGGTGATACTAGTTTACCTAATAAACATTATCTTATAAAAAAAAAAGAGGGGTATTAACCTCAGTGCCAAATTACACAACCTTTTGCACGTGTGATAACCGTATTGAGTAACCCCCAATTTAAAGCATCTGTAGCTTGTGATTTTTAGAGTCGGACCTGCCTTTAGACTATTTTGCGCCCTAGGCAAGACAAGCTACTTGCACCCCCCCAAAAAAAAGATGGATCTAATATATTGCCCCCAGCTCTCACATGGGTATATTTGCCCCCAGCTCTCACATGGGTATATTTGCCCCCAGCTCTCACATGGGTATATTTGCCCCCAGACCAGCTCACACATGGATATATATGTGTGTGGTGGGGGGGGGGGGTTGCAGGAAAATGCCTTTTTTTGTATATTGAAGTTGTGCAAGGTGCACATAAGGGCTCACTCATGGGGTTTTATTTTCCTCAAGTTATCTTTTCTTTTATTCTTTGGAAACCCCAAAATATACACTGATAAATGTGTATGAAACAGTCCCCCACTCCTATAATGACTATTTTTGATTAGCGACTTAAAAAGTAAAAACGTATGAACTGTACATATTGACTTACCTCAGATTTTTGGAATTTTGTGTACTGTTAAAAAATAAATGACGGTTCCACACTGGTCATTTTAGTAAGTGCAGTTTGACCAAATACAAGAGAAATTTAGTTCTAATTTTGGTTAAGATTGCTTGTTTAATTAGAAAAATGCAGTAACATGTCCAGCTTTATTTTTTAACTCTTTCGGTGCCGAGTTGTCTCATCCCTGTGTGCTGAGCTAATTTTCACAATGTGGACTGCTCATCATGTTTAAACATTCTTTAAACATTCATGGCGTTTTACAGCGGAACCCAGGCAAAATATATATATATATTTATCTTTTTTTTGCAGACCAAACAAATTAAGAATAGATCGCTTCTATCAGGTCTATTCAAAGAAAGGTGAAAATCAGGAGAACTGGCAAGACAAGAGAACAATCTAGGCGAACTAGCCAATTTGGAAAGTGAGATAAATGGGAGAATATTTCTTGTTTGGCTATTTTGACCTATGAATGTTCACTTCTCCAGTCATTCTCCTGAGTTTCACCTTTCTTTGAATAGACCTGTATGTGAATGTCATGTCAGAAAGCCGTGTCAGTTATAAATCGGATTTCAATACTTTACAGCAGGGCTCAAAATTTCAAGTCCCAAGCTACTAACCAGGCCATAAAGGTTACTCGCCACCAGTTGCTCCACCTAACCCCTACCCAGCCTTTAACTCTGCCTCTAAACACACAAAAGAATTTATTGTGCTGCCTGCGAGTGCATTTCTACTCGCCCTCACTTAATTTCCACTTGCCAAATGCTAGTAGGCGAGTGGAAATTTTGAGCCCTGCTTTACAGTATGTAAATGTATTTTTTCCATATATTTTAGGCTAGGGTCAGACGAACGCATTTTTCGCGTTGTCTGTGAAAAAGTGCGTTCGAACGAATGGACGCATTTTTTCACTGAATACGTGTTAGCGGTCATACGATGCGCATTTTCGTCCGTGATTTTGTACGGATCATCAATAAAACACTTTTTGTGTCTGGACGTTATGTTGGCAGGACATTAGCAGCGTCTGACGTCTCCTAATCACGCACACACGCCGCTAGCGGACGCAGCGCACTCTGTACGTCCGTACTAGCGGTTCTACGTTCTTCAAAAATGCGTTCGTTTGCCACTTGCGTTGCGCTGCCGCACTTTTGTGCGGCCGTTCTTCGTATGCTGCCCGGCATTGGACGTCATTCGCTGCTAGCACGGCCGTGATTTAGTGCTGCTAAACGCACGTTAATCTGACCCTAGCCTTATCCTGCCAACCTTTTGTGGTTATATATTCTATTAGCAATAATCAGGTGATTGTTTGGTGGTTTTTTTACGGTTTTCAAAGTGGGGGGGGGGGTCAGAGATGTTAATGTTTAGCCTCTCTGATCCCCTGCTCACAATTTAACCTTAGTGTCCCTTTCTAAGTGCTAGCTTTGTGCCGTAAGACTTTCCAAACTATTCTGTGACCGTTTAATGCAGTGTATTGCTCATATGGATGTACCGCTGTACAGGACACACATAAGCCTCTCATCGCTTCGTTGTGTTCTTCCATTGTGTAACAAATATTGTCTCTGCATTTGTTTACTAACCACGAGGCTGGAGGAAAGTAGGAGAATTTTATTTATAATTTATAGGCTTTAGTCAGTTTTCAAACCATTCTTGTATATTTTGTAATGTCTGTTACATAAGTTGCCGAATTTAACGTGATTTTCTTCCATTACGGAAAGTTCCTGTTCATGTGTTTTCTGTGACGAATAGCCTCTAATGTACCGACAGTCTTCGTAGAGTAATAATGGTATTTTGAAGAGAACTCCTTCTGTTTGGAATATAAATCAAAGATCAAACAACCTTGATCCTGCTTTGATCCATTCTCTCAAATATCCTATGTTTTCAAATGCCCTGGGAAAAAAAATAATCTTTATGAACTAAAGTATGTTTTTTGTTTTGAATTTATTGCAGCTTCTACCAAGCCTTGGATTTATAGAGGGAGCAATTTGGATGAAAGTTGTTTTTATTTTGCGACGATCAACAGATTTTTTTTAACCCAGAAAGGAAAGCTCTTTACATGATGATCCCTAGTTGTCCAATGGTAGTGGTCCTCTGGCTCTACGATGGTTCAGTAGCTCACCTTCTAGGTTAGTGGTTCCCGACCGCGGTCCTCAACAGGCCAGGTTTTGAGAATCACCTTGGGGAAATGCAAGCTGAATCCTGCGATCACTGAGCAGCAAGTCATTTCACCTGTGCTGTGCTTCAAATATCTGGAAAACCCGACCTGTTAGGGGTACTTGAGGACCGCGGTTGGGAACCACTGTTCTAGGTAAAGACTTGAAAGATCCTTGAGTCAGGTAGCCATTGGCTCCTAGAATTTCTCTTGGCTCCTAAACCTTTGGGTTTACTTAACACCAATTTCGATACAAATCTGTGTGTGTAGCTGGAATGAAATCATGTCCAGCATTACATTGTTCTCATTGTACAAGAATTGCAATGATTTGGTAACTTGTCTTGTATGAAAGGTAGATGGTTCTATCAGATAGTTTTAGAGGACCTTTTCTTAAACCCATAATTCCACCATTGTGTAAAGCCATAATCTGTATTTTTCTCAGACCTTCCCGTGTCTTCAGTCTATATATAAAAAATAAAATTAAAAAAGTGCTGGAGATGGAAGGGATTGAGTTTGCCCGAGGGACTGGACCTTGGTTTGGGAGGGAGTTTGTGGCAAAGGGACTGGAGGGTGGGGTGGTGGCACAGGAGTCCAGCTCTAAGTAAAGATCAAAATCTGGTGATACAGCTCTAACCACCCGGTGGCCGCACCCCACAGTCTGTGTGATGGTTTTGCTACTCTTGCATACTAATAAAAACAAACTGGTGACATCCAGCATAACCCTAGAACTTAATCACAGAGTAAAGCAGCAGCACATCTTCTCCAATCAGCTTTAAAGTAGTATCTGAGGTTATAATGTTTAACTCAGTCTGACTCTAATCGATTTTGTGTACAGCACACACGGTTTAATCGATAGTGATTCGCATCGATTAGTTGTTTCAGTCCTATTGAAGTTACAAAAATAGCTGCTATTGTAACCCCTGAAGAAGGCAGGCATTTCAGAGGGTAAATCTAAGCTGCAGGAGAGGCTTCATAGTGAAATGCCAGGCTTTTTCGTAGTTGCTGTACCATCATAGTGGATCTTCAAAGCTTGCTCCTTAGAGAAATCTTGTTACAAAGTTATTTCTGAAAGGTTCACCTTCTTTTTCTGTCTGCCCTGCTTTGAGTTATCTTTTAAAGCCACCTATAGATTGCTTTTATAAAAACGGGGTCTTTCTGCCGGATTAGTAACTCCCAATCTTTTTCAAATCAAATTTTCTAACTTTTAAAAATATTCGTTGTGAATCTGCAAAAAATAAAATCCCTATTCCTTCTTTAACTATTCCTTTTATTCTTTATGTATATTTGCTGTCAATTGCATGCGTTAGGAATTATATGCAGACGAGTTAACGACCCGGTGTCATTCTTGATCTCGTCATTTGAAGAATTTTTTTTTTTTTTTAATGGTGACATGTTTTGCAGAAGCATGTTAGGTGTCATTTATACACATGAGCAGGGACATCCTCTTCCTTTCCTGTTCAGGCTTGTGTTATGTGATCGACTTTTTTCTGCAGAAGTTTCCTTTTTGTGTTTGTTTTTGTTTTTTCCTTTCCTCCCCCCCCCCTTCCCTCAATGTATTAAGATACTTCCTTTTGGGGTTAATTTTCCTTGCCCATGTCTAGTCTATAAAACTTCATGCTTAGTCACTAATTATCAAAGTGTAATTGATAGGACTGCAAGAGATTATGAAAGCTAAGATGACAGCTTTACTGTCGTATTTAAGTGGTTTTCAATTTTATTTATATAGCAGTACTCTCACTCATACTCGTGCAAATGCCCCTGATATTCAGACGGTCTTACCGGATGTTATGAGGGCTGGTGCCGGCTGGCACAATACTCTAATATTCTGCCAGGTTCACAGCTGGCTTCATTCTAGCGAGTGGCTGCTGGCGTGTTTAAGTTAAATGTCACTATGGGACCTATGGCTTTGCTTTTTGCGCAGCCTTGTAAGATCTCGTGAGAGCGTGGCCGGAAGTCCCGGAGTCAAGTTTACACAGGAACACTCTACACATCCTGACCACTTTATATTTTTATAATGGTCGAGATGTCTGGAGTGTCCCAGCCCCCCCTGTCTTGCCTGAAACGCTGGTTGAAGTGGAAGAGTTTCCTCCAGCAGCCGGGGTAATTTGAAATACTGTAACTAGCGATGCCGACACACAGCGAGCATGTCACTGAGACCAAACGTGCTAATTGCTATTGACCAGTCTCGGGGGGGGGGGGCACGATGGAATCGACTGCCGCTACCCAATTATTTAAGGGCTAAAAAGGGACCTCCACTTTTCAGTATAGTGTTCCTTTAACTTAGCGAGCAGTCGCCTGCATGTGTGCCAGCCAGTGGACCTGGCAGAAGTTTATTACATTTATAACAACAATGTAGTTTGTGTTCTAAGGATGCGTTATTACTGTGGCGCGTTTGTGATACTCGTATACACACTGCACATTACTGTGCGTTTTATTGCTGTGGAGCCTTTTCACATACTATACTATACTATACTATACTATACTGTACTATATGTTAAGAAAATGGTATTGGTTACATCCATAGTTTACGTAACCTGTGATGTATAAATTCTGGCATAACCTGGATCATTTCCATGAGAATATTTCTATATATTTTCTCATTGTTATTTTATATTCTCAGCAAACAGCTTTTCATTCTTCCACTCCCATCTTGTACATAACCTGATTTTGTTGTAAGTAAATTTATTCTGCTCCTAAAATACTCTGGATATTCACATTCACTTCTTTCTCCCTCGCTATATTATTATTATTATTATTATTCTTTATTTATAAAGCGCCAGCATATTCCGCAGCTATAGAATATATACACTCACCAGACACTTTATTAGGCAATGCCAAAGCTTCCAGTAAGCTGAATTCATTTGGCAAAATCAAGAAGACACGTATAAGCCACAGTATTTTGAACATCCTTGGCACTCCTGACGAGCCACACTGGCAACGTGCGTCGAGTGCGCGTCTAGAGCAGGGAATGTCTTATTAAAAATCTACTATAATATCCGAATTGCGATACTATGGCCTTATAAGGTGTCTTCTTGATTTTGCCAAATGAATTCGGCTTACTGGAATCTTTGACACATTGATCAATAACAAGAACCCATTGGGTGAAATCATTATCCAAAATGTTTGTTGATTACATTGGCTTCCTCCCTGCTCTTCGCTATACTTTTATCATTTGTGTTCTGTTCTCTTTTACCCTTGATGCTTGTATTTATGAATCTGACTTTGGGTGCTTTACTTTAGAACCAAGTGGTGGTTATATAAAAATACTAGAGCTGCTCAAGCCAAATCTATTGCAGCACCAAATCCACTATATAGATATTTACGACTCTTGGGTATTTGCAAATTTGTTTGTGTTTATCACGATTTGGTACTAGGTTTTATCAATCCCATATTATGGAGTTTCATTAAAGGTTATGTTTTAAATATCACCCTGCAATTGTGGTCTGTCCGATTGTTTTCGGCTGATCAGCTACGTATTTTGTTTAGGGTTACCCCTCTGTTTGCTCTCTGTGACTCACTTATTTACTTTCAATCCTTATATATATTGGTTACATCATACTACATTTATGGCTGCACATTCATGATGCCAATCTCCCGTTCCACCGCATTCCATAGGTGCTCTATTGGATTGAGATCTGGTGACTGTCGAGGTCATTGGAGTACAGTCAACTCCTTGTCATATTCAAGAAACCAGCTTGAGACTATTTGAGGAGTGGCACCCGGTGTGGTCTGCTCTTGCCGTAGCCCTCCTGCTTCAAGGTTTGTCGTGTTGTACGATCAGATGGTATTCTGCATACCTTGGTTGTAACAAATGGTTATTTAAGTTACTGTTGCCTTTCTATCACCTCGAACCAGTCTCCACATTCTCCTCTGACATCAACAAGGCATTTTTGTCCACACAACTGCCCCTCACTGGATATTTTCTCTCTTTTGGACCATTCTCTGTAAACCCTAGAGGCGGCTGTGCGTGTAAACTCCAGTACATCAGCAGCTTTTGAAATACTCAGATCAGCCCGTCTGGCACCAACAACCATGCCACGTTCAAAGGCACTTAAATCCCCTTTCTTCCCCATTCTGATGCTCGGTTGGTGTGTGTCTGTGTGTGTATCACAGCTGTTTTCATATAGATATATCGATCTATCTCAAGGGTGGGGATATTTAAAAAAAATATACTTGTCCAATGGATTAAAGTGGTAGCCCAATCTACTTGCCCTGATAGGAAATTTAGTTTAAACAAAATAGCATTCAAACACATGAACGTCATCAACAAAGATGATTTTAAACAGAACACTTCTTAGTGGGTTGTATACGCTCTGCACTTTGCAGAGCACAGTACTGTGCGGTGTGTATGAGCATATCACAGAGCTCCACAGCAATAAAACTCACAAATAATTTGTTATTGATATGTAAATGAAATATTAACATAAATTAGTTGGAGGGGCCCAGCAGAAACACTGAACCTTTTGGGAATTACTGGGTGTGTGGGTACGAACTACTTGTTTCAACCCCCTGGAAACCCCTCAGGTACACACCTGGCTTCCCTCCCCACCCCAGATAGACACCCCTGCCCCCCCCACCCCAGATAGACACCCCTGCCCCCCCACCCCAGATAGACACCCCTGCCCCCCCACCCCAGATAGACACCCCTGCCCCCCCACCCCAGATAGACACCCCTGACTCCAGATGCACACCCTATATGCTGCATTAAGCACATGTGGGGCTGCTAAGAACAGGGGGCTGGGCCACTTGTAAAGGGGTGGGGTTTCAACCTGAGGGGACGGCTTTTTTTATTTTTGAGGTAGCAGAGTCCATGTGGGATGGGTAAATCCCTGTGTCTGTGACCAGGGGGCAATGAGCTTTCCCTCATTAATACACACAGACACAGCTGTTAATAGTTACACCTGGTCTGTGTGTCATGAGAGATCACTGCCCCTGCTCACAGACACAAGGATTAAAAAAATCACAGCCCTCCCACACAGACCTCGGTGCCCCTTATTCAGCAAGTCACTGGTGGGCTCCATCTTTCGGCTGACCGGGTTGCCTGGCTCTCCGTGGCATGAAAGAACGTTCAAAGCTCATGCTCTAAGCGCTCCCCTGCACTGAGCAGAGCTGCTCTATCGCCATTTGCCTGTATGACCTGTCAATCTGCAGCAAGGGGAGGGAGGGGCATGCCAGCATCTCTTCCTGCGCAGACTCTAATGTATGTAATCCAGCCATCCGCGCAAAATCTGGCCCCGGCAAGTACTGAGAACCTGCTTGCAAACCGAAGTTGCCGGTCTCTGCACCATACCCTCTTTCTGCCTGCCAGGCTAAAGCTTAAAGGAACACTCTAGGCTAAAAATCTCCCCCTTTTTTCTTATGTAGCGCTCACTCCCGGAGGAGCCGCTGAAAATGAACCACGGGTCAGTCTCCCCGCACTAGGGAATAAATATACTCCAACACAGTTGTGAGTTTTTATATTTATATAGTTTACTAAAATATTTGAGCAGATGTTGATACACGGTATTCACAAGTATTTTTACAGTATTTTCGTATCCCGGTAAAACGCGTAGCGGAAAAGAAACGAAACACGAGGCTTCGTATTTCGGAAAATAAAATATTCGCAACCGAACATAAAAGCAATGCAATTTCCCGATAGTTCAGAAAAAGGGACACGTAGCAAAACCCCAAACATACAATCCCTTCGTATTACGGCAAACGCGCAGCGGAAAAAGAGAAAAATGTATTCGGAACGTATCTTTGTCTTTAACCCCCGTTCCGATTCGCAAAAGGAAATGAGTCCTGCACAGGTTAAGTCCCAGAATGTGAAAAGTGTATCTGTGTATGTGTGGTACCCGGGTACTGTTCAACTGGCCAGTGAGTTTATTTAAGGAAGGTCTTCGACTAGTCAGTTGGGGCCCTGTGGACTTTAAAGAGAAAACAGCAGAGCGTCCTTTAATCATAAAACAGCCTTGGAGGCCTCTCACCCATCCGACGATTTCTTTAGGCTCCGCTGACCCAGGACGTCTCTCCACCCGATTTTGACTGGGGATACTAGCGGCCCGATCAGTTGTCTGACTCCACACAGCTTTTCCAGCTCACCGCCTGCTCTCCGTTCGATTCCTCCGGTCTGCAGCAATGCCTGGATCCCGGCGGGTCTTCTTCTCCTCAGCTTGGGTGATCTTCTCTGGACTAACAGGTCTCTCTTGGTCTCTGTTGGTCTCTGGCCTAGGCCCTCTCGTAATCTCTTCGATGCGTCTGCTCTCTTTCCTTCCCTGGCGCGCTCTGGAACTTTCTCCACGAGGCAGAGGATGTAAGTCTCCAGTCCCCACCCACTTCCTGTCTTCTTGCAAAGCATGCCGGGCATTGTAGTCCCAATGTCCAGTATCTCTGATCGCGATAGTCTCCATCTTGTGGCCAAAAATAGGTACTGCCACAGCAAGATTTTTAACACAGCGCTACACTTACATTAAAATATACCTATTCCCTACCTAGTTATTGTGTAAATATATATATATTTTTTAAATGTAATACTTACCCTAAAAACCACTTCTTTCCAACGGCGTTTTTTTTTTTATACTCCCCTCCCTCCTCTTCCGCTCCCGTCCTTCTAACTCTAACTTGGCTAATGATTTACGTGAGAAGCGTGCATGCGCGCCTCTCACGTAAGCCAGCCAATCAGCAGGCATCCTCTTCTAATTGGATTAGTGTTACGCGCAGAGGATGCGCGCCACACTAATCCCAGCCGCAGACTGTGCTGGCGGCTCGCTGCCGCCAGCTACTGCGGCGAGTTGGAGACTTCATCCTACTCGGCAATAGTCGGCAGAAGCGGGAAATATGAATCCCGCTCTGCTGACTGGCAGCTGGGAGGGCGGAGTAAAGTCCTCTGCGTCGCTTGGCTGTTTTCAGCCGATCGGCTGAGTGGAGGGAGGGGGGACAGAGGGCGGCATACTCAGGGCATCATGTCCACCTAAAAAAGCTTAGGTGGTCATGTTGCCTAGAGTATCCCTTTAAGAGCAGCCACTTGTCTTGGACCTGGATCAAGCTGTTCTGGGCGTCTGGCTATATAAATTGCCCATTCCGGATACACACACACCACATACACACACCCCTACTGGAAAAAAAATTAAAGGTTTATTATATAGTGCCAACAGCGCTTTACAATAACCAAAGGGAATGAGATACAGATAAATGGACATAGGATGAAAACAAGAGGTGTAGCGGGCCCTGCTCATAGGAGCTTACAATCTAGAGCAGGGTTTCCCAAACCTGTCCTCAGGACCCTCCGCCTCGCCAGGTTTGCAGATATCTGAAGCACCGCACAGGTGATATTATTTGCTGCTCAGAGATTGCAGGATTCAGTCTGCATTTCCCCATCTGCAAAATCTGGTCTGGTTGAGGGTCCTGAGGACAGGTTTGGGAAACCCTGATCTAGAGGATATAATATTGTGTCCTACAAAATACCCTTACGATTTTTAACATGGTGCTTGATTGATCTTCTTTTAGATCTTCTAATTTGAGTGTGTATTTACGTGTAAGAATCTTCTGAGAACATGAGGAACTAATATATTCCTAAAAGTAATACTGTTTTGGTATATATTTTCATTCTCTAATTTGCATCTAGCAACCCCCTATCTTTCTCTGCCTCTGGAAGTCATTTCCTTTTTTTTCCTCTCTAATTTTTTAGATACCTTGCACTCCCTCCGCTCCTGTCCCATCACCCTTTTGTTGGCCTCAACCACCATACCCGACAATTGCTTGACCGTGACTGTATTTCCCTTATGTCCTTACTTTTTTCCTGCCCCTGGTCACAATGTCCACATCTTTTTCTCTGTATCCATCCCCCTTACCCTCGCCTTTTCCTTGCCCCTGGCAGCTGTGCCCTTTGGTTTTCTTTTTCCTGTAGCCCCTTTATCCTCCAGCCTCTCATCTTTAAGTCCGTGCAACTCCCTCCTCCCTTCCTCTCACCTTCCTGTGATCTTTTTGATCTAGAAATGAAAAATAAACACAAGATGTGGTTTAGATAGAACATCGAATAGAGCACATTTTTGTATTTTTTTTAATTAAAATCAAAAGCAGACTCCCACTACTATTTAGCTTTTTTCAAAGGGTTGGTAGACCGAGAAAAGGATCATACTTAAGATGTGTTGCACACGATCCTAAAGAGGAGAAGAAAAGCACAATCTAAGACTTCACAATAGGCAGACTCAATGGACCACTTAATTTTCACAGCCGTTGCTGTTGGTTTTATTTATTTTTCTCTCCTCCTGTCTGTTCCTTTTTTATATTGTCATCTTCAATCTTAAAAATATATATATATATATGTGTGTGTGTATATGTGTGCATGTATGTATACTTGAAAACGAGAGAAATCTCAATGTATCCTTCCTAGTAAAATCCTTTGCAAATAGATATATTTATTTATCTCCTATGAAACATGTCAATGCCCACAACAAGTCACAAGTGCCCAGGTGCAAAAAAATATTTAGAACAGGTAGCTGAGGAATGCACTCACGGACTTCAACATTAGGTTAAAAAAAATGTTGTTTCATTAGGTCAACATTAAAGAGATCCTGTAATCATTTCCCAACGTTTCGGCCCTCTTGAGAAAGGATCCATGAGGGCTGAAATGTCTGGAAATGATTACAGGATCTTTTTATTGTTTATCTAATAAAGCATTGTGTGTTTTTGGGTTTTTTTAAACCTATTTTTTGAAGTCCCTGAGTGCATCCCTCAGCAACCTGTTATTAGGGATGCGCCGATACTAGTATCGGTGCCAATACTGCTTTTTGTACGAGTACTTGGTACTTGTGCCAATTAGGGCTGAAACAACTAATCGATTAATCGATGATTTAAAATAGTTGTCAACTATTTCCATTATCGATTAATCGGTGTCGATTGATCGTCCTGTGTACAGCACACACTGTTTAGAATCAGACTGAGTTAAACGTAAATAACCTCAGCTTCGGAGCCGATTGGAGATGACGCGCCGCTGCTTTGCTAGGTATGATTTAGTTCTAGGGTTATGTCAGACACAACCAGTTTGTTTTTATTCTGTTTACAACAGTAGCAGAACTATAACACAAACAATAGGATACTGCCACTGGGTGAAGTAGCTGTATGCCTGTGTTTTAATCCTTACTTGAAGCTCGAGTCCTGTGCCCACCACCCTCCCTGCCACACCCTCTTTGGTTGGGAACTACCATTCCCTCCCTTTGTCTGGTTCCTTTCCCCAAACTCACTCCCACACTCAGATTCAGTCTTTTGTCCATATCCACTCACACTCAGGGCAAGCCACTTGATCAAAGTCACTCCCTTCCTCCTCCAGTCCCTCCTCCCACTCAGTTTGTTCACGAAATTATTTAAAAAGGACACTCCCCTTACCCTGTCCACTTTAGCTTTTTAACCCCGTTTTCAGGTTGACCTCATCATCTATGACCAGGTGCTTGTAGCCACGTTCATTTGAGAAAGCAAACATGGGCTTAAGCTGCGCATGCATTATCAACCCATCCCTCTGACCAAGCACTCGCATACCTTGTGTGCAAAGTACACAAGATACGCAATTTGCATATGTACGTCCAAAAGTTCCGTACACTACGCAAATTTCTTATGAAAAAAGGGGGAGGGGTTGTGTTGATTTTTTTTTTTTTACATAAAACTCCTATTTTTTTTATTTTTTATATCGATGAATCGATTAATCAAAATAATAATTTGCCAACTAATCGATTGAGAATAATCGCTAGTTGCAGCCCTAGTGCCAATGCCCCAATACCAGAAGCTAGCGCGGGCCCGCTTGCCGGTATCTGCGGGGGCTGGAGATGCAGGCCGGATGCATTTAAAAGCGTTACTGAGTGGCCGTCGGGCTGTGCAGGCTGTTAGTGACGCTGAGATCTTGCAGGAGTGCGTCATTGCCCTGTGATTGCCTGGTAACGTGGCCAGCCGGAGGGGATCGCTGGCCAAATGCTTTTAAATGCATCTGACCAGCTTCCCCAGCGTCTGTCTGAGGTCTGTATACATGAGTGGGTATAGCTGGTCTGAGGTCTGCAACATATACATGTATCTGGGTGTACATATATCTGAGATGAGGTGTGCGTGGTCAGGGTGTGTGCAGGCAGTGGGTAAATGGGGTGTCATTTCAATATTAACATAAACTGAACAGGCTTTCAGCAAAATCCCAAATTATTTATTGGAAAGCGTCACATGACATCAAAGTATCGTTACTTTTACTCAGTCCTAAAAATGTGCTATCGGTGCAACCCTACTTGGTGTGTGTGTGTGTGTGTGTGTAAAATTGTTGACTTTTCCGTGACCGTCTATAGAGGACCTACAAGTGCTTTTCCATTTATGGTACATGTCTAATTTGTCTGAATTATTGTCCTATAATGCTGTATGTGTATACATCTATATTTGTGTATACATCTATATTTTACACATAATGTTTATAAAAAACACCTTTTTTCACTTAATGTAAAAGGTGTTTGCTAAGGACACATGGCATCTGTGACAACTTGCCACAATTGAGTCAAACGTTGGATACAAATGCGCTGGAACCAGTCGACCTTTCGTGGTGAGGATTTGTGTAGGATAATCTGTACATTTATGGCATACAACGGCACAATTGTAGTGTCATGTGGCTACTTCATCCAGAGTGTTTGATGTCCTGCTCTCAGGGGATTTAGTGAAATAGCAAGAGTTCTAACGCTCCAATGTCAAACGTCTCTATCTTTCAGTTACAAAATGCAAAGCATTTGTGGGCTTATCAATTTAATCTGACTAATCAAGCTTCATGTTAGTTTTCCTTTTTTTAATTCACTAAGGATATGATTCGTGTTTTGTTGTTTTTTTTGGACATTGAAACATTGCCCAAAGGCATGGAAACAACATTGCCTTGTTTTGGTTGCACAGCCATCATAAAATATGAAAATGGAGAAGTATAGAAAGAGACCCCCACTCCCTCGCTCTTTTAACACTTTGGACCCCAACCCGACCTAGGGCCCTATTCCAAGGCTGGTGTAAACGTAACCATTCCATTGACTATAATGGCTTGGTAAGTTTACAACAGCTCTGGTTAAGTTAGCACCAACTTTGGAATAGGACCCCTAGCCTGTAACGGGGAGCTGGTAAGAGGGAAAATCAACATGCGCAGATTTCCCTTATCGACTCCGTTTCGTAGCTTCTACCGTCCCAGCCTCAGTATTTGTGGCTGGGATCGGAATAAATGTGCGCTGCATGCATCTGCTCTTGGATAGCATAGGTCTCGATGGAGCCCAGCACTTTGCAAGCGCTTGATTGTGCAGGGGCCCAGAAGAACACTGGGAACTGTTTTCTCCAGTCTTCCACTGCCGGAGTCCAGAGGAAGCAACAGATCCCACCCTCTTCACCATGGGAAATGCTTTTGCAAAAGGCTTAACCCCTTCACTGCTGAGCCATTTCACGTCTTAAAAAAAACACTTTACTTTTCTGTATTATTATGGTTATTATTTTTTTTCTTTACTTTAAACATGGTCATGTTTGGTATCGTTGGAAAGGCCATGCTCTGGCCTTTCTAATGATACCAAACATGACCCTGCTAGCTGAAAACAGGAGATACCTGGGTTCAAAGAACACTGATCTCCACCCCCATCTTTCCTTACGAGTCAATGAGGACGTTCCCCACACGTCCTCAGCAGTGAAAGGGTTAAGGGTCATTATTCATTTATGGATGCCAGCTCGTTTTGTAGGAGAAAGCACTCGTTTGGAGTAGCTTCTCCTGTAGGAAGGCTAGTTTACAGTATGCAGCCGCTACCGGTTGTGATGGCTTCAGTTTCAGGCATTAGCTTAAAACACCTATTGCAGCCGTTTTGTCCAAAATCTCCAGATGTTTGTTTAACGTCTTGATTGCTAACATTCGTAGTTAAAGAATCCCTGGTTGTCTAAGCCCACTTCTCGACATCATTATGCAAGACTTTTAATCTATGTAAAACATGTAGAATGGAACCTTTTTAGAAAATCTGTCAACGGTGTTGTTTAGGGGAATTAAAGCATAATTTGGCGTTTTTATAATTGCTAGGGCTGCAACGAATGGTTATTTCCATAAACAATTAGTGCCATATTACATAGTTGGTGCCAACTTAACCAGAGCTGTTGTAAACTTAAAACCTCCACAGGCTATAATGGCTCTGGGAAGTTATCAACAGCTCTGGTTAAGTTAGCACCAACTATGTAATATAGCCCTTAGTTGGCCGATTTTTTTTTTTTTTCGATTAATCGATTCATCGGATATCAAATTGTTTTAAAAAATTTTTGCAATTTGCCTAGTGTACATAACATTTGTATGTAAATACACACCAGGTACGCAAGAACTTGGTCAGAGTGATAGATTGATGCTGCGTGCGCAACTCAAGCTCCTGTCTGCTTTCTCCCTGAACAAAATGCTGCTACGAGCACTGGTAGACATGATGATGTCAGCACACGAAGGTGGGGGACACTCCATGCAGCCTGACCATGTGCTCAGCGTCTGTCCTTTTTTAAAATCATTTCATGAACAAACTGGAGGGGGGGGACTGAGGATCAGAAGGAGTACGTTTGGGAAAAGGCCTGGACCTGCGTGGGAGTGAGTTTGGGCAAGATACGGGACAGGAGTTTGGGAAGGACTTTGCGTGGAAGGGACCAAGACCAATGGGACTGATGGCAGCTCTGGACTGGAGGGTGGGGTGATGGCATAGGACTCCAGCTCTCCAAGTAAGGATAAAACACTGGTGGCACAGCCCCAACCACCCAGTGGCAGAACTGCACGGACTGTGTGATATTTATGCTACTGTAGTCTAATAAACTGGTGACGTCCAACATAAGAATAGAACAAAAGTAAAGCAGCAGCATGTCTTCTCCAAACTGCTCCAAAGTAGTATGAGGTTAATGTATAAAACATAACTCCTGGCAGTTGCTGCCGCTCCGGTGAGTATGGGCGCGATGCCATTTTTTCTGTATTTAGTATGAGGTTAATGTTTAACTCTGTCTGACTGTAAACAATATGTGCTGTACATAGACAGATTAATTGAAAATGAGAATAGTTGACAACTATCATCGATTAGTTGTTTTAGCTCTAATAATCCCGTAATATATATATATATTTATTTATTTATTTTAGGGTTCTGTGTAATAACAGATCCAGGATGCATAAAAGTGAGACAGAGGTTATTTGCATATCCTACCCAGAATTCCTTGCTGCATATGGGGAATGTGGCACAGGAGCTCTGGGATGCAATTCTTTGAATTGCTATGATGTGCAGGTGGCTTCTGCAATATTAAAATATATATATATATATCTACCTATACCTTTCTGTATCACCTGGGTGCTGTTAGCCAAGGCAAAGCAGGTGTTCTAGGATTGCTCTCGAGAGGACTAGGGAACGGGGTAATTTGTGATGTCTCAATCTTTTATAGTACATATAAACATAGCAATTGCACTAATACATGTCTATGGCATCTGCAATCCCAAATGGTACCCCCCTCCCCCAATTCCACTTTGCTCTTAAAAAATCCAGTTGGTTATTTCATGGCATAATAGTCATGTTTATAGGCACAATTCTGTATGATGCTGAATGAAAATTTGCTCTTTTTTTTTTTTGCCAGCTGGCCATTTTTTCGCACCAGTTATTGAATATCCGCTTCAGCTGATTTCCCCCCCCTCGATCAGTCGACAATTTAACAAACAAATCGGCATGCAGCCAATATTTTGTTCCCACCGAAACAATGGCCAATAGAATTGTGTGTGTATATAAAGGGTTAACGGCTCCAAGCATCTGGTCTTACTAATTCTACACACTATCATGGCCCCAGGTTATGCTGCTCTAGCGCCCCAAAAACCATTGCACAACAAATTCTTCTGCCATCACAAAATTTAGGCATTTCAATACCCCCTTAATTACATACCACCCCCTATCTAGGGCCCCAGCCTATCACATAAATACCCAAAATGGGAAAATTAAAGCTCTTCGGGAAACATGCGAATCAAGTAGAGCCAAAGACAGGACTAGGATTTTAATGACACCCAAATTGACTTTGTAGGGTCATTATGTTGGAGGTGGGGGGTAGGGATTCACCTAGGGCCGAGACAACTAATTGATTAATGAAAATAGACAACTATTTTCATTATTGATTAATTAGCTGTTGATTAAACAGTGTGTGCTGTACACAAATCAATTAGCGTCAGATCAAGATAACCGTTATAACCTCCAGCGTCTGCTTCGGAGGTGATTGGAGAAGATGCGCTGCTGCTTTACTCTGAATGATTTAGTTCTTGGGTTATGTTAGACATAACCAGTTTGTTTTTATTCAGTTTACAATTGCTAGAACACAAACCCTGGGATACTGCCACTGGGTATTGGCACTGTACCGCTGGTGTTTTATACTTATTTGAAGCTGGAGTCCTGTGCCACCACCCCAACCTGCCTGCCACCGCCTCTTTGATTTAAAGCTGCCATTCTCTCCCTTTGGTCCGGTCCCTTCCCACAAACTCCCTCCCACAATCGGGTCCGGTCTTTTGCAAAAATCCACTCCCTCTCATACTGGGGTCAAGTCCTTTGCCCAAACTCACTCACTTCCACCTCCGGACCCTCCTCCCACTCAGTTTGTTGCAGAGATTATTGTAAAGGGACACTATATGCAACCTGACTATTTTAGTTTATTAAAGTGGTCAGGCTGCATGGAGTGCCCCCCTTCTCACCTGCTCTCGTGCTGACCTCATCATGTCTATCTGAGCGCTCTTGGCAGCTTTTGTTCGGGGAGAAAGCAGACATGGGCTTAAGCTGCGAATGCAATATCAATCCATTAATATGACGAAGCGCTCACGTACTTTGTGTGTGAAAAGTATGCAATTTGCGTATGTACGAAAGTAATATACATGCTCAGATTGCTTATGGGGAAAATAGGAGGGGCAGGGGTTGATTGATCTTTGTTTTAATTTTTATTTTATTTTTACTTAAAAGGAATATTCTTTTTTATTTTATCCGCTTAATCGGCCAACTAATCGATTATGCAAATAATCACTAGCTGCAGCCCTAGATTCACTGATATCAGTATCAATGCCGATACTGGCATTTGCATGTGTACTTAGTACTCGTGCAGATGCCCATGATACTGGAAACCAGCACTGAGCTGGCTTGCTGGCATTAGAGTGGCTGGGGCGGCTGGCAGAATGATCAAACAGCATTTTACCAGACCCCTGCGGCTGGCTGCGTTACAGCGAGCGGTGGCCTGCAAAAAATTAGAGCGGCCGCTGGCTGAGGGCCTCCAGCCACTACATCGCGAGATCTCTGGGTTTGCGAGATAACGACCTGTGCAAGATCACGGCAGGAGGTTCCCACCGAGCGGCCATTACAAACCTTTGCCAATGGCTACTCGCTGGAATGCGGCCAGCTGCAGGGTCCTGGTAGAATGCAGTCAGAGCATTCTGCCAGCCACCCTAGTGTCTGTATCTGCGGTCTGGAATGTGTTGGGTATACGTGTATCCGAGGTCTGGAATGTTTTAGGTATATATGTATCTGAGGTGTGTGTGTGTGTGTGTTCATGGTGTATGCGGGCAGTAGGTAAATGGAGTGCCTGGCCATACATTTCAATCTTAACATAAACCGGACAGGATTTCAGCGAAATCCTAAATTATTGGAAAGCTGTCACATGACCTTTAAAGTACTGGTACTTGTATTCGTTCTTAAAAAAAAAATCTAATGGTATGTGTGTATCCCTAGGGGGTGGCATTACCTATCATTCTTTAAGCATAAGAGTGTCCATTTTTCTTGACTATAATTTTACAGCTTTTGGTTCTTGCTCTGTGTCACAAATGAAAATAATCTGTACGTTTTTCAGACCTCAAGCTTCCTCAGCAGGTGTAGTATGCAAACACTTTGAGAGTGCTGAGCTTTTGGGGTTTTCAAGATCAGCATGTCTATAACACAGACTGCACAAAGCGTATCGGCTCAATATGCAAAGACTGTCTCAGTGGTTTGAGAGGGCAATCGTTTGGACCAGATGCTTCTTATACATTGGTGGCCTATCTCAATGACTGATAACACGACACGTTGAGCTTCATGATCTGATCTGTCCATCGTTTGATGAGATGTCACAGAAAACATGTCGGTCAGTGACGAGAGCACTCAAAAAACGTTTTCAGATGTCCTAATGTACGAATAATTCAGAGAACAGTAAAGTGTTGGCAAGCAAATAAGTGTGTGTGTGTGTATTAAATCCTGCTTTCACCCTCCTCTGATAGCATTACAGCACTTACTAGGATTACTTTTTGGGACCACTCTGCCTTTTTTTTTGGCCTGGAATTGTTTAACGTTTCATTTTGCATTCTATTGAATCTCCAGCTCATTGGCCAGTGACTTTACGGAGTGTGTATTCTACTTTTTATTTGTAGGAAGAAGTCGGATTTACCAGAAATGAAATGATTGTATTGTTGTGCTATCCCAGATTTCACTGTGGATGTGCCCCCCCCCCCCTCTCTTCCGAGAAGCTTAGTGGAGTCTCAAATCCTCCGGTGCAGATGTCGGCGCGGTTAGCTGTTAACATAAAGGTTGCGTGTGGAAAAGTGACTCGGGTCCTTCATGTAAAGTGATCAGCGGGGGTTAAAAGGGTTTGCTGAACAAACAAGGTAGTTTTGGAAGTTTTTAAGGGTTGAGTCTCCCCACAAATCATTCTTTCGCTTGCCCCATCACCCCATTAAAAATCCTGTATACCAGGGACACCACCTCTCGTTGGTTTGGCGGTACAGTGTTTATCCATAGATGATACTTTGTCTTTGTAGACATGGCAACATGTGGAATGCCGCTCTGCTGTCATGGAGACCACTTTTTTCCAAGGATGCAACTCAAGGGGGCTTATGGTTACATTAAGGGAGCTCACAGTGAGGGTCACAGTTCTCTTTAATGAGTGTACGGATAACACGTCATTGCCGGTTTCTGTATATCAGCCAAATAACAAATGATTTAGGTAAACCAAAAAAATGGTCGGAGCTGTGGCAATTGAGTTTTAATGTGGATAAGTGCAAGATAATGCACCTGGGACGTAAAAACCCAAGGGCTGAATATAGAATATTTGATACAGTCCTAACCTCAACATCTGAGGAAAGGGATTTAGGGGTCATTATTTCAGAGGATCTAAGGGTAAGTAGTCAATGTAATAGAGCAGCAGGAAATGCTGGCAGAATGCTTGGTTGTGTAGGGAGAGGTATTAGCAGTAGGAAAAGGGAAGTGCTCATGCCACTGTACAGAGCACTGGTGAGACCTCACTTGCAGTACTGTGTGCAGTACTGGAGACCGTATCTCCAGAAGGATATAGACACCTTAGAGAGAGTTCAGAGAAGGGCTACTAAAATGGTGTACGGCTTGAAGGAGAAAAGTTACCAGGAAAGGCTTAATGATCTTAACATGTACAGCTTGGAAAAAAGACGAGACAGAGGAGATATGATAGAAACATTTAAATACGTAAAGGGAATCCACAAGGTAGAGGAAGGGAGTATATTTAAAAGGAAACAAAGCAGCAAAACAAGAGGACATAGTCTTAGATTAGAGGGGCAAAGGTTTAAAAGTAACATCAGGAAGCATTATTTTACTGAGAGGGTGGTGGATACATGGAACAGTCTTGCAGTAGAAGTGGTAGAGGCCAAAACAGTAATTGAATTTAAGCAAGCATGGGATAGGCATAAGGCTATCCTAAACAAAAGATAAATCCAGGTAAAGTATCCATGTAATTGGGCAGACTAGATGGGCCGAAAGGCTCTTATCTGCCGACATTTTCTATGTTTCTATGTCTGTAGGATGAATCTGCACACAGTTCTTTTTGTTGTTCTGAGACTACAAATAGCTTCTCAATCTAAAGATTTGGTGGTTTTATATACAATATAAATGCGGGACAGCTTCTCTCCCCTTTCCCGCACGTTTCAGTAGGGTGTATGCACCGGTATGTGTTGCTGGTTTTTCTCGTTTTCTAAACGGCCAGTTAAAAATCAAAACAAACGTTTTATAAAGGAAGCGCAAAACATGGTCATTTTACTTGACTGCAATCAAGTGTAGATAGAGATCCCGTCATTTTTTCTTCTTTACCATTTATCTGAAGCGGGGTTTTCCAAACCTGTCCCCAGGATCCCCTGACAAGCCAGGTTTTCCAGATATCTGAAGCACAGCGCAGGTGATATGATTTGCTACTCAGTGACTGCAGGATTCAGTCTGCATTTCCTCAAGGTGATCCTTAAAAACAGGCCTGTTAGTGGGTCCTGAGGACTGGTGTTGAGAAACCCTGATCTAAAGAACAGTCAAATAGTGTCAAGACCTAGAAAGGATCCGTATGCACACACTGTAATATTTTTCTTCTTCGACGCACTCCCTGTCCTCGTAGCTGCTATTGCTGGTGAATAAGCTTCTACAAAGCCTACCAATTTTTAAGCTCCAGACAATGTATTGTATACATTTATATACAGGACATACTTGAAAACGAGAGAAATCTCAATGTAACCTTCCTGGTAAAATACTTTGCAAATAAATAAATAATATAGATTTGTGTAGGATAAGCCCACGAAATACAATTCTAGGAGCCATTGGCTAGCAGGGGCTGGGACTTGTCAAGCCCTGGAGAGGCGGATGGACTGCTCACATGTATTGAAGATGTGTAATCACTCTCTCTTGACGTCTCACAAAAAATAGAGGCAGGTTTTATGTTTTTCCCCTCGTGTTCCAAGACTCCAAAAAGTCCCAGCACTCATGGGCTCTGTTGAAAGTGTCTTTTTTTCCGGATGCCTTACACACTAAGGTGCCAGCTATGTTTCAGCCTGTTGGCTTTTGGTGTGCAGGGATCTCCTCCACATCACATTTTAAAGAGTTCTGGGGAGGGGGGGGGTGCTCCACACACCCTGGCCACTTTAACCCTTTCATGCCGCAGGGCATACCTATGACTTCAATGGGCCTTCTCCCAACCCTGCCTACTAGCTGGCATGCACTTCCCGCTGCTGCGGGAAGGCCTGAGGCGCGTTCAATACTTCAGCCGCTGCAAGTGCTAAGTTAGCAACTTGCCATTGAACGCCGTTCTGCCGCTCAGCGCTCAGCACTGCTAACTTAGCACTTGCAGCGACCCGAGGAGATGCTGTGAGTAGCTGAGTGTGACGTAGTAAAGATGGCCGCCGCCATGAAGCAAGTAACAATTCCGTACGGCAATATTAATTTTGAGGTTTTTGTTCACCAAAGCACAAAATATTTATTATTTACCCCTGCACATAGACCTATATTACAGTTCAATTTATATTTTGTTTCATAACGTTTATTCAATAAAAACTATCCATTTGTGGTGTGTGCATACAGAACGGAATTGTGCTGACTGCTTTCCTTTATCATATATACCTCAACTGTTGTCCGAGTCCTACGAAAAACAATCTGAATCTTTAAGAAATCGTCGGCCATTTTGGATTCGAAATTCACATCCAAAGCATTCAATGACACTGCTGCAGCAATTCAGCAGCTGCTAAGGTATTGAACGGGGCTCTGGTTCAGGCTGTCCCCAGTAGCCAATGAGGCGTGTCTGCTGTGTCGGCGAGCTGAAAGAGTGCCGGCCTCAGCAGCCAGGTAGTGGGGCCTACTAGTACACCCCGGCCGGCGGTAAAGCCTTCCTGTCGGGCACCACCTGCCTGGTGTGAAAGGGTTAACAAGCTAAATTGGTCAGGGTGTGTAGACTATCCCTTTAAGTGCAAGACGAGGAGCTTTCGCCTACTCGGACGTATAAATGTCTTTCAAAGTGACTCCAAGAAACAAATGTATGTATCAGCAGATGTGTCCAGTAATTGTATGTAGGGCTGCAACTATTATTCTCATAATCAATTGGTTGGCAAATTAGTTTTTTCGATTTAATCGATTCATTGGATAAAAAAAATATAAAAAGTTGTTTCCTTAAAAGGAACAGTATGTAAATAATCAACCCCTGCCCCCTTCCTTTTTTTTTTTTTTTGTAATCCATTTCCGTAGTGTACATAACTTTCATTGTACATACACAAATTGCATACTTTTCGCACACAAGATACAAGAGCACCTGGTCACAGTGATGGATTGATGCAACTTATGCCCATGTCTGCGTTCTCCCCAAACGAACACTGCTACGAGTATTCAGGTGGACATGATGAGGTCAGCACGAAATCAGGGTGAAAGGGGTAGGACAGTCCACGCAGCCTGACCACTTTAGTTTATTAGAGTGACCCTTTACAATAATTTCATGAACAACATAGCGAGAGGAGGGTCCGGAGGTGCGAGTGCGTTTGGGCAAGTGTTTGACCCCAGTGTGACATGGCCCGGTCTTTTGCCCAAACCCACTCCCTAAGTGTGGGAGGGAGTTTGTGGGAAGGGACCGGACCAAAGACGGGGTGGCAGGCAGCTTGGGGTGGTGGCGCAGGATTGCAGCTAAATGTAAGAATGAAACGCCAGCACCCACACCCAGTGGCAGTATCCCAGGGTTTGTGCTATAGCCCTGCAACCGTTTTAAATGAATAAAAACAAACCGTCTATGTCTGACATAACCCTAGAACAGGGGTCAGTAACCTTGGCTCCCTGATGCTTTGGGAACTACATCTCCCATGATGCTCAGTCACCCATTAGGCTGACTGAGCCACATGGGAAATGTAGTTCCCAAAACATCAGGGAGCCAAGGTTGCTGACCCCTGCCCTAGAACTAAATCATACAGAGTAAAGGAGCAGGTACGTCTTCTGCAATCGGCTCCGAACCGGAGTCCGACTCCGAGGTTCTGACTTTAACTCTAAACAGTTTGTGCTATACACAACCAATACTAACCCATAAGGAGGATAGTTGACCACTATTTTATCGATTAGTTGTCGACTTTAATGGTTTCAGCCCTAATTGTATGTGCATGATTGTCCAGACTCTCATTAAATGCATGTGCAATGTTATTTTGTACCGTTTGGAAATTGTTAACCACATTTGTTGGTGTCAGGTACTGAGACTTTCATAAAAAAAAAATTTTAAATCATGCCCACTCGTGTTTTTAATTTTACTGACATAATGAAAACCACCCTATTAGTTTGGTGGAAAATACTCCTTTACATGTAGAGGATGCATTAAGTTCCTGCGTATAGTGTTTTGTATCATTTTTCAGAGCGGTTCTATCGCCTTTGAAGATCTCCTCTCCATGATTTCTTTCATATTTTTATTTTAGTTCCCAGAGTGTGGCTTTTACGGGATGTATGACAAGATTCTCCTGTTTCGACATGACCCGAACTCTGAAAACATCCTGCAGCTGGTCAAGTCAGAATCTGACATTCAAGAAGGAGACCTTATTGAGGTGGTACTATCAGGTATGGTTCCTTTTTAAGAGCATGAAAGCTTTTTTTATTGGAGAATCAAAAACCGTGAGAGGTACATTTAAATGATAGGCATGTCATGTATTGGCAAAATATTTTGTTTCCAAGTTTCATTTCGTTTGACAATTCTGGTCACTGAGGTTTGTCTGCATTTACTTGGATTGTCGATATTTTTTTGCCCACAATTTTCCCAAACTCCAGTGTGCATTATCATTGGTTTGTCTTTTACTGTAGAAATGCAACAATGCCATTTTAGGAGACTTTATTGCAGGTAGTTGCTGATTCTGATTACTGATATTTTAATGTCATGTGACCGCTTTTCAATAATATAAGATTTTGCTGAAAGCCTGTCCAATTTATGTAAATATTGAAAGATATTACCAGACACCCCAATCAACAACTACACAGGTCTGCACACACCTTACCCTGGGTTCACACCTGAGCGTATCTCATATGCGTGTTTTTGTCGGGCGTTTTATGAGCGTATTGCCTGGCGTTTTCTATAATTAGAAAAGCGTGTCGTACGTGCGTTTTTTTGATTGACTACGGAGGCATCCAATGAAAAAGACTTCCTGAGATGCACCATTTCCGTTACCTGTGTCTTTAACAGAGGAGAGTGTCTTGTTTGCAATCTGTTAGATGGATATCTACAAACGACGATGCACTGCAGCAATAGTTGCAGTTCCTCCATGTTTCCAGGTAGGCCGAAAAGTGTGCCTGAAGTCCCCAGGGTGTGATCTTTTGTGCCTGTTGCCATGTGCAGAGCGCCTGTTTTTAAGGACGCAAATGCCCATTTCAGCGCGTTCACGTTGAAGTCTATGGTCGCACACACTCTGTAATACACCCCAAAGAAGCACCTGTACTTCTTTGGGTGTAGGGCGTTTTACAGCGTGTTCCTACGTGCTGTAATACGCCCAGGCGGGAACCATGCCCATAGGAAATAATGGGATTTGAATGTTTGAGTGTTTGACAGCGCGTAGGAACGCGTTGTAAAACCCCCAGGTGTGAACCTGGCCTTAGACATGCACGCACATACACCTCAAGCTCACAGATGCACTCACTTCGGGCGCGTTCACCTCAGACACGCTGGGACTGGCTGGCAGAATGCTATTTGAGCACCCAGCTCACACAGGGATATATACCGGCCTCCAGCTCACACAGGGATATATACTGGACCCCAGCTCACACGGGATATATATGCGCCCCCCGCTCACTTGCCGCTCCGAGCGTCTTCTTCCCAGTGCGCGTGGGCAAATGATGCTGCCGGGCTGCTCGTTGAAGTCTGCCAGCCGCGATCTCGCGAGATCGCGGCTGGTGGACTTCAACTATGGATCTTGTGCCAACACAGTCGGCCCCACGTGCCGGGTGTGACACGCGTGCCATAGGTTCGCCATCAGTGTCCTAGAGCCTTGTTATAAGGTCTAGTGAGAACACGCTGCAAGCCCCGGCGGAGCTGTGTTATAACTTAAACATGCCAGCGGCCGTTCACTGGAACATCGACAGTCTTCTGCCAGCCGGCCATCTCATACCATCAAGTAATCCACCCCAGTGCTATTTGTATGAGTACAAATATGCAGTATCTGCACAAACACTGATCCTCGTATTGATATCTGTGCATCTTTACTTAACTGCACAATTGATTAAAATAATCTGTAGAGCAGATGGTCCACCTGGATGCCCACCCGTTCCTGAACCTCTGCAAAACAAAGGACTCCACAATCTATAGCCGGCAGATAGGATAAGGGATTGAATCAGAGTTGGTGGGCACCTTCTGCTGGTCTATGGGAATGGGGAAAAATACCTAAAGGGGGGGGGGAGGTCTGCACACTCACATTGCTGACTGGTGAGGGGTTTATTCCAGAGGTCAAGCAGTCCACCCACTCTTAATTTAAATCCCATGCAATGCACCTGCAAACTGTAGTGCAGTTGATTAATTTTTAGTTTCTTTCATGAGGTGTCCCTTTGTTCATTCCTCCTTCAGTTTGCTGAATTGTCCCAAAATGTGATGAATTTATATTGATATTTTAGAAGATGCATTTATAATCTCCTCACCGCAAACTCGAATAAGCAGGATTTCTGACCAACTTTATTATATATCTAGCATTTACTTGGATACAAAGGTCATTCCTGATTGTGCGATAATAATGCAGATCCCGATTCAAAATGTTCAAGACCAGGGACGCTATCTAGTGTCTAGAACTTTTCATTCCAGAAAACATTTCTCTAATTTACACGTTTTTTTAACTATCTCCACGTAACAAGCAATGTTGAGCATAGATATTTTATCCTAAATTCAATGAATTATGCATACCATCTGTGTGTGTTGTAGCGCTCACTCCCGGAGGAGCCGCTGAAAATGAACCACGGGTCAGTCTCCCCGCACTAGGGAATAAATATACTCCAACACGCTGTAAGTTTTACAAGTTAAAAGGTTTACTAAAAGGTTTGCAGTTCTTGAGACACGGTATATGCAGGAAAATTTACAGTACTTTCGTAACACGATAAACGCGTAGCGGTAAAAGAAACGAAAACACGAGGGCTTCGTATTTTCGGAAAAAACCCCGACCGAGCAGAAAATTAAAAGATACGAAATTCGAGGAAAAACCGCGTAGCGGGACACAATAAAATACACAGTTCTCGTATCACGGTAAACGCGCAGTGGGAACAAAAAAAGGAAAATTGTTCAGAATGTAACTTTAACTTTGCCCCCTTGTATGGATAGGAAAAGGAAACTGAGTCCTGCACAGGTTAAGTCCCAGAACGTGAAGTGGTATGTGTTTGTGTGTGTAGGGTACCCGGGTACTTTTCAACTGGCCAGTGAGTTTACTTTATCGATGTCTTCGACTAGTCAGTTGGGGCCCTGTGGGTTTTAGAAAGAAAACAGCAGCGTACGCTCTTATTCACATACGGCCTTGGGGGCCTCTCACCCATCCAGCGCAAGCTCGAGATTCCGCTGACCCAGGACGTCTCTCCGCTCGACTTTAACTGGGGACGCCGACCACCGGATCTGTTGTCTGGCCTTCTGTCTGTCAGCCGCGACTCAGCCAGTTTACCGCCTGCTCCCCGCTTCCATCGACCGCGGTACTCCTTACTCGAGGGGTCTTCTCTCCTCAGCACTGCACTCGGATAATGTCAATGGTGATGTCTGTCTCCCGCAAGGCTGGGTGACCCAATCCTAAAAGCCGATCCACTCTGTCTGCGCTCCGGCCTATCTTTTGGTCTCTCCTTCTCTGTGTGTGTGTGCATCCGCTCTCCTCTGCTCCCTGGCGCGCTCTGCCTGTTCTCCACGAGGTGCAGGATGTACAGCGTCTCCACAAACCCACCCACTTCCTGTTTCTTCGCAAAGCATGCCGGGACATGTAGTTCGAGTGTCCAGAGTCTTTAATCGTGATTGTCTCCATCTTGTGGCTAAAAATGGGTACTGCCACAGTAAACTTTAACACATCGCTACAGTGTATATATATATGTATATATATGTATGTATGTATATATATATATATATATATATATACTAAATGCCACTCACGCAACATCACAATATCTCCATAACCGTAAAGCCTACAAACCTGAAATTCGGCATGTATGTTCCTCTCGGCTTCTAGGTGCTCACGAAGAAAGAATTTTTTCGAAATGACCATCAGAGCATCAGTTATTAACACGCTCTGATGCTATGGAGTTATGCCCCCCCTCCCGAAAATCTGTTCCAACTGCCACTTTCCTCACATGCCGTATCTCAGTTCATACTGGCAGACGCTGCGCTCCTTCACTCAGGAGCGTCTGGGGATCCTTACAGCACTAAACATCGCTACCTCACCAAAATGTCCACACCTTCCACCTATGGAACTGCTTCCGAAATAAAGGTGGCGGGGGATATATTCCCTTATGAGTTTCAACCACCCACCAGCACTGAGCCAACAGATTATGAACCAAATTTCTCCTGCATAGTGTCCCAGCCCCAAATCACTCCTTACACTGATCTCCTCAGATCAGACGGATCTGTCCCTTCTACTGTAACAACAGTTAAGAGAGGCGGCACACGAGCATACTGTACTGCCTTTTTTACGGACTAACCTTTTGACGGAAGATGGTGTGAATACTGCATAAAGTGCGTCCTTAACGTCTGAGGTCTCCACTCCCTAGGATAATACATGGCAACATTGTTTCTGCGTCCGTTTAGCTTTTTCACGGCGATGTTATTTTTGTGTCTGTTGCTAGATGTGTTGCCCTTCCAAGAACAAGTGCGCAGGTGCTTTGTGTGATGTATTTAATTGACTCCTTTATAAAGCTATGACGGACGGCAAACAGTGCGGTCAGACGGACGCAAAAGGTTTGCTTGTGTGCCGCCAGCCAAAGAGGGGAAAAACCCAGAAAAAGATTTACAGGTGCGATTAGGAAAACACAAGGGAAGCTGGAAAAAAGTATCGTCTCTAAAATTGTGGGAGAAATACACACACAGTCTTGCGGAGGATGTTTGAAGGCTAATGGACAGAGTGTGGAGATGCCCAACTGGTCCTGCAAATTGTTTACAACCAATGCCTCATCTTTCTGGTGGATATTGTCATATCCATGTTAGGTAAAACACTCCTACAGTGTGGATTTCAACTACCTTCACGAGAGCAAGGAGCCGCTGTCAGCAACCGTCAATACCTCAGTGAACGATCTTATAATAATAATAGCATTCAGCTGACAGATGCAGTTGCTGTGAATGTTCCAAAATTAAATCAAGAACAGAGAAAAGCCTACGATGAAATTATACACCGTATTGCTTCTGATTCTGGCCAGTTGTTCTTTCTTAAAGCTCCTGGTGGCACTGGAAAAACATTATTGATCAATCTGTTGCAGGCCAAAATTAGGAGCAGAAGGAATATCACCCATGACTTTGCTTCTTCAGGAATTGCAGCTACCTTGATCGGCGGCGGCAAGACTGCTCATTCTGCCTTCAAGTTACCTCTCAGCCTGTATCGTTCCGAGTCTGCACTTTGTAACATCTCTAAGCAGAGTGACATGGCTCAGGTGCTTCGAGAAGCCAAACTTATCGTGTGGGATGAGTGCACCATGACTCACAAAGGAGGTATTGAGGCTGTAAACAGGACACTCCAGGACATTAGGGGCAGCAACTGTCTTATGGCTGGAGTTATGGTGCTTTTGGCTGCTGACTTCAGACCGACGTTGCCAGTTTTGCCGCCACGAGGGACCTGTGCAGATGATGTCAAGGCCTGTCTCAAGTCATCCATCTTATGGCCTAATGTCAAAGTCCTGACCTTGACAGTTAACAAGCGTGTCCACCTTCAACGTGATTTGGGGGCAGAAGAGTTTACGAACTACCTGATCTTGGTAAGATTTTGGAAGAGGAGGAAAGAATAACTGTTCCAAGTAACCTTTGCGATGTTGTGACAGATCTGATCAACTTGACTGACAGAATATACCCAAACATTCATCAGGCTGGAGTGGATTGCAGTTCATGGCTGAGGGAAAGCGCTGTTCTTACTCCAACAAATGACAACTTTCTGCTGGAGAAGATGTCCACTTAGCATATGAATTATGAATCTGTGGACTCGGTAATGGAGATTGAGGATGCTGTACATTACCCTGTGGAGTTCTTGCCCACTCTCAACCCACCGGGATTACCACCTCATGTCCTCTACCTCAAGGTTGGCACTCAAATCATGCTGTTACGCAGTCTAACCCCTCCGAAACCTTGCAATGGCACCAGACTTCAGGTGAAGACTCTGTACAAACACGTAATCGAAGCCACGATTTTCACAGGCGTAAAACAGGGAGTCTTTAAAGCTCCCTGTCAGCTCATTCGGCTACCACAATACACCCCCTGCTGCTCTATATAAACATTCCCTCCTCCAACCCATTGACTGTGAAATATTGTAGAAGCCATGCAACATCTGTAAAGTAAAACATCTGCACGGATTTTGATAAACATTGCAACATGGGAAAGTTCCAAAAAATGGAACCCAGAGATGAAATACCTCATTTTCTTTTTCTTTTTCTCATGCAATTACTTCAAAGAAGAAAAACCAGCAGCATGTGTTTTTTATAATGTGGTTTTGTTTGTAATGTAAATGTAATCTAGTGTCAGTTTATGTAAGTGGTAGTTTCCCTTTAAATATCACAAATGTCATCTTCGGCATGTTAAACCAGTTTCTTGGCAGTGACTGGGTTGTATGTTTGCAGGAGCCATTGTCTATTCGTTTGGGGTGTATTTGGTGCTGTAGCCTGTTTTATAATCCGCATTTTATTGTTTCAGACCAATTTCCTTTTTTTTTTTCTTCCCTCATTGCGTTGTTGTTTGTGTCGGATGAAAGTTGTTTAGTCGGCAGCGAATTAATCAGATTAATTGACATGCTAAAGTGTTACGAGTTCAATTCACGTCGAGAGTGTACGCTTGTGTGAATCATATTATTCGTACATGCTTATAGATTTCCAGAGAAAGCAGCCGTCTAATGCAGGAATCCACACTGTTTTTTGTTCAGGAGCCGCAGCAGCAAGAGATCAGACAAGGAGAGTCGCATTACCCAAATACCTGTGGCCTATCAGTTTGACTGGCCCAGATTTTTTGGCCCAGATGTTGATTCGTTCAATGCAGAGAGTCATCCTAGGGAATCATGGGAGTTGTAGCTCAGAAACATCTGGGTAGCTGGAGTTAGACAGCCCTGCTTTAAAGATTTTTTTGAGGAAAAAAAGCAGATATACTGTACAATCTCCGTAACAGAAAACGGACCCAAAAATGGCCAAAATATAAAGCCTTAAAAGGAAACCAGCGCAAGAAATTCTTACATAGCAGCCTCAACGTACTTGGAGTAGAAGGGGAACGAGAACGTATCGCCTGGTTAAGGTGTCCAAGGCTTTTATTGGGTTAAAGAAAAATAGGACTTTTGGGGGATGGGGATATTCGGATTAAAAATTGAAACCCAAAACAAATGTGTCACTTAAGAATGTAAATGTTTCTCCTAGTTTATGGATGGGAGTATTGTTCCATTAATTGTAATACTTATTTAAAAAGGATATGAATGCAAAATATAACTTAAAAATCTCACCAGTAACAACATGCGATATTCAAAACATACTATAGATTGGATTGTTCCTTTTTATTGGGGTCATTAAATAAGATCTTCTGTTGAAAATTTTTATTTATTTTTATTTTTGCCCATAAATAATTGGAAAGATGCTGCTGCCAATTTTTTTTTTTTTTATATATATACAGTAGATGGCAAAGGTCTACACACCCCTGTTAAAATGTCAGGTTTCTGTGATGTTAAAAAGTGAGACAAAGATAAATCATTTCAGAACTTCTTCCACCTTTTAATGTGACCCATAAACTGTACAACTCATTTTAAAAATAAATCTTTAAGGTGGGGGGGGGAATTAAAAGCTAAAATAATATGGTTGCATTAATGTGCGCACACCCTCTTATAACTGGGGATGTAGCTGTGTTAAGAATTAAACCACCACATTCAAAATCATGTTAACCCATTAACGCTGCAGGACGTTCCATGACGTCCTGGCGGCGGGCGGGCGGGCTTTGAAGACGCAGGGTGTACATGTACGCCCCGCTGTCTTCAATGGGACCGCCTCGGCCCCTCCCCGAAGCCTGCATGTGCGGACTTGTGGCGCACGTCATTGGCTACAGAGGGACGGCCTGAAATCCAGCTGTCCCCTGCAGCCAATGACACGCACTGCACGCCAGCTGCGGGGAGGGCTCCGAATTAGTGCCGCGCGACAGCACCTGTCGGCGAGGCGTACCTGTACGCCTCGCCAGCGAAATCAACCCCTTAAGGGCGCCACCTCTGCGTCCTTAAGGGGTTAAATATGAGTCTGTACACACCTGCCATCATTTAAAGGGCCTCTGATTAACCCCAAATAAAGTTCAGCTGTTCTAGTATTAGGTCTTTCCTGACGTTTTCTTAGTCGCATCTTACAGCAAAAGCCATGGTCCGCACAGAGCTTCCAAAGCATCAGAGGGATCTCATTGTTAAAAGGTATCAGTCAGGAGAAGGTACAAAAGAATGTCTAAGGCATTACATAAACCATGGAACACCGTGAAGACGGTCACCATCAGGTGGAGAAAATATGGCGCATCAGTGACATTACCAAGAACTGGACGTCCCTCCAAATGTGATGAAAAGACGAGAGAAAACTGCAAGAGGCCTACAGCAACATTAAAGGAGCTGCGGTAATATCTGGCAAGTACTGGCTGTGCGGTACCGGCGACAACAATCTCCCGTATTCTTCATATGTCTGGGCTATGGGGTAGAGCGGGAAGACTGAATCCTTTTCTTACTAGGAAAAACATCCAAGCCCGGCTAAATTTTTCAAAAACACATCTGAAGTCTCCCAAACGCATGTGGGAAAATGTGTTATGGTTTGCTGAAACCAAGGTTGAACTTTTTGGCCATAATTCCAAAAGATATGTTTGCACAAAAACAACACTGCACCTCAAAATACCCACAGTGAAGCAAGGTGGTGGCAGCATCATGCCAAGGGGCTGTTTTTCTTCAGCTGGGACATTAGTCAACGTATAGGGAATTATGATGAGTTCCAAATACCAGTCAATATTGGCCAAAAACCTTCAGGCTTCTGCTAGAAAGCTGAACATGAAGAGGAACTTAATCTCTCAGCATGACAACGACCCAAAGCATACATCCAAATCAACAAAGGAATGGCTTCACCAGAAGACTATTAACCCTTTCGCTGCTAATTTTTACCAGTTTTGCTCATGTTTAAACGCGTTTCGAAGCCATATTTTATTCTGTGACCCAGACATATTATAGATCGTTCTTTCCGGCAGACTCTGCAGATTCATAATCTATCATTATTATATGTACACATCATGTCCTGTCTGTATATTATAACAAAAAATGCAATACAATTTTAATTTTCAATAATTTACAACGTGTAAAGTGTTTTTTTTTTCTCTTTTTTTATCATGCGAGCGTTTGCGGTTATATTTTCTATGGGTTGCGCTTGTTAAAAAAAAATTAGAAATGGGGACTCGTTACATTATTTTTGGGGGAAAATTCCGTGATTTTTAAAACTCACCCCATACAAAAATCATTAGTGCAGCATCATTGTTCACATTATAATTGAAATGGGAACAATATTGCTGCATTAACAAAACAAAAACTTTATTTTTAATTTATTTCATATTTTTTTATTTTCATTTTTATTTTTTCTTAACTTTTCACATGGTCATGTTTGGTATAGTTGGAAAGGCCATGCTCTGGCCGATTAACCCCTAGCTGCCACGGATCGGGAGATAGGGGGTTTATTGGAACCCCCTATCTCGACCATTGGCAGCAGCTAGGGGTTAACTCTAAAACTGACGTCATCGCGCTATGTACGATGACGCCAATCGTCAGGGGGAGACATCCAAGATGTCGGCCAGCTCCGGTAGAGGATCGCGATCTGGTGCCAAATATGGATCCGGTCCCCAAGGGGTTAAAGCCAGCCACCGTTTGGAAGGGCAGGCCCTTCCGAACGGTGCCTGACTTTGACTGCTGCCCTGCACGGAAGGGGAGGGAAAGAGGTCCAAAGACCCTTTCAGGCACCTCCCTGAAAGAGGTCCCTCCCTTTCAGGCACCTTCCCTGCACTCGGGGTGGGGGGGGGGCCTGTAATAGATGTCATTGCACCGTCACAATGACATCTATTAGTTCCCACGGCGGTTCCGGATGCTGGGCTGACATCAAGGATGTCAGCCTGCACCGGTGTGCACAGCGATCGTCTGGAATCTGGCCGATCGCTGGCTGCAAAGGGCTGTCCTCTGCAGCCAACGCTTCCTGCGGCTGGACGCGCTGAGCGTGTCCTCCGCAGCGAAGTGGTTAAAGTTTTGGAATGGCCCAGACCTGAATCCGATGGACAATCTGTGGGGTGATCTGAAGAGGGCTGTGCACAGGAGATGTGCTCGCAATCTGACAGATTTGGAGTGTTTTTGCAAAGAGTGGGCAAATATTGCCAAGTCAAGATGTGCCATGCTGATAGACTCATACCCAAAAAGACTGAGCGCTGGAATAAAATCAAAAGCTGCTGCAACAAAGTATCAGTGTAAGGGTGTGCGCACTTATTCAACCATATTATTTTAGCTTTTTTAATTTTCCCTCCCTCCACCGAAAAGAATCCAGTTTGTTTTTCGATTTGAGTTGTACAGTTTATACACATTAAAAGGTGGAAGAAGTTCTGAAATGATTTATCTTTTGATGTTCAAAAAAACAAACGACAAAGAAGCCAGACATCTTAACAGGGGTGTGTAGATGTTGTCTATCCACTGTGTGTGTATATATATTAATTTTAGGGGATTTTACTCCCCCCTTTGTCCCTTGCTGCACGCGGTTTCTCCAGTTCAGCTCAGCGACTGCTGAACCTGGAAGTCCCCGAAACTATTCTTTACCATTCACTCTTCTACACAGCTTGCATAATGTAGGAGCTGCATATTACGCGCCGCTGCGGGACTTGCTCTCTTTATGTACACAATTTCCACAGCGCCTGCGCATAGCGATGCATCAGAGCTCCATGTGCAGATCCGATCAGTCGGCAGTCTCTCCGAGACAGCTCGCTATCACAGGCGGTCTCAGAGGGTGACATTGGCACGCTCGCTGCATACTGACATCACTGGTGACCAGCAGCTGGGAAATTCAAAATCCTGGCTGCTGGTTTGTGCTGGTTGGGGTGGAGGAAGCTCCTCCACTTCACCCAGTGATATCTCCAGATTGGGGGGGGGGGAGGCACTCATCACATCCTGACCTTTTTTTTAAAAAGATAAAGCAGTCAGGATGCATAGAGTGTAGCTTTACCAAAAAAAAGAAGAGTTGGTGCTACTTTAGATGATTCACCTTAAGCAGAAATGACCTCCAGGTACTTTAAGTTTTCATATGACCGGAAAACCAATGGCTGACTAACTCACAAGAACATGAAGAAAAAGCATTCAATGAGGCCGATTGATTCGGTAGTTGATGAACAGCTGTCAAAGTGTCAGTTATTGTTTACAAAACATTATTTTTCCTCGTCTTTGTGAATGATAAGCGTGTACGTCAGCCTTTACGAGGGTCATCGAGAAAGTGAATCAGCGCCACTGACTCAGCGTCAGCAAAGCCATGAAGCAAATGACTCCCTGCCTCCCCAAAGGCAGAACTGCATGCCGGAACTGCGCTGGGTTTTTGTTTTTTGCATTCTTGTAATCTGAAAATGCTAAATATTCAGTGACTGGTTTATTCTGTTTGTGTGAAACTACGCAATGAACAGGTAGGGCGACCCACAAAGAAGCATCTCTCACAGCATGGTCCAAATGGATAACTATATTGCACATGGAGGGAAAGCCTACAAAGATAAGAGGGCTTCACAGCAGATACCTAGTTTTATGAGATGGGAAGGTGCTTGGGGAACAAGGGTAGCCTTGGACTGGGTAGAAGGTATAGGTTCAATTGAGTAGGAGACAGAGGTCACAAGTCGTTTAATCCAGGGGGACGAGTAACCATTTTTTTTTTTTCTTTTCTCAAATGTTATTGCCATTCCATCGAAGACTAATGTTACAAGCCTCCTGAAAGCTGTGATGTAATTGCTTCTTGTTCTTCATTACTTAGGGTAAATCTCCTTTTTACTTATTTAAATGCTGGGATTTGATTAACATGAAGTCACTGTTGTGTATTTATAGGTAGGAATAAGTTTTTATTTTTGCGTTGCCGGATTTATCTGGTGTTGTTCATTAGACACTTCATGCTTCTCGCGTTTTTTTTTTCCTCTTCTTTGAATGAATTTTGCTACTTTTTTTTCCGGATCATCGTGAAACAGGAAGCAAGTGTAAAGCTTGACAAAGGGGCGGGATGTGAGGTGTATGAGCCTGGCACAGGCGTTAATAACAGACTGCAGAGGCAGAATCTGGGAACTCATAAGGCCAGAGAGAAGGAGGTTACAGTAGTCAAGGTGGGAGATAAGAACTTGGATGAGCATTTTAGCAGAGTCCTGATTAAGACGGGCGGATGCGTGAAATGTTTTTTAGGTGTAAGTAGCAGGATTTGGTTAGCCATTGAATGTGAGGAGTAAAGGAGAGATTAATGAGCCTGTGAGGTAGAAGTAATAGTGGCATCTTTCACCTGAAGGGAAATGGGTGCAGGAATGTTGGTTTTAAAAGGAGGGAAGACGAAAGTTCAGTTTTAGAGAGGTTAGACTTGAAGAAATGGGAATTCATCCAGTCGGAGACAGCTGACAGACAGTAACAAGGTCCAGCACAGGAGAGCGATCGGGAGAGGAAAGGTACTGTGTGTGTATATACATATAATTTTTTTTTAAGTCTCAGGTTTGTAAAGATGTGAGATTCACTCTGGTGTCATAGGATTCCATTGAGTTTTCCCACAAGAGTCGCAGAAGATTTCATGAGAGATCACACAAGGTCTGGCGGAAGGAGACAGAAGAACTATTTTTACTCTGCTTTTCTGTTATCACAAAAACAGGATTACGGATCGGGACGAGGACTGCCGCAGGGGGTGCAACTTAAACTGGGTATAAAGTGATTTTGCCACACAAAATCACTTGATACCTGGTTTTAGAAGGTGCAAATGAGGCACATTTTTTACTCTCACATCACTGTTGACAAGTGATGTTGTGGATTCACTCGCCATTCCAGCGCAAATGCAGATTTTCTCCTCTCACACAAAGTATAGAGCACGCAGACCAGCGGTATGAACGTGCAAAATCAAGTTACACATTGTGCACTAGTGATTATCACCCTTGGCACGGTTTTTCTTTGTTCTGCTTGGTTTCACATATTATACACACATACAATCACACACAAGAAGCTTCTTGTTGGGATACATTTAAGTCCTTTGCAATGTTTTATGTGCGTTTCTGGAAGCCTGTAGCAAACAGAAATGCATACATTCGACATTCACCAAAACACATTTACATGTCTTTACTGATATTTACTGGTATGGTGAGCTCGCCCCCCCCCCTCCCTACTCTCTTCATGGACTTTAGCAGAGTAGGCTCGTGGTCCAGTCCTCTATGTCCTTGAAACATCCGGTTATGGTCACTTGATGCCATTTACGTAAATCCATGTGTGATTTACATACTGATGGAGCGACGTGCCTCTTGGGCGTATCTGATCAGTTAATGATTTTATATGGGTAATGCTGAAATAGAACTGTGCAGGCGCCTCACCCCCCCCCCCTGCTTTCTAGCTCTGTTTATCTGTTTGTGTCGTGGTTTTAGGATGAGCTGCCCTTGTGACTTCTCGATTCACCAATGTGTACATTGAGCGTTATCCATGGTTTAGCCCAATTTAATTGAGGTAGTCAGTGATTCTTCTCTTGCAAAAATCAAGCACACTGCATTTGTTAATGACGGGCACGCCATCTGGGCATCGGCAGAGCAGATGAGTGCCTGTAAACCTGTCCGCTATGCCCTGCCAATGCTCAGATGCAGCACTCGTCAACTATAAAATCCAGATACCTTGATTACTGGCAAGAGTAAAATCACGGTAGACCCTTGATTTAAATGTGGCTAAATTGTGGATATCTCGCAGCCCTGACAAGCAGGAGTTTATTCCCCACTAGCCAATGGCTCTCAAAACGCTTGCAAGGTGTGTAAGATCCAGACCAGCACCGTGGGAGCCAGGTGCTGGATTGAGGTCAATTTTATACTTGCTCTAGGGTTAGACAGGATGGTGATGGGGGAGAGGGTCTGTCTGGGTCTGGCTATAATACTGTAGTAAAATCATACTGGCATATTGCTCGGTGAACAAGCATTTCCACTACTAAAAGGTTGTTTTCATTTTTATTAATGTTGCAATGTTGAAGACAGACCTGGTCATAACAAGCACCAATGTTTTCCGACCTTTTAGAACCAGCACAAATTGATTTCAGACCTCTTTTTAATCATTTCAGATCACATTTACCAAGTGGGTCCCAAGACAAAAACTGCTTGCGGCCGCGAGAGAGCCCATAGATAAATGAGACCCCTGTGGTGGTACTAATATATATATATATCATCTCATAAATCCTAATGAGATGTGTTAAGTTGCTCTTTGATGTCCAGGAGGAGGAGGTGGTCCTGCATATAGGATAGAAGCCTAAGGCTGGTCGTCCGCTGGGTCCATAGTCGGACGACTGACTGGGTCGTCAGACTATGGACAACCTAGGTCATATGACTCGGGCCGACCACTGCAAGTGGCTATGGACGACCCACGTCGGACATTTCTGGGCTTTACATTAGCGTATTTATTTGATAATTAATAATTATTCTATTATTATTGATATAATAGAATAATAATAGAAGTTTGAATGTTAACCTATGCCTAAATATACACTTGGTACAGCTGCAAAAGGGCCAGAGTATGTTTCCCATACCCTCAAAATTTGATTAACAAACATGGTAAGTCCCATCTGTCTCCCCTACACAATAAAATAGATTTTTTTCCCCAGCTTCTCAGCATCCATATTGTTATGTATGTTGTACTAGGTCATCCGACTTCGTACGACAAACCCCATTCTCTCCCAGTGGTCGCTAGTCTGATATAGTCGTTCAAAGCCGTCTAATGGAAGTCAGAGGCAATGGAGGAGAGTTGAATCTCTTTTGTGTTGTGGGATTAGTCTGAAGAATACAGACCCAGTGGATGACCAGCCTAAATGAGGTTGACTCTGCCGAGTGTTGCTGCAACCACCAATTTTCCCTTTTAAGGATCGAAGCAAGACCTAATTGCTATGGTGGTAAAGTTTATGCCTAGAGGCAATAACGGCAAAAAAAGGTACACTGTCAGCCAAGGGCGTGTTTTCCTTTGCATTTTAATGACATATTCATATGTAGCTTAACCCATTTGAGCAAGACGGTGAGTATGTAAAGCATGAAAGAGCGCTAGGGATTGAGTCAGCGGGTGAGTGCGCGAGCGAGTCCTCGGGTGTGTGTGCGAGCGAGTCCTCGGGTGTGTGTGCGAGCGAGTCCTCGGGTGTGTGTGCGAGCGAGTCCTCGGGTGTGTGTGCGAGCGAGTCCTCGGGTGTGTGTGCGAGCGAGTCCTCGGGTGTGTGTGCGAGCGAGTCCTCGGGTGTGTGTGCGAGCGAGTCCTCGGGTGTGTGTGCGAGCGAGTCCTCGGGTGTGTGTGCGAGCGAGTCCTCGGGTGTGTGTGCGAGCGAGTCCTCGGGTGTGTGTGCGAGCGAGTCCTCGGGTGTGTGTGCGAGCGAGTCCTCGGGTGTGTGTGCGAGCGAGTCCTCGGGTGTGTGTGCGAGCGAGTCCTCGGGTGTGTGTGCGAGCGAGTCCTCGGGTGTGTGTGCGAGCGAGTCCTCGGGTGTGTGCGAGCGAGTCGTCGGGTGTGTGTGCGAGCGAGTCCTCAGGTGTGTGTGCGAGCGAGTCTTCAGGTGTGTGTGCGAGCGAGTCCTCGGGTGTGTGTGCGAGCGAGTCCTCGGGTGTGTGTGCGAGCGAGTCCTCGGTTGTGTGTGCGAGCGAGTCCTCGGGTGTGTGTGTGTGTGTGAGCGAGTCCTGGGGTGTGTGTGAGTGTGTGAGCGAGTCCTCGGGTGAGTGTGTGAGCGAGTCCTCGGGTGAGTGTGTGAGCGAGTCCTCGGGTGAGTGTGTGAGCGAGTCCTCGGTGAGTGTGTGAGCGAGTCCTCGGGTGAGTGTGTGAGCGAGTCCTCGGGTGAGTGTGTGAGCGAGTCCTCGGGTGAGTGTGTGAGCGAGTCCTCGGGTGAGTGTGTGAGCGAGTCAGCGGGTGAGTGTGTGAGCGAGTCAGCGGGTGAGTGTGTTTTGCTTTCACAGTTGCAGAGATGCTAATATTCAGTTCCTCAGTTTCCCCAGTCTGAGGTCCTGAGCGTGCACAGGGTTTCACGTGCACAGCTTGTACTAGTTCATGTGAAGATTTGATGGGTGGGGTATTGGGTGGGGAGGAGGGGGGAATACTCAGGAAGTGTGAGCTGAAGAAACACCCCTAGCTGAGGGGCGTGGCCAGAGATGACGTAACGGTTTAAAGCAAGAACCTTTATTTACACGTTTTTAAGTGTTACTGATTTATTCTAGTTTGTCTATAGGTATAAAAGTGTTAAATGTCAGTTAAAAAAAATAAAAAATTCTAGACCTGCCTATCCCTTTAATTACGATTCCTATATTTCAAATAAATTTTAGATGTCATCAAGAAAAAACTTTTTGATAGTGAAAGGGTTAATGCTTTCAGTCAGATGTCCATATGCTCATGTTTTATTTCTGAGGGATATATTGCTGCTTCCTGGTAAGACACTTCAGATATAGTACTGACGATTTTGTGAGGTTAACCATGGTGTGATGGCAAAGCCAATATCTGTCCAAATATTGCATCACATCTAGATTGTAAATTCCCACGGGAATAGGGCCCTCATGTCCTCCTGTGTCTGCTGGCAGGAACGCTGACCTGCCTCCTGTATGTATTGTAGAATTGTCCTGTCTTTACCCATTGCACCTTTAATAAGGTTGCGCTTAATAAAAAATAATCATAGGAGGGTGGTTATAACCAAGTACCACATGGTGTCTCCGCTGTGCTCATGACATCCTATATATGTATCTGTACACAAGTACCGGCACATACTGGCAGGACAGACACTTCGCTGCTGAGTTGCAGAAGACGTCTGCAGCCCATCTGCGCAGTTCAGCGACTCAGCGCCCCTCTGATGCCAATCGCGGACTTCTCCCACAGAGGACTGGCATCTTGGATGTCAGCTGCCTGTGGGACCAGTCCCCGCCCACTGGCTTCGTGCATGGGTATGTCCCTATGGGGGAGATACGGGGTTCCAAAGGACCCCTTGTATCTTCTGAACCATGGATGCTTAGGGTTCATATCCGGTATCCTTGGAAAGGCCAAAAAAATCTTTTTTTTTTTTTTTTTTTTTGCAGTTGGTCACAGGATTTTATTTTTTTTGTCCTTCTCATTGGATGGTATAAGTACCAAAAACCTACATTGCTGTGTTTGGAACATCGCCAAAATGTCTCAACTTTTGGTAGTACGTTGTGGTTTACTAGGACACATTTCTGCATATAAATAATGCGTGCATACACCTTCTCATCTCTCCTTTTATATTGCAATAAAATTAAACCTGCTTAAATTTTCTCTCTTTCCCTCCAGCCTCGGCCACGTTTGAAGATTTTCAGATTCGCCCCCATGCTCTCTATGTCCATTCATACCGGGCGCCGGCGTTTTGCGATCACTGCGGGGAGATGCTTTGGGGGCTCGTGAGACAGGGGCTAAAGTGTGAAGGTGAGTGATTCTTGCAGAAAGGTCTCCAGCGAGAGTATTACCACCGTTTTATTCCTGACGCAAAGAGCGGCATTAGCCATCGAGGCAATGTGAATCCTAATTTGGTTTTTCAAAGCAACCAAGGACACAAATGAGTAAAGAGCCATAATTCACGCTTTTCTTATTTAACAGAAATTATATCATTTTCCTAATCACAAATGTTCTTTGTCATTTGGAACATCTTTTCCTCATCCTTCATCTGAGTTTAACATTGCACAGTCCTGTCCTGATTATCATTGCATTCTTGAAATTGTGTGAGCAGGTAGCAGAAGATTGTATCTCCTGTTATGTCTTTTGTGGTGTACTTGTTATGAACATTACCTCTTTCATCTACCTTGTTCTCCAAGCGCATCTGTTGAATCTTCAGGTTTGTAGAAGATCTGATTTTGGCTTCTAGACATTTTTGTACATAGAAAAAAGGAAAACGTCCATGATGTCTTTAACCCCATAGTGACCAGGCTGTTTTACCATTGTCTGTCCGAAAGTACCCACTGATGTTTTTACGTTTCTGCACGGTTTGTGTTTAGGTCTAATTTTCCTCTTACTCGTTTATAAAACCCACACATATTACATACAGTTTTTCTCGCCATTTAAATGGACTTTCTAAAGATACCATTATTTCCAGCATACCTTATTTACTCAAAAAAATGGAAAAAACACACTTTTTCGAACTTTAATCCCCAAAATCTACAACTGCCAAAAAATACCCCAGCTAAATAGTTTCCAAATTTTTACATGAATTTGCATTTTGACCCCTTCACTGCTGTGCCATTTCTCCTCTGTGCTGAGCTCATTTTGACTGTTTTATGCTCCTCCTGTTTAAACGTGATTTGAAGTGATTAGGCCTTTCTAATGATACCAAACATGACCCTCTAGCTGCCACGGATCAGGAACTAGGGGGATCTAGCTAGTGGGGTTAACTGGCGCCGACTGATGTCATCGCACATATGGCAACGACGTCAGTGGGTGGGGGGGTGACCCGGGGCTTGGCTGACGTCCAAGATGTCAGCCACTACTGGGTGCGAATCGTGATCTGGCGCCTAAGGACCCCCCTTTCCATTCAGGTTCCCCCTGCAGGCACCAGGGGCGCCTGAAAATGAATCAATGTAAGTTTATGAAGGTGTGTTTTGAGGCAGCTGCATACGCTACATCTCTGTATTCAATAGCCAGCATAAGTATTTGTTGTGCAATCTGTTTCCTCTTCAGGTTGTGGCCTTAACTATCACAAAAGGTGTGCGTTTAAGATCCCGAACAACTGCAGCGGTGTACGCAAACGCCGACTTTCCAATGTGTCTCTCCCTGGGATGTCCAGCATTCGCACGGTGTCAACAGAAACTGTCCCATCAATCTCTGATGACGCTCCATTACTGGTATGTGTTTTGGGAGGAGGAAGGGTGGTGGGGGCGAGGGGGGGGGGGGGGTCATCCTAGTTTTTGTAAGAAAGAAAAAAAGAGCAGAACGTGTACAAAAATGTTAAACCAAAAATACCAAAGAGGCTTTCAAGGTTTAGTTGCATATGTGGTAGCAGTAATGCTGTGTTTCTGCTCTCCATAAATGACCTTTTTATGTTGCATCATTTTTATTTTAGAATCCATATATCATATTCAGGTGTAACTACATAAAGAATTCCTTTTCCCCATTATTGGTGCTCAACAAGTTTACATCTTTTTAGTTGCTTGTGATTAAAACACTGAATTCTCTTCTCCTGTTGCTGCCTTACTGTTCCTTCATGCCCAGGTATGAGGTATGTGATGTGTTAGTACCTTCTGTCCAGCGCGTCCTCCTTCCAAGCTTTTATCAACCGCTGCTATAATGTGCTCATAAGCTAGCTGGTGCCCTTAATGGAACGTGCTGGATTTGAAAGACAGAGGAGAGCATGCTATTAGCATCCTTTGACATTTGGAATAGGGCCCTAAATCAGGCCTTGAGATGTACGTCAAAGGAGGAGCCAAACCTTGGATCCAACCGCACCAGCCAATTGGCATTATCTAAAAGTTTTGGCGCCAGGGCCTGTTTCTAAAATAAAGACCCGGCTCTGATTTCTCAGATGCCTAAATCCCAAAAAACCCTGAAACAAACACAAACTATAAGTTAGGACAAACACAGGGTTGTATCTTCTGCTTAAGTTTTGTTGCAACTAGTTTTGCATTTATCAACTTGTGGAAGGGTTTCATTAACCAAGCTTGGGTTTTGTTTGTCATTGGTATTTGGCTTATGAAATCTTCTGGATTATTTTATACGTGAAAGTACTTCACGTGGGCTCGCTTGTAGAGCATGTTTCTTTATGGAGATGTCTAGAATTTCTTGTGATGTGCAGTTCCCATAGAGATGACTTGATATACCTGCAGTGCATGGATAACCAGTGGGCGGCTAGTGAATGTTTTAGACGGTGGATAAGACTGAGCATGTGTAAAGTAACCACAACTGGGTCAGATTTTAAAAGCTCCCTATGTTATTGATACGGTCAATGCTGTAAATAGGCAGTCATGTTTTAAGTGTGTGAATAAAACAATGTAATCCATTTTCCCTAGGAAAAAGAATATTAAAGTAACCACTACAACTAACCTAAGCTGTAACTAGATTACTTGTGCGTTACAAATAAAACCACCTTCTAAAACACACACTGCTTTTTTTTCTTCTATTTTTGAAGTAATGTATGCATGTAAAGGAAAAATGAAGTAAGGTTTGGATCTCTTTTCCATTTTGTGTATTTTTCCCACGATGTAACAAAAGCTTTGCTTTGTGGTGCTTGTTTATTTTACCTACAGTATTTAACCTGCGTGGTAGTATTCCCGAGTGTGACTCGGTTACATTTCGCTACCGCGATCGGTAACCCCGAGCCACACTCGGGCTGTATATACTCACCGCATCGTTCGCTCCCTCCCCGTCTCCGCAGTCACCGCAGTGTGATCGCGGCGACTTTGCTTCCTGGTTTCTGTCCCTGCGAGTCACACAACGCAGGGGGGCGGGACCAGGCGGCAAATTCAAAAATGAAAAAATACAGTAAAAACATTTTTTTCAATAAACTTTCCTGTGCAGTGGGTGCTGGGGATTCCTGTCCAGATGTACACTCCTTTGCCAAAGTAATACAGGACACGGGCTACCAAAAAAAAGTGTATTTATTCTCAAAGCAGCTTTACAGAAATAAAAGGCAAATAAAAATCATTTCTAAAATGTAATGAGGCTTTGCAATACAAGTTTCGCTGGTGCTTGCCCAGATCCACCAGTGAAACTTGTATTGCAAAGCCTTATTACATTTTAGAAATGATTTTTATTTGCCTTTTATTTCTGTAAAGCTGCTTTGAGAATAAATACACATTTTTTTGGTAGCCCGTGTCCTGTATTACTTTGGCAAAGGAGTGTACATCTGGACAGGAATCCCAGCACCCAGAGGAAAGAGGCAGGTTTTTGGTTTGATTATATTATTGAATATAATTTATTTCCATTATTTTAGATAATTTATTATCCCACAAATAATTATTTTGTGTTTCAAACCTTCTGACTCCGTGTGTTTACTAGACTCTTGCTTGCACGGATTTCAGTGAGTTATTCCTACAGAATACAGGGTCACTCTATAAAACAACACATTTACTTTCCAAAAAAATTGAAACGCTTTTAGACACAAATTTTTGCAGAAATTAGACCATCGGGGAGGTTAACAGTTAATGAGGTGGAGGTGGAATGCTTACATAAGGCAGCAGGAGGTCTATTCACCAGGCTGAGATGAGAGCTGGCAGCTGAATGAGATATGCCAGGGAGCTTAAAATACTTCTAATCTACCCACTGTAAATGTCCTTTGAATAAATCCCACACAATACAATGATATTTGATCCAGTGATCAACCCATAGACGCCATTCTATGGCTAAAGCCACACAGTGATGTAAAGATACTATGAAGTGCAGGTTACAGCACAAAAGATCACACAATGGATGCACCCAGTGACACATGGAGTAAAATATTTTCTTAACTAGACATACAAGAGTAAAACAAAGCACATGTAAGATCTCAGCAACATGAACTAAACACAATAAGGACATTTCATTTTTGGTTAGTAGTCATTAGCACTATCTGTTGTGTGTATATTGATTTACTGGTATGGTGCTATGGATGAGCCTCCACAGTGTATGACAATGCTAGTGTATCAATTAGTGATTTTTGTTGTTGTTGTTCAGAGAGCATTTTATTTTGTAATTTGATGCTACAGACTAAATCTTCTGCTAAATATGTGCGTTCGCGCACTCCTCATTCTGATCGAAGGCAATATATCTAAATAACACCCATAATGCTGTACAAACAACATTGCGTGTGTGTGTGTGTGTTTTATATGAACGCCTTTAAGCTTGCCTTTTTGCTCCTCTGCACGTTCGTTACGTTTTGTCCTAACGCTGCACACATGTTCTTTCCGGGGCAGCCGTGTCTGTTTCATACATGCACAGTCATTGGGTTTAAATGGCGGTCGTCCATGAGCCAGAGCTTACTATGTGAGTCGTGTGTGAAGAGGAGGAGGCTAGGCTCTTTCCAGCAGATTGCTGATCCTCACTGTGCTGTCGCATCTCACACCAGACACTCCAAACACTGTGTCCTCTGTGTTTCCTGGATGTACAAAAGTCTTTTAATCCTTAGCTGCCAGACAGATGTGCAGATTGCTCCGTACCCTGCCCCTCCTGTTGCGCTGAGCAGCAGTTATCTCTTTAACCCCTCGTCTCTAGCCCTGCAAATCAACGTAGACATACAGCAGGTGAGTGGCAGGAAAACTGCAGATGTTAAAGTAACCAGATGAAATCGGCGCAGTCACGTTAATTTGCGAAAGCCTCTCTGACAGCCGCCCAGTAACCATTTGTTTAAAAAGTCCATCTATGGTATACATTGTATCGCTGGACTTTATATTTCATAAACTAATATCTTCGGCGTTGAACGGGTTATGGCACCTCGCTGAGCTCCCCATCAACTGCAGTTTCCATCATGTAATCTGGTTTTAGCAATCATTTCCTGGAGCGATTCCAGCCAGAGCTCAGTCTGGAACAAAAATCCTTTGGAAATAGCCCATGGCCCAGCCTTCTGAGCAGCGCTGGTTAGGCTCCCGTGTTGTCTTTCCACTCTACAAATCCAGAGTACAAGCTTATCTCTGACAACGGATTCCTTTAGTGTTTTTTACTTTAACCGTTCCATATCCTCTGAAGTGCTGCTTTGAACGCGCACATTTGTTCCTGTTTTTAGACGCTGATGTACCTATTTTTTGACGCGATCAGACAACATTCCACAGCAATAAAACTCACACTCAAATACACTGGAGGTAATCAAACTGCCACAGTAACGCGTGCTATGTACCAGTATCCCCCAGGAATAAAATCCGGAGATGTACAATGGGCATGAAGTTATCAGCTCACAGTAATGTGACAACGTTTTGCTTTACAAAAGTAAACTTTGAGAACTTGTGTTTTTTTTTTTTTTTTAAATCCTTCCTTTCTAAACCAGAAGTGACTGAACAGTGTGTATCATTAAATGTGTTACAACATGCTTCACCGACAAGATATCATGGTGGTTTTTGTGTAGAAGCAGAGGATCTACTTAAGTATTCCCAGACGATTCTGAACTACAACTCCCATGATTCTGTCCATCTATTGCATTCAAGGAATTTAGGCAATCGGCGTGGGGGAGGGGAGTGGCAGAGTTTGAGATCCCCGATTTACTTTGTCCTCTTAATATTGGGCTGAACACACCAAATCTATATGCGATTTTGCTGCTATGATTGCGTGTCATTGGGTCGTAGCGTCGTCTAAAATGCTCGTGTTAGCTTTGCCTTAGTTTGGTTCCTTCCTGCCTTATCGTTTAGAAAGTGCGCCCCCTTTGGCAACTAGGTGTAGTGGAGATGATGAAATTGAGGGTGACGTGCAGTCTGAATGCCAGTTGTCCTCAGAATATGGTGCATATAATTTAATATCAAAAATTCTGTGATGTAGATTATCGAAAGAAAAAAATAATATACTGGCTTATTCATTTAAATGAATAATAAACACCACTTCTGCATATAGCCAGATTTAACGTCTTTTGTTGCTATTTTGCTTTGTTTTCTGCAACTGGCATACAAACCCAGATCCAAGGTAAAAGGGCGCGCCATGCACCACTTATAGAGGCTGTAAAAAGACCTACGTCTGTCGGGTTCAACCGTTCCCGCATCACCTGCTACTGTTGATCCCAAATGAAGGCAAAAACCCAGTCTGAAGCGTTCGCCAATATGCAACATACTGGGGAACAATTCCTTCTTGACCCCAGAATGGCGTCAGATTTCTCCTTGGATCAAGAAGCTTTTACCCACATATTAAATATTATAACCCTTAATATTCTGTGTCTGCAGGAAGTCATCCAGTCGCTTTTTAAAAGTCTGTACAGTCTCTGACCCAACCACCTCAACAGGCAGAGAATTCCACAGCTTTATTGTTCTCACCGCAAAATAAACCTTCCTATGCTTCAGGCTGAATTTCCTTTCGTCCAGTCTAAATGGGTGACCTCGTGTCCTGTGTATAGTCCTGTTAATGAATAGGTTTCCAGACAATGGTTTATAATGACCCCGTATATATTTATATAAGGTTATCAGATCCCCTCTAAGGCGCCATGTCTCTAAACAGGTTTAAGCTGGTTAGTCTTTACACATAACTTAAACCTTCCATTCCCTTCTTTATTTCTTTAGGGGTAATAAAGGCTCTTGTAGATAATGAGCTGCAGTGAGTACAGGTTGTAAGAGTTGGTGTACATTGTAACCTTCACCTTGAAGATACACTCCTACCTGGGCTGATACATTTTATTCTATGAAAGTAGATGTGAAAGCACAAATGTTGCATCTTAGTTTGTTTTGGGGAAGATGAATTGTATACTTTTTTTTTTTTGTTACATGAATTTCTCTCACTATGTTTATTAATTGTGCAGCACAAATCTCCATCAGAATCCTTTGTGGCGCGAGAGAAAAGGTCAGGCTCCTATTCCTACATCGGCCGACCCATTCAGCTGGACAAGATCCTCATGACCAAAGTTAAAGTGCCTCACACCTTTGTCATCCACTCCTACACGCGGCCCACGGTGTGCCAGTTCTGCAAGAAGCTACTGAAAGGGCTTTTCCGGCAGGGCCATCAGTGCAAGGACTGCAAGTTTAACTGTCACAAGCGATGTGCTGCCAAAGTGCCTCACAATTGCCTCGGAGAAGTCGCGATCAATGGAGGTACATCATTGTCTGAGTGAAGCTGCGCGCCTTTCCTTTGAATGCTTCCTTTACAGCCACCGGTCACCATCCAGTTGGTTGCTTCTCGTAAAGGACGAAGGCTAAGAACTGACGTGCCTCCCGGCGTCTGTCGCAGCGATGTGACACTGACAGGGCCGGCCAAACACTGTAGCGCCCACTACAGTGGGCGTGCTGCAGACGTTCTGAAAGCGTCCCTGTCGAAGCGCTACGATGCATGTTCAACAGGGCTGCAAAGCGCGATCCTCCATAGGAGGATCGAGCCTTGTTGCGCTGAGTGCACTAACTGCGCTCAGCTAGGTGGCCAGACGGGCGTCAGAGTGGAAGGAACAACCACTCTCACGGACGTTCCTTCCGCTCTGCAAAACGCTCTTCTGACCCCGGCCTAAGAGTTGGCGTGTTGAGCTGTCACTGCCCCACTTGGTGTTAACACCAGGACAAATTCTACACACGGAGACGTGGAAAACACAGGATCAAATCCCAACGATAAGCCCAAGACTGAGCTCATGACAATGTGATCGATAAACGCCTAAAGTCTGGTCACTGTGTACTGAGCTCTGTGTGGGAGCATCAATGTTTTTCTTCCCATATAGTCCCTGGATTGTGGTGTTGGGGTCTCGCAGCAGATTAATAAAATTGCAAGAATTTCCCTATAATGGCTGCCGGGGCAATTTTTTTACTGGCTTCTTGTACATCTAGAATGGATTGTTGCCATCACATGAAGTCTGAATCTTTCAGAAGTAAACAACCTATGACCTTGAAGCGGTCATTTCCCTTTATGCTCATCCTACGGTTCCGGATTGCTTTTGTTTACTTGTTTTATTTGCTACAGTTTCCCACCCCACCTCTCCCCCCCCCCCTTTTTATTAATTGGGACATGATTTGTTTAAATTCTCATGTCTCTAATTGTCCTGCAGATGTTTTGCCCCCTAGTGTATTAAGTTACCTTGTATATATTGATCACACAGACTTGGTCTTGATATTAAATTACCTTGTATATCTTATAAGTCTGCTAGGGGGCAAAATATCTGCAGCACAAATAGAGACACAAGAGGTGGTACACAATTTAAACAAATCTCATCCCAAATTAAGAAAAGATTATTCCGAATGAAGTGGTTCTTCCCCAAAACGCAACAACCTATAATCTAAAAGAATAGGAACACCGCTAAACAAAAAGGCATGACCTAACCCTCCCTTTAATAGCCATTTATAAAGATACTGTAACTAAAGGTCCAAAATAATGTTGCTCCACCATTTAAAACCAATGTTTTTGGGTCTTTCTATTCATGAGCTCTTCATGCAGCAAAACAAGTTTTAGTTCATTTTATTTTGTTCCAGGAAAGCAATGCTAATGTTACATAATGTTTTTCAACAGACCTGTTGAGTCCTGGAGCGGAGTCTGATGTGGTAATGGAGGAAGGAAGTGATGAAAACGAAGGAGACCGTACCAGCCAATTAATCGATGAAATGGATGAGTCTCTCACTCCTGACCCTGACCTCACCATGTCCTGCTGTCGTAACGAGAACGGAGACATCCAAGACCCTGACCAAGACCAAGACTCATCTGACCGTATGATCAGGTGTGAATGAGAGTCCTTTTGTAGAAACATTCAGTCCAATCAGCAGTAAGCTATCTAAACATTTGGGGGGGGGGAAGACTCTCATGCTTGACTGTATTAGAAAGAAATTAACGTTTCATTGGAAACGAGAAAATCTTCCAATCTCTTAACCCGCTTCACTACTGCGATCAAGATATCGCAGGCTTTAAAGGCACCATCTGTGCCGAGATATCGAGATATCTTGATCTGGTGATCTGCAGCCCAATAGCAGATGAATATTTTTTTGTTTTGGCTGCAGAAGGTGCCCCCAACGTTTTAACCCTGTGAGCATAATGCCCAAAGAGCTAAAACTGTAAAATCGTCGTGTGTTGCCCTTACACCAGGCTTTCAGCAGTGATGCAGGGAAAAAAAAGAAAATAGACCAGCAGCTTAAACTGCTGGGACTCAATTCGGCAGCAGGTGGCACAATCTACTGGACAAAATAGGTTATTTACAGTAAGAAATACACTGGGTATATGCTCAAATAGTAATGTATAATTTAAAATGTTCCATTTGATGCGTTCCATTTACTCGTAGAGAAATAGGTGGTATTGGGTTGTTCTTGGAGGAAGGAATGACGAGAATCTCAGTTTTGGTAAGATTGAGTTTAAGGAAGCGGGAAGACATCCAATTTGAGATGGCGGAGAGACAGTCAGTGACTTGATCCAGGAGACCTGGAGAGAGATCGGGGAGGAGAGGTGTATTTGAGTGTCATCAGCGTACAGGTGATACTGGAATACAAAGGAGCTGATGAGTTTGCCTAGAGGCCGTGTAGACTGAAAAAAAGTAGAGGGCCCAGGACTGACCCTTGGGGCAACCCAACAGAGAGAGGCTGCCGGGAGGATGTACTTACAGGAAATGAGACACTAAATGATCATTGGGACAGGTAGGAAGCGAACCACGAAAGAACAGAACCTTGAAGGCCTATATCACGAAGAGTTTGCAGGAGGATTGAGTGATCAACGGTATCAAAGGCGGCAGAGAGGTCAAGAAGAATCAGCAGAGAGTAGCACCCATTAGATTAAGGCTAGGGTCAGACTAACACATTTTTCGCATCGTCTGTAAAAAAAAAAGTGCGTCCGAACACATGGACGTACTTTTTCACGGAATACGCGATAGCGGTCATACGATGCGCAGTTTCGGCTGTGATTTCATACGGAACCAAACCAGGAAACTTTGGGTGTCTGGACGTTATGTAGGCCAGACATGAGCAGTGTCTGACGTCTCCTAATCACGCACACACGCTGCTATGCGGACGCAGCGCACTCTACGTCAGTACTAGCGGTTCGACGTTCTTGCGAAAATGTGTTAGTTTGCCACTTGCGTTGCGCGGCTGAACGTTCGTGCAGCCGTATTTCGTGTGTGGGCCTGCGTTGGATGTCATTTGCTGCTAATAAAAATCACGGCCGTAATAAAGTGCGGCTAAATGCACGTTCGCACTGCGTTAGTCTGAACCCAATCTTAGCAGTTGCAAGGTCATTGGTCAGTTTCTCGAGCTGTTTCCATCGTGTGCAGTGAGCGAAAGCCAGATTGCATAGGGTCAAGGAGAGAGTGGGTGTTGAGGTAGTCAGACGGGCATACACAAGCTTTTCAAGGAGTTTGGAGGCAAAGGGGAGAAGGGACACGGTACGGTAGTTGGAGGGAGCAGTCGGATCCAGAGATGGCTTTTTTAGGATTGGGACTACCATGGCATGTTTGAGGGGAGCAGGAAAGACCCCAGAGGTTAAAGACAGATTAAAGGTGTGGGTCAAGGACGTGCAAGAGAAACAGAGTGTTTTGGCGAGATGTGAGGGAACGGGGTCGAGGGGGCAGGTATTGGGATGAGAGGATTGTAGTCGTTAAAAGACCTCTTGTTCACTTGCTGAAGGGAACGAGTTAAACATGTGAGGATAGACATGGTTAGCATCTTCCTGCATGGGTGATAATGGCATTGTTGAGATTTCAGTACTTATCTATTCTATTTTTGCTGTAAAAAAGTATGCTAGGTCTTCGGCATTGATGTCAGTGTGAGGAACAGCCACAGCAGGACGGAGAAGGGAAGGCGTTGAACGGGCATTTTCAGTTTCCGGAGTGGGTGTGTAAGGGGGCTGTATAATATGACTGCTTGGCTAGGAAAAGCGCAGAGCTGTAGGACCGGCGCATAAATTTATAGTGAAGAAAATCAGAGTGGGAGCGGGTCTTTCTCCAATAGCGTTCAGCAGCTCTAGAACATCTTTGGAGATGCAGAGTAAATTTTTTGTGCCAGGGTTGCAGGTTTTGTCCTCTCATTGTCCAGGGTTTTGATGCTAACTTATCAAGGGTGGAGGAAAGAGTAGAGTTGTAGTGGGGGATGGCTTCATTGGGACAGGAGAGAAATAGGACAGACGAGAGCAGTACGGATATATCATCAGAGAATTGCTGCGGTTCCAGAGAGTGGAGATTTCTGCGAGTCTAATAAAGTTTGGGTTCAGATGGAGAAACAAGGGGAAAGCTGAGTTCACAAATCAGAAGATGATGGTCAGAGAGATTGAAAGGTGTAATAGCGAGGTCAGAGATAGGGCAAGAGTAGGAGAAGATGAGATCAAGAGTATTGCCAGCTGTGTGCGTGGGGGAGTCGGACCATTGAATAAGGCCAAATGAGGATGTAATGGAGAGAAATCGTGAGGCAGCTGAGCTATGTGGCGAGTCAACAGGGATGATAAAATCTCCAAGAATGAGGGATGGAATGTCAGAAGACTTGAAATGTGGAAGCCAAGAAGAGAACTGGTCAAGGAAGAGGAGAGGTTGGCCAGGGGGTCGGTAGATAACAGCAAAATGAGCGGCTAGGGGCTTAAACAGGTGGATAGTATGGACCTCAAAAGTGGGGAAAGTAAGAGATGGGTGTCACGACCACTACACGCGCTGCTGTGAAAGATGCCGGGTTAAGCCGCTCACTATCCGTGTATCCTAGACCCAGACAATGACTGCGTAGACCACAAGCCCCGCGCTCTTGCTTACCTATCTGTCCCCGCACACTTTCTCTCGCAACAGGTACGAAGAGCGCGATACAATGGTCCCAGGAGTGTAACGCAGTACTAGTCTTCTCTTGAATCGGGTAGTGGCTACGTCTCCCACAATTCCTGGGCTTACTTTCCTATTCTATTAGTTACGCTGCCACCAGTCCTCATGGACAATACGCGTGTCGCAGCGAGAGACGCAGGGCTAAGCAACCGCGCTGTCTGTCTAGCCTAGACCCAGACAGTGACTGCGTAGACAATAATCCCCGCTTGCATACCAAACCGTCCCCAGCAACCGCAACTCACAATTTCGTAGCTACTCGAGCTTAAAACAACAAGCAATACTCCAGTCTCTTCAGTTAGCGTGGATCTCATCAGCCAGAAGCAGAAACTTAAATAAGTTATTTTTATTTATGATATAGAATCACAGTGCATTGGTACAAAAAGATGGATATGATAAATCAATTAATTACACACAAACAGCAAACAAATAAAAGGGAGATAACAGCAGATCCTAGTTACTTACAATATACGCTAGACGATCAGCCATAGGGAGGTTCTATTAGGAGCTGGCAATATTTCCTCAATTCTCGATTGACCTCCAAGGAAAATGACCCCGAGCCATGCTTGATTCAGAATATATATAGGGCTGCCTTTTTTCGATCACCAAAAGGGTGGTTTCTTTATTTCACACCTTTGACTTCAGAGAAAATTGTCCTGGACCTGTTTAATTGCTTCCTTCCAGCAGGCTGGAAACGCAGCCATTGATTTCTTAGGCCAGCTGCGCCAAATGGCCTGGTATCTATAGATAGCCATAGATATAAATATGCCTATATAATACATATCGCGGTAGATATACAGGTCTAATCTGTCACATCTCCCATCTCTAATCTGCTACAATGGGCACAGAGTGATGTCCTGAAAGGAGCAGTGGGGAGAGAGTAAAAACCTCACGCCGGCGCCGTTTTTGCCACTCAGTCTAGGGGAGTGTCAGTTGAACGCCATGTGTTAGGGATGCAGGTGTGGCAGTATCGCATGGAGAGAGCCAGGTTTTGGTTAACGCCAGTAAATGTAGGGATGAACTCCATATCCCTCAACCCGTTAAAAGCAATGCACAAGCATTTATTTGGTGCAAGGCATAAGTTAGCACATTTTAGACAAGTACCCTTTGCCTTTGTCTAGAACCTAAATATCCTCCTACACTGGCACCATGAGGATCTCCAGACGACATAAGGTGATTGTGAAGAGTTAATGGCAACATATGGAAAGTGTATAAAGCTTATGCTGAAGTTACACCCTTCTCTTATTCTTTGACCTTTCCAGCAGCAGCCACACAAAATCTTGGTCACAATGCTTCGTATGGGTCTTGTGGTTTATTATTAATGTATCGTGATGCATTTTTAATTGCCTTGCTTAATTCTTTCTCTTCATACAGGTATTTTTCCATCTCCTCATACGGGTCTTCCACTTGGTGTAGTCTTGGGTCTCTTAGCATATAGTGAATTCTCTGGTCAGAGTTAGCGTCATCTGGCTGAATCCCGAGAACAGGAGTCAGCATCCTTGGCCATCCAGATGTTTGGGGGCTGCATTTCCCTTGATGTGGAGTTAAACGGAGTTGCTAAGCATCATGGGAGATATAGTTCCAAAACATCTGGACGGCTAAGACCCATGCAATAGAATCTTGTTGAATCTACTCCCGGGGCCTTGTACAAACAATTCTCCTTTGTTTAATCAATCATAAACGTTTCAGTTCCCTGAATGCAAACTTTCATCAGGATCTAGTAGTGTGCGTGCGTGTCTACTGAAGTTCTGCAGAAATACATTGATGCAAACAAATTTTTCTATGTGTGCTTTAAATATGAGAAACTTGAACTGTAACGGTAACAGCTATTGTCATGTTTCCAAACAATGTGTTCTATTTGTTATTTCTTCTGGACACAAATTGAAACTGCTCTGTAGAGAACCAGCAAACCTGTCCCCAGAAGTTTACAGTTAAGTAATAGTTGTCAGAGATACTTAGAACATTTTTGTTTTCATGCACATGTACAAGCAGGAGTGATATCAAAATGGCAAATAACGAAACCTTTATCCTCCCTCCTCCTTGGTGCATTTCAGTCCTTCAGCCAGTAACAACATTCCTTTGATGAGAGTGGTTCAGTCTGTGAAACACACCAAGAGGAAAAGCAGCAGTGTGATTAAAGAAGGGTGGATGGTGCATTATACCAGCAAAGATACCATGGTAAGAAAGGAGCAGAGGCTCAATGTGCTCCATACTCATGTGAGGCTCTAGTATGTTTACCTCTTTCTGTTGGAAGATTGTCAGGGTTATTCAAAGAGAGTTGATCTGGCCCCGAAAGGTATCCGAACAGTGAAATTCAGCGTACGGTTACCTTTCCTGGCCATTCAGCTATTCAGCAAGCCGGCTGGGTGGAGTAGAGGTAACCTCACTGCTCTACGTGGAGAGAGCCTGTGGAGACATGGGTTCGATCCCGACGAGCACCTCTCCAGTAAGTGTCCTTGGGCAAGACACCTAACGGTACATACTCGCCACCCAGGACATACTTGAAAACGAGAGAAATCTCAATGTATCCTTCCTGGTAAAATACTTTATCAGAAAAAAAAAAAGGTTAGCGAATTGCCTGCACATACGGTGCCTGTTCGTTGCCAGTGAAATCCCCCATAGAGAAGCAATGCTTCGTCTATTCAGAGAACACCAAACAGCAGGGAAAAGTTGCCGAAATGCCCTGCGGTTCAGTGGTTTTATTCGACCGGTTTATTCCCGTTTTAATCCAATATTTTATAAACTGTTTATTATTATAATCTGCGGTAAAAGTCTCGTTATTTATAGATTTATTTTTTAGGATCTTTTTAGGGATTTTTTGCCAAACTTTTTTTTTTTTAATCGTTTTTTTCTTTTCGGTAACCGCCCTTTTTATTATCATTCATAGCATCTTCTATGTAAATTTCAGACATTTTCGTTCTGTAGCTTTTCTGCAAACGGCGTTTAAATTTTCAAACTTTCAAGCATACTGTTTTTATTTTATTCTTTTTCACCTCATTCGTCTGCGTGTCGGATTTTTCCAGCGGCTGCTCTGCGATGTGACCGGCGGCTAGTCGGGTTTCTCTGGCATGTTCGGCGGGGTTAAGCCAGATATTTTCTGCAGGTTTCGGTGAGTTTGCGGCGGGTTTTCCCTGCACTACGGGGGCCCTGTGGTGCTTGCTGAATACACTGCAGGGTCGACGAATTAGGAATCGCCAAATCGCCCCGACGTGCAGGGAACGAAAAGTCACCGAACGCACGGTGACTTTTCGATTCTCTTTGAATAACCCCATGTGTCTCTGTATGATACTAATAGCGATTGCCCATCAGACGCAGCATGGTTTAGGTTTTTCCATAAGCTTTCTTGACAGCATATGGTAATTTACAATCATCTATGTGATACTGCAACAAAAGTGCTGTCTCTCGTAATAACAGCAGAAAAGCACATGGAAGCAGCATGTTAACAGCCCCTCACTCCCTACTTGTCCCACCACTTCACTAGTCTTCATTCTCTGGGTATAGTTGAAAAATCGCATTCCTCATTCTAAGTTTTGACATTCAGTCCCCCCCCCCCCCTGAGTTTTCGTTCTTAAGTTGAAAATTATTTTGGTCATCCTTAACGTCAGGCCTGTTTCTCGTTTAGTAATCTGGTAACCGAAACCTTGCCCCTTTATCCGCTCTACTGCCCACATCACTCGTGTAAAGGAAGAATTCGATATACATATATCATATCCGCATGTCAGTCACAAATAAGAGATTTTAGGTAAAATGTGGACAAATATCAAATCTTTAGATACTCCTTTGTACACGCCCAGTGCAAATAATGCATCGTATGTGTGGGTAACCTAGATGGGAATGTAGAGTTAAAGGGAAAAAAATGTCAGGAAACTCGTATTGGGGTAAAAAAGTGCTTTAGTCCTGGAAGGGTCACAATAATGCAGGTTAGTGAGGTTTTGTATTGAAAGACAACACTGTGCATTATCTCTGTATTTGTTTCTTGAACAGAGGAAGCGACATTACTGGAGACTGGACAGCAAGTGTATAACACTATTTCAGAATGATACTGGAAGTAAATACTACAAGGTAACCAACCAGAATATAAACGGACAGTGTTTTTTAATGTTGCTCCGGGCAGAGTGCTATAGCATCTGCCTAAAAGTATACTATGACAGCCAATAGCTGACCAATATTCAGTGTGTATATATGTTAAGGGATGTGAACTGTGTGTACCTTTTAAAGTGTTAATAAATAAGATTTACATTTTTATCAAAGACTTGGTCGACTAATTGTAGACACTGACAAAATTGAATTAAGTTTCCATTACTAAAACTATCCGGGTTATTCAGAGAGAGCCGAACTGGCCCCGATATTGTTCCCTATCTGGTGCAATTTCGGGGCTATTCGTCTATTCAAATCCTGGCAATTCGCCAAATATTACGAATTGCCAGCGAAATACGATGCCTGTTCCGCCGCAGTGAAATCCCCCATGGGGTAGCTATGGTTTAATCTATTCAGAGAACACTGAACAGCAGTGAAATGTCAGTGAAATGCCCTGATGTTCGGTGCTTTCATTCGGCAGGTTTAATCAGGCGAATCCCATAACTTTCAATGTTAAAAATATTCTCGTTATGTGAAATATCTAATAAATGGTTTATTCTTTTAATTTGCCGCAAAGGACTTTTTTTTATTTATTTATTTTTTCCTTTTTTTGAAGGTATTTTTCGGGATTTTTTTGGCAGAAATTTATATTCCCCAAATTCTTTTAAAAGGCTTTTTTTTTTCTGTACCAGACCTTTTTATTATTATTCATAGGACCTTATATATTCCAGACATTGCCATCCAGCTGGTTTTTTTTTTGGTTTTTTTTGCAAACAGCCTTTAATATTCTGAAAGTCTCAATCGTTTTGTGTTCCCCCATTCGTCGGCTTGTCGACTTTTTCCCGGCAGCTGGACGCTGCGTTTTTTGAATGCGTTCGACTGGTTTTCCGCGGCTTATTGGATCTTAGAATTTCATCAGTTTTGCGGCGGATTTTCCCTGCGCTTCGCGGAGCCCTGAGGTGAATACTGACTTCAACGCAGGGTTGGGGAATTTGATTCCCCGTAGTGCAGGGAACGAGAGAGCGCCAAAATGTCAGTGATATTTCGATGCTCTCTGAATAACCCCATATGACTAAAATCCATCGACATTTTAGCTGACTAATAAAAATGAGACCAAAGTGTTGGAGGGACTGTTTGGGAAGAGTCCAATCGGGAACAAATTCTCTGGGAGGTGTGTTTTCATGTTATCGAATTTTCAGTTATGTTCAGTTAATTCTGAAAACGAGTAGAGAGAACTGATGCATTTTCGATGTTCAGATAACCTGTGCCACGGCATTACATACAATACAGGTTTTCAATATTTTTGAGTTGCACTCTTCTGCTTGAAAGAATGAAGACTGTAATATGCAAGGTGTTGTAATTAATGCATATCTAATTACTGAGCTTTTGTGGAAAAGCAAGGTCATATTCTTTTTTTTTTTTGTGAGACTTGGTTATATTTTGTTTTATGATAAATATAGACATGTTGTATAGCGCAAAACTTAAATATGGGTCTGCGTTGCATGCTTAAACATTAATGCCATATATAATAGGTTAATAGATGTTTACTCGGAGTTAATAGTAAGTTTGGAAATTCTAGAGACATGCTTAAATGTCGCATTACACTTTAAACCCATTAGGTTCTGGTTGACTAAATTTAGTCCGCTAAAATCTGATAGGTAGTCGACTAAAACTATTCGGACGAATAAAATATGACGGATAGTAAATTAAAATTGGCTAATCGTTCCGGCAACTGGAGTTGGTGTACTTTACTATCGGCTCCGATCACCGCAACTATCAGCTTCTAGCCCGCCGGGCTGACAGCTGGTCAGAGCACACTTGCCTGGCGCCAGGAACTGGGTGTCAGGGGCGTCGGGCGCTACAAATTGCCCATCCCTGAAATAGAAAGTACAGTTTTTCCAAATCTGTTGGTGAACGCTCTAAGTTTGTGGGAAGATGACCGTATGCTTGTTTTGCTGTAAATGAAATCCTGTGTCACTGCTACATGCACGTACATGCCACATGCACACTAACGGCTTTCATGTACTCTTCTCATCAATAGGAAATTCCCCTTTCAGAGATCCTGTGCCTGGACCCAGCTAAAACCCTCTCCCTCTTACCTCCTGGTGCTAACCCTCACTGCTTCGAGATCACCACTGCAAATATAGTATATTATGTTGGGGAGAATCTGCTCTTGCCGGTGGCGACTGATCAAGCAAGCGGGGTGCTCATCAGTGGAGCAGGATTGGAAAATGCACGAATGTGGGAGATCGCGATACAGCACGCACTGATGCCGGTCAACCCCAAGGGAGCCAACGATGGAAGCAGCCAGCACCACCGTACGTTTTGTGTTGTGGAAATGTAGCCTTATGGAATTTTACATACGTTTGTGTGTTTTTCTGTGTTACAGAACATCATACACACGTGCAGGGCTTTGATGAAATAGTGTTGCTTGTGGCTGACATTTGCTTTTCTTTAGTCTTTACACCAGAGACGGATTTCTCACATCTTTATTATTTAGCAAGTAATATAAAAGAAAATCTTCGCTATAATTTATGGTTGTATTCCCTGAAATAGTAAACCGTGCTACCGGGGTTAATAAACCTCTGTCTGAATGAATATTTGGGATCTGCGTGCTTTCCTATACAGGTTGCGCACCCCTTATCTGGAATGCTTGGGACCTCGAGATTTTGGATTCTTCTGGATTTCAGAATCCAGGAGAGCCCAAAGTCTTGAGAGGAAGGGGAACACAGCAGCAGAGCAGCGATCAGCTTCCTGCTGCAGTTAAAAGTGTGTACACCAGTGGGAGTGCGGTGCAACGCTTCTCTGTGGATATGCTACAGAGTCAGCATGACTCCGTACAACATGTCACACGCTGGGACTGCCCAGATGCTCTCGGCGTGTGCTGTAGGGATCTGAACTGCATTCCCGAGTGACAGGACCCATCCAGAGCTTCAGGAAGGCGAGTATTACTAAAAATCCAGAAGGTTTCAAAAACTGTCTTTCAGAGACTTCCACGCTAGGGGGGGGTGTCGTACCTGTATCTCCATTTTACAGGAGTCTTCTGTGCCCGTATAGAAGTGATGTTAGACTATAGGGAGGGGATTATACTGTGCAAAAGATAAAGGTTAATTAAAATCCTATAAAATATGTGCACTTTAAACATCAAATGGAAAGAGATTGGATCCAAATGAATGGAGACATTGACACTTAGCGGTTCCTAAACTAAATCCAAGCTACAAATCATACATCCAGAATATTCAATATCCCCATCACATCCTGTAAGCCGGAGTCATTATTTTAGGGCTGTGGTCACACGCTCCTTAGTGAAGCACCCTGTTTACATTAATTAGGAAGTCATAATTACAAACCGGTTATTGGAAATTGTCACCATACACCCTTTTGGTTCCATCTTTGTGTTTGTACGGCCTACCCTTAGACACATTGTATGGTCTAAATATTGTAGGGAAACCATTGATCACTCCAAAGCCATGTAGCTCAGTACAGAGCGCACTTTAGTATCGTATGCTGTTATGTGCTGGGAATGTGACCAAGCCATGGTTGTGGAGCTCAAACTGGATCTCTGGTCATACATCTCAGGAGACAATGTGGTCTTTATATGACCTGCTGTGAGTTGTTCGCTACATGCAGTGGAAAGCCGAATTGTAATTCTACCAGGTGTCTCACACACACGTTCATGTATCACTTCTTCCCTCAACAGGTGACGTCTCGATAAGCATCTCTGTGTCCAACTGTGAAGTACAGGAAAATGTGGTAAGGATTTTCTATTTGCCCCATGCTGTGTGCGCATCTTACAGTATCTCTGAGCTTTGCAATGCAAATTAAACACAGAACTTTTAAATACCATAAAACTTTAACGAGGCTTTTGCATGTAGGATGGAGATGACCGAAGCAGTCAAGTAAACAGTAATGTTAAATGTTAGTAGTTTAAAAACTGAACAGAGGACGCGTCAGGATGTTTTCACAGGTTGCTAACCATTGGTTGCGTTGTCGAGGTGAAGGTGTACACGCACCACAATGCTCCTCTAGCGGACTGCAGTGAGAACACCCAAGAGCCTCCCACATGGCACCACATTTTCCCGGCGCTCCCAGCTTTTCATTGTGCTTGGCAACAGAAAAGTAGTGCACACTGGGAAAATCTGACATGGGGATAGCAGGAGGACCCTGCTAGAATTAATTCTCTCCTTACCCATGTTAATACTTTTATACCTGTTAAAATAATTTAATCGTGCTCAGGATTTAAAGGGTAGACTGTCACTTGTCATTAGATGTCTGGTCACTTACTGGTTCCGTTCCTTGTTCAATTGACTGATTTGAGATAAAAGATCTGTAGAACTATTTTATCAATCAGGATAAGTACACATAAAATTCAAGACTATAAATGGGTTTAAGGCTCAAGCTCATCACTTGAGGCCTAGTGGAAATGTTAACACAGGTCCAAAACACCAAGGGCACAATTACATTCTGCCTTCTAAAACGGGGATGCTGAGGAGGAAAACCTGCGCCTGCAGGTTTCTTCTTAGTGTCCCTGTTTTAGCTCCATATTATGGGGCATCCGCTAAACCAGCAGCCTGGGCATAATGCAGCGCTGGCGCGCCTCCGTGAGCATCCCCTCCATGGATAGGACTCCATTGAGGATTTGACTGCAGGATCTCTCCTCTCACGAGATCCTGCAGGTCGGCGGAGGGATCGCGGCGGGAGACTGAGGACTTTTTTTCCCAGTCTCACTCTGTTCCCAGAGGCCAGAAGAGGCAGATCGAGCTGACATTCTCGTTGTGGGATGACAGGTGATTATGTGATTATTTTTTTTTTTTTGGGGGGGGGGGGGGCGGGGGTTGAAGCCGGTGATGACTGATTCTGCAGAAGCCGTATCAGCACCAGCTCCTAGCTGTGGTTCACTTTTGAGTTAACCGCAGCAGTGCATAATTAGCACTTTGCGCTCTCCATGTTAAGCATAGGGAGCACAAAGTACAGTAAGCTTGCGCTGAAAAGCACAATCCCTGAATCGCTAGCGTGGTTTTAACCCGTAAGGGCCACTTAACTTAACCTAACGTTAACACTCACATAACTGACCGCTAACATTGGCGTTAACTATGTAATGGGGCCCTAAATCCGTTAAGCTCCCAGCGACCTTTATAACGGTTTAATCCGAACATGCCTAATGCAAGCATCAGTGGGCAGCAACCTTATTTATTTATTTGCAAAGTATTTTACCAGGAAGAATACATTGAGATTTCTCTCGTTTTTAAGTGTGTCCTGGGCCCATAGGTACTTACTAGTGACTGGTCCTCATGGGTGGGTGGAGTAGAGGTAACCTCACTGCTCTGCGTGGAGAGAGCCTGTGGAGACATGGGTTTGATCCCGGCAAGAGCACCTCTCCAGTAAGTGTCCTTGGGCAAGACACCTAACAGTACATACTCGCCACCCAGGACATACTTGAAAATGAGAGAAATCTCAATGTATCCTTCCTGGTAAAATACTTTCCCAGAAAAAAAATAAAATGTGGTTCCAAAACTCCTGGAGGGCCAAGGTTTCTGACCTGCTTTATGTTGTCATATTTTCTTCACTGCATGATGGAATAAAGGATGTAATGTCAGAGTATATAATGGCCTGTGACTTGGTGATGCTGGGAATGCAGCTATAGTTACCTTTACTCTGCACGGTCAAGGCCACACTCACTGCTGGGTATCCATCCTCTGTGTCACTGGATGCACCTCTGTGCTTCATGGTGGCCGAAACTGATGGTGTGTTTGTGGCCGTCACCACTTTCACGCTTCTAATTTTCCAAACTGCATAAAAGAACTACTGAATGTTGCGCAGGTGTGATCAGACTTGATGACAACATGTTTAATAAAATTTTAATAACAGAAATAATGGGCTTTTGGAGGTAAGTGAGCTTTGCAGTTGCATTGCTCAATCAAAATAAAAAAAGTAGGCACCTTGCTTACATCTACTGCATTCTGTAAGTTTGTGTAAGATCGATTCAATCCTCTAACTTTGCTTCCATCCAGGATATCAGCTCGGTATATCAGATTTTTCCAGACGAGGTGCTCGGCTCTGGCCAGTTTGGCATTGTGTATGGAGGTACGTCTCGGCGCTTACATTTTCAAGGGTTTGTGTTGTGCATACAGGTCAATATGAATTAATAAAGGCCATTGTGATAACCACCTGGTTTAACCGTTCATCCGAATGCCAAAATCACATGTCCTTCCTCAATTCAGAGTGGATGTGTTTTTACTTATTCAAGAGGGGATAAAAATACAGAAATTCATATTCAATGTGTGATTGAACTGATTACGCGGGTTAATCATACATGATCAGAGTGGGGATTAGGAGGGTGTCTTGAACCTTTTTCTGGAGGTTAACACAGGATTTTGTATGTCATTTGTGTCGAGTATGCGCTCTTATCAATATAGGATATGTTATTTTTTCTGTTGAATGCCCATTTAAATAAAAATTAAAAGGGTGTGTGCGCCACACTTTCTCTTTTCCCCAATGATAATCCAACATATCTTTGCATATGCCTTGTGCACTGAATCCCGTCTGATGGCAAGTAATGCTGAATTCTGTCTGTATTTCCTCAGGTAAACACAGGAAGACTGGCAGGGATGTGGCCATCAAAATCATTGATAAATTACGTTTTCCCACCAAGCAAGAGAGTCAACTGCGCAACGAGGTTGCCATTCTACAGGTACCCGGTTAAGGCTGTGTCAGGATTGGTTTTTTTTTTTTGCTTATGGTTACTCAGACTGAAATGGACTGTATACTTTTCAGATACATTTTTCTCACCGCATCTCGCGTACCTCCCCCCTCTGCCAGTCCCTCCATTGGCTTCCTGTACTTTCCAGGATACAGTTTAAAATACTGACGCTCACGTTAAAATCGCTCAATACCTCGACTCCACCTTACATGTCTTCTGTACTCCACAAGTATGTCCACTATAGATCACTACGGTCAGCAAGTGTCCTCCGCCTTTCCTACTGTGTCACTACGGACAATGTCTTATATTTTTTTGGCCCCCAAAATCCACACTAGGTCTTATTTTCAGGGTAGGTCTTGTGTTTTTGGTGTTGGTGGTTTTTTTTTGGTGGTGTACGTCTGGTATCACTCATCACACTTTATACCTGTAACAGGAGCTGGCACTAGAGGAAGCATCAGCTAAGGCTGCGGTCACACGAGCGCACTGAGTGCGTCTGTGTGACCACACTTCCCTGCGTCAGTCGCAGCTTTGTGAAGGCTGGATGGGGAGAATCACACAGGGTAGCGTGCACGCTTATAGCACGCGCTACCACCGGGCGTGATTTCAGCATCGCCGTCCAAAAGCTACGACTGACGCAAATGGAGCTACAAAGTGCAATCCTCCTAACTGCGCTCAGCGAGGTGGTCACACGGCATCAGAGTGGAAAGACATCTATACTCAGTGACGTTTCTTCTGCTCAAAGAATGCTCGTGTGACTGCAGCCTTATGTGGCTTTGCTCCCTCCACTGCTGCCTCACTTCCGCAGCGCAGGCATCACTAATCCTCTCCAGTGACTCAAGTTTTCCAACTACGTCTTATTTTCAGGGTAGGTCTTCTATTTTAGCAGTTATCAAAAAAACGCACTAGGTCTTGTTTTCGGGGAAACACGGCACCTGCGCTGCTAACTCTCCACTACAAGACTTTGCAACAGTTGCTCAGGTCCTTTGGGTTGACCTACCTTGCTACCAGACTCTCCCCTAATCTTCAGGCCTTCAAGAAATACCTCAAAACCCATCTCTTTAGATTGGCGTACCACATCACTGATGCCAACCTATCCATCTTCTCAACTACCAGCACATCATGATAGATGCCACATCCTTTGCCCCACCATTTTTGAACCACTGACCCTAGTGATCCTGACAACCAATAAAGCTCCTCGGGCTATATTACAAAGTTGGTGCTAACTTAACCAGAGCTGTTGTAAACTTAAAACCGCCATAGGCTATAATGGCTCTGGTAAGTTTACACCAGCTCTGGTTAAGTTAGCACCAACTATGTAATATGGCCCTCTTGTCTCCCTCCACCCCAATCCCTCTAGATTGCAAACTCCTATGAGAAGGGCCCTCTACACCTCCGGTCTCCGTTCCCTTTGGTTATTGTAAAGCGCTGCAGAAACTGTTGGTGCTATATAAATAAGTCGGTCTAATAAAATGTGACTGTTTCTTGGTGTTTTCCTATTAATGTTTCTGTCAATTTCATGTCCTTATTGTATTGCGATTCATCTTGCAGCCTTTTGGTGTTTTTTTTGTTTTGTTTTTTTTACCGCTTCTGCTTCAGGCTTTCTTCCTTGATTTGATTTTATGGCACGATCAACTCCAGCAGTTGCCATGCAGTTGTCATTTTCTGTTTGCACACCATTTGGTGTAGAGCAGCGACCACTTCGCCTGCACACGCTGGGTTTTAACGAGGGTTTGACTAGAGCCCCAGATGTTTTGGAACTACATTTTCAATGAGGCTCTAATAGATGAGCATCAAGGGACCAAAACATCTGGGGAGCCAAGGTTGCTGACCCCTGATCTAGTCTAGTCTATTCGACAAATGTATTTGAAATACACAGTATGTTATGTAACATTTGCTAGAATACAGACAGAGCATGGTGGATAGAAGGATCTGACCCATGAAGCGCTGTTGCTTGCATCTTCATTGCTCTTAACATTATGATAGCCTTTGTTATGAAGAGGAAGCGAGAAACTATCACTTCCAGAAAAGTGACGTGTAGATTTCCCTCCTCATGCAGTCAGTCTATAGACGGTACAATAAAAAAAACCTCACGCAGCAGTAGTGAACATTAACTAGATTTTGAGTAAAAGATAATCAAATTTTATTTGGCAAGGTCCGTATTGTATTGATGGTCACGCAGGTGGAACGCAGCGTGCACATGCCAGAAGAGCGAGCGGGTCAGGGAGTAATGTAACGCGCCTCTCGCTGAAAACACTTAACAGCTCAGTATTGGTAAAGATTTTGTGTTCCCTATGAATTGACTCCTCAGTGATGCTTCATATAAATCCTGCATCTCCACAGAACCTGCACCACCGTGGAGTCGTGAACCTGGAGTGCATGTTTGAGACACCGGAGCGGGTGTTTGTGGTGATGGAGAAGCTGCATGGTGACATGCTTGAGATGATCTTGTCCAGTGAAAAAGGACGGTTACCTGAACGGATCACAAAATTTCTGGTCACACAGGTTAGTGTCCGGGACATAATGGAATAATAATAGAAGTTCATGGTTTCACCACAGACTTTCTGCAGTTGTGCTTTTAAGCTTATGCCATGATCTGTAATCGGACTTAAGTAGAGGTATGAGATGTCTGTGTACAGTAATGTGTACTTACATTTTTTAATTTTTTTTCATACGCCAGCTTTTTTGGCCTAAGCAGACCTGTTTCTCTTTCAGATCTTGGTTGCACTGCGTCACCTTCACTTCAAGAACATTGTCCACTGCGACCTAAAGCCAGAGAATGTGCTACTTGCCTCGTCCGATCCTTTCCCCCAGGTTAGCTTCAGAAATTTACTTCATACCAACATACAACAATTAATTAAGGCCGGATGCCAGATTGTTTCTGAACGGATGAAATTGTTTCCAGTGAAGGTTTAATACGGGGTCCATAACCTTGGCCCCTCAGATGTTTTCTAACTAAATTTCCCATGAGGCTTGGCTATCCCAATGAGTGGCTGGGCATCATGGGGGATGCAAGTTCAAAACATCTTGAGGGCTATTGTTGCAGTTCCCCTGGTTTAGAAGCTCCTACTAAGATCCGCTACTTTGTCCCTGACAGGTAAAACTGTGTGACTTTGGCTTTGCTCGCATAATTGGAGAGAAGTCTTTCCGGCGGTCTGTGGTGGGGACTCCTGCCTATCTAGCCCCAGAAGTGCTCAGAAATCGCGGCTACAATCGATCGTTGGACATGTGGTCTGTAGGGGTCATAATTTATGTCAGCCTTAGTGGGACTTTCCCCTTCAATGAGGATGAGGACATTCATGATCAGATCCAGAACGCCGCCTTTATGTACCCACCGAACCCCTGGAGGGAGACGGCCTCTGACGGTGAGTTTAATCAATGTGTCAAGTTAACAAAGTTGTAGCTTCTTTTAATACTGGAACCATTTGTGACAAGTTCTGAAACGTTTGACGGAGTTGGATATTTTGTGTTGGTCCCAAAAGTACTTGTACCAAAACTTGTACCATTTTTGTACGTTTGAAGAACCTGAAGTGTAGTGCTTTGCGAGTTCAGTGTTGTTAAAGGGACATGCATGCTTTGCTAGTGTGCTTTTAAAAACACGCAATGCCTTTTGAATGAGTCCGTATTGTCATTCAACATAAAAACAAGTAAATATGATATTTTTTTCATATTTACATGATTTTCTTTCTTGGCGTTTTCCAAACCCACCTCGGGAGGCACTTTGAGCTAACCAATTAGTGTGTATTCCTAGGGATTGATAAAAAAGCACACTGAGCATGTGTGACTGAGTTGCTCCTCCTCCCTCCTGCACTGTGAGCTGAAGAAAGGATGGGGCTGAACTTTCACCCCCAGCTAGTGCAGAGACAGGAAAGAAATCCATACACACAGGGAGAAAGAGACAGCAGAGAGAGGGACAATAAAGAACAGCACAGAGACACAGCAAGAAATGGTTAAGAGAAAGACGGCAAGATAAAGCCGAGAGAGCACAAGAAAGGTTGCAGTGAGAGAGTGCGCAAGAGACAGCACAAGTAAGAGTGAGTGACTGTGTGAGGGTGTTTGAATGAGACAGTGAGTATGTAAACCATGAAAGAGCGCAAGTGACTGGGTGAGTGTGTGAGCGAGTCAGCGGGTGAGTGTGTGAGCGAGTCAGCGGGTGAGTGTGTGAGCGAGTCAGCGGGTGAGTGTGTGAGCGGGTGAGTGTGTGAGCGAGTCAGCGGGTGAGTGTGTGAGCGAGTCAGCGGGTGAGTGTGTGAGCGAGTCAGCGGGTGAGTGTGTGAGCGAGTCAGCGGGTGAGTGTGTGAGCGAGGCAGCGGGTGAGTGTGTGAGCGAGGCAGCGGGTGAGTGTGTTTCGCTTTCACAGTTGCAGAGATGCTAATATTCAGTTCCTCGGTTTCCCCAGTCTGAGGTCCTGAGCTGCACAGCTTGTGTTCATACATACGGTCACAGGTATTTAAATTGTGCTAGCAAGTTCCGTAGCGCTGTTCAATGGTAGAGGCAGAATAACAAATGTCCATACAAGTTAAACACAGAACAGTAGGAGTGAGGACTCTGCCCAAGAGCTTACAATCGAAGAGGAGAGGGGTGACACACTAGGTGAGGGTAATAGCTGGGCATGTGAAGTAGTGGGGTGCATGGGGGGCTGTGGGCAAGATGGAGCAAGAAATGTAGTTCATGTGAAGCTTTGATGGGTGTAGTGGGTGGGGAATATTCAGTTAGTGTGAGCTGAAGAAACACACCTAGCTGAGCGGCGTCACCGGAGAAGATGAAATGACAGTTTAAAGCAAGAAAATAAACATTTTTTACACATTTTTAAAACTTTTATTGATTTATTCTAGTTTGTCTAGCGGTATAAAAGTGTTTTAAATGTCAATTAAAAAAAATATTTCTAGATCTGCATATCCCTTATTATTATTATCGTCATTTATATAGCGCCAACAGTTTCCACAGCGCTTTACAATAACCAAAGGGAACGAAATACATATACATGGACATAGGATGGAAACAAGCGGTGTAGAGTGCTTTTAAGGACCAATGACGTAACGGTCAGGTCATGTATGCATTGACTTTAAAGACCCTTGTTCCTTAAGGTTTTAAATGGCATAAAAATATTTAGGAGAGATAGTTGATTATAAGTCACTTTGCACTTCTCCCAGGATTTTTCTTTCAGGCTCATCAAGTCTAGATGGTTGCTAAGCATGCTTAGAAAAATGGTCTCCTATGAGGACCAGTCAGAAATGTGTTTCCAAGGTATTTGTACGGTTGAAAATCGCTATACTAGGTGTACAAAGCATCAGTGTATCGAAGGAGTATGGTGCGGCGACTTAAACCTAGAGGGTTAGTTTGTGGAAATGAGAAGACAGAGGCCAGAAATGAAGAGGATTGCTGCTTCTTTACCCATTTTAAACTCCAGACCCCACCTGTCATGGGATAATACATATCCAGAGTCTCAAGACAAAGGATCACAGTGTAGCAAAAATCTGTTTTCGATATTTATTTATTTTTCCTCCATACGTGGATCGCAGCGTGGTTGCACGGTGGAACATGACTGTGCATGCGCGGCCTTCCGGTTGGCCACGTGCAAGTGACTTGCAATTGCTAGATTTTCTAGTGGTAGTGCGACCTTTGCACATCCTATATATACAATAAAAATGTACACAAACAGTCAAGAACAGGAGTGTTTGCAGGACCTTCTGCTACGGAGATCATGAGTCACTTCTAATTCTACTACATTCCTTTGTTTCCAGCATCACTTTGAGTTTTGAAGTATATTCTCATATTTTCTTGTCGTTTAGAAATCTAAAGTGGTACCTGGTAAAGATGATCAGTGTGTCTATGACAGATTTACCAAAGTGCTTTCACATCTGTTCAAAAATACAATCGTTTGTGTTTCTAGCCATCGACCTGATCAACAATTTGCTGCAAGTGAAAATGAGGAAGCGTTACAGTGTGGACAAAACCCTCAACCACCCATGGTTACAGGTGAGCCTTGGCTTTTCACATGCAGCTCTCCAGAGCAGCAATGTCAAACCCCAGCCCCCAGATGTTGATGTCCACTTCCCAGAAATCTGTGAACTCAATAGATGGGTTGAGAATCATGGGAGAAGTGGTGCAGAAATACTCGGGAGGCCAGCGTTTGACATGGTTTCTTTAGCGCCTCAGAGTTTACTTGCTTCCTTTTTAATTGGTTGTCTACACAACTCCATGGTAACCTATGTATGGGGAGGGGTAATACGGCTCTCGTTGTGTTGATGCTGAAAGGGAATATTACTGCGCGGTGTTAACGCGGTGTTTTTGTTTCACACAAAATTAACTTAAAGTGAATTTAAATGGTCATTTGTCATTATTGTCCCAATCCCCTGGCTGCTATGACCAGACTGTCAAAAGCCGTGGTCTTCCTGTCACCCTGAAGGCTGCTGCTGGAAAGGTTTCCATGCATGGGGTCGGGTTTGTGCAGACTTTTATGTAAATGCGTTGCTGTTACAAAATCACTTGCCACGCACTGAGAGTTGGCATTCTTCACAAAATACTGTCTCGGACAGAGAACAATGTTGGATTAGCCCGCTGCTCGCTTTTCCAGCTGTTATTAGTGGCTATAAAGTATCGGAGATGTTAAATTTCATAGTTGCAAGGTCAGAGTAGCAGCGCCACGTTATGCATAACGGCTTGATCACAACAGGGCCGGCAACCATGGCCCTCCCAATGTTTTGGAATTGCGTTTTCCAATCTAACGAGTTGCTGAGCATCATGGGAGATGCATTTCCACAACATTTGGAGGGCCAAAGTTGGTCACCACTGGTTTAAGTCTTTAGAAATGCCAGGAATTTTTTTTTATTTTTTTTTTCTGTGAGAGCCGTTTGGTAAGTTCATTCCTTGTCCGTTGTATGCAGCTTGCAAATATCTAAATTCCACGTCATTTTTACCATTCTAAGCCTAGGGTCAGACGAACGCAGTGCGAACGTGCGTGCAGGCGCACTTAATCACGGCCGTAGTAGCAGCAAGTGCCAGGCAATGACGGCCAATATACGACGTATGGTCGCACAAAAGTCCGGCTGCGCAACGCAAGTGGAAAATGAACGCATTTTGTCGAACGTAAAACCTCTAGTACGGTTGTACAGAGTGCGCTGCGTCCGCTAGAGGCGTGTGTGCGTGAATTGGAGATGTCAGACACTGCTAATGTCCGGCCAACATAACGTCCAGATGCACAAAGTGTTTTATTGATGATCCGTACAAAATCACGGATGCAAATGCGCATCGTATGACCGCTATCGCGTACTCCGTGAAAAAATGCGTCCATTCGTTCGAACGCACTTTTTCACAGACAACGCGAAAATGCGTTCGTCTGACCCTAGCCTTAGCCTTCAAAATACAAGTATCGGATTATTATTTTTCCCTCTTCCACCAGATTGGTTGAAAAGAAAAAAACATTTCCAGACTTTTAAATATATTGATATAGATAGAGGTGTATATAAAAAAACACAACTTTTCCAGTTGTAGATAAATAATGCACTATCCCTTCATTTAAGGATTTCCCTGGGCCCAGCACCACCTCACTGCTCTGCTGGCGTTTTTTTTATCTTTATTTTTGCACAGAGTATGCATTATACAATAGACATATAAGAAAATAAGGTGTGCGGGGGGGCAGATAACCCAAAAAGGCAGATTAAGAAACAACAAAATGTAAGACATCTGGGAAAGACAGTACCGCATAATCAGACATCAGTATATATAGTAATATGCGGGCGTGGGGAATACAATATACAGACTAGGTGCAGGAAGGTTGGCGAGTCCGCAAAAGGTTAGGCATTAGGGTCACAGAGTCCCTAACAGAGGAGAAAAAAAGTGGGGTACCCAAAATCCCATCAGCTGTACATAGCGCCAACCCCGTCTGCTGGCGGTTTTTAAAGGGACATTCTAATTTTTTTTTTTTTGTTACTTTATTTTTTTAGCAAGTTGTTGTTTTGGTGGATCTTTTTAAGTAAACCTTTAGCGAGTACTTAAGCGGATTTTCCAGATCCTTCTTCCTGACTTGATCACTTTTCCTTTACTTGCTAGCTGCACAAACCCCTATTTCTATCATACACTGCTATCCGCGTCACAATACAGAAGAGCCGGTCTCACTCCGTCCTGATTATTTGCTAAACGAAACACGCGCATTTGATTTAACGTTCAAGAATTACTAGAATGTCCCTTTTTAATAGACCGGCTATTGAGTGAGAATAGCCTTCCTATTGGAAATCAAGAAGTTGACGTGCGAGTCGGCATGATGTCGATGTAATGACGGAGCAACAGTTACGCCAAAGTGAACGGGAGAACTGCCTGCTGGGAGACTCCCTTCCCTAAACTCATTGTTCTAACGCGTTAGCATAAAGGTCTCCTTAGGCCGTGGTCACATGAGCGCATTGAGTGCGTCTGTGTGACACTTCCTCCCAACGTCCGCCACAGCTTCCTGACGGCTCGACAGGGAGGGCCACATGGTGTAACGTTCACAATAGTACCGCACGTTACACCGGACGTGCTGAAACCCTCCCCGTCTAAAAGCTTTGGACGCTCGACAGGCCTACAAAGCGCAATCTTGCGTAGGAGGCTCGTGCTTTGTAGGGCTGAGCTTACTAACGTGCGCTCAGCGAGGTGGCCACACGGGCCTCTGAGCTCGTGTGACCGTGGGCTTAGACGTCTATGGTAACAGGAGTGATAGGTTGTGTGATGAAACTTTGATAGGATACAGTTTGAAATTGGTTTCCTTGCAGGCTGATACAATGTATACATAGATTTTAACCTGTGAACCACGACCGGTTCATTATAAGATAAAGAGCCAGAATTTTTGTAAAACGGGCAAGCCCAGCTCTGATTCCTTTCTGCACAGGTGCAGTGTCTTCACCCTGTAGCTGTCCGGAGCACCAAGTCAGAAATGATTCTGAGGAGATGCTCTTGGTTTTTTTGCAACCTGCAGTGACCCCTAATAACTACAAGCTCTGCAGAAGACTTTGTATCTCACGACACTTAAAACTCATTGCATTTTCTTGCACCAATCCTCGTTTGCTGTTTAGTCTTAAAGCACTCTCTATATTTTGTGTGTTTTTTAGCTGCGAGTTTGACAAGTTCTCCCATGACTTTACAGGATTATCAAACATGGCTAGACCTGCGTGAACTGGAGTTCAAGATCGGAGAACGTTATATCACTCATGAGAGCGATGACCCACGCTGGGAGATGTATGCTGGGGATCACTGCCTTCAGTACCCTCCTCACCTCCTGCCTCAATGCTACACGGAGCCAGAGGATGCAGAGATGAGGGCCCTGGAGGAGAGAGTCAGTATTCTCTGACACCCAACTGCTGTGACGTAGCTTCTTTTTACTGGGTGAAGGACACTTGGGTAACGTGATGAAAATGTAAGGTTAACTTGTTGACTCAGCAATGGTCATCATTCGACAGTGGTAGTCTCGAAGGTGGGTGGGGGGGAAACACATCTGAGCTCTTCGGAAATTATTCAGATCTCAACCTCATCTAAAGGAGTACACCTTGTTTAATTCCTCATGAAAGACTCATGAAAACACTCTGTTGGAGCAGTCTGGAAGGGTCCCTGTCTCCCATTATGTGGTCGTTTCTGGTTTGCAAGCCATCCATGTCAACGAATGGATTCTACAGTCTAAGGTGTCTATGGATCCAGCTGCCTGCAACGCATTTTGGTGTTGACGTAATATACCAGTGACCTCAGAGTTCAATATTGTTCCATTGTAAACTCAAAGTGCAAACACTCCTTTCCGTGTAAACGTAAAATGATTAACACTTTCTCATGAGGTCAAAAGGGAATCCATTGTGCTCAGCAATCGGAGACACAATGAAGCTCCGGCCGGCTCATATTCGTCAATCTGTAATGCATTTCAGGCACAGTAAGCAGAACAAAAAAAAATTGTTTAGTTTGGTCACAAATATTGTTTATGTTTTGTCTTTCTGACTCGAAGGTTTTCGTGTTTCTATTTAACTCCTGGCGTGAGAGTCCTTGTTCTTCGAGTAAAAGGGATTCTGCTGAGCAAATGCCCAGGGACCAGCATAAACCGCGACGAGAGCAGTCTGGACGCAGAGCCTGGAGAAATGCAGGCAATTGAGACTGTTGGGAAACACAGAAATAATGTGTTTCCTTTATCCCATGAAATGTTACCATATGTCACATTGTGATGACAGATTAACCAAGGACCGATGCCCTCTTCTGGGGCACTACTGAGGTTTCTTTGACCTTTACTCGTTTAGCCCTACGATTTGTTTTCATTTAATTGTATTAAAGACAATACTAATTGTTTTTTTTTTTTTTTGGTTTTTTTTTTTTGCTAAAGGTCAAATATGGTGTTATTTAGCAACTTCATTATTTTCCATATTATCCTCCTGGCAGATTTTAGATTATATTCGTACATTTCTATCCTAAATAAATAATAAAAAAAGACGTATTGCCTGCACTTTCAAACTGTGACGTTAATTTTGCGTTAGAATGCACATAGAAATGTACAGTTTGCAGCTTTAGAAGCCAAAAATGCAACGTAAGCGGTAACCCGCTAGCGCTAGGCGTCCACTGGGTCCGTATTTGTGTAATGGTGCGATCATCCAAAATCATCTGAAGTCGTTTGATCCCACAACATGCAGGTGAATCAGCCCTCATCCACGACATCTGAGTTCCATCGGACGACCACAACAGTTATCGATCTTTCCAATTTCAGTTGGATTTATCGGACCACGCCGGGACGATCTGATACAATTTACATTAAAAAAAGATGCATTGTATAGTTAAAACGCCGTGCCGCGGCAGGGAAATTGCCCTTAGAGAAGTGATTCAGTTAGACAGCCCATAGGATCCAATGTGATAAAATATTTTCTGTTTTATTCAACAATTTTTTTTTTTCTTTCATCCGTTACTGATTTTTTTTATGTGAAATTTTGGGTACCCGTTTAATAAAATAAAAAAAAAAAAAAAACAAGGCTTCTTTTCTCATGCCGAATGCGTTGTTTTTTTCCCTTTTTTTTGTCTTCAGTCTGGCTGCGTTCAGCGTTGCTGTCCTTGGTGCTGAAAGCTATTTCAGTACCAGGTAGTGAGTTTATACCCCCCTTGCGGCCTTTGGCAATGTTATTTTTTTCCTTATGTCTTTTCAGCGTCGGCTGTGCTGGACAGGGCTGTCCTTGGTGCTGAAACCCCATATCAGCACCGAGGACCGGCTTTAATTCTCCCCACAACGGGGATTTCTTTTTTTTCTCCAGCAACCTGTCCATCGGCTGACCTGAGTCGCCCATAGACGCATCCAGTGGCCGACCCTGATCGGACGACTACATTGTCCGTAGGCAGACGACCAAGTCCGTCCTCCAACTATGGACCCAGTGGACGGCCAGCTACCACATGTGGATAAATGTGATCAGTGCCATTACATGTTAGACATTTTATTGAAAGGACTGAAACAATATGCTTTACCCATTCTGAATCTTGTTAGACGTGCAAAACACATGGAGCTTTTTGAAATTCTCTTCCTACGTGTAGAGACAAAAGTCAGCATTTTATTGACTATAAATATCACCGGTAAATTAACTTTTTTCCATGGATTCATGTTTGTCTAGATATTAACTTTTTTTTTTTTTTACTATAAGTGTGAGTAACTAACATCAATAATTGTGTTTTCTAGTTTTTATAAATTTTAGTGCTAACCCAGGTGTTTTTTTGGGGTTTTTTTTTTTTTGCTACTTCAGGAAATTTCATCTTCTCACCTAAGCACAGGTGTTGTTTATTAGCACGTTTAAATTGCCATCAATTGCTGCAAGTTCCAGTTCTAATAAAAGAACTAGTGAGTTTGATCCTATTCTGCTTCAGTCCCCTGCAAACCTGTACCATCTATTTTGGGAGGTATTATCCGAGGTCACGTGTTTTAATTGTCTCGCTATAGTAATCAAAGATCTGGTTTGCTCTAATAATTTCTAGAGATGGCATAAGAAGATGAGCCCACTATGGGTTTAGTGGCGTTAACTCATGGAAGAAACACATGTCTGTGTGCAGGATACTGGTATTCGACATTTGGATGTATGCATATGGGTGAGTGTGAGTGCATGCGTGAAAGGGTGTCAGCTTATGGATGTCTGGCAGTGTGTCTGTGTAAGGTTGCATGTTGGTGTATGCGAGTCCATGTATTGGGGTGACAGGGTAACTACATATGGATGTTTATCAAGTGGCTGGATGTTGTATTCATGTGATTGGGTGCTGTGTATATGTGGGCACCAGGGTATGGGGTTTTTGGTGTCTGTGTGACTGGGCATTGGCTTATTGGTGTGACTGGTGTCAGCATTGAGGGTGACTAAGTGTCATTGTATGGGTGTCAAAACGTGTGTGGCGATGCCACTAAGTGTATCCAACAAGCAAGGTAAAGATGCTGGAAGAATAAAGCGCATGGGAGATATCAGCAAAATAAAATAACAAGAAGTTGCTTCTTTTATATGTGGTTTTGTCCTTTTATTTTTTATTAAAGGAGTAATTTTGTGTCAAATTGCTTGATTAGTGATTCCACTGACACTGTGTAGATGTACATAAAGTGGCGTCTATACAGTCAGTCTGGATTTTGGCAGAAATGGTAATTGTCATCAACCGTTACTTATTAACCTTGCACAAGGCAAAGGCCTTTTTTGGTTTATCAGATTGTGCATGTATGAAAAAAGTTGGATGTCAGACTTTCAGGACCTTCTGCAAACGTTGTAGTATAAGGCCCTATCTGCAGGGAGCTAAAGAGTGTAATCGCCACAGGGAGGTGCTGATTAATGAGACGTTCTCTAGATCTTGTTTGTTTCATAGTTATGCAATTTGCAGAGGTAGTCTATGCTTTGAAGCCCTTTTTTTTTATCTTCCAGGATGCACCACGCACAAATAAAAAAATAAAAAAAAAGCAGAATTCCGACCGTTATCCCAGAGTGCCTTGGAATTGTGGTTTAAGCTAAAGTTGCTAAATATGTGTCGTCTGCCTCCAACTGGTGCTAAAAAAAAATCACGAAGTCACACTATCAGCATAAATGCTGAGCTCTTAACACGTGTGTATATTTTAGGATCTTAAGCACTTCACCGTAAGAATGATGGGTAACGAATTGTTTTGCAAGCTCCTCTGGTGTAAAATGAACGGAATGTGTTAACATTCTCTAGAAACACAATGTGGATGGGTTTGGCCTCGATTTATTTACATTTATAGGATTAGGATGGATACTTTGAAAACTTTTTCATGTTTTGTTTACTATTTTAGGTCTTCTTTTGTTTATTCACTACTTGAAGACTTTCAAAAAGTATTCATACCTTTTATTTGTTCCCTATATATTTGCCGCTTCGCTGCAGAGCCACCTCGCCCCCCATTTTTGCTCATTGTGTTTAAACGTACGTTGAAGTCTTGTTTTATTGTACAACCCAGACAAATTATATATCCTTTTTTTCAGCAGACTCAGGAGAATCAAAGTAGAATCTCTATCAGGGTTATTCAAAGAGAATCGAAAAACCACGGCACGTTCGGTGACTTTTCGTTCTCTTCAATTCGGTTCGTTTTGCCAATCCCATTTCAGCGACCCTGCGGTGTATTCAGCAAGCACCACGGGGTCCCCGAATTGCAGGGAAAGGTCGCCGCAAACCCGCCGAAAAAGCACCGCAAAACGAGGGCGAACGCACACCGAAACCCTCAGAAACATCTGTATTAACCCGCCGGAAAAACCCGAGCAGGAGCCGATCACACGCAGCGCAGCCGCCGGAAAAAGACGATACCGCAGAAGAATGCAGTGAATAAATTAGAAAAAACTGTTTGCTTGAATGTTTGAAACGGGAAACGCTGTTTGCAAATAAACTACTGAGCGAAAATGTCTGAAATTTACATATGAGGTCCAAGGAATGATAATAAAGAGGGATGTTACAGAAAAAATAAGTAAAGTTAAATTGTTTTAAAAACAAATCCCGAAAAATGCTTAAAATAACCTAAAAAAATCTATAAAGAGACTCTTTAATGCAGAATATTAAAATCAAAGGTTTATTAGATACTGGATTAAAACGGGAGTATTTTTAACATTGAAGCCTATGGGATTCGCCTGAATAAACCTGCAGAATTAAATCACCGAATGGCAGGGCATTTAGGGAACTTTTCACTGCTGGTGTTTGTTCTCTGAATAGACGAAGCAGTGCATTTTCATGGGGATTTCACTGCCCTCGAACAGGTACCGTATGTGCAGGCAATTTGCCAAGATTTGGTGAATTGCCTGCTCTCTGGATAGCCGAATGGCCAAGAAAGGTAACAGCGGTTGGTTCCCTTTCGGCAGCCTTTCGGATCTCTTTGAATAACCCTGTAGGTCTATGTCATGATCCGTCAATTTCCATACGGATTTCAGTAGTTTGCGGAGTGTAAATTCATTTTTCCAAATTCTATCGGTTAGTATTTATATAAAAAAAAAATCCTAGACCCCGTTATTCTTTTTAAATTTTTTTATTTAAAATAAAACCCTGCAAATGAACCAAAATGGAGAAAAAAAAAAATATTTGCTAGTGTTTTTGAGCATTGCGTTTTATGAAAAAATAGGACTATATATATAAAAAAAAAAAAAACGGAACTTCCCCCTGTATTGGAAATGAGAAAGTTGGTAAATGTGCAATATCACAATGTTACAGCTTTAAAGAAAAAACAACCCCTCCACCTCGATTTCTGTTTTTATTTTTTTAAATATTTTATTTGGTTATGTTTGGCAAAATTGGAAAGGCCAGACTCTGACCTTTCTAAAGAATGGCAATACTGGGGTGTAAATGACCCTCGCTTGTCCTTGCAGTGATGCGACGGACTGTGTTTTAGATGAAACCTTGCATAACAACACATTTTGGCAGGGGTGGGCAGACTTTTGTAAGGAAAGCGCTACCTCTACCGACAAAAGGCCAGTCTTGATGATAACAAGTACAAGAAGGTGAAAATGTATTAGGTTGTCGAGGAAGACTTGCACTGCATACTGTCTGCTAATGTTGAGTATCTCGGTATAGAATTGCTAACTGCTACTCTTGCACAGGATTGAGTGCTGCTGCGTCTGTGTGCTGCTGCTGCTGGGTCTGTGTGCTGCTGCGTCTGTGTGCTGCTGCTGCTGGGTCTGTGTGCTGCTGCTGCTGGGTCTGTGTGCTGCTGCGTCTGTGTGCTGCTGCTGCGTCTGTGTGCTGCTGCTGCGTCTGTGTGCTGCTGCTGCGTCTGTGTGCTGCTGCTGCGTCTGTGTGCTGCTGCTGCGTCTGTGTGCTGCTGCTGCGTCTGTGTGCTGCTGCTGCGTCTGTGTGCTGCTGCTGCTGCGTCTGTGTGCTGCTGCTGCGTCTGTGTGCTGCTGCTGCGTCTGTGTGCTGCTGCTGCGTCTGTGTGCTGCTGCTGCTGGGTCTGTGTGCTGCTGCTGCTGGGTCTGTGTGCTGCTGCTGCGTCTGACAGTGCTGTTGCTGAGTTTTGATTAGAATGTCCCTTTTAAGATACAAAGCGCATCATATAATACAGTAGTTCTTTTCAAAGGCGGACCTTTCTAATTTTTTTTCCCCACTGTTGTAACTGTGGAACCGTATCTGCCCCTATAAAAATATATGTATATATTAGAATTGCTGCCGCTGTGGACGTGACCTTCAAAACGGTCGAGTTACTTTGTTCTAAATTTAAGAAAATCCAATGTTGCCGGGTGTTCGACTATAGTGTTGCATTACATTTTAGATAACAAACTGACTTTTCTACGTCCGTTTAAAACCTGAGTACACAGCATCACACCAGGCGTGTTGGTTTTCAAGAGCTCCTGTAGATCACAAGAGACTAAAACGTCAAAGAAATAAAAACATTTGTACCACGACCACAGTAAGGAGCTGCGGGAAAGAGCTCCGTTGTAAAGATGCTTTTGGCAGCAATTTTCTTCTGAGCGATGCATCACGCAGGAAGGGTAAAGCACCCATTTTTGCTAAAACAGGAAAAAGCTCTGTTGATTGAACACAAAGATTAAGAGTTTTTTTTTTTTTTTGCAGAGTCATTATTCTAACCTGCAGTTAATTCACCCTAATAATGTGCTTTACATCTGTTCACCTGGAAATTTTCTCCCTATTTTCTATAGACACAAGTTGGTCTGAAACTGGAATCCAGGTTAAATGGGATTCTAACAGGGTTATTCAGAGAGCGGTGAAAAGCAGGAGAATGACTGGAGAATGGAAAATTCTAGGTCAAAATAACCAAACCAGAAAAATTCTCCCTTTCATCTCACTTTCCAAATTGGCTATTTTGACCTAGAATTTTTCATTCTCCAGTCATTCTCCTGCTTTTCACCGCTCTCTGAATAACCCTGTATGGATTTTAGAAGGAATTACTAAGTCGTAAATATAGTGTTCCATGAATAAACCACCTTCAGATTCCTGGACCTTAGCTACTGGACCATGGTGGCACTACGCCATGGCCCAATAAATACTGGGACAAAGGGCCCTGGCTACACAAGGAGACGAGTCCCTGGCTACAGACCCTGTTTAGCCAACTTTTTTCACAATTCTACTCTTCATGCCTGTAATACAGAATATATTAAGTCAATTAAAGAATGGATGGTACAAATTTCCACACCGGAAAGGTGATGAGAACCAAGATCCAAACGCTCAGCCCCGGGCATACAAATATACAATTTTTAATGTCCTTACGCAAACATTTAATTAGCTCATGTTTATTCTTTAGTACTTTTGTAACCTAAGCACATTGGACAACATTGCCTGTCGTGCATGACACCCAGGAAATGTATGAAAGTACGAAAAGCTGGATAACAAAAATTTTGGCAGTTTTTATTTTTTTTGTGGTACATGTTGTTGAATTCTGGTCCGGACAAATTGCCATCAGACAAACCAGGACACATCCAAAATGAATGCATGCCTATTGGTAAGTTTACACCTGACTTGGATTCTACGACCAGTTTAGTTGGCAAATTCTTGGCATCCAAGGATGAAATGCTACCCACCCACCAAAAAAAAAAATTATGAGCGTATCACAGAGCACCAAAGCAAGAAAGCTCGTTACGTTGAGTGCCGTGTATAAATATCACAGCTCCACATATCCTGTCGCACATCCACACACTCCCTGACCAGGACTAGCAGGGGCCTCTGCGGGAGCCAGGCCTGGAAGCAAAACGCTACCCCTGTGTCTTTCCAAGAGTACCAACCATTGACCGTATTACGAGTAAAAAAAAATATTTTTTTTTCTCGTTCTAAAGCCGCAGCGATAATGCTGCTGCAATCTCTCTTTTCCTACTCTGGGAGCAAGCCTGGAGGTGATGACGCAGAGCGTAATTATACAATATCTCATCTAAAACATAAGCTGCCACGTTTCTGGTAGGAGACTTGTGGGTACTTAGCCCCTGTGAGGTGTCATTGGGCAATTTTCAAGCCAAAATAATGACAATTTTTATTTTGTCAGATTCCTGTAAATGCTCTACCAAGCTCATGATTTTCTCTTGGTTCAAACGATTAACACTTTATCCTAATTTCATGTTTCTCTAGTTATAAGAGGGATCATTCATGAAATAAAAATCAAATCATGATGGCATTTAAATGACACCTGTCTCCTGTTATTTATTTTCAGCTGATACTTCTGGGGCATCCCAAAGTCCTGCGATATGAAGAAAGGCGTCTGTGGATGATTGACGAGATACTTTGGTGTTCTTGTGTTTGTTTATTATTCAACAAGGCCAGCAGTTTACATTTCAAAGTATCTGTACGGTTGTCTTTTGTGCGATTTATTATCCTTTACATATTGTACTTTGTAGTTGAAAGAAATCAGGTGGCGTAGGATTTATTGTGGTTCAGGAAGATCGCTTCTCCTAAACTCACTATTTTAATACGCTTTGGGACACGAAAAAAAAAACGAGGGCACAACATTTTGCTTTTCTGAGTTTGCCATGAATTAATGTTCCTTGGGGTTTGCCCATATGAAATGCTGTAGACCAGGTGTGGGCAATTACGGCCCTCCACTTGTTTTGAAACTACATTTCCCTTGAGGCTCTACAAACCTAATGAGCAGCCAAGCATCACGGGAAATGTAGTTTCAAAACATCTGGAGGACCGTAATTGCCCACCCCTGCTGTAGACAAAGGTTCACTTAATAGTATAATGAAATTACAGTTGCAGATTTTATCTAGGCAACTTTTTTATGGAAATTCCACCAATATCTGAAAGCATGAACAGGGGACAGCAACCTTGTTCTTCCAGATGTTTTGAAACATCGGTCCTTGATGCTCAGGTTTTCATTAGATTGGCTGAAACTAATGGGAAACGTAGTTCCAAAATATTGGGTGAGGGGCAAGCTCGCTGACCCCTGTCATGAAGCTTGATAAATTGGTCTTCCATGCAGGACCGACCTTAGACATTTATGTGCCCTGTGTGAAATATCTTCCCATCATCGTCTGTCACTGGTCGCATTCCCTCCTTGTCCAAAACCCCCACACACAATAAAATAACAAGTAAAAATGTTGATCAAACCAATATATTAACCCAATACACACTGTCCTTAAAACTATCAAAGAAAACATGAGCAAACTCGCTGACTGGGAGGTAAAGCAATGTATTTGAGATTTCGGAGAACTGGCAGTAGCACTAATGGCCTACTCTACGGTGAGTCCCCCACTCAGGTCGCTCAATGGTTCCATTACAGAGGAGGCTGAACTATATGCAAATTAGTTTGCTATGACCCCAAAAGGGTGGCAAGAGCTGAAATACCAAGAAAGTCTTCTCTGCACAGGAGTAACCAATCCGTAACGTTTAAACAGATTCAAAGACACACAGAGAATTACAAACACTCAAAGAAACTAAGACGCGAAGAGGCTGAAAGAGACATTGGCAAAAGCACAAACAACTACAGATGCCTAGATACAATGAAAAACACATACTGAAAGAGGCACAAACTTTCGTGGCCTGCAACTGGACGCCCAACCCTCAGCTCCTACTTGGTGCTATCCCTCGATCTCTGCTAGCATCTGCCACAGTCTCTTCGTTGCTCTGGCGTGCTTCCTGCACCGGTGCCCAGTGGGCTGTGCTGCACTGGGTGCTCATGGGAACTTCCGCTGCACTGGGACCCATTGATCCTCTGGGACTTCAGGAACGTTGTGACATGCGGCCCTCCTCTGCACTGCCTGTAAGGAAGAGCCCAAGATAGTCTGGGGCATGGAATCCCCTGTGTCAGGGTCGTGGCGGAGGCCCTGAGTGATGGCTGCAGAGATCAGCTGTGGGGAGGGCTCCCTTCCCTAGGTGGAAGCCAATGGGAAAGTGAGGTATCATTCAGTGGGGTGTGACCACCTCACATGTCCTTAAATGCCCTATTGATCACTTGATTAGTGCTACAGTGTCACTTCACTTCTAGTGCATCAAACCTGCAGCTTTCTTTTTATAGTATTATCGTGTACCAGTCCCTGAATCCTGCCCGTTACCGCATATATGCTGTCTTCCCCAACCTGGCTTCCTTCTCGACTACGGCCCTTGGATTGGCTTTGCCTTTAGATCACTCTCAGACTGTGCTTCTGCAACTGGTTCCTATTCCACTCTTCCCAACCCTGACATCATAAACACAATTTAATTGGATTTATTATTTGCACTGAAAGGAATAGAATGCTGAGATGGGAGTTTTTTTGGTTTGCTGTGATGACTCCTCCCTTTCCATGACTATCCCTCTTGATAAAGGTTGTCAAGATGTCATAATTCTTTTAGAAGAAATGTCTGGTCTTCACTCTACACCAATTCAGTTCATATTGTGAAGAGTCCCAGTTGACTTTAACTCGCAGAGCAACCCCCACTTGTTATATTTTTTTGGGTGAAAATTACACTATTTTTAACAAACGCACCCCATACAAAAATCCTTAGTGCGGCATCATTGTTCACATTATAATTGAAATGGGAACGATATTGCTGCATTAACAAAACAAAACAAAAAACCTGTTTATTTTTTTTTTATATTTAAATTTTTTATAATTTTTAACATTGTCATGTTTGGTATTGTTGGAAAGGCCATGCTCTGGTCGATCCAAAGATACCAAACATTATCCAACCGATAGCTGCCGCGGATCGGGAGATAGGGGGTTCCAATGAACCCCCTATCTCCACCATTGGTCGCAGTTAGGGGTTAACTCCAGAACTGACGTCATTGTGACGAGGTCTTGGGACTGTCGGCAGCTGCCGTTCCCCCACGCTGTTGTCTTCCTGCAAAGACGTGACCATGTTGGCAGGCAGCATCTTAGCGGGCAGCGTTGGGAGAGAGCTCATAGCTGGGAGGAGGTGTTGCGTGAAGCTGCAAACAGGGACAAATAAACTAGACCTGAGCCGCACTGAGGATCTTTGGGTTGTGTCGGAGAAGACTTCACGCAGTGCTGCCATCAATATTTTTTGATAAATTCTTGGTTATACAATGAATGTGACTGTCGACAAAAATCCATGTTGTTGTGACATCGCCTAAGCTTAACAAAACCATGCCACGGTAATCAAATCTCAAGGCAATACAACAAGGTTGTGTTAGTGTGTGACATTTTTTGGCCAGGCAGGAAGTGTAGAATGTGCACAGTCACATTCATGGCCACAAATATGTTGACAAATTTATGACAAAGGGTCCATAGAAATGTCAATAAATTTATGTACATATAATTTTAAGAGTGTGGAAACCAAGCAATACATATTAAATTATTAAGTAAGGAAAAGCAACGCACACAAACAGGAAAATATAGAAAAAATAGAAAATTTATTTACAACATGGGGAACATGCCAAGGATGGCAAACTGCCCAACAGGGGCACAAAGTCACAAACAAACATAGGGGAGGAGGCTGGTCTCACTGCCGCTCCAGGATGTCAGCGGCATTGCTAATATGCTCCCGCAACTCCTGGAGCAATTCCTGTATGGCATCTATGGTGGTTACAGCCAGGCGTAGCTCTCCGATCGCCATCCTATTTATCATCCTAATGCTGGATGTGTCCGGTCTGGCTTCTCCTTCTATATATCCAATAAATGAAAGAAGGAAAATGCAGTAAGTAAAGCAGGTTTCTATTTTTGACTGAAAGTCTTGAAAAATATAACAGTAGTATATACCAGTGCTGGCGGCCTCCTGAGGCTCTGACTCCTCCTCCGACTCCTCCTCCTCCACCACCACCGTCAGCATCTCTTCCGGTGCTATATCTAAGAAATTAAAGAAATAAAAAATACAGTAAACAACAAAACTGATTTATTTTTGAACAAAAGTCGATGCAAAATACAACAGTAAAAAAAAAAAACTGGACTCGTGGCCTCCTGCTGTGGCTCCGGCTCCCTCTCTCCATCGCCCTGCTCCTCCTCTTCCTCCTCCTGCTCTCCTCCTCCTGCTCCTCCTCTTCCTCCTCCTGCTCCTCTTGTGCTATACATAAAAAAATTAAATTAAAATACAGTAAACAAAAAATGTTTCTGTTTTTGACCAAAAGTCGTTGCAAAATAAAACAGTATATACCAGCGCTGGTGGTCGCCCGTGGCTCCTCCTCCTCCTCCACTGGGGCACTGGTGCCCGCCGGGGCAGATGCTGCCTTTGCCTTCCTGTCTTCTGCCAAATCCAAAAAATAACACGTAAATAATGCAGACTGGAAAAAATGGTATATCTATACAATATATTGCCGAAAGTATTGCGACACCCCTCCACTACCCCACTACCAGCTTGACCCACCGCTACTCCCATCTCATAGTTCTAAAGTCACAAAATATTTATTTATTTCCTCTGCACATAGACATATTTTACCGTTCAATTATATATTTTTTTCAGAAGTAAACATTACGTTTATTCAATAAAAACTATTATTTGTGTTGTGTGCGTACAAAACGCATTGTGCCGACTGCTTTTAGTTATTTTATAGATGCCTCAGCCTCAGTTTCACTTTCAGTTTCTGCTAATAAAACTGTGGATATAGCAGAAACAACAGAAATCCGCCATTTTGTTTTGAAATTTGCATCTAAAGCGTTCAATAATGACACTGCTGCAGCAAACTGAATTGCTGCGCTGCAACAATTCAGCAGCTGCTGAGGATGTATTGAAGGCGGCTCTGTTTAGATGCACTTTCAGAAGAACTACATGTCCCATCCTACCACTTAGCAGAGACGCAGAGATTTTTGTTGATGCGCAGGTGGGAGCCAATATTGGGCAAGCTGCGGGTCTTCTCGTATGCATCACTCAATCACAACAACCTCCCCCCCAGCACACTACAGTACACACAGTGCCAAAAGAAATCCAGCATTGTAACTTCATCTACATACATCAAATGTCACACTTTTCACGAATACGTAAAATCACAAAAAAGAAGAGCTATGCCAAAAATGCATGTAAGACGAGTCGTGAAAACTCAAAGCTATACACAATCACATTGCATGAAAAAAGGACTAGATAAAGCAACGTATTTCTGTGCACATTAGCACATGCAAGCACATTATTATTATTATACAGGATTTATATAGCGCCAACAGTTTGCGCAGCGCTTTACAATATAACATGACACTTACGTTTGGCTATGACATGCCGGATGTGCCTCAATTGCTCCTCCTCGCGCATCTTGAAGTCGGACCAGCGTTTTCGGAGCTGGTCCTTCGTCCGGTCCTTCCCGAACAGCTCCACGATGGTGGTGCGAACCTTATTGAGGATACGGTCCTTGCGGACGTTGTTCTTCCTGCCGTAAGGGCCCTTACGGCAGTCGTAGTCTTTGCGATCAAAGATGCGGACCAGCTCCAACATCTCCTCAAATGCCATGTTGCTGGCCCGCTTCTTCCTGGGTGGTGTCTCATGGGTGGAAGAAGATGAGGAGGTGTCCGAATGGGACTCGTCTCTTTCAGCCATGATCAAAATCAAAATCAATATTTTTTGGCCTGTCAAAAAAGTTGTCAAAAAACTGGCTCAATAAAGTTATGACATCCCCGCGCGCATGCGCAACCCGCGGACGAATCAGATTCGACCCGATTACGAAGGAATTATCGTATCGACAGAATTATCGGATCATTGGAAACAAAAACAAGTGATACGCATTTACAAATACAAAATTTACAGAATCAGCGATATAACCGATAATAGTTAAATATACGATGTCCAGAATTATCGAAATGGAACCGAAATCATGAATAGAGCGAAAATAAATTTTGATTTGACACATTTCAAGTCCATTCCAAAATTCCGAAAATATTTCGTTTCGGCTTGGAAAACTTCGGATCTGTCGGTGTTCGGGTCCGATCCGATTCGGAAATTCTGCCGAATCCGAAAACACGAATCGGGAAATTTCGTGAAAATTCCGAAATTCCAAAACCCGAAACGCACATCCCTAGTTTATTATGGATTCACACAGTATCTGAAATCCAATGTTAAAAGTGGACTTAATTTGCAAGGAAATATTTACATGGGCATCACCTTGATGGACGCTGGTCTGAATTGCCCAAAGAATAGTTTAATAATCATAAAGTGTATTCCTTGTGGAAAAAGTATAACCAAATAGAAGCAGAGCTAAAGAGCACTAAAACCATTCCGACTGATGTCAGGGCAATCACTGACATCGCACCCACTGAACATTTTATGTCATAAATGGTTAACTCTGCAGAGTAAAGTACTGACGTTAGTCACGAGGCGGCAAAAGGATTATTAAACCCCAACGTAAAGCGGTGTACGTGATTTTTTTTTTTTGATTTTTTTTTATTCAAAATTTTATTTTGAAATATGTCATCATACAAGTAAACGTAAAGTGAGGGTCTCGCAGGGCCGCACATAGTTGTCTGCAATAACTCTGCGTAAAGAAAATAAAGAAAAACAGCATATAGACATCTATAATAGCACAGCTCAGAGGAAAAAACTGTCTAGAAATTCAGCCAAAAAATTATCTCTCAGGAACATAGATAAGCAACAAAGAACGAGAAAAATCTGCTAAATACATCTAGTATATTAAGAAAGAGGGGGGAAAAGGGGCATAAAGTATTGGCAGAGGCCAGGACTGTGCCTCCCCTGGTATAGTCCTGCGAGCCTTTAAGGACCGCGGGAGGCCAGGGGGAGTTATTGGCACTTGGCCCGGGAACTCGGGGGGGCCGATATTGGCACCAGGCCACGTCAGCGCACCCCGGTGAGACCCATGAACGCTAAAAACAAAACAAAAAAGAAAAAAACATATCTCTCATCGAAAAAATTGCAGTCCTGCGGTGCAATGACAGCAGCTTATAGAAGATTCGAAATAAAAAAAAAGGGGGGGAGGTCGGCTGGAAAAAATAAAATAAATATATATATATATATAGAATGTCCTCAAAAAGAGTCCTCAGATAGCAAAGTCGCACATCAGGGGGGAGAAACAACTCAGTTAAGGGGGACAACAAAAACAGCTAAAGGGATCAGAGAGTGGGGGGACCTCTTCTTCCTGTATCTCGCCAGGGAACTGCCAGGGCTGCTCCTGTGGGACCGTCAGTCACATGTAGGGTCCATTGTGCAGAACCCAGGGCACGTCGTGCACCCAGCCTCCATGGTTCATTCTGGGCTATCCAAGCCATCAGCCTGGACCAGCTCAGCTGCTCTTCAGCATCCGGGCCTCCAGGCCCGAGCATCCCTCCCAACACAGACCTCATAGGAGCCGCGGCCGCCTGTTCAGTGACCTCCGGTTCGGCGGGTCTCGTGCAGACATTGCACACGGTGTCTTCTTGCGCCGCTGGGGTCCCCCTCCCCGATGTGAGGCAGGGCGAGCACAGCTCGGTCGAATCTCTCAGGTCAGCACCTCACGGCTCCTCTACAACATCAGCATCCACCCCAGCCACCTGTGAGACAATCTCCTCAGCTGGGTACTCCTCGACTGTAGGAGGCTTTGGGCCTACGGCGGGGTCCGGCGATGGGGCAGCCGCGACCGCGTGCTCCCTCAGGCTAGCCACATCCTGGCCTGTCATAAACGCACACATCAGCCGGCGCCAATCACCTTTTGTAAGTACTCGAGTGTCGTCCTCTGGAATCGACGCTAGACAGGCATCTAATGCCGCCAGACCAGCATCCACCATCACAGGGGGGAGTGGATGGCGGCGCCCAACATCCGATCCCCGAGTCCCGCGACAGCAGTCTCTGCGGGGACATCTTGGTTGGCCGCGAGCCGGGGGCCCTCCGTCTTCACAGCCAGTAGCAAGGCATCATCCAGAGGTGACAGGGTCCATTTATGCAGTGATGCCACCGAGCAGGGCTCCACGTCTCAGAGCAGGCCGCAAGATGGCCACCAGGTGAACGCAGCGGCCCAGAGTCAGCGGCCAAATCCCGGGTCTCTGTGGTCCGGAGCGGGGGACTAAACGGGCTCCAGACCGTGCACGCCCGATGGCCAGCCTCAGGGGGACTCCAATACTGGGAGAAAAATGGAGATAATCAGCCTAATTGTCTCTAAAAAGACACCATGTCGAGGAGCTCCATCCAAACACATCTATTCTCCTCCGCTGCCGGCCATGCCCCCCTACGTGATTTTTAAGGCTGGGGTCAGACAAGCGTGTTTGAAGAGCGGAAGGAACGTCTGTGAGAGTGGACGTTCCTTCCACTCGACGCCTGTTTGGCCGCCTCGCTAATTCTCCTATGGAGAATCGCACTTTGCAGCTCCGTCAATGCGTGCCCTAGCGCTTTGACAGAGAGGGCTGCTGCCCGGACGCAGCACAGGCGCTGTTGGGCGCGCAACAGCATGTGGCTGGCCACGTTGCAGCGTCTCAATGCTGCGATGGACACCAGAAGGCACGTCAGTACAGTGCGCTCGTCTGATGCCAGCTTTAAATTCATTGAACAGGACATGGACTGTATTCTATTTTGAGGTCGTCCATATGATATGAATAACTGCCGTACCGGGACACTTCCACACTTCCTCTGTGCAGTAAATGCTGCTTGTTGGGCACAGGAAAACCTGAAAAATTCACTAACTATGATAATAGGTTCATTTTAGTTCGATTTAGGAAGGCATGTAAATAGAATAGTCGCCCGTAGCACAAAAAACAACCCACAAAACAAAATAACAATACAACATAAACCACATGAAAACTAAAGCCTTCTAACCCAAAAGCACAAACCTACTGCATCTAGACCAGGGATATCCAAACTCCGGCCCCCAAATGTTCCTGTACTACAACTTCCAGAAATCTCGGACTGCATTAGATGGATGGAGAAGCATGGGAGTTGTAGTTCATGGACATCTGGGGGGTCGGAGTTTGGACATCCCTGATCTATGCCATTGCTTAATGTTCTTCAAAATTACCATAGATCCAAGCAACATACACTATATTGCCAAAAGTATTCGCTCACCCATCCAAATAATCTGAATCAGGTGTTCCAATCACTTCCATGATGCAGGTGTATAAAATCAAGCACCTAGGCATGCAGACTGTTTTTACAAACATTTGTGAAAGAATGGGTCGCTCTCAGGAGCTCAGTGAATTCCAGCGTGGAACTGTGATAGGAGGCCACCTGTGCAACAAATCCAGTTGTGAAATTTCCTCGCTCCTAAATATTCCACAGTCATCTGTCAGGTGTATTATAAGAACGTGGAAGTGTTTGGGAACGACAGCAACTCAGCCACGAACTCGAAGTGGTAGGCCACGTAAACTGACAGAGCAGGGTTAGCGGATGCTGGGGCGCATAATGAGAAGAGGTCGCCAACTTTCTGCAGAGTCAATCACTAGAGACCTCCAAACTTCATGTGGCCTTCAGATTAGCTCAAGAACAGTGTGCAGAGAGCTTCATGGAATGGGTTTCCATGGCCGAGCAGCTGCATCCAAGCCATACATCACCAAGTGCAATGCAAAGCGTCGGATGCAGTGGTGTAAAGCACGCCGCCACTGGACTCTAGAGCAGTGGAGACGCATTCTCTGGAGTGACGAATCGTGCTTCTCCATCTGGCAATCTGATGGACGAGTCTGGGTTTGGCTGACTTGTCTGACTGCATTGTGCCAAGTGTAAAGTTTGGTGGAGGGGGGATTATGGTATGGGGTTGTTTTCAGGAGCTGGGCTTGGCCCCTTAGTTCCAGTGAAAAGAACTCTGAATGCTTCAGCATACCAAGACATTTTGGACAATTCCATGCTCCCAACTTTGTGGGAACAGTTTGGAGCGGGCCCCTTCCTCTTCCAACATGACTGTGCACCAGTGCACAAAGCAAGGTCCAAAAAGACATGGATGACAGAGTCTGGTGTGGATGAATTTGACTTGCCTGCACAGAGTCCTGACCTCAACCCGATAGAACACCTTTGGGATGAATTAGAGCGGAGACTGAGAGCCAGACCTTCTCGTCCAACATCAGTGTGTGACCTCACAAATGCGCTTCTGGAAGAATGTTCAATAATTCCCATAAACACACTCCTAAACCTTGTGGACAGCCTTCCCAGAAGAGTTGAAGCTGTTATAGCTGCAAAGGGTGGACCGACGTCATATTGAACCCTATGGATTATGAATGGGATGTCACTTAAGTTCATATGCGAGTCAAGGCAGGTGAGCGAATACTTTTGGCAATATAGTGTATATTGTAAGCGTTACCAGGGGATATATTCCTGTTAATGCCGCATACAAAACAGGAAAGGGTTAAAGAGAAAACACAAAAACAAACGTAAAAGGCAATATGTGGGACCTGGAAAAATGCCTGGAATGCCATGACATAGGCAGATTTGCATATCATTCACACCTCACTGTATGCCTGAGAGTGTTTGCCACCAAGTGGCTGCCGTGCTCATTGCACAAAGTCCTCCACGTCTCTGAGACTCGCTTTCTTCAGCCTATGCAGCCTTTGTCCATTCTCCCCAGGTTACGTGTTAAAAAGAAATGCCATTTACTAGCAGTGACGCATTTTGTCACCATATTGTAAATATCCAAATGATTTATTGACCTGTTTCACGTGGTTTACAATGCGTCCTTTTCACGGGTTGTAAAAAGAAGAAATAAATATAGAACGGCTCAGACGTCATGCTTCTAGGTCACGTCTGGATACGACACTCGCAAGAAAAGATGTAAATCCGGCAGATTCCATGGATACACATATAGTCTTGGGTTTTTAATAGGCGTCTATATAAGCTTCAGTCTACGTTAAAACACAATATATAATATTAACCCTCTCGCTACAGAAAATGTGTATAGACAATTTTGCACTGGAATACAATGAAGCATAACATTCTTTTTTTTCAAAGTAGTATTAGTGCGCGCTATAGGAAAAAAAATACAATGCTGAGATCTCACTGCTCTCACCCTATAGAAACCAGGAGCAACCCCCATCAACACTGTAACCAAAAGCTGAACAACCTTTTCTGATGAACTACAACTGCCAGGAAGAGGGCAAAATCTACTGAGCGATCTGAAATCACTCACTACTGTACATTGGAAAGGTTTCCTATGGTTATAATTGCAGAAAATCCCTGTACAGTATAGATACAAAGGGCTATATATTGCTATAATAATACAGTACACTATTACTATAGTAATTTCTATACACAGCACTATGCCCACATACCCACTGCCCAAATTTAACAATATACTATTGATATTTGTTCTTAGCTGTTTTGTTAAGAATTTTGATCACTATAAATCCCCATAATCGGGATACTTTATCATTTTTATTATACTGTATATCTTTATCACATTTGACACAAAGGCCATTTTGCCTGTGTGCCAACAAATTAATTTGTGAAGGATTAGGGGCCCCTATTTAGGCCCCTATTCTGACCTAGTGAGTAGCAGGTGTGAGCCTATACAAGCTGCATAGAGTAGAGGAAATGTCACTGCAGCCTGTAAGTAGGCAACCCAGGTTCAAAGCCCCGTGAAGCTATCTCACCCTTGAGTGTTTTTGGACTAGACACCTTGAATGTATTTATATCTGTCTTCCTCAACAATGGTTATTGAGGTGCATTTGTTAAATGCTAAAATGCCTTGTTTTCAGATCATGATTAAAATTCTGCAGTTGTTATGTCTGTACATCGGCTGCATAGAGTAGAGGAAATGTCGCTGCCATGTTACTGTAAGACTCCGGTTCAAATTCCTGTGAGGTTCACAAGTAAGTGTCTGTGGACTAGGCACCTTGGATGGAATTTATATATCAGTCTATATCAACAATATCTAAGTGACTTGTTTACATATAATGCTTAAAATTCGGCAGTGATTTAGGCTAAACATGCGATTTGATGGAGCAGAGGAAATGTCGCTGCCCTGTAACTGGGAGACCCAGGTTCAAATCCCCATCAGGCTGTTTCACCAGTAAGTGTCTCTGGACTAGGCACCAGGTAAAAGGTATTTTTATAGTAGCCTTCCCCAACAGCATCTAACAGGGTTATCCAAAGAGATTCGAAAAGTCACCGCACGTTCGGTGACTTTTCGTTCTCTTCAATTCGGTTCCTTTTGCCGATTGCATTTCGGTGACCCTGCGGTGTATTCAGCAAAGAGCACAGGGTCCCCGAATTGCAGGGAAAAGCTGCCGCAAACCTGACGACAACTAACCGAAAACTAACCGAATGCATGCTGAAAACAAGCAAAAACATCTGGATTAACCTTTGAAAAAGACGAACATGAGCCGAATCACACAGAGCCGAAGCAGCTGTGACGTAGAGGAGGCAGTGAATAAATTAGAAAAACCATTTGTATGAATCTGGGAAAAAGAAACGCTGTTTGCAAAGAAACTACTGAGCGAAAATGTCTGAAATTTTCACAGGAGATCCAGGGAATGACAATAAAAAGGGCTGTTACAAAAAAAATAAGTAAACTGAAAAAAAAAAAAAAAAAAAATCGGACTTTTAATAAAAATAAAAAAAAATCAGAAAAATGCTTAAAGTATCCTAAAAAATCTATAAATAAAGAGACTTTTTGCTGCAGAATTTTATAATGAACGGTTTATTAGATATTGAATTAAAACGGGAATATTTTTAACATTGAAGTCTATGGGATTCTCCTGAATAAATCTGCCGAATTAAACCCCCGAATGGCAGGGCATTTCGGGAACCTTTCACTGCTGGTTTGTGTTCTCTGAATAGCCGAAGCAGTGCTTTATCATGGGGATTTCACTGCCCTCGAACAGGCACCGTATGTGCAGGCAATTCGCCAGTATTTGGCAAATTGCCTGCTCTCTGGATAGCCGAATGGCCAGGAAAGGTAACCGAACGCTGATTTTCAGCATTCGGTTACCTTTCTCAAGCAATTCGGATCTCTTTGGATAACCCTGTAAGTGTCTTATTTACAGAAAATGACTACAACTCAATGTCAGATGCATTGGAGAAGTGGTAATGTCACTGCCATGTAACTGGGAGACCAGGGTCCTAATCCCTGTGAGCTATCTCGCCAGTAAGTGCTTATTTGCAAGACACCTCGAATGTATTTATATCTGCCTTCCTCAACAATCTTTATTAAGATGCTTTTTAAATTGCCTTGTTTTCAGATAATGGTTAAAATTCTGTAGTGGTGATTCCTGTACAATGGCTGCAAAGAGCAGAGGTAATGCCGCTGCCCTTTAACTGGGAGATACAGGTTCAACTCCCCATCAGGCCATTTCACCAGTAAGTGTCTCTGGATTAGGCAGCTTGATGGTATTTTTATAGTAACCTACCCCAACAATGTCTAAGTGTCTTGTTTACGTCAGATGCATTGGTGTAGTGGTAATGTCACTGGGAGATGAGGGTTCCAATCCCAGCAGGCCACCTCTCTAATACATGCCTAGGCACCCTGGGTGGTACTCAAATATACCAATCTAGCTCTCCAATATTTATTGATGTGCCCTTTTCAAATGCTTACATACATTGTCTTTATATCATGATTAAAATTCTGCAGTGATGTATCTGTAGGTAGAGGATAGCATAGTGGCAATGTCACTACCTTGGAACTGTGCAACCCGGGTTCAAATCCTGGCCCGTCGAACTGCATGCCTGGCTCAGGCAAGCCCCCACCTTGGCCCCAGGCTCAGGCAAGCCCCCGGCTTGCCTGGACCTCCATGCCCATATTCAGATGACTGATTATCAGTTTTTGGCCAAGCTGATCCCAAATTTTCCGTTTTGGTATTGGCACGAAATTTTCATTTTGGTGCATCACTAGATACAATAATGCAACAACTCATAAGTCCCAAGTGCTCAATTTCGGTGCAAAAATTGCTAACTCACACAGTATAGAGCCCCTGTATCCCAGCTCTAAGGAATGCTCGCCTCTGGCCAGTTAAAGAGTGGCTCGTCCCTTCTTTATCCCAAACAATGCCTCTTCAATATAAACAGAAGATGAACAGGAGAGATGGAGCTCTCATAGTGCTACATGCATCACATAAAATGCCCACTAAGTACCTTTAGGAATCACCCTTACCATTTCTGGAGCCTCTTGATTTTTTCGGCTCTGAGTTTTCCCCTTCTCACTAAATTGAGGTTTGTGCCCAAACTCTCCGGTGGGGGCCGACTGGTCCTGCTCCAGACTCCTTCCTGGATATGTGCAACTTCATAAAAAAATGGAGGTCCTCACTCACTCCACTTGTTTCCACATAAAACACAATTTATTTAAATATATATACATTAAAAGTATATAAATTAAAACAAACAGTAAATAAAGCAGATGCATTTCACCAGTATATCTGCATTCTTCAGTCAGAAAAATCTCGTATTGGATACTGATCCATGCATTACATTACACATACGGCACCTTCGAGGGGATCTGATAGCTTTATATAAATATATGCGGGGCCATTATAAACCATTGTCTGGAAACCTATTCATTAACAGGACTATACACAGGACACGAGGTCACCCATTTAGACTGGACGAAAGGAAATTCAGCCTAAAGCATAGGAAGGGTTATTTTACAGAGAGAACAATAAAGCTGTGGAATTCTCTGCCTGTTGAGGTGGTTGGGTCAGAGACTGTACAGACTTTTAAACAACGACTGGATGACTTCCTGCAGACACAGAATATTAAGGGTTATAATATTTAATATGTGGGTAAAAGCTGCTTTATCCAATGAGAAATCTGACGCCATTCTGGGTCAAGAAGCAATTTTTCCCCAGTGTGTTGCATATTGGCGAACGCTTCAGACTGGGTTTTTTGCCTTCTTTTGGATCAACAGCAGTAGGTTATGTGGGAAAGGCTGAACCCGATGGACGCATTACTTTTTTCAGCTGATGTAACTATGTAATATTATGTGCATGATATTTGCCAACAGTTCAGACCATTTTTATATTGTGATATACAGAGGAACGTTTCCCTGTTTCAACACTATCAGGGTTATTCAAAGAGAATCGAAAAGTCATCGCACATTCGGTGACTTTTCATTCTCTTCAATTCAGTGCGATTTGGCGATCCCATTTCGGAGACGCTGTGGTGTTTTCACAAGCACCACAGGGCCGGCGAAGTGCAGGGAAAAGCCGCCGCAAACCTGACAAACACTCTCCGCAAAACCCGGTGAACGCATATTGAAACCCGCAAAAACATCTGTATTAACTCCGCCGAACACGCCGGAGAAACCCGAGCAGCCGCCGATCACAGCACAGAGCAGCCGCTGGAAAAACCCAACACCGCAGACGAATGGAGTGAGAAAAAAAACAAAAAACAGTACGCTTGAATGTTTGAAAAGTGAAACGCTGTTTGCAAAGAAACTACAGAACGAAAATGTCTGAAATTTACATATAGGATCCAATGAATGAGAATAAAAAGGGCTGTTACAGAAAAAAAAAAAGCAAAACAAAAGTTCGCAAAAAAATCCAGAAAAATGCCTAAAAGATCCTAAAAAATCTATAAATAAAGAGACTTTTTACTGCAGAATATTATAATCAATGGTTTATTTGATATTGAATTAAAATGGGAATATTTTTATTAATGAAGCCTATGGGATTCTCCTGAATAAACCTGTCGAATGAAACCACCGAACAGCAGGGCAATTCGGCAACTTTTCCTTGCTGGTTTTTGTTCTCTGAATAGACGAAGCATTGCTTCTCTATGGAGATTCACTGCTCTCGAACAGGCAACGAACAGGCACCGTATGTGCAGGCAATTCGCCAATATTTGATGAACTGCCTGCTCTCTGAATAGCCGAATGGCCAGGAAAGGTAACTGTACGCTGAATTTCAGCGTTCGGTTACCTTTCGGCCACAATTCGGAGCTCTTTGAATAACCCTGTACATTTTCTTTTCTGACAAATCGATGACCTATATCTATTGGAATGACATGACATGTGGTGACCTTTTCCATATGGGTGAATCAGAAGGTGATGTCTAGTCCACCAGAGCGCTCATTAGGTGGGCAGACCCTCATGGGAAATGTAGTTCCAAAACATCTGGAGGGCCAAGGTTGCTGACCCATGGTCTAAAGCAGTCATTCCCAAAGTGGGCTGACCCCCTCCTCCTGTGGGGGCAGTGGAAAGATCCACAGGGGCATTAAGGAAAAAGGGGGAGGGTGCGCGTATGTTATATTAGGTTCTTGTTTTGACTTTACAGTGTACCTATTACCGAAAATAAGGTGTATGTGAGTATGGGGTCACTATGGATGTGGTCTGGAAGCCAAGGGGGCAGCAGATCCAAAAGAATTGGGAACCACTGGTCTAAAGTGTAATATATGGATGGTTCTTTAATGTGTACCTGAAATCAAAACACAAATTCTCAAATGACCATTTATTCTATAAGGTTTACAAAAGGCAGAGATGTGAAACATGTAACCTGAAGCTCACAATACACTGAAGTGACATGTTCAACCACTACTGTGTTCATCATTATGCCACACTGTATTATTTACACACACTCCTATCTGTATGTCTGAAGAAATCAAAACATGACATTAATGATACAAAAGTGGGAATACACCCTCTCACTACTAAGTGCTTTTTGTTCAATTAGATATCACAACTTTTATTTGAAATACGGGATACATATTTAATACACAGGGACGGGGAGTAAAATCGTAATTTTGCACACATATTGTTTTTAGAACATCATTAAAAGTTTAAATGAATTCATGTAGAATTCAAAGTTAGCAAAATCACATAACTTTAATCTTGTCGGAAATAATAGGATATTGCTGGGATGAAAGTTTCTAGGCTCCAGATAGCGTCCTTTATCTTACACAATGTCGCACATGGTCTGCAGTATCAGCATACAGGCAGAAATTGCCTTTTGGGACAAATACAGTGAATTTGATTAAGATAGATAATTAAAATGGTCATATCTCCTGTTGTCAGGATCCGTGTCTGCATATGCATAAGAACTTTACCTGCATGTGGGTAGGTACTTGAAAAGTGCTGCCTTCAGTCCAAACCAGCACATAAACAGTTAAACACAGCAACACACACACACCACACCCTCCTGCCTCCAATGAAAGGTCAACCCCTCCTGTGCAAGATGGTTTTGCTTTCCAAGTCTTTCCCTGTGTATGATAAGAACTACTCTCGGTGATACACGCTTTCCCGTGTACCAGACCTTGCTTGCCAACCGACCGCCTACCGTGCTGTACCAGCCCCTTGACTACGGCTCTTCCTCCGACCAGTCTCTGGATTACCCCGTTGTACTACGCCTTGATCTCCAGGTACCACCTGTGCATCCCTTCACACTGGGCTCAGACTAGGGTTGGCAGATAGGCCGTGTTTTCCTGGACACATATAATTTATTCACAATGATGGGCAGTGCATAAAAAGTGCCACCCCGCAGCATGTATAATCCATACTCTGAACGTAAGGAATCCTAGGTGACCTGCCTCAATGTCCTTCCAACAGCATATGAATTATACATGTTGCATGGCAGCACTTTTCCCTGGAGTCCCCGTTACATGAAATAGGAAAACCTGGCAACCCTAGCTCAGACCCCCTGAACTTGGGTCCCACCAAGGCATACGCCAGGTGCCACCCTGACATCTGTTCATGGGTATTTGTAATGATCATAATGAGATTATTAGCAATGCAGCGTTTAGAAAATACTAATAGAATGTAAAAATAATATCTATGGTACAATGTATTATTGTAATCTATACAGACATTGTATCTGTGCTGTACAGGGATTAATATGTCAATTGTTTTCTTCATTGGATTTCAATGCAGGATTGTGAATACACATTTTTGGTAGTGAAAGGGTTAATTGCCACCAATTATATCGACATGAGAAAAAAAGCTTTGTAGAGTCTCTGTGGGTGAGCTTGCCAACTGGCCAGGTACTGGCACATACCAATACAACTTGAAATTATTCTCAATCTGTTTTCAAATAGATGGAAAATTGTGTGAGAACAGCGCTGTCTGTCAATAGTGATTGTTGATGAAAGAAGTGCTCAATACACGACGATACATGATATGATACACGCATACTAGAGGTGCCAAATCAGCCATGTTTTCCTCTTCACCTGTAACTATTTCATTCAGTGGGTGAGTGCCTGGAAACGAGCTGCCCTGCAACATGTATAATTCATATGATGCAGGTAGGAAATAAAGGCCGCTCACCTGGGTTTCCTTTCTGAGTTCTTACCTGCAGCATATGGATTCTACATGTTGCAGGGTGGCTTTTTTCATGCACTGCCCAACAGCATGCATAAAGGATGTTGTCATGGAACTAACGTAGCACTCCCCACCTCAGTTACCAGGACTGTTTTTATTTTCCTGGCAAAAACCACAAAAGCCGCAGACATTAGCTTTGGGAAAGACTTTATTTTCATTTATTGTGTGGTGTAAGTTTAAACATGTTTTTTTTTGTTTACTGTAGATGTGGTTTTCATTGCTGAGTGTTGTAAAGACACATTTTACTGTGTGCCCGGTTATCCCCAAACCCCAGAACGCCATTTCCCCAAGCCAGCCATGGGTGCCAGGAACAAAGGACCACATGGCACAAAATGGAGGTGCAGATTTGGTATAGAATGTTTATGTTGAATCTGTGATTATGCATGACCACTATTCTCTTTAGCTGTTTACATGTTTGAGAAGTCATGAATCTGGGACAGTGTTTGACTGACAAGGCAATCTGATCTATTGGAACAATGGATTATGTAAATAAAGTGTGTGATAACTGATCTAATGTAATTAATTAGGGTTCCAAGAAGTCAATGTTTGAGTAATTATGTTCCAGTGGTTTCAAAGGGGGTTTGGTATATGTAAATGATCTCTGTTGGACCAGATAAATACTGGTATGGTTTTCTCAGTAAAAGGCAGATATACATTCAGCTTGTCTGGTGTTATTCCTCTGCACTATTCCACTTAACTCCCCATTGGAAGGCACAGAGCGGCCATCAGAAAAGACTGACCTAACATCGGGGCTACAGGTCAGGAGATCGAAAGCCTGCAGATCCCTAGAAGCTGCTGTAACTTAGGCCCAGCACTGGCACAGATCCTTGTCCAAGTTTCCCAGCAGGGATCCCCATCCAGTCCAAGCAGGCAGAAGCAAGCGGGTCAAGCTGCTCGAGGCACTGAGGACCGCATTCCCAGTAGCCAGGCTGACCGCAACGAGGGGGTGTCTGGAGAGCAGGACAGGTGGAAGAGAGGGGTTTCCACAGATGTGTCCGGGAAAACATGGCCAACCTGGTAACCCTAAGGCCTACACACTGCATCACTGTATCACAGAGCTGCACAGCAACAAAACACTTTGGTACAGGATTCAGTTTCATACAGCAGTCACTTTCACACAGCGCACACAAATATTCACACTGCACACACTCCGACAGGACACACTTTCGCTGCACACTCTGAAAGATTGAGACATCCTTCGATACACCGGGAGAGGCACGCAGACAGGGCCGGCCCGTCCATGGAGCAGGGTGGAGAAGCTGCTCCAGGCAGCCCTTTGTCAGGGACAGCATTTTGCCACCCTGTCAAAGGCCGTGGCATGGAGAGCGCTTGGCCCGAACAAGGCACAGCCCTCCAGCAGGCTGGTGTTTCGTGGAGGCGTTTTTTTTTTTTTCTTTTTTAATTTCGGACCGTTTCGGATCGATTTGAATTGATGAAATCTAAAAATAAAGAGATTCTTTACTGCAGAATATTATAAGCAACGGTTTATTAGATATTTAATTAAAACGGGGAATATTTTTAACATTGAAGCCTATGGGGCAAACAGTGGCGTAGCGTGGGTTGTCAGCGCCCAGGGCAAGGCAATAATTGTGCGCCCCCCCAACCTGTGGACAAGGTAACACGCCCTGATTCCCTTTCACCAGTAGAGTATTGACCCCCTTACTCCACAAGCACATGTATTGTATATTAACAAAATACTGATATAATAAAAAATGAAACACACATGACCCCGCGCTACCCCACTGCTACCAGTCACCCTGTCCCAGTATACCCTTGCATAGTGCCACTCTCACACTATACCCAGTCACTCTCTCCCAGTACCCAGTCAAACTCTCAGTACCCCCCACTTTCTCCCATTACCCCCAGCAGTGGCGTAACTAGAAACCTGAGGGCCCTGGTGCAAGAATCCATGAAGGGCCCCCCAACCCCCCCAAAAAAATCTATATTTTTACTTTTTTTTCCCTGCAATATAAAAAAGATAGTATTGCCCCAGCTGACACGGATATATACTGTATATTGCCCCCAGCTCACATGGATATATATATTGCCCCAGCTCACATGGACATATATATTGCCCCCAGGCCACACATGGATATATTGCCCCAGCTCACACATGGATATTTTTGCCCCCAGCTCCTGGATATATTTGCCCCCAGCTCCTGGATATATTTGCCCCCAGCTCCTGGATATATTTGCCCCCAGCTCCTGGATATATTTGCCCCCAGCTCCTGGATATATTTGCCCCCAGCTCCTGGATATATTTGCCCCCAGCTCCTGGATATATTTGCCCCCAGCTCCTGGATATATTTGCCCCCAGCTCCTGGATATATTTGCCCCCAGCTCCTGGATATATTTGCCCCCAGCTCCTGGATATATTGCCCCCAGCTCCTGGATATATTTGCCCCCAGCTCCTGGATATATTTGCCCCCAGCTCCTGGATATATATTGCCCCAGCTCCTGGATATATTTGCCCCCAGCTCCTGGATATATTTGCCCCCAGCTCCTGGATATATTTGCCCCCAGCTCCTGGATATATTGCCCCCAGCTCCTGGATATATTTGCCCCCAGCTCCTGGATATATTTGCCCCCAGCTCCTGGATATATTTGCCCCCAGCTCCTGGATATATTTGCCCCCAGCTCCTGGATATATTTGCCCCCAGCTCATGGATATACTGCCCCAGCTCATGGATATACTGCCCCAGCTCATGGATATATTGCCCCAGATAATGGATAGATTTGCGCCCAGCTCTTATGGGTATATAGGGCCCCCGAGCTCACCTCAGGCTCCTCTCTCCGTGGTGAGTGGCCGCTGAAAGCATGCAGCCTGGCCGCTCACCGGAAACCACCTGACCAGCGCAGCCGAGTTCTCGTGAGATCTCATGCGCTGGTCAGCTAGTTCCCATCCCACGCGAGCGGCCAAGCTGCAAGCCAGCGGGCCGCTCGCAGGGAGGGGAACAGCCGGCGGCGCTGCTCCCAGATACCGGCGCTTTTTGCCGGAATCTGGCGGCGGCGCTGGGCCCCCCTCCAGTGGCGGAATGCCAGGGCCCGGTCGCAACTGCGACCGCTGCGACCCTGGTACTTCCGCCACTGACCCCCAGTCATTTCTCCAGTCACTCTCTCTCTATCTCCAAATATCTCCACTTTCTTCCAGTAACCCCAGTCACACTCTGTCTCTATCCAAGTACCCCCTGTCACTCTCTCCCAGTATCCCCAGTCATTCTTTCCCCGAACCTCCAGTCACCCTCTCCCAGTACCCCCTCACTGTGGTGGTCACACTGCTCTGGTGTCATACAGTGTCGCCTACCTGCGTGGGGTTGCTGGTTGCTGGTGGCCTGGGGGGGACCTGTCCAGGGGGCTTAGTGGAGACCAGATTATAAATGTGCTGCAGGGAAGGCGCCTCCCTCCCTCCTTCCTGTTCAGCGGCTGCAGGGCTGCAAGCAGTGGGGGACTGGAGCATGGCTTAAGGGGCACTGACAAGCATGGTACAGGGTGCTCCTTCGAATAATGCTGCGCTGCTTCATGTGACTCATGTCAGCGTTAAGGAGTCAGGACAGGACCAGAATTTGCTGTCCTGGTCCTCCCTTCTGGACGCTGAGTGCTAAGTCACCGCTGGTGCTGCAAAACTGGTGGCTGCCCGTGCAAGGGCCTCTCACGGACACCAGTGTCCATGAGCGGACATCTTTCTGATCCCTGCTGGAAAATATTAATGGTTCAAATTTCTTTGGCAATTTTGCACCCCTAAGAAAATTGCGCCCGGGGCGACCGCCCCCTTGCCCCCCCCCCCACGCTTTACTGGGGGTAAAACATTTCCCACACCTTTTTTAACATTTGAACTGAACTATCAAATGGATATCCATTTGATAGTTCATTTCAAATTCAATAGTTAGTCGATATCCAAATCGGTGGACATTTCTTTATTTTTTTACTTTATTTTCATTGTTTCCTGTCCCCCAGGGCAGTACCCGGACCATCACACACCTTTTTTGGCCAATATCTTGCATATACAGTTGTGTTCAAAATTATTCAACCCCCACTGAAATTGAGTGTTTTGGCCAGTTTGACATTGATTTTGATCGTTCAGTCATCTTGCTTACAATTAAATCAAAGAGGCACGTGTAGGTCAGACAAATATAACATAACATTTATAATGAAATAACCACAAATGTCTTTTCTGTGCTCACATCATTATCAGTTTTATTCAACCCCCAAGTGACATTCAATCTTAGTACTTAGTACAACATCCTTTTACAGTTATAACAGCTTTTAAACGTGAAGCATAGCTTGACACAAGTGTCTTGCAGCGATCTACAGGTATCTTCGCCCATTCGTCATGGGCAAAAGCCTCCAGTTCAGTCACATTCTTAGGCTTGCGCACTGCAACTGCTTTCTTTAAGTCCCACCAGAGGTTCTCAATCGGATTTAAGTCAGGTGACTGCGATGGCCACTCCAAAATGTTCCAGCCTTTAATCTGCAACCATGCTCTAGTGGACTTGGAGGTATGCTTGGGATCATTGTCCTGTTGAAAGGTCCAACGTCTCCCAAGCCTCAGGTTTGTGACGGACTGCATCACATTGTCATCCAATATCTCCTGGTACTGAAGAGAATTCATGGGACCTTGCACACGCTGAAGCTTCCCTGTACCTGCAGAAGCAAAACAGCCCCGAAGCATGATTGACCCCCCGCCATGCTTCACAGTAGGCAAGGTGTTCTTTTCTTCATAGGCCTTGTTCTTCCTCCTCCAAACATAGCGTTGATCCATGGGCCCAAACAGTTCTAATTTTGTTTCATCAGTCCACAGAACACTATCCCAAAACTTCTGTGGTTTGTCCACATGACTTTTGGCATACTGCAGTCGACTCTTCTTATTCTTTGGAGACAGCAAGGGTGTGCGCCTGGGAGTTCTGGCATGGAGGCCTTCATTACGCAGTGTGCGCCGTATTGTCTGAGCTGAAACTTCAGTACCCACATCTGACAAATCTTTTCTCAGTTCCACAGCAGTCACACAGGGACTTTTCTCCACTCTACGCTTCAGGTAGCGCACAGCAGTCGAAGTCAGCATCTTCTTTCTGCCACGACCAGGTAGCATTTCAACAGTGCCCTTTGCCTTGAATTTGCGAATGATGCTTCCTATGGTCTCTCTTGGTATGTTTAACATCTTTGCAATCTTCTTATAGCCATTGCCCTTCCTGTGAAGAGTAATCACCTCTTCTCTTGTCTTCCTGGACCATTCTCTTGACTTCACCATGTTTGTAACCACACCAGTAAATGTCTAGAAGGAGCTGAGTATCACAGTCATTTTAAAGCTGCCTAATTGGTGCTTATTATGCTTTATTGCTGCTCCGTGACATCCACAGGTGTTTTCAATACCTGATTGAAAACACTTGAATGAACCTCTGTTCTTCAGAGTGGTAGTCTTTAAGGGGTTTGAATAATTGTGTCAATGAAGAATTCACAAAAGAAACATTTACTACTGTATTACAAAACCAATTGATGTCATTTTAGTTGCATATGGTTCTTTAAAAAGTCCTTGTAGGATTTCATTCTGAATACAATTACAAATGTACACTAAATTCCCTAAAACCCTTTACAGCATTGGGGGTTGAATAATTTTGAACACAACTGTATAAGCCTTATAGACTTGCATTGAGTTTGAATCGTGCTCTCGTTCTAATTTGAACTTTTTCAAAAGTTTGAGTTTGAATGCGAGTCAAACATGAGGGTGTTTGGCCCACCACTACTGTAGAGGTGCTGCCCGGCCGTGTAAGGATTCATATGCTGCATTAATTATACTATAGAAGTGCTACCCGATAGGGATGAGCGTTCAGTTCGGAGTTCGAATCGAACATCGGTTGTTTTGAAAATTCGCGAACTTCGAACTTTATGGGACGTTCGCCAAAAGTTCGGGGGGAAAAAAAATATAAAAAATGCTTAATACTAAAAAATCTAGAAATAAAGAGACTCTTTACTGCCTAATATTATAAGCAACGGTTTATTAGATATTGAATTAAAACGGGAATATTTTTAACATTGAAGCCTAGGGGATAAAACATTCTTGTTACTAAAACATCAGGCAGGTACGGCCCTCTAATCAGGCACTGTAGAGGGCAGCCTGCCGGGGCCTCCCAAGGATCCCCTTGAGGAGCATGTGGCCGCCGGATGACAGAGCTGCGACTGTGCGGGCTAGCCGCCCAGGTGCATGTGGCAGAGACGGGCGGCACAGGGAGGGAGCCACTGCACCTGCTGCCACGTCAGACCCCCCCCCCCACAACCAGGATCCAGGGAGCCCCCACTGACCACCAGGCTAAGGTAAGGCGACACATTTCTAAATAAATAAAAAAATCCGAGGACATTTTTAAATGTTCCCGGGAACATAAAATAAAACTTTTTTTTTCTTTCTCTACCTGGCTAAATGTATTTAATTATATATGTTAGATACATTCAGCCAGGTAGAGGGGGTGGCATGTGGGCTGCGCGGGGTCTCAGGCAGTGGTTTGTTTTTTTTGTGTGTATATTTTTAGCAAATTTATAGGGGAAGGTAAGGGCAGGTATGATATAAGATTTATATCTATATTCTTATAAATATATATATCCAGACTTGTATTACACACACATTTTGGCAACTAATTGCCCCCCCCCATTTGGCTGATCCCTCCAGAAGAAATGTTGAACCCGATAGAGCAGAGAATAATATATATATTCTCTGCTCTGTCGGGTTCAACATTTCTTCTGGAGGGATCAGCCAAATGGGAGGGGGGGCGCATTCAGTTGAGATTGTCCACATGCCACCCCCCCATATGCGTATGTGTATATATGGTCTGTGGGGGTGTGTGTGTGTGTGTTATATATTATATATAATCTGCGTGTTGGTATATACGTATATGTAGGTCTGCGTGTTGATATATACGTATATGTATGTGTGTGGTATCAATGCATGCCTACTCTATACACAGCGCTCCATGTCCCTATAATATATATGATCAGGGGTTACCTTTTTTTATATTTTTATACTATTCCTATTAAATTAACAGTAATTTTTGATGTATTTTATTCAGTAGAAACGTTTTTGCCTATATAACATGCTTTGTGAAAATAAAACGGTTTTGTGTGTACATTTTAATTTAGTTAGTGGATTCCTGTCCAGTGCGTGAGAAGCAAACGTAATGCACTGTAGACACGCTGCAAGGTGGAGTGGAGCCTGAAAAATGTTTGCTTCTCTTCGCTATACGCTCAGTGTGTCTCAGCCTTTATACCCGCATCGCTAGCTTACTGAATCAGTTTGTATACTTGTTACTGACCCTGCTTGTTCTGAGGACCCGATCTGTTGCCGACTTTGCCTGCCATTTGACTATTCTCTGTGTATTCCCTGCCTGTTCTGTTTGCTTCCTGTTGCTAATGGTGTGCGCCAATTCTAACCATATACAGTAGCGCTGTACAAGTGCCTAAACATTGCTGACCCAGTTTTGTTATAGCTGCTGAAGTAACTGAATAGATCAGGGATCTCTTTTGCATTACCAAAACCTCCACCACTGCACTCTTCCACAATACCACAGAGTGGTTACTTACGGTGTGAATGCACTTGCTGCCACCAAAGGCACAATATTTGGGTGCACTGCCACTGACGCCTATACCAGATTCATATCATTTTAATATTGGACCGCAGGGTTCACCACTGCACTCTTCCACAATACCACAGAGGGGTTACGGTGTGAAGGCACTTGCTGCCACCAAAGGCACAATATTTGGGTGCACTGATGCCTATACCAGATTCATATCATTTTAATATTGGGCCGCAGAGTCCAACCCTGCACTCTTCCACAATACTACCACACAGTGGCATAGCGTGGGTTGTCAGCGCCCGGGGCCAGCCAAGAATTGTGCGCCCCCACCTGTGGACACGTTATCGATATTGCCCCAGCTCTCACATGGATATTGCCCCAGCTCTCACATGGATATTGCCCCAGCTCACACATGGATTTGCCCCAGCTCATGGATTTGCCCAGCACATGGATTTGCCCCAGCTCACACATGGATTTGCCCCAGCTCACACATGGATTTGCCCCAGCTCACACATGGATTTGCCCCAGCTCACACATGGATTTGCCCCCAGCTCACACATGGATTTGCCCCCAGCTCACACATGGATTTGCCCCCAGCTCACACATGGATTTGCCCCCAGCTCACACATGGATTTGCCCCCAGCTCACACATGGATTTGCCCCCAGCTCACACATGGATTTGCCCCAGCTCACACATGGATTTGCCCCAGCTCACACATGGATTTGCCCCCAGCTCACACATGGATTTGCCCCCAGCTCACACATGGATTTGCCCCCAGCTCACACATGGATTTGCCCCCAGCTCACACATGGATTTGCCCCCAGCTCACACATGGATTTGCCCCCAGCTCACACATGGATTTGCCCAGCTCTCACCTGGATATTGCTCCAGCTCTGGCAGGGGTTGAGGGGACCCAGATGCCGGGCAGCGCGGGAGTGCCTGTCCGGTCCTGAAGAGTCCGTCCTGTTGAAGGTGATGCGGCTGCGTGGCGTGCGTGCGCAGGTCACGTGGTCCGGCCAGTCAGGTGGTACAGAGACTCAGTACCACCTGATTAGCCGGACCACGTGACCGGCTGCGCCTGCACGCAGGCCCCTTCAATCAACAGGACGGACTCTTCAGGACCGGGCAGGCACTCCCGCGCTGCCCGGCATCTGGGTCCCCTCAACCCCCGGGCCAGTTTTAGGGGCGCAAATGCGCCCCTAACAAAACTGCGCCCGGGGCCACGGCCCCCCAGCCCCCCCCACGCTACGCCACTGCTACCACAGAGGGGTTATGGTGTGACGGCACTGTTGCCGACACTAAAGGCCCAATTTTAAAGCACCTATTGTTACTTTCATCCAAAGCCTGCATAAGTTTCGCCATAACTTAGCCAAAAAATCACTAAACTTGTTCTGCGTGTCCTAAAATGTCTCCTCTTTTCATCCAGACTGCTGCCCCAAGCAGTTGTTTATGAATAGATTAAAGGAAAACCATTTACCGTCATTTGAAATGTCATTTTTTTTGTTTTTAAATGCTTCTATTCATCCTACAAATCCGCCACTTCACGGGCAGGTTATGGGGACCTCCTAGGCACGATATTTGAAGTAATTTTTTTTTATTTTTAACCTTTATTTCATGGAAAACTCTGTCCCTTTTTTAAAAACTTTTTTTTTTACTTTTTGTCCTTGTTTCCTGTCCCCAGGGCACTACCCAGACCCCCATACACCTTTTATGGCAAATATCTTGCATATATGCCCTCATGGAGGGCACTCTAAAAATCAAACTTTCGAGTCCCATTGACTTACATTGAGTTCGAGTCCGAACTCGAACTTTTGAAATTGTTCGAGTTCAAATGCGAACCGAACACGGGGGTGTTCAGTTCATCCCTAATCCAGACGTGGACCCCTTGCTCGAGATGCCTAGAGGCAGGGCCGGCCCAAGCCACTGTGCTGCCTGGAGCGAAGGATGAATTGCTGCCCCCCACCCCCAAAAATCATGGTGTGTATGAGCATATCACAGAGTGCCACATATCATGGCCCACTGTCCCACACATCCACATACCGTCACACACACTTCCACATACACACTTACATACTTCCACAGTCACACACATGCAGTCACACACACATAACACAGCCGATAACGGGGAGACGCAGAGGATTAATGACTCCGGAGGGCACAGAGTTACTGTCGCTTTTATATTACACATGGTGTTCCTTTTTAAATAGGAAGCGTCTCACTAAAGATTCCATTATAGGTATGAAAGCAATTAGGAAAATGCTATTTTTTTCACCAGGATTTAATAATTCAGGGAATACTGGGGGGGGGAGCCATAAAGCGGCATTAAAACATGCGGCGACCCAGTCATTTCTGTAATTCCCCCATCAAACCCTGGCAGCTCAATACTAACCTCCCCCCCTCCTCAGTTTAGAAAAGTAAAAATTTGATTTATTTACTTTAGCAAAGTCACCCAGGCCTTGCCAGGCCAGTGAAAAGCAGATCCCCCAGCTAAAAAACAACTAACTACAGCTCCCATCATGCTGTGCAGTGCTTTAAGGGAGAAGCAACATGTCCCTGTGAGGAGGGATGGGTGGGAGGGGAACCTCCATAACACACACGGGGGGGTCACAGAGTCTCCTGTATGAAATCAAGTCAGGCCTACCTCCTCAGCAGCCTCATGGTTCCCTGGTATTAATTTAAAGGCACGCACTTGCCTACTCCATCAGAGCCCTGCCGTGCGTGTCACGTGACAGGCTCTAAACACCGCGTTCCATCTCACAGGCGCACTGTGCTACAGGAGAGACCACAGCCAGGCTGCATCGCTGGTAAAGCTTAAGCTGATGGCCTCCATGCCTGCTGAAAGGTGCGGGCGCCGGCCCGCTGAAAGGGGTAGGCACGGCTTGGTTTTCAACGTAACACTGTCCTGCGGCTGTGTCTGGGCTGGCGGCCTTTGAAAGAGCAGCAAAATGCCCCTGACAAAGTGCTGCCTGGAGCGGCTGCTCCACCCCGCTCCATGGACGGGCCGGCCCTGCCTAGAGGGGTGTCAGCTATACCCTCCTTACAAGGCCGACATGATCGTCAGGGGTTGCTGCACTTCTTGTGCAGGAATGACATCCTTGGTATTTCAGTACTGGCCACTAGAGGTGTGCATGGCTGTAAAATTAGTTTAGTTTTAAAATAAATTCGTTTTTGTAATTTTGTTTCATAATTTCATTTGTTTTGTTTTGAATATCGAATCAGACGAACGCGGTGTGAACGTCCGTTTTTGCGCACATAATAACGTCCGTCGCAGCATAGAATAATCTCCAATGGAGCCCCCCACACGAAGTGCGTCCGCACCAAACTGCAGGTGCATAACGCACGCGGCAAACGGACGCAAGTTAGGCAAGAATGTAAAACCGCTAGAACGAATGCAGAGTGTGCTGCGTCCGCAACGTCTGCATAGCTTTGTGTGTGAGTGATGAACGAGGTCAGATGGACTGCATTTGTGTGTCAACCATTTTTGATGGACAAAATGGTTTTCATATTTAATTTATTTTCCCTGCTACATTCTTTCAAAACATACGTTGGTTTAAAAAAAGGACTGTGTGGCCACTACTGCGTCTTCCGTCAGAAAGTACCTCCGTACTGCACGGGCGCACAGTCCGTACAAAATGCGCTCGTCTGACACCAGCCTAACATAAGCGTAATCGTCTACCGCGGGTGAAGTTCCGCCTGCTTACTGTACGTCGCACGTCCTATTCTTAATATGGTGAGCGCAAATGTGTATGGTGCGCTGGTATGCGGATGGTATTACAATCTTTGCGCTGGAATTAACGCATACCTGTTGTGCGCATAATTTTAGCAACTCCTATCAACCTGGCTGAAACCAAATACACCAGCCCAAAAACAAATACACAGCAAAGTATAGTTATACACTCTACACATACCAAACCAATAAAATGGAGAAGTTGTGTGTGCATGTATTATTGCTGCAGCATATATGCGCAGATTGACTTTGACAGGCGCAAAAACTTAACGTGAGATAATTATGGTTCTTAATTCTGATTGGCTGAATCGCGTGAAAAAACAGTCCGCACACTTATTTCTGCGCGCTACGGAACTGCGCGAGCATATGTGCACATCCGGTTTACGCGCGTTATTGATCGGGTGAAAACACGCGAGGTGCGCGTAAAAGATTCACGCTTTGCGCGGGCGTTTTTGTGCGAAGATTGTAATATAGCCCTAAGGCTTTTAATGAATATTAAAACTCCCATCACCATGTCAAATGAGAGCCCAATTCTCCACAGACCCCCCCCCCCTCACCCAGGTTCCCCCTCAAGGATCTGCCCACCCCAATACACTGTAAATGAAGGAAAGGCTGAATCCCAGGATGCAAGTGGGTACGCTTATATAGGTTAGCCCTCCTGGTTACAACAGTGCAACGTTTCTGTGATTTCACCTTATTCATGCATGAATAAAGCAAAATAGACAACAAGTCTCACTCTCTTAATCCAGAGGTCTATCCTAAATAAACGGGCCTGCCTGCATTCTGGTACCCAGCCTTTCCTTAGTTTTCTGTAGAATGATTTGCAAATGGTTTAACAGCAATCTAATTTTCATGTTGCCAACCCAGATTTCTCTAGGCTCCATTTGCAATAATCTGTTTTGAAACGCACATAGATCCTACACACTGAACGTCTCTAAGTTCAAGAAACTCCACATTAAGCACTCCGGAGGGGGAAATCCTTCCTAGGAAACAGGTTGTCAAGTCTTGATAGCAAGCTCTTGAGACTTGAGTATTTGCTTCACATATTCTTTGTACACACATAGACTGAGAAGTGCAGTTGGTGGCGGCGTCATCCCATGCGAGTGTTGCTCACCTCTACGCAAAGTGTATCCTCCATCTGATCTCCGTCTCCGGGGAGTGGAAACCTGTTGTTGTGCCTTTTTAGTAATACAGTCTCAGGTGGTTCATTCAATGATTTAAACCAGAACAAAAACAATCTTCTGTTTTCAGTTACTGAGACAGCCAAAAGATTACACAGCTTCCAAACAATTACACGGTCCAAAGGGAAGAGCAGGAGAAACATTATGTTATTATGTATAGAGAGAACAGAGCGAGCTCCGAGCGCAGTAATTGCATGTGGATTGAACACCGTCGGCGTGGAGTGAGGATTACTCATTTTTCATATTAGGGGGGGGCCATGACAAAATACAAATATGGATGAGTATTGAGACACCTGACCATTACACCAACAGGGACTTTTGTGATGCCACAACTGAATTACAAGACCTTAATATGGAGTCGATCCCCTCTTTGCAACTATGACAGCTTCCACTCTTCTGGGAAGGCTTTCCATGGGATTTTGGAGTTTTTCAGTAGGCATTTCTGCCCATTCATCCAGTAGAACATTTGTGAGGTCAGGCATTTGTGTTCGATCAAGGTCTGGCCTGAAAACTCCCTTCCAGTTCATTCCAAAGGTTATCAATAGGGTTGAGGTGAAGGCTCTGTACAGCCAAGTCAAGTTCTTCCATACTAAATGTTTCCAACTATTGCTTTATAGCCCTTGGTTTGTGCACAAGCATGCTGGCATAGAAAAGGGCTTTCCTCAAACTGTAAAAGTTGGAAGCATAGCATTGTCCAAAAGCTCTTGGGACCCTATTCCATGGCTGCCCCAAAAAGGGATTTTAGTCTCCCTTAAACCTAACCTGTTCTGGGGTAGGTGCTTTAGTAGCACCTGGCCCAGAGTAACACCTGTAGCAGCACTGGGCACCACCGTACATATCAGCTCCTGGAGTCCCAGCCATAAGCTCTGCGCAAGTCCACATTAGCAGGAGCCACGAATAAAGAAGAGAGGGAGACTGGGGTCTGAGGGTCTATTTGTTCCCACTCTCCTGCTGCTCCCAGCTAGAGGAAGAAGCAGATAGTCTTCTCCACCGTGGGATGAGAACCGAGTAAGAGATTCTTTAAGGGGCTTTTCTTTAAGTGATTTTGCAAATACAAAATCTCTTTAAACCAGATAGTGTGTTGAAGCATGAAGATTTCCCTTCACTAGACATAAGGGCTCCAGTCCACCCCCTGAGAAACAGCCCCATACCATTATCCTTTCTTCTCCAAACTTGCTGGCACAAAGAAGTCAGGCAGGTCAAGTTCTGACATCTGCCAAACCCTGACTCACCCATCAGACTGCCAAACAGAAGCGTGATTAGTCATTCCACAGAACATGTCTCCACTGCTCTAGAGTCCAGTGATGGTGTGCTTTACACCGCTCCATTCGCCGCTTTGCATTGTACTTGATGTACGACTTGCATGCAGCTGCTCGGCCATGGAAATCCATTCCATGAAGCTCGCTCCGTTACATAGTTTTTATGAGGATATTAATACCAACAGACGTTTGGATGTATTAAGTTAAGGAATCAGCAGAGCATTGGTGACTTTAATGCATCATGCAACCCTCCAGTCGTGACTTTTTTTTTTTTTTTCTTAACGTGGTCTTGTGTATCATGGTTGAGGTACAGCTGTTCCTAAATGCTTCCACTTTCCAGTAATACCGCTTACAGTTGATCATGTATTATCTAACAGGGATGAATGTCGCATACTGACTTTTTGCAAAGGCGGCATCCTATCACAGGACCACGTGTGAATTCACTGAGCTCTTCAGAATGAGCCATTTGTTTCACAAATGTTGGTAAATGCAGACTGCATGGCTAGGTGTGTGATTTTATACACCGGTGTAAATAGGTTTGATTGAAACACCTGAAATCAATAATTAAGAGACGTGTCTCAGTACGTTTGTCCATACAGTGTATAAATACACAAATGATTGTATACATTCATACCACCTTGCGTTATTTGAATACACTGCATGTTTAGTTTCCAGTCTTTATCATGTACAGGAGAGGGCTGTTAAAGGGACACCACCACTTACATAAGCGGTAACTATATTACATGTGTATTACAAACAAAACCGCATTATAAAACACATGCTGCAACATTTACCAAAATTTAATGGTGAGTTTTACTTTGTGGCTGTGCTTTATCATATCAGGTGCTGGTACCGGGGTGGCACGAGATTGTGGCAATGGCCCAAAATGTAGATGCTGTTACACACACACACACACAGGGGTCAGGGTGGAGATGGGTAAATAGTTACCAACCTGGTTAGTTTCCTGAGGATGATGAAGTCATTGGGACAGGAATCTGGAGATGCGGTGGAGACTTGAGGGAAAGGAGACTGGAAACGCACACAGGAACCGGTTAGTGGAGAGGGGATCTTGGTAAGACACAGCAGGCTAGGTAAGCAGGGCAAGTAGCAGAGCACAGGTCCACGCACTACAAAGGTTGAGCGCACAATGTGGAAGCAAGGTGGAAGGTGGGTGTAGCCCTTTATTTAGGTGTGTCATGTGGTGCTTGACTGGTGGTGGTGGTGTTTGTTTTTAACCTTTTTTAAAATTTGGTGGTGGTCTTGAGCAACACATGAGTGTTGCCCAGGAATCCATATTATGGAGACACGGTTCAGGGTCCTGACACCTAAACAGTATTTAACAGTTAATGAGGTGGAGGAGGAAAGGTTTATATAAAGCAGTGTAGCGCTCACTCCCGGAGGAGCCGCTGAATTAACCTCGGGTTAGTCTCACCGCACTGGGGAATAACTATACACCAGCACTGTTGTGGATTTTTATAGATTATATTCTTTACTGATCCCAATAAAGCAACATATATAAAGTATACGGTATTTAAATGACAGGATTTCGTAACGCGGGAAAAACACGCGGCGGCAAAAGAGAAAGACTAACCTCCTCAGTTCTGGAGTGTAATTCCCATGAATAATAGCTCAAAGATGTGTATTGTCTCGGGTACCCGGGTACTGTATTCAACTGGCCAGTGAATGAAACAAACAATCTTCGACTAGTCACGTTGGGGCCCTGTGGATTTAAACAATACTGCAGCGTGCGTTTCTTATTTTTGGAACTGCGGCCTAGGAGGCCTCTCACCCATCCGATAGACAAACTGTCCAGCACCCGATCAAGGATCTTCTCCCGCCGTGCACTGGGACTCTGTGCCACTGGATCCGCTCCCTGCTTGTTGAATCTCCAACAGGAACAACGATCCACCACCTGCACTCCCAATCGATCAGCGCGGTCTCCTTACTCGGGGTCCAGCCGGAACCAGATTTCCATCCAGACCTCTCAGCGCTGTGTAGGTAGGTCTCCGCAGGGTACGTCCCAATCTCCAGCACCAGTGAGGCAGCGCCTGTACTCTGGCCTGGTCACGATCCTTGACAGTTTTCACATGCGTCCTCCACCTTTCACCACTCAGCTCACTCTGCCTCTCCCCTGCACGAGGCTGCTGATGTCTTTCCTCTTCCTACACACCCACTTCCTGTCCTCACGCAAAGGATCATGGTAGGCGTAGTTCAGTTCTTTCCTTGTTTGTCCAGCATAATCCATAGGTCTCGGTCTCCCTCTGGTGGCCATAATAATTAAATGCAGCAGAACACAGTCTTTAAAGCAGCGCTACAGCAGCATTAGGTGTGTTGTGATTCAGGCTTCTCTAGATAAGAGATGGCAGCTGAATTAGATAAACCGCTTAAAAGACTTCTAATCTACCCCTATCCCCACAGTGACATCCTTTGACTACATCCTTTAACATGGGATCCTGTACCCAAGTGCAGAATGCACCCCGCCGTCGGTATCCTGAAGGAGTACTGGTACTGGACCAAACCCACCCAGTCAATATCCAGAGCTCCTTGCAGGGTGAAAACAAAACTGTGAATAAGATCACACAGCCATCAGGGAATAGGGCACAGAAAACACAAACACCCTGCACCTAGAATTGTAGGTACAGGGTGACTAACATAGGAGAGGGCTGGTAAACCATGTAAAACAGGCCCTCACTCCCCAAAAGCATCTCTAGGTCCATGTACCCAAATTGACTACCAACACGCATCCCACACAATACAATGAGTTGACTGCCTGACCCATATACTCCATCCAGGGGACGGCAACGGGGCAATCCCCCCCCCCCCGAGAAAATATTACCGACCCGCCAGCTGCTTTTCTCCCTATGAGCGGCCGCCGGCATGCAGCTTAGCTGCTCGCCTGGGAACCATCTGACCAGTGCAGCCATGATCTTGCGAAGTTCACGTGAACTTCGGGATCTTGCGATAATGCGGCTGCGCTGGTCAGGTGGTTCCCAGGCAAGCGGCCAAGCTGCATGCCGGCGGCCGCTCGTAGGAAGAAAAGCGGCCGGTGGGTACTTGGAGCCTGGCTGAGGAAGTGAGAGCTGGGGGCAAATATACCCATGCGAGTTGGGGGCAAATATACCCATGCGAGTTGGGGGCAAATATACCCATGCGAGTTGGGGGCAAATATACCCATGCGAGCTGGGGCCAAATATATATCCGTGAGAGCTGGGGCCAAATATATATCCGTGTGAGCTGGGGCCAAATATATATCCGTGTGAGCTGGGGCCAAATATATATCCGTGTGAGCTGGGGCCAAATATATATCCGTGTGAGCTGGGGCCAAATATATATCCGTGTGAGCTGGGGCCAAATATAGATCCGTGTGAGCTGGGGCCAAATATAGATCCGTGTGAGCTGGGGCCAAATATAGATCCGTTTGAGCTGGGGTCAAATATATTACATGTGAGCTGGGGGGGGGTACCCTGGGCCCCTGGTATGGAAAGGGTTTGCAGGGCTCATGAGCCACTGGAGGACAGACCCTGTGCAATGTTCTGGGTAGAGTGAGTGTAACGAGCACAACTTGTGATTAGGCGCGTCTCTGCCTTCACTGCAAATCCAACACCAGCTCTTAACCAAAACTGGTAGAATGCCCCCCCCCCAAAACCTGTGTCTGGATCCGCCCTTGACTGTATCCTATGGCCATTGCCACAGAGTGTGGAGAAAGTGATGTAAAAATACATCACTGTATGTTGGGCAGGTTACAACACAAAAGATCCCAAAATGTGTGTGCTCAGTGATATTTAAAGGGTTATTCAGAAAGCACTGAAAATTAATTTCTTTGTAGTTCGGTGTACTTCGGCAATTCCATATCGCCTGCCCTATGGTGAACTCACTGCAGGACTGCCGAACACCGAACTGCAGAAAAGCAACACGGAACTCTGCTTTTCTTCTAATGGGTGTTTAAACCAATAAAAATGCATTGACATGTGTAAATAATCAAAAGGTCTGTTACAGAATAAAAAAGCCTTTTAAAAACTGGGAATAAAAAATGTAATCTAAAGTACATAAATGTGTTCTAAAATATAAATAAAGACTTTTTCCTGAAAATGAAAAGAATAAACGGTTGAATTATTTATATATATATATATATATCTATAGCAAACCACAGGGTGGGTTGCACTCAACCTAAACTTGCAACATGAGCGGGTGCATCTAAACTTAAAATACTCCATATCAATGACCACCTTCATCCACCATTTTATGCAAAAAAAAACACATTTCAAAAAACCTGACTGAGGTAAAATGATGGGGATTCAGTTAACAAAGTATGATCATAGTTTGCGTAAGCCTGTCACAATAGTCAATGTACCCCATCGTTGACAGGTCCTATCTTACTTGACTGTATCTGCATTTATAGAATTGACTCATAGAGCTTCCCAGCATGCACTAGCCTTTATAGGTTGTCACGATGGGAAACACCTGTGAACAGGGAGGGTGCATACCCGGGAAAGTAGTCAGCTCTCCATATATAAAAAGCAAACCACAGGGTGGGTTGCACTCAACCTAAACTTGCAACATGAGCGGGTGCATCTAAACTTAAAATACAAAACACGAAAAAAGAGCACTCCATATCAATGACCACCTTCATCCACCATTTGTGGAAAAAAAAAAAACACCATTTCAAAAATTGAAAAAAAACCTGAGGTAAAAATGAAATGTGTTTTTTTTTTTGCACAAAATGGTGGATGAAGGTGGTCATTGATATGGAGTGCTCTTTTTTCGTTATATATATATATATATATATATATATATCATATTCCTATGGGATTCGACTGTCGCACTGAACCATCGAACGACCGAAAATCAGGTCATTTCACACTTTGATGCAGTTTGGCGTTGTAGAATAGACCATTACTTCTCTATCGGACAATTTCACTCCCGCCGAACTGCACTGTATTTCACTGTAACTTTTCCTGTATTTGCAAAGTGACAGCTTAGGCTAGTGTCTTTGGAGAGCGGAAGGAACGTCCGTGAGAGTGGATGTTCCTTCCACTCAACGCCGGTCTGGCCAGCTCACTGAGCGCACTCAGTGCGCTCAGCGCTGCAAAGCTCGATCCTCCTATGGAGAAACGCGCTTTGCAACTCCAACGCGTGTCCTTAGCTGTTTGCCGGAGAGGCTTGGATAACGGACGCTTGTTGCGTGCGCACAAGCGTACACAAGTGTGTGACCGGCCCCGTTGCATTCGTCACAACACTGCGACGGACGCCAGTCAGTACGGGCGCACATAGCACGCTCGTCTGACGCCAGCCTTGGTGAATAAATGAACTGCCACGAAATTGCACCATACGATAAAATTCACCCTTTGGTGGCAAATTCGGTCTTTTCTGAATAACCCCTATACAGTAAAATATTTTCTTAACTAAACATACGAGAGAAAAACAAAGCACATGTAAGATCAGCAACATCAAATACACACCAGAAGGACATTTCAATTTTTGTTGGTAGTGCCCTTTAAGTTTTGGAGCGTCGGGCAACTACAAATAAACAACCGATTTGTGTTTGTTGTATTGATAAAATTTTTGCATTGAACAAAGACCAAAATAAGTCTCCATGTCACTTAACCAGGGCTCAAAATTTCAAGTCCCAAGCTACTAATCAGGCCATAAGAGTTACTCGCCACCAGTTGCTCCACCTAACCCCTACTCAGCCCTTAACTCTGCTCCTGACCTAAACACACACCCTTAAATTATCTTATGAAATTTCACTGTTAAAGGTTTTATTTAGAATAAAGTTACAAAAATAACATACCCAGACATCAGACCCCAGATACATCTATACCCAGTCATCAGACCCCAGTGTGAGCAGAGCAAGGAGGCAAGGAAGCTCTTCTCCACCCCCCTGCCAGTGACAGACGAGCTGGGTCAGGTTAGGCAGCTGTTCCCTGCCACCGTGCAGCCTGGGGAAGGGGTGTTGCATGGTGGCACCGCTGGAATACGCAGCACAAAATAATTTATTGAGCTGCCTGCGTGTGCATTTCCACTCGCTCTCACTTAGTTTCCACTCGCCAAATGCTAGTAGGCGAGTGGAAATTTTGAGCCCTGACTTAACCATAACATACAATGTACCTTATTAATGGTTATACAGCAAATTAAATAATTAACAAATTGGTAAACGTTTTTAATGTACATTAGTGTTCCATTTTATTCTGGGACTGGAGAAGTAAGCTGGCAATTGGCAGAATATATTAAAGCAATACATTGGTTTGCATTCAATAAATGTAGGCATGGGACAGATCTTATAAAAGGGTAATGGCTCCTGGTTTGTTTTTTTAAAGATGTAATTAAAAGATAAATATGAACTTCATTCTACCTTTAAGCCAATGAGCTGTGCAGTGTCTTTCATTTCATTCCTTGCCGTTCACAAATCAGGATATCATCAAACATTCCAGTGGATCCACATTGTTTTGTTTTGCCCGAAGCTAAATTCGTGTTTATATTCCTTTTTGTGTCCGATCCCATTTAAACCAACTTCAATTTGCTAATCCTACCAATAAAACAAGTTTTGGGAATACCCCATAATGCTTTTAAGAAAAGGATTGACCTGTTTGTGTATACAGGAAGGGGGAGGGATACTGCTTGTGGAGTTAACATATACCCAGATTTCAAAATGAGCCATATGGGAAAAATTAGTTACACGGATACACTTTTTTTAAAAAAAAATTATACAACACATAACCTCATAAAGCTGTATGGGTCCATTCAACTACTGTGCAACTTCATAGAAGTCAGCATATAATGCAAAAAACTGAAATATAAGAAGCTTTAAGCTGTGATGCAGCAGACAGTCTCGCCCCATTTTTCTGTGTTAATCTGTATATTTGTGTTTTGTTTTTAATATCTTGCATTTATTCCTTTGTATTTCTGTAACGACTGTAACAATTCAACGTTCTTGAACCCAGGACATACTTGAAAACGAGAGAAATCTCAATGTATCCTTCCTGGTAAAATACTTTGCAAATAAATCTCATAGAATGTGTAAAATATTTTCTAAACATGACTTTAGCTCCATTGGCAAAAAAAAAAAAATATGTTCTGGGAGATCCTAATTGGAGATTCCACTTTCTGGATTCTCCCAGGAGATGGCACCATTCACAAGGCAATTACGGAGCTCTACGGAGCTGCAATACTCAGTAAGTCAAGTCAACAAATGCAAGATTTACAAAACAAGCCTGCGTAACATTTAAAAAAAGCATCTGGATAAAGTACACGTCTCTCGTGACATGTATCTGTTGACCTAAAGATGCAGCAAACATTATGTGGTAAGTACAAATAAGAAGGTGGCAAAATGTCCAAAGCTAGGACATAGGGGTTATTTGAAGAGCACCGAATTGGCCACAAAATTGCACTGAACAATGAATTTCTTCATACGGTGCAATTTCATGGCTATTCGGGTATTCAAAAAGCTGGCAATTCGCCAATTATTGGCGAATTGTCCGTGAAATACAATGCTCTTCAGCAGCCGTGAAATCCTCCTAGAGAAGTAATAGTTAATCTATTCACCGGACAGCACCGAAATGTCAGTGAAATTCCCTTCAACTAGGCTTCAATGTTCTAAATAGTCCCCGTTTTCTAAATTCATTTGTGGCAAACAGTCTATTTTAGGATTTTAAAAAAAAAATTTCCCCCCCAAATTAATTTTCCCTATTTTTTTTTTTTTTGATCGAATCAGCGTTCTGTTTGGCAGATCGTCATTCGTCAGATGTATTTGCCGATTTATTTTTTTATTTATTTTTTTATTTTAAATTTCGGCAGGTTTTGTGACCGATTTTGGTGGTTTATCAGATCGATTCAGCAGTTTTTTCTATTTGTTCAGCTTTTTTTTTGCGGACTTTCAGCGGTTTGAAAATGCATCGGGTCGATTAGCCGCTCTTTAGGGTCCCTAGGGTGAATGCTGAATTTATCGCAGGTTCAGTAAATTTAACTCGCCGAAGTGTGGCGAACGGGACATTTCGCTGCTCTCTGAATAACCCCTAAGTCACAACGCAGTGTAAATCAAGGTGCATGATACTGATTCAGCATTCACAAATGTACAATGGGTTACAGGCTTTAACGCACTTCAGATTTAGAGATGTATGATGGGATTTCTTGTCTTCCACACTTTGAAGCCAGATATTCCTTATCAAAGAAGCTTTGCACTTAGCATGGCCTTTTAAAATACGCTGTATGACTGTCTGATTCATGAGGCTACGTCAACAAGATGTCCATTATTTGTGTAAGCTGCATAAAAACTTTTATATTACAAAATTTTACAGGTGAAATGGCAAAAAGAATAAAACAGGAACCCTGGAAAGTAGTAGCTTTTCTCTCTTTAGGACATAGTAAGGATAGGGAAATGCTGTAAGGTTTGCCTAACCTGCCATGTAAGTATAACAAGAACAAAAAACAGACACTATTTTAAAAGTGAATTTGACAAGTCTGTAGGAGCAAATCAAATTATAAGCATTTTGGGTGGCTTTACTGTTGTGTTTAGGAACTTACTTTGCACAATATTCCACAATTCTATACAGATCAGCTGCGGACCGTATCCTAATGTCTAGTCTAGGAATGACTAGTCCAACAATGTCACAAGTTCGGTTATAATGCATCCTTACTGTAAATTATTGTCTCCTATACCTTGTACAGGAGGTGTTCATTCATGCCCAGGAGAACGTGTATTCTACACAGGGCTGGTGCTAGACTATTTTGCGCCCTAGGCAAGACCAGCTACTTGCACCCCCCCCCCAAAAAAGAAAGCTCACATGGATATATCTGGCCCCCAGCTCACACATGGGTATATCTGGCCCCCAGCTCACACATGGGTATATCTGGCCCCCAGCTCACACCTGGGTATATCTGGCCCCCAGCTCACACCTGGGTATATCTGGCCTCCAGCTCACACCTGGGTATATCTGGCCCCCAGCTCACACCTGGGTATATCTGGCCCCCAGCTCACACCTGGGTATATCTGGCCCCCAGCTCACACCTGGGTATATCTGGCCCCCAGCTCACACCTGGGTATATCTGGCCCCCAGCTCACACCTGGGTATATCTGGCCCCCAGCTCACACCTGGGTATATCTGGCCCCCAGCTCACACCTGGGTATATCTGGCCCCCAGCTCACACCTGGGTATATCTGGCCCCCAGCTCACACCTGGGTATATCTGGCCCCCAGCTCACACCTGGGTATATCTGGCCCCCAGCTCACACATGGGTATATCTGGCCCCCAGCTGCGCCTTCCTCAGCACCATGTCTGAGTCCTTCACGCCAGCGACTGACGTGAGGGCGCACGCGTGCTGCAGCCAGCCCCAATACATGCCGGCGTCGTTGCGTCAGCCGCTGGCGTCAAGGAGACGGAGGCGTTGACTTGGCAGCACCAAGTCCACGCCTCCATCTTGACGCCAGCAGTGACGCCGGCACGTATTGGGGCTGGCTGCAGCACGCGGTCACCCCAGGGACAATTTTTTTTTTATTATTTTGGTTGGGCCTTTCTGCGCCCTAGGCGGGCACTGCGCTCTAGGTGCCCGCCTAGCAGCAGCGCCGGCCCTGATTCTACAGCATCCCATTCTATGCTGAAGCTGGTATTTCTTCGGCCTGGTTCACACCTGGGCGTTTTACAGCGCGTTCCTAATCGCTGTAAAACGCTCAAACACTGAAATACCATTATTTACTATGGGCATGGTTCCCACCTGGGCATTTTACAGCGCGTAGGAACGTGCTGTAAAATGTCCTTTGCCCAAAGAAGTACAGGAGCTTCTTTGGGGCATATTACAGTGCGTTTGCGGCCATAGACTTCAGAAAACACACGCACGGACGACGCGCGTTTCTAATTGTCAAAAACGCTCATAAAACGCCTGACAAAAAACGCATGTAAAACGTGCATACGAGATACGCTCAGGTGTGAACCCAGCGAGAAGTGCTGATTCCTGGAACCTGGTGAGTGCTGAACAGTGATTTTTTTTTTTTCACCGGTGGAGATGGAGGTGCGATCTGCCACTTCCTCTCTCCGCAAGTAGCAGGAGACTGGAAACAAATAGTTCCCAGTAGACATGTGCAAATCTTTTCATAACGAATAGGTTTTTGTCTGAATTTCTGCTTAATTGAGGATTCGGTCCAATCTGAAAATACAAATAAAAAGACAGAATGACAATAACTAAAACCCGACAATCCCAAATACACAAATGAATGAAAATACTTAAATGGTGTAGTTTATAGATCAAAACTATGTAAGTGGAATAGTCGATAGAACGAAAATACAAAAAAGTCAAATAGACGAAAGACTGAGAATCCGAATCGGCGGAAGAATGAAAAGATTTAAAAATATTTCTTTTGCATTCATTCTGATCCATTCGATTTTTCGGCTGGGCGGGGTTATTTTCTATCTCTGGCCAATTGGCTTGTTCTTTTTGTGTCAGACTGCTTTCCTGAGAAGGGTGTTGTTTTTGACTTGTTGGACGTGTGTGAGAGTAACTGGTAGAAGTACTGGTCAAGCTCTCTGATTGGCTGCACTGACAGGAAAGTTTGTGTGCAGTGCATTGTGCAGCAATTAATAAAGTTAGTTGTCGGGGATAACGAATGAACCATGATACGAGTAACAGAATGTCACGTTTCCACCAGTTCCAGCCCTGCCCCCTGGTGGTGAAAGTGATCCAGGCCAGCTCTTCCCTATCTGGGCTGAAGCATTCCGTCTGAGCTGGCCTGGCGATCACATATATACAGTTGTGTTCAAAATTCTTCAACCCCCCAATGCTGTAAAGGGTTTTAGGGAATTTAGTGTACATTTGTAATTGTATTCAGAATGAAATCCTACAAGGACTTTTTAAAGAACCATATGCAACTAAAATGACATCAATTGGTTTTGTAATACCAATTACCAATTACCAATAATAAATGTTTCTTTTGTGAATTCTTCATTGACACAATTATTCAACCCCTTAAAGACTACCACTCTGAAAACACTTGAATGAACCTCTGTTCTTCAATCAGGTATTGAAAACACCTGTGGATGTCACGGAGAAGCAATAAAGCATAATAAGCAGCAATTAGGCAGCTTTAAAATGACTGATACTCAGCTCCTTCTAGACATTTACTGGTGTGGTTACAAACATGGTGAAGTCAAGAGAATGGTCCAGGAAGACAAGAGAAGAGGTGATTACTCTTCACAGGAAGGGCAATGGCTATAAGAAGATTGCAAAGATGTTAAACATACCAAGAGAGACCATAGGAAGCATCATTCGCAAATTCAAGGCAAAGGGCACTGTTGAAACGCTACCTGGTCGTGGCAGAAAGAAGATGCTGACTTCGACTGCTGTGCGCTCCCTGAAGCGTAGAGTGGAGAAAAGTCCCCGTGTGACTGCTGAGGAACGGAGAAAAGATTTGTCCGATGTGGGTACTGAAGTTTCAGCTCAGACAATACGGCGCACACTGCGTAATGAAGGCCTCCATGCCAGAACTCCCAGGCGCACCCCCTTGCTGTCTCCAAAGAATAAGAAGAGTCGACTGCAGTATGCCAAAAGTCATGGACAAACCACAGACGTTTTGGGATAGTGTTCTGTGGACTGATGAAACAAAATTAGAACTGTTTGGACCCATGGATCAACGCTATGTTTGGAGGAGGAAGAACAAGGCCTATGAAGAAAAGAACACCTTGCCTACTGTGAAGCATGGCGGGGGGTCAATCATGCTTTGGGGCTGTTTTGCTTCTGCAGGTACAGGGAAGCTTCAGCGTGTGCAAGGTACCATGAATTCTCTTCAGTACCAGGAGATATTGGATGACAATGTGATGCAGTCCGTCACAAACCTGAGGCTTGGGAGACGTTGGACCTTTCAACAGGACAATGATCCCAAGCATACCTCCAAGTCCACTAGAGCATGGTTGCAGATTAAAGGCTGGAACATTTTGGAGTGGCCATCGCAGTCACCTGACTTAAATCCGATTGAGAACCTCTGGTGGGACTTAAAGAAAGCAGTTGCAGTGCGCAAGCCTAAGAATGTGACTGAACTGGAGGCTTTTGCCCATGACGAATGGGCGAAGATACCCGTAGATCGCTGCAAGACACTTGTGTCAAGCTATGCTTCACGTTTAAAAGCTGTTAGTACAAATCCTTTTACAGTTATAAGTACTAAGATTGAATGTCACTTGGGGGTTGAATAAAACTGATAATGATGTGAGCACAGAAAAGACATTTGTGGTTATTTCATTATAAATGTTATGTTATATTTGTCTGACCTACACGTGCCTCTTTGGTTTAATTGTAAGCAAGATGACTGATCAAAATCAATGTCAAACTGGCCAAAACACTCAATTTCAGTGGGGGTTGAATAATTTTGAACACTGTATATTTATTTATTTTCACATAGGCTCCTGGGTTTCTGTTCCTGAGGGTCTTGTTTCCTGATTGTCTCTGCTTTCTGTGTTCTTGTTTTGGTAATCCTGTGTATGATCTTGTACTGGTTCTGCTGTTTCTTCTATGAAATACCGGTTTGCAATTATTGATATTCTATTGTACAGTTTCCTGGCTCCCCGTACCTGCACCCCCAACTCCCGCCTTCAGGACTTCTCCCGAGTTGCCTCCTTTTTATGGAACTCCCTCCCCCGCAACATCAGACTCTCTCCGTCTCTCCATTCTTTCAAGAAATCTCTGCAAACTCCTTACTTTAGAAAAGCATATCATTTCACTCCCTAATCCCCCCTCTGTTCATTTTCTGCTGTATATTCACACACAGCCCACATGCACTCTATTTTTACACTATATTAACCCTCACCTAGTGGGTCACCCCTATCCTCTTAGATTGTAAGATCTTGAGCAGGGTCCTCTCGCCTACTGTACTGTACGTTTAACCTGTATGTATATTTGTTATTATGTCTCACAACTCTAAGGAGCTTGGTAGCGCTTTATAAAAACTTGTAACTGTAACTGGCTGTTTTGACTTCTCTCTGATATCTGATCTTGGCTTGTCTGACATACTCTCCTGGCTCTTGATCCTTTGGTTCTGACAATTCTATTGTATGGTCCTTGTGTCCTGTAATCCTGTTCTTTGTTACCCAGCAGCCAGCAGCATTATATTCAGTTAGTATTAGAGACCATTGCAAGGACCTCTTCCCAGTTCAGGGTTTCCCTGTGTTGCTGCTGGGTGAGTATAATGTCTTGCTGTAGTTTCTTGTGAGGTTCCCTTCCATAGTATAGAGGCCATTGCAAGGACCTTTATCTTAGAGTTGGGGTTCCCTTTAGTTCTCTTCTGTCATTTCCTGTTGATCCAGTTCTGTCATTCTCTTGTCTTGTATTCTTTGTTGTGGTCTGTATCCATGCAGCCAGCAGCAAACCTGCCTAAAGGGCTGAATATCCAGTTTAAATGGTCCACTTTGGCTCACGCTGGGTGCCCCCATGACAACCTATAGGAATGACCCGAAAATACGAATAAAATGTTCTTACGAAAATTAATGATCCGAAGTAACGCACGATCCAAAAATAACAAATGATCTGAAAAAACAAACGAAAATCCGAACATTAATGATAAATGTCACTTAACGAATGAAAACATAACGGAACGAAAATTTCCGATGTGCACGTCTAGTTCCCAGTATCCCTCAGTGATTCACCTGCGGCTCCACGTGTTAACACAAGCAGATATTGAGGCAGGGACAAGCTGGGCTCCATTGAGTCCTGTAGACTCCAGCAGCCAATACCTGCAGCGGCATCACTGCTGCCATTGGTCTGCAGCTCCATTTAATTCCAGTTGGAATAGGTTTTGGTATTGGTTCTTTTTTTGTTTGTTTTTTCCTCCCCTTTTTACTGGTTTCCCTTTAGCATCAAGAAGGGAATAGACCACAATATATCTCAAAACCTATTTAGTACAATGGTAGATTTCCTACCATTCCAAGACTCTTAGGCTGCTGTCAGACGAGCGTAGTGTTCACGTCCATGATTGCGCCTAAAAGTACGTCCGTGATAGCATGACAGGAAGCCCATCGGAGCCCGACACACGAAGTACGTCCGCACTGAACTGCGGACGCACAACGGCCGCGGCCCACGGACGCAAGGCAGGCAAGAACGTACAACCGCTAGAACGGCCGCACAAAGTGCGCTGCGTCCGCAACGTCCGCATAGCTTTGTGTGTGAGTGATGGAACGTGGTCAGACGGACTGCATTTATACGTCCAGCATTTTTCACGGACAAAATGGTTTCGCTTTTTAATTTATTTTCCCTCCTACATCCGTCAAAATATATACGTCAGTGAAAAAAACGGACTGTCTGGCCACTACTGCGTCTTCCGTACTAACGTACGTCCGTGTGCACGGACGTACAGTCCGTAGAAATCACGCTCGTCTGACCCTAGCCTTACGTATGCCACATTCATTGAAAGGGACACAAGTGGCAACACCTAACCTTCAACAATCTAAGGTGGTTATATACAAGAGCCCTCTTTCTGCAGCCCTAGTGTTCAAAACTAACTGGCTGCTGTAACTTCGGTGAACTTCAGCTATGTGGAGAAGCAATATTCAACAGCAGGCAAAGTTGCTGCAAACAATAGTGAACGATACAACCACAATTCTTCCATAAAATGAGCAAATTTTGTCTGTTCTCCAATACACACATAACGGTGAATATATTTTGGCGATTTTTAAAGTTGTGATCGTCATTGAACTCTGATGGACACTATACTTAAACACTGGCAAACCATGCTACACAAGTTTGCAGAAATTACATTGGAAATCTGCGCTAAATAACTTAAGCAGAAACTACAGGGGAAACCATCACAGAACTACAGTGCGAGCCACACCAGACAACTTCAGCAACAACTATAGTGGACTGAACACTGAATACTACTGTGAACTATGGAGAAAGTGCCTGAAATAGTGAATTCACCGAAGTTGACCTACTGTGGTTTCCTGAAGTTTAGAGAGAAATCCGCTATTCTTTCTCTCAAAAGACAGTTAGTTCGTGAATAGCCCTTTAAATGATTGTAAATGGGTTATTCAGAAAGCACCATACGATGTCAGTGGGCAGGGGGAGACCCCAGAGGCTTGGCTGGCATTCAAGGTGTGAGCCACCTCTGAGAAGTCTGTGATCCGGTGCTGATTGGCACAGCTGAATGGACGACGTGTGGGGGACGTCCTCTACATACAGCGATGACACATCAGTATTAGGGATGAGCCGAACATACCTCGAGTTCGGTTCGAGCCCGAACCCGAACTTCCCATTTGTTCGGGTCCGAACCCGAACCCCCATGCAAGTCAATGGGGCTGAAAATTCGGTTTTTTAGAGTGCCCTCCAAGAGGGCATATATGCTACATATTTGCCATAAAAGGTGTATGGGGGTCCGGGTAGTGCCCTGGGGGACAGGAAAAAGAGGACAAAAAGTTAAAAAAAAACCCGTTTTTAAAGGGACAGTGAGTTTTCCATGAAATAAGGGTTAAAAATAAAAATTAAAAATTCCTTCAATTATCGTGCCTAGGAGGTCCCCATAACCTGCCCGTGAAGTGGCGGTTTTCTAGGATGTATAGAAATATGTAAAAAATGACATTTCAAATGACGGTAAAAGCTTTTCCTTTAATCTATCCATAAACAACTGCTTGGGGCGGCAGTCTGTATGAAAAGAGGAGACATTTTCGGACACGCAGAAAAAGTTTACTGATTTTTTGGCGGTGAAAAGCAGGAGAATGGAAACTTCTAGACCAAAAAGCCGATTTGGAAAGTGAGATAAATGGGAGAATTTTTCTGGTTCGGCTATTTTGACCTAGAATTTTCCATTCTCCAGTCATTCTCCTGAGTTTCACCTTTCTCTGAATAACCCTGTCAGGGTTATTCAGAGAGCGGTGTAGAGCAGGAGAATGACTGGAGAATGGAAAATTCTAGGTCAAAATAGCCAAACCAGAAAAATTCTCCCATTTAGGCTAGGGTCAGACTAGTGAATTTTTAATGTGCGTTTAAGCGCACTTAATCACGGCTGCACTAGCAGCAAATGACGGGCATTGACAACCAATATACGAAGTACGGTCGCACGAAAGTCCGGCTGCGCAACGCATGTGGAAAATGAAAGCATTTTTTCGAGAACGCAGAACCGCTAGTACGGACGTAGAGAGTGCGCTGCGTCCACTAGCGGCGTGTGTGCGTGATTTGGAGACGTCAGACCCTGCTCATGTCCGGCCAACATAACGTCCAGACACCCAAAGTTTCCTGGTTTGGATCCGTAAAAAATCACGCACAAAAATGCGCATCGTATGACCGTTTTCGCGCAATCCGTGAAAAAATACGGCAATGCGTTTATGACGCACTTTTTGAAGGTCACTGCGAAAAATGCGTTAGTCTGACCCTAGCCTTATCTCACTTTCCAAATCGGCTATTTGGTCCAGATTGTTCTCTTTTCCTGCCATTCTCCTGGTTTTCACCTTTCTCTGAACAACCCTGAGAGAGAGGTGAAAGCCAGGAGAACTGGCAAGAGAAGAGAACAATCTAGACCAAATAGCCGATTTGGAAGGTGAGATAAATTGGAGAATTTTTCTGGTTTGGCTATTTTGACCTAGAATTTTCACTTCTCCAGTTATTCTCCTTCTTTTCACCGCTCTCTGAATAACCCTGTGAATGTTTAATCCCGAGGTGAAAAATAACATTGCTTTACATTTTTTTCAAACACCAGTTAAATGCAGCATATTAGGATGTTTTAGGGAAATTAATTCTCGAATCTCAATCACAAGCAGACACCACCCCACCCTCAGTATATTGTACAATGTATCAAATTGATTACCAGACTAAAAACACCTGGTGTTATGCCTGTTTGTGAACAGAGGTCATTTAGAGTTGATAATCTTTCCACGTACACATTAGTTTTAAATTCAATATCTAATAAACCGTTGCTTATAATATTCTGCAGTAAAGAGTCTCTTTATTTCTAGATTTTTTAGTATTTTTTTAAGCATTTTCTATACTTTTTTCAAAATTTCTTCTCTTTTTTTCGAACCCGAACCGAACACGCCCAAAAAGTTCAAAATTCGCTAACTTTCGAACTGCCAAAGTTCGGGTCGAATTCTGAACCGTCCGAACCCGAACAGCTCATCCCTAATCAGTATGTCCCCCACACGTCACCCACAGGGAAATGGTTAAAACTGTGTTTTAAAACAACAAAAATGCATAAAATTGTGTGAGGAAAAAGGTCCTATAAAACGGTCTGTCACAGAATAAAAAAAAGTCTTTAAAAATATGGGAATCAAAAGTTTTGCCAAAAATTACAATTTTTTTTAAGACAGTTTGCTGAGAATGAGAAGAATAACTGGTTGAAAGAAAACAATTTTTTTTAACATTGAAACCTATGGGATAGTGCGGTATTAAAACTGTTAAACTGAATCTAATTAACTGAAACTAATTAACCATTATTTGTTTATGGGACAGTTTCGCTGCTGAAGATTGCCAAATTACAGCGATCTACTCATTTTTTTGTCAATTCGCCAGTATTTGGCGAATTTACAGCTTTCCGAATAGACGAACTGCCACGGAATTGCACCATACTGTGCCCTTCAGTGGCAAATTCAACGCTCTTTGAATAACCCCTTTTATAAACTGAGCTTTGAAGACAAGATGGTAACTTGGCCTTTATGGCAAAGAGCAAACACCGTCCCAATAAAGATTTGGTACGGATGTTGAAAAGGTCCCACATGAAGAGAGCATTTACTGGAAACGGCAATCGAAAGTGGGAGGTTGAGTCTCCAAAGTCTACAACTCAACAGGATAATCGATTGCATCATACGTAAAATATGTTCATTCGTTCTAATTAGCTTTAAGATCGCTTTCGAATACATTATCCAACCAGACTCAAAGCTAGAGGCATCAAACCATCAACGGGTCCTATTTGGGAGGGATTGTCCTGACTTTATGTTAAGGTTCTCTGCCCATCCAAAAACTAAATTAACGTTGTAGTCCAAAATGAATGGACCAATCACTCTCTGCCCATCCATTCTATGCAGATGTCCCTCTTTTTTTAGGGCTCCATATGTGTGGTTTTGTAAATGGAGCAATGCAATGAGTCCCTAAACTAAAAACTGTTAGACGCCACGGTCTGCGAATAAGATTGTATTTAAAACCAGAGAAAACTTGCTTCATGAATGGGTTCATGATGTCAGCCAAAACGTTTGAATAGTCACACCACTGGCCTTACCAGTTCTGACAGTCCCCGAAATGCAAGAGTCCCATATTGGTCATCTGATGTGATGGGAAGCTTGCCATAGCTCAGCTTGGTCCTATGGTTGATGCAATGGAATAGATTCCATCTAGTTCTGGTAACAATATTATCCAAGGACATCCTCGAAAAGTAGAGTAATTAATGGCGTTCTTCGGAACGGAAGTCGAAAAAAAAATGTTACATATTAATGGGAATTTTAAAAGGACTATTATTCCATTAACGGGTAAAACAAACAAGTGGTATAGTTTTCCCTATTCTAAAGGAGATGAGGGTGTCCAGTCCCAGCACAAAAGAAGATGGTATGTTGAATAAGTATCCACAGGGAGGAGGGGTGTTTGTTCACAGGAAACTGAAGACAATCGCATTGAGAAAAGATGTAGTAATTAGCAAACTGATGATTAAGACCATTCCTGAGTAAAAGGTGAATGCACACCTGCACGGAGCTTCAGGGTATGATGATCTAGGATAGAGATGGGGCACTATGCATCGCTCTCTGTGCACATTCTGACCTGAATTTACCAAAAGGGCAGTTGGTAGAGCATATGCACACGTCATTACGCTTGTGTCAACGTATTAGGTGATACATGTATGTAGAGCCATTGGAGGGTGCATGAAATTGATGTACAAGGTCAATGGAAACCAGTAGGATTCCATAGAGTATTTTTATACCCGTCCTTAATTCTGTTTAACAAAAAAATTCTATGGTGTCACATGCATTTTGTGTGTCCTACACCTTTTAATATACTTTTTATAGTGTTAGGAGGTTTATATTTTGCCAGTAAATTTGACACGGTTTGCCAAAACTGCTGGATTCTTCAGGCTCACCTAGTTTTTCCTGCAATTACTATATAGTTGTAGAGTATACATGACCTGTACACGATAAAGGGGAAAAAAATGTTACAAAACAGATTTTATACGTGAATTTCAAGTACCTTTTCGTGTATTTGTTTCATAAAATAAGGAGGTTGGGTCATTTAAAACCAAAATGCATTTAGTGAATTTTTTTGGTATTGTTCAGAAGGTAAGATTTCAGAGAAGTGGCAAAATAGCAGATCTAGTATTTCCTCTCAAAGTAGGTGTGTGGGGAAGCATTAGGGATACTGGAATAGGCTACTCTTGTATATTTCTAATCAGTCTCAATTTAAGACATAATAAATACACAAATATTAAAGTGCACCTGTCAAATCTTAAGAAAATCCCTTCCTATACATGCATTAGCATTTTTGTTGTTGGGGGGTCAGTAATTTCTACAAAATATTTGAATTGTTATAATCCGTGTGTTCTCACTGCCACCCAGTATTTTGGGGGGTCAGTAATTTCTACAAAATATCTGGGAATTGTTGTAATCTTTGTGTTCTCACTGCCACCCATCAGGGGGTCACACTGACTTATAGGAGGTTTCTGGGAATTGTAATCTGTGTCTTCTCACTGCCAGCTATCGGGGGTCCCACATACTTCTATCAGATTTCTGTGAATTGTAATCTGTGTCTTGTCACTGTTGCAAGCTATCAGGGGGTCTCACTGACTTATAGGAGGTTTCTGGGAATTGTAATCTGTGTCTTGTCACTGGCTGCCAGCTATCAGAGTGTCTCAGTGAGTTATACCAGAGTTCTGGAAATCTTTAATCTTTATACCAGAGTTGAATCGGAGTTCTGTATATATTTAATCTTTATATCCCTCACCATGTCAGAAAGACCAAAAAGGACAGGCAGACACTCCCAGACACAGATAAGAGGGCAAACAGCTTCTGTGTCGGGAGGCTGTGCCTCTGGTCGTCATGTACATGGTGCATCCTATGCAGGGGCACGCTTGTCCTTTCTAACTGGTGCTGGCCATCTTAAGCATCAGCAACATACAGAGGATTTGGTGGATTGGCTAACCAGGCCATCCTCATCCTCCGTCCTCTGCCAGCCAGGCTTGTAGTGCTTTACCATCCACCTCCGCTGCCAAAGCATCTAATGCAGCCTCCATGTCCACAGCTACTCCTGCCGTAGCCTCGCTATCACACACGGAGGAGTCAGCTGAATTGACTACAATGAAGAGTGACCTGCTGCTTGAGGATGTGCAGCAAGTACAGTGCTCTGATTCAATCTCTGAGGTTGAGGGAGTATGATCAACCTAGAGGAAGGGGCTACCAATGAAGACACACAAATAACTGGCACTCATGTTGTCCCAACAGCTGCAGCATACTGCCAAATTGGCTCCAGTGACAAGGAGATAGGGGGTGATGACGATGATGTCACTGACTCTACCTGGGTGCCTGATCAAACAGAGGAGTCAAGTGAGGAGGAGGCACAACATCCTCTATGACCAACCGTAGCACTAGCCAGTTCAAGGCATCAGATGTCAGAGCTGCTCAGTTGCAGAGCGCTGTTGTCTCAAAGCACACATCCAGGAACTCTGCTGTCTGGGAGTTCTTTAAGAAATGTGCAGCAGACCCCACCATTGCTATTTGTAATCTATGTCAGATGAGGCTCAAGCGTGGGAAAGACACCGGACGCTTGGGTACCACGTGTTTGAGGCAACATATGACCACCTGCCACGCATCCCGTTGGCACAAAACTTTGCGTAGGTCCTCCTCCTCCTCATCTGTCTCTACCCCCACTGTATGTCCTGCCATGTCATTGCCTACAACCTCCTCTGACAGGGATGATGCTACAGTAATGGATGTACCAGGTCCTTCCTCACACTGTGACAGCATCCCATCATCTGAAGATTCACGCAGTCAGATTACGTTGCCCCAGCTGCTGTAGCGTAAGAAAAAATATAATCCCAACCATCCCCAAGCACAGCGTCTAAATGCCAGTTTAGCAAAATTACTCGCATTGCAGTTGCTGCCTTTCCAGCTGGTGGACTCTACTCCCTTCCGTGAATTTGCTGAATGTGCTGTACCACAGTGGCATGTTCCAAAACGCCATTACTTTTCACGGAAGGCCATTCCAGCACTATACCAGCACGTGGAAGACCATGTTATTGAGTCATTGGGAAAGGCAGTCAGCAGCAAGGTGCATGTATCTTTAGACACGTGGTCCAGCAAACATGGACAGGGCCGTTACATTTCCTTCACGGCACACTGGGTAACCCTGATTGCAGCTGGGAGGGATCCAAGACAGGGCTCTGTGCTGGAGCTTCTTCATCCACCACTCCTCCAGAAAGCTGCTTGGATGAGGTCTGTCTGCTCCACCACCACCTCTCCCTCCTCCTCCTTCCTCTTCCTCTTCGTCGAAGTGGCAGTTAAACTGACGCCTGACAGGGGCTACGCAATGGCTCAAGCAAAAAGATGCCATACTGTGCTTGAGCTGGTTTGTTTAGGGGTCAGGAGCCACACCGGGCCAGAAATTCTTTCAGTTCTGCAAGGGCAGGTGCAGAGATGGTTAACACCATGCCAGCTTGAGCTGGGAATGGTTGTCTGTGATAATGGCAGCAACCTTCTCGCCGCCCTATTCCTGGGTAAGTTGACGCATGTACCATGCCTTGCACACGTCCTAAATCTGGTGGTACAGCGTTTCCTAACCAGGTACCCAGGGCTGGCAGAGCTTCTCAGCCAGGCCAAAAAAGTCTGCAGCCACTTCAGATGGTCATTCCCAGCAAGTGTTCGCCTGGCAGAAATTCAGAGAATTCCACCTTCCCACAAACCGTCTGATCTGTGACATGCCCACCAGGTGGAACTCGACATTAGCAATGCTGCAGCATCTGCACAAGCAGCAGAGGGCCATCAACGAGTACCTGTGTGAGTATGGCACAAGGACAGGTTCAGGTCAACTTGGTTTACCCCCCCGTAGTGACTGATCAAGGATGCATGCACTGTACTGTCACCATTTGAGGAGGCAACGAGGATGGTGAGCAGGGACAGTGCATGCATCAGTGACACAATTCCTTTAGTGTTCCTGCTGGAGCGCACTCTGCGGGGAATTATAGATATGGCTCTAGAGGCAGAGCAGCGGGAGGAAGAGGAGGCCTTCCCTAGCTCTGAAGGCCCCAGTCTTTCCGCAGACAGCATTCCAGCGGGTCCTCCTCAGATCAGACAGGAGTCCTCCTCATTGACCAGGAAGACTCGGAAGCTAATGCCACCTCCAACCTACGCTGCATGGGCTCCCTTATCCTGCAAAGCCTGCTAAAGGACCCCAGGATTCGTGCTATCAAGGAGAGGGATCATTACTGGTTGGCAACCCTTTTTGATCCACGATACAAGGGTAAAGTTGCAGAGCTCATCCTGCCCGCACCGAGGGAGCACAGGATGAAAAAACTTGAGGATGCTCTAAAGCGACACTTGTGTAACAAGTGATGACACAGGTGCTTCTGAGGCTGCGGATGATCAGAGGAATAGTGGTGAAGGCCGGGGCTGCTTGACTGATGCCTTTTTAAATTTTTTTAGTCCACGACGCCCAGGGACGTCAAAAACAGGAGAATTTTGACCTAGAATTTTCCATTCTCCAGTCATTCTCCTGCTTTTCACCCCTCTCTGAATAACCCTGTAGGCTATTCCCAGAGTACTTAGTTTGCATCACAAACTATTGGGCATTTATGTCAATTAAAAATCTTTTTTCTCGGTTATTTTTGTCGTGTTTTTTAATTTTTATTATTGTCATCATTTATATAGCGCCAACAGTTTCCGTAGCGCTTTACAATAACCAAAGGGAATTAAATACATATAAACGGACATAAGAAGGAAACAAGAGGTGTAGAGGGCCCTGCGCATAGGAGCTTACAGTCTACAGGGATTGGGGTTGAGGAAGATGAGCGGAATTTTACTCGATAGCAGGATCATTAGTGCCAGTGGTTTGGGAACTGTGGGGCCATAGAAGTAGCTTCAATCAAGTGTGAGTAGGTAAGCAGAGGGATGAGTTGCATCAGTGATGTGGTGCGCTAATCTGAAGAGATGGATTTTGAGGGATTTCTTGAAGGTCAGGGGAGAGTTTGATAGGGCGAGGCAAGTCATTCCATAGGACTGGTGCTGCCCTTGAGAAGTCTTGGAGGCGAGAGTTGGCTGTGCATGTGTAGACCGATGACAGGTGGAGATCACCTGCTGAACGGAGTTGTCTAGACAGGACGTGCTTGCGGAGTAACGAAGACATGTAGGGAAGAGTTGAGTTATTTAGTGATTTGAACGTGAGTGTCAGTATTTTGAACTATATCCTGAAATGCACAGGAAGCCAATGGAGGGACCAGCAGAGTGGGGAAGTATGCGAGGTGCGTTTAGTGAGAAAAATGAGCCTGGCCCCTGCATTCATTACAGATTGCAAAGGGGCGATACGGGAGTTGGGTGGGGAGGCCAATAAGGAGCAAGTTGCAGTAGTCAAGTTGTGAAATGACAAGAGCAAGAACCAGCACTTTTGCGGTATCTTGTGTCAGAAAGGGGCGGACACGGACAATGTTTTTGAGTTGAAAATAACAGGATTTGGTCACTGTCTGGATGTGAGAACGTTAGGTCAGAGTCAAAAGTGACACCAAGGCAGCGAGCTTGGGGTGTTGGGCTAATAGGTGTTCCATTTACTTGTAGAGACATAGGTGGAATTGGGTTCTTCTTGGAGGGAGGAATGTCGAATTTCAGTTTTGGCAAGATTGAGTTTAAGGAAGTGGGAAGCCATCCAATTTGAGACAGCGGAGAGACAGTCAGTGACTCGATCCAAGAGACCTGGAGAGAGATCAGGGGAGGAGAGGTATATTTGAGTGTCATCAGCGTATAGGTGGTACTGGAATCCAAAGGAGCTGATCAGTTTCCCTAGGGAGGCAGTATACACTGAGAAAAGTAGAGGGCCCAGTACTGACCCTTGGGGCATCCCAACAGAGACAGGCTGCCAGGAGGAGGTACTCCAGCAAATGAGACACTAAACAACCGTTGGGACAGGTAGGAAGCGAACCATGAAAGTACAGTACTTTGAAGGCCTATATCACTAAGAGTTTGAAGGAGGATTGAGTGGTCAACTGTATCAAAGACGGCAGAGAGGTCAAGCAGGATCAGCAGTGCGTAGCATCCATTGGATTTAGCAGTTGCAAGGTCATTGGTCAGTTTCACAGGAGCTGTTTCTGTTAAGTGCAGTGGGCGAAAGCCAAATTGCAGAGGGTCAATCAGACGGGCATACACATGCTTTTCGTGGAGTTTAGAGGCAAAAGGGAGCAGGGAAATGGGGCGGGAGTTGGAAGGAGCAGTTGGATCCAGAGATGTTTCTTTTAGTATTTTTTTTTTTAGGATTGGTACTACTAATCAAATGTGACCATGTAAAATAATATCGTTGGAAAGGCTGGAGTTTGGTGGTTCGAATGACACCTCACTTGACTATCTGAGTTGTATTGAACTGGAGATACAGGGGTTCAAATGCTCAAAGGTCCCCTGTATTACCTTCAATGGATTTGTAGCCAGGGGGCAGGGTGCAAACTGGGCACTCTCTCTGGATCCGCCAGTGTACTCTACACACAAACTCATTCTTGGGTCAGAAATCTAGTTTGTTGACAACATTTCCTAGGGGTACATGTATAAATGATAAAACTAGGAAGAAATGACCATAATATGTATGTATTTAATAAGTTTTATTTTGGTGTACATTACCAGGACACATTTCCATTGTAATCACTTGTTTAACTCCTAAGTAGTTTAACAAACATTGATTTTATAATGAAAAGTCATCCCTGGCAGAATGTGTCTGCAAATTTATTATTTATATCATGATAACTGCATAAATGTGTGTGTGGTTTTCCTGGCACACTTTCATATTAAAATTAATACTTAAGTTGTCACCCTTTTTCAGTAAATTTTTTCAGGGATAAGGGGGTCCTGTACCGATGGGGCCCAGGTGGTTCCCTAGTGGTTGTTACCCATGAAAATGTGCCATACGTTATCTCGGATCCAGCTGAGGCATGGCCTGTTCTACTAGGCGCAGGGTTTGCCCCGGATGGGGTGATTACCTCCCCGGGCTGAGAACTTTACCGGTCGTACCTTCTGGTTTACCTTCTTTTTGTTTCATTCGAGAGGGTACTCCAGTTTGATCCGTGGTTTTACAAGTTTTTCCATTCCCCTCCCCCCCCGCTGTTTTGCCTTCTATTTTCTGTGACAAGTGGGATGACATAGGCATACCCCCCCCCCCCCGTTTATAAAGTCCTAGGCATTCCGTAAGGTTTAGAGATTGAGTCGCCTGTTCCCTGGATAACCCTCCCTCCTTTTTTTTTTTTCCTCGTCCTTATTAGAAATATGAGACTTTGAAAAGTGCTTTGAACCCCCCCCCTTTTGATTTTGTCTTACTTTCCCCTTTGCATTTTTTTGGGGACATTTGATTATCTTCCTCTCTCTCACTGCGGAGTTCACTTGCTCTGGTCTACGGACAGCCTTTTTCTGACAGTCTTTATCCATTCTGTTTTTCTTTATTTTATTTTTTTTATTCCCCTTTTTCTGCTTTTGTTCTATGACCGTTGAAGTACCGGCCTTGTGGCTGTGGTTTTGTTGGTCGACTTGTGACCCTAATTGAAATCTCTAAAGAATTTAAAAAAAAAAAAAAATTACTGAAAAAGATCTGTGGTATCATGATGTGATCTCAATACATCTGCTAGAGCAGTGGTTCCCAACTGCGGTCCTCAAGTACCCCCAACAGGTCAGGTTTTCCAGATAACCGAAGCACAGGTGATATGATTTGCTGCTCAGTGATTGCAGGATTCAGTCTGCATTTCCTCAAGGTGATCCTCAAAACCTGGCCTGTTAGGGGTACTTGAGGACTGCAGTTGGGAACCACTGTGCTAGAGGAACCAACCAGGGGTCAAGTCCTGTGAAAAAAAGTGAGGGAACACACCCAAGAATTCCACAATCCCCATGATCTGAGGAAGAAAACACAGTGTGTGTGTATATATATTATACACCCCTCCCCGAGAATCATGACGCGCCGCGTCTTCCTCCCTGCTCAAGTGTGCTCCTGCACGCGGCCGTCGGCTTCTGAAGGCTGTGACGAGATCTTGCGAGATCTCTGCTGTAGGCCGCGTCACAGCCTTCGCAGGGCTGAGGACGACGGCAGCCATGCTCGGGGTCATGCAGGCCCTCGGGGAACATGCGGCCAGTCAAGGGGGCTGCTAGTTAATGCATTCCGCTAGCAGCCCCAGTGAGTCGGCTGGCAGTGGGAACATGCATTCCCGTAATGTTCCTGCTGCGGGAGAAGTGCGGGAACACCGTTCCTGCGCATTCCCACAGGACTTGAGGCCCGGAACCAATATTTAAAAGGGCACTCTACAGAAAAATCAACACCCACCCTTTTATTTTTTTTGCCCTTAAATATTGGGCAAATGCTGCTGATAGTATCTAATCAACTATTATTTATTTTAAGGTGAAAATACTATTTTTGCCCTTAGTGCTGGGCTCGTTCTCCCCTGCTTGAGTTCATGGCTTCCAAAATGCAGAGGTCCCTGCAGCTATCAAACGCAATTTGTGATCATATGCAATGTTCATCTCTCGGAGCTTGTGCATTTTGGGACTCAAGTTCCCTTTTGTCTTTGCAGAATGATGGATCAGAGATGCATACACATGTCGCAGGCACCTGTAGGCACATGCCTACCATGCCTGGTTATAAAGCTGGCTCTGTGTATGTATGTTCATCTAGATTTGTGATCCCCAATATTTATTTTTTTAAACATCTTGTGACAGTGCATGGGTTGGGTAATAGGATGTCTGGGAGAGTAATTGAGGGAAGGTATTTAGGACCCAGAATCCTGCATGGCCTCTACCCTCTCATGCACTTGTTGCCAATTACTCAATTACCCACTTCGATGCGGAGGACGCGCTCAGCGCGTCCTCCGCATGGCTCCTGCTGTGCTGAGGACGCGCTGAACGCGTCCTCCCTTTGGGGTCAGCGATCGGCCGGGTTCCGGCCGATCGCTGGCCCCTCCGGTGCGGGCTGACATCCTCGATGTCAGCCCAGCATCCGGAACCGCCGCCGGTGAAATTAGGTGTCATCGCGGCTGCGCGATGACACCTAATTCAGGCGCCCCCCCGCATGTGCGGAGGAGGCGCCTGAAAGGGAGGGGGGGAGGTCCTTCGGACCTCTCTCCCTCCCGATCGGCGGCGTTACGGGGTTAACCCAGGCACCATTTGGAAGGGCACAGCCTGCCCTTCCAAATGGTACCTGGCATTAACCCCTGGGGAGCTGGATCACGAAGGTTCGTGATCCTTTCCCGGAGCTGGCCGACATCTTGGATGTCGGCCAAGCCTCCGGGAACTCCCCCTGAGGACTGGCGTCATCGTGCATAGCACGATGACGCCAGTCCTGGAGTTAACCCCTAACTGCCACCAATGGTGGAGATGGGGGGTTCATTGGAACCCCCTATCTCCCGATCCGTGGCAGCTAGGGGTTAACGTTTGGTATTGTTGCATCGGCCAGAGCATGGCCGTTCCAACGATACCAAACTCGAATGTGAAAAAAGTTTGTAAAAAAAAAATATATATATTTAAAAAAAATTATAAAAAAAAAATTAACACTTTTTTTTCTTTTTTTTTGGTTTGTTAATGCAGCAATATTGTTCCCATTTCAATTATAATGTGAACAATGATGCTGCACTAACGATTTTTGTATGCGGTGCGTTTGTTAAAAATCGTGTAATTTTCCCCAAAACAAAATGTAACGAGACCCCATCTCTAATTTTTTTAACAAGCGCACCCCATACAAAATATAACCGCAATTGCTCGCATGTTAAAATGTGGAAAAAAACCACTTTACACGCTGTAAATTATTGAAAATTCATATTTTATTGCATTTTTTGTTATAATATACAGACAGGTCATAACGTAAACATATAATAATGACATATTATTAATCTGCCGAGTCTGACGGAAAGAACGATATATAATATGTCTGGGTCATATACTAAAATAAGCCTTCAAAACGCGTTTAAACATGATGAGCAAAACCGGTAAAAATGACCTCAGCACAGAGGCGGGAAAAGCCTCAGCAGCGAAAGGGTTAAGCCACAGGTAAAGTCCCAGGCTGCTGACTCCTAGAGGGGAAGTGTTTTTTCCCAGACTGCTCAGAGCAGGACGGGGAGCAGTAGCACTTCTAAAGAAACACTGTTTTTTGTCCTTTTATTTTAGATTACAATTTCTAGACAGTTAGGAGTGCACATATGTATAGTAAGAGCTCTCACTGAGCTAGGCTTTGATTTGTCACTTTTTTTGTTTAAATCACCTGCAATTCTGCAAAGTGTGACGTTTCTTTATGGAATAAAAAGACCTAATTTTGCACAACTTCTAGTCTGTGGCTGTGCATACCTTAGAGCAGGGGTCAGCAAACTTGGCTCCCTGATGTTTTAGGAAATACATCTCCCATGATGCTCAGTCACCCATTAGGCTGACTGAGCCATGTGGGAAATGTAGTTTCCAAAACATCAGGAAGCCAAGTTTGCTGACCCCTGCCCTAGAGGACCGTGTTGTTTGGCCAGAACCATCTGAATATTCTGACCCATGAGAGCTGTGCAAAATACTTGGTAAATTTATAAACATTTAATCGAGAAAAATGATAGTCATCATGTAGGTTAACTCTACATATATAGTAGTCTCTGGTTTGTAGTAAATTGTAGCCGTTTATAGTCCCAATACCAACATATTTTTGAGCCTGTTTTGTCAACGCTTCAATTTTTTGATTGCTTTTGACCTTCTCTGTGTAGTATTTAGCAACTCTCAAAAATATTTAGCTGACCCATTATCTAATCGACACAACGCACTGTAATAAGCCTGACAGGGTTACAGGTGCAGCTCTATTTAGGTTTAGGAACTGAAACACAATGAACTCAATCACCCATGTAACAACATCACTATTTTAGAAAAGGATTCATACTTTTAAGTCCCACAAATTTGGCAAGACACACCTGTCACAACACACTAGGGAGGGAGGGCCATACTGCCAATTTTCAGGCTTTAGGTAAAGAGGCAGAGGATGATGAAATGTGAACTGGAAGCAAAGTGAAAGACGAGGGATGAGACAAACTCTCCCCCCACCTACCCCAGGCTGTCGCAAAGTCCTTTTGTTTAACATGATTAAGTCCTCTTTGTTTCATTACAGAGGTCCAGGCAAAACAAACACTTGGATTGAGATAATCAGCAAACCATCTCAATGAGAGCCTCTTACCTAGCTTGTGCAGGGCTGATGGTATCAGGTAAACAGGTGTGCAGGTACAGGAAAAAAGTGTGAACTACTTGTGTTGTTAAAACAGTGATCACTCAAGCATCTTACTAGCTTTAGATGTGGAAACATTTACACAAACAATAGAATGTCTTTGGCTTTCATGCCAACTCACTGAAAACATCCTAAAGAGGTCAGGACTTTAGGATAATACGTCTTGCACAGATGTTCTGCCTGGGAATTCTAGACCGGTGAGCTTAACATCTGTGTCTGGAAAGGTATTTGAGGGGTTGACTAAGGGATAATATTCAGGAATTCATTGGGAGGTATAATGTCATTAATAGGAATCAGCATGGTTTTATGAAACACAGATCATGTCAGACTAACCTAATCGCATTCTATGAAGAAATGTCCATATAGATCAGGGGGTCGCAGTGGATGTTATTTACTGGGATTTTGCCAAAGCTTTCGACACATTTCCACACAACAGGTTACTATTCAAATTAAGAAAATTTGGTCTAGATTAAAATTCTTGTTCTTGGACAGAAAACTGGCTAAAAGATAGGGTACAGAAAGTGGTCATAAATGGCAAATTTTCAAGATGGACACCAGTGGTAAGTGGTGTCCCTCAGGGGTCTGTTATAGTACCAATTCTATTCAATGTATTTATAAATGACCTTGTAATAGGCATCGAAAGTCATGTGTCAGTGTTTGCAGAGGACACAAAGCTATCATTGTAATACAATGTGAGCAGGATATTACTTCCCTGCAGATATATGAAATTTTATGTATTTTAGATGCAAGGTTATGCACTTTGGAGTGAAGAACACGCAAGCAATTTATACCCTACATGGTACAGAGTTGGGGAAATCAAATTTGGAGAAGGAATTGGGAAAAATCATAGATTTCAAACTAACAATGCCCAATGTCAAACAGTCACCACCAAGGCCAGCAAGGTATCAGCATTAAAAGGGAATTCATTCTCAGGATAGAAACCTACATTTTGCCTCTTTTTTTATAAATCAATGGTAAGACGCTCCTTGAATATGCCGTGCAATTTTGGGCACCTGTTTTAAAAGATAATCTAGCGCTAGAGAAAGTGCAGAGACGGGCGACTAAATGAATAAGGGGAATGGAAGGTTTAAGTTATGAGGAAAGACTAACCAGCTTAAACCGGTTTAGTTTAGAGAAACGGCGCCTTAGAGGGGATCTGATAACCTTATATAAATATATTCGGGGCCATTATCAACCAATGTCTGATAACCTATTCATTAACAGGACTGTACACAGGACACGAGGTCACCCATTTAGACTGGACGAAAGGAAATTCAGCCTAAAGCATAGGAAGAGTTATTTTACAGTGAGAACAATAAAGCTGTGAAATTCTCTGCCTGTTGAGTTGGTTGGGTCAGAGTCGGTACAGACTTTTAAACGACTGGATGACTTCCTGCAAAAACATAATTTTGAGGGTTATAATATTTTAATATGTGGGTAAAAGCTGCTTGAACAAAGGAGAAATCTGACTGCCATTCTGGGGTCAAGAAGGACTTTTATCCCCCCAGTATGTTGCATATTCGGCCATTGTTAATAGCTGCAGGATGTCACACAGCAAGTGACACCCATGATAGAGAAGCATGGCAGAACCCAGAACGCAAAGTAGTAGGGTATGTTCAGCGACATCTCATTGAGGGATGAGATATCGCAATGATCTTTGAACCATTGTGATATCCACAGGAAAGGCAATGTGTTTTTGTTGGCATTTTCGAGTGTGAAGGTGAATGCTCATAATGGCTCACATGTTGTCCTTGAGATGAGAATCACTTTGAACTCGGGGTTCCTGGACTTAGCATTACTGTTCGGTGGTGTGGGACTTTGGGTTATAGGGGTCTGATGTTATTTTATTCCCCATCCCTCTATGTCCAAATCACCATGATCCTATAAGTGTACAGGGTGTTTGTATTATGTGTCAAAATATTATCGTTAATATTGTTGTTGTCAATGCTTATGTTACCATTTATGCTTTCTGATATTACTGTAGGTGTCACTGCAGCCCTTTCAACTCTCGCCTGTATAGAATAAGTTTTACATCTGTGAAAGGTTTGCGTGGTCTTGGTCTGAAAGAGCAGCAATGTTTGGCAAACAATCGTCTGCTTGTACAATCTCTTATCCATTATCTAACGTATTCAGACAGTCTGATGCTCAGGCTTTGATTACATGGCACATCATTGCTTCATGTCTGGAGATTAAAATGGGGTAAGGGTGGGGACACTAGGCTGTCATCAGTTGGTCTCTAGGTCCCTCATTGCACTGTGTATATTTGGCTCATATGATTAAGTAAAGTCTGTCTGTTCTAACCCCAAATCTGAGTGCTGCCTCATTTGTAGGGAATGCTATATAACCACTCTTTCATTGTACCCGTCCTTAAACTCAGATGAGGGCTGGTGAAGGAATCTAGTATCGCTGGTGGGAGAGCTGGTGTCAGGCAAAGAAACGGTATTAGCAGATGTCACCCAGTTGGGTTACCGAGATCTGTCACAGTCCTCAGTCCAGTAATTGCAGCTTGATAACTAGGTAAAAATAAAGCAGACAGTGGTTTTGTCTTCTTGAAGACTGGGTTCCCTGCTGTGAAAGCAAGGTAAAAACTGCAAATAAATACAAAGCGGATAGACTGGAGTTAGTGACTACATGTACAGTATGATGCAACTACAAGAACACATTTCTAAAACAAATGTTCGCTATACGGACATAAAAAAAAACAAGGTATGAGGGAATAGAAATGGTATAACTTGTAGAGCTCTACATTTCTATAAAACATGGCTACTGAGAAAGCTGGCCTATGCCCTACAGGATGCTGAACAAACTTCCTGCAGAAAATAGAAGCAAAGTTATTTCCTCTATGGCAAGTTGCATTTACAATAAACCACCACTCGATGGCTTGCAAAAATAACAACTGTGTGGAGGACATGATTTTATTTATAAAGTATTTTACCAGGAAGGACACATTGAGATTTCTCTTGTTTTCAAGTATGTCCTGGGTTCAAAAACATACAATTTTTACAGTAGGTACAGAAATACAAAGCAGCCTATTCAGGTAGGGTGGTAGCTTCCCAGAGAAAATCTTAATCACCAGGTTGGAAAGGGGGAGAGTGCATCTAGATTCCAGCGACGGTCAGTTTAGCTCTTATAACATGTCACAATGGTGGGTCATGTAGTTTACATTGTAGCACAAAGTGGCAGAATGAGTTATACAATGTAGTAAGTTTATAAAGGTGCGTTTGCGGGGCAGCTGCATACACTAAAATCTCCGTATTACTGGTCACCTCTTGTCACCAGAGGCAGAATATAAACTTTAGGGACCAAAATAAAACCATATCTCTGGCCCTTCTGTATAGCAGAAATGGGTCCTATTACTGAAATTTCAAATGTAAATATAATAAAGCACTTTAACACTTCTCAATAACACCTATAAAAAGTTCCAAATTATGTATTTAGTGATTATTATGATCTAATGTTAAATTGGAACAAGCTACTTCTAATTGCTCTTTTTTCTACGTTTTATGTTAATCTCCCTTCGATTGAATTTCGTGAAGGCTTTTTAAGGGGGGGATCCTTCATTGAAACTGCCCCCTATGTGAACACTCCTTCGTGGGAAGCATTGATGTAGAAATTGTGTGTATGGCATCATAAAGGGGAAAAGAGGAGGTGTGCCGAGTTTATTCACAATCAATGCGCGCAGAATGAAAACTAGAATTTAATGAGCCTCGCCACGTAAACAGATTCTGCATAAATTATGCTTAATTAATTGGATGCAAACTTGGAACAATTAATTTGTGTAAGGAGGTGGGAGGTGTGTTTCAGTATTCCGTGCAACTGACCAGCTCATTAAAACCCCCGGCTTAATTTAATTTTATTTTAACCAGCAGCAAGGTATTACTGCCCAGCTGAAAACATGGTACACATACCATCCTTTTTTTTTCTTTTTTTTCTTTTCTAAATCCGTGTTAATAATGGGAAGAGGCCAATATCATAAATGGCAAGTACAGTAGCCTTTCTTTCTAACCAAGAGCCCACTTCTGGCTGTTCAGATTATCCTTTCATTTCAAATGTTATTTTTCTCTCCCTCTGCCAGAGTCCTTACATTACTATTATGATAATGGGGAGCCAAGCGTCCATTAAAACCAAACCATATGTTCGCCGGCTTGCTGTGAAATAAAAAGACGTATATTGTCCCCGTTGCCACAGCAACACTTTCATTCGTTTTGTCAGGGTTGGGCCCGATCATTTAAATTGCAAGTAAACAAGCAGCCTAGCATTGCCACATGGGTAATATTTACAGCGTTTCTGTTGCTAAACAATGACAAAATGAAGGATTTCCCCCCCCCCCTATTTAAGTTCGGCGTAATAAGACACGGTCTCTAGATCCTGCTTGGCTCAGGGCTTCAGGAATATGCTTTTTTTTGGTTGTGAACACTGTACAAGATGATTCTGTTTATACGCATTATACACGTATTGAGTAGGTAATTATTTTGTCAACATTTTGGTGTAATATACACAAATCATAATACTGTACGTTACTACCTTGCTTAGGCATACTAAAAGTTATATTAACCACTCAATTGTCAGGCATATTATACATAAATCACACCATGAAAAATGTTTAGTTCCTGGGCGAAAAAGAGATCCATGTCTTAGTATACCAAAGTAAAACATGGGGGGGAAGGAAACCTCCATCCAGCTGCAAACCTCTACCAGTCTTCTTGTCAATGGCTCAATGGCGCTTCTTCGGCAATTGCAAGCTAAATAAAAATGACTGGATTATGGAGTTGTTGGCACAGAGTGGTTGTTTTATACCTTAAACCATGGACAGTGCTATGTGCACATCTCTCCTGTTGGATGTGGAACATCACAACCTGGTAGAAGATGCCCCAGTGACCAATCCGCTTGCAGTATGATGTGACGGTACCAGTGACGGATAAGGGGGGGCATTTACACCCCATTCATACAAAATGCACTTTTGCATTCTTACACATGTTCGACATTCCCTCAATGCAATGGATATTGGTAGACAATGTAAGTCCAGGAGGTCATTCCAGGACACATAAGCCAAGTCCAAACTGGATAGGATTTGAACAGATCTGGTGCAAGGGGTTAAGACACCTTTAGGCAAATAGACACATTTAGACAAAAGTTTATGTCCAGTTATCCAACTTTGTCTTTCAATGTCTAAGTAATTGCCTTTTTACCTGTGTCAATGTATTTGTGTCTTTCGGGGCATTTGCCAGTAGCTGTGTGTTTGACGGTGTCTCAGATTCTTTGTCATGGTTTGTGTGTCTCTGACAGAGACAAAATAATATACGAGTCCCCATCACATGGGTCCCCGAATCCAGAAACGGTTGTATCGCAGTGTGCGTTCAGGAGTGCTGCACAGGTCCCGGGGTAATCGACCCCATCCACAGCAATTGCAAAGAAGAAAAATCTAAAAGGACTGGGCTTGTGGGATTGTGCCCAGTCCTTTTTTTATTTTTTCACAGCATGGAACAAGGTCCAGGCACTTCACATTGGCTTCAAGTTGCAATGGTTTATTGGGAAATTGGCAATGTTTCAGCCTTTCTCAAACCCTCGGACCAAAAACTGACAGATGTACACAGACAATAGCAAAGAGACTGAGCTACGAAAACACTACACACAACGTTCAGAGAACTCCACTTTAATACAGTTTTAAAAGATTTTAAGAATATCTGATATAGCAATAAATTATAGGGATTCAGTTACAAAAACATGAGACATTGCATAAGTTTGCCACAATGTCAGTGTACTCCACCACAGCAGGTACTACTTTATGCCAACATAATGACTGCTCTTAAGAGGTATACCCACTTTGGGCTATGTATGCTCCAAGTAAGTAGCATAGAGTAGGGCATGATGGGGTGGAGTACACTGATGTGTTGGCATTGTATTTTATTTTGTAACCAAATCTCCATTTATTTCTAAATCAGTTTTTTTTTTTTAAATCTTTTAAACTATATTAAGGTGAAGTGCCAGAGATTTTGTATGTTGTGGTCATTGGACTCAGAAGCACCCTTAATTTTGCATTAAAAAATTTCTCATTTATTAAGAGATCTATCCATACAACATGATCAGATCATAAGAAAAATAACAATATAACAAATGTGTAATAATCACAACATAAAAATGGTCCCCGTCAAGAAGTAACCGAATGGTGGTTTAGAACAGTGCTGTTGAAATCTGAACATCATATCCTGGAGACCACCATTAAAACATAAAGGGCGATATTACATACAAAGCAGTGTGAGCGTTAATGTTGGGTTAAGTGGCCCTAGCGCGGGTCGCCCATATTACAGTCCGAATGCCAATGGGTTAAAAAAACACAGATTCAGTGATTGCGCTCTATAGCGTGCGTTTACTGTACTTTGCGCTCCCTATGCATAACATGGGGAGCACAAAGAGTTAATTAACGTTAGGATTACAAAGTCCTAACGCTAATTATGTCCCGCTGTGGTTAACTCAAACGTTAGCACCAGCTCCAAGAGGTGGCTAACCGATCACGCTTCTGCAGAATCAATTATCACCAGCTAAAACCCCCCTAAAATTTAGATACTTACCTCTCATCCAATAGTGAGAACGGCGGCTCGATCCGCCTCTTCTGGCTGCTGGGAGCAGAGTGAGATTGGGAGGGGGGGGGGGAGTCTCCCTCCGCGAACACTACGCCAACCTGCAGGATCTCGCAAGAAGCGAGATCCTGCAGGTCATGTGACCGCCAGTCAAAGCTCCAATGGAGTCCTATGGACTCCATGTAGGAGATGCTCAGGGCGGCACGTTAGGGGCGTTGGTAGAGTATCCTGAGGCTTAGTGCTGCATCACAAGACAGGCTGCTGGATTAGTGCCTGCCCCGTGATATGGAGCTAAAACAGGGACGCAAAGGAGAAACCTGCAGGCACAGGTTTTCCTCCTTAGCGTCTCCATTTTAGCGGGCAGCATGTAATACTGCCCAAAGTTGTGTGGACTTACAGTAGTAGGCGTATATAGCTCCCACAGCCATTGCTGTCAACAAAAGCACCCTTATGAAAAATGCATTTTCAGATTGAGTGCAGCCATCTACTTTTGTACATGACCTAGAACCAATGACTAAGATACTAAAAGTCTCAGACACACACTAACATCTGAAGACCCAGAGACCGTGACAGACACCGAAAAATACAAAGACGGACTATGGGCAACTACAAGAATAAGGGGAATGGAAGATTTAAGTTATGAGGAAAGGCTAACAAGCTTAAACCTGTTTAGTTTAGAGAAACGGTGCCTTAGAGGGGATCTGATAACCTTATATAAATATAGTTCTTTGAAAAAGTGTTGGCTCATTTCCTGATATATTTTTTTGCACGTTTGTCACACTTTAATGTTTCAGATCATCAAACAAATTTAAATATTAGTCAAAAATAACACAAGTAGAAACAACAGCATGCAGTTTTTACATTAAGGTTTTTATTCACCTCCATGGCGGTCTATTTATTTGAAATTTTCTTGCCTAGAAACGCTCCTTTTTTCCCCTAGCGTTATTCCCGAGTGTGGCTCGGGGTTAAATTCCTATGCTGGAAGCGGTAACCCAGAGCAACAATCAGGATGCCGCTGGATACGTCACCTCTCCCTGCACTCCCTCGATGTCCCCGCAGCCTCCTCCAGTGATCGCGACCCTCATACTTCCTGGTTCCCTCCTCGCAAGAAAGAATCCAGGAAGTAAAACGTTGCGATTGCCGGAGGAGACTGCAGAGATCATCGAGGGAGCGCAGGGAGAGGTGATATATACAGCCCGAGTGTGTCTCAGGGTTATCGCTCGCAGCGGTGAAATTTAACCCCGAGACACACTCGGGAAAACCGTCAAAGGGGTTAAGGGAAAACAAAATGCAAACACAAGGCCCTGTGTGAAAAAGTGCTTGCCCCCCCCCCCGTTAAATTATGTTTTACCTGTGGTTTATCACACCTGAGTTCAATTTCTCTAGCCACACCCAGGCCTGATTACGGCCACACCTGTTCGCAATCAAGAAATCATTTAAGTAAGACCTGGCTGACAAAGTGAAGTAGACCAAAAGATTCTCAAAAGCTACACCTCATGCCGAGATCCAAAGAAATTCAGGAACAAAATGAAAGTAATTGTGAGCTCTCCGTCTGGAAAAGGTTAGAAAGCCATTTCTAAAGTTTTGGGACTCCAGTGAACCACAGTGCGAGCCATTAACCACAAATGACGAAAACATGGAACCGTGGTGAATCTTCCTAGGGGTGGGCGGCTGACTAAAATTACCCCAGGAGGTCAGAAAGCCCTCACAACATTCAAACAACTGCAGGTCTCACTTGCCTCCGTTAAGGTCAGTGTTCATGACTCCACCATAAGAGACTGGGCAAAAATGGCCTGCGCGAAAGAGTTCCAAGACAAAAACCGCTGCTGAGCAAAAAGAACATAAAGGCTCGTCTCAGTTTTGCCAGAAAACCTATTGATGATCCCCTAGACGTCTGGGAAAATACTCTGTGGACTGATGCATCAAAAGTTGAACTTTTTGGAAGGTGTGTGTCCCATTACATGTGGCGTCAAAGTAACACCGCATTTCAGAAAAAGAACATCATACCAACAGTAAAATATGGTGGTGGTAGTGTGACGGTCTGGGGCTCTTTTGCTGCTTCAGGACCTGGAAGACTTGCTTTGATAAAAGTAACCATGAATTCTGTTGTCTACCAAAAAATCCTGAAGGATAATGTACAGCCATCTGTTTGTGACCTCAAGCTGATGCAAAATTGGGTTCTGCAGCAGGACAATGATCAAAATCACACCAGCAAGTCCACCTCTGAATGGCTGAAGAAAAACAAAATGAAGACTTTGACATGGCCTAGTCAAAGTCCTAACCTGAATCCTAGTGAGAAGCTGTGACATGACTTTAAAAAGGCGGTTCATGCTCGAAAACCTTCCTATGGGCTGAATTACAACAATTCGGTAAAGATAAGTGGAGCAAAATTCCTTCACAGCGCTGTAACCGACTCATTGCAAGTTATCGCAAACGCTGCCAAGGGTGGCCCAACCAGTTAAGTTTAGGGGCAAGCACTTTTTCACACAGGGCCATGTGGGTTTGGATTTAGTTTATCCTTAATAATAAAAGCCTTAATTTAAAAACTGCATGTTGTGTTTACTTGTGTTATCTTTGATTAATATTTACATTTATTTGATCTGAAACTAAAGTGTGACAAACGTGCAAAAAATAAAAAATCGGGAAGGGGGCCAACACTTTTTCACACAACTGTATTACAGGGCCATTAATTATAAACCATCATCTGGAAACCTATTCATTAATAGGATTATACACCGGAAGCAAGGTCACACTTTTAGACTGGACAAAAGGAAATTCAGCCTAAAGCATAGGAATAGTGAATTCACTGCAGTGCCGGCGAACTGGAATTGGTGAAGTGCGCCGAACAAGAAAGTACTGAAATTTCAGTGCTTTCTGAATAACCCCTTAAGATTTTTCATCAAGTTAGAAAATATATTTGGTTCCAAACTTATATTTACTGAAATTACAGATCAAAGCCAGGATTGAGAAAAACCTATTTACATGAATAGGAATATAATTCAGTCCAGAACTACATATGAAAACGTAGTAAGGAAATGTCCAGGACGGTTATCACTAAGTTGTCTTCCCATCCCATCTCTTCGCACACCCTTGCAGAGTGACACATGCCATTGAGGCAAATGTATCTGCTGCTATTGAGCTCCAACCTAGTAAGTGCCTGTGCTGTAGCACAGAGGCATGTGTGAGCAAATGTGGGCAGTTCAGGGTCTGTGTGAGTGTGTTCAAGTAGATCATTGTCTGTATGAGTGGTTCACGTTCTGTATGAGTGGGTCAGGGTGTAGGTGCATGTATGGAGGGGCAAGTGTGTATAATGTCTAATGCACTAAATGAGCCTACTGTAGCATTGGTTATGGATCGCCCCATATATCTGGTGTGGGTGTTTAACTCTTTAGAGGTTCCTCCATAATTTGAAGTCTGCAGGTGTTTTTATGGCCTCTTATTTTCCAGGTGTGTGGGTGTCTTAGGGTCTCCATATAGTGTGGGTGTGTAGGTGTCTTTTAGGGGCTCCCTAAATATATATACCCACACTATATGGATAAAAGTATCAGGAAACACATTGATTATTGAATACGAGTGTGTCAAATACCTAGCCACATAGTTTGCATTGATAAACATTTTTGATAGAAAAAAAAGTGTCTGGTCCTGAAGAGATCAGTGAATGCAAGCGTGGTATTATGAGAGCATGCCACCTTTCAGGACTGGAGGAAAAAAAGTGACCCAGGAAAAATGTCTTTTTAGACCAGCCCCCTATATAATGGACGTTTTGGCTACAAGGTACAAAAATATATAACATCAGTTTGTATAGTGTTAATAAAAACCGCACTCACCTATCGTGTGGTCCCCTGCTCCCAAAAATGACAACTCTATCTCTGTGTGCCACGAGAACGAGTGACGTCAGTGTGTAATCGTCATTCCTATTGTGAAAAACCAGACACTCAGATTTGGGCATATGAATATAGTTACATAGTTACATAGTTATATAGGCTGAAAAAAGACATGCGTCCATCGGGTTCAGCCTCTCCCACATAACCTACTGCTGTTGATCCAAAAGAAGGCAAAAAACCCAGTCTGAAATGCTCGCCAATATGCAACATACTGGGAAAAAATTCCTTCTTGACCCCAGAATGGCAGTCAGATTTCTCCTTGGATCAAGAAGCTTTTACCCACATATTAAATATTATAACCCTTAATATTCTGTGTCTGCAGGAAGTCATCCAGTCGCTTTTTAAAAGTCTGTACAGACTCTGACCCAACCACCTCAACAGGCAGAGAATTCCACAGCTTTATTGTTCTCACCGTAAAATAACCCTTCCTATGCTTTAAGCTAAATTTTCTTTCTTCCAGTCTAAATGGATGACCCCTTGTCCTATGTATAGTCCTGTTAATGAATAGGTTATCAGACAATGGTTGATAATGGCCCCGTATATATTTATATAAGGTTATCAGATCCCCTCTAAGGCGCCTTTTCTCTAAACTAAACAGGTTTAAGCTTGTTAGTCTTTCCTCATAACTTAACCCTTCCATTCCCCTTATTAATTTAGTTGCCCGTCTCTGCACTTTTTCTAGCGATATAATATCTTTTTTTAAGACAGGTGCCCAAAATTGCACGGCATATTCAAGGTGTGGCCTGACCATTGATTTATACAGAGGCAAAATTATGTTTTCATCCCGTGAGTGAACTCCCCTTTTAATGCATGCCAGTACTTTGCTGGCCTTGGCGGCTGCTGTTTGACATTGCACATTGTTACTTAGTTTGAAGTCTATGATTATTCGCAAATCCTTCTCCTGCTTGGATTTCCCTAACTCCGTACCATTTAGGGTATAAATTGCTTGTGTGTTCTTCACTCCAAAGTGCATAACTTTACATTTATCTAGATTAAATTTCATCTGCCATTTAAGTGCCCAGTCCCCCAATCTATCTAAATCCCTCTGCAGCGAAGTAACATCCTGCTCACATTGTATTTCTTTTCCTAGCTTTGTGTCATCTGCAAACACTGATACTTGACTTTCAATGCCTATCTCAAGGTCATTTATAAATAAATTGAATAGTATTGGTCCTATAACAGACCCCTGAGGGACACCACTTACCACTGGTGTCCATCTTGAAAATGTACCATTTATGACCACTCTCTGTACCCTATCTTTTAGCCAGTTTTCTATCCAAGAACAAGTATTTTCATCTAGACCATTTTTTCTTAATTTAAATAGTAACCTTTTGTGTGGAACTGTGTCAAGCTTTGGCAAAATCTAAGTAAATCACATCCACTGCGACCCCCTGATCTATACTTCTACTTACTTCCTCATAGAACGTAATTAGGTTAGTCTGACATGATCTGTGTTTCATGAAACCATGCTGATTTTTGCCAATTACATTATACCTCCCAATAAATTCCTGAATATTATCCTTAGTAACCCCTCAAATACTTTCCCAGCCACAGATGTTAAGCTCACAGGTCTATAATTCCCAGGCACAAATTTTAAACCTTTCTTAAATATAGGGACCACGTCAGCTTTTCTCCAATCCTCTGGTACTATTCCTGAAATAAAAGAATCTTTAAAGATTAAGAACAGAGGTTTACATATTTCAACACATAGCTCTCTCAGTACTCGCGGATGAATTCCATCTGGCCCTGGGGCTTTATTAACATTCACATTGTTTAATTTCTGTAAAACCTTGTCCTGAGTCAACCAGTCACTTTGTATTAGTAAGTTTTTATTAATGAATTTCATGTCTCCTGTTATAGGTTTCTCTTTGATAAATACTGAAGAAAAATAATCATTTAAAATTTCTGCCTTATCCTGATCTTCAGTTAACAATAGCCCTGACTCCGATTTTAGTGAACCTACATTTTCACTCTTGGGTTTTTTAGAATTTATGTACCTAAAGAATCTTTTAGGGTTGGTCTTGCTCTCTTTGGCTATTTCTTTTTCATTATCTAGTTTAGCCCATCTAATCGCATTTTTACATGCTTTATTGGCTACCCTATATGCTTTATAGGATGCCTCAGATTTATCAGATTTAAAAACTTTAAATGCCTTCTTTTTATTTTTCATTTCCTTAGTTACCTTCCTACTAAGCCACATTGGTTTCAGTCTGTTTCTTTTATATTATTAACCAGTGGAATATATTGTGACGTGTACTTTTCTAGTGTTAGTTTTAAAGATATTCCACTTATCCTCAGTGTTTTTCCCGTGAAAGAGTTTCTGCCAGTCAATGACATTGAGAGCTTCCTTTATTTTAATAAAGTTGGCCTTTTTAAAATTATATATTTTAGCATGCCCCTTATGAATGTGTTTTTTTAAAGTAAATTTTACTTTATTTTATCCTGCCGACTTTTCGTCTGTGACATATCCCGGGGATCCAATATTTCATCTATGGACCAGGTTATCACCACGGATGGTTGCTGGTAGGACGGGCTGTGAGATCATATCCACAGATATATGCCTATATAGTCCAGAGCCGACTTTATGGGGCTCAGAATAAAGTGAGTTGAATACTTTCTCTCTGGAAACCAGGTGTCATAAGGATGTACTGCGCAATGTATGTCTCCTATTATGTTTTCTAGATTTTCTTGAAGTATTACTCACTGGACACTTGGCGTAAGCGCGAGGACTCGACCCATTATTTTATCCATTGACTATTCGCACTTGGGAGTGTGCGTTTGTGCCCTTGCTGCTACCCAAGACCGACCATCTACACATTATCTGCGCCATTTTTTCCACCTTATTGTTTTCTCCTATGAATATGGAATGCTAAACATAGACATCAGACCCCAGATAAATGTATACCCACCCAGACCACAGTCCCCATATACGTGTAGACCCAGACCACAGTCCCCAGACACGTGTAGACCCAGACCACAGTCCCCAGACACGTGTAGACCCAGACCACAGTCCCCAGACACGTGTAGACCCAGACCACAGTCCCCAGACACGTGTAGCCCCCAGACACGGGCCCCAGGTACGTGTAGACCCCAGACACGGGCCCCAGGTACGTGTAGACCCCAGACACGGGCCCCAGGTACGTGTAGACCCCAGACACGGGCCCCAGGTACGTGTAGACCCCAGACACGGCCCCAGGTACGTGTAGACCCCAGACACGGGCCCCAGGTACGTGTAGACCCCAGTCACGGGCCCCAGGTACGTGTAGACCCCAGTCACGGGCCCCAGGTACGTGTAGACCCCAGTCACGGGCCCCAGGTACGTGTAGACCCCAGTCACGGGCCCCAGGTACGTGTAGACCCCAGACACGGGCCCCAGGTACGTGTAGACCCCAGACACGGGCCCCAGGTACGTGTAGACCCCAGTCACGGGCCCCAGGTACGTGTAGACCCCAGTCACGGGCCCCAGGTACGTGTAGACCCCAGTCACGGGCCCCAGGTACGTGTAGACCCCAGGTACGTGTAGACCCCTGTCACGGGCCCCAGGTACGTGTAGACCCCAGACACAACTCCGTAGCAGAGCATCGCGAGACGAGTTAGTGGTGGCTACAGGGTGCAGCCTCAACTTCATGTGTCATCCGGCAGGAGGGGCATGGGCTGCTGTCACTTTTCGTCTTTCCAGCCCTGTCCACCTGCACTCTGTATTCTTGTATACCTGTTTTTTCCCATGTGTTTCTATGTTGCTTTTCCTGGGTAGCAGCCCAGGGGTTAATTGCTTTGTGTCTGTCTGTTCACCTGCTGATCGTTGTGCTGATTCCCTCCCTATTTAAAGCAGTGGGCCCATATCCCATCACTCTCATTGTTTCAGTTTGCCTGTATCTAGTCTGCTGTGCTCTGAGCTCCCTGCTGGTTTTCTGGTCCTAGACTTTATTTTCTTGTTCAGTTTATTTCTTTTTGGTTTCCCCTGTCTGCTGTATCCCCAGTTATTCTCGTGTTCCTGGTTTTTGTATATTGTTCCTGTATATTTAGTTCATAGCGTTTCTCCCTTGCTGTGTTTTGGTTTTCTGTTTGTTTTATGTATACTGATTTCCCGGTTCTGACCCATTTGCTTTGCTGACTTCTCTAGCGGTTCTGGATACCTGGCTTCTGTATAAGTTACACGTTCTGGTTTTTGACTCCTGGCTTTTCTTGTCATTTCTAGTGGATGCTCCTTGTCTGTACCATTGATTATATATTTACTCCTGTCTCTTCTGTATGTCCTTAGACTCTGCACGGCGCTGCTGTATTATTTTCTCTAGTATAGATCTGGCTATTCTAAAGACCGGCCTGTCAGATTTAGGGCTGCTTTTCTTGTGTTGTGCAGAGGTCTATTGTTTATCCTTCCTGTTCGCTCCGGTTATTGCTGCAAAGAGTGGTATCTCTGCTTATAGGGGCTTTTACCTGATCCAGAGCCTGGCCACACCACTAGCCTCTCTGACATTAGAGGGAGCCGGTCGGCCAGGTCTAGGTAGTCCGCAGTGCTTCATCAGAGTCATGCTGCCTACAAAAACCACAGAGCCACCACTGTAAAACGGCCCGAGTGGCCCAAAAATGAAGCCGCCTACCGGGATTCCACCTGGTATCCTGGTAAGTCAGTTCATGAAATTTCATTGATTCCCATCCGTAACTCTGCCATGAAGCTGAAGACTATATAAAGTCATAGAGCTGGGTTGCCAAGTGCTGAGGTGTATGGTGTGTAAAAGTCGACAATGCTCTGCTGATTCCATAGCTGAAGAGCTCCAAACTTCCACTGGCTTTAATATCATCATAAAACTGCAGCCAGAGTTTCATGATTGGGTTCCCATGGTCAAACATCTGCATGCAAGCCGCACCTCACAAAGTACAATGCCAAATGTCTTATGTAGTGTAAAGCAATCCACCAATCATCTCTGAAGTAATTAGAGTTTTTCGGTATGGCATTTTCCGAAAAGCAAGCGCTGACAGGCATTGATAAATGGCTTTTCGGAAGATTGTAGCGTCATTTACTGTATTGTTCCTGCTCTTACTGTATGGAAAGCGCAAGTTACGTGTTTGAAAATAAGTCCCACTGATGTGTCTTACGATGTGATCTGAAACTCGCATTTTTACCGTAACAGTATCAATTTTACAGGAGCTTCCAGGTTGAAAATATGACACATTTAAGGTTGTACTTGCGTGTTATTACTCGAACAGTAAATTTTTTAGGGACTTGCTTTTTAGGACTCTGTAAATATGAATGTCCAGACTTGTGAGAATTCAATCAACCTTTTTAATGTAACTGCGGATCCTAATACTTTGGAATGAACTGGAACAGAGATTACGAGTCAGGCCTTCTCATCTAACGCCAGTGCCAGACCTCACAAATGCACTACTGGATGAATGGGCGAACATTCCCACAGAATCACCCCCAAACGTTTGTGGAAAGCCTTCCCAGAAGAGTGAGTGCTGTTATAGCTGCAAAGGGGGGGGGGGAACTCCATATGTCTTAATGTCTATGTATTTTGAGTATTTTGGCTTGAGGATTATTAGACCACACCGCTTAAGTAGGCATGAGTATTATATTTTTTTGATACAGTTGGCATTCAATATTTCACTGGACGTCTTTGACCAATCTTTGTCAAATACACTAGAGAAAGTTTTAGAATGGAGACATTGTGTTATAATACAGATTAGAAGGGTTATTTTTGGTGGCAGAAATAAAGGTGGACATAACCAACGTTGGGGTCAACAAATACCATATCACTCAATGTCACAGTACAGGAGATATGAGTATGTACAGAGTTTTCCTTTCATGTCATCTCTACCCATCAATAGATCAGTTTAATCATTCATACTATGTATTTCATTTAGGGCTGGTAATGATTAAAATTTTCTTGTTCAATTAATAGATTTTTTTTCTTTTTACAAATAAATTATAACGCACATACAGATCAAACTACTTTTAGCTGATCTGCATGGATTTTTTTTATTTTTTATAATTCTTTATTTTAAAATTTTTCATAACACAAGAAAAGGCACATCAAAAATAAGACCCCGCAGGGCCAGTCCAAGAAACAGTAAACACATAAAGGTAACACTAAGCTCTTCAAGGAAATATAAGGGAGCATATAGTTCAGAATTAAAATCGCTCATGTTAAAATAGGAGGCACATCAAAAGTGGGACCCCGTATGGCCAATACAAGGAACTGTAACCACATAGGAGGTAACGCATTGCTCTTCAGGGAAATATAGAGATGAAGATAGTGCAGAAAAAACATAACCTAGCATAAAATAAAAATGGAAAAAGATTTAAAATGAGGACCAAAAGAAATGGAGGGCAAGAAGGCAAACACTGTAACAACTCGCGAGTAGCAGCCAGAGAAGAAAGAAAAAGCTGCACAGCAGTCAAACCCTCCTAACCCGGGTCCAACGAGGCAATGGGGGGAACCCCCGTGATCTAAGCCAGGTGTCGTCTGAGGAGGGGAGATGCCTAGGGTGTGCAACAGGTGCCAGGCCGCCTCCGGGGTAGATACCAAATGTGACATGTTGTCATAGCAAATATGCATCGATCCCGCCACCCCCCATCTATAACGAACCCCCTTGCTCCTCAAAAAGGAGGATATCTCCCTAAACTGCCGCCGGGCTACAAGCGTCACAAAGGGAAGGTCATTAAAAAGTGTAAGAGCGAGGTCCTCATAAAGTATCGGGGCTCGGGCAACCGGGTTAGACATTAGCCTGTGCTTATCCATCTCCTCCACAGCGATTGCAAGCACGTCACGTGGGGATTCCACCGGAGCTGTGGCCGCCTTCCGAAGACGGACGGTGTGTCTAAAAATGAGGGTAGTCCCAGTCTGTGCCCCCATGACATGCATTGCAAATTTCTTGACATATGCCAACAAGGCATCTGCGCCGATCGACTCCGGGATCCCCCTAATCCGGACATTCCTCTTGCGGTGCCGCACCTCTGCCGCCTCCACCGCACCTGTGAGCAGCGAAACTTGAGATTGTAAGGCCTCTATCTGCGGCGTGAGGAGAGCCTGTGTCACCGCAGTCTCCTCAGCGCGCGTCTCGACAACCGAGAGCCGTCCTTAAATAGATCGCAGTTCTGTCCGCATGGTCTTAAAATCGGCGCGCCACATAGCTCTCATCTCCGCCATTGTTTCGCCTAATAAGCGTCGAATATCGCTCTCCAGGAGGGGTAGAGGTCCACGAGCGGTCTGGGGCACCTCCGCTTCATCACGGGAGATCCTCGGTTCCATCACCACCGTGCAAGCTACCGCTGATTTCGAGGGATCTGGACCATCCTTTGGTTGTCTCACCTTCACCGGGTCACAAGGCAATCTCCGAGCTGCTGCCGAGGCCTCCTACCAGTACGGATCCTCTCCATCAGATGAACTCATCGTGGGGGATAGGTAAGTTTGCGGAGCCGCCTGCCTCTTCCGTCGGCCGTCCCCCATGGAATCACGGATGTCTCTCTGCCGGGGGCTCTCCGGTAACTGGGGCTTCTTACCCGATTTTCTCCCCATGAGGTCAGGCGAAATTTTCGACTGGGATGGAATGTCCTTAGCAGCGTGAGTAGCGCCGTAAAGATGGCCGCCGGCTGTAGGCCGCGATCTGCAAAACTCCCCAAATCGGCGCCGTTCGGGACACAAACAGCAGTCCTGGGCAGGTATAGTGGGTCAGCCGGGTTCCACCAGCCAAATATAAATGTTGGACGGGGGTGAGTCGTTAGGGTACGCAAATAGATCAGAAATTAGCTGGAGAGCTCTCCACAATGCGACTGCACCCACCGGAAGCTGACTCCGCCTCCGATCTGCATGCATTTCAACTCAGAATTAGTGGTAAATGTGGTATATACTATATACAGACGACACTGTTTAGTTTCAACAATCCATGACTTTACTTAACACACATACGTCTTAAATTCAAACTGTAGCACTGACGTAAGTTATTATATTGCCCCAGCACACAAATGGATATATTACCCCCAGCTCATACATGGATATATTGCCCCAGCTCACTTATGGATATATTGGCCCCAGCTCACTTATGGATATATTGGCCCCAGCTCACTTATGGATATATTGGCCCCAGCTCACACATGGATATATTGCCCCAGCTTACACATGGATATATTGCCCCAGCTTACACATGGATATATTTCCCCAGGTCACACATGGATATATTGCCCCCAGCTCACACATGGATATATTGCACCCAGCTCTCACCTCCTGCCGTCGCGTGTTTGGCTCCCTATGAGCGTCCAAAGGCATGGAGCTTGGCAGCTCACCTGGGGGAACCACATGACCAGACGCGTTCTCGCAAGAACCCGGAGTTAACGTGAACTCGGCGATCTCGTGAGAACGCGGCTCATCATGTGGTTGCCCCAGGCGGCCTGCCAAGCTCCATACCTTTTGGAGTTCAGACGCTCATAGGGAGCCAAACACACGGCGGCGGTGGTCGATTTTTTTAAAATATTTTTAACCGATGTTTTAATCGTTAATTTCCGCAGCCCTAATTTCATTTGTATATGAGATGTCTGGATTTTTCAAATTATTGCTCTTTTTCCTTAGTCTTGATAATCGCCTGTACCTGCTCATCTCGTTTGCACCATTAAGGTTTTTGCACTCCTTCCTATCCCAAACTTTTTCCCAGTTTCACATCCTTTAACCCCTTCACTACCGATATCGAGATATCACGGACTTCAAAGGCACAATCTGGTGCCAAAAGGATACGCTGATCTGCAGCCCAAAAGTAAATGAAATTAATTTGCTGCAAACAAATTTAATTTCATTTTGGGCTGCAGAAGGTGCCCCCAAAGTTTTAGCCCTGTGGACACAATGCCCAAAGAGCTAAAATTCTAAAATCATCTGATGAAAGCTCTGAAAACGGGCTTTCAGCAGCCGATGCAGGGGAAAAAACAAATCCTAGACCTGCTGCTGAAACCTCTGTAACTCAATTTAGCAGTAGATGGCGCCATCTACTGGCCAAATAGGTTATTTACTGTAATAACTATTTATGTATAATTTTAAATGATTTTACAAAAACTACTGGTTTCTGTCCATGGTTTTTTGAAAAATCACTTGATATTGAAGGGGTTAATACAACATCCTACTACTTTCTTTGCAAACAGTGACACTTATCTTTTTTTATCTATTTTCTTCCTAAATTCCCTTTTTAAATGGCTTTATTTTCCCTCCACTCTGTTGCATGATTCTAAAGTATCAACTGGTCTCCTGGAATTAAACTGTAGAAGCTTTTGTATTGGATTTATTATAGATCAATACAAGCACAATATAATTTGCGAATAAAAACACCCATAAATAACTGCAACTTTTATCAAAAATTCATTACTGATCATTTTAAATAATTATACTATATAAATCATAATTTTACGGGATGAAGCTTTCTGCTTACAAGGCCTGTGCCTTGCACACTCCTTAAACTAGCCAAAGTATCTCATGAACATAAATCTAAATTTATTACAGTATGATTTTTCCTTCTTTCTGGCTCACATTCTTCTTCTCGTTTAGCAGATGAAGTTCCCTTTAGCGTATTATAAAAATACATTCTTTTGTACCTTGATCGCACACTTAACTGTGAAAATTGCACAGTATATATACTTGTGAAAATCGAAGAAACGTGTAATTCCGCAGATTTTCTTCGCGTTTGTCTTCGCCTGTTTGTATATACTGTTTGAGCTGGTATATCGCCAATGCCAAAATCTTCGCTGCAGCTAATGTGATATTTCAGGGATCTCGGAATTAAAAAATAACTTTCAATTGTTTTTAGAGCATGTAGATTTTACCTCGCTGTCACAACAATGCATAGGCTAGCTTTACGCATATGCAGGGCTGCCGTCAGGGGGTAGCAGCCCATGATATGTTCAGGGGCCCTGTGGCTCAAGAGGGCCCCAGTCATTGCCAAACCCAATGCAGCTTGTGTATGTGACACAAGGGGCCATTAATTTCACCATGAAATTGCTTAACACGACACCTGGTGGGCTGTGGCATCTGGAGTTGGTCAAAGCACTCCGACTCATTACTAGGGGAGCAATTAGTATAGTCTTCTCCAGGTAAAGGCACAGAGCAAGTGCTGGACCACCAGAATTTGGCACACTGCATATTTGCCACTGGTTTACTGAAATGGGTAGCTGAGAAAAGGGGGGGGCCCAACCAGTGGTTCAGTAGGGGGCCCCAAGATTTTTTTTTATGGCAGCCCTGCACATATGAATGGTATAAAGACACATTTTAAAGTCATATTTGGCGCAAAGGCCCCATAACAATTGCTGTGTGATTATGCATTCCCCTGTCAGTCAGTAGGTTTCCCCTTTTACAGAGGACAGCATACCATGCAATGTGGCATCGGAGTTAAAATTACAAACTCTTTTAAAACCGTGCGCTATTTTATTAAAGAAATTTAAGCGTATTATCTGTAAAGATTAATGCGCACCAGGACAATCATAGTGGCCATACAGCCAATGGCTAGGATTCCATTTTAAAAGCCCCAAGGATCAGTTGACAGCATTGACTTTTCACTTGTTTTCTAGTCGGGACCTAAATTTTAAGAAATAAAACAAAGAACACACCTTAATACTAAATACAGTGCTAATTGTTAATTCGAATGGTATTCTAAACCTTGTTATATATACAGGGTGTAGATAAAGTTTCTTTACAATTTCAACAATTTATTCCAAAGGCAAATGAAAAGACAGATAAGTGAAAATTATTACAAAATGAGACGTATATATTTAAGGTTTTTTACCTCATTTAATACACCTCTATATGGGCACCATTAGTTGCACGAAGCACATCAAGACGGTACTGGATTTCTTGCCATGTTGGCTGTAGCATACCCTCCTCAATGGCGTCAGTGATCCTCTGCTTCAGATTAGTGATGTCCCGTACCTTTTAATCGATACACGATACCTTTAACATAACCCCATGCTCCTTCTTTAATTTTTGCTTGTGTGTGTGTGTGTGTGTAACAAAAAATATTAAAATCCCATCTACCAATACCAAAATGTGTATACCTTTCTCAGCTTCTACACTCTATCACCTCAACGGTAGCGCTCACATAAATCAGCATTAGCGCTAGGTTAATTGAGGTGATGGCATGCCGCGTAGATCACCTCCTGATCGCTAACAGGTTAAAAAATCTGTTAGCGAATCAGTATTACTGCCTTTTAGCGCTAGCTTACTGTACTTTCCTGTCCCTATACTTAACATGGGGGCGCAAAGTGTAAGCAGAGAGTAATAAAAGTTAGGATAACAAAGTCCTAAGGCTAATTACTCACAGCTGTCGTTAAAAAAAGTTTGCTTCCACGAAATCGGTTAGCTGCAGCTGTAAACCCCCCCCAAATAAAAATCAAATACTCACCTCTCATCCCGCAGTGAGAAGGGTGGCCCGATCTGCTTCTTCTGGCTGCCAGGAGCAGAGTGAGACTGGACGGGGGGGGGGGAGTCTCTAGTCCCTAGTCTCCTTCAGTGATCACTCTGCCATCCTGCAGGTCCTCGCGAGGAGCAAGATCCTGCCAGTCATGTGACCCGGCAGGAGAAGCCTCCATTGAGAGGATGTTCGTGACGTCACTTTAGTGCTGCCCCGAGCATCCTGGAGCCTAGCGGCTGCTATGGGGCAGCCTGCTGGATTCAGCACCTGCCACGTAATCTACAGGCAAAACAAGGACGCTAACAGGAGATTAGCGAACACTAATTTTTCCCCTTGGCATCCCCATTTTGGCTGTAAGGAGGTGTGAGCTGGGGCAATATATCCATGTGTGAGGCCCTTAGTATCCAATTGATGATGGTCCTATTTACCTGTGTTTCTCTTCCCAACTCTGCTCCTAAAGTAACCCCTAACAGGCCAGGTTTTGCAGATCACCTTGGGGAAATGCAGACTGTATCTTGTAACCACTGAGCAGCAAATCCTAAAACTAGGGCCGGATTAACATAGAGCAGCAGCTCCAGGCCCATGCCCCAGGATAGGCCCAGAGAAAGGATAACTATGTCTGCATTGATTGGCATTTGGACCCCTGTATCTCCAAGTCCATAATGGCTATAGGGTCATGTCAGGTAGCACTGGTAGCTGGCAATGATGCCAAACATGACCAGGTTTTAACCACTTGGCTGCTATGGACGCACTCAGCGCATCCAGCCAAGTGGTTCTCCTGTGCACAGGAGGCAGCAATCCGCCGGATTCCGGCGGATTGCTGCGCCCCCCCCCCCACCGTGCGGGAGCCTGGCGGGGACATTAGATGTCATCGCGGCGACACGATGAAATCTAATTCAGGCGCCCCCCCCCGCAGGTGCGGAGGAGGCGCCTGAAAGGGAGGGGGGAGGTCCTTCGGACCTCTCTCCCTCCCGATCGCCGGGGAAGAGGGGGTTAATACAGGCACCGCTTGGAAGGGCACAGCCTGCCCTTCCAAACGGTGGCTGTCATTAACCCCTGGGGAGCCGGATCACGAATCGGCGCTGAAAAGCGCCGGTTCGTGATCCTTTCCCGGAGCTGGCCGACCTCTTGGATGTCGGCCAAGCCTCCGGGAACTCCCCCTGAGGACTGGCGTCATCGTGCATAGCACGATGACGCCAGTTCTGGAGTTAACCCCTAGCTGCTACCAACGGTGGAGATAGGGGGTTCCAATGAACCCCCTATCTCCCGATCCGTGGCAGCTAGGGGTTAAGGTTTGGTACTGTTGGATCGTCCAGAGCATGGCCGTTCCTACGATACCAAACACGACTGTGAATAAAGTTTTTTAAAAAAAATTAAAATTAAAAATAAAAAAATATTTAAAAAAAAAAAATTATTTTTTTTGGTTTGTTAATGCAGCAATATTGTTCCCATTTCAATTATAATGTGAACAATGATGCTGCACTAACGATTTTTGTATGCGGTGCGTTTGTTAAAAATCGCGTAATTTTCCCCAAAAAAAAATGTAACGAGACCCCATTTCTCATTTTTTTTTAACAAGCGCACCCATACAAAATATAACCGCAATTGCTCGCATGTTAAAATGTGAAAAAAATACACTTTACACGTTGTAAATTATTGAAAATTCATATTTTATTGCAGTTTTTGTTATAATATACAGACAGGTCATGACGTAAACATATAATAATGACATATTATTAATCTGCCGAGTCTGACGGAAAGAACGATATATAATATGTCTGGGTAATATACTAAAATAAGCCTTCAAAACACGTTTAAACATGATGAGCAAAACCGGTAAAAATGACCTCAGAGGTGTGAAAAGCCTCAGCAGCGAAAGGGTTAAGTAACGATAAAATTAAATATTTCTTTAATTTTTTCTTTGCAACACAGCAATATTTTTCACTTTTCAATTCTAAAGTGAACAATGATGCTGCACTAACTTACCATCTAATTTCTCATGTCAGCAACAAGTGTGGAGGTGATGGCACAATCCGTTATTACAAATTGTTACATACATCAAAAACCTAAATGCCGCACTGCAGCAAAGAGCACTGGGGGGGACTTTAGAACCCTGTGTCACTAATCTTTAAACCTCACAAGGTCAAGTGAGGTGTAGTGATGAGCCGAACACCCCCGTGTTCGGTTCGCACTCGAACAATTTCAAAAGTTCGAACTCAAACCTGAACCGAACTCAATGCAAGTCAATGGGACTCGAAAGTTCGAATTTTAGAGTGCCCTCAAAGAGGGCATATATGCAAGATATTTGCCATAAAAGGTGTATGGGGGTCCAGGTAGTGCCCTGGGGGACAGGAAACGAGGACAAAAAGTTTTTTCATTTTAAAAAAAAAAAACGTTTTAAAGGAACAGTGAGTTTTCCATGAAATAAAGGTTAAGAATGAAAATGAAAAATTCCTTCAAATATCGTGCTTGGAGGTCCCCATAACCTGCCCGTGAAGTGGCGGATTTGTAGGATGTATAGAAACATTTAACCCCTTAAGGACCGAGGACGTACCATGTACGTCATTGCAGCGGGTCTCTCTTAGACCCGCTGACGTACATGGTACGTCCTGCCGTTTTTTTAGCGCTGGAAGCGATCCGAACGCCATTGCAGGCTGCCTGGGAGTCCAGGCAGCCGTGCAATGGCGGTTAGAAGTGCCGGGGCACCATGTGATCGCTCCCCGGGAGCGATCAACATCCGGTTTTACCGGAGAGGTGCCCGGCACTTCTAGAGAGCGCTGGAAGCGATCGTATCGCTTCCAGCTGCTCTGAGTATATTACAAGGATGCCTTGACATCGAGGCATCCTTGCAATATGCTTACCTGCCGCCGGTCCGTCCGTGATCGCTCCCCCGAGCGATCACTTCCGGTAGCGGCAGGAAGTACTGAGTGCCACGAGGTATCGTGGCACTCAGTACAAAAACGATCATATCAGTGATCAGGTGCTCTGCTGGGTGCCTCGAGGGATCAAGGCACCCAGCAGAGTAAAAAAAAGTGTAAAAAAAAGTGTAAAAAAAGTGTAAAAAAAAGTGAAAAAAAAAGTAAAATAAAAATAAAAATAAATAAAATAAGCTGACGGTTAGGGGTAGGGTAGGTTAGGGTTAGGGTTAGGGTTAGGGTTAGGGTTAGGGGTAGGGGTAGGGTTAGGGGTAGGTTAGGGTAAGGGTTAGGGGTAGGGTTAGTTAGGGTAGGGGTAGGGTTAGGGTTAGGGCTAGGGTTAGGGTTCTCTAAGGGCAGGGTCATCTTGGGGCTGAGTGGATGTTCCTAGCCTGCCTCATCAGAGAGGCAGGCTAGCAACATCCAATCAGAAGTTAGAAAAAATCAAAATAAAATTTCTAATTTGTCAGGTCAGGTCAATATTTTGTAAATATTGGCTCTGACCTCTGTGATTCTCCCTCCCTCTCCTCACTTGTGTTTTGGTGAGCGAGAGAGAGAGATCAGATTTGACAGGTTAGAGATTTTAGTGAGATTAGAAAAATTGAGGCAGATTTAGAGGGATTTAGAGAGATTTAGGTGTTTATTTGTATTTTCTTGTGAAACCCAACGGTTCTTCTAAGAACCAACAATCCGCTTAGATTATAAAATTTTATAATTATTATATATATATATATTATATATAATGTCTGAGAGGGTGTACAGCGCCGAGGAGGCATATGCCATCCTGGCGTCAGAATCTGAGGCATCTGCGTCAGACTCAGACCCTCATTTCGACCCCGCTAACTGCTCAGAGACGTCGCTAGATACATTATCTACGCTGGCTGATATATCTAGTGATGTTTCTGATGCAGATCCTGGGTCACCACCTGCCAGCAGGAGACGCACAGCTCCAGCTGAGGAGTGGGTAGTGCCTCATCGCCAGAGGCCAGATATCCCTCCTTTCACGGCAAATCCTGGCATCAATATTGATGTTGCAGGATTTACCGCCACACAGTTTTTGCAGGTGCTTATGGGGGATGATTTGTTGGGCCACATCGTGGCCCAATCAAATCTGTATGCCCATCAGCATTGTGCTGCGAAGCCAGACTCCTACTTGGCAAGGCAGCAATGGACCCCGCTAGATGTGCCAGAATTTCTGAAATTCTGGGCACTTACTATGCTGAGGGCATCATAAAGAAGCCCTCAATTCGCTCCTACTGGAGCAGTAGCCCCATCTGCTCTACCCCCATTTACCCCCAATCAATGTCACGTAGAAGGTATGAAAACATTTTGCGTTTCATGCACTTCAGTGACAACAGCCTGTGCCCCCCTAGAGAGCATCCCCAGTTTGACAGGCACCAGACTTTTACATTTTATTCGTACATTTTTATGTTCTCAATTGGTGCTGTATTTTGCCAAAATCTTTGCACACCTATGCATGGGGGGCATGGTGTACTCAGGAGATCTTGCAGAAAACAACCTGGAGAGTTTTCATGCAGTAACAAACAACCGTGTCTCCTAAATCACAGTCCAAAACTACTGTGGGCGTAAAAATCTGAAAATTGAAAAATTACCGCCGCACACCTTCTCAAATGTTTTGGGCTAAAACCGTTGCATCCATGGCATCAAAGCACTCCATATGCAATACCTTAGGGTGTCAACATAACAAATATAAACAATTTTCTGGCAATGATTCAAACTGGGGTATGCGGTAGACCCAAAACCAAAGATAGGCCTAGCTGAAGAAATAATCTCAATTTCAACTCTAATGACAAAGTCATAAAAATTGTATTTGAACCTTCCCAAAATCCTGGCAAACCTATGCATGGGGGGCATGGGTGTACTCAGGAGACCTTGCAGAAAACAACCTGGAGAGTTTTCATGCAGTAACAAACAACAGTGTCTCCTAAATCACAGTCCAAAACTACTGTGGGCGTAAAAATCTGAAAATTGAAAAATTACCGCCACACACCTTCTCAAATGTTTTGGCTAAAAACCGGCATCCATGGCATCAAAGCACTCCATATGCAATACCTTGGGGTGTCAACATAACAAATATAAACAATTTTCTGGCAATAATTCAAACTGGGGTATGCGGTAGACCCAAAACCAAAGATAGGCCTAGCTGAAGAAATAATCTCAATTTCAACTCCAATGACAAAGTCATAAAAATTGTATTTGAACCTTCCCAAAATCCTGGCAAACCTATGCATGGGGGGCATGGGTGTACTCAGGAGACCTTGCAGAAAACAACCTGGAGAGTTTTCATGCAGTAACAAACAGTGTCTCCTAAATCACAGTCCAAAACTGATGTGGGTGTGAAAATGAAAAATGACCACCAAACTGTATCCAATTTGTTTGGAGCAAACGGATGCATCCATAGCATAAAAACACTCCATTTACAATACTTTGGGGTGTTAGCTTACCAAATATATGCACGTTCATAAAACTGGGGTATGTAAAAAGGCCCCTAAAAAGAAGATCAGCAAAGAAGATACTGTATGTCAAATTAGAAAATTGACAAGCACATGTCAAAGATTGGCGTAGCACCCCAAAAACAACAGAACAAATCTATATATGGGTGGTATCAATTTACTCAGAAGATGTTGCTGAACATATTTTGGGGTGTTTTTTGGCAGTAACCCATAACTGGATTTGACAATTCATGCCTAAAGTACAATGTGTGTGAAAAAATAACACAAAAAGTGACTACCTGAAAGTTTGACATAGAGCTAGTGCATGGAAAGTGTTAAAATACAACTCTTTGAAGCACCCCAGGGTGTGCCCTTTCTAAAAATATATGGTTTGATGGGGGTAAATTACTTTGGCCGGCTTCAAAAATGTCCCAAATAGGACATGGGTGCATGATGACGAAATGTGAAAATTCCAAGTTGGAAAACTGAAATGCGCACCCCCCAAATAAGGCCTATTAGCCCCCAAATGACCCGACATACCTATACATGGGTGGTATCAATTTACTCAGAAATGTTGCTGAACATATTTTTGGGTGTTTTTTGGCAGTAACCCATAACTGGATTTGACAATTCATGCCTAAAGTACAATGTGTGTGAAAAAATAACACAAAAAGTGACTACCTGAAAGTTTGACATAGAGCTAGTGCATGGAAAGTGTTAAAATACAACTCTTTGAAGCACCCTAGGGTGTGCCCTTTCAAAAATATATGGTTTGATGGGGGTAAATTACTTTGGCCGGCTTCAAAAATGTCCCAAATAGGACATGGGTGCATGATGACGAAATGTGAAAATTCCAAGTTGGAAAACTGAAATGCGCACCCCCCAAATAAGGCCTATTAGCCCCCAAATGACCCGACATACCTATACATGGGTGGTATCAATTTACTCAGAAGATGTTGCTGAACATATTTTGGGGTGTTTTTTGGCAGTAACCCATAACTGGATTTGACAATTCATGCCTAAAGTACAATGTGTGTGAAAAAATAACACAAAAAGTGACTACCTGAAAGTTTGACATAGAGCTAGTGCATGGAAAGTGTTAAAATACAACTCTTTGAAGCACCCTAGGGTGTGCCCTTTCTAAAATTATATGGTTTGATGGGGGTAAATTACTTTGGCCGGCTTCAAAAATGTCCCAAATAGGACATGGGTGCATGATGACGAAATGTGAAAATTCCAAGTTGGAAAACTGAAATGCGCACCCCCCAAATAAGGCCTTTTAGCCCCCAAATGACCCGACATACCTATACATGGGTGGTATCAATTTACTCAGAAGATGTTGCTGAACATATTTTGGGGTGCTTTTTGGCAGTAAACCTTAAAGTTCACAGTACATGTATTCTTAAATTGCGTTCAAAAAAAAAAAAATCACCAAATTTTTTTTCTTCTCAAACTTTGGCATAGATTTGTGGTAAAATGGTTTGCATGGAAAGAGTCAAAATACCCCAAGTTTAATACCTTGATTTGTGTACTTTAAAAAAATATGTATATGTGGAGGGTTATTCAGGAATTAGTGACAGATATCAGTGTTACAATGTCACTATCACTAGTTTTGAAAATAAACTCTTTGGAAATGGCAAAGTGCTACTTGCACTTATTGTTGCATAAAATAAGGAAAAAAGCGAGGAATATGAAAATTCATTGGGTATTGCTAAACTCAGTACTAAATTTAGAAACTACTAACGAATTAATTTTTTTTGACAGTTGTTGATACATAAGAAATTTTGGGGGTCAAAGTTCGAAAAAGTGGTGTTTTTTCAATTTTTGTGTCATATTTCACAATATTTTTTATAGTAAATTATATGAAATGATGAAAAAAATGGTAAATCTTATAAAGTCCATTTAGTGACGAGAAAAACAGTGTAAAATATGTGTGGTTACATAAACGAGTAAGAGGAAAATTTGACGTAAACACTAAGAGCGCAGAAACGTAAAAACAGCAGCGGTCACGAACGGACGGATTCGTGTAAAACCGCCCGGTCACTAAGGGGTTAAAAACAAAAAAATGACATTTCAAATGATGGTAAATGCTTTTCCTTTAATCTATTCATAAACAACTGCTTGGGGCGGCAGCCTGTATGAAAAGAGGAGACATTTTCGGATACGCAGAACAAGCTTAGTTATTTTTTTGGCTAAATTATGGTGAAACTTATGCAGGCTTTGGATGAAAGTAACAATAGGTGCTTTAAAATTGGGCCTTTAGTGTCGGCAACAGTGCCGTCACTCCCTAACCCCTCTGTGGTATTGTGGAAGAGTGCAGGGTTGGACCCTGCGGTCCAATATTAAAATATGAATCTGGTATAGGAGTCAGTGGCAGTGCACCCAAATATTTGTGCCTTTTGGCAGCAAGTGCCTTCACAACGTAACCCCTCTGAGGTATTGTGGAAGAGTGCAGTGGTGGAGGTTTTGGTAATGCTGAAGAGATCCCGATCTATTCAGTTACATCAGCAGCTATAACAAAACCGGGTCAGCAATGTTTAGGCACTTGTACCTTGTTTAGGCACAACTGCGCTACTGTATATGGTGAGAATCGGCGCACACCAGTAGCAACAGGAAGCAAACAGAACAGGCAGGGAATACACAGAGAATGGTCAAATGGCAGGCAAAGTCAGCGACTCGGAAACAGATCTAGTCCTCAGAACAAGCAGGGTCAGTAACAAGTATACAAACTGATTCAGTAAGCTAGCGATGCGGGAATAAAGGCTGACACACACTGAGCGTGTAGCGAAGCGAAGCAAACCTTTTTCAGGCTTGACTTCACTCCACTCAGCCTCGCAGCGTGTCCAGGGGCGTCGTAACGTTGGGGTGGGGGGTGCAGCCCGCATCAGGTGACACGTCACCCTAAGGGCAGGTGTCTCACCCTGCGATGCAGTGTTCGCTCCCTGCGAGAATCTGAAGCTATGCAGCTTCGGCACTCGCCTGGGGGAAACACGTCACCAGCCGAGTTCTCGCGAGATCGAGGCTGGTCACGTGGCTCCCCCAGGCGAGCGCCCAAGCTCCATGCCGCCGGACGCTCAGAGGGAGCAGAACACGCGGCGCAGGAGGTGAGCTGGGGCAGTATATCCCAGGAGAGGAGCTGGGGCAGTATATCCCAGGAGAGGAGCTGGGGCAGTATATCCAGGAGAGGAGCTGGGGCAGTATATCCACGAGAGGAGCTGGGGCAGTATATCCACGAGAGGAGCTGGGGCAGTATATCCACGAGAGGAGCTGGGGCAGTATATCCACGAGAGCTGCTGGGGCAGTATATCCACGAGAGCTGCTGGGGCAGTATATCCACGAGAGCTGCTGGGGCAGTATATCCACGAGAGCTGCTGGGGCAGTATATCCACGAGAGCTGCTGGGGCAGTATATCCACGAGAGCTGCTGGGGCAGTATATCCACGAGAGCTGCTGGGGCAGTATATCCACGAGAGCTGCTGGGGCAGTATATCCACGAGAGCTGCTGGGGCAGTATATCCACGAGAGCTGCTGGGGCAGTATATCCACGAGAGCTGCTGGGGCAGTATATCCACGAGAGCTGCTGGGGCAGTATATCCACGAGAGCTGCTGGGGCATATATCCACGAGAGCTGCTGGGGCAGTATATCCACGAGAGCTGCTGGGGCAGTATATCCACGAGAGCTGCTGGGGCAGTATATCCATGTGTGAGCTGGGGCAATCTATATCCATATGTGAGCTGGGGCAATCTATATCCATGGGTGAGCTGCTGGGGGCAATATATAATTGTGATCTGCGGCAATATATCCATATGTGAGCTGGGGCAATATATCCATATGTGAACTGGGGGCAATATATATCATGGCGTGAGCTGCTGGGGGCAATATATATCCATGTGTGCTTTCACTGCCTTCGAACAGGCACCGTTCTTGCTGGCAGTTGGCAAAAATTTCTGTGCGCATATGAGAGAGCTTACAGCAATAAACCTCACAGTAATGTCCGCTGCGTGTGTGAGCATTCAGGGTTATATGGGAGTACTGTTTTAGGAGTAAGAGTAGTTAAAAAAAATCCGTAAAACTCGGGGGGGGGGCACACCACAAGTTACCGCACCGGGTGACACCAACCCTAGTGACGCCACTGAGCGTGTCTACACTGCATTACGTTTGCTTCTCACCGCACTGGACAGGAATCCACTAACGAAATTAAAATGTACACACAAAACCGTTTTATTTTCACAAAGCACATGTTACATAGGCAAAAAAAGTTTCTACTGAATAAAATACATCAAAAATTACTGTTAATTTAATAGTATAAAAATATAAAAAAAGGTAACCCCTGATCATATATATTATAGGGACACGGAGCGCTGTGTATAGAGTAGGGATGCATTGATACCACACACAGACTTGTACGTATATATATATCAACACGCAGACCTATATATACGTATATATCAACACGCAGATATATATACACCCACCCACAGACCTCAGACCATATAGACATATACGCACATGGGGGGGTGGCATGTGGACAATCTCAACTAAATGCGCCCCCCCATTTGGCTGATCCCTCCAGAAGACATGTTGAACCCGACAGAGCAGAGAAAATATATATATTATTCTCTGCTCTATCGGGTTCAACATTTCTTGTGGAGGGATCAGCCAAATGGGGGGGAATTAGTTGCCAAGTGTGTAATACAAGTCTGGATATATATATATATATATATCATACTAGCTCTTACCTTCCCCTATAAATTTGCTAAAAATATACACACAAAAAAAACAAACCACTGCCTGAGACCCCGTGCAGCCCACATGCCACCCCCCTCTTCCTGACTGAATGTATCTAATATTTATAATTAAATACATTCAGCCAGGTAGAGAAAGAAGAATAAAAGTTTTATTTTATGTTCCCGGGGACATTTAAAAATGTCCTCGGATTTTATTTTTTTTAGAAATGTGTCGCCTTACCTTAGCCTGGTGGTTAGTGGTGGCTCCCTGGATCCTGGTTGTGGGGGAAGGTCTGCCGTGGCCACAGGTGCAGTGGCTCCCTCCCTGCGCTGCCTGTCTCTGCCACATGCACCCGGGCGGCTAGCCCGCACAGTCGCAACTCTGTCATCCGGCGGCTGCATGCTCCTCAAGGGGATCCTTGGGAGGCCCCAGCAGGCTGCCCTCTACAGTGCCTGATTAGAGGACCGTGTCTGCCTGATGTTTTACTAACAAGAATGTTTTATCCCATAGGCTTCAATGTTAAAAATATTCCCGTTTTAATTCAATATCTAATAAACCGTTGCTTATAATATTCTGCAGTAAAGAGTCTCTTTATTTCTAGATTTTTTTTAGTATTTTTTTAAGCATTTTTATACTTTTTTTCAATTATTTTTTTTTTCGAACTTTTGGTAAACGTCCCAAGAAGATACGAACTCTGAACAGATCGAACCAAACAGCTCATCCCTAGTGAAGTGTCATTGGACAAGTCAGAGTCTAAACATGACCATTTAAAATCAAAAAGAGCAGAAAACAAAAAACTTTATTTATATATTTTTAGTTCCAAAGTGATGGCGTTCTCCATTTGTCACGTATAAAATGAGCAATACCACTTACATTACTCACCTTCTCATTTCCCACGCCAGGAGTAAGTTCAGTATTGTAGCGCTGTGTTAAAATCTTGCTGTGGTAGTACCTATTTTTGGCCACAAGATGGAGACTATCGCGATCAGAGACACTGGACATTGGGACTACAATTCCCTGCATGCTTTGCAAGAAGACAGGAAGTGGGTGGGGACTGGACACTTACATCCTCCGCCTCGTGGAGAACGCGCCAGAGCGCGCCAGGGAACGAGAGAGAGCAGACGCAGTGCCATAGATTGTAAGAGGGCCTAGGCCAGAGAGTAAGAGGGCCTAGGCCAGAGAGCAAGTGAGCCTGTCGGTGCTTTTACCGGGTTGTTCCGCCTAAGGAGAAGGAGCCTTCCAAGTTCCAGAGTTGCTGCAGATTGAACCAACCGAAGACCTCGAGTAAGGAGTCACCGCAAGTTGATCGGGTACAGAGAGCAGGTGGTGAGCTGGGAAAAGTCGTGGACAAGCTACGGGAAGTGAGACAACGGATCCGGCCACTAGTATCCCCAGTCGAGATCGAGCGGAGAGACGTCCTGGGTCAGCGGAGCCTAAAGCAACCGGTGGATGGGTGAGAGGCCTCCAAGGCCGTTTGTAATACAAAGAACACGCTGCTGTTTTCTCTTTAAAGTCCACAGGGCCCCAACTTGACTAGTCGAAGACATTCCTTAAGTAAATTCACTGGCCAGTTGAACAGTACCCGGGTACCATACACACATACACACCTTTTACATTTCGGGACTTAACCTGTGCAGGACACACTTCTGTTGCAAATCGGAACGGGGGTTAAAGATACGTTCCGAAATATATTTTTCTCTTTCCGCTGCGCGTTTACCGTGATACGAAGAGATTGTATATTCTGGGGTTCCGCTACGTGTCCCTTTTCCGAATATTTGTGCAATTGCATTTCTTTTATGTTCGGTTACGAATATTTTATTTTCCGAAATACGACGCCTCGTGTTTCGGTTCTTTTCCGCTACGCGTTTTACCGCAATACGAAAGTACTGTAATAATATCTGTGAATACCGTATCTTAACATCTGCTTATTATTTTAGTAAACTATTTAAATGATAAAAACCCACAACTGTGTTGGAGTATATTTATTCCCTAGTGCGGGGAGACTGACCCGTGGTTCATTTTCAGCGACTCCTCCGGGAGTGAGCGCTACAGTATTTTATACATAGTCATATTATTCATAAAACCCCATCTTCCAAAACACGAGGGAAATATTAAATTTTCTTAAAACAAAATTGGTTAAAATTGTATATTTTCTCAGAAAAATGTAGTAAAAGGTTCTCCTTTCAATTTTTTTAACAAGAATTCACTCTAGAATATGTAACCACAAAGGTGTGGATGATGATAAAATTTTAAAAAATTATTTTAAACATTGAAATCTGAATGGAACTTTCCTCACACAGTAACTGCCTGGCTAGATATACCTGTATCTGCACTATTAAGTAACCTAAAATGTGTTTTTCATTTCACTAAATTCCAAAAAAACCCCACCAAAATCTTCAGCTCCAGGCCCATAGAGATCTTAATCCGGCCCTGCGTATCACCTGCTGTGCTTCAGATATGTCAAACCTGGTATGCTTGTGGTCCCGGAGCAGAGAGTTGGGGAACACTGGTATGTACTTAAGGTCCATTATTGTCCCTCTACAACTCTGAGTGAAAATAAAATGAGGACGCCATCCAATCTCTTACTGGATTTATGAAGTTTACTGCAAATTTGAAGTTTCATATAAGATTATTCTTTCCCTTCCTTTACGGACCAAGAAAAGCCAAACACCCATTTGTTACCATATGTGAACATTTTGTTCCAATTCTACCATTCTCTCCCATGTACCCACATCCAAGTAGTGTTCCATGTTAAAGATTATTGTGTGCCGTTTCCCAAAATACCAAAGCATCCAACAGGCAGCAAAAATGGTTTTCCAGTTTATTTGATTCTGGAACCCTATAGAAATAAATAAAAACAATCCTCACATCATAAATCAGAAGTTACAATGCCAGACCAAGCCACCAAGTGGAACACAGAAGGGGTTCTATTGACAGAGCACTGAAACGTCGCAGGCATTTCTCACGAGATCCTGCAGGTCGGCAGAGGGATACTGTTCACCGCACTTAACCACTTGAATGCTAAGGACGCGCTCAGCGCGTCCTCAGCATTCCCGCTGGTGTGCTGAGGACGCGCTGAGCGCGTCCTCACATTGGGGTCAGCGTTCGGCCGGGTTCCGGCCGATCGCTGGCCCCTCCGGTGCGGACTGACATCCTGGATGTCAGCCCGGCATCCGGACCAGCAGCCGCCATTATTAGGTGTCATCGCGGGGGCGCGATGACACCTAATTCAGGCGCCCCCCCCCGCATGTGCGGAGGAGGCGCCTGAAAGGGAGGGGGGGAGGTCCTTCGGACCTCTCTCCCTCCCGATCGGTGGCTCTGCGGGGCTTAACCCAGGCATCATTTGGAAGGGCACAGCCTGCCCTTCCAAATGATGCCTGGCATTAACCCCTGGGGAGCTGGATCGCGAATCGGCGCTGAAAAGCGCCGGTTCGCGATCCTTCCCGGAGCTGGCCGACATCTTGGATGTCGGCCAAGCTTCCGGGAACTCCCCCAGAGGACTGGCGTCATCGTGCGTAGCACGATGACGCCAGTCCTACAGTTAACCCCTAACTGCCACCAAGTGTGGAGATAGGGAGTTCCAATGAACTCCCTATCTCCCGATCCGTGGCAGTTAGGGGTTAAATTTTGATATGGTTGGATCGGCCAGAGCATGGCCGTTCCAACGATACCAAACATGAAAGTTAAAAATTTTGTAAAAAAAAAAAAAAAAAAAAAATTAAAAAAAAATTAAAAAAAAAAAAAATAAACACTTTTTTTTTTTTTTTTTGGTTTGTTAGTGTAGCAATATTGTTCCCATTTCAATTATAATGTGAACAATGATGCTGCACTAACGATTTTTGTATGCGGTGCGTTTGTTAAAAATAGTGTCATTTTCCCCAAAAAAAAATGTAACGAGACCCCATCTCTAATTTTTTTAACAAGCGCACCCCATACAAAATATAACCGCAATTGCTCGCATGTTAAAATGTGGAAAAAAACACTTTACACATTGTAAATTATTGAAAATACATATTTTATTGCATTTTTTGTTATAATATACAGACATGACATAACGTATACATATAATAATGACATATTATGAATCTACCGAGTCTGACGGAAAGAACGATATATAATATGTCGGTGTCATATACTAAAATAAGCCTTAAAAACACGTTTAAACATGATGCGCAAAACAGGTAAAAAATGACCTCAGCACAGGGGCGGGAAAAGCCTCAGCAGCGAAAGGGTTAAAGGAACACTCTAGGCTAAAAATCCCACCCCCCCCTTTTTAAATTCTATTAAACCTAGTGCCCTACCTAGTTATGCAGTTTTTTTTTTTAAATGTAATACTTACCCTAAAAAACACTTGGTTCCAACGGCGTTTTTTTTCTTATACTCCCCTCCCTCCTCTTCCGCTCCCGTCCTGAAAATCTTCAACTTGGCTAATGGTTTACGTGCGATGCGCGCCTCTCACGTAAACCAGCCAATCCGCAGGCTTGCTCCCGGCTCCATCTTCTTTGATTAGTGTTGCGCGCAAGAGGATGCACGCAACACTAATCTCAGCCGCTGCCGCCAGCTACTGCGGCAAGTTGGAGACGTCATCGCGCTGAAAGCGCGATGAAGTCTCCTACTCGGCAATAGTCGGCAGAAGCAGGAAATACGAATCCCGTTCTGCTGACTGACAGCTGGGAGGGCAGAGTAAAGTCACCGCGTCTCTCAGCTGTTTCAGCCGATAGGCTGAGCGGAGGGGGCAGCGGAGGAAAAGGGCATACTCTAGACATCATGACCACCTAAAAAAGCTTAGGTGGTCATGTTGCCTAGAGTATCCCTTTAAGAGAATCAAATCCCCCCCCCCTCCGGTGAATTCTGCATTCACCGCAGGGTCCTCAGAGTGCGGGGAAAAGCTGCCGCAAAACCACTGAAAAGATAATTTTGGCAGTTTTGCCGTGAATTTTTTTTAAATCATGAAGCAACTATCAGATCCAATCCGATACATTATCGGATCTTCTCCTGTAAACTACCGCAAACATGTTCCCGCCAGAGGACCGCCAAACGCAGCCGACGAGCCACCGGACACGGCACTGACCGGCTGCAGTAGAAAGCAGATAAAGTGCCGGTCAGGTGAAAAAAACACCAATACGATTGATAGTGTTAAAATTGAAACACTGTTTGCAAAAAAATTACTTAACGAAAACGTCTGGAATTTACATATAAGATCCTATGATCATAAAAAGGTCTGTTACAGAAAAAGAAAACGCTATTAATAAAAATATAATTTTTTTTCACGAAAAATGCCTAGAAGATCCTAACAAATAAAAGACTTTTTGCTGCAGAATAAAATAATAGTGATGAGCCGAACACCCCCAAGTTTGGTTCGCATTCGAACTCGAACTTTCCAAATGTTTGAATTCGAACTCGAACTCAATACAAGTCAATGGGACTCAAAACTCGATTTTTAGAGTGCCCTCCAAGAGGGCATATATGCTAGATATTTGCCATAAAAGGTGTATGGGGGTCCCGGTAGTGCCCTGGGGGACAGGAAACAGGACAAAAAGTTAAAAAAAAAAAAAAATTTTTTTAAAGGGACAGTGAGTTTTCCATGAAATAAGGGTTAAAAATAAAAATGAAAGATTTCTTCAAATATCATGCCTAGGAGGTCCCCATAACCTGCCCGTGAAGTGGCGAATTTCTAGAATGTATAGAAACATTTAAAAACAAAAAAATGACGTTTCAAATGACGGTAAATGCTTTTCCTTTATTCATAAACAACTGCTTGGGGCGGCAGCCTGTATGAAAAGACATTTTAGGACGCGCAGATAAAGTTTAGTGATTTTTTTTTTTGGCTAAATTATGGTGAAACTTATGCAGGCTTTGGATGAAAGGAACAATAGGTGCTTTAAAATTGGGCTTTTAGCATCGGCAACAGTGCCGTCACACAGTAACCCTTCTGAGGATATGAATCTGGTACAGGCATCAGTGGCAGTGCACCCAAATATTGTGCCTTTGGTGCCAGGCCAGCAAGTGCCATTATACAGTAACCTCTCTGTTGTATTGTGGAAGAGTGCAGGGGTGGACCATGCGGTCAGGGCCGGTGCTAGACTATTTTGCGCCCTAGGCAAGACCAGCTACTTGCACCTCCCAAAAAAAAAAAAGAAACAACATGAAACTGCTAAATTTATTTTTATTTAAGAATAAAGTTTGAAAAACACCAATAGTAAAGTTAAAATAAATCTAAAATGTATTAAATCATCTTAAATTAACTCTATTAAACAAATTAAAATTAACTGTATTGAACAAATATAAATTAACGAAAAAAAAGAGTTGTCACGTAAGTTTCAATTTCAGACACATCAAAATTTCACTTTGCGTGCCTTATCCTTTGCAAATTTTCATCATGCGTATATATATATATTGCCCAGGCCAGCTCACATCATGCGTATATATATATTGCCCAGGCCAGCTCACATCATGCTCACAGTCACAGATGCGCCATCATGCGTATATATATTGCCCAGGCCAGCTCACATCATGCGTGTGTATATATATATTGCCCAGGCCAGCTCACATCATTCGTATATATATTGCCCAGGCCAATCCCCTGGTGGAGATAGGGGGTTCATTTGAACCCCGATATCTCCAGGCATCTAGGGGGTCATGGAGGGTGTCAATCGAAAGGCCTGAGCATGGCCTTTCGAATCATACCCAACACGACCAGGTATAAAGTAAAAAAAAAGAAAAAAGAAAAGAAAAACATGTATTTTTTTGTGTTATTTTTATTAATGCAGCAATATTGTTCACATTTCAGTTATAATGTGAACGATGATGCACTAATGATTTTTTTTCTATGGGGTGTGTTTGCTATAAATCACGTAATTCCCCCCACAAAATGTAACAAGTCCCCATTTCTAATTTTTGTACAAGCGCACCCTATAGAAAACATAACCGCAAATGCTCATGTGCTAAAATGTGAAAAAAATCATCTGCAGTGTGTAAAGTGTTTTAACAATTCAATTTTTATTGCATTTTTTGTCATAATATACAGGCAGGACATGACGTATACATATAAAAATGATATAATATGAATCTGCGGAGTCTGCCGGAAAGAGCGATATCTAATATGTCTGGGGTTATTTAATAAAATGTGGCTTCAAATCGCGTTTAAACATGATGAGCGAAAGTGGTAAAAATTAGCTGAGCACACAGCAGTGAAATGCAGCATATTAGAGGAAGATTTAGTAGAGAAATTAACACTTCTCAGAAGCAGACACCACACCCTCAGTATAGTCTACATATATACAATGTATCAAATTCATTAGACCAGACTAAAAACACCTGTTTACGGTTTGAGAACACAGGTCATTTAGAGGTGAGAATCTTTGCCCGTACAGATTAGTTTTTAATTTGATATCTAATAAACCGTTGTTTATAATATTCTGCAGTAAAGAGTCTCTTTATTTCTAGATTTTTCTTTTGTATTTTTTTAAGCATTTTTTATACTTTTTTCAAAAACTCGAACCGAACATGCCAAAAAGTTCGAAGTTCGAGAACTTGCGAACGGCCAAAGTTCGAATCGAACTCCGAACTGATCGAACCGAACAGCTCATCCCTAATAATAAACAGTTTATTAGATATTGAATAAAAGCGGGAATATTTTTAACATTGAAACCTATGGGATTCGCCTGATTAAACCTGCCGAATGAAACCACCGAACATCAGGGCATTTCTGACATGTGCTGTTCGGTGTCTCTGAATAGATTAACCATTGCTTCTTTATGGGGGATGTCACTGCTGTCGAACAGGCACCGTACTTGCTGGTAATTCGACAAAATTTGGTAAACTGCCTGCTCTCTGAATAGCCGACTGGCCACGAAAAGGCACCGTACGGGAAAAATAACAGGTCGATGCAATTTCGGTGCCAGATCGTCTCTCTGAATAACCCTGGAAGTGGTCTTCTGAACCACGTATCTTTAAACGTTTCCAGTTGCCGCTTGTTTCATATTTCCAAAGCAACCAATAACAAAAATGTACCAGAATGAGTTTTGCTCTTACGTATGACCAGAATAAAGGGCCTGCCAATGTGTTGTTTCTTTATAAATTGCCTCCTGGCCTTTTAGGAGTACCTGTCCACACTTAATTTTCCCCTGGTGCTGCTAAGGAGTTGGCTGCTCCAGGGGCTACAGAGCACCCATCTTTGGTATCATATATAATATATGCAACCTTGAACTCTATATTATTTTTGTTTTGCATTATTCTTATGTATGGACACATGATGGATTAATTTAAGGTCACTTGCAAACTCAATCTCACGGTGTCAGGGAATAGTTGTAGCAGTGGGGTGGCTGAAAGACAGACTGGAGACGGATGAACGGATGGGGAAAAAATAAAAGCGAACGACACATGTAGAAAAATGGGGGCAATCATTCAGATTGTGTAGAGCAATAATCTATCATTATTAAATATCAAGGAAGAAGGCATAAAAAATGTCAAACCTCCCCACACCCTCCTTGATGTTGATGACCTACAACTCTTTGAAGTCTTTGAATGCAGTAGAGAATATTGGGAGATGTAGTTCAGCAACATTGGTGGGCCAGAGTTTGAAATCCTTGACACAGATGGCTCCTTTATGGTGACATGCTCCTGTTTTAAAAGAGTATCTAGGACATGGTCACAAATACCACCAAAGCCTAGCTACGCCAAAAAGTCAATCTGGTTGACCACCACTCATTCAGCGGACCAAATCAAGTCTACATACCCACGGATCATTTACTCGCCATTGGCCGGTAAGTGGAAAAGTGGTATAAGGAATTATTGAGAATGGGCGCAGGTTACAGAATGGCTGGTAGGACTTTGTGACACGTGTGTATTATGCTCCATTTAGTAACTAAAGCTGTTTTTCAGAGACGATCTGGCCCCGAAATAGCACCGAACAGGGAATTTCCCTGTACGGTGCCATTTTGTGGCCATTTGGCTATTCAGAGACCAGGTAGATCAGGTTTATTTAGGTGAACCCTATAGGCTTCAATGTTAAAAAATATACAATATCTGGAGGGAGGAGCTACGCAGCGTGGTGGATGGTCGCATCTTCGACGAGCTCCGTGAGCTACCTTTGAACCTTGCTGATTTTAAAGCGACCACCACCGGCCCTACGGATTCTTGAAGCCCCCAGAGGTTGCTGGACACTTGGAAACTTGTCCGCAGCGGCCACTAACAATTCACGTGCCCCATTTGTGCCGCTTTCTGACCCGTTGCTGACCGGTGGCCTAACCGCGGCAGCCATCTTGAGAGCCAAGATCCATCTCACTGCCGCTGACTCTAGGACAAAGATGGGGAAGAAGTCTTTTCGGAAGACGCTCTCCGCTGGGAGCCCCAGACAGCGGGATATACGGACCTCGATGGGGGGAGGCCACGAAACTCGGGTGAGTGATGCCGTGGTGTTTACCCCACGAGATTTTAGCTCCGAGGAGGAGGAAGCTGCGGGAGATGGACGTTACAGAGCCAGGCCCACAGATTTAAGAGTGGACACGCGGGTGGAGATTCCCTCACGGGGAGCAGATTTTCCAGTACGTGGAGCTACCCCGGTCCCGTGTATATTGACCGCGGACCTGACGGGACCTACACCTTTCACGAAGGATGACGTACCCCACTTGGTCGAGGAGTTACGGGCAGTTTGGAAACAAGACATGCACGGATTACACAGTGAGCTTGCTGAGCTGCGGAACATGGTTGAGACTGTGCAGGCCAAAATGAACGTTGTGGAGACTGAGCAGGCGACAGTGGTGAGCCGAGTGGACTCACTTCAGACCCAGGTGGACCTACTTTCCAGAGCATTGGAAACGGTGGAAGCACGTCATCGTCGATGTAATATTCGGGTCCGGGGAGTCCCGGAGACGGAGCCCTCGGCTTCCGAATTGGACTTTGTGAATGGACTTGCCCGTCGCCTCCTTAAGTTGCCACCGGAAGCGCCTGCTGTGTTTGGATCGGCCGCAACAGCCCCGATAGGAGCTCCGAGGGATATTCTTGCGGTGGCCAGGGAGGTGACTGTAAAGACGCGACTGATGTCCTTGCCCGAAGCGCGTTCTCCCTTTTTGTATGATTCGACGCTACTCACCCTGTTCCATGATTTACCCTTCATTACACTCACTGCTCGACGCCGCTTTCGTGAGGTTACGACTCGCCTCCGGGCAGAAGGAATTCGCTACCGCTGGGGAGTAGCTGGATCCATTCACATCACCCATGATAATATCCTCCACTCTGTTACCTCCCCAGAGGATGCTTGGGCGCTGTTTCCGACTCTTGGCATCTCTACATCCCCCCCGGAAGATCTGGGACCAATCGTCCCCATGGATCCCGGCTGAGTTTCCCTGTTATTCCCTCCTCCCTGTTCGGTACAGTTCCAGAACGCTGATGTGGTTGCGACTCTATTTCTATATTTTTCACCTATGGAACTCCTACCCGCTGATACCCCCTGTCCTTTGGCTATACATATTTAAGACTCTTCTTGGGGACGTTTTTGTTATATGCTCCTCTGCTGAAGTTTTTGATTCTTCCCCCCCTCTTAGTTAATTGTTTGTGCCTTTACCGAGTGAGCATGCAGACTTCCTTGCCGACATATGGGACTTGCTGTTTTATCTGATGGTGCATTGGGACTGTCCACCCCCCCTCCCCCTCCCTTTTTTTTTCTCTCTCTCTTTTATGGGACATTGGGTAGCACCCTGGGTGAGCCGCTAGGACGGTAACCTAGGCTCTGGCCGTCCTCCTGGCCCCAGGCCTCCCGGCCCTGTGGCCTCTTCCACGACCCCCGGTATCTTTAGTGATGTCGGGGAGAGCCGGGAATGCCATGATGTAATGGGCAGTCCTTTAATCCTTTCTCACCCCCCCCTTTTTTTTTTTCTTTTTTTTTTTTTTTTTTTTTTTTTTTTTCTTTCCCTCTCCTCCCCTAACTTTCACTGATGCCCCTTTGTCGGATTCCCACCTGATTTGTCTTGTTTCACTCGGCCCTTTTTACCCTTTCCCCATCCTGATGTATATCTTTATCGCTGACGCTACCTGGTCTTGCGAGGCCGTTAATGTTTTCTGTACAGTTGTCATGCTTTCACAATAAAAAATTTGAATAATAAAAAATAAAAAAAATATACAATATCTGATAAACCGTTTATTTTAAACTGCAGTAAAAAGTATTTTATTTATTTTTTTCTTAACAGACCTTGTTATTGTCATTCATAGGATCTTATATGTAAATTCCAGACATTTTCGTTAAGTAGTTTTTTTGCAAACAGCACTTCAATTTCCACACTTTCAACTTTTTTATTCTTTTTACCCCGTTCGTCAGTTTGTCTGCTTGTTCCGGCAGCTGGTCAGCGCTGTGTTCATCTGCCTTTTCCGGACGTGTTCGTCTTTTTTGCGGCAGTTGGAGTGATCCGATCCTTCGGATCTTATCGGATGCGTTATCTCGCTGGGATTTTGGCGATTTTTGTGTTGGATTTTCGAGTTCCTTTCCTGCACTCCAGGCACCCTGCAGCAAATGCTAAATTCGTCGCAGGGTGGGAAATTTGACTCCCCGAAGTGCACGAAACGAGAAAGCTCTGAAATGTCGGTGACATTTCGGTGCTCTCTGAATAATCCCCTAAGAGACAGAAAGGCAGGGCTTGAGTCCAGCGGGAACGGCGTTCCCGCACTTCTCTCGCTGTGGGCCAACTTATCGCTGGGGCTGCTAGAGGAATGCATTAACCGCATTCCGCTAGCAGCCCCTTTGACAGGCCGCGTTCCCCGAGTGCCTGCTTGTTTCTGAGCTCAGCCGTCATCCTCGGCTGTAGGCCGCGTCACAGCCTTCACAGGGCTGAGATCTCGCAGGATCGCATTAGAGCCTTCAGAAGCCGGCGGCCGTGTGCAGGAGCAGACTGGAAACTGAGGAAGACGCAGGACACCTGATCCGGAGGTCTGAGCTGCTAAGTATAATTCTGGGGGTCCAGTGTCTGGGTATATAATTTCTGGGGGTCCAGTGTCTGGGTATATAATTTCTGGGGGTCCAGTGTCTGGGTATATAATTTCTGGGGGTCCAGTGCCTGGGTATATAATTCTTGGGGATCCAGTGCCTGGGTATATATGATTCTCGGGGTGTATAATCCATATATATTTCCTTTTTTTTCTTCAGGTAATGGGGGTTGTGGAATTTTTGGTTGAGTTCCCTCACTTTTTTTTTCCCATGACTTGTCCACTGCACAAAGGGATGTCAATTATCACAAGGGATGTGCACTCCTGGCTCATGCAACTTCCATGAAGAATATAAAATCATATGTTTATAGTTACATAGACTGAAAAAAGACATGCGTTCATCGGGTTCAGCCTTTCACACATCACCTACTGCTGTTGATCCAAAAGAAGGCAAAACAAACCCAGTCTGAAGCGCTCACCAATATACAACATACTGGGAAAAAAAATCCTTCTTGACCCCAGAATGGCGTCAGATTTCTCCTTGGATCAAGGAGCTTTTACCCACATATTAAATATAAATTAATGTTTACTACAGAATGATAGGCATGAGACCACCATAATAAATAGAAAAAAAAAACAGTGCCCTATTAAATGGTTGACGCAATTCCATGGTTGATGCAAGCTGTAACTGTCTCCTATACTTTGTATAAGAGGTGTTAATTTGCAACTGGGATTAGAAGAGCAAGCTATTTCATGGTAGTGTGTTCTTATATTCTGGAGCCAGCATTTCTCAAAGAAATACCAACTCCTGGGACCTGGTGTTAAGGGATTTTTCATCAGGACCAGCACCTTACTTACAAAACCACAATACAAAAAGCAAGTGGCTCGATCCTCATTTTCCTACAGAGCACCACAATTATGGAATAACCTCCCAGACGCCATAAAATCTTCCCCCAGTCTAAAGTCACTTAAGAGATCTCTATTAACATACCTCAATACGGAATGCACCTGTAAACATGTAACATAGTGACTATATTTCCTACATATTTACTTTCTGTTACTCTGTATTTGTTTTGTGTTAATATCTTGCATTTTACTACTTTGTATTTCTGTAACAATAAATAAATAAAATAAATTTGCATAACCTAGTCTAAAATATACAATAAAAAAATCCCATACTCTGCTCTCATCCAACTGTGGAGAAGGTGTTGCGATTTGCCACTTTCTCTTGACAGGACCAGTGGGAGACCGAGAACGAATAGTTCCTAGTCTCCCTCTGCAATTCATCCGCATCCCCTGTGCGATTGGCTGGGATATACTGGTTGCCATTGAGTCCTATGGACTCCAGGGGCAGATACCTGTGGCGGCACCACTATTGGAATCGGTCTGCACCTCCACTTCCTTCTGGGGTCAGGTGCTAATAAAGCGCCTACCCCACAATAGGTGCTGACAAACGGAGGTGGTGGGTAAAATCTGCTTCCAGTATTTTGCAAACTGAGGATTAGGGCCACTGTCTCTATTGGCAGTAACACTCAGGAGCTGTGGACAGGGCTTCCATCAGAACTCTTGGGGACCCTTACTAAACCATTGGTTGGAGGCTCCCTTCCATTAGCTGCACATTTCACTATACTCTTCCTCTTCAGTGTGGGGGATAAACAGTGTTCCCATTTGTGAGAGTTTTGGTCTGTACCTCTACCTGGTGCAGACCATACTAACTGCTTCCTCAGTAATGAGTTTGAGTGCTCTTACCCACCCCAGATGCCACGGCCCACCGGGCAATTTGTTGATAGCTTTGTTGGCCAGTCCTTTGTTTTACTTGGGGTATCCATAGGTCTGTGGCCCTTACACAAAGTGCACAGGACTTGGCCAGGGCCCCGTGGAGCCAATGGGCCCCTGAACATATCATGGGCTGTCACCCCCCCTGAAGACTACCCTGGCTGTGGATATATATGACTTACTACTATGGATAGCGAGCAACAAAACCATAGAATCTAAACAGAATAACTTGTTATGTTGATATAACATATCCATGTTGGTTTTTAAGCTTCAGCTGAAGCATACAAAACAAGTATGTGATAGATTTCACCTAATTAAATTTGTCACTCTACAGGGAAATTTGTGTTAAGCATACTGTGATTAATTGTGCAGTGCTAGACACGAGACACATGAGGGCAGTAATGCTACAGTCCAAATGGTGCTGTACAGTATTAACCTATGAAGCGTTTGGAGAAGGCAAGATTGCAAGTGTTAACTGCGGAGGGATTTCATTGATATGGAGCAGAAGAGGTATAGGGGGCGGGCAGGGGGGGGACTTTTCCTGCCAGATCAGAGGTTAATCTGGTACATATAACATTCTCAATAACACATTGCTTTGTAATTTGCTTCTGGCTGCCTTTAGCAAGAACAAAGTTAAACGGTACAAATCCCAGTCACAATTCTGGGTTGTTTTTAATGACTATTTCATAGACTCTTAATTGAAACTTTGCAGTAACCCTTGCCGGTGAGAGGATAAAAGTTGCAAAATGTTATTATACAATGATTCAATTTTCACGCCTTTTCTTTTTATTTTCATATAATTCAATTAAAGTGTGTGTGTATATATATATATATATATGTGTGTGTAACAAAGTATACATCAGTAATAGTATACAAACAGAAGGATGTCTCTGGCACCAGCACTAGTGTGAATATTGCATTGCAGGCAGAACATTTGATTTTTTTACAAAATATGTACTAACGATTATATATACACAGGGCCTTGGAACATGATCAGGGTTATTCAAAGAGCTCCGAATTGTGGCCGAAAGGAAACCGAACAGTGAAATTCAGCGTTCGGTTACCTCTCCTTGCCATTCGGCTATTCAGAGAGCAGGCAGTTCGCCAAATGTTGGCGAATTACCTGAACATACGGTGCCTGTTCGAGGGCAGTGAATTCCCCATAGAGAAGCAATGCTTAATCTATTCAGAGAACAAAAACCAGCAGTGAAAAGTTGCCGAATTGCCTGCTGTTCGGTGGTTTCATTCAACTGGTTTATTCAGGCGAATCCCATAGGCTTCAATGTTAAAAATATTCCTGTTTTAATCCAATATCTAATAAACCGCTGGTTATAATATTCTGCAGTAAAATGTATCTTTTAGCTTTAGATTTTTTTTACGATCTTTTACGCTTTTTTCTGGATTTTTTTTTCCTTTTTTTTTTTAAATCGTTTTTTCTTTTTTCTGTAACAGCCCTTTTTATTATCATTCATTGGATCTTATATGTAAATTTCAGACCTTTTCATCCCGTAGTTTCTTTGCAAACAGCGTTTCGCTTTTCAAACCTCCAAGCGTACTGTTTTTTTTTTTTTTTTTATTCCACTCCATTCGTCCGCGGTGTCGGTTTTTTCTGGCGGCTGCGCTGTGATCGACGGCTGCTCGGGTTTCTCCGGAGTGTTCGGTGGGGTTAATCCAGATGTTTTTGCGGGTTTCAGTGTGCCTTCGCCAGGTTTTGCAGTGAGTGTTCGTTGGGTTTGCGGAGGCTTTTCCCTGCACTACGACGGCCCTGTGGTGCTTGCTGAATACACCGCAGGGTGGCCGAAATGGGATCGCCAAATCGAACCGAATTGAACTTTTTGATTCTCTTTGAATAACCCTGATAGTTTTTACTGAAATATTTAACAGGGATTCACTCTACAGCTTTCTTAATTTGCATTTTTCGTGTGCTTGGCACAATGCATTATTCCAATCCAGTGTTCCAATTTTTATCAGACGTTGCTTGATTATGGGCTTCATTAGGTTTGGACCGCAAGGTTTTGGTGTGACTTTGCCCATCCCTGTCACCTCCTATTGTGCATTTATCCACTTTCCCTGTTGTACATACATCCCACCAGTGTACCATTTCCACATCATCCTCATTGTCATATATTTCTGCTAAAATTAACATATATACATAAATTTAGAAGGTTTGAGTGTGTTTGTGCTAGGATTGAGATAATTTGGGGAATAAAGCTTGGACAGTATTTTTTTATTTTACCGGTGCCTTTAACCCTTATGTCAATCTTGTCACGTTTCCACCGGTTCTAGCCATGCCCCGTGGTGGTAACGATCCAGGCCAGCTCTTCTTTTGTTAAACCAAGCCAGTCCACACTCTGACGCTTCTGGATTCCCCTGCTGCTGTGCTGCCCTGGGGTAACATGGTCCACCCTGTCCCTAATAAATATGCAAGCAGCACAGAGGCTCCTTGCTCTTGCATTGATTTCTGTTCCTGAGGGTCTGTGCTTCCTGTATTCCTGGACTGGTACTATATCTTGTCTTGGTAATCCTGTGTATGATCTTGACCTAATTTCTGACGTTTCTTCTGTGCAATCACGCAATGCCTGTACTCTGTGTATTGATATTCTGTGTACCAATTCCTGGCTGTTCTGACTTCTCTCTCTGGTATCTGATCTTGGCTTGTCTGACATATTCTCCTGGCTCCTGATCCTTTGGTTCTGATTCTGACAATTCTATTGTATGTTCTTTGTGTCCTGTATTCCTGTTCTTGGTATTACCCAGCAGCATTATATTCAGTTAGTATTAGAGGCCATTGCAAGGACCTCATCCCAGTTCAGGGTTTCCCTGTGTTGCTGCTGGGTGTGAGTATAATGTCTTGCTGTATCCTGTTCTCTTTTTTCTATGAGGTTCTTGTGAGGTTCACTTTCCCTAGACAGAATAAGGTCCTTGGTATGGCCTTCTATCGTTAGGGATCCCTTTTAGTGTTCTGTTGTTTTCTCCTTGTTCTCCTGCCATTCCTGTTCCAGCTGTTCTGTTGTTTATCTTGTCTGGTATCCGTGGTCTGTGTCCATGCAGCTAACCTGCCACAAGGGGTGAATATCCAGTGTAGCGCTGGTTTAAAACACTGTTGCTGTAGTACTTATTTTTGGCCACCAGAGGGAGACAAGCGCAATGTGACTACATTTTCCAGCATGCTTTGCGTGGGGAACAGGAAGTGGGTGGGGAGAAAAAGACTTACATCCGCAGCCTCGTGCAGAGGAAACCCAGAGCGCGCCGAGGAGTGAAGAGAGCAAGACGCACGTGAGACAGACAACGATCGCGACCCAGCCGGAGCGCAGGTGCGGCCTTGCGGAGCTGGAGATCGGTTCACATTACTTGCCAGAGACCTAGTAATCCACCGCTGGGAAATTAACAAAGATACACAGTGCTGAAGGACCCCGAGGTAGGAGGCCGCGATGATCTAGTTGGAGTGCAGGCGGTGAGCAGAGCATCTTGTGACAGAAACGGACAAGCAAGACAAGTGGATCCGGTGGCACAGAGTCCCAGTCAAGTCGAGTGGAGAGACGTCCTGGGTCGAGCAGAGCACAGAGTATCTGGCGGATGGGTGAGAGGCCTTCCCGGCCACAGTAAAATAATAAAGCACGCTGCAAGTTTGTCTAAACCTACAGGGACCCAACGTGACTAGTCGAAGACACCTTGAAATCATTCACCGGCCAGTTGAATCTTGTACCCGGGTACCAACACACGCATACACACACCTCTTGGGACACAACCTGTACGGGACTCACATTCCAACAACGAAGGGGTTAATATTCATTTTTCTTTTCCGCTGCGTGTTTCTCGCATTATGAACTAATGTAAATATATATCTATACCGTGCTGCTCTATATATGCCAGTTTATTTGAGATCAGTAAACTGTATAACTTATAAAATCCACAACAGTGCTGGTGTATATTTATTCCCTAGTGCGGGGAGACTGACCCGAGGTTTAAATTAAGCGGCTCCTCCGGGAGTGAGCGCTACACCAGTATAAAGGGCCCACCTTTGTTCACGTTAGGTGCCCCCATGACAAATCTAGTCTGGTCACAGATCTACTTTATGTGCAAGATATTGAAAAAAAACCACCTTATTACATATTATTATTATTCTTTATTTATAAAGCGCCAGCATATTCCGCAGCGCTGTACAATAAGCACAGTATAGACAGGGTTACAATAGATTGAACAACATTTGACAAACAGTACAGGAGGAGATGAGGGCCCTATTCCCGTAGGAACTCACAATCTGGGAGGATTGGGGTTGGAAACAGGAGTAGAGGACTGTAAGGTGAGAGTGATTGATGGTTGCGTCAGTGAGGTGGGTGGTAGGCTTCCCTAAATAGGAACGTTTTAAGGGAGCGTTTGAAGGAAGAGAAGTTAGGGGAAAGTCTGACAGTACGAGGGAGAGCAGTCCAGAGAGTGGGGGCTGCGCGTGACAAATCCTGCAGTCTATCATGGGAAGAGGTGATGTGGGGAGAAGCTAGTCGCAGGTCACTGTTTGACCTTAGGGAGCGGGCTTGGGTGTATTTGGTGATTAATGAGGATAGGTAGTGGGGAGCGGAGTTAGTGAGGGTTTTGTAGGTAAGGATAAGGATTTTGAACTTAATTCTGCAGTGGATGGGGAGCCAGTGAAGGGACTCGCAGAGGGGAGCGACAGAGCGGGGGGGTGAGGTGAATTAGCCTGGCGGAGGCGTTCAGGATGGATTGTAGGGGGGAGAGGCGGGACAGGAGGCCAGATAAGAGATTATTGCAATAGTCGAGTCGGGAGATTACAGGGCGTGTATGAGTTGTTTTGTGGTGACAGCGTAAGAAATGGCGAATCTGGAAATATTACGCAGTTGGTATCGGCAGGAGGAGGAAAGAGACTGGATGTGGGGGATGAAGGAAAGAGCAGAGTCAAGTGTAACTCACAAGACAGCGAACTTGGTTTGATGGGGAGATGGTGATACCCTCCACCGTGATAGAGAAGTCAGGAGGTGGGGAGGCATTGGAGGGAGGAATAAGTAAGAGTTCAGTCTTTGACATGTTGATCTTTTAGGTGGTGGGAGGCCATCCAGGAGGAGATGCCAGATAAACAGTCACTGACTTTTGAAAGGACAGGGGGAGAGAGATCAGGGGTAGAGAGGTAGATCTGAGTGTCATCAGCGTAGAGGTGGTAATTAAAGCCAAAGCTGTTGATGATTTTGCCCAGGGAGGAGGTGTAGATGGAAAAGAGCAGAGGACCAAGACAGAGCCTTGAGGTACACCAACAGATAGAGGCAATGAGGAGGAGGAGTTACCAGCAAAGGACACACAGAAGGACCTGTTGGATAAATAGGAGTCAACCCAAGCAAGTGCAGTGTCACCGAGACCCAGAGAGTTGAGGGTCTGTAGAAGGAGGGGGTGGTCAACAGTGTCAAAAGCAGCCGAGAGGTCAAGCAGGATGAGAATAGAATAGTGGCCGTGTTTTTTTGCAGTTAGGAGGTCGTTGGTGACTTTTTTGGAGGGCAGTTTCAGTTGAGTGTAGGGGACGGAAGCCAGATTGCAGGGGGTCAAGTAGGGAATTGGAGGACAGGAAGAGGGAGAGGCGGTTGAAGACTAGTTTTTCTAAGAGCTTTGATGTGAAGGGAAGCAGGGATACAGGGCGGTAGTTGGATGGAGAGTTGGGATCTAGGGATGGTTTCTTTAGTAAAGGGGTAACTAGCGCGTGTTTGAAGGCGGATGGAAAGGAGCCAGTGGAGAGAGATAGGTTGAAGATGTGTGTGACAGCAGGGGTGAGGGAGGAGAGGGGAGGAATTAGATGTGAGGGAATGGGGTCGAGCGGGCACGTGGTGAGATGTGAGGAGGACAATAAGGAATTGACTTCCTCCTCAGTGGCTGGGAGGAAGCGGCAGAGGGTGGCAGAGGGGACCTCTGGGAGTGGAGGTGGCAGATAACTATCTTGTGTTGGGATGTTGATTCTGATAGTTAAAGTTTTACTGAGGAAGTAGTCTGCCAGGTCTTGAGCGCTGAAGGCAGCTGAGGGGGGAGGTGCAGGTGGGTAGAGGAGGGTGTTGAAGGTGGACCAGAGCCATTTAGGGTTGGAGGACAGCTTAGATATAAGAGATGAGAAGGATTGTTTGGCCAAGTGGAGGGCAGAGGTGTATGACCGGAGAATAAACTTGAAGTGAACAAAATCAGCTTCAGAGCGGGATTTCCTCCAGGCACGCTCTGCAGTGCGGGAGCATCTTTGCAGGTAACGTGTCTGGAGGGTGTGCCAGGGCTGAAGCTGGCGGCGTGGGGCCTTAGAGTCGAAGAGGAGCAAGATTGTCTAGAGCAGAGATAAGATTAGTGTTGTAGTGATTAGTGGCAGCATCAGGGCAGGGGAAGGATGAGGTATGAGGGAGGTGGTGAAGTAGGTTGGAGAATTGATGGGGGCCACAGCATGTAGATTTCTGTGAGTGTGTGTGCGGTGGGGAGCAGGGTGTTTAGGAAGTCCAGATAGGTTGAAAGAGAGAAGGTGGTGGTCAGAGATGGGGAAAGGGCGACAATTGAACTCAGAAATGGAGCAGAGGTTGGAAAAGACAAGGTCAATAGCGTGACCATCGCGGTGGGTAGGGAGGAGGGAGGATTGTGTGAGTCCAAGGGAGGACGTGAGTGAAAGAAGTTTGGAGGCAGCAGGGGCGGAAGGATCGTCAATGGGAATGTTGAAGTCCCCGAGAATTAGGAATGGAAGATTAGAAGACAGGAAGTGAGAAAGCCAGGTAGCAAAGTGGTCAAAGAACTGGGAGGTTGGTCCCGGTGGGCGGTAGATGACTGCCACCCTGAGAGCCAGAGGAGAGAACAGGCGGACGCAGTGTGTCTCGAAGGAGGAGGAGGAGGAGAAGGAGAGGGATGGGGGTGGAGGGAGATGCTGGTAGGTGCAGGTGGGAGAGCGCAGGATTCCGACCCCGCCACCATTTCTCTCACCCGGTCTGGGGGTATGGCTCAAGTGTAGACCGCCATGTGAGAGAGCAGCAACGGAGGCCGTGTCAGAGGGAGTTAGCCAGGTTTCAGTTAAAGCTAGGAGGTTGAAGGAGTTTGAAAGGAAGAGGTCATGGATTGCGGTGAGTTTGTTGCACACAGAGCGAGCGTTCCAGAGGGTGCAGGAGAAAGAGGACAGGCGCTGAGGGATTATGGGAATGAGGTTGCTGGGCTTGCAGGGAGGTGATTTATGTGTGATGGAGATAGGATGAGAGGGAAGTATTGGATGTGTTGTGGGGCCAGGGTTAGGGGATATGTCACCTGAATAGAGTAACAGCAGGAGGGTGAGAAAGAGAAGGTGGGAATGGGATTTGTGGGAGTGGGAGTGATTGGCAGCACGAGAGATAGAGGGAGACCATGTTCTGAGGAAACAAAGGAGCTCATGCAAGGCCATCATGTGGGATGAGAGGAGGGAGGGAGAGATGCAGATAGTGTAGGGGTCGGTGGTAGAGGGGCAGGAGTTCCATTTAAGGAGAAAGGTAGAAGTAAAGAGTAGAAGCGTGAGAGAAAGCATAATATAGACGTGTGTTTACCCGGAGTAAAAAGTGGGCCTTGCAGTTCCTTCCTCCAGTCCCGCAACTCCAGGAATCAACTTTGAACGTCCACGTAGGGTGCCACTTGGGAATGTAACAAGAGCCAAGGCTCAGTGGAGCCTGTCTTAAATGTTATATAGGGCGGACTGATTACTTTTAACTGCCTGAATGCAAACACCTGACGCTGGATGGGCTGTGTCAATAGGGCAGGAGATTCACATGCTAATTAGCAAAGCAAATTGTGGAGAAAAACAAAAATAAGTAAAAAAAACAGAAAAAGACCAAGGTAACGTTACAATGTGGGTGCCTGCGAATACTGGGTGATGGGGGTCCTACCAGCAAAAGTATGCAGGGGATCAGTTGAGATGTGGGTGTCTGTGAATAATGGGTGATAATGTCTTACCAGCAAAAGTATGCAGGGGATCAGTTGAGATGTGGGTGTCTGTGAATAATGGGTGATAATGTCTTACCTGTGGAGAGAGGAGACACAGGAATTAGAGATCGTGATGGTGGATGGCATAGGGGATCTTGGATAAAACTCCAGGAATCAACTCTGAACGTCCACTTAGGGTGCCACTTGGGAATGTCACAAGAACTCAGAACTCTTACCGTTGGACGATCATGTCTGCTGCCATCAATAACTGTTGAAGGCAAATGTCTGTGTCAACTTCCTTCAGCTCTGAAAAACGCAAAGAAACCTTTACCAAGTGCTAAAATATGAAGGAACCAGGCGAGCCTTTTCAGTACTACCACTGCTAAGAGTTATGCCCTGTGCTTGGCTTAGTCAGGCCGAAGGAGTATATGTCATCTCATTTTCCATTCAGTTATCACAGACCTGTAGGTAAACACAGCTCGTGTCTCTGTTCCCTTTTAACGCAGTCATTATAAACTGGTTATTTTTAGCTGTTATTCTGGTAGCAGCAAATTAATACAGGCTGGAGATTTTTAACACATTTTCACCCACACATACAAAAACTCTGTACTCTGATGTTCACTAGATGCTTGATGGTTAACCCTGCTGTGGGAAGGCAAGGCCTACAACACAAAGTAAATGTACAAGAGCATACTTTTGTATGAGAAGATAAATGGCAGACATTTTTTATTATCTGCCTGTACATATTGAAAAAAGTCTATTGAAATATAATGGTTTAATTATGGAAATCTTGTAAATTCTTGCACCGCAGTCATGTCGCACAAAACACAGAAGATGGACCAGCACACCAACCCCAAGACATGGATAACAGGTGCACCAAACTCCGGAGAGGTCTGCTCCCACAACACATACAGTGTTCTTCAGAGCACTGAAATATCACCGACCTCTCGTTGCTCTTTCGTTCCCCGCACTACGGGGCGATTCGCAAATTCCAGTTCACTGACCCTGCGGCGCATTCAGTTAACACCACAGGGTCCCCGACGTGCAGGTAAAAGCATCCAAAAATGTCACAAAACTGGCGACAGCAAAAATTGCTGCAATGTAGCAGAGAGCATCCAAAAAAAAGCTGATGATCTCCGCCGCAAAAAACAGAACAGAGCACCAACCAGCCGCTGAAAAAAGCCAACGAGTTGCTGAACGGGTAAAAAAATAGAAAGATTGAAAATGTCATAATTGAAACACTGGGCGAAAATGTCTGTAATTAACATATAAGTTCCTAGGAGTAATAATAAAAATGTCTGTTACAGAAAAAAACTGCTAGTTAAAAAGAGAATTTTTGCCAAAAAATGACTAAAACATCCTAAAAATAGACTTTTTGCTGCAGATTAAAGGAATAAATGGATTAAAGATGATGAATAAAAACGGGAATATTTTTAACATTGAAGCCTATGGGATTCACCTGATTAAACCTGTCGAATGAAAGCACTGAACATCAGGGCATTTAACTGACATTTCATTGCTGTTCGGTGTTCTCTGAATAGGTTAACCATTGCTTCTCTATGGGTTGTCACTGCTGCCGAACGGCACTATAATTTGCTGTCAATTTGGCGAACTGCCTGCTTTCTAAATAGCCAAATGGCCCCGAAATTGCACTGCAAGGGGAAATTCACTGTTAGGTGCAATTTCGGGGCCAGATCGGCTCTCTCTTAATAACCCCTATAGTCAATGAGCAAAAATGAACCAGCAACAGTTTTCCAGCAATGGCAGATTTTGTAAAAACATAACTTTCTCTTCTCCAATCTTTACTCAATCAGTTGCAACACAGCGACGGTTTGCTTCTGTACAACGTCAATACTATCTTCGGAACTTATAAATATCGAAGTCAAGATTTTCGTCTGTTCGCATTACAATTGATTAGTTTTTGTGGGTGGATGATTCATAACTCAATTCAACTTGGATATAAATTTGGAATATGTTTTACATTATTTGCTACCCTTAGGGAGTTATTCTTGATAAGTAGAGTGTATAAACCTCTCCCCTCTGACCTAAAAGCGGGCGCTTAATCCTTATTCCGACTCTTGATCCCTGAAAAACTACTCTCATAACAGAATCGGGTGTTGGCGCAGACATGTGACACTTAAGAGCATATATGCCTATATACTCAATGGATTTTACACCATTTGAAACCATTGGTATTAGTTATGGGTTCAAAGGTTGAATAAACAGCCACTGAACCCACTGAGCTTACCTACTCAAGTACAGAAACATACCAGTCTTTCCAGCAACCCCAGTAGAAACACTTTGGGCCATATTACAAAGTTAACGCTCAGCTGTGTGAGCGTTAACGTTAGTTGTGGTTTCCCTAGTGGGCTGGTCCATATTACATTCCATACGCTAATGGGTTAAAAACTCGTTAGCGATTCGGAGCTTGCGCTTTTTCAGCGCGAGCTTGCTCTACTTTGCCCTCCCTATGCTTACAAAGTCCTAACGCTAATTACGTCCCGCTACGGTCACTGAAAAGTTATCCACAGTTAGGTAGTGGTGCTAACTGATTACGATTCTGCGGAATCAGTCAGCACCAGCTGAAAAAAAATACCTAACATCAGATACTCTTCTCTCATCCTGCGGCAAGAACGGCGGCTCGATCCGCTTGTTCTTGCCACTGGGAGCAGAGGATGACTGGGGGGGGGGAAATCCCTCCGCAATCACTCCGCCGACCTGCTGGAGTTCGCAAGAGGTGAGATCCTGCAGCTCATGTGACCGGCAGTGGAAGCCTCAATGGAGTCCTATGGAATGGGCTTTGCTTAGTTTGAGAAACAAACTTTTCTCTACTTTGATCTGCAGAGCATTGATAACTGTCCAGTGTGAAGAGAAGCAAACATAAACCAGTGTACACTGGCTGCGAGGTGGAATGGAGTGAAGTAAAGACTGCAAAATGTTTGCTTCTCTGCTTCGATCCGCTATACGTCACTACGTGCTCAGTATATCTCAGGCTTTAGGCCCCTGCTAACACAGGAAGCTGTGCACCCTTCCCTGAGTGCCTTGTCAATATCAGCCAGGAGACGGACAATAAAAATGTCTAAACAGATACTGATATCAAGGACCCTAACTTTGGAATTGTTGCCCTCAAGCCCCATATGCCAAACGGACAACCGCTAAGGCTAAGCAAATCAGGCCACTGCCCTAATAATTTTCTATCTCAACCTCTTCATTGTCTTTGGTTGTGCAAAATCATCCCAAACTGGCCAGCCAATGCTTTCTAAACAAACAAGGGATTTGGTTAGATATGTCCATTAAACAAGGCAACGCATTGAGCCAAGATTTGCCAAGTAGCATTACTTAAAAATCAATGGACCCAACCTGCTACATGTCGTTTTCCCCTGCATGGATCCCAATACAATGTTTGCTGAAACTGTCCAGGACAGATGACAAAGTTCCTGAAATGGTGCCATCAAAGACCCCTAACACTCCATGGCCACTACTGATCCTTGCTACCTCGAAGGATGCCCAAGCTGTGTTCGATAGCCAAATCAGCATGCTGCACCACCCAATGCACACTTGAGTGTCGAATGATGCAGAGAAGACCCCCTGAATGATCTGTTTGAATTAGAAAAGATGTGAGTGCGGCAATGAGCAGAAATGGATTAAATTCCAGCTACCTAACTGCTGAAAAATCACTCCTGCCTGTGCTGTATTCGTGGCTGTGCCAGTTTGGAAAGGGTGAGGGGTGAGGTGGTCTGCATTGAGCCCCGCACTAGCAACTCTTTAACACTGCAGGAGTCTGAAATCAAGTGAGGTGCTCCTCCCAAAGCATTTGCTAAGAAAGGACTGGACTGACGGTCTACCACGTAACTGCTCACAGTCACAAGCGCTCCTAGACACCACTTACTGCCTGTTACCTAAAGAGTCTTTTCCTTCCCTGCCTGGTTGGTCTCGGAGCTAGAAAAACGTTTCAGCCTCCCAGCCTTTTTCAAGCTTAGGACTTCCACATAGCCTCCAGTAAAGTCCCAGGTACAAGTCCCATAAAGCAGATGAAGAGAGTTTCCATCACCAGCAAGGGATATCCTATCCCTGCTGAACTGTATCCCTCACCACCTGCCTTAAATTGTCCCACTGAAACCAAAAGTGTCAGCGACAACGTTCTCCGCACTACTAAATTTGACATGGCGCCTTCACGGCCAAATATTATTCTGCAAGCGAAACATGACCAGGTGCTGAAGCCACACCACTACCAGCTGAAAGACAGATGAAGAGGGACTCGAGACATGGACCAAATCTGGTTGCCATTTCTATATCCAACTGTTTGCAGCCACTTGCACCACAGCTCCAGTATGACCAATGTGGGGAATAATTTAATGTTCCTAGAGGCCATGAACCGTATCCACTTCAGCAGCCATTCTGTGTCACATCATAGAAGGCTTTTTCCATAAACGACTCCTTATTGCACATTTTGTGCCCGTAAGCACAGTGGTGATGTTGATGATGATGGACATGTTTTCCACACTCAAAGTTCTCCTTCAAAGGCAACGTAATCTGGATAAAGTCATGTTGTTTCACAACTCCTCCACTGCCAGTGAAAAATGCATACAAAAAGCTTTCCCTTGAGCATCACCCAGCACATAAGTCAGGTTGTCCAACAGGGATTGGACATCAGGCAACTGCAATTTTTGGGAACTCTGAGCTTTCACCACAAAAAGCACCCCCTCAGGTTTTTGCAAATTAAACCAGAAATGTCTTGCCATCGATGCCCGAAAAAAGAAAAGTCTATTACAGGGGTAGCCTCCACATTTGTCATTACAAAGAGGTACCCAGGTCCTGCTTCCCCAGCAAACTTTAAGACCTCATTAAAAGACATGTACCAAACGCTACAATCACCTTACCAGTTCCGTCATTCATGGAAGCCACCTCCAGAAGTAAGGTGATAAATGATTTAGCAGTTTTCCAGCCTCTTTCATCAGAATGAGACCCAATAGTGAAACCTGAATATTAAGAATTGACGGGACCCACCATCCTACCCAAATTGATTTCTTGCATAGTTTTGTTGCCATAACCATTTTATGCCATCTTCCTGAAACTAAATGATCGAGAACCAGACAATGTATCCAAACCGCAACATGTGAGTCACCTTGCTTTTGGGGCTACCCACAGCAGCTTTGCAAATATAAATGTGTTTTCCATTCTATCACCTGTCTCACTGTCATGTATCCACTTTGATTTGGCTGAGACCTCAAAGGCAAGGTGTCCTCCCCTATATTAGGAGCAGTTGCAGCAGAACCAGCTGGTTGCTGCCCATTGATATTGGGACCTAATGTACAGTCACGAAGACCCTTTTAATGCCCCTGCCATTGCCCCAGGGGCAGAAGGCGGTAGCAACACCAGGAGAGTCCCGCTGGGTGAGAAGAGGTCGTCACAAGAACCAAAAGATTGGCATTCTGCATATCAAAAGACATGACAGGCCTCACTGCCATGTTTTGGAGGACTAGTTACCTATACCTAAAGCAGCATTGCCCCCTAAAATTAAGTCTAGGTAGGTTACAAAAAAAACATTCTCATAGTACTTGGGGACATATGGCAAAACCCTGAAGCTAATTGACAAATGTAAGCTCTTTTGAAACAGTTCCCCACATGAGGCTACAATTTAAAATTATTTATGAAAATTCTTGATCCTGGATAGAACACTGGCTAAACTATAGAGTACAGAGTGATCATAAATGGCAAATTTTCAAGAAGGGCACCAATGGTAAATGATGTCCCTCAGGGGTATGTTATATGACGAATTCTATTCAATTTATTTATAAATGACCTTGAAATAGGTATCAAAAGTCATGTGTCAGTGTTTGCAGATTATTATTCTATATATAGTGCCAACATATTCCATAGCACTGAACAATGGGCACAATATAGCCTTGGTTACAATACATTGAGACTGAACAACATTTTGATAACGTACAGTACAGGAGAAGTGGGAATTTACAATCTAGAAAGTTTGGGTGTGGAAACAGAAGACTGCAAGGTGAGAGTGATGGACTGGTTGGGGCAGTGAGGTGTAGAAGTGAGTCGGGTGGTAGGCTTCCTTAAATAGGAAAGTCTTAAGGGAGCATTTTTTTTGGGGGGGTCTACAAACTGAGATGTATCCAGCCCTGCTTCTAATATACCCCTGGTGATGTCCTTCGAATACATCCCACACAATACAATGATTTGAGTCAGTGATGGACCCATATACGCCACTCTAGGGCCAATGTCACCCAGTGAGGAACAAGTGCTGTGAGGATACTGTGGGGGGGGCAGTTTACAACACAAACGATCACACAATGGATGCACCCACGGACACAGTAAAATATTTTCTTATCTAAACATAAGAGAAAAAAAAGCCTGTAAGACATCAGCAATATAAAATAAAAATATGGATTTTTTTTTGGTGGTAGTGGCCCTTTAAGACGAGCATTGCAGTCTGCAGCCAGCTGTGTCACAGGGCAATACAGACAATTGTCTGGGCACTCAGCCAAGAGGCCTCACTGAGGACCAGTGGCTGGCTGTACAGTCAAATCCCGAAGTTCTTTGCAAAAACAATGGGCAGCACAAATGTGAATTCGGCAGTGGCATCACTGGAAACCAGGTCATGAGCCTACTTTGCTTGTGACCACGGTCTGGGTGGGCTCCTTCCTGCAACCTTGTATGTTAGTATCATGTGACATTTTTGTCATTTTGCAAAGAGTATAAATGGTGCTTTGATGTTTTATATATAGACTTGTCATCAGTTTCTTAAAGGAATCCCTTTATACCATTATACAAAGATATCATTTGTCCATCCCGCTACAATTGAGTATGTGGCGTTCTAAATTGTTACAGTACAAATTGGCACTGGTAATCCTCATCAGGGAGGCTTTACAGCTGGATAGTGAGTTCCCAAACATTTACCCTATAAAACAAATACGAAGCACAAAAAGAAAAAAAATAACTTGGATTCTTTTAGATCTTCAAAACAGATCAGTAAATTGATGTTTAACCCCTACATAGGAGACACATTTCCCCACTGTATGCAGATTGCTTAGCTCATTTCCATTATGTTTTCTGTTGAACAAATGCCAAAGTCATGTTTTATAGCAGAACCCAGACAAGTTATATTATCTGAGCAGATTGAAAGCTTAGAATTACTATAGGGGTGTAACGTGGGGGGGGGGTCCCTGTGCACACTTGCACGCTGCTCCCCTCGCTGTCAGTCCCCGCAGGAGTACTGCTTCTGGCCCAAAACCCAGTGAAACACAGGAGATCCTTGCAGTTTAAAATCCAGAGACCGGCTTTAGTTTCACTTTACAATTTGGAAAAAACACACACGGGAATGTACAAAAACCATGGAAACACGCCCAGCATTGAAACAATGGCTTAGAAATCAGATATCAATGATCTGTGTGAAGCTAGTTGCTGGGGGAAGGGGAGGGGGGTGATGCAAGTATGTGAAAACAAATGAATCTATTACTTACAGGGGGGTGTATGCTATACAAGACAGGCTAGTAATACAGAGGTCACACTATTTGAGAGAAGGTACATAGTATATACGCAACAGGAAACTCTACAATAAATAAGGGAATATCAATATAACACTGACATCAGCGAAGAGGGCACAGAAAATACAAACACCCTGCATCTATAATTGTAGATACAGGGTGACTTTAACAAAAGGAAAGCGCAGGAAAAAAATATGAAACATCAGGCCCACAACTTTCAAATACATTTCTAGGCCCATGTACTTAAAGTCCAAATCGACGCATGTCGCAAGGGGTTATTCACAGAGCACCAAAATGTCTGACCTTTCGGTGCTTCGTTGTTCTCTGCATTTCAGGAAATCTAATTTTCCCACCCTGCAGTGAATTCACCATTCCCCGCAGGGTCCCCAAAGTGCAGCGAATAGGCCGCCAAATGCACCGCCAACCCACCGCAAACCTGTCGGCCACCGCTACCCACCTGCCGCAAACCCGTTGCCCGCCAAAGGGCTACCAAATGCAGCTGATGAGCTGCTGAGCACAGGACCAAGCAGCTGCAGAAAAAAAGCCAACAAGCCGCCGGAAGGGGTAAAAACAAAAACCCAATACCATTAAAAATGTAAAAATTTAAACGCTGTTTGCAAAAAAACTACTAAATGAAAATGTCTGGAATTAACCTATAAGGTCCTATGAAGGAGAATAAAAAGGTCTGTTACTGAAAAAAGAAAAAATGGGAAGAAAAAATGCCTAAAAGATCCAAAAAAAATTAAGTACCTTTTACTGCAGGTTAAAAGAATAAACGGTTTATTAGATATTAAATAAAAGTGGGAATATTTTTAACATTGAAGCTTATACGATTAAGGCTAATGTCAGACGGACGCATTCTGAGCACACTGTGTGCCCGTGCACAACTGACGTACTTTCTGACTGATGGTACTGTAGACACCACACGGTCCGTTTTTTTTGACTGATGTAGATGGGAAATAAAATTAATACGTAAAATGAAAAAAATTGATACATGATATGAAAAACCATTTTGTCCGTCAAAAATGCTGGATGTCAAAAATGCAGTCCGTCTGACTACGTTGCCTCACTCACACACAAAGTTACGCGGACGTGGCGCACTCTGTGCGTCCATCCTAGAGTTTGACGTTCTTGTCTAAATTTGCGTCCGGTGCCACGTGTGCTGTGCGTCCGCACTTCTGTGCGGACATACTTCGTGTGTGGGTCTCTATTGATATAGTTTTATGCTACGACGGACGTTAAAATGTGCGGCAACACAGACGTGATCACTGCGTTTGTCTGACACGGGCCTTAAACTTGCTGAATGGAACCACCTAACATCAGGGCATTTCTGACATTTCTCTGTTCCGTGTTCTGTGAATAGATTAACCCTTGCTTCTCTATGGCGACTTCACTGCTGTCGAACAGGCACTGTACTTGCTGGCAATTCTCCAAAAAACGAAACGGCACCGTAAGGGGAGATTCACAGTTCAGTGCCATTTTGGGACCAGATCGGCTCTTTGTGAATAACACTGTATATGTTAATGTTATGTCACATCAGAATGATAAAGAAATTTCAGACTGTAAATTTTTATTCAGATGTCAATAAATGACAGCAAATACATTTATTTTTCCACATTTGTATCTGCTACATATTTCCATTTATTGCCATCATACCTCCTTGCATGTAAATATATTTGTATGTCACATTGTCATGTGTAATAAAATACGTTTCCTACTTACTACGTTAACATCATTGAAGTAGTAAAATATTGATCTACCTCTTAAACAAAATTGCATTATATCCATAGCCTGTCTCTTTATTGTATCTAATGCCAGATATACATGGGCTCACATTCCTCTTGGTATATTTTTGGACATCATCCCAGGTCTCCGCAACATCCTCTTCTTCCTCCTATGATAGTGAGAATTGCACTAGACCTGTCCACACACCTGAAGCATATTTTCAGGATGCCAAATGTCCTCTCGATGATGCTCCTGGCCTTCTGGTGGGCATTGTTCTATGTTTCCTGCACAGATCCCTCAATTCTGCGGAAAGGTGCATGAGCCATGGTCTCGGTGGATATCCTGAATCCTCTAATACATGATTACAATTACACACATTTAATCTTTTTTTTTTTTTTTAATTCACAATACTTTCCAGTTATGGTGCATTTGTGAATCAAATATACCCAGCTAGGAACCAACCTTCCAGGAATCTTCTGTCTTGTAAATCACACATCACCAAGGAATCAGTCAGGATACATGAATCATGGACACTTGTCAGAAATTCTGTAAGTAGTCAAGTACATTCATGATGCACATGTTGGCATCACAAACCAATTGCACGTTTAAGGAATGGAAGTGCTTGCAGTTGATATAAACAGCGGCATCCTTCCACAGTGAATAAATCTCTATGTGGGTGCAATCTATTTCCCGCAGAACATAGTGGTTTTTATGACGATGAAAGGTTTCCCAGTTTAACATTGCTCCATCCCTCGGGGGTATTAGGATATCCAATGCATTGTTGACACTTGCCCTGCATAGCTATGAGGATGTTGGAAAAGGTGCTCTAACACCGGATAGCACTGACAGGGGATGCTGGAATGTCTCAGTGGCAGGGGCGGACTGACCCTTCGGGGACACAGGCACTGCGCGAGGGCACGCGGGTTAGTAGGGGCCCAGTTTGGGGCATCATAGTGGGCCCCCGCCGGTTTCCCTGTGATGATCAGTGCACTTAATAGGCAGCCAGCGGCACACTCTTTAAACGCCGCGGTGGCACCTGCACCGCCCCCTCACGTGATGTCATGAGAGGGGCGGCGCCAGTGCAACGTGCCTGCTCCATTTTTTTACACTGGGATGCAGGCACGCTGCAGGCGCCACCGTGGGATTTACAGAGTGCACCACTGGCTGCCTGTTAAGTGCACTGATCATCAGAGGGAAACCGACGGGGGCCCACTGTGTCGCCCCAAACCGGGCCCCTACCGACCTGCGGGCTCTCAGAGCCGGTGAGCAAGGGGGGGAGGGGGTCAATATATATCCATGTTTGAGGTGCTGGGGGCAAATATATTCGTGTCTGAGCTACTGGGGCAAATTCATGTTTGAGCTACTGGGGAAAATATATTCATGTTTGAGCTATGGGGGGGCAAATATATTCATGTTTGAGCTACTGGGGGCAATATATATCCATGTTTGAGGTGCTAGGGCAGTATTTATCCATGTTTGAGCTGCTGGGGGCAGTATTTATCCATTTTTGAGCTGCTGGGGGCAGTATTTATCCATGTTTGAGCTTCTGGGGCAAATATATTCATGTTTGAGCTTCCGGGGGCAAATATATTAATGTTTGAGCTGCTGGGGGCAAATATATTCATGTTTGAGCTGCTGGGGGCAAATATATTCATGTTTGAGCTGCTGGGGGCAAATATATTCATGTTTGAGCTGCTGGGGGCAAATATATTCATGTTTGAGCTGCTGGGGCAAATATATTCATGTTTGAGCTACTGGGGGCAATATATTCATGTTTGAGCTACTGGGGCAAATATATTCATGTTTGAGCTACTGGTGCAATATATTCATGTTTGAGCTACTGGGGGCAGTATTTATGTTTTGAGCTGCTGGGGGCAGTATATATCCATGTGTGAGCTGCACATTACTGTGGGTTTTATTGCTGTGCAGCTCTGATACTCAAATACTGTGCACATTACTGAGAGTTTTATTTCTGTGGAGCTCTGTGATGTGCAGTGTGTCAGGATTGTACAGTATCTTTTAAACTGATAAGCAGTTTCACACATTTTCCACAGGGACTTTCTGTGCCACGGCGCAGCCTTAGCTGCAATCAGTGGGTGATGGCTGCTGCAGCAGTGCGTTGGCCATCTGTAAGAATGGAGGGGGCACAATTTGCTGCTGGGTCTAAGTGGATTTTCAATAAGGTTATTTTTAGGAGTTCAAAAACGAATTCTTTAGCACAATAATGTACATGTGGGTGTTGCGTTGTAGGGGGTGGGTTTTTTATGGGTGTGGCCTCCTGTGGGTGCAGAACAAGGGGGCCCCATGACCACCTATTGCCCGGGGGCCCCATTAGTTATCAGTCCGCCCCTGCTCAGTGGTCAGGGAATGCAGAGACCAACTGTTCTGTGCTTTCTTCATCTAGTGAGGAACCGTGTGAGGATAACAAAATATGTAGTGCCACTCAAAGTTGGCACATTGCTGTTACAGAGCCAATATTTATAGGCTCTGGTAAATGTAAGTGTTCGCATATCACCCCTCACCACATTAATTTAACCTCCCTGGCGGTCTATTTATTCTGAAATTTCTTGACTAAAAGCGGTCAATTCCCCCCCCCCCCATGGAATCCCGAGTGTGGCTTGGGGTTAAATTCCTATGTTGGAAGTAGTGACGGGCCGAACACACCCGTGTTCGGTTTGCATTCGAACACGAATATTTGAAATTGAAAATTCGGATTCGAACGTGAACACGATTCGAACTCAATGCAATTCAATGGGACTCGAATGGTCGATTTTTAGAGTGCCCTCCAAGAGGACATATATGCAAGATATTGGCCATTAAAGGTGTATGGGGGTCCGGGTAGTGCCCTGGGGGACAGGAAACAAGGAAAAAAAAGTTTTTTAAAAAAACATTTTTAAAGGAACAGTGATTTTTTTTTTTTTCCATGAAATAAAGGTTAAGAATAAAATCGAAAAATTCCTTCAAATATCATGCCTAGGAGGTCTCCATAACCTGCCCGTGAAGTGGCGGATTTGTAGGATGTATAGAAACATTTAAAAACAAAAAAATGAAATTTCAAATGACGGTAAATGGTTTTCCTTTAATCTATTAATAAACAACTGCTTGGGGCGGCAGCCTGTATGAAAAGAGGAGACATTTTAGGAAACGCAGAACAAGTTTAGTGATTTTTTTTGGCTAAATTATGGTGAAACTTATGCAGGCTTTTGGATGAAATTAACAACAGGTGCATTAAAATTGGACCTTTGGTGCCAGCTAGAGCCTTCACACCGTAACTCCTCTGAGGTATTGTGGAAGAGTGCAGGGGTGGACTCTGCATTCAAATATTAAAATGATTGGAATCTGGTACACGCGTCAGTGCACCCAAATATTGGGCCTTTGGTGCCAGCAAGTACCTTCACACCGTAACCCCTCTGAGGTATTGTGGAAGATTGCAGGGGTGGACTCTGCATTCAAATATTAAAATGATTGGAATCTGGTACACGCGTCAGTGGCAGTTCACCCAAATATTACTGCGCTATAGTGTATGGCAGGATGGAAGCGCACCAGCAATAACCAGCAGCGTAATATACCAGACGGGCACAGAGCGAGAGTACTTGGTATAACAAAACCGGGTCAACAACGTTTAGGCACTAGTACTGCGCTACTGTATATGGTGAGAATTGGCGCACACCAGTAGCAACAGGAGGCAAACAGAACAGGCAGGGAGTACACAGAGAATAGTCAAATGGCAGGCAAAGTCGGCAACAGATCGGGTCCTCAGAACAAGCATGGTCAGTAACAAGTATACGAATTGATTCAGTAAGCTAGCGATGCGGGAATGAAACTTCATGGCAAGGCAAGGTGTACAGCGCGCGCTCCTGATTTAAAGGTCCCGGCGGCTCTGCGTCATCACGCCGTGCCCTGCCCCCTGATCACGCACAGCTGCACCAGGTGCTGCTGGAGCTCCCGGCATTTGGCCAGCTGGCGGCACCATGCGTCCGGGGCCCCTCCGATCGCCACCCGGGGCCCTGGATGTCACAATCTTACAATCCAAACGCAAACTGGTTAAGTAACCAAATTTGTAAGAAGAATAATTAATGCAGCATATGATTCCGCACATTGCCGGGCAGCACCTTTACAGTATAATAATGCAGCATAGGAATCCTCACACTGCCAGGCAGCACCATTACAGTATAATAATGCAGCATATGAATCCTCACACTGCCGGGCAGCACTTCTACAGTCTGATGCTAGCTTTAACGAGAAGATATGCTATTAGTGTAGCGGGGAAGCCGGCTGCGCATTTTGCATCGCTAACTAAAGAGACTGGAGTATTGCTTGTTGTGTTAAGCTCAAGTTGCTACGAAATTGTGAGTTGCGGTTGCTGGGGACGGTTGGGTAAGCGAGTGGCGGATTGTTGTCCGCGTAGTCATTATCTAGGTCTAGGATAGACAGATAGTGGGTTGCTTACCTCTGCGACGCACGTAGTGTTCAGGGGAACTGGTGGCGGTGTAACTAATAGAATAAGAAAGTGGGCACAGGGATTGTGGGAAACGTAGTCACTACCCAATTCAAGAGAAGACTGGTACTGCGTTGCAATCCTGGGACCACTTTATTGCGCTCTATGTGCCTGTTGCGAGAGAAAGTGTGCGGGAACGCATAGGTAAGGGAGCGCGCAGGGATTGTTGTCAACCCAGTCATTATCTGGGTCTAGGATAGACAGTGAGCGGCTTAACCCGGCATCTTTCGCACCAGCGCGTGTAGTTGCCTTGACAGGAGGCTGCGCTTGTTTGTGGATCTAGGAATCAGGTGAGTATTAGAGAAAAAAAAAAAGTGTTCTTTTATGTTCCAGGGGACATTTAAAGATTTCCTCAGATTTATTTTTTTTTTTAAATGTGTCGCCTTACCTTAGCCTGGTGGTCAGTCGGGGCTCCCTGTATCCTGGTTGTGGAGGGGGGGGTCTGCCGTGGCTCCCTCCCTGCGCCACCTCTCTGCCACATGCAACCGGCCGGCCAGCCCGCTCAGTCGCAGCTCTGTCATCCTGCGGCCGCATGCTCCTCAAGGGGTCCTTGGGAGGCCCCAGCAGGCTGCCCTCTACAATGCCTGATTAGAGGGCCTCATCTGCCTGATGTTTTAGCAACAAGAATGTTTTATCGCGTAGGCTTCAATGTTAAAAATATTCCCGTTTTAATTCAATATCTAATAAACGATTGCTTAGAATATTCTGCAGTAAAGAGTCTCTTTATTTTTAGATTTTTTAGTATTTTTTTAAGCAATTTTTTTTCGAACTTTTGGCGAACGTCCCAAAAAGTTCGATGTTCGAGAACTTTCGAACGGCCAATGTTCGAATCGAACTCATGTTCGAATCGACCTGAACGCCCATCCCTAGTTGGAAGCGGTAACCCCGAGCAACACTCGGGATGCCGCTGGATACATAACCTCTCCCTGCGCTCCCTCGATGTCCCCCGCAGTCTCCTCAGGCGATCGCGACAAGGGATGAGCTGGCGGTTCGATTCAAACATTGGCCGTTCGGCTGCTCGTCGAACATCGAACATTTTCGCGTGTTCGGTTCGTGATCGCCCATAATGCACCACAATGGACCATAATGCACTTTTCCACTGGCCTGAAGCTTGTAATTGGCTACAGCCTTGCACCTGACCACAGGTAAGTTGCAAGACAGGTGCAAGACTATGCCAATCACTGCTCAGAGTCCTGATTGGGCAATTATGCCCAATCATGGGCTCACAGAGCTAAGTCCCGCAGCACACTATATAAAGCTTCCCTGCAGCCCCAGCATGTGTTTGTTGCAGGAGTGAGAGGAGATTGTTCTTTCAGTGTGTCTCACAGACGTCTAGCAGATTTCTGTGAATTGTAATCTATGTCTTCAAACTGCCAGCTATCAGGGGGTCCCACATACCTCTAGCAGATATCTTTGAACTGTATTCTGTGTCTTCTCACTGCCAGTTATCAGGGGGTACCACATACTTCTAGCAGATATCTGGGAATTGTAATCGGTGTCTTCTCACTGCCAGCTATTGGGGTCTCACTTTCTTCTAGCAGATAACTGGGAATTGTAAACTGTGTCTTCTCACTGCCAGCTATTAGGGTGTATCACTGAGGCATAGCATACTTCTGGAAATTTTATTCTCTGTCTTGGCACTGCCAGCTATCAGGGACAGGGTGTATCACTGAGGCATAGCATAGTTCTGAATATCTTTAACCTCCCTGGCGGTATTCCCGAGTGTGACTTGGGGTTAAATTTCACTACCGTGAACGGTAACCCCGAGCCACACTCGGGCTGGATGCATACTCACCTCCTCCTGGCTCCCTCGCTGTCCCTGCAGTGTGTTTGCGGCGAGCTGCTTCCTGGATGGCTCCCTGCGAGTCACATGATGCAGGGGGGCTGGACCGCAGCAAATTTCATTTCTAATAAACACTGAATACAAATGGCAAAGTTTATGAACAGCCACTAGGTGGCAGTACAGGATAAGAAATAGACCATACATCGTCTCACCCTTGTGCTCAGACAGATTTCAGTGCTTTTGTTGTATTTTATTGTACATCATTTATTTGCATTACTTTGGATAATTATTTTTGGGATAATAAATTATGTCGTGTTTCAAACTTTATCGGACTCGGTGTATTTACTATTTTTTTAAATTAATTTATTTATAAAGGATTTTACCAGTAACGACTCTTGATTTCACGGATTTCAGTGCGTGATTCCTAATTAATACAGGCTAACTGTGTACAAAAACACGTTTCCTTTAAAAAAAAATTGAGACGCTTTTAGACACAAAATTTTGAAAAAATTAGACCGCCAGGGAGGTTAATCTAGATAACACAGTTGAATCAGAGTTCTGTATATCTTTAATCCATATATCACTCACCATGTCAGAAAGACCAAAAAGGACAGGCAGACGCTCCCAGACACAGATAAGATTGCAAGAAGCCTCTGTGTCGGAAGGCTGTGCCCCTGGTTGTCGTGGACGTGGTGCATCCTCTGCAGGGGCATGCTTGTCCTCCTTTCTAACTGGTGCTGGCCGTCTTAAGCAGCAGCAACATACAGAGGATTTGCAGGATTGGCTAACCAGGCCATCCTCCTCCCCCAAGTCCTCTGCCAACCAGGCTTGTAGTGGTTTACATTCCACCTCAGCTGCCAAAACATCTAATTCAGCCTCCATGTCCACAGTTAAACCTGCCGTAGCCTCACCATCATACACGGAGGACTCAGCTGAATTGTTTGACTACGGTGACAGGGACATCCTGCTTGAGGATGCGCAGCAACTACAGTGCTCTGATTCAAACTCTGAGGTTGAGGAAGGGAGAATAATCAGCCTAGAGGGAGGGGGTGCCAGTGACACACAAAGAACTGGCACTCATGTTCCCCCAGCAGCTGCAGCATACTGCCAAGTTGGCTCCAGTGACAAGGAGATGGGGGTGATGACTATGATGAGGTCACTGACTCCACCTGGGTGCTGATCGAAGAGTTGTCAAGTGAGGAGAAGGAGACGCAACAAAAACGAGGCACAACGTCCTCTGACAAACCGTAGCTAGTCCAAGGCATCAGAAGTCACCGCTGCTCAGGTGCAGAGCGTTGTTGTCTCAAAGCACACGTGCAGGAACTCTGCTGTCTGCTGCACATTTTGTGAAGAACTCCCAGACTGCAGCGTTGCTATTTGTAAGCTATGTCTGAAGAGAATCAAGCGTGGGAAAAACATCACACACTAGGGTACCACGTACTTGATAAGACATATGACCACCTGCCACGCATCCCGTTGGCACAACACTTTGCATAGGTCCTCCTCATCCTCCTCTGTCTCTACCCCCACTATATGTCCTGCCATGTCATTGCCTAAAACCTCCACTGACAGGGATGATGCCACAGTAATGGGTGTACCAGTTCCTTCCTCAGAATGTGACGGCATCCCATCAGCTGCAGATCTACGCAGTCAGATTTCATTGCCCGAGCTGCTGCAGCGTAAGAAAAAATAGTCCCAACCATCCCCTTGCACAGTGTCTAAATGCCAGCTTGGCAAACTTATTCGCATTGCAGCTGCTGCCTTTCCAGCTGGTGGACTCTGCCTCCTTCCGTGAATTTGCCGAATGTGCTGTACCACAGTGGCAGATTCCAAAACGCCATTACTTATCATGGAAGGCCATTCCTGCACTATACCAGCACGTGGAAGACAATGTTATGGAGTCATTGGGAAAGGCAGTCAGCAGCAAGGTGCACATTACTTTAGACACGTGGTCCAGCAAGCATGGACCGGGCCGTTACATTTCCTTCACGGCACACTGAGTAACTCTGCTTGCAGCTGGGAGGGATCCAGGACGGGGCTCTGTGCTGGAGCTTGTTCATCCACCATGCCTCCAGAAAGCTGCTTATATGAGGTCTGTCTGCTCCACCACCACCTCCTCCTCCTCCTTCTCGGTCTCTGGCGAAGTGGCAGTTAAATCGACGTGTGGCAGGGGTTACGCAATGGCTCAAGCAAAAAGATGCCATACTGTGCTTGAGCTGGTTTGTTTAGGGGACAGGAGCCACAGCGGGCCAGAAATTCTGTCAGCTCTGCAGGGGCAGGTGCGAAGATGGTTAACACCACGCCAGCTTGAGCTGGGAATGGTCATCTGGGATAATGGCAGCAACCTTCTCTCCAACCTACGCCTGGGTAAGTTGTCGCATGTACCATGCTTAGCACACGTCCTAAATCTGGTGGTACAGCATTTCCTAACCAGGTACCCAGGGCTGGCAGAGCTTCTCATCCAGACCAGAAAAGTCTGCAGCCACTTCAGATGGTCATTCCCAGCAAGTGTTCGCCTGGCAGAAATTCTAAGAGAATTCCACCTTCCCACAAACCGTTCTGATCTGTGACAAGCCCACCAGGTGGATCTCAACATTGGCAATGCTGCAGCGTCTCCACAAGCATCAGAGGGCCATCAATGAGTACCTGTGTGAGTATGGCACAAGGACAGGTTCAGGTCAACTTGTTCCCCCCCCGAGTGGCTGATGATCAAGGATGCATGCACTGTACTGTCACCATTTGAGGAGGCAACAAGGATGGTGAGCAGGGACAGTGCATGCATCAGTGACACAATTCCTTTAGTGTTCCTGCTGGAGCGCACTCTGCAGGGAATTATAGATGTGGCACTAGAGGCAGAGCAGCGGGAGGAAGAGGAGGCCTTCCCTAACTCTCAAGGCCCCAGTCTTTCCGCAGACCTCATTCCTGCGGGTCCTCAGATCAGACATGAGGAGGAGGAGGAATATTTAAGTTGTGGGGGCATTGAAGGTGGGGATTCCTCAAGGGAGGGTTTTGTGTCCCTGAAACCCAAGGACTAGTACGTGGCTGGGAGGAGGTAGTGCACAATACGGTCATCCTCAGCGACCAGGAACACTTGGAAGCTAATGCCACCTCCAACCTACACTGCATGGGCTCACTTATCCTACAAAGCCTGCTAAAGGACCCCAGGATTCGTGCTATCTAGGAGAGGGATCATTACTGGCTGGCAACCCTTCTTGATCCACGATACAAGGGTAAGGTTGCAGAGCTCATCCTGCCCGCACAGATGGAGGACAGGATGAAAAAACTTGGACGCTCTAAAGCGACACTTGTGTAACACCTTTCCAGGCACTGTTAGGTTACAAAGTGATGACACAGGTGCTTCTGAGGCTGCGGTTTATCAGAGGTAGAGTGGTGAAGGGGGCCGCTTGACTGATGCCTTTTGCAATTTTTTTAGTCCACGACGCCCTGGGACGTCAAATGTAGGCACCCATTGCCAGCATCTTCATATGGTGCAGGACTACAAGGGGCAAGGGCAGACCTGGATACCTTTCCAGCAGATGATCCACTGGCTTACTGGGTGTTGAGATTGGATCACTGGCCAGAACTTAGCCAATATGCTATGCAGCTACTAGGTTGTCCTTCATCCAGCGTGTTTTCTGAAAGGACGTTCAGTGCCGCTGGAGGTTTTGTCACAGACAAAAGAGTGCGTCTGTCCACCGACTCTGTAGACCGGCTGACATTTATAAAAATGAATCGGTCCTGCATCAGCAGCTATCACACTCCTGATGCTGATGTAACTCAATAGATCGGGGATCTCTTATGCATTCCCAAAACCTCCACCACTGCACTCTTCCACAATACCACAAAGGGGTTACATTGTGAAGGCACTAGCTGGCACCAAAGGTCCAATTTTAATGCACCTGTTGTTACTTTCATCCAAAGCCTGCATAAGTTTCACCATAATTTAGTCAAAAAATTACTAAACTTGTTCTGCGTGTCCTAAAACGTCTTCGCTTTTCATACAGGCTGCTGCCCCAAGCAGTTGTTTATGAATAGATTAAAGGAAAACCATTTACCGTCATTTGAAATGTGATTTTTTTTTTTTTTATTGTTTCTATACATCCTACAAATCCGCCACTTCACGGGCAGGTCATGGGGACCTCCTAGGCACGATATTTGAAGGAATTTTTCATCTTTATTCTTAACCTTTTTCATGGAAAAATCACTGTTCCTTTAAAAATGTTTTTTTTTTTTACTTTTTGTCCTTGTTTCCTGTCCCCCAGGGCACTTCCCGGACCCCCATACACCTTTTATGGCACATATCTTGCATATATGCCCTCTTGGAGGGCACTCTAAAAATCGAACGTTCGAGTCCCATTGACTTGCATTGAGTTCGAATCCGAACTTTTTGAAATCTTCGAATGCGAACTGAACACGGCGGTGTTCGGCATATCACTAATCGCGACCTCATACTTCCTGGTTTCCTCCTTGCGAGAAGGAATCCAGGAAGTATGAGGTCGCGATCACTGGAGGGGACTGCAGAGATCAGCGAGGGAACGCAGGGAGAGGTGATTTATCCAGCTAGAGTTTGTCTCTGGGTTACCGCCCTCAGCTGTGAAATTGAGGCTAGGGTCAGACGAGCGTGATTTCTACGGACTGTATGTCCGTGTACACGGACGAACGTCAGTATGGAAGACGCAGTAGTGGCTACACAGTCCGTTTATCACTGACCTATATTTTGACGGATGTAGGAGATAAAATAAAATAAAAAGCAAAACCATTTTGTCCGTGAAAAATGCTGGACGTATAAATGCAGTCCATCTGACCACGTTCCATCACTCACACACAAAGCTATGTGGACGTTGCGGACGCAGCGCACTTTGTGCGGCCGTTCTAGGGGATGTACGTTCTTGCCTGCCTTGCGTCCGTGGGCCGCGGCCGTTGTGCGTCCACAGTTCAGTACGGACGTACTTTGTGTAATGGGCTCCGATGGGCTTTCTGTCATGCTATCACGGACGTACTTTTAGGCACAATCACGGACGTGAACACTACGCTCGTCTGACCCCAGCCTTAACCCCGAGACACACTCGGAAAAACCGTCGGGGGTTAAGGGAAAACAAAATGCAAACCACAAGGCCCTGTGTGAAAAAGTGCTTGCCCCCGTCCCCCCCTGTTAAGTTATGTTTTAACCCCAAGACACACTCGGGAACACCGCCAGGGAGGTTAATTATAACTACTGCATTGTTTCTTATTCTGTTTATTTTTTATGTCCTAACCCCTTAATGACCCCTGACGTACCCTGTACGTCCTGTCCTCGGGTCTCCCTTAGACCCGCGTACGTACAGGGTACGTCAGCGGCGCCAAATCCCCCTCCTGCCCGATACTCACCTCCCTCGTCGGATCCCACGGCGATCTGGCAGGGAGGAAGCCTACCCATGTGATTTACATGGGCAGGCGAGGCTGATGACGTCGCCACGCTGCGTGGTGACGTCATCAGAAGGTGCCCCCATGTGTTTCAATGGGGGGGGCTCCTTCGGAGCCCTCTATCTCCCCAACCATTGAAGCTAGGGAGATGCCGTTTGCACCGCTGGAGAGGGGAGAGCCTCCCCTTTCCAGCGGTGTATGGCATTAACAGTTTCGCCGCCGGATCGCTTTTCGGCGCCAATTGGCGCCAAAACGCGATTCAAACCTGGAGGGGGGCTGACATCTTGGATGTCAGCCAAGCCTCCAGGTCCCCCCCCACCCACTGACAACCTCACCATATGTGTCAGTGGGCCAGTTAACCCTCTGGCTGCCATGTAGAGATAAGGGGATCCTAAGGATCCCTTTATCTCCCGATCCATGGCAGCTAGATGGTCATATTTGCCATCATTTAAAAGGCCTGATTATGGCCTTTCAAATGATACCAAACATGACCAGGTTTGGTTTTAAAAAAAAATAAAAAAATAAAATAATAAAAAAATAATAAAAAAATTAAATAAAATAAAAAAATGTTTTTTTTTTTAAAGTTTTTTTTGTCTGGGGGGAGTTTAATTAAATAGGACCTAGGCTGTCATCTAAAAATAATTATCACAAAATGGTCAGAATGAGCGCAGCGCACATAGGTGAACTGTCTCAGCAGTGAAGGGGTTAAAAAGCAAACGCATGTTAAAATTGGGTATTTCTAGTCTCGGGACAAAATTTTGAACCTATTTAGCCGGGGTCTTTTTGGGTGGTTGTAGATTTTGGGGATTAAATTACGAAAAAGTGTGTTTTTACCATTTTTTTCCTCATATTTCATATTTTTTTTTATAGTAAATTATTCGATATGATGGAAATAATGGTATTTCTAGAAAGTCCATTTAATGGCGGGAAAAAGGGTGTATAATATGTGTGGGTTGAATAAACGAGTAAGAGGAAAAATTGTCCTAAACACTAACAGCGCAGAAACGTAAAAACAGCAGCGGTCACTAAAAGACGGATTTGTGTAAAACCGCCCGGTCACTAAGGGGTTATGTAGCATATCAAGATCAAAATATAAGTATTTGTTAAATGCAGGTGGCACGGTTTGTCACTAGCTCACCATAATATATTGCGCTTAAGGGAATTTAATTCTCAAATGCATTGCAAGACTTAGTGATGGGTTCTGCTGCATTTCTTTTTCATAGGCTCAGGATCCAGTGCTTCACTAGGTTATCAAAGTTTGGAATTAACACCAGCTTTCAGGAGTTGTTAATGTTTTTAAATTTGCATCCAGACATGAATACCTCACTTGTCGAGATGCTAAAAATAGATTACACTTCCCATGTTAACCCCTTTTAACAGGCGGGTGGTGTCCGTTGGGAGGGGGTTGACGCCGGTGGGGGTACTAGTAAACTACGCCGCCAGGTGTGGCCACGGGCCTCCGATTTGGGCTGCCCACGCAGCTGACGTGCGACACGTATCATTGGTTTCAGGGGGACAGCCTAAGTTCAGACCATATCGCAGCAGCCAATGGCGCGCGGTGTGCCACAGTTGCAAGGGGCGAGGCAGCCCATAGAAGTCATCAGGGTGTACTAGTATGCCCCGAATCTTCTAAGTCCACCCGCTGCAGGGACTGCATAGTACGCCCTGTCTCGGGAAAGGGTTAAGTATAGGAGATGCTAATTACAGTAAGCTCGTAAAAGCTGCATTGTGCAAACTGATTTCACAACCGTTTAATGCCAACATTTGAATTTCGTTTCCACATGTTAAACTTAATCAAAGCGCCAACGTCTACTACTAGAGACTTTAGCATAACAAGTATGGAATATAGCCCTTAGTATTTATTTGTAACTGCCTCTGCTGATAACTATGTTGGTCCTATGTGACTCATTATCTTATTGTATTCCTGATTTTTCATTATATGACATACCTAAAATAAAGAATTCAAAACAAAAAATGCAGTGATTTGGTGTGGAAATGAAGAGGTAATTCATCCAGCAAGAGAATTGTTCGATGCCATTGATGTCTACATTCTAAATTAAAAGCTGTCAACGTAATTATGCCATCCTTTTTATTTTATTTACCATTATAACTACATGTAGAAATTGACAGAATTAGAAGAGGCGAGCCAATTATCTTTCCAGTGATGCATGTTTTGGGGTTCTAGGGATTATGGAAGCAGAGATACTTGGGTCTGATGCCCCTAATCCCCTACTTTCAATATCATTCGCAGCTCTGCTGGGGTTAAGGGTTTTGGCGCAGCTAGGACCCCCCCCCCATGCCGTTCCCATGCACTGGACCCCGCCATGTCTACTATGACCACTTCTGTCAATCCCATTTATATTAACGTAATGTGCACTATGTATATCTCAGAGCTCCACAGCAATAAAACTCAGAATAATGTGCAGCATGTATGAGTGTAATGCAGAGCTCCACAGTAATGTGCAGTGTGTTTGTGCATATCACAGGGCTCCACAGCAATAAAGTCACAGTAATGTGTGCTGTGTAAGGCTGGGGTCAGACCAGCGCACTTTTAACGTGCGTTCTGGCGCACTTAATTATGGCCGCACTAGCAGCAAATGACGGGCAATGATGGCCAATATACGAAGTACGGTCGCACGAAAGTCCGGCCGCGCAACGCAAGTGGAAAATGAACGCATTTTTTCGAGAACGCAGATCCGTTAGTACTGACGTCCAGAGTGCGCTGCGTCCGCTAGCGGGTGTGGTGTTGTGATTTGGAGACGTCAGACCCTGCTCGTGTCCGGCCAACATAACGTCCAGACACCCAAAGTTTCCTGGTTTGGATCCGTAAAAAATCACGCACAAAAATGCGCATCGTATGACCGTTTTCGCGAATTCCATGAAAAAATACGTCAATGCGTTCGGACGCACTTTTTTACGTTCGCGTGTAAAAATGCTTTCGTTTGACCCTAGCCTAAGAGCATATCACAGAGCTCCACAGTAATAAAACTGAGTAATGTACAGTGTGTATAAACGTATCAGAGCTCCAAAGAAGTATAAAATAATTGTAAATAAATATATATATAACCTTTTTACAGGGAGGGGGCTGAATTCTTCCACGTCCAGTGGAAGAATATAGCTGAGGTCCCGGTGGCCATGTGTTACGGTCCTCACTGGTGGCGCAAAGGCAAATCTGGCGCTGCGGTTTCCTAAAACCACCTGGGCAGTGCCTGAAAAGCACTGCCATATCCTGACTGACATTTCCCTCTGCACCTGATCATACACTCCCTAGTACTTAAGGGTGGAGCACCCTTCCCAGAATGCTTCTACATTAACTGAAGTCTTCAGTTCCCTGCTCCCCCTGTGCAGTGAACCTCGCCCTCCAGAAGCTCCTGCCTTGCCTCACCTTACCCTCTGCTGTGGGATATCCTGTGTACAAATTATTGCTTTTGACTTCGACTATGCTTTTGCCTACTGCCCGCCTCGACCCATGAATGAACTCTAGCAACGCCATCTGAATTACTCCTTTTGATACCTTGCTGGATCCCCATACTGCCTGGACTTAACCCATCCTATTCCCTGTCTTCAGGCCCTTCCTTTTATGTCTTCTGTTGCAGTCAGCCCTCTTCATGTCCTGTTCCTTGCTAACACTTTGCCACCTCTTCTGCTAAACTTGTTTATCAAAGAAATCCCTGGTGGTCTGGCAAGGGGATAAAAGTCTCCCTGGCAGGAGAGTGTTTTCACTGCACCTCGTCCTCTGTCAGGGGCAGACCATACTAATCGCTTCCTCAGGTATAAATCAGAGCGCTCTTACAAACTTCAGATGCTGGGGTCAACAGGGAAATTTGTTGGTATCTTGACCTTGCGGGACATACAGAAGTAGAAATACAAGGGTCTTGTGCAACTAATCCCCCACCCCTTCTAAACCCTATGGCAATGCTTGAATTAAGGAGTTTAACCCCAGTACCAAGTGCTTTCCCAAAAACCCAATTGGGAATGTGTGAGATATGTATATATATATATATGTATGTATGTATGTATGTATATGTATATGTGTGTACAGCCATGCAATTACATTTGTAATTGTATTCAGAATGAAATCCTACAAGGACTTTTTAAAGAACCATATGCAACTAAAATGACATCAATTGGTTTTGTAATACAGTAGTAAATGTTTCTTTTGTGAATTCTTCATTGACACAATTATTCAACCCCTTAAAGACTACCACTCTGAAAACACTTGAATGAACCTCTGTTCTTCAATCAGGTATTGAAAACACCTGTGGATGTCACAGAGCAGCAATAAAGCATAATAAGCACCAATTAGGCAGCTTTAAAATGACTGTGATACTCAGCTCCTTCTAGACATTTACTGGTTTGGTTACAAACATGGTGAAGTCAAGAGAATGGTCCAGGAGGACAAGAGAAGAGGTGATTACTCTTCACAGGAAGGGCAATGGCTATAAGAAGATTGCAAAGATGTTAAACATACCAAGAGAGACCATAGGAAGCATCATGCGCAAATTCAAGGCAAAGGGCACTGTTGAAACGCTACCTGGTCGTGGCAGAAAGAAGATGCTGACTTCGACTGCTGTGCGCTACCTGAAGCGTAGAGTGGAGAAAAGTCCTCGTGTGACTGCTGAGGAACTGAGAAAAGATTTCAGCTCAGACAATACGGCGCACACTGCGTAATGAAGGCCTCCATGCCAGAACTCCCAAGCGCACCCCCTTGCTGTCTCCAAAGAATAAGAGTCGACTGCAGTATGCCAAAAGTCATGTGGACAAACCACAGAAGTTTTGGGATAGTGTTCTGTGGACTGATGAAACAAAATTAGAACTGTTTGGGCCCATGGATCAACGCTATGTTTGGAGGAGGAAGAACAAGGCCTAGGAAGAAAAGAACACCTTGCCTACTGTGAAGCATGGCGGGGGGTCAATCACGCTTTGGTGCTGTTTTGCTTCTGCAGGTACAGGGAAGCTTCAGCGTGTGCAAGGTACCATGAATTCTCTTCAGTACCAGGAGATATTGGATGACAATGTGATGCAGTCCGTCACAAACCTGAGGCTTGGGAGACGTTGGACCTTTCAACAGGACAATGATCCCAAGCATACCTCCAAGTCCACTAGAGCATGGTTGCAGATTAAAGGCTGGAACATTTTGGAGTGGCCATCGCAGTCACCTGACTTAAATCCGATTGAGAACCTCTGGTGGGACTTAAAGAAAGCAGTTGCAGTGCGCAAGCCTAAGAATGTGACTGAACTGGAGGCTTTTGCCCATGACGAATGGGCGAAGATACCCGTAGATCGCTGCAAGACACTTGTGTCAAGCTATGCTTCACGTTTAAAAGCTGTTAGTACAACATCCTTTTACAGTTATAAGTACTAAGATTGAATGTCACTTAGGGGTTGAATAAAACTGATAATGATGTGAGCAAAGAAAAGACATTTGTGGTTATTTCATTATAAATGTTATATTTGTCTGACCTACACGTGCCTCTTTGATTTAATTGTAAGCAAGATGACTGAATGATCAAAATCAATGTCAAACTGGCCAAAACACTCAATTTCAGTGGGGGTTGAATAATTTTGAACACAACTGTGTGTGTGTGTGTGTGTGTATATATGTATATATACACTTTTTAACCCCTTCACTGCAGGTGATGTATGGGGAACGTCCTCATTGACTCCCACTCTGGTTTAGATACTCACCTCTCTCTCCGGGGTCCCATGGTGGTCAGACGCCGAATTTATACCCTATCGACGTCATCGCGCAATGTCATTTTCAGGCGACCCCCTCTGGCAATGCCGGGAGATAGCCTGAAGGGAGGAGGGATCCTTTCGGATCCCTCTCCCGATCGGGAGGCGCTAGAATCGCTTTGAAGGGCAGTGTCTGCCCTTTCAATTGATCCCCTGTCTTTAACCCCTAAAGTGCCGGATCGCAGCCTAGCTCCGGTGGGGGCCGCCATCTTGGATGGCTGCTCCACCTCCGGGTCCCCCCTTGGCACCTGACGTCAGTTAGCTGGGGAACTAGCTGCCTGTAGTTTTCCCAAGGAAATCCCCTGGTGGAGATAGGGGGTTCCTTTGAACCCCCATATCTCCAGAACGGTGGCAGCTAGAGGGTCATGCATGGCCTTTCAAATGATACTAAACAAGACCGTGCAAAAAGAAAGAGAATATTAATAAAAATTTAAATAATGTAAAAAAAAAATATTTTATTAATGCAATATTGTTCCCATTTCAATTATGATGTTGCGCTAATGATTTTTTTCTATGGGGAGCGTTTGCTAAAAATCACGTAATTCCCCCCCCAAAAAATGTAACGAGTCCCCATTTCTAATTTTTTTTTAACAAGCGCACCCCATAGAAAATATAAACGCAAACACTCGGATGATAAAATGTAAAAAAAAAAAACACTTTACACACAGTAGATGATTCAAAATTCTAATTTTATTGCATTTTTTGTTATAATCTACAGGCAGGACATGACGTATACATATAATAATGCTATATTATGATTCTGCCAAGTCTGCTGGAAAGAACGATATATAATATGTCTGGGTCATATAATAAAACGTGGCTTCAAATCCCGTTTAAACACTGAGCAAAAGCAGTAAAAATGAGCTCAGCACACAGACTTGAAATGGCTCAGCAGCGAAAGGGTTTAATAAAAAAAAGATTTGCAACTTATTCCTCACGTTAGCCTTTTCGGCGGGCACTCGTTGCCATCTACTAGCCAGATGGAGTTACTGCAGTTAGAACTGCAGGTTGTGGCACAATGAGCTGGAGAAAGTCTGGATAAAGGAGATTTCACCCCCCAACCACCTAGCATTAACCATAGGGCTAAAACTTTAGGGGCACCTTCTGGAGCACCAAGCAAACAAAAATTGTTTGAGCGCTTTATTGCTGTGGAGCTCATACATACATACGCGCCGCACATAAGTGTGGGGTTTTCTTGCTGTGTGACATGCGTATGTAGGTTTTGTGTGGTGTGGTTTTTTGTTTTGTTTTTAGTTTGGGGGGAGCAGCATGTCATCCTTAGCCTGAGGCGCGTTCAGTTCAGTTCCTCAGCAGCTGCTGAATTCTTTCATTGCAGCAGTTCAGTTAGCTGCTGCAGTCTCACTGAACGCTTTTGGCTGTGAATATGGAAGCGAAAGGGCAGAGGATTGCTTAGTGATAGGTGCTGTTTCTGCAAAATACACTGTTGTCCATTTTTTATAACCACTTTAGTGTTAATGTTTACCATGTTCTAATAAATATTTGGTGTTTTGATCCACCAAAACCTCAAACTGAACATTTCCTTATTGGATTGTTTGCTCGGTGGAGGCGGCTATCTTTCATACGTCACACTCAGCTAACCCCGCAGCACCTCTCGACTTGGCTGCAAGTGCTAAGTTAGCAGTGCTGAGCGCTTAGCTGCAGCTTAGCGTTCAGTGCCAAGTTGCTAAGTTAGCACTTGCAGCGGCTGAGCAACTGAACACACCTCTGGTGTTCCATCATTTTTAGCAAAGCCATGGGAAATGAAGACCTGCATCGTTTCCTGTGCATGTTTGTCACGTCTGTTGATGTGAAATCAGCTGCACAGGTCCAAAACCACACAATGTGCGTATGTAATAGGGGTGTGGGCAGGCGCACGCATGGATATGTAACTGTCATGCACCCAGCCAGTGGTGTATTTAGGTTTTGTGCTGCCCTAGGCCTGACTAAACTCATGCACCCCCTAATTTAAATTTGAGGCACCCCTTTCTGTCAAGGACACACCTCTTCCTGGTTAATCCCCACCCTTCCTCTTTAAGCTCCACCTTTTTCTCTTAGAGCTCCGCCTTTTCCTCTCTTTATATTAAAAGTGGATACCAATTGCCTACTTTTATACTATTTTGTATACCATTTCAAATGTATCTATTGAGATAAATAAAATTATGAAATGTTTAAATTCAAGCATTTTTACAAAGAACAGCCACGCATGTCAAGTATACTGGATCACAGCCGCTCTAATTGGTTGAACAATAAAATCCACAGAAACGTGCACTGCATATGAGCGTATCACAGTGCTGCACAGCAATAAAACTCACAGTAATGTGCAGTGTGTATGAGCGGATCCCAGAGCTCCAGGGCAATTAAACTCACAGTACTATACAGTGTGTATCACAGAATCCACAGCAATAAAACTCCCAGCAATGCAATGTTTGGTGTGTGTCAGCGCATCAGAATCCACAGCAATAAAACTCCCAGCAATGCAATGTTTGGTGTGTGTCAGCGCATCAGAATCCACAGCAATAAAACTCCTAGCAAACCGAGTGTATATGAGCACACAGCAATTCTTTATTCTACATTTACCGGCCTCCGTCCGCGGTAGGGCTGTGTGCAGAGTCAGCAGGGACTGTGTACAGACTCAGCAGGAGGTCCCTCCAGGCCATGTTAGGATCGCGGCTGTGCCTGTGCATGGAGCCATCTTGTCAGCAGTGGGGTGCCACTGCCAGAGGGTGCACCGTGGCTTTGATCCCCTTCCCGGTGGGTGTTCAGTACAGAATAGAGTTGACAGTCCATGTTAACGAAAGGGCGGGCAGCTGCGTGCGTGCGTGCGTGTCACGTGGTTCAGCCAGTCAGGTGGTACTGAGACTCAGTACCACCTGACTGGCCGGACCGAGTGTGATCTGCATGCACACAGCCTCACCAGGAGCCAGGCAGCTCAATGACAAATTTCTATCACTGCAGTGCTGGTTAAGGAAAGGTCCACTTTAAACAGCAGTAAGCAGACAGGGCTTCATATTCTGCTGATACCCCCTTTACCTGCCGTTTACAGTCATCTTCTCTCCACACAAATCACATCCCTCTCCCCTCTCCTAGAGCTGCTGCGGGGCAGGGGAGGAGCTATGGAGGGAGGAGAGGGGGATTTTTATTCTATTCGATTTTATTCCATATGCAAACGCCCTGCTCTGCTGCTCGTTGTTTGAGAACACAGCTCAAAGCTGACACACAGTGACAGTGACACCTCCTAATGACACCCCAATAATCACTGGTACCTGGGGCGGCCCGCCCTCTGCCACTCCTCTAAGTACACCAGTGCTCTGGTGATATGCTCACACACAAGTTTGGCGAACTGCCAGCAAGTACGGTGCTGTTTGAAGGCATTGCAAATCCCCATAGAGAAGTAATGGTTAATCTATTCAGAGAACACCAATCAGCAGAGAAATGGCAGTGAAATGCCCTGATGTTCGGTGGTTTCAATCAGCAGGTTTATTCAGGCGAACCCCATAGGTTTCAATGTTAAAAATATTCCCGTTTTTATGCAATATGTAATAAACCATTTATTATTTTAATCTGCAGTAAAAAGTCTTTATTTATTTACCGATTTTTAGTACCTTTTTAGTAATTTTTCAGAATTTTTTGGCAAGATTCCCCCCCCTATTTTTTTAATAGCGCTTCTTTTTTCTGTAACAGAACTTTTTATTATCAATCATAGGATCTTATATGTAAATTCCAGACATTTTCGTTCAGTAGTTCTTTTGAAAACAGCAGGCCATGGGTTTGCGGTGGCAGCATACAGCGGCCGACTCCATGCACTTTGGGGACCCTGCGGTGAATAGTGAATTCACTGCAGGGTTTGGAAATTTTATTCCCCGAAGTGCAGGGAACTACAGAACACCAAAATGTTGGCGTCATTTAGGTGCTCTGTGAGAAACCCATTTAGTGGTGAGGTTTTTTGTTGCCCCCTGGAAAGTGAAAGCCTAGGCCTTGCCTACCCAGGACATACTTGAAAATTAGTGACCTCTCAATGTATCCTTCCTGGTAAAATAATTTGTAAAATTATATGTATATATTTATATATATATATATATGTATTTATATATATTTATATATACAGTTGTGTTCAAAATTATTCAACCCCCACTGAAATTGAGTGTTTTGGCCAGTTTGACATTGATTTTGATCAGTCATCTTGCTTACAATTAAATCAAAGAGGCACGTGTAGGTCAGACAAATATAATATAACATTTATAATGAAATATCCACAAATGTCTTTTCTGTGCTCACATCATTATCAGTTTTATTCAACCCCCAAGTGACATTCAATCTTAGTACTTAGTACAACATCCTTTTACAGTTATAACAGCTTTTAAACGTGAAGCATAGCTTGACACAAGTGTCTTGCAGCGATCTACGGGTATCTTCGCCCATTCGTCATGGCAAAAGCCTCCAGTTCAGTCACATTCTTAGGCTTGCGCACTGCAACTGCTTTCTTTAAGTCCCACCAGAGGTTCTCAATCGGATTTAAGTCAGGTGACTGCGATGGCCACTCCAAAATGTTCCAGCCTTTAATCTGCAACCATGCTCTAGTGGACTTGGAGGTATGCTTGGGATCATTGTCCTGTTGAAAGGTCCAACGTCTCCCAAGCCTCAGGTTTGTGACGGACTGCATCACATTGTCATCCAATATCTCCTGGTACTGAAGAGAATTCATGGTACCTTGCACACACTGAAGCTTCCCTGTACCTGCAGAAGCAAAACAGCACCAAAGCATGATTGACCCCCCCCCCCCCCGCCATGCTTCACAGTAGGCAAGGTGTTCTTTTCTTCATAAGCCTTGTTCTTCCTCCTCCAAACATAGCGTTGATCCATGGGCCCAAACAGTTCTAATTTTGTTTCATCAGTCCACAGAACACTATCCCAAAACTTCTGTGGTTTGTCCACATGACTTTCGGCATACTGCAGTCGACTCTTCTTATTCTTTGGAGACAGCATTGGGAGTTCTGGCATGGAGGCCTTCATTACGCAGTGTGCGCCGTATTGTCTGAGCTGAAACTTCAGTACCCACATCTGACAAATCTTTTCTCAGTTCCTCAGCAGTCACACGGGGACTTTTCTCCACTCTACGCTTCAGGTAGCGCACAGCAGTCGAAGTCAGCATCTTCTTTCTGCCACGACCAGGTAGCGTTTCAACAGTGCCCTTTGCCTTGAATTTGCGAACGATGCTTCCTATGGTCTCTCTTGGTATGTTTAACATCTTTGCAATCTTCTTATAGTCATTGCCCTTCCTGTGAAGAGTAACCACCTCTTCTCTTGTCTTCCTGGACCATTCTCTTGACTTCACCATGTTTGTAACCACACCAGTAAATGTCTAGAAGGAGCTGAGTATCACAGTCATTTTAAAGCTGCCTAATTGGTGCTTCTTATGATTTATTGCTGCTCCGTGACATCCACAGGTGTTTTCAATACCTGATTGAAAACACTTGAATGAACCTCTGTTCTTCAGAGTGGTAGTCTTTAAGGGGTTGAATAATTGTGTCAAAGAAGAATTCACAAAAGAAACATTTACTACTGTATTACAAAACCAATTGATGTAATTTTAGTTGCATATGGTTCTTTAAAAAGTCCTTGTAGGATTTCATTCTGAATACAATTACAAATGTACACTAAATTCCCTAAAACCCTTTACAGCATTGGGAGTTGAATAATTTTGAACATAACTGTGTATATATATATATTATTTTTTAAATTTTGGGGTGGGGCCACCCGGTGGGCCGCCGCCCCCTGGAAAGTGCAGCCCTAGGCCTTGTTGGCCTAGGCCAAAATACACCAGTGCACCCAGCCCTGGAGCCTGCTGGATGGTCAGTTATTCTGCCTTCGTCCAGGTGTCTTCTTCTCACTCTCCGTTCCTAGTCTGCCTCCATCCCTGCTTTTCCCATGGCTGGCTGCATTCCCCTGAACACATGTGAGGCCATCTATATCTAGTGGCCTTGCTCTTACAAACAAAATAACAGCACAAGAGGTAACGCTACTTGATGTTAGTAGTATTTCCCTGAGCCCCTGCACCATATAGCTCACTATCCAGTGTGCCAAAGACTCTATCCACGGCTACCAGCTATCCTGGAATTATCTTCATTATTAATTCTTTCCTGTGCATTATTTACCTGTTCACCCCATCGCTTGGGATAATACTTAACTTCTGGCTCCCATCATGCGTTATACCTGATGTGAACCTGACGGAAATAGAGGTGCGTTTGAGTATAGGGTTGCCACGTCGGCCATGTTGTCCAGGACCCCTAATTATTTCATGCACAGGGGAAAGTGCTGCTCTGTAACCTCTATAACTCCTATCCTTCAGGAAGGAAGTTAAGAGAGTCCTTTATTTCCTATGTGCAGCCTGTGGATTGTACATGCTGCGGGGGGTGGCATTTTTCATGCACCATCCATCAGCATGAATAAATGTGTCCTGGAAAACATGGCCGATGTGGCAACTCTAGGTGTATAAATATATGGGTTTGTGATTCTGTATAGTGACAAACGTGGGCTGCTCACTTTTTAAAAGCCTGGGCCTACTTTTTGGGCCAGTTTGGGCCTTCTTACCACTCTGTAAGTGCTAGACCAGGGGTCAGCACCCTTGGCTCCCTGATATTTTGGGAACTACATTTCCCATGTGGCTCAGTCAGCCTAATGAATGACTGAGCATCGTGGGAAATGTAGTTTCAAAAACATCAGGGAGCCAATGTTGCTGACCCCTGTATTAGACTCTTCCCTGTGTCCATCTGTTTGCGTTATCCACCATGCCAGTACTAGCTTGCCATGTCCACTGCCTATGCCAGTGTACCGATGTTCCTGCTGTGCTGGTCCTGCCTCCGCCGGTCCCATAATGCCAGTCCTGCCTAGTCCACCTCCTTTCCGCCACCTCTTATTCTGTGCCAAGTCTCCTGTGATCCTGCACCATATCAAGCTACTTTGATTGCTGTGCTCATCCCGGAGGAGCCGCTGAATAAACCTTGGGTTAGTCTCACTGCACTAGGAAATAACTATACACCAGCACTGTTGTGGTTTTTTATGTATTATATTCTTTACTGATCCCAATAAAGCAGCATATATTACGTATATACAGTATTTAAATGACAAGAATTCATAACGTGGGAAAAACACGCGGCGGCAAAAGAAACCGTTAACCCCCTCAGTTCTGGAGTGTAAGTCCCGTGAATAATAGCTCAAAATCGTGTATGTGTATTGTCTCGGGTACTGTATTCAACTGGCCAGTGAATGGAACAAAACAATCTTCGACTAGTCACCGTTGGGGCCCTGTGGATTTAAACAATACTGCAGCGTATGGTTCTTATTTGGGAACTGCGGCCTGGGAGGCCTCTCACCCATCCGATAGATAAAACTGTCCAGCACCCGATCTGAGACCTTCTCCGCTGTGTACTGGGACTCTGTGCCACTGGATCCACTCGCCGCTTGCCAAATCTCCACAACTGGAACAACGATCCACCGCCTGCACTCCCAATCGATCAGCGCGGTCTCCTAACTCGGGGTCCAGCCGGAACCAGCTTTAAGTAGGTTTCAGCACGGTCACTGTCCCAATCTCCAGCACCAGTGAGGCAGCGTCTGTACTCCGGCCTGGTCGTGATCCTTGACAGCTCTCACGTGCGTCCTCCACCTTTCACCGCTCCGCTCACTCTGACCTTTCCTTCCACGAGGCCGCTGATCTCCTTCCTCCTCCTATCCCACCCCCTTCCTGTCCTCCAGCAAAGGATGATGGTAGGTGTAGTTCAGTTTTTGTCCAGCATAGTCCACTATGTCTCTGTCTCCCTCTGGTGGCCATAATAATTAAATGCAGCAGAACACAGTCTTTAAAGCAGCGCTACATCAGCATAGAAATGAAACTCTGACTTTCACCCTGAGCTTTCCTCATGATTTATTCTCGCACACTAGGCCATGACACAGTACATGCTAGATCCGGGCGTTAACTGGAGTTTAATGACTTTAGACATGAGGTCAGGGACTGCAAATTATTCAATGCTATGCAAATCTGTTTTATTTAAAAAATATAATACAAAATCAAAGGGGGGTGTCCATCTTATTTGAAGAGTATTCTACAGGAAGCTTTATTTGTAATGTTAAGGCAGTACATGAATGCTACATTCACATACTGCAGCCGCTCCTAGAATCTTGAGGTAAAACGAAATTGGTCTTCAAACGGTGACATCAGATGCAAATCTCCCTGCATACCCTGATGAATGCAGGTGTTACTCCATCCTCTTTTCCCAGCCAGTCTTCCTGCAGGAGGTCAGAATGAGAGAATAAAGCTGCCTGGAGCACTGAATGGAGAGGAACTCCTTTTCTGAGATTCTGACTATTTCTCCCCTGTCTTTTATTTTATCTCACATGATCCACAGAGCAGAACTAAGACCCTCAGGGCAGCCACAAAGGAACTGAACAAATACATAGAGGTATGCAGTGTTGTTTTTTTACGCCTAGCTCTTCTTAAAGTAACAGAAATATACAGAATTTGTGCACGGTACCTCAGACTTGTCTAGAATCACCATCCACTGTCCCAGGTCAATCACAGTTCAAATGGTGTTTTAGGACAGCGATCTGTATATTGCAGTTTTTGTGTTATTTCCATATTGACTTATGCGGCTGTCCTGTATGCTACATTAACTGCGCAGGTGCTTTTATTTATTTCTTTTAAAATGGTCCTTAGTTACTGCAATGTTCAAGAATAATAGGACGTTAAGATCTTAACTCAAGGGTGAAGTATGGGGTAATCCCATCCTTTCAGAAAGCAATCCCCCAGACCCATAAGGAGGGGGAGCATGACTGCTGGCCTGTGCCGGACAGTAAGTATGTGGGGATTGGTCTGTGGGGTGCAATAATGTTTCACTCGCCTATATATACAGGTGCGGGAGGAGGGGTAGAGCCTCTTTGATTCTTGCCAGGTGTCAACAAGTCAAGACTGAGATTGACGAGGGCCCCTGCGAAGAGAAGAGTATCCATTAATTTAAAATTTGATATTTACAGTGTAGTGATATTAAATGGCTTCACCTTCTGTGCATGTTTTGTTGGAGCAGCTGCGGGCTCATGCCGAGGCCCAGGGATCCACGGTGCTGGAATTGCTGGATGGGACCCTGGCTCGGCCTTCTTCGCCAGATGAGGATCCTGGGGAGCGCAGAGCATGGAGAAGGGAGCCGGCAGTCCAAGCCGCCAGCAAGACTGAGTCCCAGTCCCTTCAGAGGCCGGAGGAGAAGACCGTCGGAACGGGAGGGTGATGATGCCGGAACGTCTGGTTCGCCTAGGGATGCTCCGCCGGAGGTGTGCACTGTGACAAGACCAGGGCCAGCGGCGCGGGTGAGTTCGACCATTCAACATGGCGGACCTTGTTCCAAACAAGATGGCTGTCGGGGGCTTAGATCCAGGAGCCTGCGCTGTCCACCTTCACTTCCGGTGGAGGGGGACGTTTCGGCGCCAAACTCCAGGCCCGCGGCTGGCTCTGCCCTCCGCGTCGTCAGCCGCGACGCATCTGGGTCTAATGCTAGGCGCCGACCACCAGCTCTGATGTCACATGGGCGACAGGTCCACCCACAACATGGCGGCGCCCATATCCAAGATGGCGGCGATTCCAGTGTGGAACGCACTGTGCGCTGTACGGGGGTTGCTGCATCGCGCCAACAACTTGCCTTGCCACCCGATCACCTGTCTCAGGAAGGTGCAGGACCGAGCGTGGACCACACGGCTTGCCAGATTAGGGTGCCCGCTGCTCAACTGACCCGAGACCCTTCGCCAGAACATGCAGGCAGACACGTGGAATTTGTGGAAGATCCTTTGCTGCACTCTACTTTTTCGAGGACTGCAAGACGATTGGCCTCGCCTAGGCTGACTCGGGATCCTGATGGGGTGCGGCACAACCTGACGAATTCTGGAGTGGTTGCTGACGACACATCGGATCGGGAGCGTCGCCAGAATAGAGAAGCTGATCGGGGGAATCGACAACTGTACCCACGTGCTGCGGGGACCGCTGGAGGATCTTCACAGCTGCTTACAGCACGTGAGTCTGATTTGGCCTCTGCACAGCTGCGCGTACCTGTAGGTGGCAGCAGGGATGCAGGGTTTAGATCGACGGGGTTGATTGATACCCTGGTTGAGGCACTCAGGCGCTGGCAGGAAGAGTCGACGGCCGCCACTGGAGAACGCGCGTCTAACATGGTCTGCCCAGGTGCTGCAGGGTGTGGGTAAAAGGCATGTGATTGGTGATACCGGGGAGCGTGGCTACCGCGGCTCGGCATGGGATTAGGGACACCGGGGAGTGCGCGCCTAACGTGGCTTCTGCGCAGACGTCTCAGGTTGCTGCTGCGCCGGCGGCGCTTGCTGCGGTTAGTAGTCAGGGGTCAAGCGGGACGGCGGCACTGACTGGGACATCCATTCCGGGTACATCCATTCCTGGGTCTGCTGTTCCTGAGCCAGTTGCCGCACCGGCAGTGCCTTTACCGGGGGCCGGTGTAATTCAGGCCACTATAGGTGTGTGCGACTTATCCCCCTTTGGTTTGCAAGTCACGTCGGAAGTTAAGGATAAAATCTGGAAAGGGGAATATGTAGATATTCTAACATTGATTTCTCCTGACAAGGAGACAATTGAAAGGCCTCGTAAACAGGATGCCTTGGTGGTGGAAAAGGAGTAGGACAAGGAGAAGGCACTTCCCCGCACTTTTTGGAATTGGTTGCAGGGTTTCTTAGTGTTTAGCTCAGTGTTGTGTGAGAAATTTCCCGAGCGGGGGGTGGTGTTGTTTACGTATTTAGATTTAATCTGGGGTGCCTATAAGATTTATGGAGGCCAGTTCTGGTTTCTTTATGACCAGCAATTTAGGCAAAAAATGGCGGTGCGTCCGGGAATGCGCTTTGATATTCAAGATACTAATTTATGGTTGCTACTAATGACTCCAAACCGCCCAGCCGTTCAGCCCTTTCCAGGTTCTGCCGCACCCAGGCCCCCCGGGGTGTCGGCTGGGGTTCGGAAGGGGTGCTGCTGGGTCTATAATGAGTCCCATTGTCGATGGGCTGCTGCATGCCGTTTTAAGCACGAATGTTCAGGCTGCGGGGGTTTCCACCCCGCATTCCGCTGTTTCAAAAGAGGCAGAGGTGGTGAGTCTAAAGTGGCCCGTCGGGAGGGGTTTGGCAGCAGGAGTAATGCCGGTGAACGTGCGAGAGCTGTTCCCTTGGCTCGTTAGGTACCCTAAAAAACACGTGGCACAGCTGTTGTTAGACGGTTTCTTTATTGGTTTTGAGATTCCCCATACCCCATCTGATTTTCCACAGTTTGCGAACAATCTCCTTTCTGCGTGGCGGCGAGAGGACGTGATAGCGCAGAAGTTAGAGAAGGAGGTATTGCGAGGGAGGATGATGGGTCCTTTCCTGGACTTGCCCTTTGCTAATCTCTGGGTGTCGCCCTTGGGCTTGGTTCCTAAAAAGGAGGTGGGTAGGTTCAGGTTGATCCATCATCTTTCCTACCCGGCTGGATCGTGCATGATGGCATCCATCTGTAAAGAGGTCTGTCGGCTCCTTTCTTCTTTTGATGCAGCCTTACATTTACTTCAGTCTGCAGGCCCTGAATGTTTGCTCGCAAAAGCGGATATGAAGGCAGCATTCCGGTTGCTTCCTATTCGCCCTGGGTGCTATCATCTTTTGGGCTGTGCCTTTCAGGGTAGTTATTACTACGATCGATGTTTGCCGATGGGGTGCTCTATATCCTGTGGCAATTGAGTTTTAATGTGGATAAGTGCAAGATAATGCACCTGGGACGTAAAAACCCAAGGGCTGAATATAGAATATTTGATACAGTCCTAACCTCAACATTTGAGGGTTGGGATTTAGGGGTTATTATTTCAGAGGATCTAAGGGTAAGTAGCAGTGGCGTAGCATGGGTTGTCAGCGCCCGGTGCCAGCCAAGAATTGTGCCCCCCCCCAACCTGTGGACACGTTAGCAGATTGATAATGTATGGGACAGGAGCTGCAGAATCAGATACCACTGTCCACTCCAGCAGTATAGAAGGTAACACGGAAGATATAATATCCTATATGGTTAATTGATCATACAGAGTCTGCAGTGGGTGGGAATATTAAATTGTTAAACTCACAAATCTTTTCTTAAAGGTGAACGTCCTTAGAATCAATGCGATATTCCTCTCAGAATCAGCGTGGTGGATGTAAGGACTCTCCAAATCCAGTGTATTATGGTATTCTTTATATGGATTCCATAGCAGGAAAAAAAAATCACCAGACAGTGTTAAAAAATAAATAAACTAAAATTTATTTTGTATATGAATAAAATCGCTATGAAAAGCACATAAGCCCAACCGGTTTCGTCTGATAGAAATACAGACCTCCTCAGGGGAAATAAACCAATCAGACGAAACTGGTTGGTTATATGCTTTTCATATCGATTTTATTCATATACAAACTAAATTTAAATTTTATTTTTTGACACTGTCTGGTGACTTTTTTTCCTGCTTTGGAATCCATATAAAAAAGAATACCCTAATACGTAACACTGGATTTGGAGAGTCCTTATATCCACCCTGATTCTGAGAGGAATATCTCATAATCTTATAATTTTAAATCCCCACAGACTCTGTGTATCATCAATTAACCATACATATAGGATATTCCAGCATTAGCATTTACATTATATAATACACACACACAGGCTGAGCCTGCCTGTCACTCACACTTGGGAGCAGCCAGGCCCAGCAGCAGCCAGCAGCAGGTACCCCCGTACGGTACCTTGGCTGGGCTTGGGCCTGGGGAATGGTGGACGGACTGGGTCTGGATGCACAACACAGTCAGGCAGGCAGCCAGGGATGATTTAATTTCACAGCCCTCACTCACTGACCACCAGCTCGTAACACCGCATGTTGACAGACTGAGACACTGCACAATCCAGTCCAGGCTCGGCTCTTCGTCCTCCCGTCTCCTCTCTGCCTGAGGGCGGCTGTGTCCACACCGAACTCGGTACTGTCCGACACACAGCTCAGCAAAGCGGCGCCTCGTCACAGTGACAGGCTCAGCACACACGTGTCGCCAGTCCCTGTCAATCCATCTGCGCTACACACACCACTGCCCCTCCGGCTGCCATGTGCTGCCATGATGATGTGCCTCCCTCCTGCTCTCGCCCGGCGCTCCTGCCCATCTGAAAGCGTGGCGCCGGCGTCACGTGACACAGCAGTGAACTTCCGGATTTTCCTCCCTTCATTCAGCACGCTGCGGCTGATCGGCTGGGAAATATTAGGGGCGCAAATTTTGAAATTTGCACCCCTTAAAGCTCGTAAAAAAAATCGCGCCTGGGGCCACCGCCCCGTTGCCCCCCTCCCACGCTACGCCACTGGTAAGTAGTCAATGTAATAGAGCAGCAGGAAATGCTGGCAGAATGCTTGGTTGTGTAGGGAGAAGTATTAGCAGTAGGAAAAGGGAAGTGCTCATGCCACTGTACAGAGCACTGGTGAGACCTCACTTGGAGTACTGTGTGCAGTACTGGAGACCGTATCTCCAGAAGGATATAGACCTCTTAGAGAGAGTTCAGAGAAGGGCTACTAAAATGGTGTACGGCTTGAAGGAGAAAAGTTACCAGGAAAGGCTTAATGATCTTAACATGTACAGCTTGGAAAAAAGACGAGACAGAGGAGATATGATAGAAACATTTAAATACGTAAAGGGAATCCACAAGGTAGAGGAAGGGAGTATATTTAAAAGGAAACAAAGTAGCAAAACAAGAGGACATAGTCTTAGATTAGAGGGGCAAAGGTTTAAAAGTAACATCAGGAAGCATTATTTTACTGAGAGTGTGGTGGATACATGGAACAGTCTTCCAGTTGAAGTGGTAGAGGCCAAAACAGTAATTGAATTTAAGCAAGCATGGGATAGGCATAAGGCTATCCTAAACAAAAGATAAATCCAGGTAAAGTATCCATGTAATTGGGCAGACTAGATGGGCCGAAAGGTTCTTATCTGCCGACATTTTTCTATGTTTCTATGATATTTTGAGCAATTTGCTTCCTTTTTGGACTGGGTGGTCCACTGTCGGGCAGGTACTACAGCTGTTGTTCACTACTTGGATGACTTTCTGTTTGTGGGTCCAGCTGATTCCCCGGTATGTGGTGACGCCTTTCAGGTTTTTCGGACTGTTGCGGCAGAGTTTGGGGTGGACTTGGCTGTTTGGCACTCATTTTTAGTGTCCTATAATGGCCGCACTTACTGGCAGCGAGCGGAAGCCAATAATCAGTCCCTTGAACTGTTTACGGATTCGGCTGGTTCTCACGGTTTTGGGGCTTACTTTCAAGGTGAGTGGTGTGCTCAGGCTTGGCCTCCATCTTGGGGCGCTTTGGGACTTCTGCGCAATCTCACCTTTCTGGAGCTATTTCTAATGGTGGTAGCCCTGGAGCTGTAGGGAGAGCGTTTGGCTCACCACCGGGTGGTTATCTGGACTGACAATATGAGCGTGGTTCATGCGGTCAACCACTCTTCGTCCAGTTCACCCCGGTGTTGACTTTTTGCGCCGCATGGTACTGCGTTGCCTCGACTATAATATCTGGTTTCGGGCGAGGCATGTGCCGGGTGTGGATAATGTCATTGCTGACGATCTCTCCCGGTTCCAGTGGGACCATTTTTGGCAGGTGGCTCCGGAGGCTTCGAGGACTGCGACCCCTTTCCCCCCTGGCCTTTGGACCCTCGCTTCGCTGGATTGATGTGGTTGGTGGATCGTTCACTGTCTCCAGCCACGTGGCGAGCAGATGTTCAGGTCTGGCGGGCTTGGGTGAGGGTGGCGGTGGGCTCCCAAGGTTGGATCACTGATGAAGACCGTCGGTGGTCCACATGGGAATATTTCAATGCGCTGCTGAGTAAGGGTAGGTCGGGGTCGGCTGCGGCCAAGACTATGTCGGCACTGTCCTTTCTTTGTCAGGTGGTGGGCTGGAAGGATCTGGGACGGGATTTCCTTCTGCGCCGGGTTGTTGCAGGATAAAAGAAAGGCGTTTTGCCAGATGCTCGTCGACCAGTAACGGAAGATTTGTTTTTAGGGTTGCTCGGGGTCCTAGGGCGGGTTTGTTTTTCGGTTTTTGAGACTCTTTTATTCCACGTAGCGTTTGCTTTTTGTTTTTATGGGGCGCTGCGAGTGGGTGAGTTAGTGGCAGCTTCTTCTGGCGTCCACTCCAGTTTGCGTTTTGACCACGTTTCGGTGTTCGAGGGGAGTGTTCAGTTGTTTCTTGCTTCATCGAAGACGGACCGAGTGGGCCGGGGATGTCATGTCACATTAGGAGTTGTTTCAGGGTTTGGTTGTCCTGTTGCGTTGACATCTCGGTATCTAGCCGTCCGGCCGCCTCTGCGGGAGTCTTTTCTCATTCACGGTTCAGGGGCCCCGCTCACCAGATATAAATTTGCGGCGGTTTTCAAGCGTAGCCTTCGCGTGCTGGGCCGTGATCCGGCTCAGTTCGCGACGCATTCGTTTCGCACAGGAGCCGCAACGACGGCTGCGACTGCGGGCGCGTCAGATGAGATGCTGCGTTGCCTTGGGAGATGGCGGTCGGAGCGCTTCCGTTCCTACGTTCATCCTAATCTTTTGTAATACTTGCAGGTCGTTCTCCCCGGGTGGTGTGGCTCCTGGGCCATTCTTTTGTTCATTGGGCAGCAAGGCGGGCGGAGGCGCGGTCCTTTGGAAGGAACCTGGGATTTCCAACGGATGTGGTAAACATACGGTGGTTGGGTATTCGGGGCTTGCGATGGCCTCAGGTTTATAGGGAATGTTTGTTGTCTCGTAAGGTCCCTCGAGGGATTATTTTGATTATACATGCGGGGGGCAACGAGATGGGTGCGATGCGTTCGGTGGATTTAATCATGGCCTTTAAGATGGATTTGGCGCTGTTTGGCACTATTTGAAGGCGTGTCGTTAGTTTGGTCCGAGATCGTCTCTCGCCCATGTTGGGACGACTTTGCCGCTCCCAGGGCTTTAGAAAAGGCACGCAGGAGGGTTAACAGAGAAGTGTCACAATTTGTTGAGCGGCTGGGGGGCCTTTCAGTACATCATCGGGAGCTCGAGGGCGACAATCGGAACCACATAAGAGCGGACGGGGTTCATCTCAACGACATAGGGTTGGATATTTTCTTAACGGGTTTGGAGAGCGGTATTGAGCATGCGCTGGCTGCGGTGGGGCGCAGGGGCAGCCATTGAAGGGGGCAGCCCCTGGCGTGGCGGGGTGTTTCCTTGCCAGCTGCAATTCAGGTTTTGTAAGCCGCCTACGGGTGGGCCTTGGGGAGAGGAGCTCCGTTTGATTGGGGGGCAAGTGGGGTGACGAGCTTGTGGTAACGGATGGGGGAACTGCCTACCGCGGGAAATGCGGTAGGGTCAGAAATTAAGCAAGGAGCACCGCAGGTATACTGGTATGAATTTCCTTAATAAAGCTGTGGCCTTTGCCCTTTTCCAGATATTTGTCTCCATGTGTCTTATTTGGGAAGGGGCAGGGGAATGGTTGGGAGGTCACAGGTTTAAGCAGTCATGCCTCCTAATCCAAGGCAATGTATGGGAGACTCAACTGCACAGGTGTCTGTATGAACATGATTAAAGCACCTTTTTAAGCAGGTCCATGAAATAGTGGGCTGGAAGGGGGTATGGTTTGAGCAAGAGAAGTAAATATTACATGTCCAGTTTTCAGTTATTTTCAAAACACTGCACGCAAACAATTATGTGCAATGTACGAACATGTATACAAAGGAAATAAAAAAATATACAGGTCAGGGTATGAATATAGATAAAATCTATGGCAAACAAGTGCAACAAACTAGATTTGTTTTAAAAAGAGGACTCAATAAAAACGGCACAAGGGCAGAAAGAAAATGGGTTTTAATGTACTGCCTGACCCCCCAAAAAAATGCTCTTCAAGATAGAGGTGGCCTGTAAATAATGTATCCAAACAGGAGGTTTCTGTTCTATCCTGCAAGGTAACATCACTGCTCTGCATGGAGAGAGCCTGTGGAGACATGGGTTCGATCCCAGTGAGAAACCTCTCCAGTAAGTGTCCTTGGGCAAGACACTTAACGGTACACACTCGCCACCCAGGACATACTTGAAAACTAGAGAAATCTCAATGTATCCTTCCTGGTAAAATCCTTTCTCAAAAAAAAAAAATCATCAAAGATGATCGATAGCTAGTAGAGATTATTCACTGAACAATGAATTGGTGCAAATTTAAAAAACTCATCAGTGATCGTGATTTACTAATTTCCTGGTTGGTTCCCCCCCCCCCCCGCCAACTAGAGATCCCAGGTCAGCCATATTTTTCTGGACACATAATTTAATCATACTTATGGGCAGTGCATGAAAAATGCTAACCCTCTGCATGTAGAATCCACATGCTGCAGGTAATAAGTCGGCGTCCCAGGTGACCTGCCTTGGTTTCCTTCCTTCAGCATATGAATTTACATGTTGCCGGTCAGCACTTTGCCCTGTGCTCCCCTCTACGTGTAATGGTAAAATGTGTCCAGGAAAACATGACCGACCTGGCAAACATACCCCCAGCTCGCCGCATAGTTTTTAAATATTCTGCTATCATTCACTGGGCATTAAATGTAGTGCATTAATACGGAATTGCACATTTTACTATAGGCCCAAATAATCTGCATTAAATACCCAATAATATTAGACTGTATGGCACACTATGCAGTCTCCTCAACCATATGTATGCCAAGTAGGGTTGCCATTGTAGGTAGTTTTTCCAGGACGCGTAGAACATCAATATTATAATCGACAGCACATTAAAGAGCTCCTCTGCCATGTGTAGAATCAGGGGTGGCCTTGGTTCTTTAAGCGCATTGTGCAAAGAATTTTCTCAGCGCTACTACCTGGTTACCCCTTTGTTCACGCCTCATACCGAGTCCCCACCACGTAAAACATCCCGCACTTAACTCCAAAAACCAATTATAAAGCTTTTTTAAAAATGCGTGTATTACTGAAAGTGCAAATAAGTAATTCTTATAATATACTAGGTTTTTTTAACGCTTTAAATACTGACTGAGACACAGAGGCGCTGACAGACCCTAACCGTCTGGTAGATGCTGACAGAGACCCAGAAGCAAATGCTGGAGTTACACTCATTGGCTGATGTACTTTGGCCAATCACAGAAAGCTCTTCTCTGATACGCCAATTTTGTATACATGGCCAAATTACAACAAATCAGAAGTGAAAGAAAACCTGATGCTGTCCTATAGCATGATATGTGTCCTCTAAATTATTTCCCTGTCTTACTGTTCCATGCATACCAACCACCATAGAGTGTCCTAAATGGTTTCCGTGTAAATGGGTATGCCAGTATCCAATTCCAGCCTGGGTTTTTTTTTTCCTTTCTTCTTCAACCATTGACACATAATGTTCTACAATTCATACATCCAAGAAGTTCTTCACGAACCTCCGAGTCCGAATTGGCCCGGAATTGCATCGGACATTGAATTTCACCGTTCGGAGCAATTTGTCAGTCTATCAATTCACCAGGTACAGGCCAATTGACAGCGAAATATAGTGCAATTTGGCAGCACTGAAATTGTCCCATAGACTATCATGTCTCATTCCCAGAACACTGAATTGCACCTACATTCTTGCAAAATGCCCTAATTATAAGTGTTTCAATTCGATAGGTTTAAACGGGTGTAACCCATAAGTTTCAATGTTACCAATATTTATATTTTACAAAAACATATTGTTCTTTTAGAACACCTTTTTGTTTATTTTTGGTTTATTTTTTTTAAAAACTTTTTAAAAAAATAATAATTCTGTAACAGACTTTTTGTTAACCTCCCTAACGGTGTTCCCGAGTGTGGCTTGGGGTTAATTTCCCTGCTGAAAGTGGTAACCCTTAGCCACACTCGGGTTGGATACATACCTTTGCCTTCGTGCCCTTTCTGACCTCCCGCAATCCTCCGTGCGATCGCGGCGTCCTGGTTTCCTTCTCACAAGAAGGGAAGCAGGACACCGCGATTAACCGGAGGTGACAGCGAGGGAGCGCAGGGACAGGTATGTATCAGCCATAGTGTGGCTCGGGGTTATCGCTTTCAGCATAGGAATTTAACCCCGAGCCACACTCGGTACAATTTTTTTTTTTTATCCCACCTAGTGGTATTCCCAATTCTGACATGTATATAAAATATGTCTGAATCGTACCGCCAGGGAGTTTAAAGGACTTTTGTTATTATTTGGACACATTGATTTATACTCCCTATTAGGAGAATAAGAATATATTTTTTTTCTCAGTTCAGTGGAATTCACTGATGGCAGTTTTCGTTGACGTCTGATAACTACTTCAAGTCCAATTTCGTCAAAATACAATGACATTCGCTAAATAGTGAATTCACCGTTTTTTGGGCGAAATGGACTTACCGAAATGCCGCAAATTGAAACAAAAAGCACCGAATTACACACAATTCTGGTGCTTTGCGAATAGACCCTCCAGTGTTTTAAAAGCCATGGCGATTTGCTCGAACAACGAATGGACTGGTGTAATTAATTGTAGATAGTTCCCTTTCAAAATCTATATATATTTTTCCGCCCCTGTCATTACCATACATCACATTTTTAAACGACTAATTCTTATGGGGCTCCTTTTTGATATGATTTATCCTTTAAACTTTGCCTTCCTTTCAGCTGGTTTAAGGATGTGAGGAAGGATCTGTTTCTGAAGAGCATCGTGACAGATCCCATGATACAAATGGCTGTCTGCTGAAAGCATGTGTGTGCTAATAGGTCAATATCACATTGGACGTGGCACACCTGCTCTGCTGACCTTACAAATTACAAACACATTTCCTCTCTTTGCCAGACCGGGATATGAACTCAAGGTCATTAATAGGATTAAGTGGAGAGGTTTGGGATAACTCCATAGGAGCCACTTTCTCAGTGGAGGGCTACCACCGTACAGGGGTTAGGTGCCAAAATAATAAGTGTGGGACCCCCAAAATGTGTGGCCCCATTAAGAATTGTCATTGCGCTCTTCAATTCCCATACACTGTGATGGGGTTCGTAAATCAGCCAAGGAAGAAATGGAATAATGCATATCCCTTGTCACCTAAAAATAAAACCGAACAAAACCACACAAAACAAAATCAAAAACCATTCCCTATAAAGGTGGGGGGGGGATTCAGAGGGAAGTTACTGAGGAGCCAGCCCTGTGGCATTTGTCCTTGTCCAAAGAGGGAGGGTGGACACTGGACAGGTGGACTGCTCCAAACTCTTGGTATCATGGAAGGAGCCAAGGTTTCCAGCCCTGTTACTCGTGATGCGCTGATTGGCATCACATACAATTTGGACATTCAAGGAACGGAAAGGTTTCTGATTCTTGAATAAATCTTACTTGTATGTGGGCCTCCGAAGAGCAACATGGATGCAGTCAATTGTCTCAAGGACCTTTTCGGAAAACCTTGCTACTTTGAAAAATACAAATCTTTACCTTCCTCCACGAGGCCATGTCGGTGGGGGAAATGCATGAATTCCTTCCTGACAATGTAAGTCACCTTCAAAAAGGTAGGCTGGCTGATGCTGACCTCATCCCCACAATCCTTTTTTTTTTTTTTTGCAAAATGGTACAAGATCGTTATCCACTTCGCAAGCCCAGGGATAGCATGACTCCTTTCAGTCAGAGGCTCCAGAACCTGACTGATGCGCTGGTATAAAGCCAGGATGGCCTCGAGACAGCCAAAACATCCTGAGGATTCATCAGATAGTCTTTTTTTCAGAAATCCCTTGACCAGTGATCCTAGAAGGATTAGCCAGTTCTCAATGGTCATCTCCTGATGCTGCTAGTGCCTCTCTCCTGCTGCGGGCCAAATCAGCCAGGCCATCCACAGCGTGCTGCAGCCAGATTGCTGGAATGGCCAGCAATTGTTGAGTAGATTGAGAACATCCCTATTATGGCCACTGGACAGAAAGAAGGGATTAATTTTTTCAAATTCGTCACTTGTTACTACTTCCTCTAATTTCACATATTACCTTCACCTGTTTAATCCTGTCAATTTGAAATAATCAAAATCCGGTGATTTCGCTGCAATTCGGTGTTTTGTGAAAAGAAAAAGACAAATCATTAGTTCTCTATGGGACAATATCGGTGCTACCGTATTGCATCGTATTTCATTGCCAATTCGCCTGTATTTCGCAAAAATACTGGTTGCTGAATAGATAAATTGCCCCCAAAATTTTGGTGAATAACCCTCTTAATTCCTTCTCTCACTCTATTGGGAAAAATTTGGGTGTGATTTGGATCTTAACACTTTCAGTGCCAAGCTGTTTTGTTGGGGTGAAAACAATCTAACAAAGGATGCTTAGCTAACACTTAATTGTGGTCAGGGTTTCATGGTAGCAAAGTCTGTTGATTGTTGGCTTGGAATTTACTCAAAAGGTCTGCCTGTAATAGAGAACATCCTGCTAGTATAAGCGATAGTCTGGAATAAAGAGGGAGGGTGGATAGGGTGTTCGCAGCTGCCAATGATGCTGAGCTCTTTAGGGATTGAGGTAAGTATTTAAATTGGCAACTAACCTCTCCCACAACTCAAGGCCTTCAGCCTTTACATATGTAGAGTAAATTATGCAATTTTGCTTAAATATTAATTATTGTCTTTTTTGTAATTTTTTTTAATGTATTTGCTTATCCTTTACAGACATGTTGCTGGGATGACCGGTAAACTATGGAATAACCACAGTGTTTGCCGCTATTGTAACATTGTTAAACGCCGTTCCTTTCTGAATGACCACCTGTGAGAATTACAAGCTTCTTTCATGGCTTTAAATAAAACAGGTAATATTTATTTTCTTACGTATTTTCTATAGTTAATCTAATATCTCCATGTGCAAAGAATGAAGTATCTATACTTTGATGTTTATGATCATTGTCGCTATACACCAAATGGGTGGAACTACCCCCAAACCACCCTCAAATGTATACAAAAGCAGAAAATCAATGGTGAAGCGAACTCGTGATATACAGTATATCAATGATGAAATCGCTCACATTCAAGGAAGGCTTTCAAGGCTTTTTATATTTATTTTGATTTTAAGATTTTGGTAAAATGTTTTTTGAAGAGCACCGTTTGGAATATCATTTTCCATTTGGAGACAAAAACAAAGGTTTTTTTGGGTTATGCCCACTAATTATAACCTTAGGTCTACACAACAGAGCCTGATATATAGGCTCTGGAGAATGTAACTATGTATGAATATCCCACTTAATCTAAGAATTTATTGCAGCATGAATCATCTATGCTCTATTGTGTTTTGTGCTTTTTTTTCCCCAGAGGAGGACCGAGAGCCCGATTCTGGGAGAGTGGTGGTTGTTTAGGTGGACCCAAAAGCTCCCTAAGGCGCTACTATAGAGAGTCTATAGCTCCCTAAAATGTGAGTACAAATCTACCATTTGGATAGATACATACCTGTATATTGTGTGTTACATGTTTTTGAGATTAAGGACGTCCTCTATAAAGGACGCGCCAGGAAGAATCCTCCATGTATAGGAATATAGAATTCCTTGAATGTGAACTATTTCATCTTGATATATATCACGGGTGTGCTTCACCATTGATTTTCATCTTCTCTAGATATTCTTGACTTATTGTCAGGTGCTGGCACTTCCTGAGTCACTAGCCACGGTCTCCTCTCCTGGAGAGCTTTGAGTGGCCAACACATGCCAACCACTCCCTCGGCATATAGAAGATGACCAGTCCCACTAGTAACGTTAGGAATTTGGGTTTTCACTTAGTGCTGGGAGGACAGTTGCGATGTGTCGTGCCATGGGATGGAGCTCATGCAACGTACTGGAGGAATGGTTCCCTGTACTCTAGAATCTTTATTACCCATCATTGGTGGGGATAGTTAAGTGAGGGTGGTTGAGGCAAGAGGAATGGGAGGAGCTACATTTAAGTTTAAACTTCTCCCTCCAAGGTAAGGATACTCAGGTGTTCTGTGCTCTTTTTTGGCCTCGTTTCCAGTGTTCTAGTGCTTATACTTGCTGTGTCCTGGGTTGACCATTCTTCCCTACTGCCTGCTGTGAACCTCAACTGCCTCCATGTATGCGCCTTTGATCTTCCACTAAACTCATTGCTGCCGGTATCGACCTCTCAGGTACTACACCCTGAGCTCCTACTCCTGTATTCACATGGCACATATATGAGGTTATTCAGGAAGAGCCGGTATTGCAAATACTGTCAAATTGCTGTTTTCTCAATGGTGCCAAACAATTGCACCGCAATTACAAAAAAAAAAATCTCCACAGGAGAAACTTCATTGTGAAGTGTCGACAACCTTGATTGTATCACCGTTAAGGAGGTGGCTGCCTCTGCGTGTAAAGACGAGGAACCCCTGTTCCTTCACAGCAACCTATGAAAGTTCATGCCAGTCTATTAACCTGCTCATTATTATTCTGTAATCATTCCGTTTAAATGGGACTACTATTCGGAAATCCCTGTTGCCTATACAAGCTGGAAAACATTTTTACATGAATCACAAATAATTCTCTTCGGCATTGCATTGTCACGATGACCATTATCCATGTAATTGGGCAGACTAGATGGGCCGAAAGGTTCTTATTTGCCGACATTTTTCTATGTTTCTATTATCCCTTTGGTCCTCTCTAAACCGTGTTAGTTCAGATGCCAAAATCAACAGAGTATAGTAAGCATGCTGCTTCCTTTTTTATTGGACTAACGTTACATTTAGGCTGGCGTCAGACGAGCGCGCTATGTTCGCCCGTACTGACGTGCTTACCGGCGTCCGTCGCAGCGTTGTGACTTGTGCAGTACAAACAAAACCACATTATAAAACACATGCTGCTGTTTTTAAGTAATTACATTTAAAAGGAAAAATAAATTTAGGTTTAGGTTTTCTTTTACCCTTTATTTATGTAGCGCCACAAATTCCGCAGCACTTTACAAGATCAGTGTACAAGGAGTTGATACATTAGAATACCCCACATGGATGATATGACCTGATTAAGATGGACTCTGTTCCCAAGGTGATTTACAAGCTATGAGATGCACAAGTATTTTGGGAGGTAAGCACATCCATATCATTAGGCGTCTTACATAAGGACACTTGCTGGTGGAGTCTTCTGAGTGGGATCAGGTCATCTTTCCATGATTGTAGAGCAGCGACCTGGTGGTTAGGTTGAACACGCTTCTTTTAAAGTTGAGACTTTCTTCTAACAGTTGTATTGGAGGGATGCGCTGAACGAGTTTTGACTTACTTCTACACAGTCAAAGGGTAGACATGTTACCACTGGACTCCACAGCCGATATTGTGTGGTAGGCAAGTATGTACCAATAGGTGTCTTGCCCAAGGACACTTACTGGAGAGGTGCTCTGGCTGGGACTCGAACTTGGGTGTCCACGAGTATAGAGCAGTGATGTTACCCCTACTCCATCCAGCCGGTATCTCCTGTTTCCATTTTGTGGATTTTTACCATGAAGTAACACTAACCAAAATCTGAAGAAAATCTTACTTTGTGGCTGTGCTTTAACAGTGAGGTGGAGGAGTGAATGTTTAGATAAGGCAGCAGGACGTGTATTGTGTTGTTCAGGCTACTCCAGATAAGGGCTGGCAGCTGAATGCGAGATAACAGGGAGCTTAAAATACTTTTTCTAATCTACACTCTGGTGATGTCCTTTGAATACATTCCACACAATACAAGAATGTGAATCAGTGAGAGACCCATAGACTCCATTATATGGTCAATGCCACACAGTGAGGACCACGGGATGTAAAGATACAGGAGGGGGGGCAGTTTACTACAGAAAAGATCACACAATGGATGCACCCAGTGACACATATTCACAGACTACATTTTCTTAATGAAACAAAGCACATGTAAAATATCAGCAACATAAAATAAACACAATAAAGCCATTTCATTTTTTTGGGTGGTAGTTTCCCTTTACATTTGAGTGCAGTCACTCCCGGAAAGATGGATACACATCTGAAATATAGAAATATTTCATCCAAAGATTCTTCTGATGGCATGTATTACTCGGTCTCCAATTTCACAGAAGCGACTTCTGCTATATTTAGTAAAAGTGTATCCGATCATAAATTTTTTTCAGATCTTAAATTCTGTAGTTTCCCAGAGACCAAGATTCTATGGAACCTGAAACCTTCAATTCTGTCCATCACCAATCAGATATAGGTGGGGTTTTAAAGTCTTGATTTACTTCAGCCATGGATGGTCCAAAGCAGACATGAATACACCTGACAATATTGACTATTTGCCACCAACAGGGACGAAATGCTTACAATGGAATAACACCAAATAAAGGTATCCATATATAATGAGGCAAGGATGAAAACAGATGGGTAGGCTGGTAAACACAAACAGACGGACACATTCATACTTGGACTCTTGCTGTCAGTTGCTTTTGGCAAGAGTTTTTGGGTGTGCAGGCTGGAGGATTAGGATACAGGTAAATGGTGCCAGATCAAGCACACAGACACACATAAGCAGCTGTGCTGTGCAGTCCTGTCCTACTGCTCCCACACTGGAGGTTTCACACAGTCTGTTGTTCAGCAGATGTTCCACGATAGAGGAAAAGCAGCACGTCTGGGATTTATATCACTCTGCAGGTAGTGGAATGGTAGCAGCTGTAGGATATCACAAATAATTAAAAAATAAACAATGCTGAAAATGTAGGTAGATCTCAATCGCTTTTCTCTTTTTGATTATTTGAATATAATAACAGTAATTTTAATGTCGCACTCAAAAAATATTATTTCCAATAGTTTTGCATTCACAGAGCATCAGCACACTACTACATATTTTTTATTTTAATGGCAAGGACGAAAATGTGATGTCAAGGGTTGAGGTGGATTGAGACCAACCATAAATCCTCACACTTTTTGACTTCCTCCGCTCCAGTCTTTCTCTTTCTGAAAAGTATTTTACCAGGAAGGATACATAGAGATTTCTCTCGTTTTCAAGTATGTTCTGGGTAGGGGAGTTTGTACTGTTGGGTGTCTTGCCCAAGGACACTTACTGGAGAGGTGCTCTTGCCGGGATTCGGACCTGTGTCTCCACAGTTCTAGAGCAGTGATGTTACCTCTACTCCATCTTTTTTGATTAAAACTGTTGAAGCAGCCCCTTGATAACTTTCTCAACATATTGTATTCATTTTCCAGTCCACTTTTATCTTCCTTTTCTGGTTTCTTCAAGTCTATTCTTCTTTGCAATTGTATGTTGTCCCATCTTTTAAGTTTCATTCAGGGTATCAACTTGGAGGTGGACTGACCTTTTGAGCAGTCGAGCAATGTCCGAGGGGCCCCGTAAGGGTCCCCTTAAAGTTTTTTCAGGTTTTCCCTTTGGAATGGGCCCCTCACCACTTGTATGTGGGCAGACATAATGTGGGCCCCATGATCTCATCGTACCAGTGGGCCCAATGAGTTGTCGGCCCACCCCGACATCAGCTCCTTTGCCAGGCTAAGCCTTCTTGGATGTACATTGTAATAACCCATTTTCTTTGGCATAAAATGAGGAAAGAGAATGTTTTCAGTTTCCTCTATTACCCCCTTCTACATGTTGATGGGTGTTAGCCCCATCTTCCACCCTTTAGAGTTAGCATTCTTTGTGCTTCATCTATCCTGTTCTTCCATATGTTTCCTTTATGACAATGTCTCCTATCTTCTCTTTTTTTTTGCTTTTTTTTATAGTACGTGTCCTTTATTATCAAAATATTGTCTTCATACTAATCTCTCATATCCATCCAGTCTTAGTCTTCAATATCCTTTGTTTTATTATTATAACAAAAAATTGTGGGGAACAGACACTAGAGCAAAAGTGGAAAATATAACCCCGTTGCCCAAAGCACCAAAAGTGCGGTCCCAATCCGCACCAATTCAACAAGAAAAAGAAAAAACGGTGATCGGCGTGTCCGCGTACGCGGTCTAGGGGAAATATCTAATAATACAAAGAGATATCTGATAATACAAAAAGGTACCATACAATATTGATGACTGTATGAGCTGATTGAAAGTTCATGAAAAAGTTCCTAGGACAAAGGAAAAATATAATAGTGAAGTCCAGTCATGACAACAAATAAGGGAATGAAGGGGGGGAGATGAATCCACTCACACTCTCCAGAGCCTCATTAGGCTCGATCACTTCGCCTGTGGGTGTTTACGTGGCTCACCCAATAGCTCTCAAGGGTAGACTCGTCTTACGGCCTTGATGTCCTTTCAGGATCCTGGATCGTCCGTAGGTTCTCCAATATTTGGATGCCAATAACCTTCAATAGCTGACTCCTCTCAGGTCTTGGTATTCCTTTAGGGTCCTGGATATTTTACAGGTCATATCCTATAATAACTTATAGGAATCTGCCTTTGTTTTATTATTGCAAACCTCCTAAACCTTCATCTTTCGATGAAATTATCTTTTTCTTTTCCCAACTCTAAAATTGCAAGCTTTGTCTATTCTATCCCTGTATGCATGTCCATGTCTCACATGCTTGATTGTGTAGCGCCTTTCTCAATGCTTTGCATGTCTATCTCATCTCCTTTACCACACCTAATGCACCATTCCTTTATAGTAAGTATATAGATCCTGCCAATGCTAACCATGTTGCCCACATGGCTGTCTCATGCTGAAATGGGCTCTGGAATGCTATACGTTTTTGTCCATGTATAATTGGCACTTCTCAATCTTCATTGATTAGCCAATTGGAGAAGGAAGCTGTCACATATCCTAAACATTTAAAATTTATATATAAATGTGAGATATAAATACATTATTTTTAGCTATGACATGTGTAACTTGGTTTGGACCTATTTGGACCTGCTTCTGCCATGGCAGCACCCAGTGTGAGTTGTGGTGTTCAGGGGCCCATGTTCAGGATTAAAAGCTTAAAGTGCAGGAGATACCACTCACACAACATTTATAATGACTGAAGGTGAGAACACCACAAGGCTAGGCAGAGACTCCTGCACAGCACAACCACAAGGAACCCGAATACTGACAGCCCAGTCTTTAGAGTAGCCGGATCTGAGCTAATAGAAAATTCCACAGGGCCATGCAGAGTTACAGAATATAAACAGTACATACAAGAAAGCAGTCAGTACGGTATGGGTTAACAGAAAATCGTGGTCATAGAATAGCCAGGGATCAGAACACCAGAGAGGGACGTCCGACCAAACCATGACTTTACGTTACGGGAACAGGCACAGGCCTACCTAGAGGAAAGGGAGCTGAAGAGGTAGAATGAAAAAAGAAGCTGCAAGAAATAGTAGAAAGGGGCTAACTTGGTGCAGACATCATTCTCACTAGACGGACAACACTACTTTCAATATAGAAACCCAAGTGGAAATTGGTGAGCAACACTAAATTCTTCTAGACGAAAACCTCTGACATGACTACAGGGGTTTCCTCCAGGGATGAGGATTTGTCCTTGCTCCTCAACAACATAGAAATAATTCATAAGATGACTCATGGGAAGCTACACCATGCTGAGATGGCATAATAACCAAACTGCATTTAGTGATACACAATACATAATATGTGGTTAAAAAATAGATATTGTTTTACTTTAGGAAATCGGTGTAATTGCTATGAGATAAATATGATACACTGCTATACTTAAGGGGCTGAAAAATGTCATGCATAAAACGATAGTCCACTTTTTAAAATCAGTGCTTGAGAAAGTGACACCTTTTTTATGCTTGAAACTTCCTTGACCCATATAACGTTGAATATATGCTATTCTACAGAGTTTATTACGAGTGAATAAGCCATACGTTACATAATGCATCCATCTTTATTGTAAAAACAAATTAAACAGCAGAGGTGTGCATTCATTACGTAACGAATATCAATTCATTAATTCGTATTTTGGAAGTACTTCCGAAATAACGAACTGATTTCATCCGAATTGAAACGGTATATAACGAATTTTGATTTGTTATGCTGTTTTAACGAGAGTATCATTGTTTAAATGATTCCTGAGCAGGATTTGAATAGTTGGGGTTTTATTTAGTGATCCCAAATTTGAATTTGATATAAACTATCGAATCTAACTAAACCGAACGGCATTATGAAACGAATCAGATTCGTTTGAGTGTTACACAAAGCACCTTGTCCCTGTAAATTGGCCTGTGGTGCTGAATCTATTGTCAGCAGCACAAGCCAATGGACAGCTCAACATTCAACCCTAGCTTGCCTTTTAACAGCAGGATTGATTAATTGGGGTTTTATTTAGTTACCCGAAATTCAAATCGATATCAATTTACAATGGCGTTTTTAGTGACCGATTTATAACAAACAAAATGAAATAACGAAAACTGGATTAATTTGAAACGAGTTTTCCAGCAGTGTACACCTCTATTAAACAGGTCTGCAAATTTGAGGGTCATAAACTTTTTCAAAATTGATGGTTTCATATGAATTTGGGGTGCTGAATGCAAAAATCACCTTGTGTGCCACATCACATACAGTTTTTTTCACAACTGACTGACATTTTTATGGTGAATTATGAGACTGAGTGTAATTGGGGCAAAATTACCATATGTAACCTATTTCTCTGCTTAGTTGAATACATTTATGTACAAGAAATATACAAGTTGGTTATTTGGACTTTCAACACATCCACGGCAAGCTGTTTCACAACTGACCACAGTATGCAGTAGACAAGTCTCATTTTTCAGAATCCTACAAAGCGAAAGAAAAGGGTGAATGTACCAGGAGTTATTCAGAAAGGACCAAAATTTTGGCGCTTTCTCGTTGGGCGCACTACGATGCACTTCAGGTATTCCAGTTCACTGACCAAGTGGTGAATTCGCTATTCACCGCAGGGTCCCCCGATGGGCGGTGAACGTGACTCCTTTGAATGTGAAGCCTTTGGTCAGCCCAACCGAATGCCACCGACACCAGCCAATCACACTGCTGAAAATGCCGCCAAAGAACAGCGCCGAACTTACCGAAAAAAACCCAGAATTCTGCTATTCTTTAAAAGGTGTTTAAAACAATCACAATGCAAGAACATACGTGGAAATAAGTTAAAGGTCTCTTACAGAATAAAAAAAATGGGAATCTAAAATTTTGACTAAAAAAATACTAAAATTCCAGAAAATAAAGGCTTTTTTTGCTGAAAAATGAAAATAATAATAAACGGTTGAATACAAAGAAGTTAGAAAACTATACCATTTTTTTTTTTATCAAATCCTATGGGATTCACCTGTGTAAACCTGCCGAATTGAATCACTGAAAATCTGGATATTTCCCTGACACTTTGGTGCAGTTCGGCGTTCTCTGAATAGATTAACCATTTCTTCTCTATGGGACAATTTAGCTGCTGCCAAAGATCGCCGAATTGCGGCGAACTGCACCATATTTCACCATTAATTCACCTGTATTTGATGTATTGACAGCTTTCTAAATAGACAAACTGCCAGTAAATTGCACCATACGGTGAAATTCACTGTTCAGTGCCCTTTGGTGGCAGGTTTGGCGCTCTTTGAATAATCCTTCACATCTTTGGACAGATCCCTTGTTCATCATGGCAAATCGAAATCCTGATGGGAATGGAATTGACCAGCTTCTCTTCCAGCTCCTGTTTTGAAGCTGGGGTTGAAGAAAATGAAATGTTTCGATAGTCAATAAATCCTTGATTGTGCAGTTTGTTTATTACTTAGTCCTATTTCATATCATGGTTTATCGTTGTGGCAGTTAATTTTGTGATTCGAATTAAATCGACTCCGAAAACTAATACCCAAGGCTATGAGCAAAGAATTTTGTTAAAATAATTTATGGCAACATCGTTTTATTGCGATTTTTACTGTAGTGTAGATATACTTACAGGTTTATGTGTTGAGCAGAATTTCCAATATGTATTTGGATTGCAAAAAACACAAGATACAGTGCAACCCTCAAATGATACAGAAACTTTCACAAGGTACTGGTTTTCCACTGGTACTGCTTGTGATGTGCTGTTAATTCACAGAAAAACCTAGAAAAATAATTAGTGTGTGGTATATTGAGGGCTTAAGACCTATAACTGAAATTCCTTATGAACATGCACTCCCATTTTATTGAGCTCAGTTTGGCTCTCTTGATTGTGTCTTTTTTTTAAAAAAAAAAAAAATTATTAAACTTTATTTATCCAGACACAAAGTACATTCTCAAGGGTGTGCACTTTTTATGGGGTTATTTATACAAGATATCCCACTAAATCTGTCCCATAGAGCCGAAAGAGTTTTATGGAGGGAGCAACAAATATGTGACATAACATGTTTAGCTAAGTTGCACACTGGTTATGGTGATAACCCCCTACAACTGAAATCCTTGGATTTTTTATTTTTTTTATTTTTTATATTTAAAGTTTTTTATTTTGCAATAAATCAGCAGTACGTCATACTATAAAATAATAAGTGGTCTCTGAAGGCCAAACAATAAAACACAGCAAGCAACTATATTCACATAGGGCCGAAAATATCATCCGAAGAACAGCTAATAATAACAAAATAGAAAAGTCATCAAAGGATAGCGAAATATTGACAACATCCCCGAATGGGGGGTCTCAAAGTAGGAAAACTCTGCATGTGAGTCATCGGGGGGTATCAAGCCGAGATCAAAAATGAGGGAGAGTCTCAGTCCAGGACATGAGGCGAGGTACCTCAGCCCGTGTCCATAAACGGAAACAGGGCCATAGCAGGCAGCGTCCCGCAAGGCAATCCAGGTGTTTCGGCCTTATCAGACTGAAGAGCCTCAGCCAGCAGAGAGGTAAGGGACAGAACTGAAGGTGCAGACCGTGGTTTCCTTCTGAACAGTACGGGGGGACGTTCCTCCATCTTCAGGTCACGTTTGGTGTCCGTGGGCTCCGCCACCGCACCGTCAAGCCCTGCGCAACCCAGCGAGCCATGCACAGCAGATCCTCTGGAATCATTCAGCGGTGGCAGCTCGTCCTCCTGCAAGGGTAGAGATTCTGGATCGCTGTCCACACCACTATCCGCCTCCATGGTCTCACATATAAGCGCGTCGGCTGCTCCTCTGGACCTCTCCGGCGGAACTCTACAGGGGATCCGTCGCCTCACAACTCACCCTCTCCCCCATCGGCGTCACCTCCTCTCCATAGCCCTGCAGCGCCGCCAGACGCCTTTAGTCAGCGGGGCATCGTCGTCCTCTGCTTGTAACAGTCGTAAACAGGCATCTAGGCGTGAGGCAGCATCCACCACACCTCCAGAAACAGCAGGGGAGGCCCCCCTCATCCGCCCACCCGGTCATCTGTCACATCTGCCCAATACCCGGTCGGAACGGCCAAGAGACGTGGGCCCACCATCTCCATAGCCTCCGACCAAGCGCCAGGTCGGGGCAGAGCGTATAGGGCATCTGAGTGGGGGGACATCCGAGCAGTAGGCCGCAAGATGGCCGCCGGCATCATGGCGTAGGCGGCAAACTGCCCCAGGGTAAGTCTCAGGTCCGGGGGGAGCAGTGCGGACCCCGGACATTTCGGTTCCATTGGCCAGCCCTTCAGAAGCCCCCAGGTTTGTCAACCGGCAAACATATTCGTCAGGGGGACCTCAAAACAAGCATAAGAAGCGGAGCTCCTACAAAAGACGTCTGCTCTCCTCGATGGCTGGCCACGCCCCTCCATCCTATGATTTTTGCCCAATTTCTTTTTTCTTTCTTGTCCTTATGCGTTTTAAATATTGGCATTAATAAATTATGTTGTTTTGTAATACTGATATACTCTATCTAGTATACTTATTAAGGGATATTCAAAGAGATCCGATTTGTGGCTGAAAGGTAGCCGAACAGTGAAATTCAGCGTGCGGTTACCTTTCCTGGCCATTCGGCTATCCAGAGAGCAGGCAGTTCGCCAAATGCTGGCGAATTGCCTGCACATACGGTGCCTGTTTGAGGGCAGTGAAATCCCCATAGAGAAGCAATGCTTCGTCTATTCAGAAAACTAAAACCAGCAGTGAAAAGTTGCCGAATTGCCCTGCTGTTCAGTGGTTTCATTTGACAGGTTTATTCAGGCGAATCCCATAGGCTGCAATGTTAAAAATATTCCCGTTTTAATGCAATATCTAATAAACTGTTTATTATTTTAATCTGCAGTAAAAAGTCTCTATTTTTAGATTTATTAGGATCTTTTAGGCATTTTTTGGGATTTTTTTTTGCAAAAATATTTTGTTCCTATTTTTTTAATCGTTTTTTCTTTTCTCTAACAGCCCTTTTTTATTATCATTCATTGGATCTTATATGTAAATTTCAGACATTTTCATTCTGTAGTTTCTTTGCAAACAGCGTTTCACTTTTCAAACATTAAAGTGTACTTTTTTTTTTCCACTCCATTCGTCTGCATCTCGGGTTTTTCTGGCGGCTGCTCTGCGCTGTGATCGGCAGCTGCTCGGGTTTCTCCGGAGTGTGTGGCGGGGTTAATCCTGATGTTTTTGCATGTATCGGTGTGCATTCGCCGGGTTTTGCGGCGGCTTTTCCCTGCACTACGACAGCCCTGTGGTGTTTGAGTACACCGCAGGGTCGCCGAAATGGGATCGCCAAATCGCACTGACTTGAAGAGAATGAAAAGTCACCGAACGGCGGTGACTTTTCGATTCTCTTTGAATAACCCTGATTGTATTCAAGCAGTATGCTGTAGACTTGTGTGATGTGATTTGGAACAAATATAAATTTGGTCGATATAGGCAACTCAGCAGAATCTTATATCCTGAGCCACCGAACAGAATCAGTTTCTAAATAAATTTACTGAATCGAATATAATTGACTTGATTCAGATTAATTTGGATGACTAAAAAAAAAAACCTGTACTACGGTGCAATGCAAAATGACTACTGCTAACCCTAATCGTAACACAAGCAGAAATACTGACCCTAATCCTAAAAGTAACCCTGACTAATGTCTGATATGGGCAGGGCCGGTACTCCCACTAGGCACTGCTGCCTAGGGGCGCATCAGGCTCCAACCCGGGTTCCATTATTGTACCCGTTCCTCATTGTGTGGCTCGTGTAGCTGGCAGTTTGCAGAGTCGACATTGTTGTGTCACAGACCCGCTAGCGACGCAGAAGGTAGGCATCTTATGGTGACGTGTGGGCACCACTAGATGACATGCAGGCGCCACCAGAGGCAGATTAAAGAAAAAAAAGAGGCAAAAGAAAGAGAAAATCAGTAAAGAAAAGGCAGGAAAAAAGAGGCACATAAGAAAGAAAATAAAGGCAGAGGAAAGCAAGAGGCACAGACCAATCTGAGGCCTGACCAGCGGAGGGTTAAGGCCGGGTGCACACTACTAGGTGTTTTCTTCTGCGCACTAGCGTGCGTTAAAAAGGTCGCACTTTATGATTGAAGAGATGGTAGACGCCAGGCGATATGTTAATTTTGATGCACATCGTAAAAACTGAAATTTAGTTGAATGAAAAAAAAAAAGCTGGGCATTTGACGTTCAGCACCTGGCCAATGTCGTGTCAATCCCAGCGCAACAGCCTTGGTGTTTCCATGACGGAAGTATTCAGCGCGCATTATGCGTTGCGCGTGTACTACGCGTGTTCTTCTATCCGCGTAATTATATGCTACAACGTACGTCATAAAGAGCATCATAACGCGCTAGTGTGCAGAAAAACGCCTAGTGTGCACCCGGCCTAAGATGGGCACCAAATGACCGTGTGCAGCCCCCATGCACAGTGTGTGTGTCCTCCGAAGTGTGAGGGTGGGTGCCCATGCACAGTGTGAGTGTGCGTTTTCCCTCCCATTCCCCCCGCATTTAAACGGTTAACAATATTTTTCTGGGGTGGGTGCAAGTAGCTGGTCTTACCTAAGGTGCAAAATAGTCTAGCACTGGCCCTGGGTATGGGCGTATAGAAGGATATAAGGGGTAGGATCAGTGGCGGAAGTACCAGGGTCGCAGTGGTCGTGCTTGAGACCGGGCCCTGGCATTCTGCCACTGGAGGGGGGCCCAGGCAGCCGCCAGATTCCAGCAATCAGCGCCGGAATCTGGGAGCAGCGCTGCTGACCGTTCCTCTCCCTACGAGTGGCCGCCGGACTTGCAGCTTGGCTGCTCGCATGGGATGGGAACCACCTGACCAGTGCACGTGATCTTACGAGAACGCGGATGCGCTGGTCATGTGGTTCCCGGCGAGCGGCCAAGTTGCATGCTGGCGGCCGCTAGGGAGAAGAACGGCCGCAGAGGTGAGAGCTGGGGGCAAATATATCCATGTGAGGCGAGCTGGGGGCAATATATATAGTCATGTGAGCTGGGGGCAATATATATAGTCATGTGAGCTGGGGGAATATATATATAGTCATGTGAGCTGGGGGAAATATATATAGTCATGTGAGCTGGGGGAAATATATATAGTCATGTGAGCTGGGGGAAATATATATAGTCATGTGAGCTGGGGACAATATATATACATGTGAGCTGGGGGCAATATATATATATCCATGTGACCTGGGACATTATATATATCCATGCATGAGCTGGGGGCAATATATATATCCATGTGAGCTGGGGGGGCAATATACCCATGTGAGCTGGGGGCAATACTATCATTTTTATATTGCTGGAAAAAAAAGTAAAAATACAGATCCTTTTTTTGGGGGGGGGCCATATGGATTCTCGCACCGGGGCCCTCAGGTTTCTAGTTACGCCACTGGGTAGGATAGTGGTGTGTAGCGGAAAAGAAGGGTGATAGTGGTAAAAATCTGCGCATCTCTAAATAATGCAATATTCTAATATTTTTAGATCAAACCAAGGGCCATATTCTCTGCCTAATGTTAAAATATGGAGATGCTAGCAGGGAAAACCTCCTCCTGCAGGTTTCCCCGAAGCGTCCCCATTGTAGCGTTCGAGTCCAATGCAACAATATTTATAATGTTGTAACATTTAACCACATTACATATTTACTTTTTATTCTTTATATATTTTTATTTTTTGTTACTAGGGTTAGTTAAGGAATTCTAGATGCACACTCCCCATATGGCATGCCTCCAAAAGAACGTCACGGGATTTCGAAAAACAACATTAAGCACTCTCCGATTAATTTATCCATAGAGATGCGTGATGTGAAAGTTTACGGCCAGTGGATATAGTGTAGTCTGATCCCTGAGTGACGGACAGCTATCATATTAGAGGTAAGCGATAAAAGATTTAAGCCTGAAAGGTAGTTGCCTCTTGACTGTGACCAACCTCTGACCTGACTCCTGCAAGCTTGACTAACGCAGGGTAATTGTCACAGGTGCAGGGATGCTGCCAGCCCTTAAAACCCTCTTACAAAAGCAAGCTGTACAGGGGGTTTAAGGAGAGGGGCTTGACCTCTGGTGACAATTCAAGGACACTTGCTTTAAACAATTAGAGAAATCAAGAAGACTGAGACAAAGTGAGAGGTCAGGAGGAAATTGGGTGAATGCTGCTACAAAGTAATATGATTGACCTCAACACTTGGACAATTAATTCCACAAACTATTACACAACAGGTTTATATTTATTGTATTTATTTATAAAGTATTTTACTAGGAAGGAAACCTTGAGATTTCTCTCATTTTCAAGTATGTCCTGGGTTCAAGAACATTGTATTTTTGTAACAATTCAAAGTAATAAAATGCAAGATACTAAAAAAAAGCACAAATCTATAGATTAACAGAAAATAAATATGTAAGAAATATACACTGTTACAGGTTTACAGGTGCGTTTAAAAGGAGGACAAGATCGGCTTGTTCCAGATTTAAGATTGAATATATTGTATAATTGTAAATTTCATTAATTTTAAGGTGTTGGATGTTTTTCGGTTAATATTTCTGCAGACATTTTGAAATGTAAATTTAAAACCGGATCGATCAAAATAATTGAAGCCGAAAAAATACCCACTACAGTTTTGGTTAAAAAAATCGTTTTCATTTCATTGGCATTTCTTAGTATTTTCCAATCATGGTGGAATTGTGACCGCCGAACTGGAAAAAAAAAACAGAACTCTGTTATTTTTCTAATAGGTGTTTTAAACTAATAAAAATGAATTGAAATGTGTGTAAATAAAAGGGTCTTTTAAAAAAATAATATGGTCTGTTAAGGAATTAAAGAAAACGCATTTTCAAAAATTGGAAATCAAAGATGTCCAAAAAATAAAAATACAAAGTTATAAAGGCTTTTTGTTGAAAATGAAAAGCATAAACTGTTGCATAAAAAAATAGAACGGATAATACTATTTTGCATTGAATCCTATGGGATTCGCCTGTTTAAACCTGTCAAACTGAACCACTGAAAATCAGGGCATTTCGGTGAAGTTTGCCAATCTCTGTATAGATTAACCATTACTTTTCTTTTGGACAATTTGTGGCTAACTGCACCGTATCTCGCTGTCAATTTGCCTGTATATGGTGAATTGACCACTTTCTGAATAGCCGAGCTGTCATAGTGAGATTCAACGTTTGGTACAATTTGGTGGCAAGTTCGGCGGTGCTGAAAAACCCTTTAAATTTGCGTTCCAATGAGTTAACCTCCATTAATAATAGTGGCTATTTCTGATCTGTACAGTAATACAGCAAAACTATCATTGCTATACATGGCATTTTAGTCCCAACAGATCTATATGAAGCATGTGCCGTGAAATTGTCATTTTTTTACATATAAGCTTTGTTGGCTTTAGCTAGAGATGTGAATTTTTTTTTTCGTTCCGAACTGAAATTCATCCGAAATTAACCATTTTCGTATTTCGGGAGCATTTCCGAAAACGAAATATCATTTTGGGTGATTTAGTTCAGTTTTTCATTTTTTTATTGCTTATTTAAGAGTGGGAAGGAGATTACGACCAATAGAATGAAAGTTTCTTTACTTATTCTTTTAGGATTTCTTGGATATTTTAGGTTTTCTATTTTTTTTTTTTAAAAAAAAACAGGCTTTTTAACCCATAGGTTTTAAATGCAGCATATGAATCCAAACACTGCTGGGAAGCGCCTCTCTACAGTATAATTAATGCAGCATATGAATCCAAACACTGCTGGGAAGCGCCTCTCTACAGTATAATTAATGCAGCATATGAATCCACACACTGCCGGCACCTCCCTGCAGTGTGTGGATTCATATGCTACATTAATTCTACCGCAGAGAGGCGCTTCCCAGCATTGTGTGGATTCATATGCTGCATTAATTATACTGCAGAGAGGCGCTTCCCAGCAGTATGTGGATGCATGTGCTGCATTAATTATACTGCAGAGAGGCGCTTCCCCGCAGTGTGTGGATTCATATGCTGCATTAATTATACTGCAGAGAGGCGCTTCCCAGCATTGTGCGGATTCACATGCTGCATTAATTATACTGCAGAGAGTTGCTGCCCGGCAGTGTGTGGATTCATATTCTGCATTAATTATACCGCAGAGAGGCGCTTCCCCGCAGTGTGCGGATTCATATACTGCAGAGATGCTGCAGCATATGAATCCGCACACTGCCGGCACCTCTCTGCAGATCTATTCATTGATTCGGATTGATAAAAGTTTTCAATCAGTTTGTTTTTTGTGTTTTGAGTTATAATTAATGCAGCATATGAATCCGCACACTGCTGGAAAGTTCCCAGCAGTGTGTGGATTCAAATGCTGCATTAATTATACTGCAGAGAGGCGATTCCCAGCAGTGTGTGTATTCATATGCTGCATTAATTATACTGCAGAGAGGCGCTTCCCAGCAGTGTGCTGATTCATGTGCTGCATTAATTATACCGCAGAGAGGCGCTTCCCAGCAGTGTGTGGATTCATATGCTGCATTAATTATACTGCAGAGAGGCGCTTCCCTGCAGTGTGTGGATTCATGTGCTGCATTAATTATACTGCAGAGAGGCGCTTCCCAGCAGTGTATGGATTCATGTGCTGCATTAATTATACTGCAGAGAGGCGCTTCCCAGCAGTGTGCTGATTCATGTGCTGCATTAATTATACCGCAGAGAGGCGCTTCCCAGCAGTGTGTGGATTCATATGCTGCCTTAATTATACTGCAGAGAGGCGCTTCCCTGCAGTATGTGGATTCATATGCTGCCTTAATTATACCGCAGAGAGGCGCTTCCCCGCAGTGTGTGGATTCACATGCTGCATTTATTATACTGCAGAGAGGCGCTTCCCAGCAGTGTGTGGATTCATATACTGCAGAGGTGCAGTTTTTCTTTAGTTTCAGATAGTTTCGATTTGGCGATTCAGATCAGTTGGTTTTTCATTTTTTTTATTGCTTATTTCAGAATGGGAAGTAGATTATTAACAATAGAATGAACGTTTCTTTACTTATTCTTTTAGGATTTTTTTGGGTGAAATTTTAGGTTTCCTAACTTTTTTAACCCTTTCGCTGCTGAGGCTTTTCCCGCCCCTATGCTGAGGTCATTTTTACCTGTTTTGCGCATCATGTTTAAACGTGTTTTGAAGGCTTATTTTAGTATATGACCCAGACATATTATATATCGTTCTTTCCGTCAGACTCGGTAGATTCATAATATGTCATTATTATATGTATACGTTATGTCATGTCTGTATATTATAACAAAAAATGCAATAAAATATGTATTTTCAATAATTTACAATGTGTAAAGTTTTTCCACATTTTAACATGCGAGCAATTGCGGTTATATTTTGTATGGGGTGCGCTTGTTAAAAAAATTAGAGATGGGGTCTCGTTACATTTTTTTTTTGGGGGAAAATGACACTATTTTTAACAAACGCACCGCATACAAAAATCGTTAGTGCAGCATCATTGTTCTCATTATAATTGAAATGGGAACAATATTGCTGCATTAACAAACCCCAAAAAATAAAAAAAAAGTGTTTAATTTTTTTTTTTTTGTAATTTTTTTTTTTAATTTTTTTTTTATTTTTATTTTTCATTTTTTTTTTTTTTACAAACTTTTTCACTGTAGTGTTTGGTATCGTTGGAACGGCCATGCTCTGGCCGATCCAACGATACCAAAATTTAACCCCTAGCTGCCACGGATCGGGAGATAGGGAGTTCATTGGAACTCCCTATCTCCACAGTTGGTGGCAGTTAGGGGTTAACTCTAGGACTGGCGTCATCGTGCTACGCACGATGACGCCAGTCCTCTGGGGGAGTTCCCGGAGGCTTGGCCGACATCCAAGATGTCGGCCAGCTCCGGGAAAGGATCGCGAACCGGCGCTTTTCAGCGCCGATTCGCGATCCAGCTCCCCAGGGGTTAATGCCAGGCATCATTTGGAAGGGCAGGCTGTGCCCTTCCAAATGATGCCTGGGTTAACCCCCTGTGCACCGCCGATCGGGAGGGAGAGAGGTCCGAAGGACCTCCCCCCCCCTCCCTTTCAGGCGCCTCCTCCGCACATGCGGGGGGCGCCTGAATTAGGTGTCATCGCGCCCCCGCGATGACACCTAATTCTGGCGGCTGCTGGTCCGGATGCCGGGCTGACATCCAGGATGTCAGCCCGCACCGGAGGGGCCAGCGATCGGCCGGAACCCGGCCGAACGCTGACCCCAATGTGAGGACGCGCTCAGCGCGTCCTCAGCACACCAGCGGGACTGCTGAGGACGCGCTGAGCGCGTCCTCAGCAGCGAAGTGGTTAAAGAAACGAGGCTTTTTAACCCATAGGTTTCAATGCAGCACATGCATCCACATACTGCTGGGAGGTGCCTCTCTGCAGTATAATTAATGCAGCATATGAATCAGCACACTGCTGCGAACTTGCCAGCAGTGTGTGGATTCATAAGCTGCTTTAATTATAACTTAAGAAAAACTAATGGCCTGCTCTACAGTGGGTGCCTGCTCCGGTCTCACAAACAAGGTTTTAAAAAAAGTCATGCACATCCCTAGCTTTAACCCACCACCCCTGGCTGGCAACACCTGTCCATCGTGAAGGGGTTAATCACCTAATGAAAAAACAGACCATTCTCTCGTGGTCAATGCATCAAACCGTAATACTGTTATATTACTGTTTGATACATCAAATTCTTACAAGGTGATTTTATAAAAAGAAGTTTAATCAGCAGGGTCAATGAGATGCTGCATTGTGTTACTATAGTTAAGTAGCTAACATACCCAACGTTGTCTGTGTTCTTATTTTTTCATTATTTTATTTTTTTTAAGAAATACTTTAATGTAGCTTTTACATTTTTTAGAAAGGCTACAAAACAAAAAAGGTGAAATTTTTATAGATTTTAAACTTTTTTCTATAGTATTACAATTTTATATGATGCAATTTATTTCTTAAACTCCTTCTAAACTATGTAACTGTTCATCAGAAGAACATCTATGGAGGAAAAGTTTTAATAATAAAGTACACGTTCATTGTAAGGCTTGTTTTATATACTAAAATTTTGTGTTTTTTTTCCAGTTGGAGTACTGGTTTGGGGAACCCACTCTAGAACAGGCAACATAGAATGTCCAAGTTTCTCCCACAGCCAATTATAAGTCGATACCAGTGCACTTGATTGATTGGCCTTGTGCCTTAATTGTTATACTGAATGCCAGCCTGACAGGGAACTGTAGACACTTGAAACTGCATGGCAAGTCTGTCGGAATGAGTGGAATGTGGGGGATCAATACATCCTCTCCTTTTCCCTTACCAGTCAAGATTGTTATCTCAATTACGTTGGGCAGAATTTTTTTAATGTTCAGTTTTATTTATTCGATTTAATATTTTTTTTGTGTGGATCTCACTTTAAGTCATCTCACATGCCTCCCATTTTTTGCAGCCGTTGATAAGAATTCTAAATGATAAAGTTTGCCGGATGGGTTTAAATTTTTAATACAGATAAAGGGATTGGATATGTGTTTATATGTCTTGTGTTTGGAGCTCTCAAGTTTTGTTCTTTTCTTCTACCATAGCAACAAAAATTGGTTGGGCGGACTTTGACACAAACGTACAAACAAATGTTTACTTTTATATATTCGATTAGTTGATTAAAATGTGTGTCGGGCCGTCAACGACGCGAGAAAGGAAAATCCGGTGTTGCCACAACATGAAAGGTGCTGCCTGGGATCAGTTACTGCCTACTGGAATTCTTCTCTACAGTTGTCGACCCTTACCTGCAATTGGCTCTCCTTTAACCCCTTAAGGACGCCAGACGTTCCATGCCGTCCTGCATTCGGCGGGCTTTAATGTCGGAGGATGGCATGGAACGTCCTGGGCGTCCAGAGCCCACCCGACAGGCATACTCGCCTCCCTGGAGGTTGCAATGCAGATCTGGCTTCCATGAAGCCAGATCTGCGTTTTTATACCCTCCCTGCTCACTGACGTCATTGCGCTGGGCGCAATGTCAGTTTCAGTCACCCCCCGCCAGAGCAGGGGAAGCGTCTGAAGGGGAGGGGGATCCTTTGGATTCTTCTATGCCAGGCATCCCTGGAAAGGTCACAGCCTGACCTTTCCAGGGATGCATGGAGTTAACTCCTTAGTCGCCAGGCTGCAATCCAGCACCAAAAAGTGCCAGATCGCAGTCTATTTCCGGTGGGGACCGCCATCTTGGATGGCGGTCCCACTCTGTGTCAACTGACTCATCAGCATGGTGCGATGATGTCAGCTAACTGGGGAACCCCTAGCTGCAAAGTGATTTTCCTAAGGAAATCCCATAGAGGAGATGGGGGGGGGGGTTTCTTAGAACCCCCATATCTACTGATCGATGGCAGCTTAGGGGGTCATGTCTGATATCATTGGAAAGACCAGAGCATGGCCTTTGCTACAGCGAATCGCATGTTAGGCGTTTTCCTGATTTTAACTGTTCACTCCCTATTTTGATGGGCTCTTAACTCGCAGACGGTGGATCTAGTTCTCTTGCACTTTATCTTGTCAGGTTGAAGAAAGTCTATAACCGAAACCAAAATTCACTGTCCCATTTATAATATCAAAGCTAGTTGAATAGGAGGGGTAAAGGAAACATGTGGCATACTGGCTTCAACAACACTTAAAAAGATGTCACAGATCCATGTTCGAAGCCAAAGCTAGGTTCTATGGAGATGATGGAATGACAAGTAGCCAGAGATCTACCATGATGACGGAGTACCACAATAATTTAAATTTGAAAATTGACGGGAGTGACATGAGGCGTACCTAGTTCTAATTTTGTACATTTTTATGGAAAAGTTTCAAGGCAGTTAGGAAGTGTTTCTGTATTAATTTCTCTCATACCTCTCCTCGGTTTCCATGAATGTCAAATTCCAGTGAGGTACTGGAACCCTGGTAATATGACCGCTTAGGCATTGTACCAATATGCCGCCCATGCCTCCTCCATTCTGAATAAAACACTGAACGACGGATTCATTGAAAAAGGCATAAGCCACAGCTTTACTATAATAACAATTTTATAAATCAGAATATCTATAACTTTATCTCCGTAAACCTGACCCAACTGCATGAAGGCAGTTTCCACTTATACCAACCATGAGCTTGTCATCCTGCAGAGCCTGAACCCTGCAGAAATCGTCTCCCCCAGTGCCTCACCCTTAGGTGACTTCTCAATCGTCGTTCCGCTGGCAAGAATTCCCACAGTGGTGACTTCATCCAGTAGCCCCTTTACCCAGGGAGGGCAAGCAGGCAATTTTATTCATTCTTCCAGGCTGTCAGGGAGCAAGAGACAGACCCCTATCCTTACCATGTTTTAAGTACCCCCCCCACTTTGAAACATTGTATCACTGTTCTACTATCACCCAATCGCCATTCTGACTGTCTGGCCCATGCCCGCTGTCATGTTCCCCCTTCCCAAATAGTGTGGTAAAGGCTTCCTCCGGACCATCAGGGTTATTCAAAGAGAATCGAAAAGTCACCGCATGTTTGGTGACTTTTCAGTCTCTTCAATTCGGGCCGATTCGGCAATCCCATTTCGGCAACCCTGCAGTGTATTCAGCAAGCACCACAGGGCCGTCGAAGCGCAGGGAAAAGCTGCCGCAAACCTGCCGAAAACTCACCGCAAAAACCTCTGGATTAACCCGCCGAAGACGGCGGAAAAACTCGAGCAGGAGCCGATCACACGCAGCGAAGCCTCCGGAAAAAGCCGACACCGCAGACGAGTGAAGTGAATAAATTAGCAAAACCGTTTGCTTGAATGTTTGAAAAGTGAAACGCTGTTTGCAAAGAAACTACTGAGCGAAAATGTCTGAAATTTACATATGAGGTCCAGGAAATGATAATAAAAAAAAGCTGTTACAGAAAAAAGAAGTAAACTTTAAAAAAAAAAAATCCCAAAAAATGCTTAAAATATCCCAAAAAATCTATAGACTCTTTACTGCAGAATTTTATAATGAACGGTTTATTAGATATTGAATTAAAACGGGAATATTTTTAACATTGAAGCCTATGGGATTCGCCTTAATAAACCTGTCGCATTAAACCACCGAATGGCAGGGCATTTCGGGAACCTTTCACTGCTGGTTCGTGTTCTCTGAATAGCCGAAGCAGTGCTTTTTTTATGGGGATTTCACTGCCCACGAACAGGCACCGACTGTGCAGGCAATTCGCCAGGATTTGGCGAATTGCCTGCTCTCTGGATAGCCGAATGGCCAAGAAAGGTAAATGAACGCTGATTTTCAGCGTTCAGTTACCTTTCTCCAGCCATTCGGATCTCTTTGAATAACCCTGAATATCTTTTATTTATACAGAGACCAGAGCTAATATTAGGTTCCACCTAGTGTATGAACATTTTGTAAAGAATTAATTTGGTCATTGGATGGTATAGCAATATTCCTATCTTCGTTACCATTTGTGGAATGAAGAACTTGGTTTATCAAGCAATCTCTAGCTACAGTTGTGTTCAAAATTATTCAACCCCCAATGCTGTAAAGGGTTTTAGGGAATTTAGTGTACATTTGTAATTGTATTCAGAATGAAATCCTACAAGGACTTTTTAAAGAACCATATGCAACTAAAATGACATCAATTGGTTTTGTAATACAGTAGTAAAGGTTTCTTTTGTGAATTCTTCATTGACACAATTATTCAACCCCTTAAAGACTACCACTCTGAAGAACAGAGGTTCATTCAAGTGTTTTCAATCAGGTATTGAAAACACCTGTGGATGTCACGGAGCAGCAATAAAGCATAATAAGCACCAATTAGGCAGCTTTAAAATGACTGTGATACTCAGCTCCTTCTAGACATTTACTGGTGTGGTTACAAACATGGTGAAGTCAAGAGAATGATCCAGGAAGACAAGAGAAGAGGTGATTACTCATCACAGGAAGGGCAATGGCTATAAGAAGATTGCAAAGATGTTAAACATACCAAGAGAGACCTTAGGAAGCATCATTCGCAAATTCAAGGCAAAGGGCACTGTTGAAACGCTACCTGGTCGTGGCAGAAAGAAGATGCTGACTTCGACTGCTGTGCGCCACCTGAAGCGTAGAGTGGAGAAAAGTCCCCGTGTGACTGCTGAGGAACTGAGAAAAGATTTGTCAGATGTGGGTACTGAAGTTCCAGCTCAGACAATACGGCGCACACTGCGTAATGAAGGCCTCCATGCCAGAACTCCCAGGCGCACCCCCTTGCTGTCTCCAAAGAATAAGAAGAGTCGACTGCAGTATGCCAAAAGTAATGTGGACAAACCACAGAAGTTTTGTGATAGTGTTATGTGGACTGATGAAACAAAATTAGAACTGTTTGGGCCCATGGATCAACGCTATGTTTGGAGGAGGAAGAACAAGGCCTATGAAGAAAAGAACACCTTGCCTACTGTGAAGCATGGCGGGGGGTCAATCATGCTTTGGGGCTGTTTTGCTTCTGCAGGTACAGGGAAGCTTCAGCGTGTGCAAGGTACCATGAATTCTCTTCAGTACCAGGAGATATTGGATGACAATGTGATGCAGTCCGTCACAAACCTGAGGCTTGGGAGACGTTGGACCTTTCAACAGGACAATGATCCCAAGCATACCTCCAAGTCCACTAGAGCATGGTTGCAGATTAAAGGTTGGAACATTTTGGAGTGGCCATCTCAGTCACCTGACTTAAATTCGATTGAGAACCTCTGGTGGGACTTAAAGAAAGCAGCTGCAGTGCGCAAGCCTAAGAATGTGACTGAACTGGAGGCTTTTGCCCATGACGAATGGGCGAAGATACCCGTAGATCGCTGCAAGACACTTGTGTCAAGCTATGCTTCACGTTTAAAAGCTGTTATAACTGTAAAAGGATGTTGTACTAAGTACTAAGATTGAATGTCACTTGGGGGTTGAATAAAACTGATAATGATGTGAGCACAGAAAACACATTTGTGGTTATTTCATTATAAATGTTATGTTCTATTTGTCTGACCTACACGTGCCTCTTTGATTTAATTGTAAGCAAGATGACTGAATGATCAAAATCAATGTCAAACTGGCCAAAACACTCAATTTCAGTGGGGGTTGAATAATTTTGAACACAACTGTAGACCTGATATTCTGTTGGAAGAACTGAAGTAACAAAAGGCTCCTGCGCAGAACTACCCAGTTAAATATTTTTCTCCACTAGAAGATGTTGGAGCTTGGCAGGGTTAGAGCTCTATTCCATAGTTGTTGTTATGGTAGCGTCTTGCTATGTAAGCTTTAGTGCTAGGAGAAATTTAACGTCCGGCATCGATGTTCCAGAGCAAATGCAAAATCCTTTAACACACTAAAAAAAAAAATCTCATTAAATCCCATACTCACCTCTCATCCTGTGGTAAAAAGGGTGGCACGATACACAACTACCTCTCACCGGGATCAGAGTGAGACTGGGAACAAATGGTTCCTAGTTTCCCTCGACGATAATTCCGCGGCTATGTGTAGAGTGTAGCCAGGAAATGCAAGGCTCCATGGAGTCCTATGGACTCCACAAGCTGGTACTTGCTGTGGCGTGGAGCGCCGTCGCTGGTAACAGAGAGGTTTGAGCTTCATTCCGGGGCAAGGTCACAAGGTAGCAACTACCCTGGAATACAACAGTAAAATGGAGATCGTAAAGGAAAGTCTGCAGGCACAGATTGTCCTGCCTAACTCTTTTTAGCGTCACGTATTTGCTGGGTATAGTATCAGGATGAATAAAATCAGTTTTTTTGGCAAATTTTATGTCAAGCTAGAGTTTATCCTTATTCTATAATAAATAACTTGTTGCCTTGATCAGATAGTGAGGGAAAGGGGGGTGTGAGGGTCCTGTGAGGACGAGCAACAGCACTAGTGGCCTGCTCTACAGTGGGGCCTGCTCAGGTCTCACAAGGTTTTAGCTTGATTGTGCCATTACAGGGATGAATGCTCCATATGCAAATCAACCTGCTCTCACCCAAAAAGGGTGGCCAGTACTGATTGCCACGGATGTCATCCCTGCATGAGAGGTGCAGCAACCCCAAAAGATCGTTTCAGCCTTTTTAGGCCTCATCAGGAGGGTATAGCTGACACCCCTCTAGGCACATCAAGCAAGGGGTCCACGTCTGGATGACCCTGTAAACTTAGTGAGGGATCTAGGGCTCTGCAGCCATTTTTATCGCTTGTGTAGAGCATACCTTTCTAAAAGCGTGTGTAGCGCTCACTCCCGGAGGAGCCGCTAAAAATGAACCACGGGTCAGTCTCCCCGCACTAGGGAATAAATATACTCCAACACAGTTGTGAGTTTTTATATAGTTTACTAAAATATTTGAGCAGATGTTGAGACACGGTATTCACAAGTATTATTACAGTATTTTCGTATCCCGGTAAAACGCGTAGCGGAAAAGAAACGAAACACGAGGCTTCGTATTTCGGAAAATAAAATATTCGCAACCGAACATAAAAGCAATGCAATTTCCCGATAGTTCAGAAAAATGGACACGTAGCAAAACCCCAAACATACAATCCCTTCGTATTACGGCAAACGCGCAGCGGAAAAAGAGAAAAATGTATTCGGAACGTATCTTTGTCTTTAACCCCCGTTCCGATTCGCAAAAGGAAATGAGTCCTGCACAGGTTAAGTCCCAGAATGTGAAAAGTGTATCTGTGTATGTGTGGTACCCGGGTACTGTTCAACTGGCCAGTGAGTTTATTAAAGGAAGGTCTTCGACTAGTCAGTTGGGGTCCTGTGGACTTTAAAGAGAAAACAGCAGAGCGTCCTTTAATCATAAAACAGCCTTGGAGGCCTCTCACCCATCCGACGATTTCTTTAGGCTCCGCTGACCCAGGACGTCTCTCCACCCGATTTTGACTGGGGATACTAGCGGCCCGATCCGTTGTCTGACTCCACACAGCTTTTCCAGCTCACCGCCTGCTCTCCGTTCGATTCCTCCGGTCTGCAGCAATGCCTGGATCCCGGCGGGTCTTCTTCTCCTCAGCTTGGGTGATCCTCTCTGGACTAACAGGTCTCTCTTGGTCTCTGTTGGTCTCTGGCCTAGACCCTCTCGTGATCTCTTCGATGCGTCTGCTCTCTTCCCTTCCCTGGCGCGCTCTGCCTTGCAAAGCATGCCAGTTATTGTAGTCCCAATATCCAGTATCTCTGATGGCGATAGTCTCCATCTTGTGGTCAAAAATAGGTACTGCCACAGCAAGATTTTACCACAGCGCTACACGTGTATGGTACATAAATATGTAGAGCTTGTCCTTTTACTATTTACTTGACATATACGAAGTATGTGAAGTAAATTTTATAATGTTCCGTTTTCACAGAAGAGCAAGTTTGTTGCTGACACACTACACGTTGAGTCATTTGGGCTTTCCTTGGATCCCATTCTCTTGCTACCTCTGTGTTTTTGCGAACAAGGAGTTTGACACAGGCCGCTTGTCCACACCACCTTTTTACGCTTCTGACACCATACGCCATTTTCTCGCAACACGGACAGCAGTGACGTTTCGTCCCCACCATTTTCGAAGATTCTGGAGCTCAGATTTGATGCCAGTTAATGAAAGTGTTTTTCAGGTTGTGGTTCTAGTCACCCAAAAACAATCTTAAATTGTACTTTTTATTTTCTGTGTAGTGACCTCAGCTTATCCATTACAGACTTCTCTGATTTAGAGGTGTACATGGCTGGAAAATTTGTTTTGTTTAGTTTCGTTTCAAAATAATTTTGTTTTCGTTCTTTGTTTTTGTTTCATAGTTTCGTTTCGTTTGGTATATCTGATAACTAAAGAACCCGACTAAGTTGTGATTGATTCGATATTTAATCTAGTCGAATTTCGGATCCCAAAATATAGCCCCAATAAATCAAATCTTGCTGTTAAAAGGCAAGCTAGGGTTAAATATTGAGCTGTCCAGTGCCCTGTGGTGCTGGCAACATATTCAGCACCACAGGCCAATTTACAGGGACAGGGTCCTTTGTGAAACAGTCAAACAAATCTGTTATGTGTCATAATGTCGTTTCCTTTAGCACTTATATGTAGTGTGAATTTGGATCGATATCAATTCGTACTTCGGATCCCTAAATTGAACCCCAATAAAACTAATTCTGCTGCGGAATCCTTTAAACAATGGTTCTCTTGTGAAACCGTACAACGAATCAAATTTGTTGTATACTGTTTCGTTTCATTTCATTTTTGTTTGAATTCGGATGAAATCAATTAAATTTCAGAAGTATTTCGAAATACAAATTACCGAATTTTCAAATGAATTCCGATTCGTTATGAAACAAATACACACCACTACTCTGATTCTTGTTGCCCCTGGACTGTAGGACTATTCCCTTTTGGCTGCTGACCTTGACGTGTGTGTGTGTTGTTACGACCAATATAAGGACCGTCTGGTTCAGGTTGTATCATACTTCATATTTGGGTCACTACTCACGACTGTTCCATTCCTATAATTAAATATTTTTGTATGTGAAGACTGAGTCCACGCTAAAACCAATTTAGTTCAGGAGATGATATCCCCTGCATCTACGTCTAATAGTTTGGCAATAAAAGTAAACTTTATATCATTTAGGGGAATTAAATACAGAATACTTCAAGGTTTTCAGCTCTGAATATGTTTTTAAAAGAGATTTTATCCATGGGACTTCAGCCACATTTTATTACCACTTAAATTTCACCACTCACACTCCCTCCCCTGACAAAACTGCACAGATTCCGTGGTGCGAAACCAAAGGCGGTGTTGGGTTCTTCTGGACACAATGGTCCTAATATGCAACCACCCAAATATTTGTCCACAGAATATGGAAAGGGCACAACAAAAATGTCAGTGATATCGGGTTCATTGGTTTGGGACAGTGACGCTCTTCAGGTTAGAAAGCCAAAATTACTGTCATGTTCTTTCTGAAGGTCGGAGGTTGCGGCCTAAAGTTATTATTTAGTCATAAAATGCTTTGATGAGTAACCTGATCAGAGCTCAGTGTATACAAAGCCTAAGGATAATTGTCTGTGGAAAATGGAGAGATTGTGTTACTCTTAATAGACTGCCAGGCCTCCATATAGCTAGATAAATGCTGAGTCTGTGGTGAAAGGGGTGATGGGAAACCCCATCTGTTTGGTTCCTGTTGGCTCTGCGTAATTATATAAACACAATAAATAGACTAGATTGTATTACAGAATCAGTCGCCATTTTAAAAACCTCTGTCACTGTGGTTTTTCTGAGCTGCAGCTTAACCCTTTGGAGTCGTATCCTATTATCCTCAGTGAACAATGATAATTTTATTGTTTGATTGTCTTAAGGATTTTTCTAAATCTGCCAACACAAACCTAAATTTTGTAATTTCAGTAGCACAATTATAATTTTTCTTTTATTGCGATACATAATTTTTTTTCCCCAGCTTTAAACTGTTACATTTTGACAGTATTTCCTGAATCTAACTTGGCCGCATACGGACATTCTATTTCTTTTTGTATTACCCTTGTGTGATTTGTTTTTTTTTATTATTTTTTTTAATCTAAATTCTTTCTTTATAAATTTAACAAAAGGGCCAGCACAGCAAGTTTCCTAAAATGGTAAAACACATCCGTTAAGTTACATGAAAACCGTAAGGTGTGTCTCAATAACTCAAATAATAAGAAACCAGAAGGGGGAGGAGCAACAAAACCTATTGGGCAGTCTGCATGAGGAACTTGGTGGAGGCAACATTGGGACAGCAGGAAAAACAAAATGGGATGGGTGCAGGGAGGATGGGAGACTGCCCATTAAAGGTGACATTCCCTTGTCAAGCCAAGGGAAAGCTGGGGGCTATGGAAGAGGTCCCGGGGCCAGGAGTCCTGGGGCCAAGAAAAATGGGCAGAGCCATGGTTGCCGTCTTGATGGCTTGCCCAGGGCAACCCAGTGTCCTGCTGCACAACAAAACAATAGTGTTACTTGTTCTATTCGTTATAAAAGTAGGATTGTCTTGAGTCCCACGGAATGGAAAGTTAATGCGATCATGATTTTTTTTCTACATAAAAAAATTTCTTATTTTGTTATATTGGAAAATAAAGGTTCTTGTCTTTTATTTCATTGTTTTCCTGCTAGATAGTCGTCTTACGAATTGGCATGTGTTTTCTCAAACAATGGTAGGACTAATTAATTCGGTGTTGTTTGAGCTTCGTTACAGTGATCCTGTAGGGATAAAACTGGAAGGGGGAACAGAAGTTAAACAATATCCCCTCTGCCCCCCCCTTAAACCTACTAGTCATGAATCCAGCACTAAACATCTCCAGACGTGAGATGTAGTCGACTTCCTGTAAGTTTCGGCATGTCACATGACCGTGGTGGGCTGGGCACTCAATAAGCATCCAGCCAATTCCATGGACCACTTAGTGGAACTCCAGAGTAGCTAAGCGCAGAGAGCGGTCCCACAAGTTGCCCCTGCTCTGTTACTGTGCTGCTCTAGCTGAAACATTGTGTCCTCATCTAAATAGAGGCTCTTCAGTTTTTGAGTGTCCAGGTCATTTGCCTTTTGAAGGTACTGTGGGGGATTGGCCATCCCGAACTGTGTGGCACTTTGCGATGGCAGCACACCACATTGACTGAACCTGGGCAGTCCTGTAGGACCCCTGTTTTCTCAAAATGACCATTCCACCCTGCATCATTGCCCAGGAGAGAATGGTAAAGCGGAAGGTCTCCATTTTTTAAAATTCTACTAGTCGTCAAAATAATGTTGATATGTGTAAAGGGAGAGATGCCCTGTCAAATGTTTTGCCCATGTCAGGTGCAATTTAAGCAAGTCTCCATGATGTCCCAGGGACTCCAGAAGAGAGTACTAGTGGCGGGGTAACGAACCTTGCCAGGGTTTAGTAGTGGCTTCCAACAATTGCAAGTCAAACCACTGGAATAGTGTCTGGCTTGTAATGGAGCAGCTTATACGGAAAATGATAATTATAGCAGTTCCTTACAATTACAATCTTGACCAGAAAAGGAGCTCAGGCTTTTATTTTATTTCGTCCTTCTATTGTGAGATATCAACTCTTCACCATACAGTTCTGTCTACTTCCTTTAATATAACCATAAAGCATGTGCACAAATCTAGAGGAGAATTTCTCTGCACTAGAATCTGATTTGGATGTAAATATAACCAAAGCTCTGGTACATGTACCAACTCTCTAGACTAGGGCTGTCAAACTCAGACACCGGATGTATCTGAACTACAACAGCCATGAATCTCTGACCATTTATTGCAGTTCTGGGAATTGTAGGCAATAACCATCTGGATGGCCAGAGTTTGAGATCCCTGTCCTTGAGCCTGATTACGTTGTTCACACTAAGGCTAGGGACAGATGAGCGCATTTTCTGCGGCCACCGTCAAAATGTACGTCGATGCGTGCGCACGCATTTTTTCACGGAATACGCTTAAGTGGTCAGACGATGCGCAATTCTGGACGTATTTCATGACGATGGGGTAAAAAGAAGTCTAGGGAAATCCGGCTGTTTGGACGTTATGTTGGCCGCACACTAGCAGCGTCTGACGTCTCCTAATCACGCACACACGCTGCTATGCGGCCGCAGCGCACTCTGTACGTCAGTACCAGCGGTTTAACGTTCTCGAAAAAATGCGTTCATTTTCCACTTGCGTTGCGCGGCCGGACTTTTGTGCGACCGTACGTCGTATATTGGCCGTCATTGCCTGTCATCTGCTGCTAGTGCGGCCGTGATTATGTGCGCCAGAACGCGCGTTCGCACTGCCTCAGTCTGACCCTAGCCTAAAATGGGGACGCTAACGGAGAAAACTTGCTCTTCCAGGTTTCCCTGTAGCTTCCCTATTTTAGTGTTAGATTCCAGGGCAGTCGCTACTTGAGCACCTTGCCCCATAACGCGGCGCTACATCTATGATACCTTACTTATCCGAAAGCTAATTATTTCTTGCTCTCCCCATGTTAAGTAAAGAATATGCAAAGTACAGTAAGCCCACGCAATCACTGATGCGGATTTTTCACGGGTTTAGTGTAAGGGATGTAATATGGGGGCATGCGTTAGTCATCCTGGCGTTAACGCTTACTCACCCGAACTCTACAGTTACTGTTCAGTATGTAATCTAGCCTCTAATCTTTAAAGGTTCTGGTAAGTTTACCTGAGATTTGGTGATGTTTATATCTAACTTGCTATTCACAGAGAATTTTCTTATTAATGGGTGGTATAGAAACATGGTTACGTAGACTGGGGAAAAAAAAAGTGCGTACATTTGAGTTCATCCTTTCACACCTACTGTTGTTGATCCAAAAGAAGGCAAAAACCCCAGTCTGAAACGCATGCCAAATATGCAACATACTGGGATAAAAAATCCTTCTTGACCCCAGAATGGCGTCCGATTTTTCCTTGGATCAAGAAGCTTTTACCCACATATTATATAACCCTTAATATTCTGTTTTTGCAGGAAATCATTCAGTCATGGTTTACAAGTCTGTACAAACTCGAACGGTAAAAAAAAACCTTCCTATGCTTAAGGCTGGATTTCCTTTCGTCCAATGTATAGTCCCATTAACCCCCTTCACTACCGGTATTGAGATATCTCTGGCTTCAAAGGCACCATCTGGTGCCCCGATATAAAGATATCTCGATCTGCTGATCTGCAACCCAAAAGAAAAGGAGATTTGTTTGCTGCAAACTAATTTTGTTTGCTTTTGGGTTGAAGACGGTGCTCCCAAAGTTTTAGCCAACACTGTAAAATCACATGCTCCAAGCTCTGAAATATCAGGCTTCCAGCAACCAATGCAGGGAGAAATAGAAGAAAATAGCCAGCTGCTCAAACCTCTAACTCAATTTGGCAGCAGATGGCACCATCTACTGGCAAAAAAAAATGTAAGAAATACAATGGGTGGGTATATGCTCAAATATTTCTTACTTTATGATTTCCAGACAATTGTTTATAAAGGCCCCGTATATATTTATATAAGGTTATCAGATCCCTCTAAGGCGCCATTTCTCTAAACTAAACAGGTTTAAGCATGTTAGTCTTTCCTCATAACTTAAATCTTCCATTCCCCTTATTAATTTAGTTGCTGCCTCTGCCCTTTTTCTAGCGCCATAATCTTTGTTTTGCCACCTGTTTTAAAAACAAAAAAATATATAAAATATATTAAAAAATGAAACTTGCAAGTATTGTGTACAGCTGAAAAATGAGTTAACAAAAACTTTGCATGTTGCTAGGTTACAAAAAATAAAATGTTTTTTTTTTTTCCCCTCCTATATAATCTATTGGTTCTACACAATCTATTGGTCGTTTGAAATAGAACACATTGATAAATACACACAAAAATGTGCAAGAAATAAACAAGTTGTATTGTAAGAATTTCACCATAATTACATGCATGGTAGATGTAAATAATTTATTATGATGCATGATTCCGATGGTTATGTTTGTTTTCTAAATTCCTGCAAGATAAAGTTTGAACGTTCTGACTTTGGATTCGTAAGATTAAAAAAAAATAAAAACCCAAACAGCCTAATAATAAAAGAAATGATGTTTATTATACTGGGTATCCAACAAGCAAGAGAAGGAGTATTTGTCTGCATGTGTTTCAGTAGAAATCTGTGTGCATACCACTTTAGAGGTCTCTTACATTCATAGAGCCTTGGTATAGATGAGTGTTGAGTGCCATTCTGTCTCTTTGCCCGTGACAGGTATTTGAAGAGAAAAAGAGGGCAGCAACAGGGGGCATAGAAACCTATAGAGTGTGGAAGTGCTTGTCAATCGGAGGGGATTTTATCTGCTTTATGTTTTTCTTTTCTCTTTTTTTTCCCTTTTGACACTGTTGGTTGAGGTCTTAGCTGCAAGTCTTTCCGGCAGCTGTATTATTAACCATTTAATTCTTAGAATAGAGTGGAATAGAACGGCACAAAAGTATTCATCTGTGTTTCAAGGTAATGGGGTGTAAAACCTACGTCTAATCCTACCCTATAGTCACTCAGCCATTAGGACAAACAATATAATTCAGCATTGGCCTACAAAAACCTATGCGAGTAAGTATGGGTGGAGATATTGAAATATCTCCAGGACCGTTGTGCGTAATGAGATGCTGATTTACGATATTGCTGTGCGTTTGAGTACGTATCAATTTATTTAGTATGTATGTATTTTGGCGATGTGGAGTCTGTCAACATATGCCAAGTCTAGGATTCCGATTCACACAATTAAAAAGAAAATAAATGTTTAAATAAATCAAAAATAAACAAATTTATAAATATTTCTTTAAATAACCCGACATGCTTGTCATGCATACAATAAACTTAAGAACTGTAGAAAGTATGATTTTATATATATATATGTATATGTAGCCTTTTATGAATTACTAAGGATGGATTCTATTTTTGGGGAGGGCCAGAGGAGGACACAATGATAGAAAGCCACTTTAGCTCTGAATTATCCCTCCACTCCAATCAGTTTTGCTGGATGCTTTTAATGACGACCCGTCCTGCGTCTTGCATCCTCCCCCTCCCTGCAATCCCTATCTCTACAATGAGCACACCATTCAGAGCTGACAGCAGCACAATCAGGGCTCCATTCACAGGCGGCCTGTGTTAACCCCTCTGAAAAGAACTCTAATGCATGTGGCAGTAATGGCAATTAGGTTAAAAAAAGAATATTAGCAGAAAGAAAGCCATGGTTTTCTAGCTTTTAAACATTACAGGTGCTATATGTGTATGCGTACGTGTGTGTTTGTGTGTGTGTGAATTCTGTTTTTTATTTATATATATATTTTTAAACGGATACATTTTTATCACATCATACATATTTTATTGTCACACGCAGAGTCACGCCTAATTTGTTCCTTTTGGTAAATAAAGGCCAAAGAGTTCTATAACATCACACTTCATGTGTGAAGCGCCAAGACTGACAGGGTTATTCAGAGAGAAGTGAAAAGCAGGAGAAAGGCTGGAGAACTGAAAATTCTAAGTCGAAATAGCCAAACCAGAAAAATTCTCACAATTTTATCTCACTTTCCAAATCTGCTATTTTTACCTAGAATTTTCAGTTCTCCTGCTTTTCACCTCTCTGAATAACCCTGTGAGTTTCAGTTACTTAGACAGAAATTAAATGAAGGCATAGTTACGTTTGCATTCCTTCCCCATACAAACATGGTAATTGTCATTCTATGTTAAGTGTCCCTGCTCTAGAGCTAAATTCTGCTCGATAGAAGGTTTCCCACACTGTGGTCACTTACTGTATTTGACACACAGGCCATTTCTGCCTGCATGATGATAATGTAGACCCCATGTGACATTGTGCGAGATAAGGGACTCCAGCTAGAGCTCAGAATCTTTCATTCTATCAATCGTTCTGTAAAGGATAAACAAATATATGAAAATATAAAAAACTAGCAAATTAACATTCATTTTGTGAACTACAATTTCTTTGCAAAATTTCTATTTTGCTTGGTAGTGAATGGGTTAAAGCCAAACAAATGGCAAATTTCAGATGCAACTAATGAATTAAAAGTAACAAACGTAAGCACTAAGTGACTTGTGCATCATTATCTTGCTCCTTCTGTTTGATCTGTTGATTAGTTGATGGATTTCAGGCTATTTCAGTGGTTTTTGGAGTACTTCTACACTACCACAATGTTTTGAAAAAGTTAAGTACTGTGATGAGCTTGTGTCCTCATTTCTCTGTCTTCTGACAATGAAGACTCCAACTTTCTATGTATTACATTAAAAAGTCATTCTAGTCTCCAAGGTAACCTTGCACATAAAGTCACTACAGGCGGTGTTCTTACATCCCCTACAACTGGAAATGTATTTTCCTGCTTTTTCATGGTAAAGGTACATCATTATTATTATTATTATTTATATAGCGCCAACAGTTTCCGCAGCGCTTTAAATAACCAAAGGGGGCGAGATAAACAGACATATGATGGAAACCAGAGGTGTAGAGGGCCCTGCTCATAGGAGTTTACAATCTAGAGGGATTGGTTGTTGAGGAAGACTAGAGGAATTTTACTAGATGGCAGGATCATTGGTGCCAGTGGTTTGGGAATGGTGGGGCCATAGAAGCAACTTCAAACATGTGTGAGTAGGTGAGCAGGGGGATGAGTTGCATCAGTGACGTGGTACGCTAATCTGAAGAGATGGGTTTTGAGGGATTTCTTGAAGGCCTGAAGATCAGGGGAGAGTTTGATAGGGCGAGGCAAGTCATTCCACAGGACCAGAGCTGCCCTTGAGAAGTCTTGGAGGCGAGAGTTGGCTGTGCGTGTGTAGACCAATGACAGGTGGAGATCACCTTTTTTTTTTATTTTTTATTTTTTTTAGAGTGCCCTCCAAGAGGGCATATATGCAAGATATTTGCCATAAAAGGTGTATGGGGGTCCGGGTAGTGCCCTGGGGGACAGGAAACAAGGACAAAAAGTTTTTAAAAAAAACGTTTTTAAAGGAACAGTGAGTTTTCCATGTAATAAGGGTTAAAAATAAAAACGAAAAATTCCTTCAAATATCGTGCCTAGGAGGTCCCCATAACCTGCCTGTGAAGTGGCGGATTTGTAGGATGTATAGAAACCTTTAAAAACAAAAAAAAGACATTTCAAATGACGGTAAACGGTTTTCCTTTAATCTATTCATAAACAACTGCTTGGGGCGGCAGCCTGTATGAAAAGACATTTTAGGACACACAGAACAAGTATAGTGATTTTTTTTGGGCAAAATTATGGTGAAATTTATGCAGGCTTTGGATGAAAGTAACAATAGGTGCTGTAAAATTGGGCCTTTAGTGTCGGCAACAGTGCCGTCACACCGTAACCCCTCTGTGGTATTGTGGAAGAGTGCAGGGTTGGACCCTGCGGTCCAATATTAAAATGATATGAATCTGGTACAGGCGTCAGTGCACCCAAATATTGTGCCTTTGGCAGCAAGTGCCTTCACACCGTAACCCTTTTGTGGTATTGTGGAAGATTGCAGGGTTGGACCATGCGGTCCTATATTAAAAAGATATGAATCTGGTAAAGGCGTCGCTGCCACCAAAGGCACAATATTTGGGTGCACTGACGCCTTTACCAGATTCATATAATTTTAATATTGGACTGCAGGGTCCAACCCTGCACTCTTCAACAATACCACAGAGGGGTTACTTACGGTGTGAAGGCACTTGCTGCCACCAAAGGCACAATATTTGGGTGCACTAAGTGCCTTCACACCGTAAGTAACCCCTCTGTGGTATTGTGGAAGAGTGCAGGGTTGGACCCTGCGGTCCAATATTAAAATGATATGAATCTGGTACAGGCGTCAGTGCACCCAAATATTGTGCCTTTGGTGGCAGCAAGTGCCTTCACACCGTAACACTTTTGTGGTTTTGTGGAAGAGTGCAGGGTTGGACCCTGCGGTCCAATATTAAAATGATAGGACCCCCACAATAGCTGCTGGCAGTGAGAACACACAGATTACAACAATACCCAGATATTTTGTAGAAGTGAGAACCCCCCCCAATAGCTGGTGGCAGACTGGCAGTGAGAACACACGCTAACAGAACAATCTCCTCTCAAAAAACACGTGCTGGGGCTGCAAGGGACGCCTTATATAGTGTGCTGCGGGACTTAGCTCTGTGAGCCCATGATTGGGCAAAATTTGCCCGTGATTGGCATAGTCTTGCAACTAAACTGTGTGGTCAGGTGCAGGCTGTAGCCAATTACAAGCTTCAGGCCAGTGGAAAAAGTCCATTGTGGGCAAACATGCGGCGAACACGCGGAAATGTTCGTAGTTTGCGAACAGGCGATGTTCGAATCGAACTACGAACCTATCGAACCGAACAGCTCATCCCTAGCAGTAATGAAGTCGAGAAATGACAATAGCAGGAACCAGCACTTTTGCGGCATCTTGTGTCAGAAAGGGGCGGACAAGGGCAATGTTTTTGAGTTGAAAGTAACAGGATTTGGTCACTGTCTGAAATGTGGGGAGAGAACGTTAGGTGGGCCAAAAAGGTAACCTGGGATTATGGTTTTGGCTTCTTTAAAAACGTTTCCATTGTAAACACGTAATGAGCAGACAGATGCTAGACCATAGTCTGGGCTTGCACATCATGTGTGAAAAGCCTTGACTCTTAAACATTTTGCTTTGCAGTTTGTCTGTGTACTATGTACTAAGCACTTGGTTAGATCTTTCATGGACTGAATGAGAACTGGATGAAAATGTGCTCTAGTGTTTCCTACATGCAAAGCTTGCTGTGGTTCATTAGCTGTGCATCCCAGTTTTGGATGTCACTTCCTAAAGGTTGTGTTATTTAATAAAGGCCCCATGAACCCACACGTAGGGGGCACCATAAACCATCAAGGGGTTAATTCATTAAGCACATTATTATTTTAGTTGTAGTGAAATTAATTTGTCAATTTCCTACCCAGGATAGCTTCACCAAAAGTTGTGACTGTCAAAATCAAGGGAACTTTGTTCATTAATCCACCGTTGAATTAAAAATGTACCAGAATGTTTTGTCTCTTGTCACGGCCCATAGCGGACCGTCCAGACAGACGTGGACGTCCCTTTTTTAGAAGGCTTGAATGACCCAATTCAGCCTGTTCCAGATCTCTGCTTTCTACATATCCAGGCCTGGTGTTCTACTGCTTTACATGCATAGACTATGACAAGTGCAGCCAATCCAACCTGCTAATAGATCTGCTTTATGAAGGCATAACCTCAAGTCAACAGTGCTTCTGCATTTTGTACTCTGTTGACAGTCCTGAAGCCTGCCTGGGCACACACCCTGCGCATGCCTATGTTCCATGGTATATAAGGCTTCTTCCTACATCGATTTCTTTTTCTTTTTTTTTCTTTCTTTCCCCTTGGATTATAAACATATGCTACAGCAATCACACACTGTTAATGTAGGATCTTTCCCTGAACTGGCCATACATCTTTTGATTTGACAGTGTTAGAAGATCGTTGAAAACTAACCCATGTTTCTTATTTCTCACTGATTTTTATAATGCTCCTTGAGAGTAATTACCATTATGCAGGGCTGATACCAGAATTCGTAGGGCCCCTTACTGAACCACTGTCACATGCTGGTGCACTGGAGGAGCGTGGTTATTGTAGTAGATCAGTGTTATACTTATCTACCACTAGAGGGCATAGTTGTTTGTGTTACCTGTTTTCTGTTAATGTAATAGTGTTTCCAGGTCAGGGGTTGTTGTTGTCGTCAGTTTCCTGAGTGGGAGAGCTGTGTCTGTACCAGCGAATAAGTAATTCATCCATACCCTGCCTCTGCATCAGTCATATGAAGATATTACATTGGCGACGAGGATAAACCGGTGTGTATTGAGCGACTGTTATGGTAAGGTTCAGAGTCTGAATAGCAGCTAAAGACAAGCTACAAAAAAAACTGCAGGAAAATAAGTCGTTTGCTGAGATAGGATGGCACTGGTGGGTCAGGTGAACCCCTTTGATTGTGAGTTGCAATCATGGGAGGAAATGTTGGAATATTTTTAAGCAAATAAGATTACTGATGCCAGCAAGAAGAAAGCTGTGTTATTAAGTGGAGTCGGTGCATCCACATATAGTTTGCTGAGACGTTTTCTGTATCCTGCGACGCCAGCGGAGAAAACGTATCAGGATCTTGTAATTGTGCTCAAGGCACATTATAATCCAAAACCAAGTGAGATTGTGCAGAGATACAAGTTTAATTCACGCACCTGGGAAAATGGACAAGACCGTTGCTGCATTTGTGGCAGAGTTAAAAAAGTTAGCACAACACTGAGTATGGGCCTACGCTTCAACAAATGTTTCGTGACAGGCTGGTGTGTGGCATAAACAACGACAGAATGCAGAGCAGGCTGTTGTCAGAAATGGATTTGACCTTTTGAAAAGGCCCTAAATATATGTCAGGCGATGGAATCGGCTAACAGACATATAAGAGATCTCCAAGGCCTATCTGGGAAAGCAGAATCGCAGACTCCAAGGTCATGAACTGTACAGGCAGCGATGCATAAGGTGTGCTCGGAGGATAAGAGGGGGCAGAACATGGACTATGAGTGCTACAGATGCAAAGGGAATCATGCGCCCAACGTATGCAAGTTTATTATGGAACTGTGCCACAAATGTTGGAAACGGGGCCACATTAAATGGGCATGCAAATCCAAGCTCGTGATGTGGGATTACAAGGCCTCCTTTCACGGACTGAGGGGGGAGAGAAAAGAACTGTAGGAGATCATATTTAGTGAGAGAAGAGGATGTGAGTGAGGCAGAAGATGCAGGTGACATAAATACAATATACAGTGTCTCACATAATATGCCTAAAGTGGCTCCTCTCATACAGAAGTTAAAAGTGAATGGCATGGACATTGAATTTGAGTTGGACACAGGATGTGGCAATTATCAGCAAAAAGCAATACTCAAAGCTATGGAAAAATACAGACATACCAGAGTGGGAACCATGCAACCTGACATTAAAAACATATACAGGTGAGAAGATGCTTGTTAGGTCAGGTTATAGGAACTGTGCAGTGTCAGGAGAAAAGAGGAAAACTAACTATGGTGGTGGTTGAAGGGGCCGGGCAAAATTTGTTGTGGCGAAGCCGGCTGAAAGACTCAAAATTGTTACCCCAACTTGTGAATACAGTAACAGTCCAACACTAAATGTGGTCGACATCTAGACAGACATGCTCAGGTGTTCAAAGAAGAGCTAGGTCAGCTGAAAGGCACCACAGCTAAAATTCATGTGAACTCAGAGGCCCAGCCATGATTTTATAAGCCGCGACGGATACCTTTTGCGGTCAAACCTCTGGTGGAGGCAGAACTGCAGAGACTGGTAGATGAGAAAATTATAGAACCAGTACAATTTTCAGAATGGGCAGCCCCCAATCGTGCCGGTGAGAAAGCCGGATGGTTCAATTCGCATCTGTGGAGATTACAAACTCACAGTAAACCAAGCATCCTGTGTGAAGTAATATCCTATTCCTAAAGTGGAAGAATTGTTTGCTCAGTTGGCGGGAGGCCACAAATTGTCCAAACTGGCTTTGAGTCATGCATATCAGCAGATTGTGCTGGATGAAAGCGCTAAAAAGTATGTGACTGTTAATACACACAAAGGGTTGTTTACTTAATGTAGATTGCCATTTGGAGTGGCGTCGAGCCCAGCCATTTTCCAACACACTATGGAGGGAATCTTACAAAACATGCCGAATGTCGCAGTCTACTTAGATGACATTTTAGTTACTGGTGCCAGCGAGGATGAACATTTAAGGCTAGGGTCAGACTGAGGCAGTGCGAACGCGCGTGCAGGCGCACTTAATCACGGCCGCACTAGCAGCAGATGACAGGCAATGACGGCCAATATACGAAGTACGGTCGCACGAAAGTCCGGCTGCGCAACGCAAGTGGAAAATGAACGCATTTTTTCGAGAACGTAAAACCGCTAGTACAGACGTACAGAGTGCGCTGCGTCCGCTAGCGGTGTGTGTGTGTGATTTGGAGATGTCAGACGCTACTAATGTCCAGCCTATATAACGTCCAGATGCACAAAGTGTTTTATTGATGATCCGTACAAAATCACGGACGAAAAATGCGCATAGTATGACCGCTATCGCGTACTCCGTGAAAAAATACGTCCATTCGTTCGAACGCACTTTTTCACAGACAACGTGAAAATGCGTTCGTCTGACCCTAGCCTAAGAAATCTAGAAGTTTTGTCTCTGCTAAAAAAAAGTGGACTGAAACTGAAAAGGAGTAAGTGTGAATTCCTGGGAAGGGAAGTGGTTTTTCTGGGTCACAAGATAAGTGCTGCAGGTGTGCAGCCAGTTGTGGAAAAGGTCCAGGCCATACAGGTAGCGCCCACACCACAGTCTGTGAGTGAACTAAAGGCTTACTTAGGCCTACTGAACTATTACCATAAATTCCTACCAGGTTTGTCTACCTTACTAGCACCGTTGCATGCACTGGTTGTGAGCAAAAAGAGGCCTTTGAAAAGTCCAAAAATCTTCTCCAGTCGGATGCCTCGTTGGTGCATTATGATGTAAACAAACCCATTATCCTGAATAATGAGAATGAAAGGACTGGCACGGAGCTATATGTGGTGGCTGAAGATTGATACCGATATAGAAGGAATGGTGAAAACTTGCACCTTGTGCCAAGAAAATCGAAATTCTCCCCACTGTTCACCTTTACATCCTTGGGAAGTACCAAGCCTCCCATGGAGAAGCATTCACATTGATTATGCTGCCCCATGGATGGGTAAGATGTTTTTGATTTTGGTGGATGTAACGGCTCAGCTACCCTGCAGGGGTAGCTCTGTCTGCGGCGCCGAGTCTTGCTGGAGAGCTTAGCCGGGTAGCGAGCTAGCAAGGTGGGAGAGAGATAGGCAGCGGTCCCTGGATGGTCTGGAAGCGAAGGATTCAGTGATTATGCCCTCCCAAATACTCGTCGAGACGCAGTATAGGTTGTAGGTAAATCAGAGTGTGTTTAGAATGGGAACAGACAGTGCTTATATACAAAATACAGCCATGCACATTCAGACTTCCTGCCCACCCCAACAGTTCTGATTGGTTGGTTCCAAGACCATTGCAGGCTTCTTTCAGGTCCTCTTCAGTCTTCACTTTGGTCCACTGGTTGTATGCAGATGAAGTCTTGATCCCACAGTGACCACATACAGTGATTTACATAACCCATTGTAAAGGGAATCAGATAGTGGGTGGCTGAGACCATGTGATTCCCAACCTTTTCAGACAGGTAAACCGATAACAGATACCCAAAGAGAAAGCACTTTTGCATAATCCACAAGTTACTCAAACCTATTGTACATTCTATACAAAGGAAAGCATTTGCCACTAGCGGCAGGTAGTATCTTTAAAAAAAACACATTTAACTAAAGAAATATAAGTCTATTTAAAACTAAAAATGAGCAATTGACAATACATTTAAAACCATACAATATAACTGAGCATAAAGTATATTGGAGTTTGAAGCGTGGTGCGCTACGTCAGTGACGGATACATTGTGTAGCACGCATGTACTGAGTGGTTACTAGCAGGATGGTGCTGGGGAAAAACATGATTAATTAGAAGTCTAGCAACAGTTTTACACTAAATCTAACAAAGGAAATTAGTTCCTATAAATAAAGGGTAAACAAAATATAACAAAAGAAGAATGAAATTAAACTAAATAAATCCTGTGGCGGCCGATCCGTCACAGTGGATGCTTACTCTAAATGGATAGAGGTGTACCCCTTAAATAAATCCACCTCCGCAGTAACTGTTCAATGTCTCAGAGTGTTAGTCAACATGGAATACCCGAAATGGTGGTATCAGACAATGGCATCAGTTTTACAAGTATGGAGTTTCAAGAGTTTATGGCCCGAAATGGTATTAAACACGTAACCACAGCACCTTACCATGCAGCGTCCAATGGACTGGCAGAAAGGGCGGTGCAGACATTTAAAGGCCTGATGGAAAAAAAGCTCAGGAGATTCCATTGAGGTCAGGCTGGCTAGAGTGTTGTTTAGTTACAGGATAACTCCCCAGTCAATGTCTGGAAAATCGCCTGCAGAACTGTTGTGTGGAAGAAAATTGCGCTCCACCTTGGACCTAATACATCCAGATTTTAAAGGTCAGATGCAGGAAAAACAGTTGAAGCAAAAGTTGTTCCATGATGAACATGCTAACTCCTGAGCTTTTTTTCATCAGGCCTTTTAAATGTCTAATGGAAGGTGACCTAGTTTACACTAGAAAATTTGGTGTGGGACCTGGATTCCGGGGACAGTTCAGGAAAAGACGGGACCTGTGTCATGCACAGTCGCACTTGGAAATGGCCAGATTGTGCGTCGACATATTGACCAGGTGAGATCTAAACATATTGTATCTCCGGGGACCGTCAGGTTTGGAGAACCAATTAATGTCAGATAAGGTGCAGCTGCACCCCCTTCTGATGACATTCTTGCAGAAGACGGTAATGAGGTGCAGACTGGGGGAGAGCTTCCAACGGAACAGCTGTCGGAGTCTCCAGGTGTGGAGGAGCAGCAAGAGTTAAGGAGATCCACCAGACCGAAGAAAGCACCAACGTACCTGCAGGATTATGCTTAGCTTAGTAGTGAGTTCCCCAGCCACAGGACAAGAATGCGTCCTGGAACTCACTGGGACGGAGGTAGTCTACCCGAAGTCACGAGTTTTGTAGAAGTTTCTGTGTGCATATGGACACGTGAACTGCATGTTTGAAACTAATGTTGTCAGAGAGAAGGGGATGTAGTAGATCATTGTTAAACTTATCTACCACTAGAGGGCATAGTTGTTTGTGTTACCTGTTTTCTGTTAATGTACTAGTGTTTCCGGGTCAGGGGTGGTTGTTGTCAGTTTCCTGAGTGGGAGAGCTGTGTCTGTACCAGCAAATAAAGAGAGTAAGTAATTCATCCATAACCTGCCTCTGCATCAGTCATATGAAGATATTACAGTTATGGGACCAGGATGCAGTGACACAAGGGAAAACACTGCGGTTAAATGCGTGTATTGAAGTATATCCAAACACAGAAACCAGATGGAATGGCTGAAGGTCTGGAGTAAGGGAGAGGAATAGGGTAGGAAAAAAGCTGCCTAAACAAGGCAAGGGGGAAGAACAGAGGTAAGAAATGCTACAGGACTGGATAACAAGACGAAGGCACAGATGGCAACACACAAGGAGACTTACAGGGGGCACAAGACTACAGGCAAGCGAGACCAGATAAGGTCTGGCTAGGAGCAAACTGGATCACTGATGGTTGAGGGCACAGCTGAAGGGTGAATGGGAACGTGACAGGTTGCAGGGCCGGAGCACGGCAGACAGGTTGCAGGGCCGGAGCACGGCAGACAGGTTGCAGGGCCGGAGCACGGCAGACAGGTTGCAGGGCTGGAGCACGGCAGACAGGTTGCAGGGCTGGAGCACGGCAGACAGGTTGCAGGGCTGGAGCACGGCAGACAGGTTGCAGGGCTGGAGCACGGCAGACAGGTTGCAGGGCCGGAGCACGGCAGACAGGTTGCAGGGCCGGAGCACGGCAGACAGGTTGCAGGGCCGGAGCACGGCAGACAGGTTGCAGGGCCGGAGCACGGCAGACAGGTTGCAGGGCCGGAGCACGGCAGACAGGTTGCAGGGCCGGAGCACGGCAGACAGGTTGCAGGGCCGGAGCACGGCAGACAGGTTGCAGGGCTGGAGCACGGCAGACAGGTTGCAGGGCTGGAGCACGGCAGACAGGTTGCAGGGCTGGAGCACGGCAGACAGGTTGCAGGGCCGGAGCACGGCAGACAGGTTGCAGGGCCGGAGCACGGCAGACAGGTTGCAGGGCCGGAGCACGGCAGGCAGGTTGCAGGGCCGGAGCACGGCAGACAGGTTGCAGGGCCGGAGCACGGCAGACAGGTTGCAGGGCCGGAGCACGGCAGACAGGTTGCAGGGCCGGAGCACGGCAGACAGGTTGCAGGGCCGGAGCACGGCAGAAAGGTTGCAGGGCCAGAGCACGGCAGGAGGATCGGAAACGGGATCGAAGGTAGCAGAATAATTGCTAGCAGTGGTCAGGAGTGCTTGGCAATGCAGAAACACTGCCTGATGGGAGCTCCAATCTTAAGTAGGGAAGCACAGGAGGTGATTGGGAGCAACTGTTCTACTAGCAGTGCTAGCAGGAGTATCCAGAATCTTGCAGGAAAGGTGCTGTCATGGTTTTCAAGGCGGAGCAACACCGGTTTGAGCCTTTCTACGAGGGCGTGAGAGAGTTTGATCCACACATCTACCTGATGCAGAACATACTTTAGCACTCAATTTGTGATGAGTCAGAGTGCTTTTATTGGCCACAACTTTTGCAGCTCACTGGGTATCATGGTAGATTAGGGCCCCCTGGAATCACTGGGCCACTGAACATATCATGGGCAGTCACAGCCTCATGGCAGCCCTACCAATATGGTCAATCAGTAGCTAGAGGCATCACCATTGGAGATTCCAGAGATAAAGCAGTCTGAGATTTGTCCATGTAGACTGCTAGAAGAAAATTGTAGATCTTGATTCCACAATTGAACATTTGTTGATTCAGGATGAGAACCCATTGGTTTTTGTTCAAGAGAATTTCTATTAAGAGTTATGCCCGGTTCACCTTTCAAGTTTACAGGTTCACGTGTGTCAGTGTGTGCTACTGTACTAAAATGCTATCCTTATCTGAATTTTAAGAGTAACAAACCGTAGGAAACCAAATTATGGTTTAACCCCTTGAATTCAAGGGCAATTTTTAATTTTTGTGCGCACTGAGGGTTAGGCTGTTAGACCTACCAGCAGTGGTGTATTTAGGTTTTGTGCTGCCCTAGGCCTGACTAAACTCGTGCACCCCCTAATTTAAATTTGAGGCACCCCTTCCTGGTTAATCCCCACCCTTACTCTTTAAGCTCCGCCTTTTCCGCTCTTTATATTAAAAGTGGATACCAAGTGCCTACTTGTATATTTTGTATACTATTTCAAATATATCTATTGAGATAAATAAAATTATGAAATGTTTAAATTCAAGCATGTTTACAAAGAACAGCCACGCATGTTAAGTATACTGGATCACAGCCGCTCTAATTGGTTGAACAATAAAATCCACAGAAACGTGCACTGCATATGAGCGTATCAGAGCTGCACAGCAATAAAACCCACAGAAATGTGCAGTGTGTATGAGTGTATCCCAGAGCTCCAAGGCAATAAAACTCACAGTACTATGCAGTATCACAGAATCCACAGCAATAAAAATTCCAACAATGCAATGTGCAGTGTGTATCAGAATCCACAGCAATAAAACTCCCAGTAATGCAATGTGCGGGTCAGCGTATCAGAATCCACAGCAATAAAACTCCCAGCAATGCAATGTGCGGTGTGTATGAGTGCATCAGAATCAACTGCAATAAAACTCCCAGCAAACCGAGTGAGCACACAGCAATTATTTATTCTACATTTACCGGCCTCCGTCCGCGGTAGGGCTGTGTGCAGAGTCAGCAGGGACTGTGTACAGACTCAGCAGGAGGTCCCTCCAGGCCACGTTAGGATCGCGGCTGTGCCTGTGCGTGGAGCCATCTTGTCAGCAGTGGGGTGCCACTGCCAGAGGGTGCACCGTGGCTTTGATTCCCTTCCTGGTGGGTGTTCAGTCCAGAATAGAGTGACAGTCCATGTTAACGAAAGGGTGGGCAGCTGCGTGCATGTCACGTGGTTCAGCCAGTCAGGTGGTACTGAGACTCAGTACCACCTGACTGGCCGGACCGAGTGTGACCTGCACGCATGCAGCCTCACCAGGAGACAGGCAGCTCAATGACAAATTTCGATCACTGCAGTGCTGGTTAAGGAACGGTGATAAACAGCAGTAAGCAGACAGGGCTTCATATTCTGCTGATACCCCCCCTTTACCTGCCGTTTATTGTCATCTTCTCTCTCTGGACACAAATCACATACCCCTCCTAGAGCTGCTGCGGGGCAGGGGAGGAGCTATGAAGGGAGGAGAGGGGGATTTTTATTCTATTCGATTTTATTCCGTATGCAAACGCCATGCTCCGCTGCTCGTTGTTTGAGAACACAGCTCAAAGCTGACACACCGTGACAGTGGCACCTCCTAGTACCCCCTAATGACACCCCAATAATCACTGGTACCTGGGGCGGCCCGCCCTCCGCCACTCCTCTAAGTACACCACTGCTCTGGTGATATGCTCACACACAAGTTTGGCGAACTGCCAGCAAGTACGGTGCTGTTTGAAGGCAGTGCAAATCCCCATAGAGAAGTAATGGTTAATCTATTCAGAGAACACCAATCAGCAGAGAAATGTCAGTGAAATACCCTGATGTTCGGTGGTTTCAATAAGCAGGTTCAGGTATTCAGGCGAACCCCATAGGTTTCAATGTTAAAAATATTCCCGTTTTTATGCAATATCTAATAAACCACTTATTATTGTAATCTGCAGTAAAAAGTCTTTATTTATTGATTTTTTTTTTTTTTTTTTAGTACCATTTAGTAATTTTTCAGAATTTTTTTGGCAAACCCCCCCCCCTTTTTTAATATCGGTTCTTCTTTTTCTGTAACAGAACTTTTTATTATCAATCATAGGATCTTATATGTAAATTCCAGACATTTTCGTTCAGTAGTTCTTTTGAAAACAGCAGGCCATGGGTTTGCGGTGGCAGCATACAGCGGCCGACTCCATGCACTTTGGGGACCCTGCGGTGAATGGTGAATTCACTGCAGGGTGGGGAAATTTTATTCCCCGAAGTGCAGGGAACTACAGAACACCAAAATGTTGGCGTCATTTCGGTGCTCTGTGAGTAACCCAATTAGTGGTGAGGTTTTTTGTTGCCCCCTGGAAAGTGAAAGCCTAGGCGTTGCCTACCCAGGACATACTTGAAAATTAGTGACCTCTCAATGTTTCCTTCCTGGTAAAATAGTTTGCAAAAGTAAAAAAAATATATTTTTTTAGGGGTGGGGCCACCCGGCGGGCCGCCGCCCCCTGGAGAGTGCTGCCCTAGGCCTAGGCCTTGGATATAGAAAAAATGTATGGTACAAGGTACTTAGCTTTTGAAGTTTGATCCGCTCCACATGGAGGTATTCCCACTCTCCTCAAGATAAAGCAATAGATGAAAAGTTGAGAAGCTATGGATCCTTGTTGTGCCTGGGTGGGATGAACCCAGTTGGAAGATGTAAATCAGACGTCTCCAAGACTTATTTAAATGAATAATCGGGAAGGTATATAAATGATTAAAATAATAAAATTTATTGGATAATAGCAAACTGCCCAACACGTTTCGTCCTAAGACTTTCTCAAGGGCGATAAATCAAAATGAAAAGCATAAAAAATAATATAAACCTTCCCTTCCTCCTTCTCATGTTTAAATAGTCCACAAAGTCCTCTCATTGGTTGATTCGATCTCCCAGCGTTCACCATCAGGCCGACCGATTATCAGTGGTATCGACTCTCTGACAGCCAATTTATCGGAATTTATAGATTTTTATCTGCAACCTATAGCTCAGAAAAACAGGTCCTATATAAAAGATTCTACTCATATCCTACAAGAAATAGAAACAGTAAAATGGCATCCTAGCTATAAATGGGCAACTCTAGATGTTACATCACTGTATACAGTTATCAAACACGAACTAGGTTTAGAAGCAATAGCTAGAACCTTATAATCTCAAAGTACTTTAGAGACTAGTCTACAAACCTTTTTACATTTGGCTATTAGGTTTATATTGGAACATAGTTTCTTCATGTATAATAAGGATAAGTTTCTTCAAATAAATGGTAAAGCCATGGGCACCAGGTTCGCCCCCAGCTATGCTAACATCTACATGGCACATTGGGAGGATTCACATATTTGGAGTCCTTCCGTATGGGGGGCGAACCTGGTGCTATGGAGAAGATTTATTGATGATGTTTTAATTATTTGGAAGGGAGAGGACGAGTTTAATTTATTTGTAGATACTCTGAATCAGAATGAGTTTGGTTTAAAGTTCACTTCAACATTTAGTGCAGTTGAGATTAATTTTTTGGACATCACCTTTTTTTATAGAAGAGGAGAATATTGAGTCGAAATGTTTTTTCAAATCTACCGATGGTAATGGTTATATCCATTTTTCGAGTTGCCATCACAAACCATGGCTAAGAAGGATCCCAAAGGGTCAAGCTCTACGTATGCGCAGGAACTGTTCAAGAGTAGACGATTATCATACACAAGTTGAAATGGTGGGGAATAAATTGAAAGCGAAACAGTACGAAATAAATAATGTAGAGAAAGCTTTTCTTGAAGTGGCATCTATGGATCGTAAAGATCTTCTCTATAAAGAAAACATAAGAAAAGTGGATAATGATTTCCAATATTCTTTCTTTACGAAATGCAATATTCAGCATAAGGAAATAAGGAAGATTTTAGAATAAAACTGGTTCATTCTAAAACAAGATCCTATTTTGGGTCCAGTACTCCCAATGAAACCGAAACTCACATTCAGAAGACCGCGAAATCTAAAAAGCTGGTTAGCTCCCAGTGCTACGTTTACACAAAATAAAAGAAAAGAAGATAAAGGTTTTTTTAAGTGTGCTAGATGTAAAGCATGCAGATTTTTGAAGAAGAGGAAATTGGAAACATTTACAAGTAGGAGTACAGGAGAAAGTTTCAAGATCAACACACATATTAATTGTAATTCGACACACGTGGTATATTTGCTACAATGTCCATGCGTTATTCAGTACGTCGGTCAAACAAGACAACTAAAGGAAAGAATCTTAGAACACATGGGTAACATCAGAAGAGGCGTTCAAAAACATACGGTACCTGTACATTGTACCGGTTGCCACAGTTACCGAGTATCTGAATTTCTGTGGTCGGGTATAGATCAGATAGAGAAACCATGGCGAGGAGGAAATAGAGAAAAAGATCTGTTGAAAAAAGAAATGTTTTGGGTGTTCAAATTAAAAACCATGAGCCCGAAGGGTTTAAATGAAGAGTTTGATATCAAATGTTTTTTATAGATCGTAATATAGAGATTTTGTTTTAGGAGATAAAGAAAAGATTCTACAATCAAAAGGGCCAAGATAATCCATATTTAAAAGATCAGGATACGATCGGAATTGATATTACGTCCGAAAATGAAAGTGCGCAACTCTTCGGAGTAGATGGAGATATGGTAACCCACGAACAGAAACGGAAGGGACGTATCGGAAGTAACGAATTGGAGGAGTCCGAAAATCGGAAGCGATGTATTGAAGGAACTCTTGGTGACTTTATATGGTGAACGTTGGGAGATCGAATTCACCTTTTTCTTATAGGGGATGGTGTTAAATATGGAAGATCCTGAGAGAAGTATTGCGCTTCGGAATTGTGTTACTCAGAAGTGAACATCAGAAATGCGGGACTTTTAGGTGGAATACGATCGGAATTGACATTACGTCCGAAAATGAAAGTGCGCGACTCTTCGGAGTACATGGAGATATGGTAACCTCCGAACCGAAACGGAAGGGACGTATCGGAAGTGACGAATCGGAGGAGCCCGAAAATCAGAAGTGATGTACCGAAGGAACCTGTTCTGACCATATATGGTGAACGCTGGGAGATCGAATCAACCAATGAGAGGACTTTGTGGACTATTTAAACATGAGAAGGAGGAAGGGAAGGTTTATATTATTTTTTATGCTTTTCATTTTGATTTATCGCCCTTGAGAAAGTCTTAGGACGAAACGCGTTGGGCAGTTTGTTATTATCCAATAAATTTTATTATTTTAATCATTTATATACCTTCCCGATTATTCATTTAAATAAGTCTTGGAGACGTCTGATTTACATCTTCCAACTGGGTTCATCCCACCCAGGCACAACAAGGATCCATGCACAAAAAACAAGAATAAGGGGCGCCAAGACGGAAATAGTGATGACCTCACCAATATGAACAAATATAGCAGCTATATCCAAGTGAGGTGTTTCCTACACACACCCCAAAATAGAGATATACAAGCACACGAAAAAGGAGAAGCGCTTATATCGTCATAAAAGGTGAAGATGAGTGGGATCCATAACCATAAAAAGGGGTATAGGAAAAGGCAAGATATGGTTTACCAGAATCAGGATGACAGGGATGTAGACGTTCCCAATAACATGTAAAACAAAAGAATATAAAATAGCGTAATACAATATGTCAAAAATATGAAGATGTAGATTAACGACTGCCCACTCACATGGATCAGAGCCTGTATATATCAAGGCTCTATATATCGGCAATGGGTCTCTTCAGGGATGACCGCGTCCCATATCCAAACGTTCTCTCAAGATGTCATGTGAATACAAAAATAGACACAAAATAGCCCATAGCATAAATCAGCCTGGTATAGGAGAATGTATCATACAGATCAGTCAAACTCACGTGATTCTGAGCCTGTGAGATAGACACTGGCTCCGTAATAGCACTTCTGGTGTAAACAGGGTACACCCACCCCCTTTTTTTCTCAATCACATGGATGAAAAAATTCCTTATTATAAAGGTAAAAGCATTTAAGAACACTAAAATAAAATAAAAAACAAATACCAAAACGCGTTTCGCTGTCACACCAGCTTCATCAGTTGGTCAGTTGACCAACTGATGAAGCTGTTGTGACAGCGAAACGCGTTTTGGTATTTGTTTTTTATTTTATTTTAGTGTTATTAAATGCTTTTACCTTTTATAATAAGGAATTTTTTCATCCTTGTGATCGAGAAAAAAAGGGGGTGGGTGTACCCTGTTTACACCAGAAGTGCTATTACGGAGCCAGTGTCTATCTCACAGGCTCAGAATCACATGAGTTTGACTGATCTGTATGATACATTCTCCTATACCAGGCTGATTTATGCTATGGGCTATTTTGTGTCTATTTTTGTATTCACATGACATCTTGAGAGAACGTTTGGATATGGGACGGGGTCATCCCTGAAGAGACCCATTGCCGATATATAGAGCCTTGATATATACAGGCTCTGATCCATGTGAGTGGGCAGTCGTTAATCTACATCTTCATATTTTTGTCATATTGTATTACGCTATTTTATATTCTTTTGTTTTACATGTTATTGGGAACGTCTACATCCCTGTCATCCTGATTCTGGTAAACCATATCTTGCCTTTTCCTATACCCCTTTTTATGGTTATGGATCCCACTCATCTTCACCTTTTATGATGATATAAGCGCTTCTCCTTTTTCGTGTGCTTGTACAACAAGGATCCATAGCTTCTCAACTTTTCATCTATAGGCCTAGGCCTTGTTGGCCTAGGCCAAAATACACCAGTGCCTACCAGTGCTCAGATGCCTCCTCAGCATCATAGCTCCTCCTGGCACTCCAGCCTGCACCTTATGGGTGTCGCTTTTGTGGGCTTTTGGGGTCTGCGTCGTTTATAGTTGCAAGAATGAGACAGGCGCCGTACTACAGTCACTAGTCTTGCTAGCGGCATCAACTTGTAGCCATCCTTCCTGACCTGAATGATGCTACCGTGCCCACGTCCTCTCAGCAACATTGTATTCGCACATTTGGCACACAATGTAGTTAATTTTGGCATGTCTTTGTAAACCCTCACTATGATTACTTACTGCCCGGTTGTGGTTGCTTATTGGACCTAACTTCTCTGTTAGACCTTGCTCTTGTCTATTATCCCTGTTTACTGACCTTGGATACTTTCTCGACCTGTCCGACTTCCTATTAGACCAGCCATCTCAAGGACTGATATTCCACCTGTTTTTTTTTTTTTTTACCGTGAAGGACTGGTCCAGACTTGTTATAAGCTCTGCCATTAGTATGGACTGGTAATCAGATCTGGCTCAGTACTTTTCACTGTTTCACAATTGCTAAAATTACTCGTTTCCAGAACTGGAACCAGTCATGGATGGCTCATAGGGATGAGCTGTTTGGTCCGAATCGAACACAGAACCGATCGAAAATCGCCGTTCGACTGTTTGTCAAACTCAGAACATTATCGCGTGTTCGCCGCATGTTCGCCCACAATGCACCACAATGGACCACAATGCACTTTTCCACTGACCTGAAGCTTGTAATTGGCTACAGCCTTGCACTTGACCACAGGTCAGGTGCAAGACAGGTGAAAGACTATGCCAATCACGGCTCAGAGTCCTGATTGGGTAAATTTTGCCCGATCATGGGCTCACAGAGCTAAGTACCGCAGCACACTATTTAAGGCGTCCCTCGCAGCCCCAGCACGTGTTTTTTGAGAGGAGATTGTTCTGTTAGTGTGTCTTCTCAGTGCCAGCAGCTATTGGGGGGGTCTCACTTCTAGCACATATCTGGGAATTGTAATTTGTGTCTTGTCACTGCCACCCATCGGGGTCTCACTGAATTATAGGAGGTTCCTGGGAATTGTAATTCGTGTCTTGTCACTGCCACCCATAGGGGGTCTCAATGATTAATAGGAGGTTCCTGGGAACTGTAATTTGTGTCTGGTCGCTGCCACCCATCAGGGGGTCTCACTGATTTATAGGAGGTTCCTGTGAATTGTATTCTGTGTCTTGTCACTGGCTGCCAGCTATCAGGGTGTCTCACTGAGTTATACCAGAGTAATGGAAATCTTTAGTCTAGATAACACAGATGAATCAGAGTTCTGCATATCTCCAATTTTTATAACAGAGTTGAATCAGAGTTCTGTATATCTTTAATCTATATATCACTCACCATGTCAGAAAGACCAAAAAGAACAGGCAGACGCTCCCAGACACAGATAAGAGGGCAAGCAGCCTCTGTGTCGGGAGGCTGTGCCTCTGGTCGTCATGGACGTGGTGCATCCTCTGCAGGGGCAAGCTTGTCCTTTCTAACTGGTGCTGGCCATCTTAAGCAGCAACATACAGAGGATTTGGTGGATTGGCTAACCAGGCCATCCTCATCCTCCCAGTCCTCTGCCAGCCAGGCTTGTAGTGGTTTACAGTCCACCTCAGCTGCCAAAACATCTAATTCAGCCTCCATGTCCACAGCTACTCCTGCCATAGCCTCACTATCACACATGGAGGAGTCAACTGAATTGTTTGACTGCAATGACAATGACAATGACATGCTGCTTGAGGATGTGCAGCAACTACAGTGCTCTGATTCAATCTCTGAGGTTGAGGAAGGGAGTATAAACAACCTAGAGTAAGGGGGTGCCAGTGACACACAAAGGCAGAACGTCCTCTATGACCAACCGTAGCCAGTCCAAGGCATCAGTCACAGCTGCTCAGGTGCAGAGCGCTGTTGTCTTAAAGCACATGTACAGGAACTCTACTGTCTGGGAGTTCTTTAAGAAATGTGCAGCAGACCGCACCATTGCTATTTGTAATCGATGTCAGATGAGGATCAAGCGTGGGAAAGACATCCCATGCTTGGGTACCACGTGCTTGAGGCGACATATGACCACCTGCCATGCATCCCGTTGGCACAACACTTTGCATAGGTCCTCCTCCTCCTCCTCCTCATCTGTCTCTACCCCCACTATATGTCCTGCCATGTAATTGCCTACAACCTCCACTGACAGGGATGATGCTACAGTAATGGGTGTACAAGGTCCTTCCTCAGAATGTGACAGCATCCCATCAGCTAAAAGATTTACACAGATTACTTTGCCTCAGCTGCTGCAGCGTAAGAAAAAATATAGTCCCAACCATCCCCAAGCACAGTGTCTAAATGCCAGCTTAGCAAAATTACTCGCATTACAGCTGCTACCTTTCCAGCTGGTGGACTCTGCTTCCTTCCGTGAATTTGCTGAATGTGCTGTACCACAGTGGCAGGTTCCAAAACGCCATTTTTTTCACAGAAGGCCATTCCAGCACTATACCAGCACGTGGAACACAATGTTATGGAGTCATTGGGAAAGGCAGTCAGCAGCAAGGTGCACATGACTTTAGACATGTGGTCCAGCAAGCATGGACAGGGCTGTTACATTTCCTTCACGGCACACTGGGTAACTCTGCTTGCAGCTGGGAGGGATCCAGGACGGGGCTCTGTGCTGGAGCTTGTTCATCCACCACGCCTCCAGAAAGCTGCTTGTATGTGGTCTGTCTGCTCCACCACCTCTTCCTCCTCCTCCTCGTCCTTCTCTGTCTCTGTCAAAGTAGCAGTTAAACCGACGCGTGGCAGGGTCTACGCAATGGCTCAAGCAAAAAGATGCCATACTTTGCTTGAGCTGGTTTGTTTAGGGGACAGGAGCCACACTGGGCCAGAAATTCTGTCAGCTCTGAAGGGGCAGGTGCAGAGATGGTTAACACCATGCCAGCTTGAGCTGGTAATGGTCGTCTGGGATAATGGCAGCAACCTTCTCTCCGCCCTACGCCTGGGTAAGTTGACTCATGTACCATGCCTAGCACACGTCCTAAATCTGGTGGTACAGTGTTTCCTAACCAGGTACCCAGGGCTGGCACAGCTTCTCAGCCAGGCCAGAAAAGTCTGCAGCCACTTAAGGCTAGGGTCAGACGAACGCATTTTTCACGTTGTCCGTGAAAAAGTGCGTGCATTCGAACGAACGTACGTATTTTTTCCCGGAATACGCGATAGCGGTCATACGATGCGCCTTTCCGTCCGTGATTTTGTACGGATCATCAATAAAACCCTTTTTGTGTCTGGACGTTATGTTAGCTGGACATTAGCAGCGTCTGACATCTCCTAATCACACACACACGCCGCTATGCGGCCGCAGCGCACTATGTACGTCAGTAGTAGCGGTTTGACGTTCTCGAAAAAATGCGTTCGTTGGCCACTTGCGTTGCACGGACGAACTTTCGTGCGGCCGTTCGTCGTATGTTCCCCGGCATTGGACGTCATTTGCTGCTAGCACGGCCGTGATTTCGTGCGGCTAAACGCACATGAAAAATGCGTTCGTCTGACCCTAGCCTTAGATGGTCATTCCCAGCAAGCGTTCGCCTGGCAGAAATTCAAAGAGAATTCCACCTTCCCACAAACCGTCTGATCTGTGACATGCCCACCAGGTGGAACTCGACATTAGCAATGCTGCAGCGTCTGCACAAGCAGCAGAGGGCCATCAATGAGTACCTGTGTGAGTATGGCACAAGGACAGGTTCAGGTCAACTTGGTTCCCCCCCAGCAGTGACTGATGATCAAGGATTCATGCACTGTACTGTCACCATTTGAGGCAATGAGTGACACAATTCCTTTAGTGTTCCTGCTGGAGCGCACTCTGCGGGGAATAATTGATGTGGCACTAGAGGCAGAGCAGCGTGAGGAAGAGGAGGCCATCCCTAGCTCTCAAGGCCCCAGTCTTTACGCAGACAGCATTCCTGCGGGTCCTCAGATCAGACAGGATGAGGAGGAGGAGGAGGAATATTTAAGTAGTGGGGCATTGAAGGTGGGGATTCCTCAAGGGAGGGTTTTGTGTGCCCAGAAACCCAAGGACTAGTACATGGCTGGGAGGAGTAAGTGCTTGATGGGGTCATTCTCATTGACCAGGAATACTCTGAAGCTAATGCCACCTCCAACCTACGCTGCATGGGCTCCCTTATCCTGCAAAATCTGGTAAAGGACCCCAGGATTCGTGCTATCAAGGAGAGGGATCATTACTGGTTGGCAAGCCTTCTTGATCCTCAATACAAGGGTTAAGTTGCAGAGCTCATCCTGCCGGCACAGAGGGAGGACCGGATGAAACAACTTGACACTCTAAAGCGACACTTGTGTTACACCTTTCCAGGCACTGGTAGGTTACCAATTGATGACACAGGTGCTTCTGAGGCTGCGGTTTATCAGAGGAAGAGCGGTGAAGGGGGCCGCTTGACTGATGCCTTTTGCAATTTGTTTAGTCCACGACACCCAGGGACGTCAAATGTAGGCACCCATTGCCAGCGTCTTCACCATATGGTGCAGGATAGACTTTTGCGCCGTCAATAAATTTGGTTCGTTTCGTATTAGCCGTTATTTTGTTTTTCGTAATTCGTGTCTGATACCCAATTCAGATTCGTATGAAATACGAATTTTCGTTAGATTCGTTCACTTTTCGTAACAATTACAGTCATGGCCGAAATTGTTGGCACCCCAGACATTTTTCCAGAAAATCAAGTATTTCTCACAGAAAAGTATTGCAGTAAGACATGTTTTGCTATACACATGTTTATTCCCTTTGTGTGTATTGGAACAAAACAAAAAAAGGGAGGAAAAAAAGCAAATTGGACATAATGTCACACAAAACTCCAAAAATGGGCTGGACAAAATTATTGGCACCCTTAACTTAATATTTGGTTGCACACCCTTTGGAAAAAATAACTGAAATCAGTCGCTTCCTATAACCATCAATAAGCTTCTTACACCTCTCACCTGGAATTTTGGACCACTCTTTCTTTGCAAACTGCTCCAGGTCTCTCTTATTGGAAGGGCGCCTTTTCCCAACAGCAATTTTAAGATCTCTCCACAGGTGTTCAATGGGATTTAGATATAGACTCATTGCTGGCCACTTCAGAACTCTCCAGCGCTTTGTTGTCATCCTTTTCTGGGTGCTTTTTGACGTATGTTTGTGGTCATTGTCCTGCTGGAAGACCCAAGATCTTGGATGCAAACCCAGCTTTCTGACACTGGGCTCTACAGTGCGACCCAAAATCCTTTGGTAATCCTCAGATTGCATGATGCCTTGCACACATTCAAGGCACCCAGTGTCAGAGGCAGCAAAACAACCCCATAACATCATTGAACCTCCACCATATTTCACTGTAGGTACTGTGTTGTTTTCTTTGTAGGCCTCATTCCATTTTCGGTAAACAGTAGAATGATGTGCTTTGCCAAAAAGCTCTGTCTCGGTCTCATCTGTCCACAAGACGTTTTCCCAGAAGGATTTTGGCTTACTCAAGTACATTTTGGCAAACTGTCGTCTTGCTTTGTTAGGTCTCTGTGTCAGCAGTGGGGTCCTCCTGGGTCTCCTGCCATAGCATTTCATTTCATTTACATGTCGACGGATAGTTCGCGCTGACACTGATGCTCCCTGAGCCTGCAGGACAGCTTGAATTTCTTTGGAACTTGTTTGGGGGCGCTTATCCACCATCCGGACTATCCTGCGTTGCAACCTTTCATAAATTTTTCTCTTCCGTCCACCCACAGAGAGATTAGCTACAGTGCCATGGATTGCAAACTTCTTGATAATGTTGCGCACTGTGGACAAAGGAAAATCTAGATCTCTGGAGATGGACTTGTAACCTTGAGATTGTTGATATTTTTCCACAATTTTGGTTCTCAAGTCTTCAGACAGTTCTCTTCACCTCTTTCTGTTGTCCATGCTTAGTGTGGCACACACAGACACACAATGCAAAGACTAAGTGAACTTCTCTCCTTTTTATCTGCTTTCAGGTGTGATTGGTATATTGCCCACACCTGTTACTTGCCCCAGGTGAGTTTACAGGAGCATCACATGCTTGAAACAATCTTATTTATCCACAATTTTGAAAGGGTGCCAATAATTTTGTCCAGACCATTTTTGGAGTTTTGTGTGACATTATGTCCAATTTGCTTTTTTTCCTCCCTTTTTTGTTTTGTTCCAATACACACAAAGGGAATAAACATGTGTATAGCAAAACATGTGTTACTGCATTACTTTTCTGTGAGAAATACTTGATTTTCTGGAAAAATGTCTGGGGTGCCAACAATTTCGGCCATGACTGTATGATCATTTGTTATGATGGATTTAAAAAGCAAAATTATTACATTACATTACATTACACAGGCATGAAAACACGAAATTACGTTAACGCATTTTGGATCCTATTCCGAATTTCGTTTTGACGGAAACCGGTGACTGTTGGTTGACCAATCAGAGGTTTTCTTCTGGTCATGAGGCCTGCATTACAGGCCCGATCATGTGACTTCCCTTTGTGGGTTAGTTAGTGTAGTCTAGCAGATCACACGATTTCTCCAGCAATTCCGAGCTCTTTGAATAACCCTGTTAAAGGACATTTCCACCTTTGTAAGTGATTTTGAGTTTTTCACATTTCCTTTCTAACGAAATTCGGATCAATTACATGTTATGTTCAACCTCAGCTGTGCTGACTTCCTCCTGGGTCTGCAGTGCTCTCTGTACAGTGTACACCCGCTGTGCTCATTATGAGGGGTTCCCACAACGCTCAAACGAACAATGTTCAATTCGTACTCCTGTTCAAATCGAACCTGCCGACCCTACTGGTGACTCCCATTTCAAATATTAAAAAGAGGTAATTTAATTTCATAATAAATATTCGTAATTATTATGATAATAAAACGATATTAATGAACATCCAATTCTGAATCTCCCATCGACTACCAGTCTCCCACTCCCATATTAAAAAAGGTAATTTTCACAACCCTCACTCAGCATCAGAAGAAAACCTCTGATTGGTCAAACAGTCACTTTTCCGTTGTAAAGAAATTACGAATTGGATCTGAAACGAATTTTCGTATTTCGGATCCATTCGGAAGCATAGCAATTCGTATTTTGGTTGCGTTCGAATCTGCGAATTTCAGGAAATTTGTGCGAATTTCAGGAAATTCGTACGAATTTCGATTAGTTACGAAACGAATCACACATGTCTAGTGCAGAACTACCTAGGGGCAAGGGCAGACCTGGATACCTTTACAGCAGATGATCCAATGGCTTACTGGGTGTTGAAATTGGATCACTGGCCAGAACTTAGCCAATATGCTATGCAGCTACTAGGTTGCCCTTCATCCAGCGTGCTTTCTGAAAGGACGTTCAGTGCCGCTGGAGGTTTTGTCACAGACAAAAGAGTGCGCCTGTCCACCGACTCTGTAGACCGGCTGACATTTATAAAAATGAATCAGTCCTGGATCAGCAGCTATCAATCCCCTGATGCTGATGTAACTGAATAGATCGAGGATCTCTTCTGCAGTCCCAAAACCTCCACCATTGCACTCTTCCACAATAAAACAAAGGGGTTACGGTGTGAAGGCACTTGCTGCCACCAAAGGTAAAATATTTGGGTGCACTGCCACTGACGCCTATACCAGATTCATATCATTTTAATATTGGACCGCAGGGTCCACCACTGCACTCTTGCACTGTAACCCCTCTGTGGTATTGTGTGACGGCACTGTTGCCGACACTAAAGGCCCAATTTTAAAGCACCTATTGTTACTTTCATCCAAAGCCTGCAAAAGTTTCACCACAATTTAGCCAAAAAAAAATCTGTAAACTTGTTCTGCGTGTCCTAAAACGTCTCCTCTTTTCATACAGGCTGCCGCCCCAAGCAGTTGTTTATGAATAGATTAAAGGAAAACCATTTACCATCATTTGAAATGTCATTTTTTTGTTTTTAAATAATTCTATACATCCTACAAATCCGCCACTTCACGGGCAGGTTATGGGAACCTCCTAGGCACGATATTTGAAGGAATTTTTCGTTTTTATTTCATGGAAAACTCACTGGTCCTTTAAAATACATTTTTTTTTTTACTTTTTGTCCTTGTTTCCTGTCCCCCAGGGCACTTCCCGGACCCCCATACACCTTTTATGGCAAATATCTTGCATATATGCCCTCTTGGAGGGCACTCTAAAAATCGAACTTTCGAGTCCCATTGACTTGCATTGAGATCGGTTCGTGTTCGAACTCAAACTTTTGAAATTGTTCGAATGCGAACCAAACACGGGGGTGTTCAGCTCCTCACTAATGGCTCCGAGGTATATTGGCGCTGCAAGTTGGGGTCTCACACTCCGTCGCCTTCCCACAAGCCAATATTGAGCATTTGGCCATCATACATGCAAGTCCTTTTCCTATAAACTGGACAAATATTAACGAAGTAAACTCATGTACCATTTTATAGGATTATTTTGGCTTTCTTTTCATACCGTGCATACTTACCTGCAAAATTATAACATAAAGCAAAGTTAGGTAGAATAAATGTTATAGAAATATCATAATTTTGCCTGGACTAATTGAAGTGCAATTAATACATAAAAATAAATACTGGATGACAGATGTGGACCTGCCATTCACAGCCCAAACTTTTCTCCTGCTTCAACTTCCCCCTTTCCTTTGGGATCTACGAAACTCTGTACTTTTGCCCCTTTTGTTTGCTGCGCGGTCCCTCGTGGCCTTGCTTTGGACGGGCGGTGACCGGCTTCGGCCTGCTACCTGGCTGCAGGAAATCGAGATTCGTACCCATGAAAGCCTTTTGGCCTCGGTGCTGGGTAAGTCATCCGCACACCTCCGCAAGTGGTTCTACTGGGAGGCTTTTCTGACCTCTGCTGACGGTCGTGCTCTGCTGGCTTGAGGAGTGACTGGACCACTGAGGCGTGCTAAGGCGGTTCTGGGGGTTGATCCCACTCTCCTACCACCCTACCCTGATGCCTTCTTTCCCTTCATTGTTTCCCTGTTTTTTTGACTGTTTTGTCCGCTCTTTTCTCTCTCTCCCTTAACTCTGCCCTCACCTTTCCCTCTTTCTTTACTGCTCTCCTTTCCGTAGTTCTTATTTTTGCTTTTTTTTTCTTATCACCACGTTTGTGCATTGCAAATGGACTCGCTTTTTGGTTTCTGGCCTCTACTGCCCATCTAGGTTTGTGCCACACCCTTGGGAGTGTTTGCTTTGCAGACTCAGTTGCCCTATTTACAGTTTTAGCATGTCAATGCTGCCATTGACTTGTTCCTTTTTTTTTTATATATATTTAGGTCAATTTTATTTTTCTCATTTATGTAACCTGTATTATTGGCTGTCATGTAACTCTGATTTGGATTGCAACTGTGTTTTTTGTTTCCTTTGGCGAAGCAGTTATACGTGTACTGCTTTCTAAGCTTTTGTTGAATAAATACTGCTCATAGAAGATACAATAGTTAATGTACATGAGCTCAGACAAACTTTTGGTCGGGCTAAAAATTAAAATTCCTTCAGTTTATCCAATTTTCATAAGACATAGAAACATAGGTTCTTATCTGCCGACATTTTTTTTAGGCCCATCTAGTCTGCCCAATTACATGGATACTTTACCTGGATTTATCTTTTGTTTAGGATAGCCTTATGCCTATCCCATGCCTGCTTAAATTCAATTACTGTTTTGGCCTCTACCACTTCTACTGGAATGCTGTTCCATATATCCACCACCCTCTCAGTAAAATAATGCTTCCTGATGTTACTTTTAAACCTTTGCCCCTCTAATCTAAGACTATGTCCTCTTGTTTTGCTACTTTGTTTCCTTTTAAATATACTCCCTTCCTCTACCTTGTGGATTCCCTTTACGTATTTCAATGTTTCTATCATATCTCCTCTGTCTCGTCTTTTTTCCAAGCTGTACATGTTAAGATCATTAAGCCTTTCCTGGTAACTTTTCTCCTTCAAGCCGTACACCATTTTAGTAGCCCTTCTCTGAACTCTCTCTAAGGTGTCTATATCCTTCTGGAGATACGGTCTCCAGTACTGCACACAGTACTCCAAGTGAGGTCTCACCAGTGCTCTGTACAGTGGCATGAGCACTTCCTTTTTCCTACTGCTAATACCTCTTCCTACACAACCAAGCATTCTGCCAGCATTTCCTGCTGCTCTATTACATTGAATACTTACCCTTAGATCCTCTGAAATAATAACCCCTAAATCCCTTTCCTCAGATGTTGAGGTTAGGACTGTATCAAATATTCTATATTCAGCCCTTGGGTTTTTACGCCCCAGGTGCATTATCTTGCACTTATCCACATTAAAACTCAATTGCCACCGCTCCGACCATTGATTTTTGTTAATATTTTGCTTATTCTATTCCTATTCCCTGCTAGTAAATGAGCTTGTGCCCATGTACACAGGCTTGTTACAGCACAACTAACTAGTTTATTAACTCCATGATCAGCTACTCCTGTCCCGCCTATAGTTGAGGGGTTAAATTGGAAAAGGTGAAACAGCCCATCTGTTCTGATTTTAAGCTTCCACTCGCTAGCCATGGGTAGAGGGAACTAAGAAACCTCAACTCTGATTTTAAATTTAACACGGTGCACCCACAAACTGTAGTAGTGGGTGCACCGACACGAACCAAAATGAATTGCACGAAAAAAAATGGATTAAAATATCATGGGACCCTAGGACCAGTTTGCTCTTCCCTCATGGAGAGTTTACTTTATCTGGGGCTTCCGGCAGGTGCAGGGAGAGCTGCCTGTAAAGTGCTCAGTCTTAGCACCTTTGCTGTGCCCAAGTTCACAGTCACTGTCCCTATGCAGTGTGAGATTGTTCACAAGACCAACATGGGGCAGACAGTGTCTGGCCATGCTGAGTGCGGTGACCATTTGCTCTGCAAACCTGAATTACCGTTCCTCCCATTTCATCACGGGATCATGGAAGCGATTTAGGCTGCCTCTTTTGCGAAGAGCTTGCAGTAGACCTGTTGACCTGATGCCGCGTCCAGACAAGTGGCTTCGTAGGGCAGCTTCACGGAATACTCTGCTGTGAATTCAAGGGTTAATCCCTGAGACAGTATGTGGGATAGAAGTCCTATGGACAATCTTTGCTGGACCAGGACCTTAGCGCTGAGCATATCTGAAATTGCCTGCTTCAAGTTAGGTTTCAGGTCAAATAAATTAATCAATTTAAAATTTACCAAATAATAAAAATTAAAAAAAAAGACTTAAAAGTGGAGATTCAATGTCCCCTTAAGTCTAGCCTCGGCATTGTTGTGCATTGCAAAAATTAAAATCATACAATGAACATACTGTAAAGTATATCATGATTTATATAATTACGGTATTAAATGTACAAAGACAGGTGTAGAATAAAAAATTGGCCTACACTTGGGAGGATAAATCAGAGGAGGTGAAGCAGCCCACCTGCTCAAATTTAACCCTTGATGTGCTGGCCATAGGTAGGCTGACATAGGGATTAGGAATGAGGCCAGCCAAGCAACCCTCCTACTCAAATTTCAATTTAATGCAATACACCCACAAATGTGAATTATATAAACTCAAAGAAATTGCACAGTTTGTTTTCTTGTCCATTTAACTAGGTGACCCTTTGTTGATTCTTGTTTCAGACAAATTGACAAAAAAGCTGGACAAATCTCAAGTCGCCCAAAAACGAATGCACACATCTAGTACAATATCTCCGATTCAGATCAACGGACACTAACCCAGGAAAGCTTCCGATGTAAACCAGTTTCCCCTTTCATTGAAGAATGAACCCGATCTCTGTAAATGCACCACTACGTGTAAAACTAGTCAAAAAATAACACACAGACTTCTCAAATGTGTGCAGATGATGAGAGGGACAAAAAAGCAATTAAAAGTACAAAATGAACTAATTCTTATTATGTAAACAAACACGTACTTCATCAGCATGCGGTTCGTTTCATTGCTGGCATTAATTTGAAACTGACTCCTAAAGCTATTGGATATCATTTGGTACCATATTGTCATTATCACAGCATGGTCCAGACGTGTTCTACTGTCAACAAATCTTTGATCTTTGTGGGCCAAGCAGGTTTTTTGCATTTGTTGATGCCAGCATTCACATATACAAAGAGAACAAAAAGCATGTACACCCAAATGGAAAGTTCAATTTACTTCAATATATAAAGAAATAAAGTCTACCACATTTATTGAAATATTCTGTACCCTGGTCTTTTAGGACAATGAATCAATAGAGTATATCTTGGATGCTATTCTCCATACTAATGCTTTGGATTCCTTGAACAGGATGTTCTCGATTGTTTGTTGGCTGACAAGAGCGTAGAATAAAGTCTTATTTGTCCTAAGACAGCTTGAGACTTCAATTCCCCACATGAAATTCACTGGGTGCCAACGTGTGCGAAAACAGACTGCCATAACTATGGTGGGATTTTTATTTCATTGATTCACAGAAATTCCTGTGGCAGCTTTGTGTATAATATTATTCTTTATTTATTTGTATAGCGCCAGCATATTCCACAGCACTGAACAATGGGCACAATATAGATAGGGTTACAATACAATGAGACTGAACAACATTTTGATAAACCAGCACAAGAGGAAACGAGGGCCTTATTCCTGTGGGAATTTACAATCTTGACAGGTTGGGGGTGGAAACGGGATGAGAGTGATGGACTGGTGAGAGTGATGGACTGGTTGCGCAAGTGAGGTGTGTTAGTGATTCGGGTGGTAGACTTGCCTGAATAGGAATGCCTTAAGGGAGCGTTTGAAGGAAGGGAAACTAGGGGAAAGTCTGACAGTACGAGGTAGAGCATTTCAGAGGATGGGGCTGCGTGTGAGAAATCCTGCAGTCTATCATGAGAAGTGGCGATGCAGGGAGAAGCTAGGCGTAGGTCACTGTTTGATCTTAGGGAGCGGGCTGGGGTGTATTTAGTGATTGAGGACAGGTAGTGGGGAGCTGAGTTAGTGAGAGCTTTGTAGGTCAGGGTAAGGATTAGGAATTAAATTCTGCAGTGGATGGGGAGCCAGTGAAGGGACTTGCAGACAGCGAGCGGAGGGTGAAGTGGATGAGCCTGAAAAAGGCATTTAGCATGGATTCTAGGGGGAGAGAGGGAGGCCAGGTAGAAGATTATTACAATAGTCAAGTCGGGTTGGATAATATTTAAAAGAGGAGTTATTCTAATCTTCCTGATCAATCTGCAAACTCTTAAGCTCTTTGTAACTACACTTATCATTGGTTGTATGAATCCTTCATGATAATGTCGTTACACAGAATCAGATGCCATGGTAAAAATCCATATCCGGAAAAGAATCTATGGTTTCCGAAAAATACATTTCTCTCGACTCCTGCCACATCTGGTCAACTGTCAATAAAAGACCATGTCAGTGGAAATCCCGTCACAGAGTTCTTTTGCCCCTGAAGTGGCCAAGTGAGTGGCAAGATCGCTCCAGGGGTAGGAGGTGAGGAGAAGCCTATGAGAAAGATAACAGAACCATTCAACGTTGTGAACTCTCCCCAGAAGCAGCCAGCCTATTGAACTCCTGAAACTGCTCTAAAGAGATTTAGCCCAAAGCAGTCTTCCAATCACCAATTAGACAAATATTAATATCAATTAAGCTGTTATACAGCATAGGATTCATATAATTACGTTAATGGCCTGACACTTTTTTTTTGTCCTTGCTTTTTTTTTCCAGCCGCAATTTCTTAAACAAACTTTGTCTTTTGTGAGAGAGGCCTAAGAAAATTTCCAGCAGGGAGCTTGGCTTTTGTGGTGGTTTCTAAAGAGACAGGGGAATGTTCTATTTAATGACAAACACCTACTTTAAAGCATTTCTTTTTCCTGTGCCTGTTCCCACCACATTGGGTTAGCGGGCTCAAAGCCTATTAAGCATTAGAGACAAAAAAAAAAAAGAAAACTAATAAATAAAATAAACGAGGGTGTTGAGACGCATGTGGTGATCGGGAGACACAATAAGATACCAGACTGGCTTTGCCAGCTCACGTAGAAAGCTGTGTTTCAATTAAGGCTCCAGTGAGAGGGCATATCCGTTCTTCCCAACAGGACAAAGAGTTGGAGGGAGCGAGTGAGTGATAGAGGTGAAAAACATCTAACTCGCAAAAACAAGACAAATCTGTCTCATTGAGTCGCTTGTGGGCTGAGTACTAATTAAAAAGAGAATTCTACTTATCCTGTCTTCTTTTGGAGTGTTTGTACAATGCACATTGCCCGCTTTTCATTTGCCTTTCTTGTTCCCTGTTTAATAAACATTGGTTAGACATGTACCCAGATACTGCTCTATGTGAAAGAAAGTCGCGGTTACATACGGCTGTCAGCTTAGGTTGCCATATTGCACTTTAATAAGGAGTATTCTGTTTTTATTAACTTTTTATTGAACCGTTTATTATTTTCATTTGCAGCAAAATGTCTTTTTTTTCTGGGGGGGTTTTGGCGAACATCTTGATTCCTATTTTTTTATTTTATTATTTTTTTTATTATGTAGCAGACCTTTTTATTATTCATAGGACCTAATTATATTCATGCATTATTTTTGTTTTGGGGGGGGGTTCTTTTCTTTTTTCCTTTTTCACACCTGTTAAGTGACCGGCTCTTTTCGGCAGCGGCCGCTGATTGGAGGCTTTCGTCATCCTGTACGCCAGTTTATGGCAGCATTCAGCGGTTTATCACGGCATTCGCCGGATCCATTTGGCGCACATCAGGGACCCTGCAGTGAATGCTGAATACACCACAGGGTCGGCGAATTGAACACGCCAAAGTGTGCCGAACAAGAGAGCAACGAAATTTTGGTGCTCTCGGAATAACTCCTAAAAGAGCTAGAGAAATTGCATGTAACTGTGTCTTTTGATTTGTAGATTATCTAGGGTGTCATAGAATGGTGAATAAAAATTATGCATAACATTAGCTTATTTTCCCAAGTCTGCTTCTGTTCATTTCCATGTGATAATTGGAAAGAAAATGGTAAATAATGTCTAAACTTGAAAATAAAAGGACATTGTTTATATGATGTGTAAGATTATATAATCAGTATTGTTTATTTCTACGCAGAATTAATTTAACAGTAGAGAAAGCAAAGTCAAGCTATTCCTCCCCCCTCCTCCACATCCAATTCAAAGGTTGATCCAATAACGGCTTTACCACCCAGCATTCCTGAGGACTGATGATCATTATCCAATCAAATGCATCAATAAGAGAATTTCTATTTAGCCCAGCCAGTTAAGGACTGGTTACTAATGCAGGGTTTCCTACTCTGCTACTGTGGGTTTGCATGTGTGGTCACCCAGTATCCTTTACACAGGGAAAAACTGGAAAACACAAAGGAGCAGGAGCAAGAGGAAACCCAACACTTACTTTATGTCAGACCTAACCTTTACTAGGGGGGGACCTGTCATACAGGGTGTCCTGGTGGCAGGGCGGCCGGTGGGACTCAAGGCCCTCCAGTTTCTGCAGGGTGTCAGGTCTAGGCATCTCTTGTCAGCAGGTCTGGTTGTGAGACTGCAATGCCCAGTGGGGATACCAACAGCCTCTGCATGGGGTTGTGGCCTCTTGCGCTAGGGGCCGGCGTTAGCTGGGGGCCTTCCCTGTGGGAAGGGGTATCTGGCTCTCTATGTAAACTCACTCCTTCAGTGGTGACATGCTTGTTTGTCTTCAGGTTTTTCCCTGTTGCTGTGTGGCTTTTCCTATTGATTTCAGTGTACCAGACTCTTTGGCTTACGTATTGTGGCGGAACCGTTCTCTTCCGCCTGTCCTGACTCTCCAGACACCCCTTCGTTGCGGTCAGCCCGGCTACTGGGAGCGCTGTCCTCAGCGCCTCGAGCAGCTTGACCTGCCTGCTTCTGTTCCTCTGCCCTGGAGCCGTTAGGAATTTCCAGAAGGCCGCTCTGTACCTTCTGAGGGTGATAGTGTAGTGTAGCGTCGCTGAATGAAACACCAGACGCGGCTGTATGTTCCAACAGGATTCTCTGTCTCAGTCTGAGAGTTCTCTGACTTTTTAACGAACAACCACCATTTATGCTGAAGTCCAACAGTCATAATTTGCATACCCATACTAATTACTAGTCATAATTTGCATACCCATACTAATTACATTAGGTCAGTTATTTACAATAAACATTCTTTACATTCTCTAGCCTTCAGCTCACACAACATTTGTATATCCATTGTTCTAACACATCAGATTAAACACACACTATCAGAGATCCCTTGAATTAAACATGCAGCTAGATAATGGGAAAAGCCCTGGTGCATAAATTACACAGCAGTAAAGCTTGTTTACTGTATACACAAAAACACATTTACCTACAGGAATATAAGTATTTTTAAAACCAAAGCTATGCCATTTTACACTAAATTAAACTAAAACCAAACGATGTAAAATATATTTAAAACCACACAATATAAATGAACATAAAGTCTCTTGGGGTTTGAAGCCTGGAGCATTACATCCGCTCCATGACATATGTCCCCCCTTCCAGAACGGCAGGGCAAGCTTAGATCCCAAACGGATCTCTTGCCACTGACGAGAATTCTCACCTTGTCCTTTTTTTCTGCGCCATCCTCAAAGTTCCAGGGTGCTGGCGCACAAGCATCACCAGTGGGGTCCGACGGTCGCCACAGGGTATGCCTGGGTGTGGGTCCATAGTCTGTCAGGAGGAGGCGAGCCACCAGGCTTCTCCACTTGTCCTCGTAAACTAGCCCGCTGTCCGAGGGGTGCTCCAGGCCCCAGCGCCGGGCGCCCCGTTGGTGCAGTTGGTGGCAGGTGTCCCCTCCTGGGGAAGGATTCTGTCATCGGGGAGGGGTACCGCCTGTACCACCTCCGGGGGTATCACGCACCCGGGAAAAACGCGGGCCACTTGCACGCGACCAAGCACTCTGGTCAGCTGCTGGAAAAAGTAGTGGCTGTAGGGGGCCTCCGGGCCAAAGGGTTGGAAAAGTGGGCATAGTTGACAATGGCTCTGCCCCGTAGCCAGCGCTTCTGCTGGAGAAGGGTCTCTGGGCGGGAGGATGGCTTCCTCCCTCTCCAGGGAAACCAAGTGCTGCGGGCAAGTCAACCCGGGGGTATCCGCCATCGGCTCCTCGGGGTAGGCGGTGGAGAGTGGGCAGAGGCCAGCGGCGCTCTGCCCCGTGGCCAGCTCTTCTGCTGGGTAGGGGTCTCCTTGTGGGCAGAGGGCATCTTCCATAATGAAGGGGGCCAGGGGGGTGTGGAAACAAGCCCAGGGGGATCCTCGGGGGGATCCGGGGAAACAAGCAAGGGCTACGGGCAAAGCAGCCCGGGTAGATCCATCTGCCCACCCTCTACAGCCTGCCCCGAGGCGCAGAGGCCAGCGGTGCTCTGCCCTGGGGCCAGCTCTTCTGCTGGGAAAGCGGGTGCGAGATCAAAATCCAGCGGGGTGGAAGGGGTCAGCGGCTGCAGGATAAGCAGCCCGGGGGAATCCTCTTTCTGCTCCTCGGGCAGGATGGGGTGGGTGGGCAGAGGCCAGCGGCGCTCTGCCCCGTTGCCAGCGCTTCTGCTGGGTAAGGGTCGCTTTGCGGGAGGATGGCTTCTTCCATCTCCAGGGGGATCAAAGGTTGCGGGCAAACCAGCCCGGGGGGAACATCTGTCTGCTCCTCGTGGCAGACTGTGGGGGGTGTAGCTTCCTTGACGGAAATTCCAGGCAAGCTGTAAATCTCCTCCCAAGTATCGCTGGGGAGTGCGGGTTCCTCCCATGAAGCTCCAGACAAGCTGTAAGTCCCCATAAAAGGATCGCTGGGGGGTGTAGATTCCCTGGACGAAGCTCCAGGCGGGCTGTCAACCTCAACCCAGGGCTCTACGGGGTAGGTTTCAGGGGTGGGGTATTCTGTCCATGTCGCTTGGAGCTCGGCCAACCGCAGCTTGTGTTGGCGCTCCTTATCTCGCTCCTCATCTTCTTGGAGGTCCATCATCAGTTGTACAACTGCGGCTTCGGAGGGGGTGGTGCCGCATATCTCTAATATTGCTCGAGCTTTCTTTCGGAGGTGATCTTTAGTGGCCGGAGTCGGGGTTGGGGTTCTTACCATTCGCTGGTCCATCCTTGTAAGCTCCTTCACCAGGGCTTTCTTGTTTTTGGTGCCGGCGATTCCTCCACGGCACTCTAATATGTATCTCAGCGTGTCCCTCTTGTAGTTGGCATAGCTAGCCATTCTGCATTTCTTCTGGGGTTGGAGAGCTTATCCCACCGCTTGCCACCAGTGTGAAGGAACCGTTCTCTTCCACCTGTCCTGACTCTCCAGACACCCCTTCGTTGTGGTCAGCCCGGCTACTGGGAGCGCTGTCCTCAGTGCCTCGAGCAGCTTGACCTGCCTGCTTCTGTTCCTCTGCCCTGGAGCCATTAGGAATTTCCAGAAGGCCGCTCTGTACCTTCTGAGGGTGATAGTGTAGTGTAGGGACGCTGAATGAAACACCAGACGCGGCTGTATGTTCCAACAGGATTCTCTCTAAGTCTCAGTCTTAGAGTTCTGACTTTTTAATGAACAACCACCATTTATGCTTAAATCCAACAGTCATAATTTGCATACCCATACTAATTACATTAAATCAGTTATTTACAATAAACATTCTTTACATTCTCTAGCCTTCAACTCACACAACATTTGTATATCCATTGTTCTAACACATCAGATTAAACACACACTATCAGAGATCCCTTGAATTAAACATGCAGCTAGATAATGGGAAAAACCCTGGTGCATAAATTACACAGCAGTAAAGCTTGTTTAATGTATACACAAAAACACATTTACCTACAGGAATATAAGTATTTTTAAAACCAAAGCTATGCCATTTTACACTAAACTAAATTAAACTAAAACCAAACGATGTAAAATATATTTAAAAACACACGATATAAATGAAAATAAAGTCTAATGGGGTTTGAAGCATGGAGCGTTACATCAGCTCCATGACACGTATCAACTCTGATTTTTATCTGTCTGCCAACGACCTTTGGCCTGTGCTGACTTTGCTTTCCGGATTGCCCTGGATACCACGCTTTGATTCCTCAGTACCCATTCCACTGCCACCTCATGCTCGCATACCGGCCTCATACAGTGGAGGGCATAACACTAAAAGGAATAATTAGAAAAATGGGAGCGGGGTTATTTATCCAAACAAAAATTAAGGGCATCTAGAGAACTAAACCATTTACACACCTTTTGGTCTAGACCATGGGCCTAGCATGACTGATGTAGAGTGTGCGAAATCTATGCAGTTTCATCCATACCTGACTCTGGGCACTATCACCTGGTCTGCGCTTCGTATGTGTAAGCGTTAGCGCTAGGTTAATTAAATGTAGCGCATGGCCATCTGCCTCTCGCTAAAAGAATGAGTAATCCGTTAGCGCATCAGTAATAGTGTTTTCTTTTCAAATTAATATTTATTAAAGGTTTTAAACTTTTTCTGTTAACAAAAAGAAATATTCACAACAAAAGCAGTCAACTAATTAGGGATCCAGAAAGAAAAAAAGGGAATGTGAGGGAGAGGGAAGAATTCCATCCATCTCATAAAATGTTTACAAAATTCAAGCAGTACGAGTACAAATAGGTATAGAAACATAGAAAAATGTCGGCAGATAAGAACCTTTCGGCCCATCTAGTCTGCCCAATTACATGGATACTTTACCTGGATTTATCTTTTGTTTAGGATAGCCTTATGCCTATCCCATGCCTGCTTAAATTCAATTACTGTTTTGGCCTCTACCACTTCTACTAGAAGGCTGTTCCATGTATCCACCACCCTCTCAGTAAAATAATGCTTCCTGATGTTACTTTTAAACCTTTGCCCCTCTAATCTAAGACTATACAGTGACCGTAAACATTGTAGTTATTTACAGAAGTACACACATAAACCATAAAGGTCAAATCGAACCCGTAAAGAGTGGCCATTAACATTACCTACAGTATTATCTTCCCATAGGTTCCAAAAATATTTCAACATCGTGGTAAATGGAGATGGTTGTCTTAATGCCAACTCATAATCCTTATTTTCAAGTATCATTTGGATGACTTCATCACATGTAGGGGTTGTGGTAGTTTTCCAATGTCTTGGAATGATCGCTGCTGCTGCAATCTGTATATGACCTATTATTATTTTGTCCACTTTAACCCTTTCGCTGCTGAGGCTTTTCACACCTCTGTGCTGAGGTCATTTTTACCGTTTTAGCTCATCATGTTTAACCGCGTTTTGAAGCCATATTTTGATATATGCCCCAAACATATTATATACAGTTGTGTTCAAAATTATTCAACCCCCACTGAAATTGAGTGTTTTGGCCAGTTTGACATTGATTTTGATCATTCAGTCATCTTGCTTACAATTAAATCAAAGAGGCACATGTAGGTCAGACAAATATAACATAACATTTATAATGAAATAACCACAAATGCCTTTTCTGTGCTCACATCATTATCAGTTTTATTCAACCCCCAAGTGACATTCAATCTTAGTACTTAGTACAACATCCTTTTACAGTTATAACAGCTTTTAAACGTGAAGCATAGCTTGACACAAGTGTCTTGCAGCGATCTACGGGTATCTTCACCCATTCGTCATGGGCAAAAGCCTCCAGTTCAGTCACATTCTTAGGCTTGCGCACTGCAACTGCTTTCTTTAAGTCCCACCAGAGGTTCTCAATCAGATTTAATTCTGGTGACTGCGATGGCCACTCCAAAATGTTCCAGCCTTTAATCTACAACCATGCTCTAGTGGACTTGGAGGTATGCTTGGGATCATTGTCCTGTTGAAAGGTCCAACGTCTCCCAAGCCTCAGGTTTGTGACGGACTGCATCACATTGTCATCCAATATCTCCTGGTACTGAAGAGAATTCATGGTACCTTGCACACGCTGAAGCTTCCCTGTACCTGCAGAAGCAAAACAGCCCCAAAGCATGATTGACCCCCCGCCATGCTTCACAGTAGGCAAGGTGTTCTTTTCTTCAAAGGCCTTGTTCTTCCTCCTCCAAACATGGCGTTGATCCATGGGCCCAAACAGTTCTAATTTTATTTCATCAGTCCACAGAACACTATCCCAAAACTTCTGTGGTTTGTCCACATGACTTTTGGCATACTGCAGTCGACTCTTCTTATTCTTTGGAGACAGCAAGGGGGTGCGCCTGGGAGTTCTGGCATGGAGGCCTTCATTACGCAGTGTGCGCTGTATTGTCTGAGCTGAAACTTCAGTACCCACATCTGACAAAGCTTTTCTCAGTTCCTCAGCAGTCACACGGGGACTTTTCTCCACTCTACGCTTCAGGTAACGCACAGCAGTCGAAGTCAGCATCTTCTTTCTGCCACGACCAGGTAGCGTTTCAACAGTGCCCTTGGCCTTGAATTTGCGAATGATGCTTCCTATGGTCTCTCTTGGTATGTTTAACATCTTTGCAATCTTCTTACAGCCATTGCCCTTCCTGTGAAGAGTAATCACCTCTTCTCTTGTCTTCCTGGACCATTCTCTTGACTTCACCATGTTTGTAACCACACCAGTAAATGTCTAGAAGGAGCTGAGTATCAGTCATTTTAAAGCTGCCTAATTGGTGCTTATTATGCTTTATTGCGTCACAGCCCTGCGACCGGATCCACCGGCCTGCATCTGTGGGGCAGACGAGGAAGCGTGCTCGGATCCTGGCAATCTAGGTGAGCTGGGGGCAATCTATACGCGTGTGAGCTGGGGGCAATCTACATGAGGTCTGTTCTTATTGAAAAGCGGTCACATGACATAAAAATATCGGTACTCGTACTTTGTCTTAAAGTGGTATCGGTGCATCCCTAGTAAAAACAATGATTTTTCAATTAATAAATGTTGGGTAGCTGCACACCCTAATGCAGGGCTTGACAAAGCCAGGAGCCTGGTAGCCACTGGCTCCTAGACTTTTACTCCTGGCTCCTAAATTTCAAGTTTATATTACACCAATCTAAAAGCAGTCTATGGCATCTAAAAACATCTTGTTGGCTTCAATGTTTTCTTCCTGTCTCCTACATTTTAATGTAAATATATCCAGCCATGGTGTATGTATTTATATATGAGGTCTGTTTATGTGTCTGTTTATGTGTCTGTTTATGGGTCTGTTTATGTGTCTGTTTATGTGTCTGTTTATGTGTCTGTTTATGTGTCTGTTTATGTGTCTGTGTCTGTGTGTGTGTCTGCAGTGGGTAAATAGGGTGTCCAATGACAACAGAGCAAAGAAAATAAGTAAACAAATAAATAAAACCATATCATAACGTAGCAAGGTACAGATGTTAAAAACACAAATTATATAATAAGTACTAGTTGTTAAGCCTGCCCGGAGGTCCTGCCCAGAGGCCCACAGCTGACAGCGCATTACAAAGGCATTTATATATTAGAGCAGGTTCCTCTTCCCGCTTAGATTGTAAACTCACAGGCACAGGACCCCTTAGATTGTAAACTTGTGGGACCCCTTAGAATGTAAGTTCGTGGGACTCCTTAGATTGTAAATTCATGGGACCCCCTTAGATTGTAAGCTCATGGGACCCCTTTAGATTGTAAACTCATGGGATAGGTTGTAAGCTCATGGACCCCCTTAGATTGTAAATTCATGGGGACAGGCTCAAGGTGGAGGGGGGCCCAGTTGCAGGGAGGCCAATAATTACCTTGTTCCAGCGCCGTGATCAAGTCCCCAGGTCTTTGCCGCGCTGGTTTCGGCATGCCTCGCCCAGAGCTTCCCCTGCAACAGCCGCCGGGGGAGACAAAGGGCAGGTGGGATCAGTGAGGGACATAAAAAAAGCCGATCTGTTGGAGAGCCGGCTGTGCATGTGCCGCGGCGGTTGGATGAGCGCGCACCCAGCAGTACGCAGGTTGCACGCGCATTTGAAGACGGCGGCGTGGCGACGTCATGTCCTGTCTGTATATTATAACAAAAAATGAAATAAAATTTTAACTTTTAATCATCTACAGTGTGTAAAGTGTTTTTTTTTCACATATTATCACATGAGCGATTGCGGTTATATTTTCTATGGGCAAACGCACCCCATAGAAAAAATCATTAGTGCAGCGTCATTGTTCACTATTTAATTGAAATGTGAACAGTATTGCTGCATTAATAAAAACAACACACAAAAAAAAGCATGTTTTAATTTTGTTTTACTTTCAACATGGTCATGTTTCGTAGCATTCGAAAAGGCCATGCTCAGGCCTTTGGAATGACGCAAAGCATGACCCTCTGGAAATTGCCAGGGGTCGCCTGGAAATGACTTTATTGCGCTGGCGCGATAACGTAATTTCTGTCAGGGGCCGGCCTATAGGCAGCGTCTCCCTTCCCTGAAGCCAGAACACCACGGGACCCCGGACAGAGAGGGGAGTATCTCCGCCGGGGCTCCCGCTAGCGGATGACGTGTGGGGCGCGCCGCCGTCTTACTGTTTTATAGTTTAGATATCTATCTATATCAGAGCGGCCAAACTGATATTCGAAGCAACGGTCTACACTTCTAGGCTCAAGAAAGTAGCCAAAAGACCACATGCACTAAAAATACCTAACAGCAAAAAGCACCGGGTAACAAAGTGATAAATAAATAGAAGCAGCTAAAATCATAATTTGGGTAAGTACAAACCAACTCCCAGATGCAGAGGCAAGGTTTCCAATGTTTCGGCGAGGATTCGCCCTTGTCGAAGTAGACCTTGATAAAGGCGAATCCTCGCCGAAACTTTGGCTCCTAACCTTTGTAGCTGGCTCATAGATTCAAAGCAAACGTTTCAAGCCCTGCCTTAATGTAACGGGCTGCACACGCCAATGTACAGGACCTAGCACCCCAATCATGATTTTAATGCACATATTGATTTGTCTGTGATATGTTTGAGGATCCACAGCTGAGAGATTTACATGTTTGACCTAGATACAATAATTCTTCCAACATGTATCACTAGGGTGACCCAATCGCTATTTCAGTCATAGGGGAGCACAGGGAAAAGTGCTGCCTTGTAACATGTATAATTCATATGCTTTAGCAGACAAATGATGGCTGGTCATTTGGGCTTTGTTTTCGATTTCATAACTGCGGCATATGGATTCTACATGCAGCACAGCGGCATATTCCATACCCAAACTCTGGAAAACTGCGAGAGTGGTACCTATCCATACTTTGGTATCCAACTACCGTCCAATCTCATTGCTCCCCGTTATGTCAAAAACTTTGGAAAAATGCGTATACACACAATTACGTGATTATTATCAATCCTCAAACTATTTAACCCCAGATCAATCTGGCTTTCGTCCAAATCACTCAACTACAACCGCCCTTTTAACAGTTTACAATGATACCCAAGCTGGCATGGAACAAGGAGACCTAACTGGAGCCATCTTCCTTGATTTTGCCAAGGCCTTTGACACAGTAGACCATGGCATCTTATTACAAAAACTTAAAAACTCTGGTATTGGTGATCACACGCTAACCTGGTTTGAATCCCATGTATCCAACCAATCGCACATGTGTCCATCTCTGGCAGCTCCTCCCTCCCCTCCCAGTCACGTGCGGAGTACCCCAAGGCTCGATACTCGGCCCCCTGCTATTCACATTATTCATAAATGATCTGCCCAGTGTCTGCAAAGCCTCAACTGTACACATGTATGCAGATGACACCGTAATCTATACCAGCAAACCAGATCTCCCACAGCTGGAGGCCGTGCTGCAAGAACAATTCAGAGGTAGAAAAGTGAATCACAGATAACAAACTTTTTCTAAATACGGACAAAACTGTTACGATGCTCTTTGGAACAGCACCTAAACTACATAAATTGCAAAATCCCCATCTACTGTATGTGTCAGGACAAAATCAAATGGCACGTGGACCACAGTCACTACTCTCAAATATCTAGGTATGTGGTTAGACCCAAATCTATCCTTTGGCCTCCACATCGAAAAACTCTCATCTAAACTTTACCACAAACTAGGTGCCCTGTACAGAAACAAATCCTGCCTGAGCCCCGCGGTAAGAAAGCAGATTGTACAACAAATGCTTATGCCGGCTATTGAATACGAAGATGTAGTGTATGCAGCGGCCCCACAATCGCACCTTCAGAAACTTACTACATTGTATAACTCATTCTGCTGCTTTGTGCTACAATGTAATTACATGACCCACCATTGTGACATGTTAAAAGAGCTAAACTGGCCGTCGCTAGAATCTAGACGCACCCTTCACCTTTCCAACCTGGTTTTTAGGAGCTTTTCTGGGAAGCTACCACCCTACCTGAATAGGCTGCTTCCCCCAGCAGCTCCCTCATCCTATAACCTCCGATCCAGGAACAGCACCTTACTTGCTATACCACAATACAAAAAGACAGTGGCTTGATCCTCATTTTCCTAACGAGCACCGCAATTATGGAATAACCTCCCAGACACCATCAAATATTCCCCCAGTCTTAAGTCACTCAAGAGCTCCTTACTAGCATACCTCGGTACAGAATGCACCTGTAAACATGTAACATAGTAACTATATTACTTACATATTTATTTTCTGTGTTAATCTGTATATTTGTGTTTTGTTCTTAATATCTTGCATTTATTACTTTGTATTTCTGTAACGACTGTAAAATTTCAATGCTCTTGAACCCAGGACATACCTGAAAACGAGATGTATCCTTCCTGGTAAAATATTTTGCAAATAAATAGATATTCCATGGAATGCCCATTGGCATGACTTATGTGTCTTGGATCTATAGATCTTGTTTTTATTGATGTATCTTTGACTGTATATTCAAAGCTCCTGAGGAAGTCTATTTAGACAAAACGTGTCGTGCGTAAGCAGTCTTTTAAACAATAAATACCATTTTTTTAAAATTTATACTGGTATTTGTGCTCATTTTGGCTGACTTCGGCTGATCTTTGAGTGTGCCGGATGTAGAGGACCGTGAATCCGAACACAGACCCAAAGGCACCCCTGGAACGGTGATAATACTTAAATTCTAAGATGATCACGCTCTAATTTCATCAACTATAGATGAATTCATGCAGTTGAATTTTTTTTTTAAATTCTCCAGCATACATATTTAGTAAAATGTGGTGCAAGTTTTTAATTTAATATGATTGTAAGAAAGATTTAATTATTCCATTATTCCCTTTTCAGCAGAGGTCATTTGTTGAAGTTTTTAACGTGTGAATCATTTTCAATGCACTGTGATTCTGTAATATGTATTTTCTCGGAGTATGTAAATGTAAACTATATAAACAGGGTTACTCAGAGATCCGAAATTGCACCGAACAGTGAATTTCCCCGTACTGTGCAATTTTGTGGCCGTTCGTCTATTCAAAAGCTGGCAGTTCAATTTTGGCGTATTGCCAGCGAATTACTGGGCGATTGTGAGCTTTTATGACTGACTGGTGGACAATATCTTTGATCACACGGAACCAGCAGAGTGTACGATTGGGAGATTAAAGCCACTGTGGCAAAAACGCATATCCACATTTTGTATGTGCTAGATGTTTGTGAGTTTGTTTTTTGTATTTTAAACTTTTTATTGTAATAAAAATACTGCACTAGATTATCCTTTGATCTGATTGATTTGCAGATGGATTAAATACCAAAGGAGATTTTGGGGATATACATAATTGCGCCTGTGCATGTAGTTATATACGGTGATCTTCGGCAGCAGTTGGACCCCCATAGAGAAGCAATGGTTAGTCTATTCAGAGAACACCGAACATCAGAGAAATGTTAGCGAAATGCCGTGCTGTTCGGTGGTTTCATTCAGCAGTTTTATTCAGGTGAGTCCCATAGATTTCAATGTTAAAAAATATTCACTTTTTTTATTGAATATTTATAAAGCAGTTTATTATTTTAATCTGCAGCATAGTTTATTTAAATTTTTATTTTTAGGATTTCTTTAGGCTGTTTCCTTGTTTTTTTGGTTATTTTTAATGATGCCAATTATTTAGGGACGTCCCTGAGGAGCAGATTTACGCGAAACGCGCGTCGGACATTCCTTTAAACTTTTTTGTTTGTCTCCCTTATTCATGTGCCAGGTTTAATGGATTTTTGGTCCTTGAATTTAACCTATTTGGTGGATGTATATTCCACTTGCACTGTCTCTTGGCGATGTTTATAAATTGGCATTTTATTATGAAATAAGGGGGCTAGTAGATTGGCTTTTAGCCTGTCTGAAGTGTGGACTCTTTATATAAGAATTTGCTGCATCTAACTAGACTAATATTGCATATATTTTGGGCTCTGTTACTGCACCTGCCTCATTGTTTCATATTTGACAATCGGCATATGCAAATCGTAACCATATGAACAGAAGGCAAGGGTATATTGAAACCTTTAAGGATTGCAGAGTCTGGGTCACATACGTATTAGGCGTCCTCCAGCCATGCTCACATCTTCATCTGGTAAATTTTTTTCAGAAAACAAGATGGGAGCAGGACCATGATTTGGCATTCCTTTTCTCTCCCAATTTTTTGTCCAGAATGATGTGATTATTTTTTAGAATTTGTGTGTATTTTGTGTATATATATTTTTGGTGTGTTATTTCACGCCTGTGGTTGGCAGGTTTTTGTGTGGTTCACTATCTTATTTGATGTATCAATAAAACTTTTTATTTTTAATTTTTTTGTGTGACTATTCTCATCCACTCTTTTGGATCTCTGATCCATGTGTTTTTCATTATTGGAAGGGTTAAGCCCAGAAAGTATCTGGTAACGAGCACTCCCGTATTCCACTATTGCATACTTGCAGTTCTCCTATTTATCCCTGCTGTGTTAGGTGGGGCTTGTGTTGTGTATTTCCGATTGATGCGCTGGTTTTTCGGATGCGGTCAGCGGCTTTTTCCTTTATGTTGGAGACCCTGCAGAGAATGCTGAGCTCACCGCAGGGATGGGGAATTTGATTGGTGCTCTTTGATTAACCGTGATCATATAGGTGAGGAGATCATCAATAAAGTAAATATTTTTTTCTGGATTTGGATTCTCTCTCTATCAATTTTCCTCTATTTTATTTTTTCTTTGAATTGAAATTCACTATAGGTGTGTAGCGCTCCCCCCCCCCCCGGAGGAGCCGCTGAATAAACCCAGGATAGTCTCACTACACTAGAAACGGTTAATACCCCTCCGTTAGCGAGTGTAAGGCCCGTCCAAAAAGTGGTGTCTTAGGGTACCTGGGTACTATATTCAACTGGTCAGTAAATGAGCAAAATTATCTTCGACTAGTCAACGTTGGGGCCCTGTGGATTGAAGCAATTAACCAAGTGCGCACTTCCGTTTTGGAACAGTTGGCCTTGAGGCCTCTCACCCATCTGATGAACAAAGTGTCCAGAACCGATGACTCGACCGCGACTGGAACCCGGTGCCAACGAATCCGCTCTCCTGATTGCCGTTCTCCGCTACCGGAATCGATCCGCCGCCTGCACTCCCGTTTGATCCTTGCGGCCTCCTCACTCGGGGTCCTTCTGGAACCTGGTTGTCCTCCTGCAATAGCTCAGCGAAAGGTAGCAAGTGACAGCACGATCTGGGTCCCCGATCTCCAGCACTGGATATGGCAGCATCCACACTCCGGCCTGGTTGCGATCCTTGACACTGTCCAGCGTGCATCCTATTCCTTTCGTCGCTCTGCTCGTTCTGCTCCTGTCTTGCACGAGGCTTCGGATGTCTCTCCTGGCGCACATGCCCACTTCTTGTCCTCTTCACAAAGGTTTCTGGGAGATGAAGTTCCTAAATCTCTTAGTCCAGCATAATCCTTTCCATATGTTATACAGTCGCTCCCCCTAGTGGCTATATTGTTTATTTCAGAAGGACAAATTTAAACACATCGCTACAGTTACATGTACCAACATCATACACTTCATTACAAAGACTATACTGAATGTGCACTTACCTTTATAACCTTTATGTTCTAGTGGCTTCATTATTAATGCCATTAATGGTATTTCAAAGTCACCCAGGTATTAAATAGGGATGGACTGGCGGTTCGATCCTAACAGGAGTACGAATCGAACATTGCCCGTTCGGCGAACATCGAACATTTCTGCGTGTTCGCCCACAATGCACCACGATGGACCACAATTATTATTATTATTCTGTATTTATAAAGCGCCAGCATATTCCGCAGCACTGTACAATGGGGGAGTGCAGACATGCGACATACTAAAGAACATACGGAACAGATGGCCCTGCCCTTAGGATAATTGTCCTACTGATATAGCACTTTACACAAGTGCTCAGCTAGACATCCCATGAACTTACAATCTAAAGGACAGGGGTAAGTGAAACAAGTGGATCTGGTGGCTAGAGAGAGAATAGCAAGCCACAGGTTGATTAGAATAAAGTGGCTACAGTTGGAGGGGAATGAATAAGTTTGGGCCTAGGACCGGGTGGGAGGGTGGCACTGCAGAGTCTGGAGAGGTGGTGCCTCTTTGTTGTGAGCTGTGGGAAGCAAGAGGCAGAGCTTTAGGAGAGCAAGCAGGTAATGCGATGCAAGGGGAGGACGTGGAGGTGGGAGAGGGGAAAGCATGGTGGTGAAAGAAAAGTTTTTTGTACTATCAAAATTGGAGGGAAGGCATTAAAGGGAAAATTAATCAGCCTCATAATACATAGATTGCAGAAGAGTATGAACACAGCATGAGTGAAGCAGTGGAATGGCTTGAATGATGTCATGGTCGAACGCTGGATACCTTGAGAGTCCTTGGGGGTGCAGAGTCTGGAGAGGGGGTGCCTCTGTGTTGTGAGCTTGAGAGTCCTTGGGGGTGCACTTTTCCACTGGCCTGAAGCTCGTAATTGGCTACAGCCTTGCGCCTGACAACAGGTCAGGTGCAAGACAGGTGCAAGACTATGCCAATCACGGCTCAGAGTCCTGATTGGGCACATTTTGCCCAATCATGGGCTCACAGAGCTAAATCCCGCAGCACACTGTAGAAGGCTTCCCTGAAGCCCCAGCACGCTTTTTTTTTTGCAGGAGAGGAGATTAGCAAATTTCTGTGAATTGTAATCTGTGTCTTCTCACTGCCAGCTATTGGTCTCACTTTCTTCTAGAAGATAATTATCTGGGAATTGTAATCTGTGTCTTCTCCCTGCCAGCTATTGGGGTTTTTACAGACGTCTATCAGATATCTGGGAATTGTAATCTGTGTCTTCTCACTGCCAGCTATCAGGGGGTCCCACATACTTCAAACAGATATCTGGGAATTGTAACTGTATGTTGGCACTGACAGGCTATCAGGCTGTATCACTGACATATAGCATTGTTCTGCAAATTCTGTATATCTTTAATCTATATATCACTCACCATGTCAGAAAGACCAAAAAGGACAGGCAGACGCTCCCAGACACAGATAAGAGGGCAAGCAGCCTCTGTGTCGGAAGGCTGTGCCCCTGGTCGTCGTGGATGTGGTGCATGCTCTGCAGGGGCACGCTTGTCCTCCTTTCTAACTGGTGCTGGCCATCTTAAGCAGCAGCAACATACAGAGGATTTGCAGGATTGGCTAACCAGGCCATCCTCATCCTCCGAGTCCTCTGCCAGCCATGCTTGTAGTGGTTTACAGTCCACTTCAGCTGCCAAAACCTCTAATTCAGCCTCCATGTCCACAGCTACTCCTGCCGTAGCCTCACCATCATACACGGAGGAGTCAGCTGAATTGTTTGACTACAATGACAGTGACATGCTGCTTGAGGATGTGCAGCAACTACAGTGCTCTGATTCAATCTCTGAGGTTGAGGAAGGGAGTATAATAAGCCTAGAGGGAGGGGGTGCCAGTGACACACAAAGAACTGGCACTCATGTTCCCCCAGCAGCTGCAGCATATTGCGAGGTTGGCTCCAGTGACGAGGAGATAAGGGGGTGATGACGATGATGAGGTCACTGACTCCACCTGGGTGACTGATCGAGCAGAGGAGTCAAGGGAGGAGGCACAACAAAAACGAGGCAGAACGTCCTCTATGAGCAACCGTAGCCAGTCCAAGGCATCAGATGTCAGAGCTGCTCAGGTGCAGAGCGCTGTTGTCTCGCAGCACACGTCCAGGATCTCTGCTATCTGGGAGTTCTTCACAACATGTGCAGCAGACTGCAGCGGTGCTAAGAGTGGGAAAGACATCCCACACTTAGGTACCACGGGCTTGAGGCGACATATGACCACCAGCCTCGCATCCCGTTGGCACAACACTTTGCATAGGTCGTCCTCCTCATCTGTGTCTATCCCCACTATATGTCCTGCCATGTCAATGCTTACAACCTCCACTGACAGGGATGATGCTACAGTAATGGGTGTACCACGTCCTTCCTCTGAATCTGCCAGCATCCCATCACCTGCAGATTTATGCAGTCAGATTCCGTTGCCCCAGCTGCTGCAGCAGAAGAAAAAATATTGTCCCAACCATCCACATGCACAACATCTAAATGCCAGCTTGGCAAAATTACTTGCATTACAGCTGCTGCCTTTCCAGCTGGTGGACTATGCTTCCTTCCGTGAATTTGCTGAATGTGCTGTACCACATTGGCAGGTTCCAAAATGCCATTTCTTTTCACAGAAGGCCATTCCAGCACTATACCAGCACATGGAAGACAATGTTATGGAGTCATTGGGAAAGACAGTCAGCAGCAAGGTGCACATTACTTTAGACACGTGGTCCAGCAAGCATGGACAGGGCTGTTACATTTCCTTCACGGCACACTGGGTAACTCTGCTTGCAGCTGGGAGGGATCCAGGACGGGGCTCTGTGCTGGAGCTTGCTCATCCACCACGTCTCCAGAAAGCCACTTATATGAGGTCTGTATCCTCTGTGGTAGTAGGTGTGGTAGTGGTAGGTGTAGTGGTTGTAGGTGTAGTGGTAGGGATAGTGGTAGGTGTAGTGGTAGTAGGGGTAGTGGTAGTAGTGGTAGGTTTAGTGGTAGGTGTAGTGGTAGTAGGGGTAGTGTTAGTAGGGGTAGTGGTAGGTGTAGTGGTAGTAGTAGGTGTAGTAGTCGTCCAATATACGAAGTTCGGCCGGGCAACGCAAGCGGCAAACGAATGCATTTTTTAGAGAACGTGAAACCACTAGTACTGACGTACAGAGTGCGCTGCGTCCGCTAGCGGCGTGATTAGGAGACGTCAGACGCTGCTAATCTACGGCCTATATAACATCCAGACACAGAAAGTGTTTTATTGATGATCACAGACGAAAATGCGCATCGTATGACCGCTATCGCGTATTCCATGGAAAAATACATCCATTCGTTCGAATGCACTTTTTCACGGACGACGCGACAATTGCGTTCGTCTGACCCTAGCCTAAACCGACGCATGGCAGGGGCTATGCAATGGCTCAAGCAAAAAGATGCCATACTGTGCTTGAGCTGGTTTGTTTAGGGGACAGGAGCCGCACCGGGCCAGAAATTCTGTCAGCTCTGCAGGGGCAGGGGCAGGGGCAGGTGCAGAGATGGTTAACACCATGCCAGTTGAGCTGGGAATGGTTGTCTGGGATAATGGCAGCAACCTTCTCTCCGCCCTACGCCTGGGTAAGTTGACGCATGTATCATGTAGACTTGTGGACCGATTTTATTTTTTTTCGCTTCGTTCGGATTTTGTAAATTTTCGTTTCGGCTGATTTCCGGTTCGGTTCGTTTTCGGTTAGTTTTTCATATCGACTTTTTTTTCGTGATTTCGGAAATTTTCGTGATTTTTGGAACATCTGTTCTCCTCGTTTCAAAGTGTCTATTCGTTTTGACGTAAACTAATGGTTTTTCAGATCCGATATTTCTGTCGATACGATAATTCTGTTTATACGATAATTCTGCCATTGAGATTTCTCATGTTTTACAAGAAGGATACATTGAGATTTCTGTGGTTTCCCGGGAAGGATACATTGAGATTTCTCTGGTTTCCCGGGAAGGATACATTGAGATTTCTCATGTTTAACAAGCAGGATACATTTAGATTTCTCTGGTTTCCCAGGAAGGATACATTGAGATGGGAATGATACAAAATTACAGAATCGGCGATATAACCGAAAAATACATTGTCTGAAATTACTGAAATGGAACCGAAATCAGGAATGGAGCCGAAATCACGAATGGAACGAAAATGATTTTCGATTTTACACATTTCTAGTCCATTCGAAAATTCCAAAAAGTTTTCGTTTCGGTTCGGAAATTTGTTCGGATCTGCTGTTTTCGGATCCGAAAATTTTCAGAAAATCGGCTGAATCCGAATGAACGAATCGGGAAATTTCGTGAAAATTCCGAAACGCACATCCCTAGTATCATGCCTAGCCCACATCCTAAATCTGGTGGTACAGCGTTTCATAACCAGGTACCCAGGGCTGGCAGAGCTTCTCAGCCAGACCAGAAAAGTCTGCATCCACTTCAGATGGTCATTCCCAGCAAGTGTTCTCCTGTCAGAAATTCAAAGAGAATTCCACCTTCCCACAAACCGTCTGATCTGTGACATGCCCACCAGGTGGAACGCAACATTGGCAATGCTGTAGCGTCTGCACAAGCAGCAGAGGGCCATCAATGCGTACCTGTGAGTATGGCACAAGGACCGGTTCAGGTCAACTTGGTTCCCCCCCCCTGCAGTGGCTGATAATCAAGGATGCATGCACTGTACTGTCACCATTTGAGGAGGCAACGAGGATGGTGAGCAGGGACAGTGCATGCATCAGTGACACAATTCCTTTAGTGTTCCTGCTGGAGCGCACTCTGCAGGGAATTATAGATGTGGCACTAGAGGCAGAGCAGTGGGAGGAAGAGGAGGACTTCCCTAGCTCTCAAGGCTCCAGTCTTTACACAGACAGCATTCCTGCGGGTCCTCAGATCAGACAGGAGGGGGATGAGGAGGAGGAATATTTCAGTTGTGGGGGCATTGAAGGTGGGGATTCCTCAAGGGAGGGTTTTGTGTCCACAGAAACCCAAGTAGTACGTGGCTGGGAGGAGGTAGCGCATGATACGGTCATCCTCAGCGACCAGGAACACTCTGAAGCTAATGCCACCTCCAACCTACGCTGCATGGGCTCCCTTATCCTGCAAAGCCTGCTAAAAGACCCCAGGATTCGTGCTATCAAGGAGAGGGATCATTACTGGTTGGCAACCCTTCTTGATCCACGATACAAGGGCAAAGTTGCAGAGCTCATCCTGCCCTCACAGAGGGAGCACAGGATGAAACAACTTGAGGACGCTCTAAAGCGACACTTGTGTAACACCTTTCCGGACTCTGGTAGGTTACCAACTTATTACACAGGTGCTCCTGAGGCTGCTGTTGATCAGAGGAAGAGCGGTGAAGGGGGCCGCTTGACTGATGCCTTTTCCAATTTTTTTTGTCCACGATGCCCAGGGATGTCAAATGTAGGCACCCATTGCCAGCATCTTCACCATATGGTGCAGGACTATCTAGGGGCTAGGGCAGACCTGGATACCTTTACAGCAGATGATCCACTGGCTTACTGGATGTTGAGATTGGATCACTGGCCAGAATTTAGCCAATATGCTATGGAGCTACTAGGTTGCCCTTCATCCAGTGTGATTTCTGAAAGGACGTTCAGTGCTGCTGGAGGTTTTGTCACAGACAAAAGAATGCGTCTGTCCACCGACTCTGACATTTATAAAAATTAATCCGTCCTGGATCAGCAGCTATCACTCCCCTGATGCTGATGTAACTGAATAGATTGGGGATCTCTTCTGCATTCCCATAACCTCTACCACTGCACTCTTCCACAATACCTCAGAGGGGTTATGGTGTGAAGGCACTAGCTGCCACCAAAGGTACAATTTTAATGCACTTGTTGTTACTTTCATCCAAAGCCTGCTTAAGTTTCACCATAATTTTGCCAAAAAAATCACTAAACTTGTTCTGCGTGTCCTAAAACGTCTCCTCTTTTCATACAGGCTGCCGCCCCAAGCAGTTGTTTATAAATAGATTAAAGGAAAAACATTTGCCGTCATTTGAAATGTAATTTTTTTTCTTTTTAAACGTTTCTATACATCCGACAAATCCGCCACTTCACGGGCAGGTTATGGGGACCTCCTAGGCATGATATTTAAAGGAATTTTTCGTTTTTATTCTTAACCTTTATTTCATGGAAAAATCACTGTTCCTTTAAAACGTGTTTTTTTTTTTACTTTTTGTACTTGTTTCCTGTCCCCCAGGGCACTACCCGGACCCCCATACACCTTTTATGGCAAATATCTTGCATATATGCCCTCTTGCAGGGCACTCTAAAAATCTAACTTTCGAGTCCCATTGACTTGCATTGAGTTCGGATCGTGTTTGCGTCCGAACTCGAACTTTTGAAATTGGTCAAGTTCGAATGCGAACCTAATACGGGGGTGTTCGACTCATCCCTAATATTAAACTACTGGGGATGCACCAATACCAAGTACCAATAGGTCTTTTAGGTACTCGTCGATACTGATTACCAATTCTTTTTAGTGTCATGTGACAGTTTTCCAATAAATAAGTTACGATTTTTCTGAAAGCCTGTCCAATTTATGGAAGTATGGACAGACACCTTATTCACCCAGCCATGCACGGGCCTGCTCACACACAGACCTCAGACACACACCTAAACCTCACACCCAGACCTACTTTGAATACTTTACAATCTTGGGAACCTTGAATGAAACCAATAATTTTTTTACGTATCCTTGTTTGATGAATTTCAATAGACTTGAATTAATTAATTTTTTTAATTAATTGGAATAATTCTAAAGATATTTCGATCATTGGTTCATTTTTCCATTCTTCACAAATTGGGTATGGAAATAAGGCACTGCTCATTTTGTTTGGGAAACCAGCACTTCACTAGAAGTGGGGTTCACTAAGTGGGTTATTCCCGAACGTCCAGAGTTGCACCGAACGGTGAATTTCACCATGGGTGCAATTTCGGGCCATTTGATGTAGTCGCTAAGCTGTCATTTTGCCAAATACATGCGAATAGATAGTGAAATATTATTATTCTTTCAATAGCGTCAGCATATTCCGCAGCGCTGTAAAATGGGCACAATATAGACAGGGTTACAATCACAATACATTGAACAACATTTGACAAACCAATACAGGAGGAAACAAAGGCCCTATTCCTTGGGAACTAACAATCTAAAAGGGTTGGGAGTGGAAACAGCAGGAGAGGACTGCAAGGTGAGAGTGATGGACTGGTGCACTTTGGAACAATTTTGCCGCTGAAATGTGGCTTAGAAAACTGTTGATTTTGTCTGCTCAGACTGCCGAATTCCACCAAACTTTCGACAAAGAGGCCTTTTCATGTTTTCAATTTGACAATTTGACAATAGAATCTAAAAGGTTTCAATACACTATTTTTTTAAAAAAAAAATTTAAAGACTTTTTTTTACAAAAACCCTTTATGCTTTTATTTTTAAATAACATTTTGTCATATAAAATTGATTCTTTTTATTAATTTTTTTATTTTTAACCCACCTTATTAGTTTTTAAAGTGCCTATTTAATTAGCCACAATTTTACTACATTTTTATTGTTTTAAGCTCCTATTTTTTTTTTTTATCACTTGGTGGAATTTGCTGAAGCAACTTAGGTGAAATTCGGTGCTTTTCGCCAACGCCCGATAACTGCTTCGGCAACTCTATTTTCAGCAAAATAAGGTGAACACTTGCAGGGTTATTCAGAGAGCGGTGAAAAGGAGAATGGAAAATTCTAAGTCAAAATAGCCGATTTGGAAAGTGAGATGAATGGGAGAATTTTTCTGGTTTGGCTATTTTGACCTAGAATTTGCACTCCAGTCTTTCTTCTGCTTTTCACCTCTCTTTGAATAACCCTGTCGCTAAATCGTGAAATCACTGAATTTCTGACAAACTGGAATTGCCAAAGTTGCGTTCAATTTCGGTGCTTTGTGAATAGACCCTTATGGTTTGATGTGGGGGCGATGTGATTAATATCGACACAAAGCTTCCCACCTCATTCACATTGCCACTCAGCGTTGTTGAAAGCCAGAATTGAATTTTCTGTCTCTTTCCAAAAAAATAACCTTACCTTTCTTAAAACTAATGAATCAGAAAATACAACCAGAGAAATCAACAGGTTTGCTAATTCTATGGATTTCTTTTAAGTTCCTTTTAACAAGTGCCACTTGTTATTGCATAGACCCTTAAGAGTTCTGTAGTTGGTCTAGGATAATATTTACTAATTCAAGAAAAAGACAACTAGAAAAGCACACCTCCCAGTAGACCTGTCATACTGTTGGACATCAAGGAAACCATACAGTTCCAGGTACATATGTTTGTAGATAAATAGCAACCGAAAACCCACCTTCCCAAAGAAATCTTAACCGTACAACTGCTGAAACACTGAACAAAGTTTCAAAATACTAAGTTTATAACGACAGACCCTTTTTGTGATCATAAACATGTCTGAAAAATATACAAATTATTTGAACTGATGCATTTCGCATTAAAAGATTTTTCGAATAAGAATCTTCTAAATAATACCTAATAGGGAGGTGCATGGCTGAAAAATTTGTTTCATTGCGTTTTTAAATTTCGTTTTTGGAATTTCGGAACTAATTTAGTTTTGTTTTTCATATTGATTTCGTATTGATTAGAATTTCATATATCGATTCGATAGTTGATATCAATTCAAATTTTGGATCCCTAAATAAAACCCCAATTAATCAAATTTTGCTTTTAAAAGAAAAGCTACGGTTAAATTTTAAGCTGTGTCACAGATTTAGTATTTGAGTCAAATTAAAAAGTGAAACACATTTGTTTCATAAAGTCCTTTGCTGACTATTGCTTGTATTTTAAGTTAAGATCAATTCGATAGTTGATATCAATTTGATAGTTCATTTCAAATTCGATAGTTGATATCAATTATTCAAATTTTTCTTTGGTGACACAGTGTAAAACGAAATAAATTTGTTATATACAGTTTCGTTTCGAATTCGTATCGTATCGATTCGTTATTCGGAAGTACTTTCGAACTACGAATTATCAAATTTTGTTACATATTCAGAATTTTTCCGAAACAAATGCACATCTTTAATACCTAATAATTAGCTAGAACAAATTCCCTGACCGTAAAACTACAGCCCAATCTCTTAGATACAAAATAATGCATTTGAAAGAATCCACTGGGTTTCTAAGAAAGGCAATGCAACCGTAGGTTTTTCTTGATTCAGGACACAAGCGATTCAGGGGTTATTGAAAGAGGACCGAAATTCCGGTGGAATTTCGTTCCCTGCATTTCAGAGAATCAAATTCCCTGACCCTGTTGTGAATTCAACATTCACTGCAGGGCCGTCGACCACATCCAAAAACCGCTGCAAAACCGTCGCTTCGAATGCAAATACTGCTGAAAAAAAGCCTAACGCACCCGACGATTCGCCGCAAAACCGCCAAACGCATCCGAGAAAAAGCAGACTATCTGCCGAACAGACTGCTGACCAGCTGGCAGAAAAAGCCAACAAGCTGACGAATGGGGTAGAAAAAAAACACTGCAACTTTTAGAAGCTGTTTGCAAAAAAGTACTGCACGAAGATGCCTGGAATCAATATATAAGGTCCTATGAATTATGAAAAGATCTGTTACAGAAAAAAAAATTGTCAAAAAATCCTAAAAAAAAATGACACTTTGCTGCAGATTAAAAGAATAAATGGTTTAATAAATATTGAATAAAAACGGGAATATATTTTACATTGACACCTATGGATTAAGCCTGAATAAACCTGCCGAACGAAAGCCCTGAACATCAGGCCATTTCATTGGCATTTCTCTGCTGTTCGGTGTCTCTGAAGAGATTAACCATTACCATTTGATTTCACTGCTGCCGCAGAACAGCACTCTATATTTCGCGAATTGACAACTTTTTGAATAGCTGAATGGCCAGGAAATTTCACTTCATTTTTGGAGCCAATTCGGCTCTCTTTGAATAACCCTGTATAAGTGCTTCCTATGCAACCCTGAAGAAGGGAGTAACGGCACCAGACCCATGCACAACTTAAGTATGGTTAAGCAAGGATTTGCTCAAATGTAGAAAAATTAAATAGATTTGCATCCACAGACCAAATTCCAGTATCTTTTGTAGACCTGTTCTTCAAACAAGTAATCCTCATTGCGCTGTTAGAATATAAAATCTGCTTCTCCTCGGTGCTCCAGCATCCTCCTATCAGATAAAGCAAAAAATCCACAACATTAACCAGTCATCACAGGATAACCATTGTGGGTAGGCTTGCAGTTGAAGAAATAAAGAACATTTTAAAAATCTCAACTACCACATTAAAATCAAGGCAACCCATAAGTTCACAAAACAACCCTAACGCATTTTATGAGTAATCTGCTTACTCATATGAATGACCATACAGTAAAGTGGGCATCTCTTAAACCTTCATCACACTTGGACCAATTAACCAACGACACAAATACAGGTATTTACATTCCAGCTAGCTGTAGCATTAGACCAAAGAACTCATGTATAGTTACAAGCTGCTCAAACGTACGACGCCGCAACACGGTAATGACGCAGCTTTAACATCATCTCCTCTGTGCTACCAGCCCAGTTGGTTCCAGGACAGTTATTATTATTATATATTTTTTTGTTTTGTTTTGAGAATGGATTTTACCAGGAAGGATGCATTGAGATTTCTCTCGTTTTCGAGTATGTACCGTTAGGTGTCTTGCCCAAGGACACTTACTGGAGAGGTGCTCTTGCCGGGATCGAACCTCTTATTGTCATCATTGATATAGCGCCAACAGTTTCCGCAGCACTTTACAATAACTAAAGGGAACAAGATACAGATATATGATGGAAACAAGAGGTGTAGAGGGCCCTGCTCATAGGAATTTACAATCTAGAGGGATTGGGGTTGAGTAAAATGAGAATATTACTGGACGACAGGATCATTAGTGGCTTGGAAATGGTGGGGCCATAGAAGCGGCTTCAATCCTGTGTGAGTAGATGTTCAGAGGGATGAGTTGCATCAATAATGTGGTATGCTAATCTGAAGAGATGGGTTTGACGAAGAATGCTCCAGTAGGGGAACCTTTTGTCCTCTACTGGAGGTGTATGAACGTAATGACACTGGATGGCATGCGTTATTCCGCAAATGCACATTTCAACTCTTGGTGATGACACAAACCAATCCACTTAAGGCAGCCTTGTTCATTTGATCATTGCCCTATTGTGATTCTGGTTTTTTTTCTTTCTATTTAGCACATTATTTCTATGCAGATATTGGTCTATTCTGGTTATTGACTTAACATGTTCTCTGACTATTCTTCTCTCTTTATTCTTTGACTTGGCTTTCTCTTCTAGCCCTTGTGTTTATCTCCTATCCATGACATTGGCTGTGTTTATGACTGCTCAATCTTATGCTAGCTCATGTCTAGTTGGAACTATAGTCAGAATAGGTGTTTTCTGTGTGTTTGTGTCTTACCTATACCTAGGGAATATAGCAATAAATGTTTTGCATTTATTTTGGTGTTGCATTTCAGGATTAATAGGACTACAGAAGTTATTAAGAAAGCAATTACATTGCCACCGTATTGCACCAAATGGTGACTTTTACCGTACGGTTCAATTTCGTGGCAGTTAATCTATTCGGAAAGCTTTCAATTCGACAAATACTTGATTTCAACTTTGAGGGTTAATTATTAAGGGTTAAAAAAATGGACTGGATATGGACCTATTTTGTTGGCATGGTTGAACTCTATGCATTAGTACGATCCTGGAGTGCAGGATTGATGGGAGTCACTGGAGAAACGATGACTGACAAGTGTCTGGAAGAGGCATTCTAAAGATGGCATCTTTGGTATGGCGGCATGCTCTGAAAGAGATTATGTGCAGAGTAGGCAAAGTGTCATTGGTGTGTGCAGATGGGAGCGATTGAGGGTCTGTACATTCCAAAGGTGGAACATAGAGGTTCTTTTGGATAGGACAAAAAGCTGCGAAAGCAGACTATTAAAATTCGGTTGTAAAATATGGGTAGTTTATCCACAAAGCAGTTGGCTTGTACTAATGCGTTGGACCAGTTGCCCATCGATTTTATTATACTTGTCTTCTTATATTTTATTTTGTAATAAACCCCACTTCTGATTTTACACTCGCTGGAGAGCCTGTGCTACAGGGGTGGATCCAGACACAGGTTTCGGGCGGGGGCACTCTTCCAGTTTTGGCTAAGAGCTGGTGTTGGGTTCGCAATGACAGGCAGAGACGTGCCTAATCGCAAGCTGTGTTCGTTGCACTCTCCCCCACAATTCATATGGATATATTGCCCCCAGCTCACATGGATATATAGTGCCCCAGCTCCTATAGATATATATTGCCTCAGCTCACATGGATATACTGTATATATTGCCTCAGCTCACATGGATATATATAGTGCCCCAGCTCCTATAGATATATATTGCCTCAGCTCACATGGATATACTGTATATATTGCCTCAGCTCACATGGATATATATATTGCCCCAGCTCATATGGATATATATTAGGGATGTGCGTTTCGGGTTTCGGAATTTCGGAATTTTCACGAAATTTCCCGATTCGTGCATTCGGATTCGACCGATTTTACGAAAATTTTCAGATCCGAAAACAAAAATGTGTAAAATCGAAAATCATTTTCGTTCCATTCGTAATTTCGGCTCCATTCCTGATTTCGGTTCCATTTCAGTAATTTCGGACAATGTATTTTTTGGTTATATCGCTGATTCTGTAATTTTGTATCATTCCCATCTCAATGTATCCTTCTTGTAAAACATGAGAAATCTCAATGTATCCTTCCTGGAAAACCAGAGAAATCTCAATGTATTACTTGTGAAACCAGAGAAATCTCAATGTATCCTTCTTGTAAAACATGAGAAATCTCAATGGCAGAATTATCGTATCGACAGAAATATCGGATCCGAAAAACCATTAGTTTACGTCAAAACGAATAGACACTTTGAAACGAGGAGAACAGACATCCCGAAAAACACGAAAATTTCCGAAATTACGAAAAAAAGTCGATACGAAAAACAAAACGAACCGAAACGGAAATCGGCCGAAACGAACCGAAACGAAAATTTACAAAATACGAACGAACCGAACCGAGCCGAAAAAAAAATCGGTGCACAAGTCTAATATATATTGCCCCAGCTCATATGGATATATATTGCCCCAGCTCATATGGATATATATTGCCCCAGCTCATATGGATATATATTGCCCCAGCTCACATGGATATATATTGCCCCAGCTCACATGGATATACTGTATATTGCCCCAGCTCACATGGATCTATATTGCCCCAGCTCACATGTATATATAGTGCCACAGCTCACATGGATATATATTGCCTCAGCTCACATTGATATATATTGGCCCCAGCTCATATGGATATATGTATTGGCCCCAGCTCACATGGATGGATATTTATTGGCCCCAGCTTATATGGTCCAACGGTCTCCTCTGCCAGCCAGCACAGGGCACGAGCGGCCACCGGCATGAAGCTCTGCCACTCGCCTGGGAACCACGCGCAAGCCGCGGTCTCACGAGATCCCGGAGGTTTACATGAACTCTGTGATCTCACGAGATCGCTGCTGTCTGCGCTGGTCAGGTGGATCCCAGGCAAGCGGCTGAGCTTAGTGTTTTGGCCTCTACCACTTCAACTGGAAGACTGTTCCATGTATCCACCATCCTCTCAGTAAAATAATGCTTTCTGATGTTACTTTTAAACCTTTGCCCCTCTAATCTAAGACTATGTCCTCTTGTTTTGCTACTTTGTTTCCTTGTAAATATACTCCCTTCCTCTACCTTGTGGATTCCCTTTACGTATTTAAATGTTTCTATCATATCTCCTCTGTCTCGTCTTTTTTCCAAGCTGTACATATAGCTGATGCTTGAGTGAGATCGAGGAGCTGTAACAACATATTTATGTACCTACTAATGTTTTACCTCTATCCAAAGGGGGCCGATATTATTAGTTTGTTACCATACAGTATTGTGCTTCGTTTTTTATGCTTGCGTCGTTTACATAGAATTACTCATATTTTTTATTCTGCTATTCACCATTTAAAATTATGTGACAGAAATGGAAGGCCCTAGTACTGAATGCACTCGCAGTACAACAATGGATGGCTACAAGAAAGCAAGAGTTGCCATAAATATTGGTGGTTGTCAACGCATTTTAAACCGTGTTTATATAATCATTTTTATGAATGTAAATTTATTTTCTATTATTTATGGATGGCGTGGGAGCAGGAGCTATTCTGTATGCCTTCTGACACCTGAAGTGTAAATCATCTTTCATTTAACAGATTTTCTGAACTTTTGCTACTGTTCCTGGAGAATATTTTGGCGTCTTTACAAATAAACATATTTTACTCCTATTTTATTAACCTCCCTGGCAGTTTTGCCTAGTGTGGCTCGGGGTTACATTTCACTGCTGAAAGCGGTTATCCCGTGCCACACTCGGGCTGGATACATACCTGTCCCTGTGCTCCCTCGCTGACCTTTGCAATTGCATTCTCTTCCGTGCGATCGCAGAGTCCTGGTTCCCTTCTTGCGAGAAGGGAACCAGGAAGCCAGATGCCGCGATCAAACGGAGGTGACAGCAGGATAACAGGTATGTATCCAACCCGAGTGTGGCTCGGGGTTACCGTTTTCAGCAATGAAATTAACCCCGAGCCACAATCTGGATACCGCTAGGGGCCTGGATTTAATCGTACCGATTCGGACATATAAAATATGTCAGAATAGTACCGCCAGGGAGGTTAATGGTATTATAGACTAAACAACTGCTGTTAATACAAATGCATTTCACAATTGCAAAATATGACTGTATGGGTAATGTGCATTTTTTTATATATTTATCTGCTCTATGCAACAGTTTCACTCCTACAACATGACCAGGTTAAGTGTAATAATAATAATAAAATCCTTTTTTTTTCTTTATTATTGCGGCACTATTGTTCGGTTTTCAATTACAATGTGCTGCACAAACAAAAATATAGTTTTTTGTTGCTATAATCGTGTATTTTTTCAGAACCGTAACAGTTTCCCAGTTCTATTTTTTTTTTTTCTTTAACAAGTGTACCCCATAGAATTTATAACCGTGAAGGATCGGATGATAAAAAAAAATAAAAAATTACTTCACACGCTGTGGATAATTGACATTTTAATGGAATTCACGTTTTTTTTTTAATTACAGCATTCTGGCAGGACATACGTATACATGTAATAATTATATATTTTGAATCTCCTGAGTCTGTCGTAAAAAATATGTGATTTGGTCATATAATAAATCAGAACTTCAAATCTCGTTTAAACATGATGAACTCAAAACGGTCAAAAGGAGCTCTGTGTGCTACAGAGGTGAAATGGCTCAGCAGTGAAGGGGTTAATTAAAAGAACTATAAATTTTCAGGAATTGTGAATACATGCAATCATTTGCAAACACACCCTTGCAGTAGGGAAAATTGAGCAATAAATCCTCTTTTGTAAGGAAGGAAACACATCCAAATAGAAGTATTTTATTTCTGTTTTTTGAACACAACAATCACAGGATATTATGTTTTTCTGTGATGCACATATATAAGTTTATCCACCAAACATTTCTTTCTAACCTTCTCTATTGTACTTTTGGGAATTTACTTTTTTTTTATGCTAATATTAACTCTAACCAATTTTCCCCCTGTTGGCGTCAGTAAATTATGCTAGTATGGTGCTATTTGACTGAAAAATGTTGCTAGTGCACAATTTTTCAGGTCAAATATGACATTATTAAACCGTAACTTTTTTTACATCCACATGGATACTGAGGGAGGAACTGTAAGTGATTGAGAAAAAATATATATATTGTGACGGCATGGCCATCATTTGGAGCGTTACATATATTAAGCTGTTTGAACTGTGTAACCTGTATAGCAAATGACTGTGAGACCAGAATGGGCTTTGACTGAGGGCAGTGGCACCAGAATGGGCTCTGGCTAGGGGTAGTGGCACCTGGTATCTGGGAAGGGCAGGATGTGTGGGTGGGGATTCCGGCTTATCTGGTTCTGTGTTTTATAAAAGGCAGGTGAGTCTTCCATTAAATTGATCCATTCTTTTAATTCTACACGGTGTCTCGACAAGTGACTGGGTGGGTTGGGAGCTAATTTGCAAAATCACTAAAGAGACCAGAATGGGGGCCCAGCATAGAGCAGGCCACCTATGCTGATGCCCGTTACCAGTATTCTCACAAAACTTACTTTTTAGTTTTAGATGTATAAGCATTTAAAGTGTTAACAAATGTGATGTTTAGTTAAAATGTGTTTTATATACCTACTTTATACAGTAGGTTGTCTTGTATAAAACAGTCACTTCTGTATAACAAAGTTGTAATTTGTTAATCTGTAAAGAACAGTTTCCTCACAGAGCTACCTCATAACACTGCTCTGCTTCAGCCGCCATTTTACATCTCCCAGAACATTCCTGTGATGGGAAGCCGTCTCTTCCCGTCTGTCCTGGCTCTCCATACACCCCCTTGCCAAGATCAGCCTGGCCTCTGAGTTGCTTGGAGCTCAGTGCCTCGAGCAGCCCGATCTGCAGCTCCAGACCTGCTAGGGCTGAACCTCTGCCTTGGAGCCTCTTTGTATTTCCAGAAGGCCGCTCTGTGCCTTCTGAGGGTGATTGTAGATGGTAGCGTAGCTGAATGAGACACCAAACAGACTGTATGTTCAAACAGGATTCTCCTCTGGCCCCTTCACCTGGCCTGCTTTTATTTCACAAAATGATGGAAGTGCACTGAAAATATAAGGCAAAAGACACCAACATAGCGTTATACTGAAACAAGTTAGATGTAATTGCCCCTGCTACAAATTGACGCTTACAAGATAAAAGTGAATAGCGTGCATATCCTAAAATACTCAGCCACACTGGTCATCAGCCGTGGATTCAATAGGTATTCTTATACAAAACCCTCACTAACTCAGCTCCCCACTACCTGTCCTCACTAATCACCAAATACACCCCAGCCCGCTCCCTAAGGTCAAACAGTGACCTGCGCCTAGCTTCTCCCCGCATCACCTCTTCCCATGATAGACTGCAGGATTTCTCACGCGCAGCCCCCACTCTCTGGAACGCTCTCCCTCGTACTGTCAGACTTTCCCCTAACTTCTCTTCCTTCAAACGCTCCCTTAAAACGTTCCTATTTAGGGAAGCCTACCACCCAACTCACTGATGCAACCATCAATCACTCTCACCTTACAGTCCTCTCCTCCTGTTTCCAACCCCAACCCTCCCAGATTGTGAGTTCCTACGGGAATAGGGCCCTCATCTCCTCCTGTACTGTTTGTCAAATGTTGTTCAATGTATTGTAACCCTGTCTATACTGTGTTTATTGTACAGCGCTGCGAATATGCTGGCGCTTTATAAATAAAGAATAATAATAATAATAATATATTCTTGTGTGTAGATTCCCCGTTTCTACCGATCTGGTAGTAAACCATATAAAAGAAGCTCGAAGATAAATAAAATAGTATAAATTTAATGAAATTAAACAATTCAGTTAAAATGTTGAAATCCTTCAGTATCCAACATGTTTCGTCGTAGACTTCCTCAGGTTCCTTATTTGGTTCAGAATCAGATAACAACAGTTAACATTCCCACCCCCCAGACATTTCAGCACCGTCATTCAGCCTGTTCCCCATCTGGTCCTCTCAGAGTGCAAGCTCTTGAGCAGGGGCTTCTCTGGTACTGTTCTATGTGTTTTACTTGCATGTATATTGGTTATCCTGTCTTTCCCATTGTACAGCGCTACGGTACTTGGTGGCGCCTTATAAATAACTGTAGTCATACAGAGCACAGGTCCTTGTTTGGGGGGATTCCAGGTGAGCAGCGGTGATCCAGGGGTACCGTTTGATAGCTCGGGCCCCTAGGGTGTCACAGTCCAAAAAGCACCCAGATCTGGGGCAGTGGCACGGATGGCAGCATATAATGGGTATCCCCAGCTCATGCCGCATGGTCAGCGCTGCCTGAGCTCCTGGGGTCAAGAAAGGCTCAGCAACGTGGGTTCCCAATGGAGCTCCCTCCTGAAAATAACCACAATGGTAGCTCGCATGAGGATCACTCTAACTTTGAAAAATCACCCCACTGGAGCAGTTCGTTTTCGGGGCACAGATGTTTAAATTTCTGCAGATGTCTCTATCAATGAGGTGCATTCCTGGAATGGGATTGGTTGGCCCTCCTTGGATTGTGATTGGCTGGGGTTTCAAACCCAGCTCATGCTTTCAATCCCAGGCTAACCCTGGTGTCGGATAACACAATGAGCATAAGGGACAAGGCTTAAAGGCATTTTGATTACGTGCTGATAGGGGGGGGGGGAGTCACAAAAACACCACTTTAAAACCTAGACAGACAAATAGCTTAATTGAGGGGAATAGCAGAGGAGCGAGGGTTTAATACAGTCCACAGTCTCTGAGCAAGGGGTTCCGCGACAACAATACATTTAAAACCACACAATATAAATGAACATAAGGTCTTCCCCAAAGCTAATTTCTGTCTTTTGGGGTTTTCGCCATGGGAATAAAAGCCTTGGGGTTTGACGCGGGGAGCGCTGTTCCATGACAATTCCCACCAACCGACAACAGGAAGTGAGTAAACCCCCCTCAGAGCAGAACAGGAAGTAGGGAGGCAGAAGAAAAGCAATGCATCATTCACCAGTGGCGGAACTACCGCCAGTGCGGGAGCACCGGGGCCTCAGCCAGGGGGGTACGGCCGATACTGATGTATCTCTGCTGTACAAGTGACAGGCCAGTAGGTGGAGGCGTCAGGGCCCCCCGCAGCACCGGAGGAGACCGGTGTCCCCAGGGGGTCTCCACTGTACATTACATTTTTAAAGATGGCCGCCGCGAGTATCGTCGGCCATCTTTAAACCTGGCAAGCGCCCATATCCCATTTCATATGTTGCCGAACAGGCAATATATTGAAGGAAAATAATTCCCTGGTGGTCCAGTGGAGAATCAGTATGATCTGCATCTCTTGCTGATGCAGATCATACTGATCACTCCCTCGTGGTGCCTCTGTTAACAGGCAGGGAGCGATTAGTATGGTCTGCATCAGTCGGTGCAGATCACACTGATCCTCCACTGGACCTAGGGGGACATTTTTTAACCCTTTCGCTGCGGAGGACGCGCTCAGCGTGTCCTCCCTTTGCAGCCAGCGATTGCCCGGATTCCGGCTGATCGCTGTGCCCCCCGGTGCGGGCTGACATCCTCGATGTCAGCCCAGCATCCGGGACCGCCGCCGGCACCATTTAGATGTCATCACGGCGGCGAAAAGTGCCAAATCGTGATCCTCTCCCGGAGCTGGCCGACATCTTGGATGTCGGCCAAGCTTCCGGGAATGGCCCCTGAGGACTGGCATCATCGTGCATAGCACGATGATGCCAGTCCTGGAGTTAACCCCTAACTGCCACCAATGGTGGAGATAGGGGGTTCCAATGAACCCCCTATCTCCCGATCCGTGGCAGCTAGGGGTTAATGTTTGGAACTGTTGGATCGGCCAGAGCATGGCCTTTCCAACGATACCAAACATGACTATGAACAAAGTTTTTTTAAAAAAATTAAAATTTTAAATAAAATTATAAAAATATTTAAAAATAATTATAAAAACTATTTTTTTTTTTTTTTTTTTTTTGTTTTTGGGGTTTCTTAATGCAGCAATATTGTTCCCATTTCAATTATAATGTGAACAATGATGCTGCACTAATGATTTTTGTATGCGGTGCGTTTGTTAAAAATCACGTAATTTTCCCCCCAAAAAAATGGAGACCCCATTTCTCTCATTAACGAGACCCCATTTTTTTGACAAGCGCACCCCATACAAAATATAACCGCAATTGCTTGCATGTTAAAATGTGAAAAAAAAACACTTTACACGTTGTAAATTATTGAAAATTCATATTTTATTGCATTTTTTGTTATAATATACAGGCAGGACATGACATATACATATAATAATGACATATTGTGAATCTGCAGAGTCTGCCGGAAAGAACGATATATAAGATGTCTGGGTCATATACTAAAATAAGCCTTCAAAACACGTTTAAACAATAAGAGCGAAACAGGTAAAAATTAGCTCAGCACAGAGGCGTGAAATTGAATTGAATTGCTAATGTTTGTGTGTGTGTTTTTTTTTTTTTTTTTAAATTTAAGATTTTATTTTGTAAATAAAGTCAGCAGAAAATCAAACAAATGTAAGCAAGGGCCACGCAGGGCCAACTACAGCAGAATTACCACGTGTGGAAAATAACAAACAGCTCCCGATATGGGGGGTCTCAGCGTATAATAGTAATCAATAGGGGGAGGGGAAGGGGGGGTATGGTGTGGTGCGAAAAAGGCCGATCAGCCAACAAAAATGCGATGGCGTCTTCACACGCAGGGTCAAGACTTTTGCAGGTGGGGGGGGTCGTAAAGAAAAGGGGGGGTGTCTCAAAAAGAAAACTCCAAGAAATGCAGAAAAACAAGGAAATGGGAAGGATGGGAAGGGGTTAATAGGCAAAACTCAAAGTCTCAGCAGGGGGGGTCAAGAAAAATTGCATCAGAAAATGGGGCGGCTCGGATACACAGTCCAACTGTCCCTTCAGCCAGCATCCAGAAATAAAGTCGGGTGGGGTGCAGGTAGCGCGACCGCCAGTAGGCCCCCAGCCGCCCGACCCTCAACATAGTAGAAAACATCAGGGCCTTGCAACGCTCGTGCCGTTCCGTAATGTCCGCCTCCAAGGTTCCTGGGCAGAACTCCCCGGTACTTCGATGTGTGTATCTGCGCCTTCCCTACCGTCAGCTTGGGGGGAAGCGGTGTCCCAGGTCCGCCGGAAAACCAGACTCGTCGTGAGGACCAGGCCAGCCCGTGGGCACCTCCGCTGGATCTCCTCCGTTGGGCTGCTTGACGTCGCCGCGTGTGCGGCCGTGCTTTTCGGATCGCCCACCTAGCGGGACCGCCTGTCCCGGGTCCCCGAGGGGGCACCATCAACATCCAACTCGCCAACTTGATTGCTCTCCAGGGGGTGCGGGTAGAGGTCCTAGCGCAAGCAGGTAGAACCGGAATCCCATATAGGCCGCTATTCTTGTCGCCCTTCTCGGGCGTAGCGGCAGCAGGGCAGGTCACCGCGGCGTGCTGCAGCGAATCAACCCCAGTCCCAAGCGGCCGCCGAGTCTCCCCTCGACAGCATAGGAGCGCGGTCAGCATCTTGCGCCAAACCCCCCTAGTGAGAGGGCTGTCCTCATCTTCCCCCTCCAGTACAAGCAGGCACGCGTCTAAGCCGCGAATAGCGGCTTCTATATCCCCGGTGGAGGGAGGAAGTGCACCCTGTCCTGCGGGTCTGTCCGCCGCCCCCACATACCCAACATCCAAGACGGCCAGGAGATGGGGCCCTCCATCTCTGCCATCTGCGCTGCAGGTCCAGTGCGGGGCATGCGGCCAGTGCCACGCGGTCGAAGGTCTGTACTCAGACGAAAGGCCCCAAGATGGCCGCCGACATCTCGCTCCAGCCCAGCAGCCGCAGCGGTCAGGATCGTCTCTGGTCCGGAGGGGGCCACTAAACGGCCTCCGGGCATTGCAGAACCGGTGGCCAACGTCCTGGACCCAAATTCAACCAAAAGCGGGCACTTAAACGACAGCTAGAGGTCCCTAACAGGAGCAGACATGCGGAGCTCCAGCAAAACACGTCCGCTCCTGTGAACAGTCGGCCACGCCCCCCGTTTGTGTGTGTTTTATGTGTCTGTGGTTTTTTGTTTTTTTTTGTTTTAATGAAGCTATGTTTTTGTTTTTAATGAGCGTGTGGATGTGTGTGTTTTTTTTAATGCGCGTGTGGATGTGTGTGTTTTTTTAATGAGCGTGTGGATGTGTTTTTTAATGAGCGTGTGGATGTGTGTTTTTTTTAATGAGCGTGTGGATTTGTGTGTGTTTGATTACGTGCGTGGTTTTTTTTAACCACTTCCTGTGGGTTCACATAAATGTACGTCCTCCACTGGAAGTGGTTATACCAAGAACACATCTGCTCCTGAAGCCATGTTCTTGGTACCGTGTTAAAGAGCAGACGATTGCTCTTTAAATACAAGCGATCCGGCCTCTGTACATAGCAGGATCGCTTGTACGGTGCAGAGTTGTGTCCCCTTCCTCAATGGCCACCGTCAGCTTCCTGGGCCCATCTGTCCCTCGTGTGAGCCCAGGCCACGTGTGGAGATTCTCCCCTGACAGATCAGAGGAGAGATCAGCGGCTTCCAGCTGCGGATCTCTCCTCTGATCACTGGACTCGGAAGTGATGTGCATTACATCACTACCGGTGTCACTGGCTCCAAAACATATCAGCTGAAAATGGCACTTTTGGCTAGATGCTGAAAGTGCCATTTTCCTGCCGATACAGCGGCGCATCCCTGGTTTCTTTCCTCCCCGCTGGGGCTGCTCTGTGTCCCAGTGGGGTGAAGAGAAAGTGTGACAGCCGGCCGAGCTTTGCGGGAGGAGTGCCCTGTGTTTGTGGGGGTTTTTTGGGGGGCCCCCAAAAAACATCTTCCAACATGTTCCTTAGGTCCGTCACTGTCATTCACAACCAACAACAGTCCATACGTCACAGTGCACACACTCGCACACACTCCCACACACCATACATTCTTACAGTCTAACAACCAATACATCACAACATATAGTAAGGAACAATTAAACCCAAACTGCAAACAAAAGGCATTTTTACCAAGTGAACTCTAACGTTAGCGGTCTGATGTGTTAACGCATGCCCCCATATTAACTTCATGATACTAAACCGTAAGAAATCAATTAGTGCAAAGTTTTTTGCATGAGCTTACTGTAGTTTGCGTATCCTATACTTAAAAGGGGGGACACAATCATTAATTAGCATTAAGATAAGGAAGGTATTACAAACTGCTACCGCTAATTTCCACAGAAAAGTGCACGGCAAAATTTTAGGTACACCTAAATGCTGGTGCTAAATGATAATGAATTTGCAAAATCATTTAGCGGCCCCTCTAAACCCACCCAATAAATCCAATACTCACCTCTCGTCCCGTGGAAAGAACAGTGGCTCGATCTGCTGCTTATTGTTGCCGGGAGGATAGTGAGACTGGGAACAAATAGTTCCCAGTCTTCCTTTTTGATCACTCCCTGGCACAGAAGCACTACAGAGGGTATCCCAGTGGTTAGCGCGGCATTCCGGGGTGAGCTGTCTGCACCAGAATAACGTGCTAAAATGGGGAGAAACCTGCAGGTGCAAATTTTTCTCGTTAATTACCACATTTTAGCTAAAATGGTGTACGGCTTGAAGGAGAAAAGTTACCAGGAAAGGCTTAATGATCTTAACATGTACAGCTTGGAAAAAAGATGAGACAGAGGAGATATGATAGAAACATTTAAATACGTAAAGGGAATCCACAAGGTAGAGGAAGGGAGTATATTTAAAAGGAAACAAAGTAGCAAAACAAGAGGACATAGTCTTAGATTAGAGGGGCAAAGGTTTAAAAGTAACATCAGGAAGCATTATTTTACTGAGAGGGTGGTGGTTACATGGAACAGTCTTCCAGTAGAAGTGGTAGAGGCCAAAACAGTAATTGAATTTAAGCAGGCATGGGATAGGCATAAGGCTATCCTAAACAAAAGATAAATCCAGGTAAAGTATCCATGTAATTGGGCAGACTAGATGGGCCGAAAGGTTCTTATCTGCCGACATTTTTTCTATGTTTCCATGTGTCTAAGTTTGTGGCTCAGCTGGAATAGTGGCTCCAGACATTAATGAGTTGGACCATTTAAGGAATAAACACACTATTGTACTGTAAAACATTCTAGCTAAAACACTAGTAAACTTTGTATAGCACCGTGTAGGATATGTAACGGAAACTAAAAGTTGTATTTTATTTCCTTTATTTTGCCTTAAAACTCAGATTGTCTGTCATATAATGAGAGGCTGTAAGAAATTGTGCTTGGAGTGCCTCTCTGAGTTACTTTGTGGAATGTGGAACTGACCTACAAACTCTCCAAAGATTTACAGAAAGGTGTGACCTATTTGTGGGCACATATTGTACTCCAATTTAGTTTATCAAGTGTGACTGCATTTTTAACAGTCACTAACTGACTTGGCCAAATCTCCTTATGTTTTAATCCATTAAGAGCCATTCAAAGAAAAACAAACAAACAAAGCTTTAACCAGTTCATTGACAACAGCCAGAACAAACAAGCAGCAGGGGGAGGAAATCCCAGCAATTTTGGGATCAATAGTCTCACCACATGTGTGCTTTTAGGTGATGAAAGGTAGAAAAGAGCTGCTGTGCTTATTCTGAAAAAAAGGAAAGGAAGAGGAGTGAGAATTTGATGGGGTGAGAGGAATCCTACAGAATGTCCCATTGAAGTAGAAGTACATTTTTGTTGAATTACCTCTATTTTTTTAAGTTGGGCCTGCGTACAAAGATCCCACCACTAGGTGGGCCATATAGCTACTCAAATAGGGTCATAAGTATACTTTTAAAAGTTACAAAGTTCGATTGAAATTTGTGCAAATTTAGTTAGCATTTTTTTTTGCTTGGTTTTGTTTCTATGTTAATTATCAAATGATTTGCTAATTCATTTGCTTATGAATTTGAAAAAAATCAATAAACTGTGCAAACGTTTTAGACAAGTGTGAAAAAATGCCGTAAAGTATGAATGCTTTCAAGTATTGAAGTGTCAATATTTTAAAATCTTTTAATAAAATACATTTTTGTTTCCCCAAAACAAAAAATGTAATATTTCTCCCAGTTTTGGCTTTTTTTTTGTTTGTTTTTTTTGTAGGGAGGGACATTCCAGATTCCTGTGCCTACAGGCTCCTGAGATGTAAATCCAGCCGTGAACATGTAGGTTATAAATTGTTTTTGTGTTCTGCACACCGAAGTGCATAACCTTGCATTTATCTACGTTTAAGTTTCTTCTGCCAATTGAGTGCCCAGTCCCCCAATCGATCTAAATCCCTCTGCAGGGAAGTAATATGCTGCTCACATTGAATTACCTTTCCTAGCTTTGCGTCATCTGAAAAAACTGATACATGACTTTCAATGTCTATTTCTAGGTAATATATAAATAGATTGACTTGAAGACCCCTGAGGGACATCACTTACCACTGGTGTCCATCTTGTGAATTTACCATTTATGACCACTCTCTGTATTCTATCTTTTAGCCAGTGTTCTATCCAAGCACAAGAATTTTCATCTAGACTAATTTTTCTTAATTTGTTGATCTGTGTTGAAAGCTTTGGCGGTGTTCAGTGGGCTGATTGGCAGTCTTCACGGCTCCATGTTCAGCATACTTCGGGGACCCTGCGGTAAATGGTGAACTCACTGCATGGTCGGCAAACAAGAATTACCAAAGCACACTAAGGGCCAAATTACTCTCTTGTTGCTAACGTTGGCGCTCACCTTCGTGAGCATTAATGTTAGCCACGGTGGCTACCGCATATTACAATTCAAACGCTAATGGGTTAAGTAACCCGTTTGCGTTTGGACCTTGCACTTTTCAGCGCTAGGTTACTGTACTTTGCGCTCCCTATACTTAACATGGGTAGCGCAAAGTGTTTAATCAGCGTTAGGATTACAAAGTCCTAACGCTGATTATCGTCTGGCTCTGGTTAGCGAAAAGTTAACCAAAGCCAGGATTTGCTGTTAACGGATTCCACTTCTGCAGAATCCGTTAACACCATCTAAAAAAAAAAAAAATCAAATCGTATACTCCCCTCCTGTCCCGCGGCGAGCACCGAGGCTCTGTCTGCCTCCTCCCTCCGGCGGGAGCAGGGAGAGACTGGTGGAAAAAGTACCTCAGTCTTTTCCTGCGTATCACTCCGCCGACCGGCCGGATCTCGCGAGGTGAGATCCGGCAGGTCATGTGACCGCTGGCGTCTGGCTCAATGGAGTCCTATGGACTCCATTGAGTGGAAGCTCGCGGCTGCGCTCAGCGCTGCTGTGAGCATCCCGGGGCGTTGCGCGCGCTTCCAATGCAGGAAGCTTTTTAAGCGCCTGCATTGTAATCCTCCATTAAAACGGGGGCGGTTGGGAGAAAACTGCGGGTGCACTTTTTTCTCACTACCGCCCCCGTTTTAACGTGGGGATTGTAATGTAGCCCTAAGTGTGCTGAACCAGAAGGCACCGAAATTTCACTGACATGTCTGTGCTTTATGAATAACCCTTTTCGTTTCTAAAAATTAAGGGGGGGGTTCAGTATTGCCCACCAGAATACAAGAATGCAGGTGGTTTCACGTAATTGTCAAGAGATCAACTTTGTCAAATTGATGACAGTTATTCTGCTTTAGGAGGAATATTTGAGTTTCAACATCACTCATCAAGCTAAATGAATGAATCTGACAGACTGAGCAGAAGACGTAATTGTTATAAATGCAATTAGTTTTTTGTCATCTCCTTGTGTTTTGTTCCCACTTGATTCGGTCATAAACAAATGTTCACGGCCTTTTTGGGAACATGTCGCTCTTTGTTACTTTTAATAAGTCCACAAAGGCTCTTTCCATTTCATATAAATATAATTCAGAAGCCATTTGCATGACCCATTTAGTAGAATAACATTTTGTGTGGTTGCAATCTTTGTTATTCCATTATAAATATTCACTTTAACGTGTATCACATTTAATTTATTATTGTGACTTTATTAATAATTTTATTATTTTTCTGTGTGCCTTTGAATTGATAATCACAAATATGATAGTGTAACTAAAACATTTATTACTCGTTTTATTATTATTTTTGTATTGTGCCAACATATTCCGCAGCGTGGTCCAGGGGGTACAATAACTTAGGGTAATTCATATTTATTTATGAAGGATTTTACCAGGAAGGATACACTGAGATTTCTCTCGTTTTCAAATATTTTCTGGGTTCAAGAACATTGTATTTCTGTACATACTGCAAAATTTCAAAGTAATTAATGCAAGATATTAAAAACAAAACACAAATATACAGATTAACACAGTAAATATGTAGGAAATATAGTCCCTATGTTACATGTTTACAGGTGCATGCTGTATCGAGGTATATTAATAGAGATCTCTTAAGGGACTTTAGACTGGGGGAAGATTTGATGGCGTCTGGGAGGTTATTCCATAATTCCTGTGCTGTTAGAAAAATGCGTATCGAGACACTTTTTTTTTTGTATTTTTTTTTTTTTGTATTCAAATTTTTTTATTTTGAGATAGTCAGCAATACATCATACGTATAACAGGTAACAAAAGCAAAATGTCATCAGATCACAACAGCAATAGGACAGCGAGCGTAAAGAAGACAATTAGTAGGATATATAGTCTCAAAAGTAACGAGCGAACCGCTATATACTCTGCATGAGAACAGGACATCAACATAAGAGGGAGTCAGCTATAGGCATCCAGCATAGGTAGGTGGGTGAGAGAAAGGAAGCGGGAAAAGGAGAAAGAAAAAAAAAAAAAGGGGGGGGGAAAAGAAGGGGTGTTGGAAAGATGGCAATGGCCAGAATTGTGCCTGCCCTGGCGAAAACCCCTACGGCCATGAAGACCGCGTGGGGGCCACAGGGGGAGAATGGCACTTAGGCCCGGGCATTCGGGGGCAAAGACGGGCACCAGGTCACGTCTGTGCCTCCCAAAATATCCCGAAAAAAAACAAAAAAAACAGAAAGAGGGGAAGGGGGAAGCAACACAACAAAAGAGTAATATCAGCTGTGAGGAGAAATTAAAACAAGAAAAAGCAATAGCTACGAGGCGTCTCAGCATGTCATCCAAAACATGGATGTAAAAACCACAAAAATAAAGTCCACAGCAAGTAATAGACAGACAGCGGAGGGGGGGTGTCATCGTGTTGGGGGGTATCATCAAAAGTTGGGAGAGGGGGAACAGTGTGCAGCCAGGGGTCAGCATCTAGAAGGGCAGGGTGGCGAAGCCACAGTCATGGAGAGTCAGCCAGTGTCCAGCAAAGGAACGAGGCATGCAGCCCCCACAGGAACAACAGCCAGCGGTGACACTCCACATACCGGTACAGAGATACGTGCTGCTGTGCAACTCCATCCACCAGCAACTTGAGACAAGGCCGCAGACGGTGCCACAGCGGGGGACAGCAGGAGAGTCTCAAACAAAGTCACCGTCGTCACGGAGACAAGGGGAACTCCATTGCCACTAGATTCTGGTCGGCACCAGGAGGTTTCACCAGGACATCCACCGGCTCCACTCGGACAGGTGATTCCCAGCATTCTGGTACTCCTGAGACATGCGGCGGGAAAAACTCCTCCATCTCGCCATCTGGTGCACCAGCCTCTTCCCACAGAACTCCGGTCACCGGTACCTCACAGCTGCGCAGGACAACAGCAGGCCGTCTTCCCCTAGGAACGTCGCCAGTCGAAGCCTCCTCTTCCTCTGCAGTCTCCCGTCCAACTCCCATCACTGCCATAAGCCGCTGCCATGCGCCTCGGGTAAGTGGCGTCTCCTCGTCCCCTGGCAGCTGTGTCAAGCAGGCCTCGAGTGCCGCAAACATAGCCTCCATTCTACCAGCAGGTGGGGGGTGCTTCAAATCGCGCTGCTCCAAGTGACCCTCCGCTTTACCCACCCAAGGGACATCAAGCGCAGCTGGAGGATGGGGGCCCTCCATCCTCGCAGCCTGCGAATAGTAAGCTCCCGGGGAGGGCTCTCTCTGCAGGGGGAAGCAGGAGGGACAATGAGCGAGGTGTCCAAGCTTAGGCCTCAAAATGGCTGACGGCCGATCAGGTCTGCCTGGGGTTTACATCAAAATACTCAGCTGTGCTCCGGAGGGGGGGACAAGAACGGGCCCGGAGCAATCCCCGTAATGACCAGCCGTGCAGGGACTCCACTGGTGGGCATTCACATAAAAATTCAGGCTAAAAACCCCTTTTTATCAGGAGAATCATGCAGAGCTCCACAAAAGCACGTCTTCTCCCATGCAGAGCCAGCCACGCCCCCCCTTTTTTTTGTATTGTAAGTAAGGTGCTGGTCCTGGATTGGAGGTTAGAGGATGAGGGAATGCTAGGGGAAGCCGTCTATTCAGGTAGGGTGGTAGCTTCCCAGAAAAGCTCTTAAACACCAGGTTGGAAAGGTGAAGGGCATGTTTGGATTCCAGCGATGGCCAGTTTAGCTCTTTTAACATGTCTCAATGGTGGGTCATCTAGTTACATTGTAGCACAAAGCATCAAAATGAGTTATACAGTGTAGTAAATCTATGTAGGTGCGTTTGCGGGGCAGCTGCATACGTTATAGAAAAATGAGTTAGGCAAGTTTTTAGGAATAATTCTTTCCAAATTGTAGTTCAAATGAGCCTCCGGTTTCACTCTGAATACATTTTGCAATTTAAAGTTTTAGATTTTATATAGTTTTTATGTATATGGTCAAGTCAATGGGGAACTCGTGGGAATGCAGTTCTCACTATTTTTGCAGAATGAACAGAGTTCCCTTTTGTCCCACACACTACAAAACTTGTATACGGTGTTCAATCATATGTTGTCCAGTTTAATCACGTATTTATTGTGACTCACACATTTTTGCTAAAATTCATATATCTATATGTAGCGCTCACTCCCGGAGGAGCCGCTGAATTTAACCTCGGGTTAGTCTCTCCGCACTAGGGAATAAATATACACCAGCACTGTTGTGGATTTTATAGATTATATACTTTACTGTTCTCAATAAAGCGGCATATATAATGTAAGCACAGTATATAGAAAACAGGATTTCGTAATGCGAGAAACGCGCAGCGGTAAAAGAAAAGTTTAACCCCTTCGTTTCTGAAGTGTAAGTCCCGTGAGGGTAATGTCCGAAGAAAAAGGTGTGTGTGAGCTCAGGTACCCGGGTACTATATTCAACTGGCCAGTGAATGGATTTGGCAAATCTTCGACTGGTCACGTTGGGGCCCTGTAGATTTAAACAGTACTGCAGCGTGCTTTGTTAAACTTTGACTGTGGCCTGGAAGGCCTCTCACCCATCCGCGAGACAATCTGTTCCGCTGCCCGATCAAGGATGTCTCTCCGCTGGATTTTTCTGGAACTCTGTGCACCGGATCCGCTTCTCCTGCTTGCCCGATTTCTGCAACAAGATCTACGGTCTACTGCCTGCACTCCCAGTGCATCATCGCGGTCTCCTTACTCGGGGTCCAAACCGGAACTCTGTGTCTGTGCAAAGCCTCTCAGCGGTGGATTACTAGGTCTCTGGCAAGTCACTGTATCGATAGCGCCTGCTCTCCGGCCTGGTCATAATCGCTCACAGTCTCACGTGCGTCTTACTCTGTTCAACGTTCGGCTCACACTGGCTCTCCTTCGGACGAGGCTGCGGATGTCCTTTACTCTTTCCCCCACCCACTTCCTGTCTCGGCTGCAAAGCATGATGGAAAACGTAGTCCCATTGTGTCAAGTATACTTTACATTGTGCTGGTCTCCCTCTGGTGGCCAAACCTGTGCAATACAGCAACAGAGTTTTTAAACAGCGCTACATATATATATTACATACATATATATATTACATAAATATATCAGATTTGAATGTGTTTGTGAATTGTGACAAGTGTGAGACTAGAATTGCTAATTAGAGGACCGATGATCTTGGCGCGTTCCCTCACTTTTTTTAGGACTTGACCTCTGTATATGGAGAAGATTTCAGTGTGAGTTCAACGTTTTCTATTTAAAAACATGAAGGGTACTGCATGGAATTGGTTTTAAGCTAGCAGTACTCAAGACTGTACTCAGTTCTCAACAAGATAGATGAAAGACATTCTTTAATAGAGTTAATGAAATAAAGTGATAAATTAAGGTTGTGATATAATGAAAGGCAAAGGTCTTGAGTGTTCACGAAGAAAAGATGAATTGTGTGATAGCTTTCAGAGCCTTGTCTACTCTCTCACAGATTAAGATTTGTTAAAAAATTAAACACCAGTAATGACTTCTGCAAAAAGAATAAACAAGCAGGTTTGTGAAGATTAAAGGGAATTAAGTTTATTGTTCTTGCTAAGTGTTGTACCTCTTAAATTAAAGCAAAGCGTGAATGATGCATATTCAGTGAAAATTATTATTTATCGTATAGCTCCAACAGTTTCCACAGTGCCTTACATTAAAGAATGAGTAATTAAACTAACAAAATTTCAAACAAACTTAGGAACCAGAGATAACAAGTTAGATGCTTAGATGAGCGTAAAATGCCAAGCATAAATACTGCAGCTACTGCTGGTCCTGTGGTCACTGTGTTTTTAAAAAATTACTCTTATGTGCTATTTTCTTTTTTTTATAGTATTTTTAGATGAAATACATCAGTTGATATATCCACACTAGAACATCTAATATAATGTATGCAGTTAGTAGGTATATGAGATTGTTCTCAACTTGCTATACTTTATCCACTGGTGCGCTATAATATATTTGGTTGGTCTATTGAATTTGCTCTGTGAGCCAACACGTTTTTAGGTGAAAAAGTTGATCTGGTGGACCACTCTGTAGCACAGCACCTGCTTATTGGAAGTTACTTAAAGGAGAATGTTCAGTGTGGACAATCTGTTACATAGACCAGGAATGGACTACCGATACCCCTATTTTATGTGCCATCGTCTACACTGCCGTGTAATATATGGCCTCAGGAATGCGCTCCTCTGTTTTGCCATGAGGTCAAGACTTTCTAATGACCTGTCTTCCTGTACACATGGCTCTGTCGTCAGCAGTGCAGGACCTGTGCATCACTTGATGTCACGGAGGTGCCGGGGAGTTAACGAGCCCAAGGTGTGGTTACACAAACAGAGACAGGTAAATGGGGTTTCAAAGTAAAAAGGTTTATTTTACTAAGGAACAGAAGTAAATCAGGAGAGGGGACAATGAATAAGTAATAAACACTTATAGAAACTGTTTGGGAAAGTATAATATATACAGCGGGCAGGGTACACTGAGCAGATGGGACAGGACACTGAATACAGAATAACACAGGGGTTGACAGGACAGATACTGGACTGGACATGGACTACAGAAATAACTAAAGACACTTACTGGATACACAGAGGACGGACCAGAAGACACAGAGGGCAGAAGAAACAACAATAAGATCAAGCGTGGTATCAGGAGGGTTGAAGGAGGAGAATGGTCAGATCGTGCTGCAGAGGTCTTGGCGGGCATAGAGTGGTCAAAGTCCATAGCAGATGGTCATACACAGGAGGTCAAAATCAACAGGTAGCTCTGGAGCAGTGATGGGAGTAGAAGTCGTCCAGAAATGGAGATTTGTAGGGAATGTCCAGGAAAAGAGGTTGTAGATGGAATGCTGCGATGAGGGGGGTCACAATAGGGTATTGCAAGGAAGGGAGGTCTCCACGGGGTACTTGCAAGAAAGGGTGGTCTCCACGGGGTACTTGCAAGAAAGGGTGGTCTCCACGGGGTACTTGCAGGGAAGGTGGTCTCCACAGGGTACTGCAGGAAGGTGGTCTCACAGGGTACTGCAGGAAGGTGGTCTCCACAGGGTACTTGCAAAGAGGGGTCTCAGCGGGTTACAACAATGGGTTTCTCAGACTAGAAATGTGCAGAGCACGTAGGATTGGCACACCGTGAGGCTTCCAAGGAAGGATAGGATAATGCAGAAGCATTTCTTGAAGGGTGAGGCCTGATTATATGGGCATTGCAGGCCCAGCCCACACCTGAGGCTGGAGAGGTGAGGGGAAAGTGAGGAATGGATCCCTGAGTGCCTGGACACCAGTCCAGACAGTGGCAAAAGCAGGACCGGAACCATATTCTTTAAGGGAAACAGCACCTTACTTGCCCTTCCTCCGACGTCTTCGGCGAGAACCATGACACTTGAACAGACCTCACAGGATAAAATGTGCACCCCTTATGACGTCTGTGTACGTAGATGATGCAAGCTCCTGCTTTCTACTGGTCATGTAATGGGACTTTGATACCAACCCCTGCTTTTGGATTGGACCTTTGTTGCTTGCTCCCTGCCTACCAGACCTCTGCTTTTGGAAAACAACTACTCTCTTGGATATCCCCTCAACTGGGCCACAAACCTAAATGATTAACCTGGTGCTACGGTCTCTGATAGACCAGCCTATGTATACTAGTGATGAGCCGAACACCCCCATGTTCGGTTCGCATTCAAACTCGAACAATTTCAAAAGTTCGAATGCAAGTCAATGGGACTCGAAAGTCCGATTTTTAGAGTGCCTTCCAAGAGGGCATATATGCAAGATATTTGCCATAAAAGGTGTATGGGGGTCCAGGTAGTGCTCTGGGGGACGGGAAACCAGGACAAAAAGTAAAAAAAAAAAACGTTTTTAAAGGAGCAGTGAGTTTTACATGAAATAAAGGTTAAGAATAAAAACAAAAAATTCCTTCAAATATCGTGCCTAGGAGGTCCCCATAACCTGCCTGTGAAGTGGCGGATTTGTCGGATGTATAGAAACATTTAAAAACAAAAAAATGACATTTCAAATGACAGTAAATGGTTTTCCATTTAATCTATTCATAAACAACTGCTTGGGGGCCTGGGGTAGCAGCCTGTTTGAAAAGCGGAGACATTTTAGGACATGCAGAACAAGATTAGTGATTTTTTTTGGCTAAATTATGGTGAAACTTATGCAGGCTTTGGATGAAAGTAAAAATAGGTGCTTTAAAATTGGGCCTTTAGTGTCGGCACCAGTGCCGTCACACCGTAACCCCTCTGTGGTATTGTGGAAGAGTGCAGGGTTGGACCCTGCAATCCAATATTAAAATGATAGTAATCTGGTATAGGAGTCAGTGGCAGTGCACCCAAATATTGTGCCTTTGGTGGCAGCAAGTGCTTTCACACCGTAACCCCTCTGAGGTATTGTGGAAGAGTGCAGTGGTGGAGGTTTTGGTAATGCAGAAGAGATCCCCGATCTATTCAGTTACATCAGCAGCTATAACAAAACCGGGTCAGCAATGTTTAGGCACTTGCACTGCGCTACTGTATATGGTGAGAATTGGCACACACCAGTAGCAACAGGAAGCAAACCGAACAGGCAGGGAATACACAGAGAGAATAGTCAAATGGCAGGCAAAGTCGGCAACAGATCGGGTCCTCAGAACAAGCAGGGTCAGTAACAAGTATACAAACTGATTCAGTAAGCTAGAGATGCGGGAATAAAGGCTGAGACACACTGAGCGTATAGTGACGCACAGCGTAGTGAAGCAAACATTTTGCAGGCTTGACTTCGCTCCGCTCCGCCTCGCAGCGTGTCTACACTGCATTACGTTTGCTTCTCACCGCACTGGACAGGAATCCACTAACTAAATTAAAATGTACACAGTCATTTTATTTTCACAAAGCACATGCTATATAGGCATAAAAAAATTCTACTGAATAAAATACATCAAAAATTACTGTTAATTTAATAGGAATAGCATAAAAATATAAAAAAAAGGTAACCCCTGATCATATATATTATAGAGACACGGAGCGCTGTGTATAGAGTAGGGATGCATTGATACCACACACAGACATATGCGTATATATCAACACGCAGATGTATATATCCCCACCCACAGACCTCAGACCATATATACACATACGCACATGGGGGGGTGGCATTGGACAATCCCAACTAAATGCACCCCCCCCCCCATTTGGCTAAAACCTACAGAAGAAATGTTGAACCCGACAGAGCAGAGAATATATATATATTATTCTCTGCTCTATCGGGTTCAACATTTCTTCCGGAGGGATCAGCCAAATGGGGGGGGGCAATTAGTTGCCAAAATGTGTGTGTAATACAAGTCTGGATATATATATTTATAAGAATATAGATATATATCTTGTGTGTGTGTGTGTGTATATATATATATATATATATATATATATCATACCAGCCCTTACCTTCCTCTATAAATTTGCTAAAAATATACATACAAAAAAAAAAAACCACTGCCTGAGACCCCGCGGAGCCCACATGCCACCCCCCTCTACCTGGCTGAATGTATCTAATATATATAATTAAATAAATTCAGCCAGGTAGAGAAAGAAAAAAAAAGGATTTATGTTCCTGGGGACATTTAAAAATGTCCTCGGATTTTATTTTATTTAGAAATATGTCGCCTTACCTTAGCCTGGTGGTCAGTGGGGGCTCCCTGGATCCTGGTTGTGGGGGGTGGGGTCTGCCATGGCCACAGGTGCAGTGGCTCCCTCCCTGCGCTGCCTGTCTCTGCCACATGCAACCGGGTGGCTAGCCCGCACAGTCGCAGCTCTGTCATCCGGCGGCCGCAAGCTCCTCAAGGGGATCCTTGGGAGGCCCCGGCAGGCTGCCCTCTACAGTGCCTGATTAGAGGGCCGTGTCTGCCTGATGTTTTAGTAACAAGAAGGTTTTATTCCATAGGCTTCAATGTTAAAAATATTCCCGTTTTAATTCAATATCTAATAAACCGTTGCTTATATTCTGCAGTAAAGAGTCTCTTTATTTCTAGATTTGTTTGTATTTTTTAAGCATTTTTTATACTTTTTTTCAATTATTTTTTTTTCGTACTTTTGGAGAACGTCCCAAAAAGTTTGAAGTTTGTAAACTGTCGAACGGCCGATGTCCGAACAGCTCATCCCTAATGTATACCAACTTCCAACCAGTCCCCTATGGCTACATCGTACAGGCTACCATCCCGCACTCGAGGTTCTGCTCAGCCATCTGTAACACAATCGGACCGTATTGCCTACCAATAACTGGGCGATGTTCTTCTATGTTGGTTACACTGACTTTTATGAATTTGGATGCACCTATTCATATGGCCTTGAATCTAAAGATGATGTTCCAAGGCACGTATTCCCTACTTGAAAATGTCGCTGAGAAGACTACAGGTTTGAACCCGTAATAGTAAATAAAACCTGTGTGTTAGGAGGCCACATGGGTAGTATTGTTTTGAACAAATACAGGCCAATGCAACCGGTCTGCTCAGTTGTCCTGGTGGTCAGATATTAAGCAACATCAATATTGCTCCAGGGACAGCTTCTTTAATTTGAACATGGTAATGAGAGGAAAGATTGATGTCTTACGCTTTACCAAAAACCTTCCTTAAGTTACAGAACTCCCTTCCCCTGATAGGAGCAGTCTCCATCAACAACTGATGTAACCTAATAACAATTTAAAGCAAGAATTTTGCAAGTTCCGAATTAGAGGGGAGTTTGGGAAAGGGTCATTTTTGAAAATCTGTTACTGACCTGACCTGGTATTACTGTGTTACAAATTGAATGGTGAAGGATCGACAAAAAAAATCCACAGAAAGTTATGTCAGTGGTGACTAGGCACCAGAAGGCGTTGTAGAAGGCCACATACCAAGCGATGAAAGCATTTGAATTTAGAATTAACAGCATGACCATGAACAAACTCTTGGACTACAATTTCTAATTCTAGCAAACAGAATTCTCAGGAAATAGCAGAAATTTTTTCTTAATTCCTGTGTGAGATGTAGCTTTAGATGTCTGATAAAGAAACCGAATGGCATGTCTTAGGTACTCAGGGATAAAAAAAAATTATGGGAGGAGTATCAGTTGTGGGATTGGATTTACCAAAAATTATGGCTTCACGTATTTGAGGTAAAGGAAAGAGATATAGTAGCTAGGGATGAGCTGTTCGGTTCGATCTGTTCGGAGTTCGCATCGAACATCGGCCGTTCGGCTTTTAGCGAACTCCGAACATTTCCGCGTGTTCGCCGCATGCTCGCCCACAATGCACAACAATTGACCACAGTGCACTTTTCCACTGGCCTGAAGCTTGTAATTGGCTACAGCCTTGCAACTGACCACAGGTCATGTGCAAGACAGGTGCAAGACTATGCCAAAACCGTAAAAACCCAAGGGCTGAATATAGAATATTTGATACAGTCCTAACCTCAACATCTGAGGAAAGGGATTTAGGGGTCATTATTTCAGAGGATCTAAGGGTAAGTAGTCAATGTAATAGAGCAGCAGGAACTGCTAGCAGAATGCTTTTTGTAGGGAGAGGTATTAGCAGAAGGAAAAGAGAAGCGCTCATGCCACTGTACAGAGCACTGGTGAGACCTCACTTGGAGTACTGTGTGCAGTACTGGAGACCGTATCTCCAGAAGGATATAGACATCTTAGAGAGAGTTCAGAGAAGGGCTACTAAAATGGTGTACGGCTTGAAGGAGAAAAGTTACCAGGAAAGGCTTAATGATCTTAACATGTACAGCTTGGAAAAAAGACGAGACAGAAGAGATATGATAGAAACCTTTAAATACGTAAAGGGAATACACAAGGTAGAGGAAGGGAGTATATTTAAAAGGAAACAAATTAGCAAAACAAGAGGACATAGTCTTATATTAGAGGGGCAAAGGTTTAAAAGTAACATCAGGAAGCATTATTTTACTGAGAGGGTGGTGGATACATGGAACAGTCTTCCAGTAGAAGTGGTAGAGGCCAAAACAGTAATTGAATTTAAGCAAGCATGGGATAGGCATAAGGCTATCCTAAACAAAAGATAAATCCAGGTTAAGTATCCATGTAATTGGCCAGACTAGATGGGCCAAAAGGTTCTTATCTGCCGACATTTTTCTATGTTTCTAATCACGGTTCAGAGTCCTGATTGGGCAAATTTTGCCCAATCATGGGCTCAGAGCTAAGTCCCGCAGCACTCTATATAAGGCTTCACACAGCCCCCAGCACGTGTTTTTTGAGCGGAGATCTGTTAGTATGTGTTCTCACTGCCAGCAGCTATTGTGGGGGTCTCACTTATACAAAATATCTGGGAATTGTTGTAATCTGTGTGTTCTCACTGCCAGCAGCTATTGGGGGGTCTCCCTTCTAGCAGATATCTGGGAATTGTAATCTGTGTCTTGTCACTGTTGTCAGCTATCGGGGTCTCACTGATTTATAGGTGGTTTCTGGGAATTGTAATCTGTGTCTTGTCACTGCCAGCTATCGGGGTCCTATCAGGGGGTCTCACTGATTTATAGGTGGTTTCTGGGAATTTTAATCTGTGATTTGTCACTGGCTGCCAGTAGGGATGTGCGTTTCGGGTTTCGGAATTTTTACGAAATTTCCCGATTCGTGTTTTCGGATGCGGACGATTTTCAGAAAATTTTTAGATCCGAAAATGGCAGATCCGAAAAGTTTTCCGAGCTGAAACGAAATATTTTCGGAATTTTCGAATGTACTTGAAATGTGTCAAATTGAAATTTATTGCTTTGAAACGAGGAGAACAGACGTTCGGAAAAAACAAAAATTTTCGAAAATACAAAAGTCCATACAAAAACGAGCTAAATGACACGAAAATACGAAAAATGGTCGAAATTCCGAAAACAAAATGTACACGAAAAACGAGTCGAGCCGAACCGAATCTAAACAGAAATCGGTCGAAACGAGCCGAATCGAAAAGTTTAAAAATCCGAAAAATCTAATCGAACTGAAAAAAAAATCGGTGCACAAGCCTAGCTGCCAGCTATCAGGGTGTCTCACGGAGTTATAACAGAGTTCTGGAAATATTTAATCTAGATAACACAGTTGAATCAGAATTCTGCATATCTTTAATCTATATGTCACTCACCATGTCAGAAAGACCAAAAAGGACAGGCAGACACTCCCAGACACAGAAAAGAGGGCAAGCAGCCTCTGTGTCGGGAGGCTATGCCTCTTGTCGTCGTGGACATGGTGCATCCTCTGCAGGGGCACGCTTGTCCTTTCTAACTGGTGCTGGCCGTCTTAAGCAGCAGCAGCAACATACAGAGGATTTGGTGAATTGGCTAACCAGGCCATCCTCATTCTCCGAGTCCTCTGCCAGCCAGGCTTGTAGTGCTTTACAGTCCACCTCAGCTGCCAAAGCATCTAATGCAGCCTCCATGTCCACAGCTACTCCTGCCGTAGCCTCCCCAACATACACGGAGGAGTCAGCTGAATTGCTTGACTACAATGACAGTGACATGCTGCTAGAGGATGCGCAGCAACTACAGTGCTCTGATTCAATCTCTGAGGTTGAGCAAGGGAGTATCTGAGTGTCATTTGCAAGTGGCATTTTTAAGTGGACATCCAGAGTTGTTTCCTGGAGCTTCATCCAAGATCCCCTACGCCATCACGATCCCTAAGTCCTGTGTCTCCTCTCTCCACAGGTAGGACATTATCACCCATCATCCACAGTCACCCACATCTCATCTGATCGCCTGCATACTTTTGCTGGTAGGACATTATCACCCATCATCCACAGTCACCCACATCTCATCTGATCGCCTGCATACTTTTGCTGGTAGGACATTATCACCCATCATCCACAGTCACCCACATCTCATCTGATCGCCTGCATACTTTTGCTGTAGGACATTATCACCCATCATCCACAGTCACCCACATCTCATCTGATCGCCTGCATACTTTTGCTGGTAGGACATTATCACCCATCATCCACAGTCACCCACATCTCATCTGATCGCCTGCATACTTTTGCTGGTAGGACATTATCACCCATCATCCACAGTCACCCACATCTCATCTGATCGCCTGCATACTTTTGCTGGTAGGACATTATCACCCATCATCCACAGTCACCCACATCTCATCTGATCGCCTGCATACTTTTGCTGGTAAGACATTATCACCCATTATTCAGACACCCACATCTCATCTGATCATCTGATCGCCTGCATATTGGTATTTTCTATTTTTTATTATATTTATTTTTTTTTTCTCCACATTTGCTTTGCTAATTAGCATGTGAATCTCCTACCCTATTGACACAGCCCATCCAGCTTCAGCTGTTGACCTTCCAGTGTTGACATATTTAACTGCCTGAATGCAATCAGCCCGCCCTATATCACTACTATAGCAGGCTCTTTGAGCCAGGCTCTGAGTGTCATTTGCAAGTGGCATTTTTAAGTGGACATCCAGTTGTTTCCTGGAGTTGCGGGACTGGAGGAAGGAACTGCAAGGCCTACTTTTACTCTGGGTAAACGCACGTCTATATCATGCTTTCTCTCACGCTTCTACTCTTTACTTCTACTTTTCTCCTTAAATGGAACTCCTGCCCCTCTACCACCGACCCCTACACTATCTGCATCTCTCCCTCCCTCCTCTCGTCCCACATGATGGCCTCGCATGAGCTCCTTTGTTTCCTCAGAACATGGTCTCCCTCTAACTCTCGCGCTGCCAATCACTCCCACTCCCACAAATCCCATTCCCACCTTCTCTTTCTCACCCTCCTGCTGCTACTCTCTTCAGGTGACATATCCCCTAACCCTGGCCCCACAACACATCCAATACTTCCCTCTCATCCTATCTCCATCGCACATAAATCACCTCCCTGCAAGCCCAGCAACCTCATCCCCATAATCCCTCAGCGCCTGTCCTCTTTCTCCTGCGCCCTCTGGAATGCTCGCTCTGTGTGCAACAAACTCACAGCAATCCATGACCTCTTCCTTTCAAACTCCTTCAACCTCCTAGCTTTAACTGAAACCTGGATAACTCCCTCTGACACGGCCTCCGTTGCTGCTCTCTCACATGGCGGTCTACACTTGAGTCATACCCCCAGACCGGGTGAGAGAAATGGTGGCGGGGTCGGAATCCTGCTCTCTCCCACCTGCACCTACCAGCATCTCCCTCCACCCCCATCCCTCTCCTTCTCCTCCTTCGAGACACACTGCATCCGCCTGTTCTCTCCTCTGGCCCTCAGGGTGGCAGTCATCTACCGCCCACCGGGACCAACCTCCCAGTTCTTTGACCACTTTGCTACCTGGCTCTCTCACTTTCTGTCTTCTAATCTTCCATGCCTAGTTCTCGGGGACTTCAACATTCCCACTGACGATCCTTCCGCCCCTGCTGCCTCCAAACTTCTTTCACTCACGTCCTCCCTTGGACTCACACAATCCTCCCTCCTCCCTACCCACCGCGATGGTCACGCTATTGACCTTGTCTTTTCCAACCTCTGCTCCATTTCTGAGTTCAACTGTCGCCCTTTCCCCATCTCTGACCACCACCTTCTCTCTTTCAACCTATCTGGACTTCCTAAACACCCTGCTCCCCCACCCCGCACACACACTCGCAGGAATCTACAGGCTGTGGACCCCCATCAATTCTCCAACCTACTTCACCACCTCCCTCATACCTCATCCTTCACCTGCCCTGATGCTGCCACTAATCACTACAACACTACGCTTATCTCTGCTCTAGACACTCTTGCTCCTCTTCGACTCTGTAAGGCCCCACGCCGCCAGCTTCAGCCCTGGCACACCCTCCAGACTCGCTACCTGCAAAGATGCTCCCGCACCGCAGAGCGTGCCTGGAGGAAATCCCGCTCTGAAGCTGATTTTGTTCACTTCAAGTTTATTCTCCGGTCATACACCTCTGCCCTCCACTTGGCCAAACAATCCTTCTTCTCATCTCTTATATCTACGCTGTCCTCCAACCCTAAACGGCTCTGGTCCACCTTCAACACCCTCCTCTACCCACCTGCACCTCCCCCCTCAGCTGCCTTCAGCGCTCAAGAGCTGGCAGACTACTTCCTCAGTAAAACTTTAACTATCAGAAGCAACATCCCAACACAAGATAGTTATCTGCCACCTCCACTCCCACAGGTCCCATCTGCCACTCTCTGCCGCTTCCTCCCAACCACTGAGGAGGAAGTCAATTCCTTATTGTCCTCCTCACATCTCACCACGTGCCCGCTCGACCCCATTCCCTCACATCTAATTCCTCCCCTCTCCTCCTCCCTCTCCCCTGCTCTCACACACATCTTCAACCTATCTCTCTCCACTGGCTCCTTTCCATCCGCCTTCAAACACGCGCTAGTTACCCCTTTACTAAAGAAACCATCCCTAGATCCCAACTCTCCATCCAACTACCGTCCTGTATCCCTGCTTCCCTTTACCTCTAAGCTCTTAGAAAAACTAGTCTTCAACCGCCTCTCCATCTTCCTGTCCTCCAATTCCCTACTTGACCCCCTGCAATCTGGCTTCCGTCCCCTACACTCAACTGAAACTGCCCTCACCAAAGTCACCAACGACCTCCTAACTGCTAAAAAACACGGCCACTATTCTATTCTCATCCTGCTGACCTCTCGGCTGCTTTTGACACTGTTGACCACCCCCTCCTTCTACAGACCCTCAACTCTCTGGGTCTCGGTGACACTGCACTTGCTTGGATTGACTCCTATTTATCCAACAGGTCCTTCTGTGTGTCCTTTGCTGGTAACTCCTCCTCCTCATTGCCTCTATCTGTTGGTGTACCTCAAGGCTCTGTCCTTGGTCCTCTGCTCTTTTCCATCTACACCTCCTCCCTGGGCAAAATCATCAACAGCTTTGGCTTTAATTACCACCTCTACGCTGATGACACTCAGATCTACCTCTCTACCCCTGATCTCTCTCCCCCTGTCCTTTCCAAAGTCAGTGACTGTTTATCTGGCATCTCCTCCTGGATGGCCTCCCACCACCTAAAGATCAACATGTCAAAGACTGAGCTCCTACTTATTCCTCCCTCTAATGCCGCCCCACCTCCTGACTTCTCGATCACGGTGGAGGGTATCACCATCTCCCCATCAAACCAAGTTCGCTGTCTTGGAGTTACACTTGACTCTGCTCTTTCCTTCATCCCCCACATCAAGTCTCTTTCCTCCTCCTGCCGATACCAACTGCGTAATATTTACAGAATTCGGCCATTTCTTACCGCTGTCGCCACAAAACAACTCATACACGCCCTGGTAATCTCCCGACTCGACTATTGCAATAATCTCTTATCTGGCCTCCCTCTGTCCCACCTCTCCCCCCTACAATCCATCCTGAACGCCTCCGCCAGGCTAATTCACCTCACCCGCCGCTCTGTCTCTGCCGCTCCCCTCTGCGAGTCCCTTCACTGGCTCCCCATCCACTGCAGAATTAAGTTCAAAATCCTTATCCTTACCTACAAAGCTCTCACTAACTCAGCTCCCCACTACCTGTCCTCACTAATCACCAAATACACCCCAGCCCGCTCCCTAAGGTCAAACAGTGACCTGCGCCTAGCTTCTCCCCGCATCACCTCTTCCCATGATAGACTGCAGGATTTCTCACGCGCAGCCCCCACTCTCTGGAACGCTCTCCCTCGTACTGTCAGACTCCCTTTCCCTAACTTCTCTCTTCAAACGCTCCCTGAAAACATTCCTATTTAGGGAAGCCTACCACCCAACTCACTGACGCAACCATCAATCACTCTCACCTTACAGTCCTCTCCTCCTGTTTCCAACCCCAACCCTCCCAGATTGTGAGTTCCTACGGGAATAGGGCCCTCATCTCCTCCTGTACTGTTTGTCAAATGTTGTTCAATGTATTGTAACCCTGTCTATACTGTGCTTATTGTACAGCGCTGCGGAATATGCTGGCGCTTTATAAATAAAGAATAATAATAATAATAATAATATAATCAACCTAGAGGAAGGGGGTGCCAGTGATGACACACAAATAACTGGCACTCATGTTGCCCCTGCAGCTGCAGCATACTGCCAAATTGGCTCCAGCGACGAGGAGCTGGGGGGTGATGACGATGATGAGGTCACTGACTCCACCCGGGTGCCTGATCGAACAGAGGAGTCAAGGGAGGAGGAGGAGGCGGCACAACAAACACAAGGCACAATGTCCTCTTTGACCAACCATAGCCAGTCCAAGGCATCAGATGTCAGAGCTGCTCAGTTGCAGAGCGCTGTTGTCTCGCAGCACACGTCCAGGATCTCTGCTGTCCGGGAGTTCTTTAAGAAATGTGCAGCAGACCGCACCATTGTTATTTGTAATCTGTCAGATGAGGATCAAGCGTGGGAAAGACATCCAATGCTTGGGTACCACGTGCTTGAGCCGACATATGACCACCTGCCACGCATCCCGTTGGCACAACACTTTGCATAGGTCCTTCTCCTCATCTGTCTCTACCCCCACTATATGTCCTGCCATGTCATTGCCTACAACCTCCACTGACAGGGATGATGCTACAATAATGGGTGTACCAGGTCCTTCCTCACAATGTGACAGCATCCCATTAGCTGAAAATTTACGCAGTCAGATTACGTTGCCCCAGCTGCTGCAGCTTAAGAAAAAATATAGTCCCAACCATCCCCAAGCACAGCGTCTAAATGCCAGCTTAGCAAAATTACTCGCATTACAACTGCTGCCTTTCCAGCTGGTGGACTCTGCTTCCTTCCGTGAATTTGCTGAATGTGCTCTACAACAGAGCTTCTCAGCCAGGCCAGAAATGTCTGCAGCCACTTCAGATGGTCATTCCCAGCAAGTGTTCGCCTGGCAGAAATTCAAAGAGAATTCCACCTTCCCACAAACCGTCTGATCTATGACATGCCCACCAGGTGGAACTCGACATTGGCAATGCTGTAGCGTCTGCACAAGCAGCAGAGGGCCATCAATGAGTACCTGTGTGAGTATGGCACAAGGACAGGTTCAGGTCATCTTGGTTTTTTTCCCCCCGCAGTGGCTGATGATCAAGGATGCATGCACTGTACTGTCACCATTTGAGGAGGCAACGAGGATGGTGAGCAGGGACAGTGCATGCATCAGTGACACAATTCCTTTAGTGTTCCTGCTGGAGCGCACTCTGCGGGGAATTATAGATGTGGCACTATAGACAGAGCAGAAGGGAGGAAGAGGAGGCCTTCCTTTGCTCTCAAGGCCCCAGTCTTTACGCAGACAGCATTCCTGCGGGTCCTCAGATCAGACGGGAGGAGGAGGAATATTTAAGTAGTGGGGGCATTGAAGGAGGGGATTCCTCAAGGGAGCGTTTTGTGTGCCCAGAAACCCAGGGACTAGTACGTGGCTGGGAGGAGGAAGTGCACGATTGGGTCATCCTCATTGATCAGGAAGACTCGGAAGCTAATGCCACCTCCAACCTACGCTGCATGGGCTCCCTTATCCTGCAAAGTCTGCTAAAGGACCCCAGGATTTGTGCTATCAAGGAGAGGGATCATTACTAGGATGAAACAACTTGAGGATGCTCTAAAGCGACACTTGTGTAACACCTTTCCAGGCACTGGTAGGTTACCAAGTGGTGACACAGGTGCTTCTGAGGCTGCGGATGATCAGAGGAAGAGAGGTTGTCAGGTATATTACACAGAAAAGGAGAATTTTAAAATGGATGCTTGTAGCCATTTTATTTTGAAAGACAGTTTTTCTCCAAAATTTCTCTAGGTTTAGAAATGAACGAGATTTTTTTTTACAGAGTTCATTCCTGGGTGAAGTCTTTTATATTTTTTTTAAGAAGTGCCAGACAAGAAGGAATCTAGAATGTTTGTGTGTGATAAGGCTAGGTTTAAGTGCTAAGACGTGTCATAATTAAATTTATTGGTCTGTCTTAAAACAAAAGATATTTTGTCTTTTGGGTATAGGAATAAGAGTTAATATTTCTAATATAGATTTATATTCACAAAATATATGTTTATAATCAAGGTATATTTTATTATATATACAGTAGGAAATATATATTCCAATAAATATTGTAGAAAGTATATAATTGGTAAATAATAAAATTTACGAAAGAATAGATTTTGTTGAGTTAACCAGAAAAGAATTTAGCTGATAGGACTCTGAGTCAAAAGGGAGTAAGGATATAAATCAAAGATGACAGATGGAGACACTGTGTCTAAAGACTGGGAGAAGAGAAGGTCCTTTGTGTAGATTGAATTTTTGACCCGAGATAAGAGTATTAAAAAGAAAAGGTGGAATTAATTAAGAAGTGCAATACTGCCCTCTAGAGGATAGTAAATATATTAAAAATATTGCCCGTGACGTCTAATTGGCTAGAATAAGCGGCAATGTTGGTTACAAGTCAGTCGGAGATTCCAGCAGTCAGACTCACACCGCAATGCATTCAGACGTCCAGTACACATGACACTTTGAAGTCGGAGATTCCAGCATTCACAGACTCACACTGCAATGCATTAGACATGACACTCTGAGAGTCCAAGATTCCAACACTCAGACTCACACCATGATGCAGGCAGATCCCAAGACATGAGGCAATCAAGATTCTCACTAAATTTCTGACTCTCACCAAATCTCTAACTCACATGCATTGATTATCTGATAGATAATCTTCACACATTCCAAAAATGACTACATCAGGAATTCCAAGGCAGACTTATCAATATCCAAATTGGACAGGTAATGTATGAAATAAGGAATTAATGTAAATATATATTTGTAGAGATTCTTGCAACGTAGACTGAGACTTCTCGGATACGGTTAAATCCAAATTCTAAGAATTTTCTATTCTGCAGATAGAAATATGAAGAAGTGGATATAAGGATTTATTCCTAAAAGAAATGTTGTAAGATTGATACCAATATATATATTGAATTTGGAAATTACTGTGATTAAAATTAATAAGCAAGGAATTATATAAATTTAATTCTCGAGATTAGGGGAGGATTCACAAAGTTTTTATTACTTATTAAATTAGCTCATCTTTTGTTGATCCATGTAGTATAGATATATATATATATCTATAAGAGCTGGCTGGTTAAACATTGTTTGCTGGGAAATGCATGTTGTATTAAGCAGAAATGTTTATTAACCATTTGTGTATTAGTTACTAACTGATAAGGTAAATGATATTAATCATATATGCAGTTACTAACCGGAGATACATATACTGTGAAGCTAGTTTTTATATGCTGATGGATTGTGGTTTATAAATTTTTGTTTATGATAGGAGATTTGAAATTTTTTTTGTATACGTAATAAATATATAAATATTTTTATCCGATTATTGATTATTGTATTTTTTAAAGCAAAACACAGACAGTTAAAAGAATTCAGGATAATTTCTAAGAAATATAAACGATTGATATTTGTGTCTCGTATAAGTTTCTTATGAAATAATAATCTCTGATATATTGGAGGCAACTGCCGAGATAGGTCCAGTAAATCCAATATAGACATTATTGGAGGCTTGGCTGATGAGTCCAATATAGAACGTGTTGTATTCACGTGCAGAGATTATATCCGACAAGGTGAAGGCCGGGGCCGCTTGACTGATGCCTTTTTAAATTTTTAACGTCAGGGACATCAAATGTAGGCACCCATTGCCAGCGTCTTCACCATATGGTGCAGGACTACCTAGGGGCAAGGGCAGAGCTGGATACCTTTACAGGAGATGATCCACTGGCTTACTGGGTGTTGAAATTGGATCACTGGCCAGAACTTATATGCTATGCAGCTACTAGTTTGCCCTTTATCCAGCGTGCTTTCTGAAAGGACGTTCAGTGCCGCTGGAGGTTTTGTCACAGACAAAAGAGTGCGTCTGTCCATAGTCTCTGTAGACCGGCTGCATTTATAAAAATGAATCAGTCCTGGATCAGCAGCTATCAATCCCCTGATGCTGACGTAACTGTATAGATCAGGGATCTCTTCTGCATTCCCAAAACCTCCACCACTGCACTCTTCCACAATACCACAAATGGGTTACTGTGTGAAGGCACTTGCTGCCATCAAAGGTAAAATATTTGGGTGCACTGCCACTGACGCCTATACCAGATTCATATCATTTTAATATTGGACCGCAGGGTCCAACCCTGCACTCTTACACAATACCACAGAGGGGTTACGGTGTGACGGCACTGTTGTCGACACTAAAGGCCCAATTTTAAAGCACCTATTGTTACTTTCATCCAAAGCCTGCATAAATTTCATCATAATTTAGCCAAAAAAAAATCCCTAAACTTGTTCTGCATGTCCTAAAATGTCTCCTCTTCTCATACAGGCTGCTGCCCCAAGCAGTAACTCACTGTTCCTTTAAAAACGTTTTTTTTAAAACTTTTTGTACTTGTTTGCGGACCCCTATACACCTTTTTATGGCAAATATCTTTCATATATGCCCTCTTGGAGGGTACTCTAAAAATCTTTCGAGTCCCATTGACTTGCATTGAGTTCGGTTCGTGTTCGAGTTCGAAATCAAACTTTTGAAATTGTTCGAGTTTGAATGCGAACCGAACACAGGGGTGTTCGGCTTATCCCTAATAGTAGCCACAAATGAAGTTTTCAGGAATGAGAGAAAAGAACAGTTCCATGGCAATGGAAGAGTCAAATTGTTAGGAAAACGTACATGACTTTGGACTGTATTTTAATTCCTTAGGATAAGCATTGTAATTCTATGAAATTCTGAAAATTTCAAATGTTTTATTTACAGAAGACAACATTAAAGTCTACGGGAGTCAAGGAGGGGCTGCATGTGAAGGATGGTTCTGGACTTTTCAAGAGCAAACACCTTTTCCTTTCTGCTGATGCCAAGCACAGGGTCCTCCATCAAACCGGTAAGTGTGTGAGATTACATTCCCATATGTTCTGTTTTGTATGTCCCATGCTGTATTGCTCCCTTGGCGCCCGGCAGCATCCTCCTCGCTGGCTGGGTGTCGTATGAAATGCAGGGCATTCACGGTCACGTGGTGCGGCCGTGGGCACGGCGCCGCGTGATGACGCGACCAGGCACCCGCCGGCTTTAAAAACCACTTGCTTACGTTACACTCGTTGCCTAACGTGGTTTTACGTCCTCTGAGTGCTCGTTATAGAAATTATTGCTATATTTATTTTTGAACCCTGCTTGTCTGACTTACTCTCCTGGCTCTTAACCCTTTGGCTCCCGTTTTGACTACTCTCGCTCTCTCTGGCAATACTGACCCCTGGCATCTGGCTGACACTCTCTCTGGCAACATGCCCCTTGGTATTTCTGTTAACGCTATGTGTCTGGTTACTGTTTCAATCCTGCTGTATTGTATTTAACGCGTTCGGGTTCTGGCTATAGGTAGTTGCAGGGGCGTCGTAACGTGGGGGCAGGGGGGTGCAGCCTGCACCAGGTGACACCCGTCCTTAGGGTAACACCATCACCCTAAGGGCGGGTGTCTCACCCTGCACTGCGTGTCCGCTCCCTGCGAGCGTCTGAAGCTATGCAGCTTCGGCGCTCGCCTGGTGAAAACACGTCACCAGCCGAGTTCTCGCGAGATCGCGGCTGGTCACGTGGCTCCCCCAGGTGAGCACCCAAGCTCCATGCCGCCGGATGCTCAGAGGGAGCAGAACACGCAGCGCAGGAGGTGAGCTGGGGGCATTATCCATGAACTGGGGCAGTATCCATGAGCTGCTGGGGCTGGGCATATCCATGAGCTGGGGCATTATCCATGAGCTGGGGCATATCCATGAGCTGGGGGCATTATGCATGAGCTGGGGCAGTATCCATGAGCTGGGGCAGTATCCATGAGCTGGGGCAGTATCCATGAGCTGGGGCAATATCCATGAGCTGGGGCAATATCCATGAGCTGGGGGCATATCCATGAGCTGGGGGCATATCCATGAGCTGGGGCATATCATGAGCTGGGGCAATATCCATGAGCTGGGGCAATATATCCATATGTGAGCTGCTGGGGGCAATATATCCATATGTGAGCTGCTGGGGGCAATATATCCATATGTGAGCTGCTGGGGGCAATATATCCATATGTGAGCTGCTGGGGGCAATATATCCATATGTGAGCTGCTGGGGGCAATATATCCATATGTGAGCTGCTGGGGGCAATATATCCATATGTGAGCTGCTGGGGGCAATATATCCATATGTGAGCTGCTGGGGGCAATATATCCATATGTGAGCTGCTGGGGGCAATATATCCATATGTGAGCTGCTGGGGGCAATATATCCATATGTGAGCTGCTGGGGGCAATATATCCATATGTGAGCTGCTGGGGGCAATATATCCTTATGTGAGCTGGGGCAATATATATCCATGGGTGAGCTGGTCTGGGGCAATATATCCATATGTGAGCTGATGCGCAATATATATCCATATGTGAGCTGGGGCAATATATATCCATATGTGAGCTGGGGCAATATATATCCATATGTGAGCTGGGGCAATATATATCCATATGTGAGCTGGGGCAATATATATCCATATGTGAGCTGGGGCAATATATATCCATGGGTGAGATGCTGGGGGCAATATATATCCATGTGTGCTTTCACTGCCTTCGAACAGGCACCGTACTTGTTGGCAAAAATTTGTGTGAGCATATGAGAGAGCTCCACAGCAATAAACCTCACAGTAATGTGCGCTGTGTGTATGAGCATTCAGTGCTATATGGGAGTACTGATTTAGGAGTAAGAGTAGTTAAAAAAAAAAAATCCGTATAACTCGGGGGGGGGGGGGGTGACACCATAAGTTACCGCACCGGGTGACACCAACCCTAGTGACGCCACTGGGTAGTTGTACCGACCATACAAGGATCAGAAGTGTAGATAGTTGTCTGAATCAGAGACCAGATTTTTAGATATAAAGAAGGATTGTGACAATGACCTTGTGCCACAAGAGGTGAGATAAGAACGCAGAGACAGATCATACAGCGACATACTGGCTATGCTCCTTCCCACCCCCCCTTGCAGTCACAAACACCCAGGCTTTCCCACTGTCAAGGTGCAAGGATCCCTCGGCAGGTGTAAGGAGGGGGAAGGAGACGAACAGGGACCCAAAAGACAGCCAGGATTTTCTTCCTACAAGAACTATATAACAAGACTCCCACTAGTGATTGTGTATGTGTTTATAAAAATATCAAACAACCCCACCCCAGCTGAATACTCTTATTTTCGTGAATCAGTCATTTGCCTTTTGTACATTGATATGACCATATGCTCAAGCTTTATAAAGTGTAATGAAGAGGATTCTTTAGTTCAATGAGAAAATGCAAGTTTTCAGGACCCTATTTCATGCATGTCTTAATCTCATAAAGTGTATAAGGATTAAACATAGTGATATCAAGCTTTCAGAACTCCTATACTCACTTTATAGACTTAACATACCACCGTCACCAAAATTTGCTTTTAGAGGTGGCAATCTTGTATCTTTGACACATTTATTGAGGAATTTCTTTATTCTCATGCATATTTTACAATTAAATATGAATAATATAGATTAGTGAGCAGGTCTAAGGAACATAGAAAACCTGACACATAATTACTTCATGGGTACATAAGATATTGACAGCGATGTGACTGGGTAAGAGGCATCCAAATAACTGTGCTCCTTCAACCTCCTGAGTGGCAAAAGCTTTCGCTAAGCGATTGTGAATAAATAAGTTTGGAGATGATGGTAGTAATTTGTTTCCATGTCATTTTATTTTACATGTTGAATATTAAACACAAAAAAATATTTTGGGTTCTATTGTGTTTTGAACTGGCTCTTGTGCAAATCTGACTGGTGAGTGTTGAATTAAAATTTAAAAACCATGGACCCTATTCCAAGGTTGGTGTAAAAGTATCCAGAGCTGTTGTAAACCGAACAACCCCATCTATATCATAAAACGATAAGCTCCGGCGTGTCCGTCGCTCAAAAAACGGACTGCGCATGCGCGCGCAACCTGCGGCGGATGGCTGCCCGCGCATCCAACGGCCGCGGCATGCGCACAGCCGGCGTGCGCGGGGACAAAACAAATCCGATCCATTGGAGAGGCGCACAGCACAGCGCCTCTCCAATGGACCGGATTTGTTTATCTCCTCCGTGCCCGGCCTCCATCTCCTCAGTGCCCGGTCTGCCAGCCATATTACCAGTCTGCCATGCACATTGCCATGCACAATACCAATTCGCCAGCCATATTACCAGTTCGCCAGCCATATTACCAGTCTGCCATGCACAATACCAGTCTGCCAGCCATATTGCCAGTCTGCCATGCACAATACCAGTCTGCCAGCCATATTACCAGTCTGCCATGCACAATACCAGTCTGCCATGCACAATACCAGTCTGCCATGCACAATACCAGTCTCCCAGACATATTACTAGTTCGCTAGCCATATTACCAGTCTGCCAGCCATATTACCAGTCTGCCAGCCATATTACCAGTCTGCCAGCACAATACCAGTCTGCCAAACATATTACCAGTTCGCCAGCCATATTACCAGTCTGCCAAACATATTACCAGTTCGCCAGCCATATTACCAGTCTGCCATGCACAATACCAGTCTGCCAGCCATATTACCAGTCTGCCATGCACAATACCAGTCTGCCAAACATATTACCAGTCTGACAGCCATATTACCAGTCTGCCATGCACAATGCCAGTCTGCCAGTCATAAAGCCAGTCTGCCATGCATAATACCAGTGTCTCATAATACCAGTGTGCCTAAATACTAGCCTGCCATGCCATGCATGCCACGTGCCATTATATATACGCATAATGTATACGCTACAAAAAAAATGCCCGCCCAAGCCCAACACAATCTAAGGGGCCACACGAGTTTACAATCTAAGGGGTCCCATGAGTTTACAATCTGAGGGTCCGGTTCCCGTGAGCTTAAAATCTAAGAGGGAAGAGGAACCTGCTCTAATATATAAATGCCTTTGTAATGCGCTGTCAGCTGTGCGCACACCCATCACAGCTGCTCAGTTGGCCCTCCTGTTGCGGATGGGATGGCGATGGACGCATTACAAACGTATTTATATAGAGAGATACTCTTGGATAGGACATTGAAAAAAAACTATGTGGACGTGAATTCTGAGCTGACGACAACAACAATAGACTGCCCTCTGGGCAGCCTTTCCACCTAGTAGAATATAAAAGATTATGAAAGAAGATGTGGCAGGGATTGGCGATTCAATATTCTGATTGTGAGATATTCGCAGGTTCCGTGTTAACTTCTGGGGAGCAGTTCCTCCCTGGCCCTCAAAAGTAAAAATTGTACATAGCGTATTACAGTTTAAATTAAAATGCAAATATATCAAAACTTCTATTACTCACATTTACTAGTGTCTCATAACTCAAAAAACAGGTTTGAAGGCAGCCGGTGATTTCTCTAGATGCACCGAATCACCTCTCCGCCTCAGCCACCTCATTGGTAGATGTAAACAGCCAGGACCCAAATAGGTGGTTTTTATTAAACAATAACAGAGTATAAAAATTACAAGTACGGGGGCGTGGCTGGCTGTGTGAGGGACCAGATGTGCTTCAGCAGAGCTCCGTCCGGATCTGCTAGCAGTGGTGATTTCGGCCTGGAATTTCTTTTGTATTACCCCTTAGGGGAGTCTGTGCACGGCTGGCCATCGGGTAAAGTGCTCCAGAGCTTGACTGCCCCCCCTCTGGAGCCTAGCAGAGATTGTGGCCCTGTCGGCCATTTTGAGGCCTACCTCACAGATCTGCCTAAATTGACCCACGCTCCCCGGGCCTACCTGGCCCTGGAGGTCGGCTGTCGCAGGCTCAGAGGATGGAGGGCCCCCATCTTCTGAACGCGGCTGCTCTCCCTGCTGCGGAGCTGGAGCTGGCGGTGGAGCGCGCAGAATGTTGGCGACCGTTGTGCTCCCCACCCATCAGAGGACTGGGAGCTGCCCTTGCGGACCTAGAGGACTGCCAGAGACAGTTACCGGAGGACGAGGGGAGCCCATTATTGCGAGGCTCATGGCGGCGTCTGCTAGTTGTGCTGCAGACTGATCAGGAGAAGAAAGCAGAGGCCTTAGCTGAATCCACATCCGGGGAAGCCTTACCTGCAGGACGCGGGGTGGGCTTACCCGCCACAGCAGAAGATAGAGGTGATGGAAATGGGCTGGTAATCGCTGAGCTGGATGCCGTAGAACCGCCTGAGGTTGGTCCTCCGGTGCAGTCTATGACTAGGAGTTCCCGGGCACTGCGGATAGCTAGCTAAGCTGGAGGGCGGCGGCGCACCGCTCGGTTTCGCGGCATGGCTCCGGCCTCAGCTATATCTACTGGGGGCCTGATCATTGGACAGCCTTCTAGGGAGGGCAATGTGCCCCATAGTGATGCCTGCCATGTCCTTTGGTCGAACATGGACCGCATCATGCTGTATCCACCTTGGGACTTGTTGGGGCGAGAGGGGCCCTCACCCTGGCCAGGTCTCTACTGCGTCCTCCCTGCCTTGCTTGTACATCCGAAGGGATTGAGAGCCATGGGCAACCCGGCATGACCCTGCCTGTAGCATCCCGGCCTCCCTTGTTGGACACTGGCTGACTTCAGCTGATCTGAGACTTTTTGAAAGAGTTTCTTTTCCTTGAGACTGTTTTTGATTGTTTTGCATATAGCTCGCTTTGCGATTGAGAGGTAGCTTTAATTTCTGAGGACTCTATCCCCCTTTTTTTTTTTTTTCTAGCTATTATACGTGTTCTCTTGGAGAGCCGCCGTGACCTGATGCCCGGCATAGCCCACAAGTGCTCGGGCCTGGTGCCATTTGTTTTCCCTGATCTCCCAAGGTCCTTTGGACTCACAGGAAGTCACCAGGGACGGCACAATTTTGGTCACTGCCTCTACCCGTTAAGTTTTTTCTCCCCGCCCCCCCACCCTCATATTAGATGTCTTCAGCTGACCTTACTATGGTCTATTATTTTTGAACCAGTCGGAGGTAGACTGCCACCCCCGCATTCTGGCTGGATACGGGTTGAGGAGGCCCATCTTGCTGGCTTGCCTGTTCCCTCCTGACCCCAGCACACCACCACCAGTAGCGATCTCACACTACTTTTCTATTCCCTCGTCAGCTATCTGATGTTTTCGTAGCCCCCAATCACTAAGTTATTTTCCCCAGTTGACAAGAAGGCTCCCACAACCTTTGTGGGTCCAGCTGACTTTCTTTGCCCCACACTACTTATTTTTGTTTTTATCCAAGGACTTTCACGCAGTTGGTTTTGCTATTTTTATGTGACCTTTTACTGAAGATAGCCCTAATTTTATTGCTTATTTTTCTTTCTTTTCCTTACGCTGAGTTATTACAGATGACTATGTGCGGCCCTGCGAGGCTCTCACCTTATGCTTGTGTAGCGCTGTGTTTAAACTCTTACTGTGGCAGTACCTATTTTTGGCCACCGGAGGGAGACAAGCGCGTTAAGAGACACTGAACATTGGGACTACGTTTCCCGGCATGCTTTGCAAACAGACAGGAAGTGGGTGGGACACAGACGCTGTACATCCTGAGCCTCGTGGAGAGCGCGGCAGAGCGCGCCAGGGAGTGCATGAGAGGGGACACAGTGTTGCCGAGGGGAACCGTGACTAGGCCGGAGCGCAAGTGTGGCCTATCAGGATTCTAGTGGGGTTATCCTGCCTTGCCAGAAGGAGCATTACTTATCGACAGACATCACCCAAGCTGCTATCCAGACAAGCTGAGGACCTCGAGTAAGGAGTACCGCGAGTCCATTGGATGGGAGAGCAGGCGGTAGCTGGACAAGTCCGGGCCGGAGCACAGAAAGCCCGACCACCGATCCAGTAGCCGGTATCCCAGCGAGGAAACAAGCGGAGAGACGTCCTGGGTCAGTGGAGCCTTGGTGATCGAACGGATGGGTGAGAGGCCTCCAAGGCCGGTTTTACAAAGCTCAAGAAAGCACGCTGTGGTTTATTTCTGAAACCCACAGGGCCCCAACTTGACTAGTCGAAGACATCGTTTAAAAGATTCACTGGCCAGTTGAATAGTACCCGGGTACCATAACACACACATACACTCACAGTTCGGGACTTAACCTGTTCGGGACTCACTCCCTAGTATCCGAAAAAAGGGGCAAAGATTCGCATCTTATTTTGTTTTTCGCTGCGCGTTTCTCGTAATTACGAAGCATTATATTTTTTTTGTTCGGTCGCGCATTTTTTCAGAAATACGAAGTCTCGCATTTCTTTTTCCGCTGCGCGTTTACCGCGATACGAAATACTGTAAATATATCTACGAACACCGTGTCTCATTATATGCCTTTTTACTTCAGTAAACTATATAATTTATAAAATCCACAACGATGTTGGAGTATATTTATTCCCTGAAAAACAAAAATTGGTGGTGTTGCGCTAAAGGAAAGTAAAAAAACTTATGTATGGTCTATTTTGAAGGCATGCTATACTGCACAGCAAAAAAGAGAAAGAAAGTTCTATTTCTCAATAGTTCGTTCAATGGATATCCAGTCTCTGTTGTAGAAAGGTTTTTCAGTGAAATCTTCCAAGACTTTGGAACGAATGACCACTTCTTTGGTGAATCTTCATTAAAAAGTATATATCTCGGAAAAAGAGAAACTCGATAGTGTTATACCGTTTATTAATGTGTATACAAATCTACTGACATAATATACGTACAGAAAAAGAGGTAGTGGGTTTAGGATTTGATCTCACCCACTGCCAGATAAAACATCACGTCCAATCAAGCCTCTATAGACAAAACCACCAGGAGCTCCCGGGCTGCTTCCAAGGTGGTCACTCAATACCAAAGGTGGGACCGCGATGATAAAGTGACGTAGTGCTGACGCGTTTCGCCCCGCCCACGGGACTTCATCAGAGCATGATGAAGTCCCGTGGGCGGGGCGAAACGCGTCAGCACTACGTCACTTTATCATCGCGGTCCCACCTTTGGTATTGAGTGACCACCTTGGAAGCAGCCCGGGAGCTCCTGGTGGTTTTGTCTATAGAGGCTTGATTGGGACGTGATGTTTTATCTGGCAGTGGGTGAGATCAAATCCTAAACCCACTACCTCTTTTTTCTGTACGTATATTATGTCAGTAGATTTGTATACACATTAATAAACGGTATAACACTATCGAGTTTCTCTTTTTCCGAGATATATACTTTTTAATGAAGATTCACCAAAGAAGTGGTCATTCGTTCCAAAGTCTTGGAAGATTTCACTGAAAAACCTTTCTACAACAGAGACTGGATATCCATTGAACGAACTATTGAGAAATAGAACTTTCTTTCTCTTTTTTGCTGTGCAGTATAGCATGCCTTCAAAATAGACCATACATAAGTTTTTTTACTTTCCTTTAGCGCAACACCACCAATTTTTGTTTTTCATGTTATATGTTTTCTGAATTTGGTGGATATCAGGGTGGTGTTTTTTTGCTGCTCATTGTTTTTGGGTGTTTCCACAGTATAAACCCTCTTTGCTTATATTTATTCCCTAGTGCGGGGAGACTGACCCGTGGTTCATTTTCAGCGGCTCCTCCGGGAGTGAGCGCTACACTTGTTTGTGTGATGACATATTACAAAGTAAAAGTTGTAAATATAAAAATTACCAGTACACAAATACACGTTTCGCCTTAAAAGCCGCTTCAGTTGGTGTTTCTGTGGTCCAAATCCTTCATGTGGGTCCTTTAAATTGCTGTTGAGCTGTCTCGTGTATGCTCGGTCTACATAGTGACACTTAGTCTGAATTCCAAGATGGCTGCTGTGTCACTATGGAGACCAAAGCATACACAAGACAGCTATACAACAATTTAAAGGACCCACGTGAAGGATATGGACCACAGAAACGCCTGCTCCATTCCTGTATTATCTGGTAAGATTACACCAGCTCTGATTTAAATTGACACCAATTTTGGAATAGGGCGCCATATTTGAAACATTTCATTCTGACTACCAGATTTAGATTTTCACTGACCATTTTGTTCTAACGCTTAAGAAATAAAGCAGTTGGGTTATTTCTAGGGAGGGGACATTTAATGGTTTTACGTCCGTTTTTTTATTATATATTATATGTATAATGTTAGTGGTAACCGAGCACAGCTGCAACACACTGCCTGTTACATTCCAAGCTGTCCTGGCCCCCTTGCCTGTAGAATATCGTGTATCCAAAATGTTGAAAGAGTTTTGTACACAAACTGGGCTTATGTGGAACCTCACACAGGCTGCTTTATTTAACCTTTCATTTTTCAACCTTTCAGCATATTTGATCCACGGCTAATACTAATGGCGGTTTCATTTGAAAGCAGCTTTTATTATTGTAGATGGAACGAAGATAAATAAACTGTTGCAATTAAGCTCTTGATGTGAAAAGAGTGATCCACTTCTTAAGACTATTTAATCTGTTATATCGTCTTTAGTGGTGCATCTCAAGGTTGTGCTGTTCTGAATTCATAGACAAAGACAGATAGACATTGTGGGGTACCCAAGTTGGTGTTAAATAGAAGAGTGATGGTAAATAAGTAGAAACCTTTTCTATACAGATAAGTGTGCTGTTTATGGAGAACATTATGTCTTGGATATTCTAAAATTGGGTGCCGCTCAGGTAAAGAGATGGTCCTAATACCCCAATTGCACAAAAGGCGTACCATACAAAAACACAATCACTAGTGCACCCATGGTTCCAATTCTATCAAGTACATACCCCTTTAGAAGACATTGTGGAGGACATGTGTCAGCGACATCGAGAAAAGTGTGTTTGTATAGAAGTCATTTTTATGTTTTAAGGTGTTACCACTCAAAGACTGTAAGTACTTTCTAGTTAAAAACCTTATTTCAATGTTTGAGAAAGCACTGAGTGTCATTCTGCCGTTCCTGTTGCCCGCTGGAGGGCCAGTGCAGGCTGCTGCTTCCCTCATGCCACTCCCTGTCTGCCTCCACCCCGGGGTTTCCTTTGGCTGGCTGCTTCCCAGGACACTTGTGCTGCCTTATTTTAAAGGGATATGCATGTGTAGCGCTCACTCCCGGAGGAGCCGCTGAATTTAACCTCGGGTTAGTCTCTCCGCACTAGGGAATAAATATACACCAGCACTGTTGTGGATTTTATAAATTATATACTTGACTGGTCTCAATAAAGCAGCATATATAATGTAAACACAGTGCATAGAAAAATAGGATTTCGTAATGCGAGAAACGCGCAACGGTAAAATAAAAGTTTAACCCCTTTGTTTCTGGAGTGTAAGTCCCGTGCAGTTTATGTCCCAAAAAGGTGTGTGTGAGCTCAGGTACCCAGGTACTATATTTCAACTGGCCTATGAAAGGATTTGGTAAATCTTCGACTAGTCACGTTGGGGCCCTGTAGATTTAAGCAATGCTGCAGCGTGCTTTGTTATAGTTTGACTGTGGCCTGGAAGGCCGCTCACCCATCCGCCAGACACTCTGTTCCGCTGCCCGATCAAGGACGTCTCTCTGCTGGATTTCCTTGGGACTCTGTGCCACCGATCTGCTTCTCCTGCTTGTCAGTCTTTACAGCAAGGTCACGGCCTACCGCCTGCACTCCCTGTGGATCATCGCGGTCTCCTTACTCGGGGTCCAATCTGCTACTCTGCATCTGTGCAAACCTGTCAGCGGTGGATTACTAGGTCTCTGGCAAGTCAATGTATCGATCCCAGTGTCGGCAAGGCAGCGCCTGCTCTCCGGCCTGGTAATAATCGCTCACAGTCTCACGTGCGTCTCACTTGGTTCAATCCTCGGCTCACACTGGCTCTCCTTCCACAAGGCTGTGGATGTCCTCCCCTCAATCCCCACCCACTTACTGTCTCTGCCCCAAAGAATGCCGGATAACGTAGTCCCATTGTGTCCAGTAAGTTTACATTGCGCTGGTCTCCCTCTGGTGGCCAAAACTGAGCAATGCAGCAACAGAGTTTTAACCCTTTCGTTGCTGAGGCTTTTCCCGCCTCTGTGCTGAGGTAATTTTTACCGGTTTTGCTCATCATGTTTAAACGCGTTTTGAAGGCTTATTTTAGTATATGACCCAGACATATTATATATTGTTCTTTCCGTCAGACTCGGCAGATTAATAATATGTCATTATTATATGTATACGTCATGACCTGTCTGTATATTATAACAAAAAATGCAATAAAATATGAATTTTCAATAATTTACAGCGTGTAAAGTGTTTTTTTTCCACATTTTAACATGCGAGCAATTGCGGTTATATTTTGTATGGGGTGCGCTTGTTAAAAAAATTAGAGATGGGGTCTCGTTACATTTTTTTTTCGGGAAAATTACACGATTTTTAACAAACGCACCGCATACAAAAATCGTTAGTGCAGCATCATTGTTCACATTATAATTGAAACAAGGTGGAAAGCCTGCCCAGAGGGTAGTCTATTGTGGATATACTGCCCCAGCTCATGGATATATGCCCCAGCACGTGGATATATGCCCCAGCACGTGGATATATGCCCCAGCACGTGGATATATGCCCCAGCACGTGGATACTGCCCCAGCTCGTGGATATTGCCCCAGCTCGTGGATATATTGCCCCAGCTCGTGGATACTGCCCCAGCTCGTGGATATTGCCCCAGCACGTGGATATATGCCCCAGCACGTGGATATATGCCCCAGCACGTGGATACTATGCCCCAGCACGTGGATACTGTCCCCCAGCTCGTGGATACTGCCCCCCAGCTCATGGATATTGCCCCCCAGCTCCTGGATATTGCCCCCCAGCACTCATGGATATTGCCCCCCCAGCTCATGGATATTGCCCCCCAAGCTCTCATGGATATTGCCCCCCCAAGCTCTCATGGATATTGCCCCCCCAAGCTCTCATGGATATTGCCCCACAGCTCATGGATATTGCCCCCCCAAGCTCTCATGGATACTGCCCCCCAGCTCATGGATATTGCCCCCAGCTCATGGATATTGCCCCCCCAAGCTCTCATGGATATTGCCCCCCAGCTCATGGATATTGCCCCCCAGCGCTCATGGATATTGCCCCCCAGCTCATGGATATTGCCCCCCCAAGCTCTCATGGATATTGCCCCCCAGCTCATGGACATTGTCCCCCCAGCACTCATGGATATGCCCCAGCTCAGACCCCAGACCAGACATGGGGCGGCTGTTCGAATGCTCTATCGGCATTCGGACAACCGCCCCATGAGCTCGGCGCCATACTTACCTTTCCGAGCGGCGCCGGGGAAGTGAAAGTGTCCCCACTTCCGGTCTTTGAAGGACCCAAGCCGCGGTCACGTGACCGGGGCTTGGGTCCTTCAAAGAGCGGAAGTGGGGAAACTTTCACTTCCCCGGCGCCGCTCGGATGCGCTCGGCAGCCGGGTAGAGGCTGCGAGCGCAGCCTCTACCCGGCTGCCGCGCGCATCCAAGCCCCGAGCGGCGGAGGGACCTTTCCCTTCGCCGCTCGGGGGTTGGATGCGCGCGGCAGCCGGGTAGAGGCTGCGAGCGCAGCCTCTACCCGGCTGCTGTGTGCATCTTGTAACCGCCGCGGCGAGCCGGCAGCCGGCTCGTGCCGCGGCGGTTGCATGCGCGCGCAACCAACCGCCGCTGGTTGCGCGCGCATGCGGAGAGTAAGGCTTGGCGACGGACACGTCAAGCCTTACTCTTTTATAGTATAGATGGGAACAATATTGCTGCATTAACAAACCAAAAAAAAGTGTTTATTATTTTTTTTATAATTTTTTTTTTATAATTTTTTTAAAATATTTTTTATTTTTATTTTATTTTATTTATTTTTACAAACTTTTTTCACATTCGAGTTTGGTATCGTTGGAACGGCCATGCTCTGGCCGATCCAAAAATACCAAACGTTAACCCCTAGCTGCCACGGATCGGGAGATAGGGAGTTCATTGGAACTCCCTATCTCCACCGTTGGTGGCAGTTAGGGGTTAACTCCAGGACTGGCGTCATCATGCTATGCACGATGACGCCAGTCCTCAGGGGGAGTTCCCGGAGGCTTGGCCGACATCCAAGATGTCGGCCAGCTCTGGGAAAGGATCACGAACCGGCGCTTTTCAGCGCCGATTCGTGATCCAGCTCCCCAGGGGTTAATGCCAGGTACCATTTGGAAGGGCAGGCTGTGCCCTTCCAAATGGTGCCTGGGTTAACCCCCGCAACGCCGCCGATCGGGAGGGAGAGAAGTCCGAAGGACCTCCCCCCCCTCCCTTTCAGGCGCCTCCTCCGCACATGCGGGGGGGGGCGCCTGAATTAGGTGTCATCGCGCTGCCGCGATGACACCTAATTTCACCGGCGGCGGTTCCGGATGCTGGGCTGACATCGAGGATGTCAGCCCGCACCGGGGGGGCCAGCGATCGGCCGGAACCCGGCCGAACGCTGACCCCAAAGGGAGGACGCGCTCAGCGCGTCCTCCGCATGCAACGTGACATGCGGTTGGACGCGCTGAGCGCGTCCTCCGCATCGAAGTGGTTAAACAGCGCTACACCGGTCTAGAAAAATAAACATTTAAATTGACATTTAAACACTTTTGAACCTATAGACAAACTAGAATAAATCAATAAAAGTTTTAAAAATGTGTAGAATTTTTTTTCTTGCATTAAACTCCCTCATTTCATCTTCGCCGGCGACGCCCCTCAGGGGTGTTTTTTAAGCTCCCACTTCCTGAATATTATCTGCCTCCTCCTCGCCCACTACTCCACCCATCAAAGCTTGTTTGGCATGAACTATATTTCTTGCTTCATCTTTCCCACAGCCCCCATGTACCCCACTACTTCAAATACTCAGCTACTACCCTCACCTAGTGTCACCCCTCTCCTCTTAGATTGTAAGCTCTTGGGCAGGGTCCTTTCTCCTACTATTCTATGTGTTTAATTTGTATGGACATTTGTTATTCTGCCTCTCCCATTGTACAGCGCTACGGAACTTGCTATGCTTTATAAATACTCATGACTGTATGAACGAACACAAGCTGTGCAGCTCAGGACCTCAGACTGGGGAAACCGAGGAACTGAATATTAGCATCTTTGCAACTGTGAAAGCAAAACACACGCTCGCACACTCACGTTCGCTCGCACACTCATGCTCACGCTGTCTCTTGTGCTCCCTCTCTCAAACTGCACCTTTTTTTGTGCTTTCTCTGCTTTATCTTGCTGTCTTTCTCTCTTTACCTAGTACAGGAGGGGTGGGTCGCGCCTATTTCCCGATGGGGCGGCTGCAACCACCAAATGTATCCAGCCCAGCAACATGTATAAAACATAACAAGGAGAAAAAATGTCATCTGCACTTATTCCCATTATACCGTGTGAAACAAAACGCAATTAGAGGCTTTGGTTTCTGTTTAATGGCCATTAAAAGATTAAGCTCACCCGCCGAACGTCAAGGCACCTCTAGTGAGGGTGAGTCCTATCCAAAAAATGAAGCCACAGGATGTTGTGTAGCCAACCATAACTTGCCCATGCTGCTTGTCAGTCATGAGGTATACTGGTGGGCTTTTATTTAAGCTCCCCCAAAAACAAAATCCGCCTTGGGATCTTAAATCTTTTAATGGCCATTAAATAGAAACCAAAGCCTCTAATTGGGTTTTGTTTCAAACAGTATAATGGGAATAAGCGCAGCTGACATTTTTTCATCTTGTTATGTTTTATACATGTTGCTGGGCTGGATACATTTGGTGGTTGCAGCCGCCCCATTGGGGAATAGGAACGACCCCACCCCTCCTGTACTATGTATGTTTTAATGTACCTCCAGCCAGGTCATCATTGCAGCTGTTCCGCTCCGTGTCTTTGTTGTTTGATCCCAAGGCGGATTTTGTTTCTGGGGGAGCTTAAATAAAAGCCCAACAGTCTTTCTCTCTTTACCGTTTCTTGCTGTGTCTCTGTGCTATTTTTTGTTGTCCCTCTTTCTGCTGTCTCTTTCTCCCTGTGTGTATGGATTTCTTTCCTTCCCTGTCTCTGCAGTAACTGGGGGTGAAAGTTCAGCCCTTCCCTCCTCTGCTCACAGAGCAGGAGGGAGGAGGAGCAACTCAGAAGCACATGCTTAGTGCGTTTTTTATCTATACCCAGGTAGTGTCACTGATTGGTTAGCTCAAAGTGCCTACTGAGGTGGGCGTGGAAAACTCCAAGAAAAGCTGGTAAATATGAAAAAATATCTTATTTACTTTATATGCCTGCTGAAGAATACTGGCCCATTCAAAAGGCATTGTATGTTTTTAAAAGCACACTAGCAAAGCATGTATGTCCCTTTTTAACTCGGTTATGCCCTTTCCTCCCTGCTCTGGCATTGTTCGCAATTGGACTCAGCTAGTGAGAGGGTTACCACCAGAGCTCCTGTTATCCAGCCTTGCCTTTCCTTGCTTTTTATTTTTTCTTAGTCCTGTCCAGGTCAAGTCTAGCCTTGCCTTGTCCATATTCATTTTGTTTTGCCACCCTTGACCCTGTGGCCCTCTCCCTTATTGTTCCTGATCACCACTGTGCACCACATATCCCAGCATTCAAATTTATTGCCAAAGATCACCATTGTGTCAACTGGTACCATACCTGCTGTAATCAGAGACTGCTAATATCAGCTGTACCTGTATTCTGTTCCTGATCACCGCTTTGCACCGCATATCCCGGTATCTGGATTTATTGCCAAAGATCACTGTTGTGCCAACAGGTACCATACCTGTTGTAATCAGAGACTGTGTGAGTATCGGCTGTACCTAATCTGGTTCCTGTTCATTGTTGAGCACTGCATATTCCAGCACATTAATATCAAAGACTGCATCAATATACTTGAAGTTGTATATACTTGTAGATATGCAGCAGAAACCTGGTTTCCTAGTAGCTACATATCTGCCCATAACAAAGGAGCAGAGGCTACAATGATTGAATAAATGCCATGCAAATGTGCTCACAGTTACTTTGTGCAAAGGGGAAAAAAATCTATATCACGGAAGTGAAATCCTGGTACCCAATATAATATCTATAACTTCTGTTAACTAAAGGAGGTTTAAGAAATTCCTTTAAGGAGTTAACTGCTCCTACATGTTGTACTAAAGCAATAATTGGTATTTGGACCGTGATGCCAGGTAGGGATGAGCTGTTCGGTTCGATCTGTTCGGAGTTCGCATCGAACATCGGCCGTTCGGCTGTTCGCCGAACTCCGAACATTTCCACATGTTCGGTTTGCGTTCGCCCACAATGGACCACAATGCACTTTTCCACTGGCCTGAAGCTTGTAATTGGCTACAGCCTTGCACCTGACCACAGGTCAGGTGCAAGACTATACCAATCACGGCTCAGAGTCCTGATTGGGCAAATTTTGCCCAATCATGGGCTCACAGAGATAAGTCCTGAAGCACACTATATAAGGCAGCCCTCTCATCCCCAGCACGTGTTTTTTGAGAGGAGATTGTTCTGTTAGTGTGTGTTCTCACTGCCAGCAGCTATTGGGGGAGTCTCACTTCCACAAAATATCTGGGAATTGTTGTAATCTGTGTGTTCTCACTGCCAGCAGCTATTGTGGGGGTCTCACTTCGCCAAGATATCTGGGAATTGTAATCTGTGTCTTGTCACTGTTGCCAGCTATCAGGGGGTCCTATTAGGGGGTCTCACAGACTTGTAGCAGATTTCTGTGAATTTTAATATGTGTCCTGTCACTGGCTGCCAGCTATCAGGGTGTCTCACGGAGTTATACCAGAGTTCTGGAAATCTTTAATCTACATAACACAGTTGAATCCGAGTTCTGCATATCTCCAATTTTTATAACAAAGTTGAATTAGAGTTCTGTATATATTTAATCTATATATCACTCACCATGTCAGAAAGACCAAAAAGGACAGGCAGACACTCACCGACACAGATAAGAGGGCAAGCAGCCTCTGTGTTGGGAGGCTGTGCCTCTTGTCGTTGTGGACGTGGTGCATCCTCTGCAGGGGCACGCTTGTCCTTTCTAAAAGGTGCTGGCCGTCTTAAGCAGCAGCAACATACAGAGGATTTGGTGGATTGGCTAACCAGGCCATCCTCATCCTCCGAGTCCTCTGCCAGCCAGGCTTGTAGTGCTTTACAGTCCACCTCAGCTGCCAAAGCATCTAATGCAGCCTCCATGTCCACAGCTACTCCTGCCGTAGCCTCACCAACATACACGGAGGAGTCAGCTGAATTGCTTGACTACAATGACAGTGACATGCTGCTAGAGGATGCGCAGCAACTACAGTGCTCTGATTCAATCTCTGAGGTTGAGGAAGGGAGTATAATCAACCTAGAGGAAGGGGGTGCCAGTGATGACACACAAATAACTGGCACTCGTGTTGCAGCTGCAGCATACTGCCAAATTGGCTCCAGCGACGAAGAGCTGGGGGGTGATGACGATGATGAGGTCACTGACTCCACCTGGGTGCCTGATCGAACAGAGGAGTCAAGGGAGGAGGAGGAGGAGGCGGCGGCACAACAAACACGAGGCAGAACATCCTCTATGAGCATCCGTAACCAGTCCAAGGCATCAGATGTCAGAGCTGCTCAGGTGCAGAGCGCTGTTGTCTTGCAGCACACATCCAGGATCTCTGCTGTCCAGGAGTTCTTTACGACATGTGCAGCAGACTGCAGTGTTGCTATTTGTAAACTATGTCGGAAGAGGATAAAGCGTGAGAAAGACATCCCACGCTTGGGTACATAGAAACATAGGTTCTTATCTGACGACATTTTTCTTTTGGCCCATCTAGTCTGCCCAATTACATGGATACTTAACCTGGATTTATCTGTTGTTTAGGATAGCGTTATGCCTATCCCATGCTTGCTTAAATTCAATTACTGTTTTGGCCTCTACCACTTCAACTGGAAGGCTGTTCCATGTATCCACCACCCTCTCAGTAAAATAATGCTTCCTGATGTTACTTTTAAACCTTTGCCCCTCTAATCTAAGACTATGTCCTCTTGTTTTGCTACTTTGTTTCCTTTTAAATATACTCCCTTCCTCTACCTTGTGGATTCCCTTTACGTATTTAAATGTTTCTATCATATCTCCTCTGTCTCGTCTTTTTTCCAAGCTGTACATGTTAAGATCATTAAGCCTTTCCTGGTAACTTTTCTCCTTCAAGCCGTACACCATTTTAGTAGCCCTTCTCTGAACTCTCTCTAAGATGTCTATATCCTTCTGGAGATTCGGTCTCCAGTACTGCACACAGTACTCCAAGTGAGGTCTCACCAGTGCTCTGTACAGTGGCATGAGCACTTCCCTTTTCCTACTGCTAATACCTCTCCCTACACAACCAAGCATTCTGCTAGCATTTCCTGCTGCTCTAATACATTGTCTACTTACCCTTAGATCCTCTGAAATAATGACCCCTTTCCTCAGATGTTGAGGTTAGGACTGTATCAAATATTCTATATTCAGCCCTTGGGTTTTTACGTCCCAGGTGCATTATCTTGCACTTATCCACATTAAAACTCAATTGCCACAGCTCCGACCATTTTTTTAGTTTACCTAAATCATTTGTCATTTGGCTGATCCCTCCAGGAACGTCAACCCTGTTGCAAATCTTTGTGTCATCAGCAAAAAGACATACTTTTCCATTAATACCTTCTGCAATATCACTAATAAAAATATTAAAGAGAATGGGTCCAAGTACTGACCCCTGAGGTACCCCACTGGTAATAAGACCTTGCACCGAATGAACTCCATTTACCACAACCCTCTGTTGCCTGTCACTCAGCCACTGCCTAATCCATTCAACAATATTGGAATCCAAGCTCAAAGATTGCAATTTATTGATAAGCCTTCTATGCGGAACAGTATCAAAAGCCTTACTGAAATCTAAATAAGCAATGTCTACTGCCCCACCTGTGTCTATTATTTTTGTTACCCAATCAAAAAAATCAATAAGATTAGTTTGGCATGATCTCCCTGAGATAAAACCATGTTGTTTCTGATCCTGTAATCTATGTGTTTTTAGATGTTCAACAATCCTTTCCTTTAACATGGTTTCCATTAATTTCCCCACTACTGACGTAAGACTAACTGGCCTATAGTTCCCCGATTCCTCCCTACTACCCTTCTTGTAAATGGGCACAACATTTGCTAATTTCCAGTCTTCTGGGACGACTCCCGTTAACAAGGATTGGTTAAATAAATCTGTTAACGGTTTTGCTATTACACCACTGAGCTCTTTTAATAATTTAGGGTGAATCCCATCAGGCCCCATTGACTTATTTGTCTTTACGTTAGTTAGCTGCTGTAGAACCTCCTCCTCTGTAAACTGATATGTAAATGTTTCGTTAGTGTTTCCTCCTAACTGAGGTCCCTTTCCTTCCTTTTCTTCTGCAAAGACTGAACAAAAATATTCATTGAGGCAGTCAGCGAGACTTTTATCCTCTTCTACATACCTTCCTTCCTTTGTTTTTAATCTAACTAATCCTTGTTTTACTTTTCTTTTCTCGTTTATGTATCTAAAAAATGTTTTGTCCCCCTTTTTTACTGACTGAGCTATTTTCTCTTCTGCGTGTGCTTTGGAAGCTCTTATAAATTGCTTTGCCTCTTTCTGCCTAATCTTATAGGTTTGCCTATCTTCTAAACTCTGTTTTTTTTATAATTATTGAATGCTATCTTTTTGTTCTTCACTATTTTGGCCACTTCTGCAGAGTACCACAGTGGTTTCTTCCCTTTTTTGTTTTTGCTAACGAGCCTAATGCAATTGCCTGTGACCTTCAATAATGCTTCCTTTAAATAATCCCATTTCTCCGGGACTCCCTTTAAACTCCTCCAGTCTGATAATGACTCCTTCACACAAAATTTCATTTTAGAAAAATCTGTTTTTTTAAAGTCTAAAACTGTTGTTTTTGTGTGGTGCGGCTCCATCCCTGTTCTTATATTAAACCATACTGATTTGTGATCACTAGATCCCAAATTTTCATCTACAACAACGTCCGATACCAAACCTCCATTTGTGAGTATTAAATCCAATATGACCTCTTTACGGGACGGCTCCTCAACTACTTGTGTTAGAGATAATCCCAGTAGGGAGTTTAGAATATTTGTACTCCTGGTGCACCCAGCTGTTTTGGTTTTCCAGTTCACATCAGGAAGATTAAAGTCCCCCATGATAATAACTTCCCCCTTCATTGCCATTTTGGCTATTTCCTCAAGCAGCAGATTATCCACCTCTTCTACTTGTCCAGGGGGTCTATAGATCACACCTACACGAGCTACTGTATGATTGCCAAATGTTAGCGTAACCCAAACTGACTCTTATGTTCACCTCGCTCACTTTTATTTGGTTCGTTTTTATGTTGTTTTTCACATAGAGGGCCACTCCTCCTCCTTTCCTACCTTCTCTGTCTTTTCTATATTAAGAGTACCCCGGTATTGTTATGTCCCAGTTATTTTTCTCACTGAACCATGTCTCAGTAACCGCCACTAAATCTACTTTTTCAGCTGCCATCATTGCCTCCAGTTCATTGATTTTATTGACTAAACTGCGAGCATTTATAGACACGACTCTGAGCTTGTCATTTTTTTCCCCGCATGTTGCTTGCACCCTCCGATTTAGTTTTGGGGGACAATCAGACAGATTGTTTTTTAACCTTTTGTCCCCCCCTCCTAGTTTAAATATTTCTTGGTGAAACCTTTGAACTTCTCACTGAGAACATATGTTCCCCTATGAGTAAGATGCAAACCATCTTTTTTAAACAGTTCCTTTCTGCTCCAATTAGAGCTATCATGGGACACAGAGCCAAATCCTTGCTCCCGACACCATTCCCGAAGCCACAAATTAAATTCCCTATTGCGCATCTGCCTATCCTGAATGTTATGCACAGGCAAAACTTCAGAGAATGACACAGTGGATGCAATCCGCTGTATTTCACCTCCAAGAACACAAAAATCTTCCTTAATCTCGGAATCCTCATTGCTAGCCAAGTCATTAGTCCCTAGATGGACTAGAACATCCACTTCCCCTTGCTGCTTTGCTTGTTTGACAATATTGAGAATACGTCTCTTGTCTCTACGAGCAGTAGCCCCAGGAAGAATTCTCACCAAACCACTACTCTCCAGCTCAACACCTCTTATGATAGAATCACCCAGCAACAATTGCCTTCTATCATGTCCCACCTTTTCTTTATTGTTCTTGGTTGCAGTCCTGCATACCTTAGGCATAGGGGATGGTGGTTCCTCAACTATGGTGTCTGAGCCTACTTCCGTCTCACCACTACACTCTGAAAGTGCCTCAAAAGAATTAAGAAGAGCCACAGACTGTGGGACATGTTTTTTATCCACAGCTCTAAGTCTACCAGATCCTACAGTAGTCCATCTGCCGCTCCTAGGAGGCCTCTGTGGCAGTGGCTTTGTAACAGTCATAGCCATAGCCTGAGTTTGTCTAACAGATGGACAGGGCCATTACATTTCCTTCACGGCACACTGGGCAACTCTGCTTGCAGCTGGGAGGGATCCAGGGCGGGGCTCAGTGCTGGAGCATGCTCATCCACCACGCCTCCAGAAAGCTGCTTATATGAGGTCTGTCTGCTTCACCACCTCTTCCTCTTCCTCCTCCTCCTTCAATGTCTCTGTGAAGTGGCAGTTAAACCGACACGTGCTACGCATTGGCTCAAGCAAAAAGATGACATACTGTGCTTGAACTGGTTTGTTAAGGGGACAGGAGCCACACCAGGCCAGAAATTCTGTCAGCTCTGCAGGGGCAGGCGCAGAGATGGGTAACACCATGCCAGCTTCAGCTGGGAATGGTCGTCTGAGATAATGGCAGAAACCTTCTCTCCGCCCTACGCAAGGGTAAATTGACGTATGTACCATGCCTAGCACACATCTTAAATCTAGTGGTACAGCATTTCCTAACCACGTACCCAGGGCTGGCACAGCTTCTCAGCCAGACCAGAAAAGTCTGCAGCCACTTCAGATGGTCATTCCCAGCAAGTGTTCACCTGGCAGAAATTCAAAGAGAATTCCATCTTCCCACAAACCGCCTGATCTGTGACATGCCCACCAGGTGGAACTCGACATTGGCAATGCTGCAGCATCTGCACATGCAACAGAGGGCCATCAATGAGTACCTGTGTGAGTATGGCACAAGGACAGGTTCAGGTCAACTTGTTTTTTCCCCCCACAGTGGCTGATGATCAAGGAAGCATTCACTGTACTGTCACCATTTGTGGAGGCAACGAGGATGGTGAGCAAGGACAGTGCATGCATCAGTGACACAATTCCTTTAGTGTTCCTGCTGGAGCACACTCTGCAGGGAATTATAGATGTGGCACTATAGGCAGAGCAGCGGGAGGAAGAGGAGGCCTTCCCTAGTTCTCATGGCTTCAGTCTTTATGCAGACAGCATTCCTGCGGGTCCTCAGATCAGACGGGAGGAGGATGAGGAGCAGGAGCAATATTTAAGTAGTGGGGGCATTGAAGGTGGGGATTCCTCAAGGGAGAGTTTTGTGTGCCCAGAAACCCAAGGACTAGTACGTGGCTGGGAGGAGGAAGTGCACGATGGGGTCATCCTCATTGACCAGGAAGAATCGGAAGCTAATGCCACCTCCAACCTATGCTGCATGGGCTCCCTTATCCTGCAAAGCGTGCTAAAGGACCCCAGGATTCGTGCTATCAAGGAGAAGGATTATTACTGGTTGGCAACCCTTTTTGATCCACGATACAAGGGTAAAGTTGCAGAGCTCATCCTGCCCGCACAGAGGGAGCACAGGATGAAAAAACTTGAGGACGCTCTAAAGCGACACTTGTGTAACAAGTGATGACACAGGTGCTTCTGAGGCTGCGGATGATCAGAGGAAGAGCGGTGAAGGCCGGGGCCGCTTGACTGATGCCTTTTTAAAAGAATTTTTAGTCCACGACGCCCAGGGACGTCAAATGTAGGCACCCATTGCCAGAGTCTTCACCATATGGTGCAGGACTACCTAGGGGCAAGGGCAGACCTGGATACCTTTACAGCAGATGATCCACTGGCTTACTGGGTGTTGAGATTAGATCACTGGCCAGAACATAGCCATTATGCTATGCAGCTACTAGGTTGCCCTTCATCCAGCGTGCTTTCTGAAAGGACTTTCAGTGCCGCTGGATGTTTTGTCACAGTCAAAAGAGTGCGTCTGTCCACCGACTCTGTAGACCGGCTGCATTTATAAAAATGAATCAGTCCTGGATCAGCAGCTATCAATCCCCTGATGCTGACGTAACTGAGTAGATCGGGGATCTCTTCTGCATTCCCAAAACCTCCACCACTGCACTATTCCACAATACCGCAAAGGGATTACGGTGTGAAGGCACTTGCTGCCACCAAAGGCACAATATTTGGGTGCACTGCCACTGACACCTATACCAGATTCATTTCATTTTAATATTGGACCGCAGGGTCCAACCCTGCACTCTTCCACAATACCACAGAGGGGTTGCCGACACTAAAGGCCCAATTTTAAAGCACCTATTGTTACTTTCATCCAAAGCCTGCATACGTTTCACCATAATTTAGCCCAAAAAATCACTGAACTTGTTCTGTGTGTCCTAAAATGTCTCCTCTTTTCATACAGGCTGCCGCCCCAAGCAGTTGTTTTATGAATAGATTAAACCATCATTTGAAATGTCTGTCTTTTTTTTCTTTTTAAATGTTTCTATACATCCTACAAATCTGCCAGTTCACGGGCAGGTTATGGGGACCTCCTAGGCACGATAATTGAAGGAATTTTTCGTTTTTATTCTTAACCTTTATGTCATGGAAAACAAAGTGTTCTTTTAAAAACATTATTTTTTTTTTACTTTTTGTCCTTGTTTCCTGTCCCCCAGGGCACTACCCGGACCCCCATATACCTTTTATGGCAAATATCTTGCATATATGCCCTCTTGGAGGGCACTCTAAAATTCAAACGTTTGAGTCCCATTGACTTGCATTGAGTTCGAATCGTGTTAGAGTTCAAATTTGAACTTTTGAAATTGTTAGAGTTCGAATGCGAACCGAACACGGGGGTGTTCGGCTCATCCCTAATGCCAGGGACTGAGGTGCTAGATTGATCATTTGGCTTTATAACTGGGCAATAGCCCTTCCTTTATAATGTGCCGTTTTATTTAATACCTAAGAATATCCCAGTGTATTGGGAACCTTTCTAAATACAAATAATGTAAATTAAATTAACAGTTAATAGGTCCATCCAAAGCAACCTTGTACTAGCACGGGTTAGGGAATTACCCACTCATGGTGGGTCAGTCTAAACCTTTTAGTTGCTCATTTTCAAAACTATTTTAAAATATGCAGTTCCTTAAATACATATCCAGCTCAGCAACTCCAAAGTGGTAAACCTCCATTGAAAGGCAAAACCCTTTTCAACAAACTTGCAGACTTTGATTTTACTCAATCGATGCTAGAGTGGTTTGAGACCAACTTCAGCGTCTACTCCACCTGTGCGTCAATCCACCACCAGATCTGTTCCCCTGTGTTCTAGTTGTCTCCTAACTCCTGGTGGTGGCCCTCGCATCAATCCTGGGACTGGTGGCACAACATTTCTCCTAACTCGAACAAACATTCTGTCGCAGTACACTCACCCAATTCGTCAATATGTAGCAATCAGAATCATCATGATTTTGACGCACCGGCATCCTCTCGACGTTACTGTACATAAATGTTTTGGTGCTGTAAAATGATGCAGACATATGTGGGTACTAGTGCACCTATATAAATTCTCCCGACTCAGGATCATTCCCCTTTTTTGGTTTGGTTTGGCAGTCTTTTATCATATCTATGTTATTGTTTTTCCGTGTATCAACCTGGCTTTCCTTGATCATTTTTGATCCAGACTCCCATGCACCGACTCGACTTGTTCTTGACTATGCTTTATTTTGTTCTCTCCTGCTTTTTCCCACTATCCCATTGCTCACCTATGGGGCCCTGAGATCTGGCACATTATAAGCTCATATAAATAAGAATATAAGGAGTAGGAGTCCCACTGTAAGACAAATAAAAAAACATAGGGCAGAACTGCATATATAAATGATACAGAAACCCCTGCTCATGTAACATGCTCACAGGATATTAATGCAATAAGGGCACATCAATCAATATACCTGTACTCAGCCGCTGTAATCCGCCTGTAGACCTGTGGTGTAGCTGGAAACCACTGGTAAATCAGCTTTCAGAATCACTGAACACCATATAGGATGCAGGGTGCAGGATACAACATAAAGGCTGGACGAAATAAAAATATTAAAATCAAATTTAATAGGACAAAAACGCCGATGCGTTTCGTTACATAAAAGTAACTTTCTCAAGGCAAAAAGTCCATGGACTTGAGAAAGTTACTTTTATGTCTGCGTTTATGTCCTATTAAATTTGAAGAGACCAATAGAAGACCCATAAAGTGATCTACCCTAGAGCCAGGTGTGGGCTCATAGAAATTTGAGTTGGATACCTGTATAACAATATCCTCGAGTTTAAAACTAGGGATGAGCCAAACACCCCCGTGTTCGGTTCGCATTCGAACTCGAACAATTTCAAAAGTTCGAGTTCGAACTCTAACACGAACCGAACTCAATGCAAGTCAATGGGACTCAAAAGTTTGATTTTTAGAGTGCCCTGCAAGAGGGCATATATGCAAGATATTTGCCATAAAAGGTGTATGGGGGTCCGTGTAGTGCCCTGGGGGACAGGAAACCAGGACGAAAAATTTAAAATATAAAGTTTTTAAAGGAACAGTGAGTTTTCCATGAAATAAAGGTTAAAAATAAAAACGAAAAATTCCTTCAAATATCGTGCCTAGGAGGTCCCCATAATCTGCCCGTGAAGTGGCGGATTTCTAGGATGTATAGAAACATTTAAAAACAAATGACATTTCAAATGACAGTAAATGGTTTTCCTTTAATCTATTCATAAACAATAGGGATGAGCTGTTCGGTTCGGTCAGTTCGGAGTTCGATTCGAACTTTGGCCGTTCGCAAGTTCGCGAACTTCAAGCTTTTTGGCGTGTTCGGTTCGAGTACACAATTTTTTTTTATATAAAAAATGCTTAAATACTAAAAAAATCTAGAAATAAAGACACTCTTTACTGCAGAATATTATAAGCAACGGTTTATTAGATATTGAATTAAAAACTAATGTGTACGTGCAAAGATTCTCACATCCTAAATGACCTGTGTTCTCAAACGGTAAACATCAGGTGTTTTTAGTCTGGTCTAATGAATTTGATGCATTGTATGTATGTAGACTATACTGAGGGTGTGGTGTCTGCTTCTGAGAAGTGTTAATTTCTCTACTAAATCTTCCTCTAATATGCTGCATTTCACTGCTGTGTGCTGAGCTAATTTTTACCGCTTTCACTCATCCTGTTTAAACGCGATTTGAAGCCACATTTTATTAAATGACCCAGACATATTAGATATCGTTCTTTCCGGCAGACTCCACAGATTCATAATATAACATTTTTATATGTATTCGTCATGTCCTGGCTGTATATTATGACAAAAAATGCAATAAAAATTAAATTTTTAATCATCTGCAGTGTGTAAAGTGTTTTTTTTTCACATTTTAGCACATGAGCGTTTGCAGTTATGTTTTCTATGGGGTGTGCTTGTACAAAAATTTGAAATGGGGACTTGTTACATTTTGTGGGGGGAATTACGTGATTTCTAGATAACGCACCGCATAGAAAAAAATCATTAGTGGAGCATCATTGTTCACATTATAATTGAAATGTGAACAATATTGCTGCATTAATAAAAATAACACACAAAATAAATAGTTTTTTTTTTAAATTTGTTTTTTACTTTATACCTGGTCATGTTGGGTATCATTCGAAAGGCCATGCTCAGGCCTTTCGATTGACACCCTCCATGACCCCCTAGCTGCCTGGAGATATCGTGGTTCAAATGAACCCCCTATCTCTACCAGGGGATTCCGGGCAGCTAGGGGTTCCCCGGCTATCTGACGTCATCACACTATGCGTGAGGACGTCAGGCAGTGAGGGGGGACCCGGGGGTGGAGCCACCATCCAAGATGGCGGCCCCCACCGGAGCTAGGCTGCACTTCAGCGCCGAAGTGCGACAAGGTGCCTAAGGGGTTAAAGCCAGGCACTGCTTAAAAGGGGAGACTCCTTTTAAGTGGTGCCTGGCTTTTTTTTGTGGGACCTCCCGATCGGGAGCGAGAGGGATCCGAACAGATCCCCCCCCTCCCTTCCAGGCGATCTCCCGGCATTGCCGGGGGGTCGCCTGGAAATGATGTCATCGCGCATGGCGTGATGATGTCATTTACGTCGGGAGGAGCTTGACTTCAGCGTCTGAGGACGCTGAAGTCAGAATGCCTTTGGACCCCGGACAGAGAGGTGAGTATCTCCGCCGGGGGTCCCGCAAAGCTGATGACGCGTGGGACACGTCCTCCTCAGCATACAGCGGGAGTAACTGAGCCCACACGTCGTCAGCAGTGAAGGGGTTAAAAACTTTTTGTCCTTGTTTCCTGTCCCCCAGCGCACTACTCCCCGGACCCCCATACACCTTTTATGACAAATATCTAGCATATATGCCCTCTTGGAGGGCACTCTAAAAATCTAATTTTGAGTCCCATTGACTCGTATTGAGTTCGAGTTCGAATTCGAACTAATGAAAAGTTCGAGTTCGAATGCGAACCGAACTCGGGTGTTCGGCTCATCCCTAATAACTGCTTGTGGCGGCAGTCTGTATGAAACAGGAGACATTAGACATTAGAAAATAGGAGACATTTTAGGACACGCAGAACAAGTTTAGTGATTTTTTTTTGGGCTAAATTATGGTGAAACTCATGCAGTCTTTGGATGAAAGTAACAATAGGTGCTTTAAAATTGGGTCTTTAGTGTCGCAACAGTGCCGTCACACCGTAACCCCTCTGTGGCATTGTGGAAGAGTGCATGGTTGAACCCTGCGGTCCAATATTAAAAGGATATGAATCTGGTACAGGCGTCAGTGCACCCAAATATTGTGCCTTTGGTGGCAGCAAGTGACTTCACACCGTAACCCCTTTGTGGTATTGTGGAAGAGTGCAGTGGTGGAGGTTGAATGCAGAAGAGATCCCCGGTCTATTCCGTTACGTCAGCATCAGGGGATTAATAGCTGCTGATCCAGGACTGATTCATTTTTATAAATGTCAGACGGTCTACAGAGTCGGTGGACAGATGCACTCTTTTGTCTGTGACAAAACCTCCAGCGGCACTGAAAGTCCTTTCAGAAAGCACGCTGGATGAAGGGCAACCTAGTAGCTGCATAGCATATTGGCTGAGTTCTGGCCAGTGATCCAATCTCAACACCCAGTAAGCCAGTGGATCATCTGCTGGAAAGGTATCCAGGTCTGCCCTTGCCCCTAGGTAGTCCTGCACCATACGGAGAAGACGTTGGCAATTGGTGCCTACATTTGACGTCCCTGGGCGTCGTAGACTAAAAAATTGGAAAAGGCATCAGTCAAGAGGCCCCTTTCACCGCTCTTCCTCTGATCAACCGCAGCCTCAGAAGCACCTGTGTCATCACTTGGTAACCTACCAGTGCCTGGAAAGGTGTGTCAATGAGGATGACCCCATCGTGCACTTCCTCCTCCCAGTACTAGTCTTTGGGTTTCTGGGCACACAAAACCTTTCCTTGTGGAATCCCCACCTTCAATGCCCCCTCTACTTAAATCTTCCTCCTCCTCCTCATCCTCTTCCTGTCTGATCTGAGGACCCGCTGGAATGCTGACTGCAGAAAGACTGGGGCCTTGAGAGCTAGGGAACGCCTCCTCTTCCTCCTGCTGCTCTGCCTCTAGTGCCACCTCTAGAATTCCCTGCAGAGTGCGCTCCAGCAGGAACACTAAAGGAATTGTGTCACTGATGCATGCACTATCCCTACTCACCATTCTCGTTGCCTCCTCAAATGGTGACAGTACAGTGCATGCATCCTTGATCATCAGCCACTGCGGGGGGTGAAAAAAACAAGTTGACGTGAACCTGTCCTTGTGCCATACTCACACAGGTACTCGTTGATGGCCCTCTGCTGCTTGTGCAGATGCTGCAGCATTGCTAATATCGAGTTCCACCTGGTGGACATGTTACAGATCAGACGGTTTGTGGGAAGGTGGAATTCTCTTTGAATTTCTGCCTGGCGAACTCTTGCTGGGAATGACCGTCTGAAGAGGCTGCAGACTTTTCTGGCCTTTGGCCTTGCTGAGAAGCTCTGCCAGCCCTGGGTACCTGGTTAGGAAACGCTGTACCACCAGATTTAGGACGTGTGCTAGGCATGGTACATCCATCAACTTACCCTGGTGTAGGGGGGAGAGAAGGTTGCTGCCATTATCACAGACGACCATTCCCAGCTCAAGCTGGCATGGTGTTAACCATCTCTGCACCTGCCTCTGCAGAGCTGACAGAATTTTTGGCCCGGTGTGGCTCCTGTCCCCTAAACAAACCAGCTCATGCACAGTATGGCATCTTTTTGCTTGAGCAATTGCGTAGCCCCTGCCACGAGTCGGTTTAACTGCTACTTCGCCAGAGACAGAAAAGGAGGAGGAGGAAGAGGTGGTGAAGCAGACAGACCTCATACATGCAGCTTTCTGGAGGCGTGGTGGATGATCAAGCTCCAGCACAGAGCCCCGTCTTGGATCCCTCCCAGCTGCAATCAGAGTTACCCAGTGTGCCGTCAAGGAAATGTAACGGCCCTGTCCATGTTTGCTGGACCACATGTCTAAAGTCCTGTGCACCTTGCTGTAGACTGCCGTTCCCAATGACTCCATAACATTGTGTTCCACATGCTGGTATAGTGCTGGAATGGCCTTCCGTGAAACTAAATGGCGTTTTGGAACCTGCCACTGTGGTACAGCACATTCAGCAAATTCACGGAAGGAAGCCGAGTCCACCAGTTGGAAAGGCAGCAGCTATAAAACGAGTAATTTTGCCAAGCTGGCATTTAGACACTGTGCTTGGGGATGGTTGGGACTATATTTTTTCTTACACTACAGCAGCTGGGGCAACGTAATCTGACAGCGTAAATCTTCAGCTGATGGGATGCTGTCACATTCTGAGGAAGGACCTTTTACATCCATTACTGTAGCATCATCCCTGTCAGTGGAGGTTGGAGTCAATGACATGGCAGGACATTTAGTGGGTGTAGAGACAGGTGAGGTGGACCTACGCAAAGTGTTGCGCCAACGGGATGCGTGGCAGGTGGTCATATGTCGCCTCAAGCACGTGGTACCCAAGCGTCCGTTGTCTTTCCCACGCTTGATCCTCATCTGACATAGATTACAAATAGGAACGGTGCGGTCTGCTGCACATTTCTTAAAGAACTCCCAGACAGCAGAGTTCCTGGATGTGTGCTTTGAGACAACAGCACTCTGCACCTGAGCAGCTCTGACATCTGATGCCTTGGACTGGCTACGGTTGGTCATAGAGGATGTTGTGCCTCGTGTTTGTTGTGCCGCCTCCTCACTTGACTCCTCTGTTCGATCAGGCGCCCAAGTGGAGTCAGTGACCTCATCATCATTGTCATCACCCCCTATCTCCTCGTCACTGGAGCCAACTTGGCAGTATGCTGCAGCTGCTGAGGCAACATGAGTGCCAGTTATTTGTGTGTCATCACTGGCACCCCCTTCCTCTAGGTTGTTTATACTCCCTTCCTCAACCTCAGAGATTGAATCAGAGCACTGTAGTTGCTGCGCATCCTCAAGCAACATGTCGCTGTCAATGTAGTCAAACAATTCAGCTGTCTCCTCCGTGTGTGATAGTGAGGCTACGGCAGGAGTAGCTGTGGACATGGAGGCTGCATTAGATGCTTTGGCAGCTGAGGTGGACCGTAAAGCCCTACAAGCCTGGCTGGCAGAGGACTCGGAGGATGAGGGTGGCCTGGTTAGCCAATCCACCAAATCCTCTGTATGTTGCTGCTGTTTAAGACAGCCAGCACCATTTAGAAAGGACAAGCGTGCCCCTGCAGAGGATGCACCATGTCCACAATGACCAGAGGCACAGCCTCCCGACACAGAGGCTGCTTGCCCTCTTATCTGTGTCTGGGAGCGTCTGCCTGTCCTTTTTGGTCTTTCTGACATGGTGAGTGATATATAGATTGAAGATATACAGAACTCGGATTCAATTCTGTTATAAAGATTAAAGATTTCCAGAACTCTGGTATAACTCAGTGAGACACCCTGATAGCTGGCAGCCAGTGACAAGACAGAGATTAAAATTCACAGAAACCTCCTATAATTCTGAGCGACCACCTGATGGGTGGCAGTGACAAGACACGAATTACAATTCGCAGAAATCTGCTAGACGTATGTGACACCCCCTGATAGCTGACTGTCAGTGACTGAGAAGACACACTTTCCACCACCAATTCCCAGATATCTGCAACAAGTGAGCCCCCCAAATTGCTGCTGTCACTGACTGAGAAGACACACTTTCCACCAATTCCCAGATATCTGCAACAAGTGAGACCCCTAACAGCTGTCACTGGCAGTGATAAGACACACTAACAGAACAATATCCTCTCACTCCTGTAGAAAAACACGTGCTGGCTGGGCTGGGTTCAAGCTTTATATAGTGTGCTACGGGACTTTGGGCAAATTTTGCCCAATCAGGACTCTGAGCCGTGATTGGCATAGTCTTGCACCTGTTTTGCACCTAAACTGTGGTCAGGTGCAGGCTGTAGCCAATTACAAGCTTCAGGCCAGTGGAAAAAGTGCATTGTTGTCCATTGTGGTGCATTGTGGGCGCACATGCGGCGAACACGCGGAAATGTTCGTAGTTTGCGAACTGGCGATGTTCGAATCGAACTCCGAACACAATGAACCCAACAGCTCATCCCTATTTAAAACTATATACTGCGCAATCCTGTTCTCTTTTTTTTTTTTTCCTGCAGCACTTCAAATATCCTTGAAAGGCGAAAAAGAAAATATTATGTTTGTGGACATGTATTGTGCATAATTGTGCTAACCGTTGAACTTTTGTTCATTGGCGCTACGTTGTTTTCTAAAGAAGTCCATAAAAATTACCTAAATAGAACTGTTAAAGTAATACAAAAACACATTAATTCATGGAAAATGACAAAGGTGGAAATCTGAATTTAACCCCTTGGGTACCAGAGTCTGTAATCTAAAGATCCAGCGCATTTCTTACTGATGATAAATTTTCTGCAAATAATCCTCCTTCCACCAATTCCTAGAATTGTAATTATGCGCAATAAATGAAGGATTAGTAAACCTGCTACTATGTACTTCTTTAAAATGTGTAGAGACAGAGTGATTCTCATACCTTCTAGTTATATTGTTTAAATGTGCTCGTATTCTTTTATAACATGGTCTAATTGTTCACCCCACATAATGGAGCCCACAAGCGCATGTAATCACATAGATAACATTCTTAGTTTGGCATGTAAAAACATCCCTTATTTTGTATCCTTTCCCAGAAAGATTGCTTTTAGACGAGTGAACACTAAATTTTTTAATATTTAGACTCCAAGTAACGCAATTTTTGCAATAATAAAAACCTTCTTTCTGACCAAATAAGTTCTTCTGCTTTCAAAAAACACTTAACTAAATAATTACTAAGATTTTTGGTGCCCATTGATAAACCTAGGTGTCATGTTTCCACTGGTTTCAGCCGTGCACCCCTGTTGATGAGAGGGATTCAGGTCAGCTCTGCACTGTCTGTGTTTGACTATATTGCCTTAAGCTGCTCCTGGGCTCTGCTGTGCTGTTCAGGTCTGGGGGTCACATGTCCAATTAACCAGACCTGCTCCCTATTTAAATGCCAGCAGCACAGAGGCTCTTTGACCTGGTATGAGTTCTGATGGTTACTTCTGTTCCTGCTTTGCTGTATCCTGGTTCCTGTGGTGCTGCTTAGCATTCGTGTATATTTCTCTGGTTTTGACCTCAACTTTCTTTGACTACCCATTCTGCCTGTGTATCTTGTTTACAGATCTGTTGCAATGCCAGCCACTGCGAGTCTGACATTCCTCCTGGTTCTGTATCCCTGGTTTAAATCCTGACGATTATTGTAGGTTTCTTGCTATATGTATTTTGTTCTCCTTAGTGATTTTTTGCTTAGAGGCCAGTTTAAGGACCTCTCTTCAGTTTAGGATTCCTGTCTATCTTGTTTAACCCTCGCTCTTCCCCCTCCCCTGGCTCTGTCATTCATTGTGAGGTTTTCATTAGTCAGAGGCTATAACGTTGGGGGCTTCCAGCCTTTCCGGTGTGCTTGAAGGCAGCATGTCTGATGCTGCTCGCTCACCAACACCCGGTTTAAATTGAAACAGGCAGGGAGGTGGCTGCATGAGGTGCGGCTTGAGAGGGGGGCGCGGTCTGGTGAAGGTCTTTTAAAAACCCACAGTTCCTTCTAAGCAGTGCCAGATCGTGGTTATCCATACCTGAGCTCCTTGTACCTGAATTCTCTCATGATTTAGCCTGTTATTGACCTCTACTTGTTTTCTGACTATTCTGCCTTCCGTTGCCCCAGACAATTTTCTTGTACTATGCTTCTGCACTGATATCGACCCGGCCATCCCATTTGACTATTCTATACTCTGTATTCCTGATTCTGGCTTGTCTGACTACCCCCGTGTTGCTAACCTGGTTTTGTATTACGACATTGTCTTTGATTAACCCTTTCTGTCTAGCTAGTATACCTGGCCAATTCTAAGGACCAGACAGTTAGGGATTCTTCTACGGCTACCCTGTTGGTAGCTTTTGGGCTCTGTGGAGTGTTGGGCTTTAAGGACTGCGTGGTGGGATCCAGGAACCGTGACAGAGGCCAGATTAAGGACCTTCCCCCAGTTTAGGTATTTCTTTACTTTTTCTTCCATGCCATCCTGTCCCTTATATTACAGTCTTATTTCCTGTCTGGAATCTGCATGGTGTATCTGTGCTGTATTAAGCCAGCAGCTAACCTGCCTCAAGGGCTACATCCCTCCTTGAATCAAGTCCCCACTGTGGCCCAAGTTGGCAGTCAGTGTGACACCAGGTTGAGGAGAAAGTAGATCATACAAGTCTGGATCTCTTTTAAGAATTGGCCAATATTTCCTAATAATCGAAAAACTTTCTTGTCTGCTATAAATGCTAATAAAAGAAATATTACTAATCTATACCCTCTCTCTTTTTCTGTGTAATATCTGTTTATTAAACCACAAGTAATGGTGTAGAAGTTTACATACAGCATAAAGAAGCATGAACCATTAGGTTACGACAAAAATTAACATTTGGCAACAATCCTAAAATAAGAATCGGGCAACCCTCTCTTTTTAAGTTTATACCCAAACAATTCCTTTCTCTCACGTTGTCCCATATTGCCAATGGTCCCTTCTAGTTCTTTTTCTTGATAACCCTTCTGTAAAAAGTACTCAGTTTTGTATATTTTAAACATGCTAGTAAACAATCAGTACAGTTTGTACTGAAACTTAGAAATTGACTTTCTTCTGATACTGATACTTCTTAACCAAAGGTCTGAATGACAGCTAGTAAGATCTATGAAACTATCAACATCCACTTTTTTAATGGGTTCTAGTTTTAATAGACTCATCCTATCCATAAATATCCAAATCTAAAAAAGAAACCACATATTGGCTCCAATTACAGGTGAGTTTAATACCCCAATTATTAAGATTTAGGGTCTGAATAAAATTCCTGCAGAAATCTTCATCTCCACTACTTATTGAAAAAATATCATTGATATAGGACCAGGTTCAATGTTCAATCATGCCCGCCCAAGACAAACCAGGATTCCCAGTATGCATGAACAAATTGGCATAACTGGGTGCAAACCTGGCCCCCATATTTGTGCCTGTCTTCTGGAGATAAAACTTATCCCGAAGCAAAAATTATTATTATGGACAATAAAAGAGATCCCCTCCACAAATAATTTGACCAAATCATCACTGTACAATTTGGAATATCTTAAAAAATATACCGTGGCTACACAGCCAACAGATTGAGCAATATTGCTATAAAGAGGTGACGCATCACATGTAACTAACAACCATATATATCTCAAACCAACCCATCAAGTAACTATAAAATGGTAATAGTACAGAAATGCCCAGGGTCCAGCAAGGAAGCTGCATTGACAGCTGTGACCCTGTCAGGATACTGAGATCTGTTACACTCCCCCTTACTTTTTCTGGCTAGATTGCACGTGTTTTAGATTGCAGTGTACTGGGGGCTTGGGGGGGTCGTGTTGGGGTGAAACGGAGGTTCCCCCTCTCAGCTTTTCCTTTACTGGCTCCCCCTCTCCCTTCCACCCCCTCCCTCCCCTCTTTTTTCCTCTTATTATTTCTTATTCCGATTCTACCTTGAGGGTCTACATGTTTCCCTGTATTGCATGACACCGCTATTGCATTTTTTTTCTCCTGATTTACCCCTTTTTTTCTTTTCTGTATCCCCATGACAAACCTTTGATTGCTCAATAAACTATAAAAATAAACTAAAATATATATAAAAAATATGAGTTAATGCAGCAGCATTGCTAATTTTTATAAGGGGATTAAACACAATGCTGCTGCTTTTAAGAAAAATACTTTTTTTAATTTAATTTTTTTTACTTTTACATTTAACAGTCATGTTGAGCATCATTGGAAAGGCCAGAATCTGAACTGTCCTTGTCCTTGTGAAACACACAAGTCCGTAGATAACATGGTCTGAAGGATTAGAAAAAACGCAGGGAATTCGGCAGGAATTCGGCAGGAATATATTTTTTTATTGTGTATATATATATTGTTTCATTGTTTTATTTTATTGTTAGTAGCACTCATATATGATTTTTGTAATTATTAAATCATTTTTTTCCGTTCTTTTTAATCTTCTCTTTTATTCATCTATTATTCATCTATTATTATTTTTTATTATTTTTTTACTTTTTTCAATTTCATTTATATTTTTTATTCTTATTTTTATATTTATTTATTTTTATTTTTGTATTTTTTTATTTTCATTTTTTATTTTTATTATTTTTATTATTTCCACTTATTTTTATTTTTATTTTATCCATTATCACTTTTTGATTTTTCTTATTTTATACTTTTTTCTTTATTATTATATATTTTTTCTTTTTTTCTTTTTTCTTCTTTTTTTTTTTTTACCCTTCTCCCTTTTTTCTCTTCTTGTTCCTCTCTTTTTTCCTTCTTATTTATTCTTTTATATGGTTATGAATATTCCTGAGGAGAAACTACGATATGGTCTATAAGATCGACAATTAAAAAGACGCTTATCGAAAGGGGAAGGGAGTAAGGAGCAAGCACTGGCCCGAGTGGAAAATAAGATCCGCCTTAAAAGTCCGACGGCGAAAAAAGTTTCTTTACGACCGGAGGAGACTGACTGCGGAAAGGACCGGACACGATGCCATTAATGAAAAACTATTGGCTCGAGTGGGAAACAAGATCTGCCTCTAAAGGTTCCGGCGGCGAGAAAGGTTTCCTGCGGCCGGAGGAGATTAATTGCGGGAAGGACCGGATATGACGCCGCGGGCAGAGGTGACGTCGCGGGGTTACCGGATGTTTTTTGTAGAACAACAAAGGTTGGAGAAAGAGTGAAAGCGGAAGAAAATAACTTTTACCCAATAACTGGTAAAATACAAAGGAGGTGATTGGGCCCCCATGCTCAGGAGGATCATGGGAATAAAAACTGAGCTAAGAAAGGCCCATATAAGGAAAACGCCATGGTTAATTGTGGAACCAATGAAAACTGTTTAAGGATGTTATAAGGCATGATGGGAAGTCTTGTGATTCATATTATTTTACTTTTGATGTACTGCATATTACTACTGCCCTTGAGGAAGTCTTTTAGACGAAACGCGTTGGGCGTTATTTGTTTTATTTATAATAAATTATTTTATTCATTTAAATTCCCATCTTCTTGGTTTATTTGGCGTTTCTGGTACTGATGACCATTTTGGATCGGTCCGTATACTATTCTGGATACCCTTCCTGCCGAATTCCCTGCGTTTTTTCTAGCGTTTCATGTGGAGCTGTGGACCATCTCCTGGGAAGTTTATCGGCATTTTTCAAGATAAGTATTACTGTGCCTCTCCTATCACCTACTGTTTGTTTATGGTCTGAAGGATCCCTGCATCTCCTGTAATGGGATTTCCCTGCCAGGCAGGGGGGAAATCCCAGTTTCCTTGGCCCCGGGGAGGAGTCAGTCCCACAGTATGTCAGTCCATAGTGGCTGCAATTCTGGCTTGGAGCCAGATTGGCACCAAGCGATGGCAGAACAGGACGGCGTGTAGCGTGTAGGGAGGGAATCCCCATGACACTTCAAGCACTTTCCTGCACTGCAGGGGCAGCAAGGCAGACTGCTGTGGCCCCAATCACAGGCCCTCAGACAGTGCCCAAATGCTTGATGGGTCAGTCCGCCCCTCTCTGCACTTACCCAATCATCGTGCAAATTGGCTGTATGCTGGCAGTGTGGTACAGATTACAAACATGCCAGTAGAGGCAAGTTATAGTGCGTATTTAACTCTTTGAGTGGGATAAAACATACCTTGCTGGGGCTGACACACCTCTAAACACAAAAATGTTTTTGCAACAGCTGATGGCATAGAATATTCAAATCCAAAAATCAGCATCTCCATAATAACAATGAAACCTCTTTTACATACTGTTTTGTTATTTTACATATAATGATAGACTATAGGTAATTAATGAATTGATTAGCTCACAATTATTGCATTTATTTAAAAAGGTTTTTAATACATTAGATGTACTATTGGTTTAAGTGCACGTACTCAAAATGATCTGGGTGCGAACGCAGAACCGCACATGCCCACACATATAGCTAAAAAAAAAAATAAGACTTTGCACTCTTCGTGTGATTGCCTGGTGATTTGCTGCCACTACAATAAATCACTAGATCAGTGATTGCCAACCGCTGGCAGCTGTAGCACATTTGAGAGACAAGAATGGTGGTGTTCAGTTCTCTTTCAGGAATTTGCTGTACAATGACAGAATGAGGTGTGTGTAAGAGGACAGTGTGCCCATTGCTCTGCTACACCCACATTTTGTCAAAGCCACAAACCTGAATGCAATATTATAACGATGAAAAGAAGCTTCCCATTTTAAAGGAACACTACCACTTACAAAAGCTGTAACAAGCTGTACTTGTGCAATATAAATAAAACTACCTTATAAAACACCATTGCTGTTTTATTTCTTTCTTTGAAGTAATTGCATGTAAAAAAGAAACTAAAATTATTATTTTTTATCTCCCTAGCTATTTGTTGATTTTTTTTTTCCCCTGAGGCAACATCTACCAAAAGTTATTCTTTACTTCTGTGGTTTATCTAATCTACAGTATTTAACAATCTAATGAGGTGGTAGATGGAATGTTTAGATAAGGCAGCAGGGGGATATTGTTCTCCAGGCTATCTGAGATAAGAGCTGATGGCTGAGTCAGATAAAACAGGGAGCTTAAAAGACTTCTACTCTACCTCCTGGTTATTTTCTTTGAATACACAATACACTGAGATTTGAGACAGAGATTGACTCCATTATATGGCCATTGCCGCAGAGTGAGGGGCGAGTGATGTAAACATACTGTGGGCGGCAGTTTACAACACAAAAGATAACACAATGGATGCACCCAGTGTCACATACAGAGTAAAATATTTTAATTAAATGTACTAGAGAAAAACAAAGCACATGTAAGAGATCAGCAACATAAAATAAACACAATAAGAACATTTCAATTTTGGCAGTACTGGCCCTTTCATACTTTATTTTTTTGTATGGATAACATGTTTAAAAAAATACTGGTGCGACTTGGCAATATTGTGCGTTGTCAGATGAAAAAGTTGAAAATCACTCAGTAATCACTATTCGAGAATCATAGGAAGTGTGCAGAGCTTTTTTTTAAAAAAAAATTTATACACCAAGACACCTTATCTAATAAAGGTAGGTAAAGTGCTGAAGAGGTGATGAGCAGAGATGTAAGGGGTGAAAATGCTAATTTGGAAGTTGAGACAGTTGAACAAGGGTGACCATTGTTTCATGACCGATAGCACCTTATGCTTCATGTCCTCTTTCTCTGCGGTCCAGCTTTAGGATGTGCTCATCTCAGTAGGACATACTTCCATTGTGCACATTAACCCATTAAATGAGTTGCTTGTCCCCTGCAGCAAAAAACGGGTTAAAGGTTAATGCCAGTGAAGGAAGCAAAAGAACACTCAATTAGTTAAAGAAACCCCTTGACCCTCATTGACATCATGTGCCCTTTGACCTTTCCTCTTGAGAACCAAGGAGCCTCCATCCTCTCTAATCTTTCAGGAGTTGCTTTCACAAGCTTTGTAGCATATGTTCACCAGTTATATGCTTAACTCTTCCATCAAGGTGTCCAGTGCTATTCTGATATGCTGAGCCAAAGAAACTCAATGTTGTCAAATATATATATCAGGAATCCACAGAATTTTACCAGGAACCTATAATGAATGCGAATTTCTAACGGCTAATATGCAAATTCTGCTAAACCAATATTTTATAACAGGAGGATTTTCTTGTGCTGAGAACATAATGTTCTCCCACCATTACTTTGTAATTTATATATATACTTAGGCTAAAAGCAGTATGATAAGAAAAGCAGGGGGAAAATAAAACCTTCTAAAAATAGGACATGCACACCACAGATTAAAATTTTAAAAGATTTCTGTTTCTACGGGCAGTGATGGAATTTATTTATTACACATTTTCTTTTCTCCCGGTCTGCTTCTGTCTTGAAATATTGTTTGTGGCAACCTTCTCGCATGTAAATATGAATCTATAATTACAAATAAAATCAAAACAACACATCTCTTAAAACAATAACAAATATGAAATCTAAAGTTGTTAGGCAAAACAGTTCCAGGCATTAACAATCACAGATCATGTCAGACTAACCTAATTGCATTCTATGAGGAAGTAAGTAGAAGTATAGATCAGGGGGTCGCAGTGGATGTGAATTACTTAGATTTTCCCAAAGCTTTCGACACAGTTCCTCACAAGAGGTTACTATTTAAATTAAGAAAAATTGGTCTAGATGAAAATACGTGATCTTGGATAAAAAAAAACTGGATAAAGGATAGGGTACAGAGAGTCATCATAAATGGTAAAAGTTTAAGATGGACATCAGTGTTAAGAGGTCTGTTATGGGATCAATTCTATTCAATACGACCTTGAAATGGGCATCGAAAGTCATGTGTCAGTGTTTGCAGATGACACAAAAGCAGGAAAAGTAATACAATGTGAGCAGGATGTCACTTCATTGCAGAGGGATTTAGATAGATTGCTGGACTGGGCACTTAAATGGAAGATGAAATTTAATGTAGATAAATGAAAAGTTATGCATTTTGGAGTGAAGAACACACAAGCAACTTATACCCTAAATGGTACGGAGTTAGGGAAATCAAAGCAGGAGAAGGATTTAGGAATAATCATAGACTTGAAACTAAGTAACAATGTGCAATGTCAAACAGCAGCTGCCAAGGCCAGCAAGGTATTGGCATTAAAAGGGGAATTCACTCTCGGGAGGAAAACATAATTTTGCCTCTGTATAAATCAATGGTAAGACGCACCTTGAATTTGCCATGTGATTTTGGGCACTTGTTTCAAGAAAAGATATTATGACGTTAGAAAAAGTGCAGAGACGGGCGACTAAATAAGGGGAATAGAAGATTTAAGTTATGAGGAAAGACTAACAAGCTTAAACCTGTTTTAGTTTAGAGAAACTGTGCCTTAGAGGGGATCTGATAACTTTATATAAATGGGTCATTTAAACCATGGTCTGGAAACCTATTCATTAATAGAACTATACACAGGACACCAGCTCACCCATTTAGGTCGGGTGCACACTAGCGTTTTCTTTAACGCACACTACGTGCATTAAAACGAACTTAACAGCATCCGTTGCAGCGTTGTGATGCTACGACAGGGCCGGTCACATGCTTGTGCGTGCGCACTATGTGTCCACCTAGAGATCCTCACCGTCGATGCGCTAGGATGCGTGTCGACGGGGCTGCAAAGTGCAATGATCCATAGGAGGATCGCGGTTTGCAGCACTGTGGGGGGGCAGGCGGACGTTGAGTGGACGCGGTGCAGCTGCTGCTGCTTCCTGCGTCCTGGGGAGGAAGCGAATGTGGCCGATATGCAGGAGGTGGGTGCAAGCAGCCGCCTCGCAATTCTTGGACTGAGTGAGGCAGGCGAGCTTGGCCATGTCCCTGAGCGGCCGGGCTGGCTCCCCGCACAGGCCAGACCTTGCACAGGTAGTAGCAGTCTGCCGCTCCTGGCCAGCTGCGCTCGGCCTCCAGGTATGATTTGCCTGACCGCTGAGTTCGAGGTTGGGCAGAATTGATGTTTAACTCGAATGCATCAATGCAGCATCGTTCAATGCTGCATCGCGATGCCTTGATAAAACGATTATTTTTGACAGCCCTAACACAGAATATCAATATACAGAGCAAAGGGTTAACACAGTAAAATAGTCAGAACCAGTCTAGAGTCATACACGAGAAATCAGAGCATATACCAACAGACCCTCAGGGAGCAATGACCCATGTAAGAGCCCTGCTCAAATGAAGTGACTGGCTATTTGTAGAGGACAGAGCAGAGCATGTGCTCCCAGGCCAGACCAGCTACAGGGGAATTCAGGAGCGGAGAGGGAGGAATGGATAGCCCAGATTAGGTAAAAGCTGGCCTGGATCACTCTGACCGCCAGGGGGCAGAGCTGGAAATTGGTGGAAATGTGACAGCGACATACAGAAGGACAAATCCGTTAGCATAGTCAAATTCAGAATCCAAAGTCAGGGTAGATGGCAAAGGTTCTTGAGCAAAAGGGCAAACCAAAAGGGAATCAAACACAAAGGGTTACATATATAGTTTCAGACACAGACCTAACAAATGGTAGATGCTGCACAATGCTGAAACAAACTGAATGGAGGTCTGGTGCTGTATATACAGTAGTGGATAGAAGGTGACACGCCACCCAGTGGGTGGCTCCAGGAGTCCTGTAAGGACAACCAATCAAACCTCCTGTTGGAATACCCCCAGCCTACCTGGACACTCCCTCCATGCCTACCGCCTTGTCATCAGTCCCTGTGCCCACCATCAGCCAGTTTGGATCCTCACTGGCAAACAGACACCACACTATCCACCAGCATGCTCAATGGACGAGGGGTCATTAAGTGCCAGTGTGGAGGATGCTGCTAAATGTAACCCAGCACAAGAAGGAAGAGGTGTGGAGGGCACATTGGATGCTGGTCTCGGCTGCTACAAGCGTTCAATGACTAGAAGCCAGCCTCACATCGCAGTAGAAGTTGGCTTTGGACTTGGGACAAGGGACTCCTGCTAGATAAGCCCTGACACCTTACCATCTCCCGGTTACCATCTAGGTCGGAATTGGGCCTTATATATCTAAAGCAGAAAATAGCAAGCAAGTGCATGATAGGTTAGATAGTACTTAAAGGCATATTAAAATTTAGAACAAAATTGTGCCTTAAATAGTTATCAACTTTTAGATATATATTTTTTAATTAAAAAAAACAGCAAAAAACTTGTTTTAGTTGATTGATTATTTTTTACATTTGTAAAAAAAGTTGGCAAACATTTTTAAACAAACGTGTAAAATCAATTCTAAAACACAATGATGTATGTCTCCATTTTTTCAAATTAAATTCTGTTAAATAATTATGAACACAAAATGTGGGAAATTTGAACTGGACTGGGCAGTAATGTAATTAATGTCGCCAGCAGAATAGAACACCAATGTTAATATTAGGATGGGACAAGCAGCTATTTGGCTAATTTGGTATATTGGTGGCTTTCGCACAGTATGGCCATATGGTGACTAAATATGTGAGGTTGTTTAAGAATTATAAAAGCGCAAAGTTATTTTATCCTTGATAGTTTAAAACAACACATTTTATACACATTGATTTTGTGTTGTATCTTCAGGGTAATTTTTATCAGCACCTGTATAAGATACAGTTCTGGGACTGTTTGTCCCTATGTTTTCTTAGTTTATTTTTCTCTATTTCTTGTTTTTCTTAGAAATTCATCGATCGCCATTTTTAAATTTCCGTGGGAAAGAAACTGAACCAGCTGTCTCGTCAACCTAATGTGATGGGAATGAATCTAGATCACATAATGAGTGTAAGCTCAAAGATTGTGACTTCTATGTGGCAATACTCCTGCACTGCGTAGGATTAAACGTGAAAAATATTGACGTGACAGATGAGAATAATTACAGTAGTGATGGAAGACATCACGGTGTATGGTGCAATACTGCTCCCTGCAGCCTCACTGCAGCTCATTGCTTGTTGTAAATTAACACCCAATCACAATTCACTTGGCAGAGAGTCATTTGGTATATGGGCCAGAGCATTATTAATTTGAAGTCCCATTAACCCACGTGTTTGCCAAAGGCTAAGAAAATCCTCAACCCTTAATGTTAGCTTTAATAACTTTATTTAAACATCGTCATTTTAACTGTGATATCACTGCAAAGCCTGTTTCATGATGACTGAAAATCACCTGAACGTCAACATGCACTCTTTTTTGACAGTAAAGCAGCTCAGTGCTTTTTCTTTTGGGACCAAGATGACTCAGGTTAGTCCCAGAGGACATGTAAAGGCAAAGATTTAACACTTGGGATTCTACAGAAGAGATCTCAAACTCCAGCCCCCCAGATGTTTGTTGTCTACAATTCCCAGAATTCTTTGAATGCAATAAATAGTAAAACTTAGCGCCTCATGACCTACTTACAGATCACCTTGTCTGCGGGAGTCTGTGTACCAGGTCATTTAGCGCACGCTTTGGAAACGCTGAGACCCAGCACTAATGCGGTTGTGTACTGGATAGAACAGTTTTTTTCCCAGTGCAGAGGGCTGGGCCATAAGTATGAACACATCTAGCAAATAGCCCTCACACCCCTGCATTATTAAAATCCTCCAAGGTGGCCATATCATCAATGTTTATATGCACACATATATTAAGGCTGATGGACATTGCATGACAAATGCCACCTAAATGCAGTGTAATGATTCTACATGCGGTTAATAGATCCAAAAGGAAGGTCAGGTGAGCGACAATAATTTCCCTATTGCAGCAGATAACTACATGTTTCCGGGCAAGACTTATCCATGTGTCCCTTTTAAACATGGTCCACATGGCCACCTTAATAATCAACCTCTTACATTCTATGAATAACCTCTAGCATAAAATGTTTAAAATTAGCCAATATATTATAAATAGGATATATGTCAATAAAGGATACCTAATATATCATAATATAGCCTATTGCAACAGCAGCGACATTGCTGACCAGATCCATTACTATAGTGTATGGGGCCAAGATAACCTCCTTTACATTGCCTGTTAATTTTGGACGAGGTCCTGTTTTTGTATGGGGAGTTTTTGAGTTAGCACCAGGGTTAAGCAGTAGGTCATAATTTGCGATTATCGTCCCTCCAGAAATTAGTGCAGGCACAAAGTGCTCTGCTGGTTGCAATATCATTAGAGATCTCTAGCGCTCCCCATGTGAAGTATAGGACGCGGAAAGTACAGTAAGCTTGCAGTATGAATTGCTAATAGCGAAGCACAAAGTGATTAAACCTTTTTCTAGCGAGAGGCAAATAATCACTTGGTCAGGCGCTAGACTCATTTTACCTGGTGCTAACGAAAAACATGCCGATGCTAGGGTTAGCGAACACCAGGTTATGGGTCCTAAACATTTTGTAAAATCCAAAGATTATAATTTCAAGGAAATTGGATAACCCCAATTTAAAATCTATTTTATTTTTCTGGCTTTATTATGATCTTCTTTTAGTATGTCTTTACCAGACCTTAAAGTGCACCCAATTATTCAACAATGTGTCACCTAAACACAACGATTCCATTAATATATTGTGACAGAGTGCTTGGGTTAGGTAACAGAATGTCTGGGAGTAGTGGGAGAGTAATGGAGGGAAGATATTTAGGACCCAGAATCCAGCATGGCCTCTACCCTCTTGCACACTTGTTGCCAGCTAATTAATTAAACAGACTCTTGGACTGAAGTGTTTTAATCGGACGGCTGAGAGCAGGGCTGGGAGCCACTGGTGTATTTTGGCCTAGGCCGACTAGGCCCAGGCCTAGGGCGGCACTTTCCTTTACCAGGAAGGATACATTGAGATTTCACTAATTTACACTTTCAAGTTCACTTTCCAGGGGGCAGCAAAAAACCTCACCACTAAATGGGTTACTCACAGAGCACCGAAATGACGCCAACGTTTTGGTGTTCTGTAGTTCCTTGCACTTAGGAGAATAAAATTTCCCCACCCTGCAGTGAATTCACCATTCACCGCAGGGTCCCCAAAGTGCATGGAGTCGGCCACTGAATGCTGCCACCGCAAACCCGTGGCCTGCTGTTTTCAAAAGAACTATTGAACGAAAATGTCTGGAATTTACATATAAGATCCTATGCTTGATAATAAAAAGTTCTGTTACAGAAAAAAGAAAAACTGCTATTAAAAAAAGGGGGGGGGAATTTTGCCCAAAAAAATCTGAAAAATGACTAAAAGGTACTAAAAAAAAATCAATAAGTAAAGACTTTTTACTGCAGATTAAAATAATAAATGATTTATTAGATATTGCATAAAAAAAATATTTTTAACATTGAAACCTATGGGGTTCGCCTGAATAAACCTGCTGATTGAAACCACCGAACATCAGGGCATTTCACTGCCATTTCTCTGAGTCTCAGTACCACATAACTGGCTGAACCACGTGAAACGCACGCGCGCAGCTGCCCGCCCTTTCGTTAACACAGACTCTATTCTGGACTGAACACCCACCGGGAAGGGAATCAAAGCTACAGTGCACCCTCTGGCAGTGGCACCCCACTGCTGACAAGATGGCTCCACAGCATAATTGCTGTGTGCTCATATACACTCGGTTTGCTGGGAGTTTTACTGCAGTGGATTCTGATGCACTCATACACACCGCACATTGCATTGCTGGGAGTTTTATTGCTGTGGATTCTGTGATACACACTGCATATTACTGTGAGTTTTATTGCCCTGGAGCTCTGGGATACGCTCATACACACTGCACATTTCTGTGGGTTTTATTGCTGTGTAGCTCTGATATGCTCATACACAGTGCCCATTTCTGTGGGTTTTATTGCTGTGCAGCTCTGTGATACGCTCGTATGCAGTGCACGTTTCTGTGGATTTTATTGTTCAACCAATTAGAGCGGCTGTGATCCCGTTTACTTGACATGCGTGGCTGTTCTTTGTAAAAGTGCTTGAATTTAAACATTTCATAATTTTCTTTATCTCAAAAGATACATTTGAAATGGTATACAAAATATACAAGTAGGCACGTAATATAAAGAGAGGAAAAGGCGGAGCTCTAAGAGGAAAAGGTGGAGCTTAAAGAGGAAGGGTGGGGATTAACCAGGAAGAGGTGTGCCCTTGACAGGAAGGGGTGCGTCAAATTTAAATTAGGGGATGCACGAGTTTAGTCAGGCCTAGGGCAGCACAAAACCTAAATACACCACTGCTGGGAGCAGTAATATTTCTAAGAAGAGCTGTGATTTTCTTTTGTTTGTTTATTAGATTTTTACCTGGATAGTCAGGATTGCTGTATGTTTAGTAAGTGCTCTAACTGAGCTAGGATTTTGTTTGTGGTTTTTGTTTAATCACCTGCAAAGGTGATTCAAGCCAAGTTTGGCGTTTCTTTATGCTGGAATAAAAAGACCTCTCATTTGCACAACTTCAAGTCTAAGATTGTTTATACCATAGAGCAGTACTTCCCAACCGTGGTCAAGTCCCCCTAACAGACCAGGTTTTAAGGATTTCCTTGGGGAAATGCAGATTGAATCCTGCAATCACTGAGAAGCAAATCATATCACCAGTGCTATTCTTCAGATATCTGGAAAACCTGAACTGTTGGGGGTACTTGAGGACCGCGGTTGAGAACCACTGCCCTAGAGGACCATGTTGTTTAGCTGGGATCAAGTATCCCGAGTGGTTGCTGTTTTACAATATCAAGGCTGCTGCCAAGTATTGGGACAGGCAGATTCCCAAAGTACTTATCTACTCAAGAAGGTGATGCAGGCACTCCAGACTTCTCAATCATGGCAGATTTTGTTGGAGTTACTACAGAGACAGGACAACATTTCTACTCTAGAAGAGTCTTTTTCAAGTATGAGTAAAAACCTTGTCCTGTCTTCTGATGCAACGCCAATAAAACACCTCCTTGACGGAGATGTCTGGAGTGCCCGTATCACCTTGACTACTTAAAGTACACCTGTCATGGCTAACATAAATTGATGTGATATGATAGGGAATCACTTTTATATATGTTAGCAGGTTTTTGCTGGCACATACATAGTAACATTTAGAGTTATGAATTATGCCAACTATGGTATCAAATGATGAGATATTGCTTTGATCTTTATAACAAAGGAACTAGCCAACCCCTGAGGAGAAATTTTCAGGGAATGGGAACCTGTCAACTAAATATCCACATCAAGGTACGCCTCAAAACCCACAATGATTTATCATGGAAACTCAGCTAAAGAAAGCCTATGGCAATATGGATTGATGGAGGCCAAATCACCAGTACCATCCAGCACAGATCCAGATAGAGGGCTATCTACTGTATGTGGTTATGCTTTGACTAGGTACTTCTGGTGGCCTCTCACTGAGTGGGTTTGGAGTATTAACCTCTAGTGAGCTGAGCTTGAGGAAAAAAGCTGGAGACAAGACCTCTCATTTATAGGAGACTTTTTTCTCTTGTAGAATTGTTTGTTAGGAGGATGATTCATTGTTAGACATATCATATTTGATTTTGTTATGGAACAGGCTATTTGTTACTAAGTGTTCGTTCCATTTGCTGCTCTTGTGAATTTGAGTGTTCCTGTCAATAATGTTCAATCAAAAGTTGTAGAATGGAAGGCCAAATTCGTTTTTATTCATGTCAACCCTTGAGGACCCCCTATTTTATAGAGTAATCATAGGTTTGAAGACTATCCAGCTCGAACAAGACATCAATCTTACAGCCTGGACTTCTTAGTTTGGACTGGTGTCTTGGCATTCCATTTCATATCCAATATCACTTGGTACACGAATGTCAGACATATATATGTAGGCCTTGTGGTTCTACATTTCGACCATATTATTTAACATTATTCTAATCTCATTCTCCATTCTTCTAAATGTTTACAGTCAGTCTGAGGATGATCAGAAGAACTGTGAGCTTATTCATAGGCGTAGAGCTTCTGTGACATGTGTCGCCTTTTGGAAACCCATCAACACATGGATGGTTAGTCACTGGGTAAGGATTACTAAGGAAGAGAATAAACATACCCAGGTTTGATGAACCTTCGTGCAAGTAAAAGGAAAATTCTCAACAGAATGGCCGCAATGGCCTATACACAAATTGGTGTGAACAAGGGTTAAAAACTTCTAATAGAGTAATATAAAAAGGATGCACAGATCCTGGTAGTGCTAGACGTAAATATAAGGAATTGGGGTATGGGTAAGGCCCCCTTGGCTATCGGTCACATACACATTAGCACAGCACCTCCAGTATGCAGAGAGTAGTTAATCTGTTGAGCAGAAAAGGAAACAACAGGCCTTCGAGGGTCCTTAATATATAGGAAAGACAAAAAAGAAAACTCAAGGGTGTGCTGTGCTTGGTAAAGCAAAAGGAAATAATACAGTAAACAGCGGGGGGGCGTGGCTTGGCGCGACCCGGGATGGCTGCGTGATTGAGGAGCTCTTCACACGGGCACTACACAGGCACTGAGAAGCAGCAGATAGACCCATCGATGGGACCCAAAAAACGGATCACAACGCAGATGAGCCGCCCGAGCACCCCAGCGCCGTCCTCAGCATCCCCAATGCGGCATTACTTGAGCGGTGCGGCGACATCGGCGCAACTAGGCCGCGATTCCAAGATGGTGGCGGCCACAGAAGACATGAGGGACCCGGGAAGTCCTGCGCTGTCGGCTGGCAGCGTGGAAGATTCGGAGGTGAGGGAAGCCCTGAAACTGCTGCCCACTAAGACAGACCTGGAAGGTCTTTTTGCTAGATTGGAGGCCAAATTTGATGCGCGCTTTGAGGAACTGGGGGCAGATGTCAAACACTTGGGAGGCAGAGTACAGGACTTGGAGGAGGACAGGGAGGCTGCAATAGCTACAACCCAGCATTTTGAGACACTTTTGAGCATGCAGGCTACACAGATTGCCTCCTTATTTCACTGGGTGGACGACCTGGATAATCGAGGGAGACGCAATAATATACGCGTGAGAGGTCTCCCTGAACCTCCTTTGGGCGAAACTGAAAACGTAACTCTGACTGTGCAAACTTTATTTAATGAACTTCTCCAACGCTCTCATGATACCTCTTCATCTGGACCGTGCTCACAGAGCCTTACGAGCAAGAGGCGCCCCAAACTCAGCTCCTAGAGACGTTATATGTCGAGTGCATCATTTTACTTTGAAGGAGGAGGTAATGAAAGCGGCGAGGAACATGCCTTCGATTGTTTTTGATGACCACACAGTGGAATTATTCCAAGACGTATCGAGATCAACTCTGTTAGCCAGGAGGGAACTGAAGCCTGTCACGGACCAACTTCGGGCTCGCTCCATACGATATAGATGGGGATATCCATTTGCACTGCACGTTCGAGTGGACAACCGATCCCTGAGTATCTCAGCCCCTGAGGATGTGCCAGATTTCTTGCAAGCGCTGGAACTTTCTCCAGTTACTATACGGGGCTGGTTTGGAGGAGACCCGAACACACCTCCCCCACCGCTACCACAGCGTCAGCCATGGCGCACTGCTCGACGGTATCGCCGACGCCCCCTGGATACCGCACGTGGAGCTGACCGCAGTTCAACGGATCCTCCGTGAGGGGACACACAGGCCTTACATGATGCTGACTATTTTTCTGTTTATCCATTAGACCTCAAAGGCTTGCCCGGGTGTCCCGTTCCTTTGGTCTCCGACCGTTCTCGGAGTGTTGGTTGTAGACCGGCCGGTCTGCAGGTTTTTGGTCCGGTAAATATACCGTTTTTCCCCCCTTTTTTTTTTTTGCCGCTTCCCCGCGCGGTGCAAAATTTATCATTTGTCTCAATGTGGAGGATTTTTTCCACTACACTTTTCTTCATAAAGTATCCCATTAGGGATTTAGTCCATTTTGGACTTCTGCACCAATGCATACTGTTTAATTCTTTGTTCTGTTTAGTAAGTTTGTTTAGTTGTTACAACGCCTTATACTGTTCTGAAATTGTTGATGATATTATATACCCCTCTGGGAGAATGCTGCTCTCTCACTTGCTCAACTTCACCTTCACTAAGGTTACACCAGGTGCATTGACCCGCCGCAGCCCCTGCCATGGCTGATTTGCGAGTTATTACTCTCAATGTGAGAGGACTTAACCATCCGGCTAAACGCCGTCTGGCATTACATGACCTGCAACGTATGAGAGGAGAGGTGGTGTTCTTACAAGAAACGCATATTCGCAGTGATACGTCTGTTCGTTTATATTCTCATTATTATCCTCACTGTTTTTATAGTAACTTCTCCGGTTCTAAGTCGCGGGGAGTGGCCATCTTAATAGCGGCACACGTACCTTTTACGTGCCAGGCGCAATGTTCTGATCCGGGGGGTCGTTATCTGTTTTTAAAAGGCCTCTTGGGATCCCTACAAGTTACCTTGGCTACTTGCTACCTCCCTAACATTAAGCAATGTACGTATCTGGGCAAAATTTTGATGAAGCTGGAAAATTTCGCAGAGGGCACGTTGATATGCGGAGGTGATTTTAATGTTTCACCTGATGCTCCAGGAGAGGCGTCTCCCTCGCCGGCTTTGGTTCCCTCATCTAAAAGACTGAGATTCCACCAAATACTCCATGAGGCCCGATTGGTCGATTGTTGGAGGGCGATGCATCCGCTTGGACGGGACTTTACTTACTACTCAGCTGCGGCCAGAGTGTATTCCCGCCTGGATTTATTCCTGCTACGTCATATCGACCTAGGGTACGTCAAATCGGTTAATATTGGCAATATTTCATGGTCTGATCATGCCCCTGTGTTCCTGACCCTCTCCTTACCGTCATTGCCCCGTAAATCTTACCAATGGCGTCTGAATGGCACGATTTTAGCTGATGTTGTGGAGAGGGAACGCATTTCTGAGGCTATCAAACAATACTTTGTAGACAATGATACAGAAGATGTGACGGCCACGGTCTTATGGGAGGCCCACAAATGTGTTATGCGGGGAACCCTTATTCAAATAGGGGCCCGACGTAAACGGGAAAAGACGGCTAAAATCCAAGCCCTACTTGCTGAAATCCAGGTAGCCGAGGAGCTACACAAGGCTACTGAGTCAGTTGAACATTACACGACGCTCGTGGCGTTAAGGGCTGACTTACGACAGCTCTTGCACCAACAGGCCAGTCACTCACTTTTGCTTACAAAACACTCATTTTATGTACATGGAAATAGATGTGGTAAGATGTTAGCTAGGGCTTTACGCCAGAAATATCAAGCTACTTATATCCCCAAGCTCAAGTCTTCCACAGGCCGCCTTTTATCCTTGAACACGGAGATTACTGACCAATTTGTAAAATATTACCAGTCGCTATACTCTCTACACTCAGATAAGCCTTCCATTCCTCTCATAGCTGAGTACTTGGATAAGTCCTCGCAGGCGAAACTAACGGAGAAGGAAGCTGAAGCTCTGGATGCCCCTTTCAACCTGAGTGAACTAGCGGCTGCCTTGAAGGCAACTCCCACTGGAAAGAGTCCGGGCCCGGACGGATTTTCCATAGCCTATTATAAAACATTTTTACCACTCTTAGGCCCCCACTTACTCCACTCTCTAAATACCCTAGAAAATAACAAAAGCTTCCCTAAATCGACACTCGAGGCGACGATAGCCCTTATCCCGAAGCCCGGGAAGGATCCTACGCTGTGTCAAAATTACCGCCCGATCTCGCTAATTAACAATGACATTAAATTGATGGCAAAGATGTTGGCTATGCGATTGAGCCCCTTGTTGCCCTCCTTGATCCACCCTGATCAGGTAGGATTTGTCCACCAGAGGGGAGCACGAGATAATACCTACCGGGCTATCAATTTGATTCATAGGGCACACACGACGCACACACCGATGGTCCTTCTCTCTGTCGACGCTGAAAAGGCGTTCGACAGAGTGGATTGGACCTTTCTGATGGCTATCCTGGAGAGGTTTGGCCTGGGGCCGAGATGGCTGACCTGGATTTCAGCATTATATAATAATCCGACGGCGGTCCTCAGAATTAATGGAGTGCTTTCTACACCGATAAAGATCTCCAATGGTACACGCCAGGGTTGTCCCCTATCCCCGCTTTTATTCGTCTTGGCTCTAGAACCGTTCCTACAACGGATTCGGGATAACGATAATATCCAGGGAGTAACTTTACCATTCCATCATTATAAAATTTCTGCATTTGCAGATGACATACTTCTTACCTTACTAAACCCAGTTAGCTCTACTGCGGCCTTCCTACAGGAGGTTGAGAAATATGCGGGAGTGTCGAACTTCAAAATTAATACCGATAAATGCGAAATGATGGGGGTGGGCATATCATCGCTTACTAAGAAGGCGCTGCAAAGTTTGGCTCCGTTTTCCTGGCCTGCTGGGGCTATCCAATACCTAGGCATACAGCTCCCGTCAGATTTATCATCTCTGTTTGACCTTAACTATGTTCCCCTACTCAATCGGGTATCTCGAGACCTTAAAGACTGGCATAAACCTCAGTTCTCCTGGTTCGGACGTATTAATATTTTAAAGATGACAGTTCTGCCAAAATTCCTATATCTCTTCCAAACTTTACCTATTGCCATACCATTATCCTTTTTTAGATCACTAAAAACCATCTTTCTGAAGTTTATATGGAGAGATAATAGACCACGGATCTCATATGATGTCCTTGTCTGACCTAAATCGGGAGGGGGCCTGGGTCTACCGCATATAGAACTTTATTATGACGCAGCTTTACTGACGAGACTTAGTGACTGGTCGATGTCACCCCCTCACAAATTATGGGTACATCTAGAACAGCTTTTTCTCACGGTTCCTGTAGTCTCGGCCCCATGGCAAACTGTGACCATAGAAGCATTAGTTCCCATTCCGCACCCAACTATTAGCCCGACGTTAAAGAGATGGCGTAAACATCGCACACTTTTGGGTTTATCACCCTTGCCTTCTTTGTTGACCCCGATTACACATAACCCAGACTTCCTCCCAGGTAAAGCCCAGTCCTTTCTTGGATTGGACTATGACAGCCCTTATGTCCCTCTTCAGGCTTGTATTGGCCCGGAGGGCCTGATCTCTCTCACTGAGCTGCTGGGGGATCGATTGAGTACCCCACTACAGAAATATAACTATTTGCAATTGCAACATTTTATTACTACACAGATACTTTGGGCTGACGTTACTATACCTACAGCTCTGACTATTTTCGAGACAATATGTATATCAGACCCGCCACCCCCGCATTTACTCTCGTACATGTATTCTCTTTTATCTACAGCTAGGTTTAAAACCCTACCCTCCTACACAACAAAATGGTCATCTGAACTCCCTCAACCATTGACTCCTGAGGAGTGGTCGATGGCATTTCAGGTGACGTTTCGCTCCTCTAGAGCTCTCAATGTGCAGGAAACTAATTACAAGCTGATCTCTAGATGGTACTTGACCCCAGCTCGTCTAAATGCTATATACCCAGCGGTCTCTCCTGATTGCTGGAGATGTCAAAAGCATAGGGGTACGTTTTTACATAATTTGGTGGGAAAGTCCTATCATACAATCGTTTTGGGAGGTGGTGTGGACGTATATTAAAGAGGTAACGTCTTTAGATTTGCCATTTCATCCTAAAGTGGCACTGCTACATGTTATCCCCTTGTCTATAGATAAATATGTGAAATCTGTGACGGTACACTTACTGAATGCAGCGAGAGCATTAATCCCAAAGTATTGGAAACAACTGTCGCCCCCCGCGATCTTTGATTGGATTGATAGAGTAGAATACGTCAGAGAATTGGAGGAACTACATTACACTCTCGAACAAGACTTTGACACATATTTTAAGACATGGTATTGGTGGATGGAATTCAGATCCAAACATAGGAGATTGGCTCAGAGCTCGTCGGCATTGGCTCAGATTTAAAAACCTATCATATTGGTCAGAGGTTTTTTTTCAGTGAAATGCGACTTCCAGATGTGATATTTCCACGCTTATAATACGCCCGAACAGTAACAATGACGATATAAGATTAACATTAGTGATAGACTTTTCTTATAATGGTTTATCTTTTTTCCTTTTATTTTTCTTTCTTTTTCTTTTTATTTTATGTTTGGTATGTATATATATATGTGTTATGTGTGAGGTTTGTTCATTTTAAGCTATAGACAAATGGTTTGGTGCTACTTATTGAATGCTTATTCAACCTCCAATATTTGCATTTGTTATAATATGTCTCAAGCTCTTATATGGCTTTTGTGATGTTGTTTTGCACAATACTTTGCGAATTTTATCACCATTAACTGTTGTATTTAGTTATGCTGCAAACTCAATAAAAATTATATTACAAAAAAAATACAGTAAACAGCTCTGTTACAAACTGGGAAACAATGTTTCCAGTCCGTCCCTTGCTGTATGAGGAAAGGGCAACTGATTTCTTTTGCCAAGGTTTAGTAAGGTCCTCATGGTCAACGCCAGGTTTCTTCAAGTACGAGGTAATTCTACATCTTTAGGCAAAGTCCAAGGTAAGCATAGTTTTTGAATGATAACAATCACAACAAAATCAACGTTGGTCATTGCAAGAAAGCATGTCGGACTAGGAGCCTGGCAAATTGAACAAACAAATAATCAAGATAATGTTGGGAAAGCTTGTATTCACACTATCTTATCTGTGTTGTCAGTGTGTCATTATATTATTCTTGATTTTCTACGTAGACTATGGACACATGCAAGTTCTAGTCTAAATATTTTATTAATGCTATTAGCCACTAAAATATGTGTTCTTTAATTATTTGACTCCTCCAATTGGAGTATTTCTGCTTATTTTGGGTGTCACTGAGCACAAAAAAAGTACCTTGACATGGGGCATAGTCATCCAGTTTTGCAATGGAAAGCATTAACTGCATTATAATTTGTCACCAGCAATCTCCTTTCTCCTGTCCTGATGCAAAATAAATAACAGCATGTGGTTACACAAGATTTGCGTTGCAGCTATTCTCCCATTAAGTACCAATAAATAGTGTAACGAAAACACCCTAGTTTTGAGAAGGCTGAGAATGTTTCCCCACTCAATTCTTCTCTAATAGCATCCATGCCGCCCTCTCTGCTCATGGAGTAACCCAAGATGCTTTTACATCCTAGCATTTTAGTAATCTTACCTAAGTCTTCGCCGTCCATTAAAAAAATGACTATGACTTTAGTCTCAAGAGAAAAAATTTAATACCAAGCCGAAGAAAACTGGGCGGCAGATCTCCTTTCGGGTCTGTCTCAACAACAAGTGAGTTTGGGTTGATCCTATAATGTTTCCATTGATTTGTGTAAAAAAAATAAAAATACCAGTGTCTCTTACTGAAACTGGAAGACTGGGCCCACCTAGCCTAGGTTAAATTTTTTGACCCTTGCTGTGTCCCAAGACCTTTCCTCTGGTGAATTTAAGGTCTGTGCCTACTTCTCTGCCTTTTGGTTGGGGTAAACAGTGCGGTTATATAAGTAAACAGTTTGTTTTACTAAGAGCAAGATAGAACGTCTCTAATTGAGTCCTGCTGATAGATGGACAGAGGAGGATCTCCACCACCACTAATAAAAATATCTCTTTGGCTGGACAGGGACATCTCCATTTGCTCACATTTTACGATTATTTTAGCTCTTAAATCTAAAGCAAGAAAATTTATTTTAGGTGTGTTATTTCCTCTTGATTTAATTAAAATTAGAAAGTATTGGATATCAGATTTTTTTTTAAATGATCATATTTTATTAATATTTTAAGAAGTGAATTTCAATAAATTTTAATATAGAGCTCAATATTTTTAAACCGACATAAACGGGTTTTAACAAATCACTGGTTTGAAGAATAATATTTACAAAAACAAATGGCTTTTACTTATATTTTCCAGATTTCAGTTTTTCTACGCAACAATTCATGTTTTAGAAAATAAGCTCATTATGATAAAATTACTTTCCCTTCTAAATAAAAAAGGCCCTTGACAATCTATATTTTGTCCATGTGTATTTAATGTGTAGCAAATAATTTTAAACCGACAAAAAAAAAACTAACAAATTAGTATTTTTACTATAAAAAAAAAATCATTGCTCCGTTTGCCTTGTGCTCTTTGTAAGTATAGTTGTATATTTATGTATCTTAGGAGTTTAAATGTTTGGGTCTTTCTGGGAAGTGGTTAATAACCGTACAGTTTCCAAGCATGATCTCATAATGGAGAAGGAAAAAAAAAAGGACATCTTAAATCATTATGAAAAGTAAACAATGGGTGGAAATAGTTTTCCCTTGGGACACGCGGTAAGAGGCAAGATTTTTCAGCCCTCAGCTCCGCGATGTCAGTTGGAATCAATATGTATACACAGGCAGTGCAATATTACAGCATCTCTTAAACAATTAATAAGCCATCAGGTCATTTCTCTTGGCTTTTATTTGAAAATGTTTCGGCATATCCTTAGCATGTCATTTTTTCCCCCTGAAGTTCCCTGGCACTTTACATTAAGAAGGCAGACAGAACCCTCTGTGAGCAGGCAACATGCCAGGAAATTGAGATGTGTAACAGTTAATCGTATAACCTGAGTTCTTTTGCGTTTACATGCATATAAATAGATGGTAAAGTAAGTACAAATGTAGTGACACGGAGAATGATATTAATGCTGAAAAATAGTTTGAGAGTGTGTGCGAATAAAGAGATTCTGGAGAGGATTCTGGATCTAGTCAGTTGTGGGGTGCAGTGTAAACTGTCATACATTATTATTACAATTATCATCATCTATATGACATCAACAGTTTCTGCATCGCTTTACAATAACTAAAGGGACAGAGATACAGATAATTGGACATAGGATGGAAACACGAGGTGTAGAGGGCCCTGCTCATAGAAGCTTACAGTCTCAAGGGATTGGGGTTGAGGAAGACGAGAGGGATTTTACTAGATGTCAGGAACCCTAGTGCTAGTGGTTCAGGAATGGTGGGGCCATGGAAGCAGCTTCAATCATGATGTGTGAGCAGGAGGAATGACTTGCATAAGCGATGTGGTGCGTTAATCTGAAGCGATGGGTTTTGAGGGATATCTTGAAGGTCTGAAGATGAGGGAAGAATTTAACCGGGTGAGGTAAATCATTCCACAGGTCTGAAGCTGCCGTTGAGAAATCCTGGAGGTGAGCGTTGACTGTAAAGGTGTAGACAGAGGACAGGAGGAGGTTGTCTACTGACCTGAGTTGTCTAGATGGGATGTGCTAGCGGAATAAGGAAGACCTGTAAGGGGGGTTTGAGTTATTCAGAGATTGGAACGTGAGCGTCAGGATTTTAAACTGTATCCTGAAACGTACATAAAGCCAATGGAGGAGGCAGCAGAGGGGGGATGTACGCGAGGTGCAACTGGTGAGAAAAAGAAGTCTGTAAACATGTAACAGACAAAAACTGCTGTTGTGACTGTCCGCTATCCCCAGACTTGACAATAAAGAAAGAAATAATGTGGTTATCACCGATGTGTAGTTGGAAAACATGGGTTCTCTGTGTATTCACATGACTATCTTATCACTTTTTTAGGGTGGTAATATAATGCCTTCATGTTTAACAAGATCAGGTTTCACTAGCTTATGTTTAAGACCAGTATTCTTGTTGGGGGTCTAAGGAATCGATAGGCTACATAGTTATTACATATAACATGACCCCAATTATCTTGCATTAGAAGACCTCCTGATGAGGCAGGAGCTATACCAAAATGTAGCGGCCATATGCTTGCAAAATGTAGCTGCTCTGGGGCTGATTCGCAGTGGGCCTCGTCATTGCAGATGGAATTTCCTTTCTGATGGTGGCAAGTGTCACTTTGAGGGTCCAGCAGGAAAAAAAAAACTTTGAGTTTAAAGTCAGATGCCTGAGATGTGTTCATTGCCCTGACGTGGTTTATCACTCCTCTCAGTGCTCATTTACATATATTCAGACTGCTACACCTGTGTATGACTCTGACTTGTCTGATGACTTGCTCTCCTGGCTCTTAACACCTTTGCTACTGGCTGACTACCCAACCTGGTAACTGACCCTTGGCATCCACTGATAACCCAATTTGGCATCCAACCTCTTGGCACCTGTTGGTCTGATCTGGCATTACTCTGACTATCCGACTGCTATTAACCCCTGGTGTCTGTTCTGTTTTGTTCACATCTACCTCTGATTTGGTTTATTGGTGGAAATAGGTAGAATTACCGGCCACTTCAAGGACCGGCAGTGTAGATTAGTTGTTCTGCGTACAGTGATCAGACATTATATCTAGGAGGTACGTGACACCGCAGAGACTAGTAATGGGCTCTTCTCAAACCTGATGCAGTGGTAGTAACAAATAGAAAATGTGCAGGATAAATAAAAACTCAGAAAACGTAATGGAACATATCTGTATCTCTTCTCTATATCTATCCCTCTATCAATTCATATATTTATAGCTATATCTATTTTTCCCTCTATCCATATCTATCTATATAAAGATATTCATGATGCTTCTGACCCATCTAACTTAAATATATTGAATGCTGTTTTCTGTTTATGCAGTTCAACCATTCAGGTTGTATTGTTGACCATGAACTTTTATAATTTTCAGTATATTCCTTACCTGTAACGTTTCTATTGATCTCAGCCACTTCCTAACCTGCTTGTCCAATTGTCCCAGCTTAGCCCCTTCACTACCACGATTGGATACAATTAATTTAGTCTTATTTGTGAAGCAATTTTACACAACTTCATTTATTGCAATAGGTACCAAATTACCATGTGGTATTCCAGTTGCTATTGCATATTATATAAAGTTTTCTTTTGGAACAAAAAGTGTAGTCTGTGAAGACCTTTTTAAAAAGCTGGAAAGTTATTCAGGTCTTTATAGATTTACTGTCCGTAGAAGCCCATTGCGGTGAAAAGTGGCAACACGGGAGCTGTACGTTACATGCAATTAAGTCTTAACACCTACTTAACATTCACTTATCCCCACACTATGGTTTTTCTGACATAGTGTCACCCATGCCTGATAATATTAGCATAAAGAGACTCCTCATTATGCTTGGAAGCGTTAAGTTACATGCATACGTTTTCTTCAAATTAGGTACCTGATCCATCTGACCCCAAAAAGAGGGAGAATAAAGCTTTTTTTTTTCTTCCAAAATGTAACAGTGGCTCAAATTTATAGGCCATGCCTTTTCCTAAGTGTGGTTAGATGGCTCTGGCGGTTATGCACAGAATTATGCATAGAAGCATACTGCTCTGGTTATAATTTGAAATATCTTGCTATTGGTTATGGCAAGTTATTACACAGCTAACAATGGTGATGGATGAACATTTCATATATAATAAGAAAATATATGTTTAACCAGGGCCGGCCCAAGACATTGTGCTGCCTGGAGCGAAGGCTGTAATGCTGCCCCCCCCCCACCACCACCATCACGTAACCCCAAAATACACCCACGTCCATTATGTTATATCATGATATTTATCTGGCTGCTCTCAGTGCCTACCAGGATCTGGCTGCTCTCAGTGCTCCGCAGGAACTGACTGCTCTCAGTGCTCCGCTGGAACTGAAAAAAAAAACATGATTTCAGGAGGAAAAAGATAAAGTTTTAAAAAATAAAAAAAGTTGAAAGACTAGAATTCTGACTTTTTATTGCTTGGAAATATCTTCTCTATTCTGATTGTGGCATCTGCCTTCACCCGACCCTTCCTGACACTGAGGAAATGCCACCCTAGTCTGGATCTAGGCTGCTAACTTTGTACAAGGAGGACAACATCCCAGACTCATGTCTATACAGCAAACGACAACAGCCAACGCAGCTGGAACTGCGCACAACACCAATACACACAGACATTCATTACACTTAAAGCTTCACTCAGGGCTTTAAATTAAGGTCAGCTGACATCTGGACCAATTCGCAGCCACCAAGTTTGAATGCTCCCCAGCATCTCAACCCCACAGGACTGGTATGACCTTAATGGGGTGGGGTGGGTTACAAAGATCTTTAATGAGTCTGCTGCAACCTCCATGCCCCTTTTAATTAAACCCCCGGCAAACACAGGACGTGTGCATGGGGCTCCTGCACCAAAGGGAGGATCATGGTGAAATAATGTGCATTGCTGACACTGACATAACCCTGTGTCTGAATCTCTGCCTGGTCCTGGGGGAGGCTGAGATTTCTCAGCCAGTCCTGGTCCTCCCCTTGGTGCAGGAGCCCCATGCACACATCCCATCATTCCCCAGGTTAAATGGAGTTTAGAGCAGGCCCGCTGTGAGCACTTCATGGTTGTATGTGTCTCTCCATGTCCTGGCTGCACACGGTATCCCAGGGCTTCCTCCTTCCCTGCACTGATTGCAGCCCTGAGCCCTTGGGGTATAGCCGGTCGTGCAGCGACAACTCTCACCCCGCTCAGCTGATCAGAGAGGTGACCCCTGTGACAGCTTGCCGGGCAGCTGTGCAAAAAAGTGCACTGATGTGACAGCCCGCTCTATCCAGTGACGTCATGCACAGCCCCGCTGTCAGTCAGGGCCCGTTCCATCCCTGGAAAGGATATCATTTGGCCATGTCTGCTAGTGCTTCCATTGCTGCTGCAGGATTCGTGCGGTTGGAGACCTCCGGTTGCTTACTAACCTCAGCTGGGGAGAATCTCGTGAACTAGGACTCTCGGAGAGTAAACAAGTTGCGGGCAGCGGCGCTGGCATGCCTGAGGATCCCTCAGCGGCCCCGCTGTCCGCCCACACAACACGTGGCGGCATCTTGATCCCGCTCTGCCGCTGGCCCGTGTGGACGCATGCGTGTGGGGTGGGCGACGCGCAGTCAGCGGCAACGTCATTCGCTGTGGCCATGATGCGCCACCGGCGGCCGAATTAGATGGTGGCGCGACGAAAATTAGTGCAGCGGCGTTGGTAATGGCGGCGCAAAAATTTAAAATTTGCTGCTCTTGGATTTCCGACACTTGGCGCAAGCGCTCCACTCTGCTCCATCATCGGGCCGTCCCTGTGTGTAACCCATCTCCGTACCATAACTGGGTCACATCTGTTAAGGCGACTTCCTTGTCAGACCCCCCATTCTCTCACCAGCAGGCTTTCATGCTTTTCTCCAGTCCTTAGACGAAGCTTAAGGACGGGTACACGTAAAGATATAAAAACAGCAGTGAGGTTTAATGAAAAACCCCGCAAATAAACAGCAAATAAATGTAAATACGTAGCTTGCTAGTGAAGACTCCTAAGGGATGGCTCCTCTTCATTCGTCAATAATACATAAATAAGACTATAAGGAGTCTCACTGTAAGACAAATGAAAAAAACCTAGGGCAGAACTGCATATATAAATGAAAAAACATATATATGTAGTTCTGCCCTATTTTACAGTGAGACTCCTTATATTCTTGGGTACACGTAAAGTGCCTTGCTCCCCCAGAAATAAGATGATGCATAGATCTGGGAGCTTTAGAACAGCAACAATTGCTCAGCCTTTAATGGAATAATATATACAGGGCTAGGCGGAGCCTGATGGACAATGGAAACTGATACCCTGGCCACCCCTGCCCCGCATCCTAATCCCACCCCTAGAAAAATGTTGGGAGTTTCCCATGTTTCTGCAGTATGCTTTGAGACATAATCAGCCTCAATAATTACCTGGTACAGATAATGGGATAAAAATTGCTCAGCATTTCTAGACAAGACTGAACAATGACAGTCGTGGATGGTTAACAGGATTACATTCTAAGGCATCAGATAATGGGGCAGTGTGTGCCCAATGGGCAGATCATCAAAAGCCCACTCAAACATCCAACAGATAACACATTCCAGGTAGGGAAGCTGGAAAAGGCCAAGATATCCCTCCCAGTATTCCTATCCAGGGGCGTCGCTATGTGGGGGCGGGGGTGCAGCCCGCACCAGGTGACACCGTCACCCTAAGGGCGGGAGTCTCACCCTGCGCCGCGTTTTCGCTCCCTGCGAGCGTCCGAAGCTATGCAGCTTCTGCGCTCGCCTGGGGGAAACACGTCACCAGCCGAGTTCTCGCGAGATCATGTGTCTCCCCCAGGCGAGCGCCCAAGCTCCATGCCGCCGGACGCTCAGAAGGAGCAGAACATGTGGTGCAGGAGGTGAGCTGGGGGCATTATCCATGAACTGGGGGCATTATCCATGAGCTGCTGGGCTGGGCATATCCATGAGCTGGGGCAATATCCATGAGCTGGGGCAATATCCATGAGCTGGGGGCATTATCCATGAGCTGGGGGCATTATCCATGAGCTGGGGCATATCCATGAGAGGAGCTGGGGCAGTATATCCAAGAGAGGAGCTGGGGGATATCCATGAGAGGAGCTGGGGGATATCCATGAGAGGAGTTGGGGCATATCCATGAGAACAGCTGGAGCAAAATCCATGAGAGGAGCTGGGGCAAAATCCATGAGAGGAGCTGGGGCAAAATCCATGAGAGGAGCTGGGGCAATATCCATGAGAGCTGCTGGGGCATATCCATGAGAGCTGCTGGGGCATATCCATGAGAGCTGCTGGGGCATATCCATGAGAGCTGGGGCAGTATCCATGTGTGCTTGGGGCAGTATCCATGTGTGCTGGGGGCATATCCATGAGAGCTAGGGCAATATATCCATGTGTGAGCTGGTCTGGGGCAATATAACCATATGTGAGCTGAGGCGCAATATATCCATATGTGAGCTGGGGCAATATATATCCATGGGTGAGCTGCTGGGGGCAATATATAATTGTGAACTGGGGCAATATATATCCATGGGTGAGATGCTGGGGGCAATATACAGTTGTGTTCAAAATTATTCAAACCCCACTGAAATTTAGTGTTTTGGCCAGTTTGACATTGATTTTGATCATTCAGTCATCTTGCTTACAATTAAATCAAAGAGGCACGTGTAGGTCAGACAAATATAACATAACATTTATAATGAAATAACCACAAATGTCTTTTCTGTGCTCACATCATCAGTTTTATACTTTTATTCAACCCCCAAGTGACATTCAATCTTAGTACTTAGTACAACATCCTTTTACAATTATAACAGCTTTTAAACGTGAAGCATAGCTTGACACAAGTGTCTTGCAGCGATCTACGGGTATCTTCGCCCATTCGTCATGGGCAAAAGCCTCCAGTTCAGTCACATTCTTAGGCTTGCGCACTGCAACTGCTTTCTTTATGTCCCACAAGAGGTTCTCAATCGGATTTAAGTCAGGTGACTGCGATGGCCACTCCAAAATGTTCCAGCCTTTAATCTGCAACCATGCTCTAGTGGACTTGGAGGTATGCTTGGGATCATTGTCCTGTTGAAAGGTCCAACGTCTCCCAAGCCTCAGGTTTGTGATGGACTGCATCACATTGTCATCCAATATCTCCTGGTACTGAAGAGAATTCATGGTACCTTGCACACGCTGAAGCTTCCCTGTACCTGCAGAAGCAAAACAACCCCAAAGCATGATTGACCCCCCCGCCATGCTTCACAGTAGGCAAGGTGTTCTTTTCTTCATAGGCCTTGTTCTTCCTCCTCCAAACATAGCGTTGATTCATGGGCCCAAACAGTTCTAATTTTGTTTCATCGGTCCACAGTACACTATCCCAAAACTTCTGTGGTTTGTCCACATGACTTTTGGCATACTGCAGTCGACTCTTCTTATTCTTTGGAGACAGCAAGGGGGTGCGCCTGAGAGTTCTGGCATGGAGGCCTTCATTACGCAGTGTGCGCCGTATTGTCTGAGCTGAAACTTCAGTACCTACATCTGACAAATCTTTTCTCAGTTCCTCAGCAGTCACACGGGGACTTTTCTCCACTCTACGCTTCAGGTAGCGCACAGCAGTCGAAGTCAGCATCTTCTTTCTGCCACGACCAGGTAGCGTTTCAACAGTGCCCTTTGCCTTGAATTTGCGAACGATGCTTCCTATGGTCTCTCTTGGTATGTTTAACATCTTTGCAATCTTCTTATAGCCATTGCCCTTCCTGTGAAGAGTAACCACCTCTTATCTTGTCTTCCTGGACCATTCTCTTGACTTCACCATGTTTGTAACCACACCAGTAAATGTCTAGAAGGAGCTGAGTATCACAGTCATTTTAAAGCTGCCTAATTGGTACTTCTTATGATTTATTGCTGCTCCGTGACATCCACAGGTGTTTTCAATACCTGATTGAAAACACTTGAATGAACCTCTGTTCTTCAGAGTGGTAGTCTTTAAGGGGTTGAATAATTGTGTCAAAGAAGAATTCACAAAAGAAACATTTACTACTGTATTACAAAACCAATTGATGTCATTTTAGTTGCATATGGTTCTTTAAAAAGTCCTTGTAGGATTTCATTCTGAATACAATTACAAATGTACACTAAATTCCCTAAAACCCTTTACAGCATTGGGGGTTGAATAATTTTGAACATAACTGTGTATATATATATATATTATTTTTTAAATTTTGGGGTGGGGCCACCCGGTGGGCCGCCGCCCCCTTTAAAGTGCAGCCCTAGGCCTTGTTGGCCTAGGCCAAAATACACCAGTGCACCCAGCCCTGGAGCCTGCTGGATGGTCAGTTATTCTGCCTTCGTCCAGGTGTCTTCTTCTCACTCTCCGTTCCTAGTCTGCCTCCATCCCTGCTTTTCCCATGGCTGGCTGCATTCCCCTGAATTCCCTTGTAGGATTTCATTCTGAATACAATTACAAATGTACACTAAATTCCCTAAAACCCTTTACAGCATTGGGGGTTGAATAATTTTGAACACAACTGTATATCCATGTGTGCTTTCACTGCCTTCGAACAGGCACCGTACTTGCTGGCAGTTGGCAAAAATTTGTGTGAGCATATGAGAGAGCTCCACAGCAATAAACCTCACAGTAATGTGCGCTGTGTGTATGAGCATTCAGTGTTATATGGGAGTACTGATTTAGGAGTAAGAGTAGTTAAAAAAAATCTGTGAAACTCGGGGGGGTGACACCATAAGTTACCGCACCGGGTGACACCAACCCTAGTGACGCCACTGATCCTAACATATACAAACACAGACAATAGTAATATTCATACATAACACAGATTACACACACCCCACACCCTACAGGCACAGAGTGACTTCAACATAGAGGGCAGGGAAACAACACAGAACACCAGGCCTGCAACTCCCAAATACATCTCAGGCCTATATACCCCAAGGTCAGAATGCACATGCCACAATATGCAAGGGGGTGGATGTCAATGCTGTGGCAATGAAATACATGGAAAGTTAGGGTTATACATGCCTCAACAAAATAATCTAAAACGCCAATATGAAAGAGGTTTTCAGTTCTCTTAATGAATATTCAGACATTTGTGAGTTTAACAGTGGAAAAAAACACATCAATTAAGGAGTATGTCTACGCTGTCACATTAAAGGTGCTGTTCCACCTAGACATTATGTATGATCGCTGATAACCTATCAAGGAATGCAAATTCAGCAGATCTGTCATTCTATGCTTGAATTAATAATTAAAGACCAGTAAAACCAACAAAAGCCCTTATATTGGACATTGAAATCCTTTAGTAATAGCAAAAGCCTTTCTACAGGTTTACTTTTGTCACATGACTACAGGAGAGAACCAAGGAATCCTGCAGAAAAGAGGCAAAACACATCGCTGTTCAAGAATTAATTCCATGTAGGAACTTGGCATTCAAAACAGATATTCCTAAAGCTATATTTAGCAATTAAAGTGTTATGTTGTGCGGAGTAGGTGGAACAGCACCTCAAACAACACTTTATATTTAATTGGGTCTTAGTTAAAATTATAATAAATAATAATACATTTAAAATAGTCAGGTGTCATAGAAGATACATTGTAATGCATCTCGAATATAATTTGCACTTATGAAATATGGAGGAAATGTTTTCACCTTTTAGCTGTATTAATATTTATTAGTCAGACTTTTTTCTTTTGCTGTTTAATACATTTCCCAACACCTGCTGTGCTTCTATACTTGTACCAGTATGTCATTTCTTAAAGTCAATATGTTATAAATGAGTATTCCACGGGTTCATTGCCTTGGACACTAGGGCAGCGATGTGGAACCTTGGTACCCCAGATGTTTATGAGCTGCATGTCCCATGATGCTCTACCAGCCTTATGTAAGACTAAAAGGTTTATTGAAAGAGCACCGAACTTGCCACCGAATTGCACCGAATGGTGAATTTCACCGTATGGTTTAGTGGCAGTTCGACTATTCAGAAAGCCGGCAATTCGCCATATACTGGTGAATTGCCAGCGAAATACAGCGCAGTTATAGGCTGTTCTCTGCAAGTAATAGTCTATTCACAGAATGCCAAACTGCACCAAAATGTTGGCAAAATGCCCAGATTTTCGTTGATTCACTTCGACAGGTTTAAATAGGCGAATCCCATAGGATTCAATGTAAAAAAATATATAGTTTTTATGATTTCTTTTTTTTGTTCAACCGCTTAGTCTTTTCAGTTTCAGCAAAAAGCATTTTTATTTTTATTTTTTAGGTATTTTGATGGATTTTTTTTGTCGTAATTTTTAATTCCTTTGTTTTTTGTTTTTTTTTAGAAAAAAATCTGTAACACTGTTTTAATAATTTTATAGGACAGATTATTTCCACACATTTTCATGCATTTTTATTTTTTTTAAACACCTTTTAAAGTAGCAGGTTTTTTTTTTCTTTCTTGTGTTCAGTGGTCTAAGGCGGCATTCAGCAGTCTGTTCGGCGCTCTCCAGTACCGTTCAGCAGGGTGAATGGTGGTGTTTGCCAGCCTACAGCGGCTCCCGTTTGGGCCACTTCGGGGACCCTATGGCGAATACTGGGCTCCATTCTGTATCTCGGAAGAGACCCTGACATTAGCCACCCTCTCCATTCTGTATCGGTGTGAGAGAGATTCAACCAAACAAAACTTTATTGCTGCAATCACAGAGGGAGATTAAAATTAAGTATTAAAATACAGGGATAAAATCGGGGTCTAGGCCTAAATAATTAAATAAATAAAATAAGCTTGGGAATGCTTCCTGCTCCTCAATGAACCATTGGCGTGTTGTACTTAACCCTCCACTCCACGTTCAACCAGGGATCTAGGTTAAAACCTAAAGATAGACTAAATTTTAGGGAATCCTTGTAATAATGTCCCCATGTGTTCCTGCTCGTCTTGACCCCTGGATAAACTACAGATATATTCATATAACTTCTAGCACATCCCCTTATAGTATAAACCTATAAGAGTGCTACATTTAATTAACTGTTTCCATTCAATTCATGTATTCACAATAGTTGCAGGTAAAGGGGTCGCCCACTGCCCCTCTGCATATCTTTTTACTGCTTAACACCGCGGGAAGGCCTATGATATCCTGATTGCAGGTGGGACTAAACGCCACATGGTGCCCATAGCAAAACCATGTCTTACTGTCAACGTTTTGGGCCATTCCTACGGCCGATCAATGTAGTTGGCTGCAGGAGGACTTCATGACAAGTGTTAGTCAAATAGTTGTGACACATCAAGGTGGGAGTGTGTCCTATATATGGAATGTATACTTATATTTCATGTAAATCGTTCCTCATTCCAAAGCGAAGAATATGCAAAAGAAAATGCAACACATAGTGCAAATATTGTTTGTAAAAAATAAATAAAAGATTGATTGGTAATGGGCAATTGGTTTCAGAATCACCTTATTCAGAGCCTGTCAGCAGATCTGGATCAGTAACCTCAACAGTGTACCAATATCAGTGGTACCGCCGCTTCCTGGATGGTCCCTTTTGTATGAATCACAAAAAAAATGAGAGAGGGCACACCATAGGGTAGTATAGCTGTTACATTGTAGTGTGCAGATATTGCGCACTTGCCCTCTTTAGAGCCTCTTATGCAGGGTCAGAATAGTAGGTCTTGGTGCTCATCACAGGTCACACCCTCCCCTCTTTCATTGGTACAGATCCTGGTGCACGGCAAAAATGTCCCCTGGATCTGGGAGGGAGGGTTAGATAGTTGCTTCAGGCTGATTGATATTCACTGAGAGGCTGGAAACTAAATGGGTAAAAAAGTAAACTTTATTACAGATTAAAACATTTAAAAGTAAACCGACATAAATGAATGGAAATGGATTCCCAAAGATTCTCCCTAGGGTCCAAGTGTTTACGAGACGCGTTTCGCCAGGATAACACCTGACTTCCTCGGTTATAGTATTTTCTATGTATGTAAATCACAATCAGCTTTGTTTGTAGTTTATACTGAAAAACACCACTTTGTGCAATTTATACCATTCCAATTTTTATTCTGTCTAGATACTGGCGTTCCATGCGTGTATCATTCGGCATCCAGGGTGTTTTATTTTGTAACCAATTCATGTGTGCACCAATTCTTTGTATGAAACTTCCTTGCTTTCATTTCCTGTGTTATATGAATGATTTTCAGACAATACTAATTACAGCACGCGCACTTGTTTATTTGCATTCTCGGCAGGCTCTGCTGGCAGTGATTGCAAAAACAGTACACATCTATATTTCTAACAACTAGTTTAGGTGACAATCAGAGCTCCCTGTGAAGGGTTTGATTCTCTTTTATCCCACCAGGATAATTAAAATAGAAATGCTGTGCCTTAATGGAAATGTTTTCATGTGTTCATATTATCTCGATCAACGGCAATATTGAAAATAATAAATATGTAAGTCTTGTCAGAAGTATTGTATACTGGTTTGATTTTTATTTCAAGAATAATGCACTGATATAAGTATGTTTAATTTCGATTAAACCGGAATTAAATATTTTGAAAAGACATGACATGGTACCGTATTTACTACCATACATTTTGCTGTTCTATTGACATTGTAGGATTGCTTTTCCTCTTGTCTTTTATATATATATACTGTATATATTAAATGTGCTGGCACTGCAAAAAATGTAACTTTTATTTAATCCATTAAAACATAAACAGAAGTCAATGTTTCAGTCCCCCTACGGGACTTTCTTTCATGACAAATTTCAGAAGAAAGTCCCCTAGAGGGACCGAAACGTTGAATTGTGACTATGTTTTAATGAATTTGAGAAAGGATTTTACCAGGAAGGATATATTGAGATTTCTCTCGTTTTCAAGTATGTCCTGGGTAGGGATGGGCTGGCGGTTCGATCCGAACATTGAACATTTCCGCGTGTTCGCCCACAATGCACCACAATGCACTTTTCCACTGGCCTGAAGCTTGTAATTGGCTACAGCCTTGCACCTGACCACAGGTCAGGTGCAAGACTATGCCAATCACGGCTCAGTGTCCTGATTGGGCAAATTTTCCCCAATCATGGGCTCACAGAGCTAAGTCCCGCAGCACACTATATAAGGCTTCCCCGCAGCCCCAGCGTGTGTTTGTTGCAGGAGTGAATCAGAGAGGAGAGATTGTTTGTTGCACATGAGGCTGTATCACTGAGTTATATCTGATTTCTAAAAATTGGAATCTGTGTGTTGGCACTGCCAGCTGCTGCCAGGCTATCAGGCTATATCACTGACTTAAACCAGAGTTCTGGGAATTTGAATCTGTGTGTTGCCACTGCAAAGATTTATAGCAATGTTCTGGAAAATCCGTATATCTTGAATTCTAGATAAAACGCAATAACACAGTTTAATCAGAGTTCATCTGTTTATCTATTCCGAGTAGAATCTGGGTGTTGCCAGCTATCAGGGTGTATCACTGACGTATAGCATTGTTCTGGAAAATCTGTATATCTTTAATCTATATATCACTCACCATGTCAGAAAGACCAAAAAGGACAGGCAGACACTCCCAGACACAGATAAGAGGGCAAGCAGCCTCTGTGTCGGAAGGCTGTGCCCCTGGTTGTCCTGGTCATCGTGGACGTGGTGCATCCTCTGCAGGGGCACGCTTGTCCTCCTTTCTAACTGGTGCTGGCCGTCTTAGGCTAGGGTCAGACGAACGCAGTGCAAACGCGCGTGCAGCCGCACTTTATCACGGCCGTAGTAGCAGCAAATGACAACCAATGACGGGCAATGTACGAAGTGCGGCCGCGCAACGCAAGCAGCACACAAACGCATTTTTTTCAAGAAACGAGATACCGTTAGTACTGACGTACAGAATGCGCTGCGTCCAGTAGCGGCATGTGTGCGTGATTAGGAGACGTCAGACGCTGCTAATGTCCGGCCAACATCACGTCCAGACGCAAAAAGGGTTTTGTTGTTGATCCGTACAAAATCACGGACACAAATGCGCATCGTATGACCGCTATCGCGGATTCAGTGAAAAAATACGTCCATTCGTTCGAACGCACTTTTTCATGGACACCGCGAAAAATGCGTTAGTCTGACCCTAGCCTTAAGCAGCAGCAACATACAGAGGTTTTGCAGGATTGGCTAACCAGGCCATCCGCATCCTCCGAGTCCTCTGCCAGCCAGGCTTGTAGTGGTTTACAGTCCACCTCAGCTGCTTAAACATCTAATTCAGCCTCCATGTCCACAGCTACTCCTGCCGTAGCCTCACTATCATACACAGAGGAGCCAGCTGAATTGTTTGACTACAGTGACATGCTGCTTGAGGATGCGCAGCAACTCCAGTTCTCTGATTCAAACTCTGAGGTTGAGGAAGGGAATATAATCAGCCTAGAGGGAGGGGGTGCCAGTGACACACAAAGAACTGGCACCCATGTTGCCCCAGCATCTGCAGCATACTGCCAAGTTGGCTCCAGTGACGAGGAGCTAGGGGGTGATGACGATGAGGTCACTGACTCCACCTGGGTGCCTGATCAAACAGAGGAGTCAAGGGAAGAGGAGGAGGAGGCCCAGCAAAACAAGGCACAACGTCCTCTATGAGCAACCGTAGCCAGTCCAAGGCATCAGATGTCAGAGCTGCTCAGGTGCAGAGCGCTGTTGTCTCGCAGCACACGTCCAGGATCTCTGCTGTCTGGGAGTTCTTAACGACATGTGCAGCAGACTGCAGCATTGCTATTTGTAAGCTATGTCGGAAGAGGATCAAGCGTGGGAAAGACATCTTGGGTCCCACGTGCTTGAGGCGACATATGACCACCTGCCACGCATCCCGTTGGCACAACACTTTGCATAGGTCCTCCTCCTCCTCATCTGTCTCTACCCCCACTATATGTCCTGCCATGTCATTGCCTACAACCTCCACTGACAGGGATGATGCTACAGTAATGGGTGTACCACGTCCTTCCTCTGAATCTGCCAGCATCCCATCAGCTGCAGATTTATACAGTCAGATTTCATTGCCCACCTGCTGTAGCGGAAGAAAAAATATTGTCCCAACCATCCACATGCATAAACGTCTAAATGCCAGCTTGGCAAAATTACTCGCATTACAGTTGCTGCCTTTCCATCTGGTGGACTCTGCTTCCTTCCGTGAATTTGCCGAATGTGCTGTACCACGGTGGCAGGTTCCAAACCGCCATTTATTTTCACGCAAGGCCATTCCAGCACTATACCAGCACATGGAAGACAATGTTATGGAGTCATTGGGAAAGACAGTCAGCAGCAAGGTGCACATTACTTAAGACACGTAGTCCAGCAAGCATGGACAGGGCCGTTACATTTCCTTCACGGCACACTGGGTAACTCTGCTTGCAGCTGGGAGGGATCCAGGATGGGGCTCTGTGCTGGGGCTCTGTGCTGGAGCTTGCTCATCCACCACGCCTCCAGAAATCTGCTTATATGAGGTCTGTCTGCTCCACCACCTCTTCCTCCTCCTATGTCTCTGGAGAAGTGGCAGTTAAACCGACGCATGGCAGGGGCTACGCAATGGCTCAAGCAAAAAGATGCCATACTGTGTTTGAGCAGGTTTGTTTAGGGGACAGGAGCCACACCGGGCCAGAAATTGTCAGTTCTGCAGGGGCAGGCGCAGAGATGGTTAACACCACGTTTCCTTGAGCTGGGAATGGTCATCTGTGATAATAGCAGCAACCTTCTCTCCGCCCCCTACGCCTGGGTAAGTTGACGCATGTACCATTCCTAGCACACGTCCCAAATCTGGTGATACAGCATTTCCTAACCAGGTATCCAGGGCTGGCAGAGCTTCTCAGCCAGACCAGAAGAGTCTGGAGCCACTTCAACCGGTCATTCCCAGCAAGTGTTCACCTGGCAGAAATTCAAAGAGAATTCCACCTTTCCACAAACCGCCTGATCTGTGACATGCCCACCAGGTGGAACTCAAAATTGGCAATGCTGCAGCGCCTGCACAAGCAGCAGAGGGCCATCAATGAGTACCTGTGTGAGTATGGCACAAGGACAGGTTCAGGTCAACTTGGTTTTTTTCCCCCCCACAGTGGCTGATGATCAAGGATGCATGCACTGTATTGTCACCATTTTAGGAGGCAACGAGGAAGGTGAGCAGGGACAGTGCATGCATCAGTGACACAATTCCTTTAGTGTTCCTGCTGTAGCGCACTCTGCGGGGAATTATAGATCTGGCACTAGAGGCAGAGCAGCGGGAGGAAGAGGAGGACTTCCCCAGCTCTGAAGGCCCCAGTCTTTATGCAGACAGCATTCCTGCGGGTCCTCAGATCAGACAGGAGGAGGATGATGAGGAGGAGGAGGAATATTTAAGTTGTGGGGGCATTGAAGGTGGGGATTCCTCAAGGGAGGGTTTTTTGTCCCCAGAAACCCAAGGACTAGTACGTGGCTGGGAGGAGGTAGTGCACGATACGGTCATCCTCATTGACCAGGAACACTCTGAAGCTAATGCCACCTCCAACCTATGCTGCATGGGCTCCCTTATCCTGCAAAGCCTGCTAAAGGATCCCAGGATTCGTGCTATCATCAAGGAGAGGGAGCATTACTGGTTGGCAACCCTTCTTGATCCACGATACAAGGGTAAGGTTGCAGAGCTCATCCTGCCCTCACAGAGGGAGCACAGGATGAAACAACTTGAGGATGCTCTAAAGCGACACTTGTGTAACCCCTTTCCAGACACTGGTAGGTTACAAACTGATGACACAGGTGCTTGTGAGGCTGCAGTTGATCATAGGAAGAGCGGTGAAGGGGGTCGCTTGACTGATGCCTTTTCCAATTGTTTTAGTTAACGACGCCCAGGGACGTCAAATGTAGGCACCCATTGCCAGCATCTTCACCATATGGTGCAGGACTACCTAGGGGCAAGGGCAGGCCTGGATACCTTTTACAGCAGATGATCCACTGGCTTACTGGGTGTTGAGATTGGATCACTGTGCAGAACTTAGCCAATATGCTATGCAGCTACTAGGTTGCCCATCATCTAGCGTGCTTTCTGAAAGGACGTTCAGTGCTGCTGGAGGTTTTGTCACAGACAAAAGAGTGCGTCTGTCCACCGACTCTGTAGACCGGCTGACATTTATGAAAATGAATCAGTCCTGGATCAGCAGCTATCACTCCCCTGATGCTGATGTAACTGAATAGATCGGGGATCTCTAATGCATTCCCAAAACCTTCACCACTGCACTCTTCCACAATACCTCAGAGGGGTTACGGTGTGAAGGCACTAGCTGGCACCAAAGACCCAATTTTAATACACCTGTTGTTACTTTCATCCAAAGCCTGCATAAGTTTCACCATAATTAAGCCAAAAAATCACGAAACTTGTTCTGCGTGCCCTAAACGTCTCCTCTTTTCATACAGGGTGCCGCCCCAAGCAGTAGTTTATGAATAGATTAAAGGAAAACCATTTACCGTCATTTGAAATGTCATTTTTTTCTTTTTAAATGTTTCTATACATCTGACAAATCCGCCACTTCACGATAGGCACGATATTTGAAGGAATTTTTCGTTTTTATTCTTGACCTTTTTTTCATGGAAAAATCACTGTTCCTTTAAAAAAGTCTTTTTTTAGACTTTGTTTCCTTGTTTCCTGTCACCCAGGGCACTACCCGGCACTACTTGTATTGAGTTCGGATTGTGCTCGCATCTGAACTCAAACTTTTGAAATTGTTCGAGTTCGAATGCAAACTGAACACGGGGGTATTCGGCTCATCCCTAGTCCTGGGTGGCGAGTATGTACCGTTAGGTGTCTTGCCCAAGGACACTTACTGATGCCGGTGCTGTTGCCGGGATAGAACATGTGTCTCTACAGTCTCTCTCCACAGTTATGGAGCAGTGATGTTACCTCTACTCCGCCCAGCCAGCACTTAAATTAATATTAATGTTCTATTTTTTGCTCAACTGTCTAGGAGTGCTATTATTATTAATCTTTATATAGCGCCAGCATATTCTGCAGCGCTTAACAAGGGGCACAATATAGACAGGGTTACAATACATTGAGACTGAACCAGTCTTTTGACAAACCAGTACAGGAGGAAACAAGGGCTCTATTCCCATGGGAATAGAAAGGGTTGGGGTGGAAACAGGGGGAGAGCACTTCAAGATGAAAGTGGTGGACAGGTTGGGGCAGATTAGTCGGTGGTAGGCTTCCTTAACCCTTTTGCTACGGCGGACGCTCGAGCACTTGGCTGTGGAGGACGCGCTGAGCGCGTCCTCCCATTGCAGCATTGATCGGTCGGGATTCTGGAAGATCGCTGCGGCCCCCCCGGTGTGAGCTGACAGCGTGGAGGTCAGCCCAGCCTCCGGTACCCCAACCATACGAATAGAGTCATCGCGCTGAGCGCGATGAGGTCTATTCCAGGCACCCCCCCTGAAGGGGAGGGGGAGGTCCTTTCTCCCTCCCCATCGGCAAAGGGTACCAAAAAAAGGCAGGCACCCCTATGAAGGGCACAGCCTGCACTTCCAAGCGGTGGCTGCCTTTAACCCCCTGAGGTGACGGTATGCGATCCGACGCCAGATCGCGGCCTAGTTCCGGTGGGGGCCGCCATCTTGGATGGCAGTTCCACCTCTGGGTCCCCCCTCGTTACCTGACGTCATTGCACATGGCACGATGACGTCAGTTAGCTGGGGATCCCCTAGCTACCTGTGGATTTCCTAAGGAAATCCCATGGTGGAGATAGGGGGTTCCTGAATGGTGGCAGCTAGAGGGTCATCTTTGGTGTCATTCGAAAGGCCTTTCCAATGATACCAAACATGACCATGTTATATTTAAAGAAATAAAAATAAAAAAAACTTTGTTTTTATTAATGCAGCAATAGTTATCTCCTTTCAATTATAATGTGAACAATGGTGCTGCACTAATGATTTCTTCACGTAATTCCTTCCCTGAAAAAGGTAACGAGTCCCCATTTCTAAGTTTTTTTTAACAAGCGCACTCCATATAAAATATAACCGCAAAGGCTCGGATGATAAAATGTGAAAAAAAATTACACGCTGTAGATGATTGAAAATTCTAATTTTATCGCATTTTGAAATAATATTCAGGCAGGACATGACGTATACATATAATAATGATATATTATGTATCTGCCGGAAAGAACTATCTATAATTTGTCTAGGTCCCATAATAAAATGTGACTCAAATCGCATTTAAACGTGTTGAGCGAAACTGGTAAAAAATGAGCTCAGCACACGGGTAAAATGGCTCAGCAACCAAAGGGTTAAATAGGAATGTCTTAAGGGAGTGTTTGAAGGAATGGAAGCTAGGGGAAAGTCTGACCGTATGAGGTAGAGCGTTCCAGAGGATGGGGGTAGCGTAAGAAATCCTGCAGTCTAGCATGGGAAGAGGTGATGCGGGGAGAAGCTAGGCGCAGGTCACTGTTTGACCTTAGGGAGCGGGCTGGGGTGTATTTGGTGATTAGTGAGGACAGGTAGTGGGGAGCTGAGTTAGTGAGAGCTTTGTAGGTCAGGGTAAGGGTTTTGAATTTAATTCTGCAGTGGATGGGGAGCCAGTGAAGGGATTCGCAGAGAGGAGCGGCAGAGACAAAGACGGGTGAGGTGGATGAGCCTTGCAGAGGCATTCAGAATGAATTGTAGGGGGGAGAGGCAGGAGAGAGGGAGGTCAGCTAGAAGATTATTAAAATAGTCAAGTCAGGAGATTACAAGGGTGTGAATGAGTTGCTCTGTGTTGTCAGCAGTAAGAAATGGCCGACTTCTGGAAACCTCACGTAATTGGTAGTGGCAGGAGTTGGAAAGAGACTGGATGTGGGGGATGAAGGAAAGAGCAGTCCAGTGTAATTCAAAGACCGTGAACCTGGTTTGATGGGGAATTCATGGTACCATCGACCATGATATAGAAGTCAAGAGGTGGGGAGGCATTAGAAGGAGGAATTGGTAAGAGCTCAGTCTTTGACATGTTAATCTTTAGGTAGTGAGAGGCCATCCAGGAGGAGATGCAAGATAAACAGTCCCTGACTTTGGAATGGACAGGAGGAGAGAGATCAGGGGTGGAGAGGTAGATCTGAGTATCCTTAGCTTAGAGGTAGTAATTAAAGCCAAAGCTGTTAATGATTTTGCTCAGGGAGGAGATGTAGAATAGATAGTGCCAGCACATTTAACACGTTTATCCATGGGAGCCAAATTTCAGGCACCAGGCAATTAAGACAACAGAAGCTGGAGTGCAGGATCACATGTTGTCTGTATCTCCATCGCTACCATCTCCTTGTCCTCCATTGGGCCTTTTCTGATTTCTGGATAATGATCCTTGCTGATTAGTGCAGGGTATTGATCTCTAGTTAGTGTGACTTTGCAGGCTCTGTTTTTCTGTTCCTGTTTTATTGCATGGGGTAAGACCTATTGGAATCTCGTTCTGTGTTTTGTTGTAACATATGGTACTTTGGTAATGTTGACCTGAAGCTACAACTAAAGTTTATAAACAAAAATAAAAAATCTGCAACCACACAATTTGCAAATAGAGAATGTATATCCTTTGACTTGCTTTTCTCACATAGCTCATTACTAATACAAAAATTGTCAGTGGCCATACTGGAAACACCAATAAAATGTACCTTTTTTTTTTTTTTTTTTGTTTAAAGAATTTTTAGTATTTTTCAAAACAAAAATGCCATAAATGCAACAGTGTCATAAGTACGCGCTAGGCACAGCGCTCCATTTTGTGGCACAACATACAGTAACAACATATGAATATGAGAATCAAATAAGTCATTTACACTAAGCAGATCAACTCCGGTCTGAAGACTATCAAAATAAAAAGAAAATCGGGGGAAAAACAGGGAAGACGCCTTTATAGAATAAATTGAATCACATAAATTCCAGGTGAGGTGCGTGTGTAACACCAGTCAGTACTAGATTTTCGAGTGGGAGATCCGTCGATCTCAAGTGGCGGGAGGAGGTGGTGTAAGTACCGGGTCTGAGATGGGTGCCACTAGCCGCACCGCGGGAGAGAGAGCTGAACGTTTATGAAGGAAATCTGACCACCAAAACCACGTCCTAAAATATTTTTGATACTGGTTCTCTAATGAGTAGTGGAGCTCTTCCAGAGTACGAATGCGTTCCACCGCTTCAATCCATTCCCTAACAGTGGGGGCGGTTGTCTGTTTCCATTTCCGTGGAATGAGGGATTTGGCTGCATTTAAAAGGTGTAACAGTAAAGAGGCTTTGTACGTGTTGACTGGGAGTGGGACTAAGTGAAAAAGTATCAACTGAGGTGAGTCATCTGATTTAAAGCCAGTAATGTCCTCAATATGCGCTAAAATCTCAGACCAGTAAGCAGTGAGGACCGGACAGCTCCACCATAAATGTACATATGTGCCAGTCGCAGCAAGGCATCTCCAGCATTGAGAGGTAGTTTGCGAGAACATACGATTTAAGCGGACTGGTGTAAGGTACCAGCGTGCTAAGAGTTTAAAATTAGAGAGCTGCACTGAAAGGCTTATAGAGGAGCATTTATTGATAGAAAATTTTTTTGTCCAGTCCTCCTCTGAAATGGGTTCTGGGAGTTCATCATGCCATTTGGACACATAGGAGGGTACCTTGGGTTGGGATGAGGAAAGGAGTAGTGCGTAGAGGGACGAGAGAACATGTATTGGCGGGGGGTCCATCGTACACAAGGTCTCGAATACAGTCATAGTGGTGCGGAGAGGCACAGACGATGTTTAGTTACAAAATGAGTTAATTGGCTGTATTTAAAACACTCAAGGGGGGTATGAGTGGGTCTCGGTGCCAATAGTAGTAGTGGGGACAGTACCTGATCTGTACAACAGCGCGCAATGGGCAGATATGGTCCGTCCGGGTCTATGTCTAGAATAGGTGTTTGCCTGCCCGGAGGGAAATCAGGATTATGCGACACGGGGTACAGGGGGGAAATATCTGGGGAAAGGTCGGGTCTGGAACGAACTTCTCTCCACAGCCGGAGAAGCTGTGGAGCAGTGGGGTGATCCGGGGATATCACCAGGGAGCTAATGGCCGCTAGCTGCCATGGCACAGATGCAATCGGTACATGGAAAGCGCATTGCTCCAATGCCACCCATAACTTGATCGGAGGAGACATTGACCAATCACATATCCGCGTCTGCAAGGCTGCTTGGTAGTAAGATTCCATATGGGGCAGTCCCAAACCTCCCCCATCCCTAGGGCGAATCATGTCCTTATAAGATATCCGGGGGCAGGTAGCGCCCCATATAAATTTCAGGAAGCCAGATCTCAACGCCTGGAAATAAGCCCGAGGTATTTTAACCGGAACCGCCTGAAATACATACAGAAACTTTGGGAGGATAGTCATTTTCAGATAATTAACACGGCCAAGCCACGAGATATGCGGTTTACGCCATTTGCGGAGCTCAAGTAAAGTATTGTTCAGGAGTGGTGTATAATTCGCTGCGAACAGGTCCCTGGGACATCGCGTGAGAGTAGTGCCCAGATAACGTAGGGAGTCCCTCGTCCACTGAAATGGGCATATATCCGTCAGGGCCTGGTAGAGGTCTGGTGACACCCCCACCCCCATAGCCTCACACTTTGAGTCATTAATTAAAAAGTTGGACAACGTCTGGAAGGTTCGTAATTCCTTTAGTACATGTGGGAGGGATCGGAGGGGATTGGTGAGAGTGAAAAGGACATCATCTGCGTATGCTGAAATTTTATAGTGGTGGAATGGGAGCTGAAAACCTCGAATTTCGTCATTATCCCGAACCCGTTGCATGAAGGGTTCCAAAGCTAGGACAAATAACAGAGGGGATAAAGGGCACCCCTGTCTCGTCCCATTTCTAATGCAGAAAGGTGTCGAATGCGTACCGTTAATTCTAATCCGTGCCGTCGGGGAGGAATACAGTGCGTGTATCCATGTCATCCATTTGGTGCCGAAGCCCATATGTCTAAGGACTCCAAATAGATAATGCCAGTCCACCCGGTCGAATGCCTTTTCGGCATCAACCGAGAGGAATATGGTAGGGCGTCCCTGAGCTTGAGCCCGGTGAATGAGATTAATAGTGCGAATGGTATTGTCCCGTGCCTCGCGCTGAGTCACGAAGCCCGACTGGTCAGGGTGAATCAAGGCGGGTAATAAGGGGCTGAGGCGGAGAGCCAGCAATTTCGCAAACAATTTAACGTCTGTATTGATAAGGGAGATTGGGCGGTAGTTAGGAACTAAAGTGTGATCTTTATCAGGTTTAGGAAGGAGAGTAATCGTGGCTAGGAGGGCTGATTGGGGGATAGTAACCTGGTCATCCAGGGAATTAAAGGCCTGCAAAAAATGAGGGCCTAAAGATGGGAGAAAGGTCTTATAATACCCCATCGTAAACCCGTCTGGGCCCGGGCTCTTACCCGATTTCATAGATTTAACTGCTGAGGCAAGTTCTTTCATGGTGAAGGGAGCGTCCAGTGCTTTCCGGGCCTCCTGAGAAATAGTAGAGTCATATGAGTCTCGCAAGTACTTGTCAATTGCGTCTGAGGGAGGGGGGGTGTCTTTCAAATTGTATAGAGCTTTATAATAGGATAGGAAGGCCGCAGAAATATCTGGGGACGTGTGAGCCATCGACCCACCCACGTGACGTACTTTAGGGATATACGTGGCCATATGTCGTTGTCGGACTGCGTTAGCCAAAAGACGGCCACAACGGTCTTCCTGGGTATAATATTTAAGTTTAGTGATTTGTAGGGAACGAAGAGTATTACTTGTGAGCAAGTCGTTAAGAGCCGCTCGCTGTAGTGTCAGTTCTTTAAGCGTATCTAATGACCCATGTGCTTTATGAGATGTCTCGAGAGTATGTATGTCACCTAGGAGGTCTTTGATCTGTCCGTCCGAAGTCTCTTTAGCCGTGCCCCGATTTGAATAAGTTTGCCCCTTAGAACACACTTATGGGCTTCCCATACCATAGGCAGGGATACGTCTGGAGTCAGATTATCCCCAAAATAGTCAGTAATGGCCGTTTCAATGTCAGTCCTGTTTACGTCATCTTTGAGAAGGGCCTCATTAAGTCGCCAAGTCCTGTCACGTTCTGGGACTGCGGGGAGGGTGATCACTAAATGTACCGGGGCATGGTCTGACCATGTGATGGGCCTAATAGTGGTGGACTTCAAGAAGTGGAGGCCATGATGAGATACCAGAAAAGTATCCAGTCGGGAGTAGGAACCCGCAGCAGAGGAGAAAAATGTAAAGACTCTCCCTTCCGGGTGAAGTACCCTCCAGCCGTCTACCAACTGCTGGCCGTGTAACAATTGGAGAAACCGCCACCTTAAAGAAGGGTCGGGTCGACATGAAGCAGGATTGCCCTCCCCAGGGGCGTCCAGATGGACATTAAAGTCTCCACCACATATTATTATGCCCTCACTGTAACGGGACAATTTGGTGAAAATAGAACGAAGTGCCTGGCATTGGTTACGATTGGGGAGACAAATGTTAACCAGGGTGCAGCGAGTGAGGCCCAAGGTCCCTTTGAGAAACAAAAACCTACCCCCCGGATCCGAGACATGAGAATCGTATACAAAGGGGACATGATGGGCTATCAGTATGGACACCCCTCGAGATTTTGAGGTTACGAAGTTACTCACATAACTAGTGGAATAATGCGGTGATGATAAGGTCGGTGCGGAGTCTGCTCGAAAGTGTGTCTCTTGGACAAAGATGATGTCCCCGCCCTGCGCGCAGGCATCAGCCAGGGCCAGCCGACGTTTCACGGGGGTGTTCAGCCCCATCGCGTTAAGCGTGATCAATCGGACCGTCGCCATAGTGGAAGTAATGGGAAGACTAGCCACGGGCACCAGCCTGGAGAGAAAAACCTGAGCGCGTCTGGGGGGGAGAGGGAAATAAGGCATTGCAAAAAGAAAAAAATCAATCAATAATAAAGTAATAAACATATAAACAAAGAGGCAGTGAGAATTCCTCCTCGGGGTGTTTCGGAGCCCCGTGGGAAATTGCAAGTCTGAAATACACTGACCTCTCAACCGGTCCCCAGTCACGGGACTGGGGGCCGTGAGAGAGTACATAGTAAACATCATAACGGTCACCGCTACTGGTGGGGGTGCGGTCAGCAGCGATAAGCTCGGTAAAAGCGAAGTAGCTCAGTGTTCGAAGTTCGAACCGGGCAGGCGATCAAATGCAAAAAGTCTCATAAAGAGAAACAATGTAGGTGAAGAGTGGAAGGTAGGTAGAGTATGCAAAAGGGGGAGTCCATCTGTTTACTCAGCCACACGAGGACGGAGTAGTGGGTAGCTGGTCATGCGGAGAGTCCGAGGGTCTCTGAGTTGGTTTCCTGCGCTTCCCCGGGGTCTGCCATCTGGAGCGTTGGGGCCTGACCTGACCGGCGTTGTGAGTTACGCTGGGGATTGCAAACCAGTCCGGGATAGACAAAGGTGGAACACCCAGAGCCGAGGTTAATGGCGGTATATCCTCCGGGGAGGACACAAAAAAGGATTCCCCTTCAATTGTGGTAGTAAGTGAAAAGGGGTATCCCCAGCGATATCTAATCTGTCGTTCCTGGAGAATTTGGGTGAGCGGTCGCAAGGCCCTCCTCGCTTGCAATGTGGACCAGGAAAGGTCTGGAAAAACCTGAAGTGGATGTCCCATCCGGTCACGGAGATCTGTTTTCCGGCTTGCCATCAGGATGCGTTCCTTGTCCACGTAATAATGTAGCCGGCAAATTATGTCTCTCGGGGCCGAAGATGGGGTCCCCTTAGCCCTCAATGCCCTATGGGCTCGATCAAATGGAAGCGGAGCTTCAAGCGGGCGTTGCAGGAGTGGATTAAACAAAGTGCGCAGCAAAGCTGGGATATCTTCCGAGGGGCCCTGTGGTTCAGGGATACCCCGAATTCTTAAATTATTTCGTCGTCCCCTGTTGTCCACATCATCCAGATCTCTGCGTATCATGGTGAAATATTTGGAGTGTGCACTGACCTGCTGCTCAAGAGCTAGCACTCTGTCCTCATTCTGGTCTTTAATATCTTCTAGGCCTTGAACTCTTGATCCAAGATGGATGATATCCTGAGTCACGTGTTCCCAGCGTGCTTCCCATGCCGCTTCCATCCTCTGCATCAAGGATTCCAAATCAGTCCTGGTTGGTAGGGACCTCAAAATGTCTCTGATGAACATTTCTTCCTCTGCTGGTTGGAGTGGGCTGCAGGGAGGAGAGGACGCCGGAGTGCCGTCCGACGCCGGCGCCATCTTGGAATGGCGCCGGTCACACTGCACCGCCGGGTGCCCGGCGAAAAAGGTGGAGATATCCTCCTATCGGGTTGGTTTGGGGGTGCCCTGCGGCTTACCTCCCCCCTGTCCCTTCTTTTTGTGAGCCATTGCGTCTCCCCAAAGGTAATTATCACCTCTCAATGGTGATCGCTGCCAGAGCTCTGCTTTCAAGCAGCCGTCGCCATCGGCTGCCCATTGGGGATTCTAAAATGTAACTTTTATTATAAATAATGAATAAAATATAGAAGTAACAAGGAAAATAAGGTAAATAAAACTGTACCACTAAAAACGAAAATGTCATAGATCCCGTAAAGTATGACCAGACCCGGCCAGCTACCACCAGGCAGTTAGATGTATAACAGGTCCTACTATTTCCCCCATCTAATGCTTCTCCACCTCCAGACTTCTCTCACTGTTGACAGTCTCACTATCTCCTCATCAACACAGGTTTGCTGTCATGGAGTTACACTGGACTCCTCTCTGCTGTTCATCCTCCTCATCCATTCTCTCTGATAATATTCCAAAAAAATTAGCCATTTCTTACCACTGACGCCACCTAGGGATGAGCTGTTCGGGTTCGGACGGTTCGGAGTTCGACCCGAACTTTGGCAGTTCGAAAGTTCCGGAATTTCGAACTTTTTGGGTGTGTTCGGTTCAAGTTCGAAAAAAAAAAAAAGGAAATTTTGAAAAAAGTATAGAAAATGCTTAAAAAAATACTAAAAAATCTAGAAATAAAGAGACTCTTTACTGCAGAATACTATAAGCAATGGTTTATTAGATATTGAATTAAAAACTAATGTGTACGTGGAAAGATTATCAACTCTAAATGACCTCTGTTCACAAACGGGCATAACACCAGCAGGGTTATCCAAAAAGATTCGAAAAGTCACCGCACGTTCGGTGACTTTTCGTTCTCTTCAATTCGGTTCCTTTTGCCGATTGCATTTCGGTGACCCTGCGGTGTATTCAGCAAACACCACAGGGTCCCCGAATTGCAGGGAAAAGCTGACAAAAACCCACCGAACACTAACCGAATGCACGCTGAAAACAAGCAAAAACATCTGGATTAACCTTTGAAAAAGCCGAACATGAGCCGAATCACACAGAGCCGAAGCAGCTGTGACGTAGAGGAGGCAGTGAATAAATTAGAAAAACCATTTGTATGAATCTGGGAAAAAGAAACGCTGTTTGCAAAGAAACTACTGAGCGAAAATGTCTGAAATTTTCACAGGAGGTCCAGGGAATGATAATAAAGAGGGCTGTTACAAAAAAAATAAGTAAACTGAAAAAAAAAAAAAAAAAAAATCGGACTTTTAATTTTTTTTTTAAAAATTCAGAAAAATGCTTAAAGTATCCTAAAAAATCTATAAATAAAGAGACTTTTTGCTGCAGAATTTTATAATGAACGGTTTATTAGATATTGAATTAAAACGGGAATATTTTTAACATTGAAGTCTATCAGGGTTATCCAAAAAGATTCGAAAAGTCAAGCACGTTCGGTGACTTTTCGTTCTCTTCAATTCGGTTCCTTTTGCCGATTGCGTTTCGGTGACCCTGCGGTGTATTCAGCAAACACCACAGGGTCCCCGAATTGCAGGGAAAAGCTGACAAAAACCCACCGAACACTAACCGAATGCACGCTGAAAACAAGCAAAAACATCTGGATTAACCTTTGAAAAAGACGAACAGGAGCCGAATCACACAGAGCCGAAGCAGCTGTGACGTAGAGGAGGCAGTGAATAAATTAGAAAAACCATTTGTATGAATCTGGGAAAAAGAAACGCTGTTTGCAAAGAAACTACTGAGCGAAAATGTCTGAAATTTTCACAGGAGGTCCAGGGAATGATAATAAAGAGGGCTGTTACAAAAAAAATAAGCAAACTGAAAAAAAATCAAAAAAAAAATCGGACTTTTAATAAAAAAAAAAGAAAATAAGAAAAATGCTTAAAGTATCCTAAAAAATCTATAAATAAAGAGACTTTTTGCTGCAGAATTTTATACTGAACGGTTTATTAGATATTGAATTAAAACGGGAATATTTTTAACATTGAAGCCTATGGGATTCTCCTGAATAAATTTGCCGAATGAAACCACCGAATGGCAGGGCATTTCGGGAACCTTTCACTGCTGGTTTGTGTTCTCTGAATAGCCGAAGCAGTGCTTCTCTATGGGGATTTCACTGCCCTCGAACAGGGACCGAACAGGCACCGTATGTTCAGGCAATTCGCCAGGATTTGGCGAATTGCCTGCTCTCTGGATAGCCGAATGGCCAGGAAAGGTAACCGAACGCTGATTTTCAGCGTTCGGTTACCTTTCTCAAGCAATTCGGATCTCTTTGGATAACCCTGCAGGTGTTTTTAGTCTGGTAATCAATTTGATACATTGTACACTATACTGAGGGTGGGGTGGTGTCTGCTTCTGATTTGAGATTTGAGAATTAATTTCCCTAAAACATCCTAACATGCTGCATTTAACCCTTTCACTGCTGAGGCTTTTCACACCTCTGTGCTGAGGTCATTTTTACCGCTTTCGCTCATCATGTTTAACCGCGTTTTGTAGCCATATTTTGATATATGACCCAGACATATTATATATCGTTCTTTCCAGCAGACTTGGCAGATTCATAATATGTCATTATTATATGTATACGTTATGTCATGTCTGTATATTATAACAAAAAATGCAATACAATTAGAATTTTCAATAATTTATTATGTGTAAAGTGTTTTTTTTTCACATTTTAACATGCGATCGTTTGCGGTTATATTTTGTATGGGGTGCGCTTGTCAAAAAAAATTAGAAATGGGGTCTCGTTACATTTTTTTTTGGGGAAAATGTTGCTTTTTTTAACAAACGCACCGCATACAAAAATCGTTAGTGCAGCATTATTGTTCACATTATAATTGAAATGGGAACAATATTGCTGCATTAACAAAACAAAAAAAAAAACTTGTTTATTTTTTTTTTTTTAGAATTTTTTTTTTTAAAATATTTTTGTTATATTTATTTTTTTAAAAAAAATTCATGCTCATGTTTGGTATCCTTTGCCATGCTCTGGCCAATCCAACGATATCAAACATTAACCCCTAGCTGTCACGGATCAGGAGATAGGGGGTTCATCGGAACCCCCTATCTCCACCATTGGTGGCAGCTAGGGGTTAACTCCAGGACTGGCGTCATCGTGCTATGCACGATGATGCCAGTCCTCAGGGGGAGTTCCTGGAGGCTTGGCCGACATCCAAGATGTCGGCCAGCTCTAGGAGAGGATCACGATCCGGCGCTTTTCGGCGCCGATTCGTGATCCGGCTCCCAAGGGGTTAATCACAGCCACTGTTTGGAAGGGCAGGCTGTGCCCTTCCAAACGGTGCCTGGATTAACCCTCTGCCCCCCCGGCGATCGGGAGGGAGAGAGGTCCAAAGGACCTCCCCCCTCCCTTTCAGGCGCTTCCTCCGCACATGCGTGGGGGCGCCTGAATTAGATGTCATCGCGCTGCCGCGATGACATCTAATTGCTCCGCCAGGGTCCCGGAGTGCTGGGCTGACATCCAAGATGTCAGTCCGCACCGGGGGGTGCAGCAATCCGCCGGAGTCCGGCAGATTGCTGCCTCCTGTGCATGGACGCGCTCAGCGCGTCCATAGCACAGGAGAACCACTTGGCTGGACGCGCTGAGCATCCAGCACCAGTCCATAGCAGCCAAGTGGTTAACTGGTGTTTGAAAAAAATTCAAAATAACATCTAAGGCTAGGGTCAGATGAGCGCATTTTGTACGGACTGTGCGTCCGTGCAGTACGGACGTACTTACTGACTGACAACAAGGTAGTGGCCAAACAGTCCGTTTTTTTCACTGACGTATTTTTTGACTGATGTAGCAGGGAAAATAAATTAAAATGAAAAAACAAAGTCCATCTGACCTCATTTCATCACTCACATACAAAGCTACACGGACGTTGCACATTCCGCACGTCCGTTCTAGCAGTATTACGTTCTTGCCTAACCTGCGTCCGTTTGCTGCGTCCGCCATGCATCCGCACTTCCGTGCGGACGTACTTCGTGTGTGGGGCTCCATTGGTCAGAATGCTATGCTGCCACGGACGTACAAATGTGCGGCAACACGGTCGTGATAACTGCGCTCGTCTGACCCCAGCCTTAAGCAATGTTATTTTTCACCTCGGGATAAAACATTCACAGGGTTATTCAGAGAGCGGTGAAAAGCAGGAGAATAACTAGAGAAGTGAAAATTCTAGGTCAAAATTCTACTGCCAGTTCTCCTGGCTTTCACCTCTCTCTCAGGGTTGTTCAGAGAAAGGTGAAAACCAGGAGAATGGCAGGAAAAGAGAACAATCGGGACCAAATAGCCGATTTGGAAAGTGAGATAAGGCTAGGGTCAGACTAACGCGTTTTTCACAGCGACCGTCAAAACGTGCGTCCCAACGCATTGCCGTATTTTTTCACGGAATGCGCGAAAACGGTCATACGATGCGCATTTTTGTGCGTGATTTTTTACGGATCCAAACCAGGAAACTTTGGGTGTCTGGACGTTATGTTGGCCGGACATGAGCAGGGTCTGACGTCTCCAAATCACGCACACACGCCGCTAGTGGACGCAGCACACTCTCTACGTCCGTACTAGCGGTTCTGCGTTCTCGAAAAAATGCGTTCATTTTCCACTTGCGTTGCGCAGCCGGACTTTCGTGCGACCATACTTCGTATATTGGCTGTCATTGCCCGTCATTTGCTGCTAGTGCGGCCGTGATTAAGTGCGCCTAAACGCATGTTAAAAATTCGCTAGTCTGACCCTAGCCTAAATGGGAGAATTTTTCTGGTTTGCCTATTTTGACCTAGAATTTTCCATTCTCCAGTCATTCTCCTGCTCTTCACGGCTCTCTGAATAACCCTGACAGGGTTATTTAGAGAAAGGTGAAACTCAGGAGAATGACTGAAGAGAAAATTCTAGGTCAAAATAGCCAAACCAGAAAAATTCTCCCATTTATCTCACTTTCCAAATCGGCTATTTGGTCTAGAATTTTCCATTTTCCAGTCATTCTCCTGCTTTTGCCAAATAATCAGTAAACTTTTTCTGCGTGTCCGAAAATGTCTCCTCTTTTCATACAGACTGCTGCCCCAAGCAGTTGTTTATGGATAGATTAAAGGAAAAGCGTTTACCGTCATTTGAAATGTCATTTCTTGGTTTTTACATATTTCTATACATCCTAGAAATCCGCCACTTCACGGGCAGGTTATGGGGACCTCCTAGGCACGATATTTGAAGGAATTTTTCGTTTTTATTTTTAACCCTTATTTCATGGAAAACTCACTGTCCCTTTAAAAAATTTTTTTTTTTTACTTTTTGTCCTTGTTTCCTGTCCCCCAGGGCACTACCCAGACCCCCATACACTTTTTATGGCAAATATCTAGCATATATGCCCTCTTGGAGGGCACTCCAAAAACTGAATTTTCAGCCCCATTGACTTGTATTGTGTTCGAGTTCGGGTTCTGGTTCGGATCCGAACATTTGGAAAGTTCGGGTTCGGCTTTGAACCGAACTCGGGGAGTGTTCGGCTCATCCCTAACGCCACCAAGCAACTCATCCACTCTCTTGTAATTTCCCAATTTGACTTCTGCAATAACCTTCTAGCTGGTCTCCCTCTCTCGAGCTTCTCGCACTAGTGGTCCATCCTAAATGCTTCTGCCTGGTTTATTCACTTCACCTGCAACACTTTCTCTGCCTGTCATAATCCAAAAGGACTAATCCCCTTCACTATCCAGACTTCCCTGGGGGCATCCCCCACTGCTCCTCTACTGACCAGTCCTGTCCTCCATTGAGGCAATGGCGAAGATGACCATGTTCGCAGGTGACCACCATCCTGATGCCACAACACCCACAACGTGAAGCATGTGCACCATCCTCCCAAACAGCCCTTGCTCGTAGGACGAGCAGAGATAATGCAATTCCAATAGGTCCTGTCAGAATTATGCAGTGTAGGTTGATGACATTATCATTGCAAGCCAGTTCCCAGGTTCTGAAGAGACTATGCCTGCACCTGTGATCCATGTCTCCCAATTGGACACGGAGGAGGACCATCCCACATCTAAAGCTTCTTCCCTATCACCACTCCCTATAAATACGAAGCACTCACTCCTCCTCAGTTCTTGGTTATTCAGATACTCTGGTACCTGTGACCTGGCGTTCCTGGGTCCTGTTTTTCCTCCGTTTCTGGCCTGCCCACTCATCCATGGGATTCCTTGGCTTACTGACGCCTGTTCTGCTCCTAATCCCGTTGTCCGTGTTCTGCACCTGATTGTCCTAGTTTCTAGACTGACCATCTGGCTACAAACTCCAGCTTTGCCTCTGAATTTGCTTCCTGCCTGCTCTCTTGTCCTAGACTGACCATCTGCCTACCAATTCCGGCTCTGTCTTCAACTATGTATCTGATCAAGAATTGCAAGAGGTCTTCTAGTATCCTGCTAATGGGTTCCTTTTCCCAAAATACCACTAATCCCCTAACTGGCCGATACACTGCTGCTCAGCTCTGCAAGTCCCTTCACTGGCTCATCATGCACAGCAGAAATCAACATTCCCTCCCTGACCTACGAAGTCCTTACTAAGTCTGCTCCCAATTACCTGTCCTCACTAATCACAAAATACACCCCAGCCTGCTCCATAAGGTCAAACCGTGAACTGCGCCTTGTATCAACTTTTGACACTTGATAGCGTCTCATGGGCTCTACTCAACTCTGGTAGGAACTCCCTTGTGCTTTCAGACATTTCCTCAATCTGCCTTCCTTCAAAACCATCCTAAAACAATTCCTATTCAGGGAAGCCTACCACCTGACTCAGTAATACACTTCACTTCCCCAACTAATACTTCACTCTCACTTTACAGTCTTCTCCTCCTGTTTCTCAGCCCTCCATCCCTTCTAGATAGTAAATTCCCACAGGAGTAGGGCCCTCATTTCCTCCTGTGTTTGTCTAGTGTTGCTCAGTCTCCATGTATTATAACACTGTCTATATTGCACCCTTTGTTCAGAGCTGCAGAATATGTTGACACTATATAAATAAATTACTATAATAATAATTGGTTTTGGAGTGAGTTGTAAGAAATCAGACCTTCCAGGGCCTGAGGAATAGGAAAGTAGGAAAGCACCCAATACTAGCCCTCAGCACACACTCCCCCCACCTTTCCACCCACACGGAACATTGTACATATAGCCTCCTGTATCTCCAGACATTACTCATTAGCTCCAGACTCTTAGATGAACACCTTCCTTTCATTTATGATCTATAAGGATTATAATGGGCAAAAAAAGCTCATTGTCACGTTTTCCCTGGTTTTGGCTGCGCCCCTGGTGGTGAGAGGCATTCATGTCTATTTTCCCCTGTATTGTGGTTGGCTTTGCTGTCTGGGGCTGCTCTGCGGTTCTACTGTGATCTTCTGGTCTGAGGTCACATGGCCCAATCACACAGACCCACAGCCTATATAACTCCCAGCAGCACAGTGCTTCTTTGACCGGTTGTGAGTAGGGATGAGCCGTACACCCCCGAGTTCGGTTCGTATTCGAACCCGAACTTTCCAAATGTTCGAATCCGAACTCGAACTCAATACAAGTCAATGGGGCTGAAAATTCGATTTTTAGAGTGCCCTCCAAGAGGGCATATATGCTAGATATTTGCCATAAAAGGTGTATGGGGGTTCGCGTAGTGCCCTGGGGGACAGGAAACAAGGACAAAAAGTGTAAAAAAAAACTTTTTAAAGGGACAGTGAGTTTTCCATGAAATAAGGGTTAAAAATAAAAACAAAAAATTACTTCAAATATCGTGCCTAGGAGGTCCCCATAACCTGACCGTGAACTGGCGGATTTCTAGGATGTATAGAAACACTTGAAAACAAAAAAATTACATTTCAAAAGACGGTAAATGCTTTTCCTTTAATCTATCCATAAACAACTGCTTGGAGCGGCAGTCTGTATGAAAAGAGAAGACATTTTCAGATACGTAGAAAAAGTTTAGTGATTTTTTTTTGGCTAAATTATTGTGAAACTTATGCAGGCTTTGGATGAAAGTAACAGTAGGTGCTTTAAAATTGGGCCTTTAGCGTCGGCAACAGTGCCGTCACACCATAACCCCTCTGAGGATATGAATCTGATACAGGCGTCAGGGGCAGTGCATCCAAATATTGTGCTTTTGGTGCCAAGCCTGCAAGTACTATCATACAGTAACCCCTCTGTAGTATCGTGGAAGAATGCAGGGGTGGACCTTGCGGTCCTATATTAAAAATATATGAATCTGGTAATGGGCGTCAGTGCACCCAGATATTGTGCTTTTGGTGCCAGACTGCCAGGCCAGCAAGTACTATCAAACAGTAACCCCTCTGTAGTATTGTGGAAGAGTACAGGGTTGGACCCTGCGGTTCAAAAAATTTAAATTATATAAATGTGGCACAGGCGTCAGTGCAGACAAATATTGTGCCTTTCATGGCAGCAAGTGCCTTCACACCGTAACCCTTTTGTGGTATTGTGGAAGAGTTCAGTGCTGGAGGTTTTGTGAATGCAGAAGACATCCCCGATCTATTCCGTTACTTCACTTCAGGGGATTGATAGCTGCTGATCCAGGACTGAATCATTTTTATAAATGTCAGCCTGTCTACAGAGTCGGACAGACGCACTCTTTTGTCTGTGACAAAACCTCCAGTGGCACTGAACGTCCTTTCAGAAAGCACGCTGGATGAAGGGCAACCTAGTAGCTGCTTAGCATATTGGCTAAGTTCTGGCCAGTGATCCAATCTCAACACCCAGTACACCAGTGGATCATCTGCTGGAAACATATCCAGGTCTGCCCTTGCCCCTAGGTAGTCCTGCACCATATGGTGAAGACGCTGGCAATGGGTTCCTACATTTGACGTCCATGGGCGTCGTGGACTAAAAAAATAAAAAAATGCATCAGTCAAGCGGCCCCGGCCTTCACCACTATTCCTCTGATCATCCGCAGCCTCAGAAGCACGTGTGTCATCACTTGGTAACCTACCAGTGCCTGGAAAGGTGTTACACAAGTGTCGCTTTAGAGCATCCTCAAGTTTTTTCATCCTGTGCTCCCTCTGTGCAGGCAGGATGAGCTCTGCAACTTTACCCTTGTATCGTGGATCAAGAAGGGTTGCCAACCAGTAATGATCCCTCTCCTTGATACCACGAATCCTGGGGACCTTTAGCAGGCTTTGCATTATAAGGGAGCCCATGCAGCGTAGGTTGGAGGTGGCATTAGCTTCCGAGTCTTCCTGGTCAATGAGGATGACCCCATCGTGCACTTCCTCCTCCCAGCCATGCACTAGCCCTTGTGTTTCTGGGCACACAATACCCTCCCTTGAGGAATCCCCACCTTCAATTCCCCCACTACTTAAATATTCCTCCTCCTCCTCCTGTCTGATCTGAGTAGGACCCGCTGGAATGCTGTCTGTGGAAAGACTGGGGCCTTCAGAGCTAGGGAAGGCCTCCTCTTCCTCCCGCTGCTCTGCCTCTAGAGCCACATCTATAATTCCCCACAGAGTGTGCTCCAGCAGGAACACTAAAGGAATTGTGTCACTAATGCATGCACTGTCCCTGCTCACCATCCTCGTTGCCTCCTCAAATGGTGACAGTACAGTGCATGCATCCTTAATCATCAGCCACTGCGGGGGGGAAAAAACAAGTTGACCTGAACCTGTTCTTGTGCCATACTCACACAGGTACTCGTTGATGGCCCTCTGCTGCTTGTGCAGACGCTTGCAGCATTGCTAATGTCAAGTTCCACCTGGTGGGCATGTCACAGATCAGACAGTTTGTGGGAAGGTGGAATTCTCTTTGAATTTCTGCCAGGCGAATGCTTGCTGGGAATGACAGTCTGAAGTGGCTGCAGACTTTTCTGGCCTGGCTGAGAAGCTCTGCCAGCCCTGGGTACTTGGTTAGGAAACGCTGTACCACTAGATTTAGGACGTGTGCTAGGCATGGTACATGCATCAATTTACCCTTGCGTAGGGCGGAGAGAAGGTTGTTGCCATTATCACAGACGATCATTCCCAGCTTAAGCTGACATGGTGTTAACCATCTCTGCACCTGGCCCTGCAGAGTTGACAGAATTTCTGGCTCGATGTGGCTCCTGTCCCCTAAACAAACCAGCTCAAGCACAGTATGGCTTCTTTTTGCTTGAGCCATTGCATAGACCCTGTCAGGCATCTGTTTAACTGCCACTTTGCCAGAGACAGAATGAGGAGGAGGAGGAAGAGGGAGAGTTGGTGGTGGTGGAGCAGACAGACCTCATACAAGCAGCTTTCTGGAGGCGTGGTGGATGAACAAGCTCCAGCACAGAGCCCCGTCTTGGATCCCTCCCAGCTGCAATCAGAGTTACCCAGTGTGCCATGAAGGAAATGTAACGACCCTGTCCATGCTTACTGGACCACGTATCTAAAGTCACATGCACCTTGCTGCTGACTGCCTTTCCCAATGACTCGATAACATTGTCTTCCACGTGCTGGTATAGTGCTGGAATGGCCTTGCGTGAAAAGTAATGGCGTTTTGGAACCTGCCACTGTGGTACAGCACATTCAGCAAATTCACGGAAGGGAACAGAGTCCACCAGCTGGAAAGGCAGCAGCTGCAATGTGAGTAATTTTGCTAAGCTGGTATTTAGACGCTGTGCTTGGGGATGGTTGGGACTATATTTTTTATTGCGCTGCAGCAGCTGCGGCAAAGTAATCTGACTGCGTAAATCTTCAGCTGATGGGATGCTGTCACATTGTGAGGAAGGACCTGGTACATCCATTACTGTAGCATCATCCCTGTCAGTGGAGGTTGTAGGCAATGACATGGCAGGACATACAGTGGGGGTAGAGACAGATGAGGAGGAGGAGGACCTACGCAAAGTTTTGCACCAACTGGATGTGTGGCAGGAGGTCTTATGTTGCCTCAAGCACGTGGTACCCAAGTGTCCAGTGACTTTCCCCCGCTTAAGCCTCAACTGACATAGATTACAAATAGCAATGGTGGGGTCTGCTGCACATTTCTTAAAGAACTCCCAGCAGACAGCAGAGTTCCTGCATCTGTGCTTTGAGACAACAGCGCTCTGCACCGGAGCAGCTCTGATATCTGATGCCTTGGACTGGCTAGTGCTACGGTTAGTCATAGAGGATGTTGTGCCTCGTGTTTGCTGTGCCTCCTCCTCCCCCTCCTCCTCCCCCTCCTCCTCACTTGATTCCTCTGTTCGATCTGGCACCCAGGTGGAGTCAGTGACCTCATCATCAATGTCATCTTCACCCCCTATCTCCTCGTCACTGAAGCCAACTTGGCAGTATGCTGCAGCTGCTGGGGCAACATGAGTGCCAGTTATTTGTGTGTCATCACTGGCACCCCCTTCCTCTAGGTTGATTATACTCCCTTGCTCAACCTCAGAGATTGAATCAGAGCACTGTACTTGCTGCGCATCCTCAAGCAGCATGTCACTGTCATTGTAATCAAACAATTCAGCTGACTCCTCCGTGTGTGATAGCAAGGCTATGGCAGGAGTAGCTGTGGACATGGAGGCCGCATTAGATGCTTTGGCAGCTGAGGTGGACTGTAAAGCACTACAAGCCTGGCTGGCAGAGGACTCGGAGGATGAGGATGGCCTGGTTAGCATTCCACCAAATCCTCTGTATGTTGCTGCTGCTTAAGAAGACGGCCAGCACCCGTTAGAAAGGACAAGTGTGCCCTTGCAGAGGATGCACCACGTCCACCATGACCAGAGGCACAGCCTCCCGACACAGAGGCTGCTTGCCCTCTTATCTGTGTCTGGGAGCGTCTGCCTGTCCTTTTTGTTTTTCCAGACATGGTGAGTGATATATAGATTAAATATATACAGAACTCTGATTCAACTCTGGTATAAAGATTTAAGATTTACAGAACTCTGGTATAACTCAGCGAGACACCCTGATAGCTGGCAGCCAGTGACAAGACACAGATTACAATTCCCTCCTATAAATCAGTGTGACCCAGTGATAGCTGGCAGTGTGGAGACACAAATTACATTTCGCATAAATCTGCTAGAAGTATGTGGGACCCCCTGATGGGTGGCAGTGAGAAGCCACAGGTTACAAGTCTCAGAAACCTCCTATAAATCAGTGAGACCCCCTGATGGGTGGCAGCCAGTGAGAACACACGGATTATAACAATTCCCAAATATTTTGTAGAAATTTGTGACCCCCAAAATACTGCGTGGTACTGGCTGTGTGACAAGACACCGATCACCTCAATTCACAAATGTTTTGTAGAAATTTGTGACCCCCAAAATACTTGCTGGCAGTGACAAGAAACAGATCACCTCAATTCCAAAATGTTTTGTAGAAATTTGTGACCCCCAAAATACTTGCTGGCAGTGACAAGACACACATCACCTCAATTCCCAGATATTTGGTAGAAATGAGACCCCCCCAGACCCCCCAGTAGCGTGGCAGACCGGCAGTAAGAACACACAACAACTATCTCCTATGAAATCTCCTCTCAAATGCATACAGAAGCGCTGCGTGGAAACCTTATATAGTGTGCTGCGTGACTTAGCTCTGTGAGCCTATGATTGGGCAAAATTTGCCCAATCAGGACTCTGAGCCGTGATTGGCATAGTGTTTAACCTGTCTTGCACCAGACCTGTGGTCAGGTGCAAGGCTGTAGCCAATTACGAGCTTCAGGCCAGTGGGAAAGTGCATTGTGGTGCATTGTGGTCGAACATGCGGCGAACACCCGGAAATGTTCGGAGTTCACGAACAGAACGAACAGGCTAAGTTCGGTCCAAACTCCGAACCGTCCGAACTGAACAGCTCATCCCTAGTTGTGAGTTTACATGGTGGTTGTGTTTCCTGTGTACTGTTCCTGGTTCCCAATTCCCACGTTGCTGCTTAGCTTCATGTCTAGTATTTCCGGTTTTGACTTTTGGCTTATGTTCCTGGATATTCTCTTGCTTGCTCCCTGCACTCTGTATTCTGCATATCCCGTTGCTGACCTGGCCTGACTGAGAACCGCTCCTTTGTATGACTATTGGCTATTGTTCCGGTTTATTCTCTGGTCTGCTCCTTGTACCCTGTATTTTGGTTTCTGTGTATGACCTTAAGCATTTTCTCTGGATCTCTCTCTGGTCTGCTCCCTGCAACCTGTAAGCCTGTTTGGTTGCCAAGTTCTGCTAGTCCTGACCACTCTTATGTTTCCTGTTTCTTGTTTTATGTTTTATGTGTCTTGTTTGTCTGAGTTTAGTTTACTCAGAGGCCAACATTCAAGGACCTCTCCAGTCTAGGATTCTGTGTGTCTTGTTAACCCTCGCTCTTCCTGTTCCCCCTGGCTCTGTCATCCTTTGTGAGGTATCTTCTCTAGTTAGAGGCCACACAAGGACCTACCCCAGCATAGGGATCCCTTTAGCTTTCTTCTATGCCCCCCCTCTCTTGTGTTTTCAGTCTGGTTTACCTCTTGTCTGGAATCTGTATTTTGTATGTCTTGTATCAAGCCAGCAGCTCACCTGCTTAAAGGGCTTCACTCCTTGTTCCAAGCCACCACGATGGCTCAAGTGGGCGCCCAGCATGACACTCATAAACAGTAAAAGCTGGTGATCTCCTCTGATTTCATAATGTCAAAATTGAGCAGAAACGTATATCTATTATAAAACACTAAAATCACAGCTTTTTTTATATAGCCATCACTACACTTCCCAGACAAAGTTTAAACATGCAACGGAGATTCGCAATCTCATATTTTTTTGCATCTAAAGATATTCTGCAGACTGCACGCTACAAGCCAAGGCGAAGATTCATTCTACTGCCCATCCACCACCTTGTAAACTGCTGATGCATGACAAGATACACTATATTGCCAAAAGTATTCACTCACCCATCCAAATAATCAGAATCAGGTGTTCCAATCACTTCCATGCCACAGGTGTATAAAATCAAGCACCTAGGCATACAGACTGTTTCTACAAACATTTGTGAAAGAATGGGTCGCTCTTAGGAGCTCAAGTTAATTCCAGCGTGGAACTGTGATAGGATGCCACCTGTGCAACAAATCCAGTCGTGAAATCTCCTTGCTCCTAAATATTCCAGTCAACTGTCAGCTGTATTATAAGAACGTGGAAGTGTTTGGGAATGACAGCAACTCGGCCACGAAGTGGTAGGCCACGTAAACTGATGTAGCGGGGTCAACTTTCTGCAGTCAATTGCTACAGACCTCCAAACTTCATGTGGCCTTCAGTTTAGCTCAAGAACAGTGCGCAGAGAGCTTCATGGAATGGGTTTCCATGGCCGAGCAGCTTCATCCAAGCCATACATCACCAAGTGCAATGCAAAGCTTTGGCTGCAGTGGTGTAAAGCACGCCGCCACTGGACTCTAGAGCAGTGGAGACGCGTTCTCTGGAGTGACGAATCGTGCTTCTCCATCTGGCAATCTGATGGATGAGTCTTCTGGGTTTGCCGGTTGCCAGGAGAACGGTACTTGTCTGACTGCATTGTGCCAAGTGTAAAGTTTGGTGGAGGGGGATTATGGTGTGGGGTTGTTTTTCAGGAGCTGGGCTTGGCCCCTTAGTTCCAGTGAAAGGAACTCTGAATGCTTCAGCATACCAGGACATTTTGGACAATTCCATGCTCCCAACTTTGTGGGAACAGTTTGGAGCTGGCCCATTCCTCTTCCAACATGACTGGGCACCAGTGCACAAAGAAAGGTCCATAAAGACATGGATGACAGAGTCTGGTGTGGATGAACTTGACTGTCCTGCACAGAGTCCTGACCTCAACCCAATAGAACACCTTTGGGATGAATTAGAGCGGAGACTGAGAGCCAGGCCTTCTCGTCCAACATCAGTGTGTGACCTCACAAATGCGCTTCTGGAAGAATGTTCAAAAATTCCCATAAAAACACTGCTAAACCTTGTGGACAGCCTTCCCAGAAGAGTTAAAGCTATTACAGCTGCAAAGGGTGGAGACCGACATCATATTGAACCCTATGGATTAGGAATGGGATGTTGCTTAAGTTCATATGCGAGTCAAGGCAGGTGAGCGACTACTTTTGGCAATATAGTGTATATGTTGTTTGCAAGGACTGTATGTGTGTGTATATGATGAGTTATGTGTGTGCGATGTGTATGTGAAGATACTTATACAGAAGTGCGTACACCTCTCACATTTTTGTAAATATTTTAACTTTCTATGTAACAACACTGAAGAAATGACTTTGTTACAATGTAAAGTAGTGAGTGTACAGCTTGTGTAAGAGCGTAATTTGTTGCCCCCTCAAAATAACTCCACACACAGCCATTAATGTCTAAACCACTGGCAACAAAAGTGAAAATGTCCAAATTGGGCCAAAAGTGTCAATATTTTGTGTGGCCACCATTATTTTCCAACACTGCTTTAACCCTTTTGGGCATGGTGTTCACCAGAGCTTCACAAGTTGCGTAGGTTCACAGTAATTGTGGTTGACTGTTTTATACACACTGCCTGGCCAAAAAAAGTCTCACATTCTAATATTTGGTTGGACTGCCTTTTACATTGATTACGACACACATTTGCAATGGTATTGCATAACGAGCTTAATCAATTTCTGCCCATATTATGGTAGGACTAGAACATCTGTTAGATTGTGATCTTGTAAGCAAGCTATTCAGATCAATTGTGTTGGAATGTTTGTGTCTGTCAAGCCAAGTGTTGTTAGTATAGCCTTAAGCCTTGGAATTTGATGGCGTTGTAGTAAGAAACAACTGTCCTTTTTCTGAGACTCCAAGAGGGAGTGAAAGGAGGAAAGCCAATAGAAAGTATCAAGTTGCTGGGATGATTTTTAGCCGAATAAAACAAACACTTTCGGATTTCTTGCTGTGCCTGTGACCAGGCACACTGATAATACCATTGTTTCTATGGCTTAAAATGTTGGGGGCACTTCTCAATATATTTAGTTCCCTGCGAGAAATATCAGTGATTTTTAACAAAATTAATTGAAAGAAATTATAGCGAAAAACCATGACATCTAGGGCACCATATGAGTTTCCCTTTTTATCTATGTAAGAAGGGAAAATCTTATCGTGCCCACTATGAATATAAATCCTATACTAATACATATGGGACACTGCTAATTGCCCTGCTTGTAATAATGTGATATTGTGCTAATTGTGCCCCTATGGTTAACACGATCAATCCCACCGGCCATGGAAGTGTAGTGTTAATAGGTGTCATATTAAAATGCTTAACTTTCCATGATACTGTTACCATTATAAATGTTTTTTTTTTATTTGAAGCACTTACAAGGAAAATCACAGCAATAGTTAATGTATCGTCAATGTATTGAATGCAATTTTTATATCTTTATTGATATTTGTTTGCATGATCTCTTAATATTCTAATTTTTATATCGTTTGACAAATATGTTGAATTTCTCAAATTCTGCTACAGTAATAAAATAATCACTCCAAACACAGTAAATAATCAATATGTTTATTTACTGTATTCTTTTACTTCTACTGAATCTGTTTACTCCGCTGTCAGCTAAACATAATATGCATCCAAAAAATAACAATAGGTTCTGTTACAAACGAGAAGTTGTTGGTAAGAAATAGCAAGGCAATTTTGTGGTTGGCTGATACTCCTTACAAATACAGGTTTTTGTCAGGGGTCAAGTCAAGCAGGAACACATGGGAAGGCAGTTCTTCAACTAGTTTTGCAGGGGGAACAAAGTTCCCTTTCTGCCACACAGTTCTTTGATTTTATTATTTATTTATTATGTTTTTTTAAGTAAATTTTTTTTATTTCTTATCAGAAGTTCCTCATTTCCAATACATGTATATCAATAATTCAATAATTGCAAATTTGAGTGTTGGGTAAAATGCAAATTGACAACTGTGACCGTGTGATTAGGTGCAGTGTGGTAGACCACAGGTTCATCAGCAGGTGGATGGAGGTCTCCCTTTTCCCCTTTAACCAACAGCCAATGCCTAATTAGGAGGACTGCCCTTCCCTATATAGGAGATGTGGTTCCCTCTGAGAGGGCAGTCTTGGTGCAGAAGGAAAGGAAGCATAATCCTGACCCCAGAAGGAAGGATTTTGTTTTTACAGGTTGGTAAGCTGTTTAGCAGTCCAGCATGTCAGATAGGTATGCCGAAATATGTAGTTAGACTCCGCATCAGGGAGTAGGCGGTTGTTTTGTTTATTTTTAAGGAGTGCATGATCAGTTTTTTGTGCCTCAGCCAGGGCTTCCATTTGTGCACCCAGAAAGTGATTGCTTTCCTTCTGAATTTGATTGGTCTCTTGTTGCACTGCAGTGGCTTGCAATAATGCTTTTAAAACCTCTTCCATTTTCAATGGGTTCTGTACCTTTTAATGCATGCACAGCCTGCAGGTATGCAATATCCGACTGCTGCTACCACTTGTGATATAGTCAATGGCCGCAGGAATCAGTGCTTCCACTTATCTTTATTCTGCAGGCAAGACCTTTACAGGGTACAGCATGAATAGAAAAAATAAACCGAAAACAAATGCCTACTCCTTGATGCAGAGGCTAGCTAGACTTTTCAGCATAGATATCATAGATGGTGGACGGCTAAGCCGATCACCAACCTGTAAAAACAAAATATTGTGTACCTTCCTTCTGGGCTCAGGATTATGCTTTTTTTCCTGATTCACCCAGCACCAAGACTGCCCTCTCAGAGGTCACCACATCTCCTATAAAGGGCAGGACAGTTCTAATAAGGCATTGGCTGTCGGTTAACCCTATAGGGGAAAAAGAGCCCTCCATTCGCTTGCTGATGGTCTCCCACACTGCCCTCAATCACAATGTCACATATCGCTTACTTGGGTCACAAATTTTGGGGAGTTCCCACACTTTTTAAAGGAACCCTATACTCCTCCTGACCACTTTATATTTTTATAGAATAAAAGACTCCCCCGAGCTGGCTATAAACCTAGTTGAAGTGGCAGTTTTCTCTTTCCCACCTAGCGTCACCTGTGTCCTGGGAATTTGAATTGACTAGAAATTACTAGCTTGGTTACTACAGACATCAGAACGCAGAGCGTATGCGGTCATCACTTGCTCTGAGACCAATCATACATGCGCGCAGCCCCGATCAATCATTCTGGTGCTATAGAACTTGTATACGTAACGTTTGCAAGTCCCATTTTGGTGCGCAGTTTGTGGTTCCTACACTATTAAAGTAGTGTAGGAGCGCAGAAAAGCCTCAGCGACTTCTGGGTTCAGGAGTTCCTGAGTTGAAGAGAAGGAGCTGTGCATGGCAAGGGACAAAAGATGACTAAAATTGGTCACTTTTCTCCATCTCTTCGGCAACACAAAGCAGCCCTACAAGCTCTATACAAAGTGTTGGTTATGTTTTGGGGGAAACGATTGCATCCTGTCATATGACAAGGTCACTTTGGCTTTGGATCTGCAGTTACATTGTATGCCTTTCTTATAAACCCAATTGTTTATTACACCTGTGCAGCTACTTGCCAAATGGGCATCAATTGTGGGCAACAGCACCAGTTTAGCCCACTTTTAATGAAACTAGTCTGTCCAATACTAATGAATCTTACTATAGATAATTCTGTCAGAATTTCTGGACGATCTAAATTTTCTTGGGGGAAATGATTGCCAGTTGTAAGGATTATGTCCTGCCTATAAAGTCGTTGCTTGGCTCCTGCCATCTCCGGTTTTTTTTATGATCATCACTCAATGAGAAATTTAAAACGGCAATGAAAATCCAGGATTACCATTTCCACCCTCATAAAGCCGTCAGATCCTCATATGGCAATTACAGCTCACTTTACTATAGCGTTGTTAGGGGAAAGTGGGATGTCTCTCTTGGGGTTAAGAGTTGTAAACCAATCTATATAATGAAAATGTAAGGTGACAAGCGTCCCTTAAATCGTAATTTACATTAATGTCACCCAACCGCAGGCATACTAATGCCAAACATTGTTATTTAGTAAGTGCAGTGCTGTAGCTGGCAGTTCATTTATTTAAGTGTTAGGTATGCAGATCAGGTCTGACTACTTACTTACACAACTCTTTAGGCCGGATTGTTAGCACTTCTGCCCAAAACTGCCGATAGCTGTCTCCGGCTGGAAGTGATAAAAAAAGACAACCAGGTGAGGATTACCATCTAACAAGGCAATTACTATAGAATTACTAAGATTGCTCACGCTGCCTTTTTATCTCTGTAGACCTTTGAGATGACAAAGAATTCTTTAAAGGGACATGCATGATTTGCTAGTGTGCTTTTAAAAACATGCTAGGCCTTTTGAAGGAGCCTGTAGTCTCATTTAGCAGACATAAAAAGCAAGTATATTTATCTGTTTATATTTGTTTTTCTTTCTTGGAGTTTTCCATGCCCACCTCAGGAGGCACTTTAAGCTAACAAATCAGCGTGCATACTTTGGTACACGTATATATTTGGTAAAACGCACTGAGCATGTGCAATTGAGTTGCTCCTCCTGCACTGTGAGCTGAGGGGTGGGCGTGGCTAAACTCACCCCCCCAACTACTGCAGAGACAGAGAAGTAAAGAAATCCATACACACAGGGAGAAAAAGAGACAGAGAGAGGAACAGCAAAGTAAAGCACAGAGATACAGCAGGAAATGGTGAAAAGAGACACGGCAAGGTAAAGCAGAAAAAGCACAAGAAAAGGTACAGTGAGAGAGCACACACAAGAGACAGACCGCACAAGAAAGCGTGTGAGAGGGAGTGACTGTGTGAGGGAGTTTGAGTGAGACTGTATGTAAACCATGAAAGAGCGTAAGTGAGCGAGTCAGCGGGTGAGTGTTTCGCTTTCACAGTTGCAGAGATGCTAATATTCAGTTCCTCAGTCTCCCCAGTCTGAGGTCCTGAGCTGCGCCGGGTATCACGTGCACAGCTTGTGATAGTTTGTACAATCACAGGTATTTATAAAGCGCTAGCAAGTTCCGTAGTGCTGTACAATGGGAGGCAGAACAACAAATATGCATACAGGTTCAACACACAGTACAGTAGGCAAGAGGACCCTGCTCAAGAGTTTACAATCTAAAAGGATAGGGGTGACACAGTAGGTGAGGGTTAATAGAGAATGTGAAATAATGGAGTGTTTGTGGGCTGTGTGGGAAGATGTTGTGGGAAATGAACAGAGGGGGATTAGGGCGTGAGATGATAGGCTTCTCTGAAGTAATGTGTTTCAGAGACTAATTGAAGGACTGGAGAGAGAAGGGGAGAATCTGATGTTGCGGGGTAGGGAATTCCAAAGAGAGGGGGCAGCTCCAGAGAAGTCTTGAAGGTGGGAGTTGAGGTTGTGTGTACGTGAAGCTGATAGCATCAGAGTTAAACACACAGAACAGTAGGGAAGAGGACCCTGCTCAAGAGCTTACAATCTAAGAGGAAGTGGGGTGACACACTAGGTGGAGGGTAATAGCTGAATATGTAAAGTAGTTGGGTGCATGGGGGGGCTGTGGGCAAGATGGAGCAAGAAATGTAGTTCATGTGAAGCTTTGATGGGTGGAGTAGTGGGCAGGGAGGAGGCCGGGGAATATTCAGGAAGTAGGGGCATCACCGGAGAAGATGAAATGATAGTTTAAAGAAAGAAAATATTTTTTTACACAGTTTTAAAACTTTTATTTATTTATTCTTGTTTGTCTATAGGTATAAAAGTGTTTAAATGTCAATTAAAAAAAATATATTTCTAGACATGTGTAGCGCTCACTCCCGTAGGAGACGCTGAATAAACCTCGGGTTAGTCTCACCGCGCTAGGAAATAACTATACACCAGCACTGTTGTGGATTTTTATATATTATATACTTTACTGATCCCAATAAAGCAGCATATTACGTATATACGGTATTTAAATGACAAGGATTCGTAACGCGGGAAAAAACACGCGGCGGCAAAAGTAACGGTTAACCCCCTCAGTTCTGTAGAGTAAGTCCTGTGAATAATAGCTCAAAAATGTGTATGTGTATTGTCTCGGGTACCCGGGTACTGTATTCAACTGGCCAGTGAATGATAAAAAACAATCTTCGACTAGTCACGTTGGGGCCCTGTGGATTTAAACAATACTGCAGCGTGCGTTTCTTATTTGGGAATTGAGGCCTCTCACCCATCCGATAGACGAACTGTCCAGCACCCGATCAAGGATCTCCTCCGCTGTGTACTGGGACTCTGTGCCACTGGATCCGCTCCCTGTTTGTCGAATCTCCGCAACTGGAATAACGATCCACCGCCTGCACTCCAAATCGATCAGCGCGGTCTCCTTACTTGGGGTCCAGCCGGAACCAGCTTGTCAGCCAGACCTCTCAGCGCTGCGTAGGTAGGTCTCAGCACGGTCACTGTCCCGATCTCCAGCACCAGTGAGGGAGCGCCTGTACTCCGGCCTGGTCGCGATCCTTGACAGTTCGCACGTGCGTCCTCCACCTTTCAACGCTCCGCTCACTCTGAACATGCCTTCCACGAGGCTGCTGATCTCCGTCCTCTTCCTCCTCCACCCCCTTCCTGTCCTCACGCAAAGCATGATGGTAGGTGTAGTTCAGTTATTGTCCATCATAGTCCATTATGTCTCTGTCTCCCTCTGGTGGCCATAATAATTAAATGCAGCAGAACACAGTCTTTAAAGCAGCACTACACATGCATATCCCTTTAAGTTCAACACAACAGCCAGAAACCTCATTGTTGAAGTATAACAATTTAACCCCTATGATGGGTGTAACTACACCTTTTCCCTTTAAAATATTTATTATTAGTAGTAATTATATTAAGGGACACCAACCTGTTGCATACCACAAGGAAATGCATTATGGGGTGTAAACCTGCTATCAGTAATGTACAAGATGAAATTGATCTAAGAATAGTTTAGTAATTCTGTTTATCATGTGATGAAGGGAATTACTGCTGCTTTGGGAACTGAATTACAAAGCTCATTGTCCTACCGTCTCAGGGACAATAAAATGAACTCCACTTCTTTATACCAAAATGAGTGAGTTCAGATTGGTGAAGCCCCCTAAATGCAATTGTACTCCACAGTATCTGCAGAATCTAAGAGGGTCTTTTTAGAGTATTTTCTACAGTTTTTTCCCCCTTTTTTAATATTAATGTCAATATGGGACATGTTTACAAACTTCACAAGAGCAGAGGTGGCCAACCAATTAGACCATTTAGGCAGCCACCTAAGGCTTTGCACTCATAGGAGCCTCACAGGCTTGCCTCCCTTTAGCAATGACAGGTGAAGGCAGAGAGGGTTCAATATCATGAGGCTCCAGTGTGTGTCACAGAGCCACAGGGCTGCCATCTAGGGGGGAAATGATGGTATCCTGGAGTCTTCAGGGAGGTAAGCCAAAGCCGGTAAGCCAAAGCTCCAGTTTCGTGGAAATTTAGCAGCACATCTAAAGGACTGCCAGCAATCTTGCAATCTCCAGCCTCCACGCCTTCCCCGCAGCTGCAAGGTAAGACCTCCAGTCCACGCGGGCGCAAATCTTGGGCTCCCCTGCACGCCCGTAGTACTGACATCAGCCGGTGCCACATCCCTCTCGTGAGCGGCCTCTCGTCGTCCCCTTCCAATAAATCCAGGCAAGCCTCAAGGCCCACAATCGCATACATCTTATATGCGGTAGAGGGAGGGGGACCTCTCGATGTCAGGTCTCTCCAGCTTCGTCTATCTACTCCACTTTGGTCCGAGCAGTGGCAGGGAGATGTGGGCCCTCCATCCCCACTGCCCCCAGCCCGGATCCAGCGCAGGACGAGCTCTTCAAAGAGGCATCACGAGGAGATACAGCCACTAAATGGCTGACAGCAGCACCCCCCACAGGAACACTGCCTGCAACTGCGTGTCTCTGATCCGGTGGGGGGGGGACTGGACAGCTCTCACCTGATGGACGGCCACCTGGGGACCTCCGGGGCAGAAACTCAGCAGGATAGGACTACAAAAAACACCCAAATTAGGCAGATGAGAGCAGAGCTCTAGCAAGATGCGTCTTTCCCCATTAGCAGCCGGCCACGCCCCCAAAGCCCTGTATTTTCAATGGTGTAAGGTCAAGTTTTGTAAATTTAATAATTAACCATACACTTAATTTTACATAGATTGTGTATTACTTTAGGTCTCAGTGATAGTGAGCTATTACAAGGACAAGCCATGAAACATAGATATACATAAAAAATATAGAGATTAGAACATAAAAAAATAACATGAGCCAAGTATATTGCCATATCAACCTTACGTTCCCTTCCTCCAAGTTTTATCCTATAGTATCATGAGTCAAAGAGTTGATCAATGGGGAAAGGAATACTGGAAGAGGGGAGAGATACCAGTTCCCTTACCATGTGTATAGTATACCAGTATGAATATTGGAATGTACTGCATAATTTAAAATGCAAGAGCCCAGAAAGGAGCTAAAAAATATTTGGATGTTAGATTGTTCTATTTATGGATGGATGTTTTCGTCCTGTAAGTGTAAAATACGATCAGTAGTCAGTCCTAAAACATGCAAAAACCCAGAGGTTTGGTGGATACCAACTGGTTCAGGATGGTCTTCTTACTGACTGTTGACATGGAAAGCAAGGTTTACGGGTCTTAAGTGAGTGGTTAGACACTTTATTAAACACAGACTAGGAGAGTCAGTGGACTCTGAGACCTTGGGTAGTTTGTCAGGACTGGGGACAGAGGGCAAGACGAAGCGAGGTCAGGACTGTAGAGATGCAGTGAATTGGAAAGCTAGCCAAGGCCACAATCAAAATCAACAGAGCAACGCATTGAGGGATACCAGGAACCATGCAAACACGAAAGGGAACAGAAAGTACTTTTCCTTTTTTTTTATACACCTACATTTTCATAAACACATTAAAGAAAAATAACACTGATCTGCAATTTTTCAGCCTTTTTCTGTTGTTTTCATATGAATAGGTGTATCTGAATGGATTTTTTGCGCAGATTCCGAAAATGACCTTCAAAATTCCGCCAGGTGTGAATGTATTTCTGACTGGCCAATGCTGCCGAACCCAATGTTCCGTCCTTGCTCTGGAGTGCCATTCACACAAAAAGCAAGGAAATTTGGTGGAGCTTGCTTGTTGGCTGAGCAATATTCCAATCACCTTGAAATTCCCGCACAAAGACCATTCATGAAACGTTTTTTAAAATTTTCACATTTCCGTCATTTGTGAAAAAACTTGATGTGATACGGAATTTTGAAGGTCATTTTCAGAATCTGTGCATGAAATCCATTCAAATACACCTATTCATTTCAAAACAACAAAACCTTGCATATTGGTGTAATCTATGGATCAGGTTTTGCTAAATAATCAGATAGGAGCCAGGTGTAGCCCCTACTCGTATGCTGATAGAAATGTTTTACAATGCATAATGTCTTCTTTTTTTTTTTAATGTAAGACTTTGTTTAGATGAGGTCATGCATCATACAAATATGGTATAAGAATACAATGTGTCCAGACCTTAAGACCATGATATTTTCAATAAATAATCTATGTTATGACCAGCGAGTTAGAGGGGACAGACAGAGAAAGGGAAATATAGGAAAGGAGAATGAATGTAGAGAAGGGAACTGGGGGGTACGTGTTCCTTGATGCACACCAAGGCCACAGCAGTCGGCTGCGCAAACATAATTGCAGGGCTCAAAATTTAAAGTCCCAAGCTACTAGCCAAGCCTTAAGAGTTACTCGCCACTAGTTGCCACATATAACCCCTATCCTGCCCTGCCTGCCTCTGCATTTCAACTCGCCCTCATGTAATTTCCACTCGCCAAATGCGAGCAGGCGAGTGGAAATTTTGAGGCCTGATAATTGTATACAGAAGATTATAACATAAACAGGCCATGTATCCCATTTCTTATAATTCTTTTTTTGATAACTATAATTATTAAACTAAAATAATATAAAAAAGGAAAGATTTTCAGCTGAAGACTGTTTTCTGGGAAATAAAAAAAAAGGGCGCAAAACGCCTTGACGGTTGACGCAAGGCCTGTCGGCTCTATGACTTGAAAGTCCATTTCTTTTCGTGCTTCAGATTTTTTTATTCTTATTTTTAATTATCTTCGTTATTTAGAAAATTGAACAACAAAAATACAGCAAAACAAAAAAAACTAAATTTGAGATATCTCAAAACAATCAAATTTGGATTACAAGCACCTAAATTGGATTTGCCTTGTTGTGAAACACGAACTATTAGACTGTGGCAAGACCTCACGTAGAAGTCCACTTACGCTTGTTTAAATCTGGCTTTGTAGTTAGCCAGAGGAAGAAAGATGAAGAGGCATGAGAACATGAAGCCCAATTAATGTGATATAACTTGTAGAACGTGGAACTCTTTCAACATTATCAGTAAGTTAAACTACAGGGTGTCCGTGAAGTCTCTTTACAATTTAAAAAATGTATTACAAAAGCAAATGAAAATGACAGATAAGTTAAAATTATTACAAAATGAGACGTATATATTTAAGAGTCTTTTTTGCCTCATTTAATTCACCTCTATATGGGCACCATTAGTTGCACGAAGCACATCAAGACGGTACTCGATTTCTTGCCATGTTGGCTGTAGCATATCCTCATCAATGGTGGCAATGGTATCAGTGATCCTCTGCTTTAGATTAGTGATGTCAGACATCAATTACTGCAAATGTTTACCTTGACCTTGTGACTGAATACATGGCACCACAACTACGTGACCTTCAACCAACCATCATTTTCCAGCAAGATGGTGCACCACCCCATTGGGGACTGCATGTTCGTGGGTTCCTAAAGGAAACAGTTCCAGAGCGGTGGATTGGAAGGGGTGGCCCAATTCCCTGGCCACCTTGTTCACCCAATATCACTCCCCTTGACTTCTTTCTATGGGGTTATGTTAAAGATATTGTGTATGGAACAAAGGTACAGGACATCACTAATCTAAAGTAGAGGATCACTGATGCCATTGCCACCATTGATGAGGGGATGCTAAAGCCAACATGGCAAGAAATCGAGTGCCGTCTTGATGTGCTTCATGCAACTAATGGTGCCCATATAGAGGTGTATTAAATGAGGCAAAAAACCCTTAAATATATACGTCTCATTTTGTAATAATTTTAACGTATGTCTTTTCATTTGCATTTTTAATAATTATTTGAAATTGTAAAGAGACTTTATGGACACCCTGTAGTTTAACGTACGGATTCTGTTGAAAGAGTTCCACGTTCTACAACTTCTATCACATTAACAACTGGGCTTCATGTTCTCATGCCTCTTCTCTATCTTTCTTCCTCTGGCTAAAGATAAAGCCAGATGTAAACAAGCGTAAGTGGACTTCTACATGAGGTCTTGCCACAGGCTAATAGCTGGTGTTTCACAACAATGTAATCCAATTTTGATTGTTTTCGGATATCTCGAATTTAGTTTTTTTTGTTTTGCTGTAGTTTTTTTTTAGATTTTTTGTTCTGTTTTCTAAATAACAAAGATAATTAAAAAATAAGATTAAAAAAAAAAGCGAAGCGCAAAAAGAAATTGACTTTCAAGTCATAGAGCCGACAGGCCTTGCGTCAAGGCGTTTTGCGCCTTTTTTTTTATTTCCCAGAAAACAGTATTCAGCTGAAAATCTTTTTCCCATCAAATTTTCACTTTCATTAAAGGTTATTGAAACACGTCTTGTTACAGGCGTCAAAATCATCCTCCGGGTCTAGAGGTTGCATAAATGTCTGCAGCTAGTGATGTGCATCAAACGCAAGGAACAGGATTAACACATTTTTTAAGTGACATGCAGATGCAAGCAGAAATGAAAATGGGGAGAGAAAAACCTATGTAGTGCCGTGTATGTGTGTGTGTGAACATGGGGTTTGTAAGAGTATGGAAAAATAAGGCATGATAAAGTTTAGTTCTGAAACTCTTGCAAGAATGAATTTAAAGCAGGAATTACAATCCTGTTTAGGCTAGGGTCAGACGAGCGTGATTTCTACGGACTATACGTCCGTGCACACGGACGAACGTTAGTACGGAAGACGCAGTAGTGGCCAGACAGTCCGTTTTTTTCACTGACGTATATATTTTGACGGATGTAGGAGGGAAAATAAATTAAAAAGCGAAACCATTTTGTCCGTGAAAAATGCTGGACGTATAAATGCAGTCCGTCTGACCACGTTCCATCACTCACACACAAAGCTAAGCGGACGTTGTGGACGCAGCGCACTTTGTGCGGCATTTCTAGCGGTTGTACGTTCTTGCCTGCCTTGCGTCCGTGGGCCGCGTCCGTTGTGCGTCCGCAGTTCAGTGCGGACGTACTTCGTGTGTCGGGCTCCGATGGGCTTCCTGTCATGCTATCACGGACGTACTTTTAGGCGCAATCACGGACGTGAACACTATGCTCGTCTGACAGCAGCCTTAAAGTTGATTTAACTCAGCATTAATGTTGATTAGTACTAGTCCCTCATACTTTTGTCCCTTAATTACAAGCAAATGCTTACTCCTAATCAATGAGCAAAGACTAACTCTAACAAAAGCCGTTTCCTTTCCTGCTTCACTCGTAGTGATGTTCACTCAATGGACAAAGAAATAACAATCGTGGAAGGGAGACTAATAGGAACAGTTATTTGCTGATTTGTATCGAACGTATTGTTTCTGGGGAAATCCAACTTTGGTGTTTTGGTTCAGCTTTGTTTCCTTCTTTCGAACTTGTAACAAAGTCAAGTCCACTATTGCCAAATCCACCATAGAAATGGTCTATTCTTGTGCTGTCCATTCCAATCCAGAAAACCCTGCCCTATCCAGTTATACAAGTTATACAACTTGGTTCTCAATTTAAGAAGGCTTTGACGGCTCAAATCATGGCTCTCCTCAAAAAGATCCGTACGCTAGAAACAACCCACAAACGGTAGCGTTTGGAGGAGTTACCTGTTAAAGCTAGGGTAAGTGACTTTACCGCATGCCCTGCATATAACATTCCTGACGCTAAACCCGTGAAAAATCCATTAGCTTATCTCTGATTGCGCTAGCTTGAGCGAGTTTACTGTACTTTGCTCTCCACATGTTGTGTATAGGATTTGCAATCAGTAATTAGCGTTAGGATAAGTAGGGTATTACAAAGTCCTACCGTAAATTACCGCAACGATGGGCTAAACACAATCTTAGTGACACCTAAAAGCTGATCTTAAATCATTATTCACATAGCAGTCTTTTAACTCTTTCTTACTGACAAAATGTACGTTCTTCACACAGTGTAATAAATGTGGGCCAATATACACTTAGATGTGTGTGATACAAGCACTCGGAACAGTGCACAATAAACCAATTTTTATACTCAAATGCTATAATGTGTTTACACTTTGGTCTTCGATCCACCTCGTAGATTATCCACTATCTACAAGATCCTGTTGGTGACGTTGTCACAGTCACCACCCTCCTACATGAGAAAATGGGATAGGGAACTAGACGCTCCTCTCTGAGGTGGAATGGGAGACCGTTTTTCAGATTCATGTTACAAACCTCAGAGTCTCATGTTCAACAATGGAACTATAATATTTCTTACAAAGTGGTACCTGACCGCCAGGCAGGAGAAGAAAGATGACCCTCCAATTATCTTCCACATGTTGGCGCTCCAACAAAGCACAGAGCATCTATTGACACATTTGGTAGGACTGTCCCCTCATTCAACCTTACTGGTTGCACATATTCACAAATGTTAATGCCATTACAAAGTTTAACTATGATACCTGTAAGAACACTTTTTGGCCAGCAGTGGAAGCCCTTCAAATCCACTTACTGTCTTAAATGTGTTATATGACGTGTACATTAGTTTTTACATTGTGTGCAATGGAAATTTATTTTGCGCAACTCTACTGGGTCCTGGCAGTGGTTTGATGGAAGCCACCTTGGTAATAAAGGAGCTAAACAAACGTATCTCAATACCCCATAACACTGTAGCAATTTCTTTTATACCGGCCTCTCAACAATGGCCGACTCGTGACACATCCGTATCTTGTACTAATAAATTGGCACGAGAAAGCACTTCATCGATCTACATTAACCCCTTCGATGTGGAGGATGTGCTGAGCACTTCCATTTTTACATGTACCATTCTGACGTAACATGACATATACACACAGTAATGATATATATTGAATCTATGAGAGTGCTGACCCCCCCCCCCCCCGATATATAGTATTTCTGGCTCCTGGAGTTCAAATAGCGTTTAAATGTGATGAGCAAAAATGGTGAAAATGAGCTCTGCACACAGGGGTGAAACACACAGGAGAGAAATGGCTCCCGCAACCAAAGGATTAAAACAGAGGAACTCCATTTCATTGCCTGCATCCCCAATAAATCACTCTAACCTAAAAGTAGTTATTGTTACATGTCCTTTTTTTGTAAGGGATGCAATAACAACCATACTACAGCTTATACAGGTAGAAATCACATTACGGTCAGTGACTGGAATGCACTCAAGTGATGATAAACTAATTACAACAGAGTGTTTATGATATAACATGCCAGTTCAGTTTTTGCGGAGCATATAAAAACAACTATGCGCAAAGGATTAAAGGTAACACTGCGGAAGATAGAAACATAAATACATAATATGAGTCATCAATCATGGATAGGAGTAAAGTTGGAACAGATCAATATGTTGCAAATTATGTGTCATAAACAAAAAAGTATCAAGGTAAAGAACTGATGCAACTTCACAGGTTTATTCAAAGAGTGCTGCATTGGCCCCAAAATTGCACCGAACAGTGAATTTCCCCGTACGGTGCAATTTCGTGGTTTTTTGGCTATTCAAGAAGCTGGCAGTTCACCAAATATTGGCAAATTGCCAGCGAAATACAGTGATCTTCAGTGGCAGTGAAGTCCCCATAGAGAAGTAATGGTTAATCTATTCAGACAACACTGGACAGCATCAAAATGTCAGAGAAATACCCTGATATTTTGGTTGTTTCAATCAACAGGTTTAAACAGGCGAATCCCATAGGTTTCAATGTTAAAAAAAGTCAGTTTTTCTTAAATATTGAATCGTTTATTCTTTTCATTTGCAGCAAAAAGTCGCTTCTTTTATTCTTTAGGATTTTTTTCGGCTAAATTTTTTTTTAATGGCGTGTTTTTAACTAGTAACGGACCTTTTTTTTATTATTCATAGGACATCATATTATTTCCAGGCATTTTCATGTAGTAGATCTTTTTTTGGAAAGACTTTTGCGAGTTGCGGTGTCTTTTTTTATTTTTTATTTTTTCGACTCTTGTTCGGAGGCTTGTCAGCTTTTTCTGGCTGATTGTCGGCGGTCTGTTCGACAGGTCGTCTGCATTTATCGGATTGATTCAGCTGCTTTAAGGATCAACTTGGCATTCTTTCGCCTTTTTTTTCTCTTCCCAGATGAGTTCGGTGACGGTTTTTCGGATCAATTTGCCAGTTTTGTGGCGGTTTTCCGGATACGTTCGGTAGTTTGTTCCCTGCACTAAATGTTGTATTAACCACAGGGTCGGCAAATCAAACTCGCCGAAGTGTGGCGAACAGGAGAGCACCTCTCTGTATAGCCCTATTAGTTACATGCATATTCTTAGGTCTGTTTTGCCATCCATTATAAAACATTGTATTTTTATGATATATACTACTGCTTTTTAAATATTAGTGGATATAATTTTGTTTTGGAGCAGAAGTTATCAAATTTTGTATGTATTAAAATAAAAATGTACAGTATTTGTTTGATTAGAGAATGTTGGACAATTCAAATTAAGGAAAGCCTAGTGAAACCGTGGAGACAGCTTGAATACCTTCACTCCACTTTATACCATCTGCTGTTTATTTAGCACACAATAAAGGTCAGAGTTACACTTGTCCTATGATCCATAGTCCAGGATATTCTAGTGGAAAATCAATAGCTGTAAGCCATTAAACTTCTGCAAATGCAGTATGTGTTTCAGTACACGGTCCTTAAGCAGCAAACAGGGCTGACAGCACTAGGCGTCTTTATTGGTAAACAGAATTTCTTGTTGCACAATTGTTTCAGATAGCGTTGGATATAAGGAGGAACAATGGACTCTCCTCTGGACACAGAGCCCTATCTATATGTAGATCTTGTGTGGGGTTTGATTTAATTTGTCCCAATCGCTGAATTTGACAGCTTTTCAGGCATTTTTATTTAAATAAGAGCTCACCGATATATTTTGACTCCCAGTAAAAATTTGGTTCGAATATCGCAATTGGTGACTATATTTTTTCATGGAAATTTCTATTAAAATATTGATACACTGATCTGTGGATAAATAAATATATTTTAAGGCAGGGTGCAGAGAATTTAATTATTTTGTTTAAACTGCATTTTTCAAATTGGTATGCTTAGTGCGAAAACTCTGTATGATGTTTGCCAAAAATTTGCTTTTTTCTGGTGTTTAATCAGCCATATTTTTGTTCTGGGCCAGGTAAATTTTTTGATTGTTGGCTCTGGAGATTTTTTTCCAATTGAATCAGCCAATATTATGAAAATAATATCATCCAAAACCCAACGATTATTTTTTTCCAAGATCTATGCCGATGGAATTAGATCGAGCCATAGTCGAAAATGTCCGTCTTCCAGGGCAGTGGTTCCCAACCGCGATCCTCAAGTACCCCCAACAGACCAGGGTTTAAGGATCACCTTGGGGGAAATGCAGACTGAATCCTGCAATCACTGAGCAACAAATCACATCACCTGTGTTGTGCTTCAGAAATCTGGAAAACCTGACCTGTTGGGGGTACTTGAGGACTGTGGTTGGGAACCACTGTTCTAGGGAACAAGTCCTATGTTTTATGATGCTTCACTGCCTCAATATTAATATCTTCACCTTTGATCCTATATGCTGATGACAGACTCTTTTATAGAATTTAATATATGTTGGATAATTTGTTTTTGTTGATTCTTTTAGTATGAAATATAAGACATTCTTGGATGCACCTACTGAAGCAAAACTATACAGGGTCCCGACTGCTGTGATCGTTACTTCTACTTGCAAGTTTAGTATTCATGAAGGCACAAGGTAAGCCGACAGCTGGACGAGAAAGCTTTCACGAAGGAATATCCCTACAGAAAAGTTGGGAAAATGGTGTCATGTAAAGTGTCTGAAAAGCGTCAAAATCTGCAAGGCAGCATTTATAGCTGATTAATGGGTTACTGTGCGATACTATTTATTTTCGTACAATATGGCGCTTGATTTCAGGTCTGGAAATCTCTAATATATTTCACGAACCATAGATTTATTACAGCATATAGCCAGATGGTTTTAAAACTGTGTCTTACCACTTCTCAAGATACAAATTAGGGACTTGGAAGTGCACGCATTTTTTCATACTCTAGCTATGGTATTATAGTGAACTACATCTGCCGATGAATGGCTAAAGACTGTGGCTGCCCTTCATCAGTAGAAAAACTACAGTTTGTTGTTAAAGTTCTTGAAGGAAAATTAATCTCACATTGTGATAAGGAAAACTGCAATGTGGAGAAAATGGCCAAATAATTTCAATATAAGCACCATCATTGCATAGATCAGTCGTGCATCTGGAGTGAGTTACACGATGCTGTATTACTCAAAAAAGCCTTTGTCTTGATGAATTTGGAAATGAAATTGACTGAGCTCCATGAGAGATGCTGAACGACCAGTCAAATGGTGTCTTAGGGAAAAGAGGTTTAATTGGCTCGTTAAAAAGGATGTGAAAATATGGACATGGATGAAATGGGTGGGTTTCCAATTCAGATGTGGGCACTTTTGAACATACTGAATTCGGCCATTGGCGACTTTGATGTGTTTTTAATTCAGCCGCGTTCGAATTTGACTCTCCAGTTTTAGGGCTAGAAAACGGGGTTACGTTTAGTTTTCTGGAACCACACCATCATATGCAAGACGTGAATGTCACATGCTGGATTATGACTAAAGTCAGCTTAAATCATCCCCTGTTGAAAGCATACTTTATATTTTCTTTGCTTTGAGAAAGTAACAGCAAATAAAAGGCGAGGGATGGGTAGAGAGAGAGCTTCTCCAAAGTATGTTTTGTTACGGAAGGAAGATGGGTAAAGAGAGCTTCCCTGTACTGGTACTTTGTAATAGGAGGAAGGTAAAACAGAAAGCATCTGCCCAGTATAAACAGGATGCTACTCACAAGCCTCTATGGATACAATGAAGGAAGGGAAGTTTTGCTAAACAGGAAATGGAACTGGGCCAAACTAACTATGCGAGTTAGACAGAGTGGACTAATCCATTAAGTAAAAACATAAGGGGGAAACAACTAAGGAATCTAGTTCCATGATATTTAGGGTTATAAATAAGGGTTAGAAGTTAGGGTTAGTGCTAGGCTTAGAATTTAGGGTTAGAATGTAATCTTAGAAACCAGGGTCAAGGTTAGAGATTAGGGTTATTTTACCATACGAACTCCTTTTAGGGTTACATTTCGGATTAGATTTAACCTTAGACTCTAACCCTAACTTTCTGCTTCATTTTCGCTTCATTTTTAGGAAACCGATTCTGCCCCTTCTGTTGATATGAATGCCGCGATGATTAGGAAGTGTTTTTCAGATTAATGTCCATCCAAGCATGATTATATTCAGTTTTGTAAAAGTATTATTATTCTGTCATGCCAACATTTCATTTTTCCAAATGGAAAATATACTTTTTTTGTCTAAAAGAAATTATCTAAAAGAACCTTCAAATATTTACATTAAAATATTAGGTGCCCATCTTTATAAAAAAAAGTTAAATATGAATATTTCTTCCTTTTATTTAGACATATGTTTTTCTGAATGTTGGCTAATGGCCGCCTTGTTTGTAGTTATCCAGGTTTGTTTTGTTGAAGTATCCCACATCATGGGCCAATATTTCCAGCCACTGGTTTCGGACTATGAAGCATTCTTCTAATGTCTGTGTCTCCCATTGAGGTATTACCCATCACTTCCTCATAGACACAATGGCTTTTACAAAGAGTCATTAAGGACCAGGGAAAGACAAAAGATGCCTTGCTGGAGCTTAAGTCTCTTAAAGATTCTTCATTGAGCGAGTTCTCCGCCCCAATCGCTCATTATGCTGGGCTTGATTGACTAAGAGAGGATTACAACTACTTTGTTTTCTTAAAGAAAAAAACATTAATTGATATATTCCTGTTTTGGGGCAGTTTAATACTCATCCTCGTTACACGCTCTGCAGGATATAGGTTAAAAGGTGGATTTGTGGACTGCTATATTCTAAGTGCTGGTGTGACAAGGGTCACTTTCACTAGATGGCATCACAAAAGACAGACCCATCTATGGTTATCTTGATTAGTTTCAATGGTATTCATGGCACCGGATATGATGCATCTGCATCGTTCTCTGTTTTTATTATCCTTATTGGTACTAACCAAATGCACCGTTTCTTAAAAAAAACTCTTCTTAGGAAATCGATTGAAAACTAATATTATAATGTTATTAATACATTTTCAACAAACAGGAAGTTGCAGTTGAAACATTGGTCATTAAATAAACTTATAAAATAAAATAATAAAGTTTGAGGCACCTTTTACATTTTTATTCTATTTATTAATGCTCTAGAAAAAAATTATTACTCCTACCCAAAATAATATATTATTGTCTCGAGGGAGGAGCATACGGTAAAATTGGGTAATAGGACCACAAACCCCCATTTTTAATTGAAAAGGTTATAGAAAAAATCTATTACTAATGAAGTAGGAAAACATATGCAGACTAAAGTGACATGTAGCGGTTTAAAATCGCCCAATTTTAATAATGTTGTCCGTAGTTGATATTAATATTTATTTTTTTGACATTTTACATGATCTGATCAGAGTTATAGTATTGCAATTTATATTGGTTAAAATCCCGTATCTTATATTTATTTTTGTCTTTTTTATATCGTCATCAGATATATAGTATATCGGTTAAAGTCTTGTATCTTGCTATATTTATTTTTCTCATTTTTTTTTTAATATAATTTATCAGAGATATACAGGGTTATTCAGAGAGAGCCGAACTGGACCAAAAAATTGCACCGAATGGGGAAGTTCCCCATACGGTGTAATTTCTGGGACATTTGGCTATTCAAAAGTTGGCAATATGCCAAATATTGGCGAATTGCCAGAGAAATGCGGTGCCTGTTCGGTAGTTAAGTCCCCTTAGAGAAGCAATGGTTAACCTATTCAGAGAACACCAAAATTTCAGTGAAATGCCCTGATGTTTGGTGGTTTCATTCGGCAGGTTTAATCAAGCAAATCTGTTTTCGATGTAAAAAACATTCTCATTTTAAATTCACTATTAAACAGTTTATTCTTTTATTTTGCAGCAAAAAGACTCTTCTCCTTTTTTTTTAGAATTGTTATAGGCATTTTTCAGGGTTTTGTTTTTTTTTCCAGCAATTGTTTCCTATTTTTTATTTTGTAGTGTGTTTTTTTTTCTGTAACAGACCTTTTCATTATTATTTGTAGGACCTTACAGTATATGTTAATTCCAGACATTTTTGTCAAGTATTTTTTTTGCAAACAGCACTTAAAATTTTGGCCGTTTAAATCAATTTGTTATTTTTTTTATTACAGTGTTCATCGGCTTTTTCCAGCAGCTGGTCAGCACTGTGTTAGGTGGATCTTTAGCTTTTTTTTAGACGTGTTTGGCGTTTTTTGTGGCGGATTGTTGGGTACATTCGGTGGGTTTTCTGTGGCTTTTCGGATCGTATTGGTGGATTTTAAGCAATTTTTCAGATCTGTTCGGCGGCTTTTCCCTGCACTTCAAGGACCCTGCGGTGAATGCTGAATTCACCGCAGGGTCGGGAATTTGATTCCCCGAAGTGTCTCTCTGAATAACCCCTATAGTATTACTATATGTATTTATCATATTGTTTAAAGTCCTGTATTCACAATGAATGCCTTTACTATCAATCCATTTTCCTTTTATATATATATATAGTTATCTTTCTATCTATGCATACTTTCTTTTACCTCTCTACCCTCATTATTTTACTTTGCAGCATTCACATGTCATAAATTCAGTTTTTCTTCGCTTCAGTGTCATTACAATGTTAAATTAATAGAATGTCTTATAACATGTCATTTCATATAAAACAAACATGCTGATGGAACATACAATATGGATCCATTGTTGGGGACAATTTGACATAGTACTCGGAAGAAATGAGTATGTATACAGTCACCATGGTGATGTGTGTATAACAAAAAGCTCCATCTTCCAAATTAATGCCAGTTACAACACACACGCATTTTTTCCAGTAGTGAGATAATTGTGGCATATGTTGTTGTACATTCAGGAGATGAATCCATATCTTTGGGTAGTTTGTCAGAAGAAAGATTATGAAAACAAGCTATCAATAAATGGAACCAGCTTTTGTGCTTGCTGTAATTATATATATTTAACAGAGAGAGTTTATATATTTCAATGCACGCTTTTTGCTAGCTTGCTGATTATTACCGGTAGTTTATGGTTAGAATACACTGAGAATCAACAAACTTTCAAATTAAATATGGCCATGGATGCATCTGATATTGTCCAGGTCAAGATCCTGCCGGTCTATGGTGGGACTTCAAAATTATAAGAACATGTTCTCTCAAGGGGAAACAATTTCCGGCACTCTAGGTGATCCCCTTGGGTTTGACGAAGGCTGATCTACTCAGCCAAAATGTTGACCTAGAGGAAACCATTAAAGTTTGCCACAAGCCTACCCTTGCAACCAGTGACACACAGATACACCAATACATTACCATGATAATGACTTATTTAGAGATGGAGACCGTTAATACAATTGTGTGACCTAGAACTGTACAATAACAGTGTAGCATATTTCAAATTAGAGATAGTTTGATCGGAGTTTAGGTTTTGGGATAGATTTGATACTGTTTTTTAAGGAATTGGGTAATACATTTTTTTTAATTGTGAATTATGTTTAGGGTTGGATTTTTTGGAATTAAGATTTAGTTTAAGGTTTATATTTGAGTTGGTACACATTACATAAGCGAGTTAGAGATTATATTACATTTTGAAATATTGAGATGTTTTCCGATCTCACTATTCCTCTTATGATACAGTCATAATCTAAATACCAAGCCCTCTGTCCACACCTAAACCTCTGGTTCATTGAATATCATGTGTTGAAGTCTTCACTGTTTTTGTTTAATAATCCTATTGATTTTCTACCATTTGCCTTCTTCTACCTTTTATTTTATCTTTATGTGGAGGTAATTAATTTCTGGAAAGTAAATTAATATTATTGAGTATTTTAATAATGATCAAGTGGCAACGTGCTAATTCTCTGAATGCAAGATAGGTTTCCAGATGCCAACTTTTATTAATATATCCATGAGAGAGTCCTTCTAACAATGATTAATTAGCAATGATTAATTAAAAATAAAACATATGAGCAATCAATTGCAGTATAGAAGAGAGAAGCATAGAGGCATGGAACAACATGGTATTAATTGCGTTAATGGCCTATGGACCTTTCATAAATTTGGTGTTTTGTTCTCTTGAGGTTTGGTGTTAGAGATGTGTCGAATCCTGGGTAAAAATTTCAGACTTGCTTTATTGCTGTTTGTGGATGTTGGAAGAAAAATAATATTCTCAATGTTAAATTGAACTTAAAGATAGGGATGTGCATGGCTGAAAAATTTGTTTTGTTTCGTTAAGTTTTTAAATAATTTCGTTTCGGAATTTCGTAACTAATTTCGTTTTGTTTTGAAATTTTGAATCCATTTGAAATTTCGAATCGATTCAAATTTCATATCAATTCTATGGTTGAGATCAATTCGAATTTTGGATCACTAAATAAAACCCCAATTAATCAAATTTTGCTGTTAAAAGAAAAGTTAGGGTTAAATTTTAAGCTGTGTCACAGATTTAGTATTTGAGTCAAATTAAACAGTGAAACAAATTAATTTGTTTCATAAAGTCCTTTGCTGACTATTACTTGTATTGTAAGTTAAGATCAATTCGATAGTTGATATCAGTTATTCAAATTTTTCTTTTATGATGATGACCGTGTAAAACTAAATAAATTCATTATATACTGTTTTGTTTCAAATTCGTTTCGAATTCGTATCGTAGGGATTCGTTATTCGGAAGTACTTCCGAATACGAATTATCAAATTTCATTCCAAATTCTGAATTTTTCCGAAACGAATCTCTACTTAACGATCTCCAACCTGATTTTTTGCAATGAAGTGGTTTCCCTCCTAGGTTCTTTTCTCATGTCCATCTTAATTGTCCAATGCTTAACATGACTGTTGAGTTTTCGCAAACCATTTCAGTACATATATCTTTTTATTTACGGGTTAGGGTGGTGAAGCAGTACCATGAATAACATACAAAAGACGTTGCTGAAAAAGATGACAGCTGTTGGGGGGAAGAAAATGATCACTCTGTCTAGTGGAACTGAAAAGAATGTAGAAAATTACTTTTTCCTATAAGTGATACAAATGTCTCAATGACATCCTATTTATAATGTCAGCAACTTTACTTGGAGGCCTCCTTGTTTGCCGTGCAGTTGTTGGCCATCTTGAGAAAGGCGTGCATGGCCTGTGTTTTTATATCACCCATCGCTTCAATCAAAGAAGACAAGGCTTTAAACAGAAGGTCTGAGTGAGTTAAACAAAGACGGAGACAGCTGTGCGAGCCTGATCGTTTTTCCAAAGCACATGGTTTGCCATTAAAATTTCATAGAGCTTTTAAGTCAAGATTTTCCTTATCAGAGGGAAAGAACCCGGAGTAAAATATTATTATTGATTTCGAGATTTTATCCGTAACTGATCCTTTAAGTAATTTTGTGTTCTTGAGGCTTTAGTGACACTTTTTTGTACTCGCGTATTAGAACTACAGATCTTACGGGTTATATCCAACCATTGTTTAAAAATGCACATGGGATTCTTACATTTTATTTATGTTAGTGTTTAAAGGCCTTCATACCTCTTGGGTTTCCTTACCACTTGTGTGGGCTCAACTTGATTTCTTTCTTAATTTCATTGTTTTGCATATCATTATTTTTTTTGGATCTGTAAATTACTACAGAGTTCTAGGAAAAGTAATATTAATACAAATAATAATAGAAATAATCACCGCTATCTGGGTGAGCATTTTTAAGGATGTTTAGATTACATTGCTTAATTAGTCGTGAAGAAGGCCTGCTTTTCTGGCTCTGCTGATTTTTTTAATTACAACATTTTCATTTCTGAATGTTATCCAAATTCAGTAAATTATCGCAAGTGTATGACATAAAATCCAGCATGGAAACCTATCAATTCTTCGACTACTTAAGTATACCATGATACTAACTTATTATTCTAAGGATGTGGTAATTTATTTTGTACTTCCTCCTGTTTATTGGTCGATTCAGTTGTCACATCTGTATCTGGTACTGAGATACAATGTTGTGTAAATGTACTTCACTCAATATTCTGTATTAAGACACATCAATCTAATAGGAATAAGCGCAGACCCACTTTTTTTTCTTATGTTTTAATCTAAAGGGGTTGAAAAATTGGGAACCTCTCATCTCATGGTGCAGAGGGTGGCATAATCTGCCTCTTCCACTGGCCAGGAGCAACAGCAGACTGGGAATAAATGGGTCCCAGTGTCCCTCTGCGGGTCCCGTGTGTCCCTGCTCAGATGAGTTTACGCAGAGCTCACAGAGAGTGTGCTGTGCTCCACAGAGGCCTATGGACTCCAACAGCAGATACTAGCAGCTGCGTGCAGCGTATTGCCCGTATCTGAGAAGAGAAAAATCTATTCCATCTTGAGATCCTGATGCAGAGTGGTTCATCTGGAATAAGAACATTAAAGGAGAGCCACAAAGGGAAAAGGCTGGTGCACCTTTTTCCCTTCTGGCCCTTAGGTCTTTATTCTAACTCTGGTGTAAACTTAACCAGAGCTGTTGTAAACTCTGTAGACTATAATGGTTCTGGTAAGTTAATAATACCAACTCTAGTTAAGTTTACACCAGGGTCAGAATAGAGCCCCTAGTATTTTAGGAGACTGACACAGATACTGGCCATTTCACCATGTTTTTCCTGAATCTTTCATTAGTACTCCTTTCCGTCTTACCTCTTTTATAAAGTTCATATGCCTGTGGGATAAAACCTTTCATCCTCCTATATGGAAGGCTAACCTTCTGTCAAGTCACCTGGCAATAGTAGATCATGTCCTGTTAACAATGACTCCCTGCAGGGAACAGAGGGTCAGTGGATATCTAATTGTTGTCTTCCAAACCTTTTAATTCTCAATGCCTGGGGCAAGTCACTGGTCATATATGGGTTTAGTTGGCTACACTGTCATGTGTACTGTATATGAAGTATGTCTCCATTTAAATTGACTCCATAAACTAAAATATGAGATCTGTTCTAATTATTTTCCACTAATAAAGCCTCTATGATTAATTTAAAATGTAAAAATACCAAGATTTTACGCAAAAACATTTAGAGCCCCATCTTATGTTAATGTCAACAGGTGCCAGTAAGGAGAAATAAACACATAATAGGCATCTAGACGTACAAGAAGTAAGGAGAGGTAAAATGTAGCAGCAAATTTTGGGCTAGATTCTGTGTGAGGGGTCAACTTAAGCAGAACTTATTTGACACATTAAAGTCTGTCTGTGGCCTGGATCTCGAATTATCCCCCACCAGATGTTTATTGCCTAAAATTCCCTTAATTCTTTGAATGCAATCAATGGCCAGAGAATCATGGGAGTTGTAGTTCAGAAACATCTGGCGAGTCAGAGTTTGAGATCCCCGGTGCATGGGCTCTATTCCACAGTGAACGCTAGTGGTAGCATTTGGATGTGTAAGCGTTAGCGCTAGGATAGCTGACTTTCATGCATCCTCCCGTATTACATTCCTGACGCTAAACCTGTGAAAAATCAGAGCATGGTGATCGCGCTACCTTGCGCGAGTTTACTGTACTAAGCACATCCTATACGTAACATGGGGAACGCAATCCGTAATTGGCGTTAAGATAAGTAAGGTATTACAAAGTACTAGCGCTAGTTACCACAATGATACACAAACCTAAATTTTAGCGACCCCCTAAAAGCTGGTGCTAACTGATTCCACTTTTGCAAAATCATTTAGACTCCCTAAACGCCCCCTAATAAATCATATACTCGCCTCTCATCCTGCGGCGAGAATGGTGGCTCGATGCGCTGCTTTTTGTCACTGGGAGCAGGAGGAGACTGGGGACAAATAGTTCCCAGTTTCCCTCCGCGATCACTCGATGGTGCTGTGCAATCTCACGGGAGCGAGATCAAGCAGGACTTGCGACCCGGAAACGCAATCCTCCTTTTAGTTCTATGAACTAAACTGACTGACTAAAATGACTGCGAGTATCACTGAGGGCAATACCTGCCCCGGAATCGAACGTTAAAATGGGGATGCTACGGGGAAACCTGTAGGCGCAGGTAGGGAATAGGACCCTATGAGGTGGTAAGTTAACAATTTTAATTCTGTTTACACCGGAGTTGGAATCTAACCCTTTATTTTTTGCTTTGTGACTGACTGACACTTGGGTACTGTTTCAGAAAGCAGGATTATTTGTCATAGTGCCTTCCCAATCTCCTTATTGTAAAGAACTGCAAGAGTATTAATATTTTTTCTTCTGCAGCTATATAGTCTCTATTCTTTAGATTTATGACTAGTCATCATTATCATTAGACATTTTTATAACAAATAAATACACTGCAACACAAAGGACATATATAATAAAATGATTAATACAGAGTTAGTTTTGCTTAAAAAACTATTTAATGTTTTTATCCTAATTAATGTATTTTACAAATATTGTTTAAAGGGACACACTATTGAAAACATTACCTTTACTAACAACATCTGCCCAATAATTTTGTTAATATGTATTTTAGTTTAGCTGTAAATACTCACCTCTTCTCCCTCGCTGCTGCTCCTTTTTTAGCTCAGGGCTTCTGAAATGCGCAAATTCCTTTAGCTTTTACACAATTTCAATAGCGTACAAAACGTGTTGTAGCATACGCTACTCTAGTTGGGATTCTTGTGAATCTTGCGTACCTTTGTGCACAAGTTATGTAGTGGCTATGTAGAATGGATCTGTGCTGCGCAAGTCTTCATCAGCCAACACACTCGCTGTTAACTTCAAGTTAAGGAGCATATGATTCAGGATATTATTATCCTTTATATAGCGCCACATGTTCTGCAGTGCTTTACATGATCTAATTTTTTCACAAGGGGTGAAAAACCCTTGTGAAAATTATGGTTGATTGGTGTTTGCATTAGAATACCACACATTAAATGATGATGCCTGATTCAGGGGGACCCTTTTTCCATGGGAACTTACAATCTATGAGAAGTACAAGTTTTTTTGTGAGGTAGGTGCATCCATATCGTTAGGTGTCTTGCCCAAGGACACTCGCTGGTGCCGTCTTCTGAGTGGGATCGAGTCGGCTTTCCATGTTTGTAGAGATCGACCTGGTGATTACGTTGAACTTGCTTCTCGCAAAGTCGAGACTTGCTTCTCGCAAAGTCGAGACTTGCTTCTCGCAAAGTCGAGACTTGCTTCTCGCAAAGTCGAGACTTGCTTCTCGCAAAGTCGAGACTTGCTTCTCCACACTTTTATTGGAGGGATGTGCTGAATGGTGTTTTGACTTGCTTCTCCACGGTCAAAGGGTAGAGATGTTACCACTGGACCCCACCTCAGATATTGTGTGGTAGCCAAGTATATACCATTAGGTGTCTTGCCCCAGGACACTTACTGGAGAGGTGCTCCGGCCGGGATTCAAACCTGGGTCTCCACGGTTATAGAGCAGTAATGTTACCTCTACTCCATCCAGCCGGTACATATGATGACACTATGGTGTGAATGAAGAGTGTGATATAATATTGCATATTATGACCTATGGTCTTACTCGTTGCATGTGTGCAAATGTATTTTGTGCCTACTTGCTGCTACATTAATATGGTAGGGAGGGTCGTCTGTTTTTCTACTTGGACAACCGTATAAAGTTTCTTCAGTAAAAAGGGGTTAAAATAGAGCAATAAATGCAAAATGTGGCATCCTTACAAGCACTCCAGCTGTAGCAAGGAATGAAACTGCTCATGCAAATTAAATGCATCTTAAACAATAAGCTGATTGCTCCTTATGGATTTTTCTCTTTCTTAAGTATTGATCCTCTGGTAATAGATTGCACAGGGTAAAACGTATCCGCATTAAAGATAAACCACACACTGTGAGATGCTCTTATGTATTCGGGATGGTACAGCAATCTCTCTTCAACCACATGGGGAGAAAGTTAAGGGTTCCTTTGCATTCTCAGCAAGGAGGTTCAGTAAGGGTCTAAGGTATTTCCAAATCTTGTAGATTTTCCTTGAGTTTTTCACCAGTAATAACGCTCCTTCTTTTAGCCAAGGAATGAAGATGACACTCACTAATCTTACCCTTGATCTGCTTAGAAAATACAAATTTAAATGTGTTCTCTCTGATGGCTGTAGGAAGTTGCATAATTAGATGTGTAACCTTCGAAAAGCGTAATAGACAAATCCAAGCTTGCCACAAAGTGTCCCCTTTGTTTCCTCTTTGTATTAAAATTCTTGCTAGATTTGGCACCGTGGATATCTGTGTGATAGCAGATTGTTCTGTCAATAAAATTAATTGCTAAAACTGCAGCACATTTTTTTCCAAACTATCCAGTTGCATAGTCCTCATCAATATTTTATTAGGTGTGAGACAGTTAAGGTCAGAAGGCCTGACCCAGATGAGTTCATGACTTGACTATAATCAGCAATCAAGGTCTGTGCTAGTGATGGCGTTTGTTTTCATTTGTACTTTCCACCAAGACGTTGTGGAATGAAATGGAAGACTATAAATTGACTGATAGTTTATTCATTTAGAATTGGTTTTGGTTATAATCTTTTTTTTTTTTTTTTTTTTTTTTTTACCAATGCACAGTAAAAGCCTGCATATTGCCAGAAATTGAAACTTTCAAATTAAATTGATACAAATTCAAGATGCAGCTAAGAAGGCACATAGGTAATTTACAAATGTGTTTTCATGTAAAAATAATGGAAGAAAAAGTTACATATCCCTACATCTGTCAAAATCATGGAAATTGGCTAAATATATACTAAATTCACATTTTTGCCTCCGTGTTTTCAATGTTTCTAGCTCTAAGTGTGTGTAACTATAATAAAATGGCAGCAAATTAGATTGTTTGTACCTTCACTGATACTGAAAGTCTGTTGGAACATGGGAAATTAAAAGCAATTCCAAATATTTTAGTACCTTCACGTTTTAAAGAATAAAAAAGAAACCAGACCTAAATTATTTAAAAGTTAGACTTGAGAGATGTCAAAGTTGTGTCAAAAAGGATGATTTTGTATGAAGATTGTTTTTCCCTTTTACAGACCAAATTATGCAGACTTGTATAATGTGACAGTGTGATGAGGGGTAGGGTAATAGGCCACAGTTTATATAGGTACAGTGGTGCGCTCTGAGAGGGCAGACTTTGTGCTGGGTGCAGCAGAGAAGGAAACAAAACCCTGAAGCTACTATGGGAAGTACATTTTTTTTTTTTCTTTATTGGTAAGCGGCTTAGCTGCCCAATGTCATAGTGAGAGGAGACAAACGTGTAGTTAGACTCCACATAAGGAGTAGGCTTTTGATTTATATTTGTTTAATTCTCTTGTTTATAGAGTACTCTGCATGTACCGTGGTTGCCCAATAAAGAAAAGTCTGAAGCACTGATCCATGTGTCCAGTGGCTATATCACAATAGCTATGTCTTATTCAATTTATTTATTATTAAATGTCACATTAGTGGATAAAAAGTATTTACATGTTAGGCTAGGGTCAGACGAACGCATTTTCACGTTGTCTGTGAAAAAGTGCGTTCGAACGAATGGACGCATTTTTTCACGGAGTACGCGAGAGCGGTCATACGATGCGCATTTTTCGTCCGTGATTTTGTACGGATCATCAATAAAACACTTTGTGCATCTGAACGTTATGTTGGCCGGACATTAGCAGCGTCTGACATCTCCTAATCATGCACACACGCCTCTAGCGGACGCAGCGCACTCTGTACGTCAGTACTAGCAGTTTAACGTTCTCGAAAAAATGCGTTCATTTTCCACTTGCGTTGCGCGGCCGGACTTTCGTGCGACCGTACTTCGTATATTGGCCGTCATTTGCTGCTAGTGCGGCCGTGATTATGTGCGCCTGCACGCGCGTTCGCACTGCCTCAGTCTGACCCCAGCCTAAAGTTTCAGTCACCTTGCTAGTTCCGTTCCGAGTGCGTCATTCATGTTTGCAAGAGGTTCAGTAATTATTGCTGAGCCTTGGGTGAATGTTTGCTTCCGGACAACCTGTACTTCTCCTGTGTTAGACCTTGGCTTTCGTTCTATTGACATTTGTGTATTTCTGATATCCTGAATGCGGCATGTTTTTCTCGATATTGTGGACGTCTCCTTTCCCTTATAAATGCTCAGTTTCTGACTACTCTTGTTTAGTATCCGTCCATTCTAAAGACTGGTCTATCCATTTAGGGATTTCCTTTGTGAATAATATTGACAGCTGCGTGTTGGGTCACCTAAGCATCCTGACAGCTATTTAGTAATGAGTGATTTACTGGAACAACCTTAAGAAATGTGTAGCCATTTTCAATAAGATGTAAATTTTAGTGGACAAAAGCAATATCGGAAAATATCAACCGACATTTCTGGATTAGAAGAAAAATTATATCTTTCACATTTGTAAAAGTCTACGGAGGAATCCTTTCTGTACCTCCCATATAATTATGGAACAAAGGCAAAGACAGGGGTTTAAGGTAGCATCATGGTATCCCTTGGTAGTATATGGTTTTATATCTAAATACCGAATATTCCTGGCATTTCAGCAATATGTTCGACAGATGGCATTCATGCTAGCTGAATTGAGAACCAGTTGTGATGGCTAGTCTCTGAGACCGTATTTGCATAGAACATGAAGTTCACTTGTTGTTTACAAAGTTCAGTGATTACCCATGATTAATTTAAATGAAGATTAGATTCAATATGTGATTGTTGGACTCTCATAAGCCCATGCAGTGTTTGAGACATACTGATAGCCCCTATGATATCTTGTTTTGCCAAATGCATCTAAAACCTTTCTTGTTCTTCAAAAAGACTGCTCAGGCATTGCAATGGCCACCCTATTACTTTTTTAAAAATTTTCTTCTTGGCGTGGAACCATTGCGGAAAAAGGAGGAGAGGCCGTACGATTTGATGTTTTCCCTTCTAATTGTACCTAACAAATGTAAGTTTTAATAGAGGTAGCAGTAGATGGTATTGAGAACCCTGTATGGATTGGGAAAGCCGTGGCGATTCATAAATCCCACACTTGTCCAACTTCAATATTACTAATTTAACTCCAATCTCTCAGTGACGTAGTTGCAGCTGGTAACATTTAACCCCTTCACTGCTGTGTGCCGAGGTCATTTTGACCATTGTGCGCTCATCATAATTAAACACAAATTTAAGTTTTATTGTAGGACCCAGACAAATTATATAACTTTACTTTCATCAGACTCGGCAGATTCATAATATATCATTATTATATGTATACGTCATGTCCTGCCAGAATGCTATAACATAAGTTTAAAAAGTTTAATAAGTTTTTTCACATTTTATCATCCAAACCTTTGTGGTTATATATACTTTGGGTCGCTCTTGATAAGAAGAAAAAAAAATAGAAATGGGAACCGGTTACTGTAGTTTTCTGAGAATATACACTATTTCAACTAAAACTGAAGAAAATTAAAGTTTTCACTTGTATTTTGGCGCAGTGTGTTTTATGAATAAAATTACTATGTATAAACCAATGAACTTGTGGGAAATGAAGGTGAATAATGGCAGTGGTATTGCTCGTTTTATGCGTGACAAATGGACAATGGAACAGAATTTTTTTTCTTGTTACACATAAGCTGGTCATGTTTGTGTCAAGTTTCCAGCCCTGCCCCCTGAATGAGAGTTGATCTGGTCCAAGTCTTGTTTCCAGCTATGCCATGCCTGGGTTCCAGTCCAGGGGTTTCCTGTTGCAGTCAGCTCCCACTCACCTGTTTGACTTTGCACTGATCCACTCCCTATTTAAGGGTTCTGCTCCTATAGTGCTTTGCCCCTTGATTCTGAGTCTTTACTAGATTGTGTTGCTCTGTGTTCCTTATACCTGCAAGTACCTGATTGTTTTTGTGTATATTTTTGGTTCCTTGTTTTAACCTGCCTTAGTGTCCCTGTTCCCCATTGTCTTGTTTTGTTTCTTAATTGCTTTGCCCTCTGTGTATGTTTCTTTGGTTCCCTGTCTTCTTTGCCTTTGTATGTACCTTTTGTTTATTTCTGGTAATTCCTTTTTTGCTTTTGTTTTCTAGTTCCTTTCCGTATTTATATCCTGTGTGCCGACTATTGGTTTGTACTGATGTCCCTTTCTGGTGTTATGATCCCTGTCTATTCCATGCCTTAACCCTTGCCATGCTGATTCCCGTTGTATGGTTCCTAGTGTGTATTAGAGACTCTGCACTGCCATTTGTTATGTTTCTATTAGGTCAGATCCGGCTACTCGAAGACCGGCCTGTCAGTGTTAGGGTTCTTTTTGGTTGTGTCGTACAGGAGTCTCTGCCTAGACCTGGGCTGTCCTCACCTCCTGTTCGTATACCTATTGTCTGCAGTAGTGTCTCCTTCATATTGCGCTTTGAACCCTGAATATGGGCCGCACCTCGGCTCATACCAGTTTGGTATCTTTGGAAAGGCCATGCTCTGTCATTTACGACGATGCCAAACGTGAACCTTCAGTTCCCACGGATTAGGAGATGCCGAAGTCCAGAGGACCTCCACCATAGGGATTGCTGGGGAGAGGAGTCATTGCATCGTTGCGCCCATGAGCGATGAAGTCAGTGGGCGGGGAGAGTCCACGGAGAAAGAGCTGGCATCCGAGATGTCAGCCCCCTCTGAGCGAAGTCTGCGATTGGCACCAGATTTGCTTACCCTAGTGGAGCGCTTACCCTAGTGGAGCACTTGCTAAGTACATTATTGGACATTCAGGGTTTAGGAGGGGCATCATAGGAAAGGTCAGACGTTGAACTTTCCAGTGATGCTTCTCTTGTCATCCTAGCCCCTGTAGATGAGGAGATGGAGGGGTCCACAGATGTGCTTGGTGGCACCTGAAAATTGTCATTGGGCACCGGTGAGTGAAATGTAGGCATAAGCTGTCAGACCTGAGAAAGAGGAGAAAAAAGAATTAGTTACAAGCATTTATAAAGCGCCAACAAGTTCTGTAGCGCTGTACAATGGGAGAGACAGAATAACAAATATACATACACATTACACACACAGAACAGTAGGAGAGAGGACCCTGCTCGAGAGTTTACAATCTGAGGAGAGGTGTGACATGCTAGGTGAGGGTAAATTTAGTACAAGAAGTAGTGGGCTGTGTGGGAAGATGGAGCAAGAAATGAACAATGGGGGATTATGGAGTGAGCCGATAGGCTTCTCTAAAGTAATGTGTTTTCAAAGCGAAATGAAGAGAGCGAAAAAGGATGGGTGATGGGGCAGGTAGTAGGGATCGCCACAGGTATTCGGGCAGTTTGAGGACCATCTTTTGAGAGGGAATGTAGGTCTTTGTGCCTAATCACCCATGACGAAAGTAAATGGTGACTTCAGAAATAATTCTGAGCATTTGTAAACTATCTTTACACAGGACAGATTTCAGATACATAGACATAACATGTTCAGTTTTTATGTTTTACTTTTACACTTATTCCTGTATCCTGTGATAAATATATCACTGTCTTCAACTGGTTACCTGCCTGCCATGTCTTTGTCACTTGCATCCTAGGGTCTTACCCACAATCCTGTTCCATGAACTTTATCAATATGTAATTGATAATAATAATCAGCCTCTCAAGGCATGGAGAAACAAACCCTACAGTAATTTCTAATATCAATTATATATTGTTAAAGTTCATGGTACAGGGTTGTGGGTAAAACCTAGGATGAAAGTGACAAAGACATGGCAGGCAGGTAAACAGTTGATGACAGTGATATAATTATCATGGGATACAGGAATAACAGCAGGCAGGTACAATAAAGGCAAGATCACACGGGGACTCAAGAAAGCTACACAGCGGTAGTTGGGGTCTTCATGGGGATGACAGGAAAAAAGACAGGAAGGCAAATCAAAGTTCAGAGAATCCTGGTAACACCAGGATTAATGAAAGTCCATTGAAATAAGCAGCGCTGAACACGGAAGCGCCTGTGGTGCCCTTCAGGTGAAGCAGCCTGAAAATCTGGACCGGCTCTCAAAGTCAGATGCTGAAAAGTTGCTGGCAAGGTTCATGTCACGGCAGAAGCCGTGCAGTCACAGGTCTTCCTGTGACTCTTCCATGCCCTTGGGCATGAGTTGTGACACTGCAGTGCTATATGGTATAACTATATGTAACTACACTAAAAATGATAAACAGAGTTGTAAAGGGCCCTGCTCAGAGCAGGATTTTATTTTGTTGCATTTTTATTTTAAGCTAACATCCCCCAACAAAATTTAGTATAACTAGTACTTTGATTACTTGCAATATCAGTTTTCAGAAAGGTGGGTGATGGTAGACTTGTGCACCGATTTTTTTTTTCGGTTCGATTCGGTTCGAATGTTTAAAATTTCGATTCGACTCGTTTCGAACGATTTTTGTTTCGATTCGGTTCAGTTCGGCTCGTTTTTCGTATACATTTTTTTTCGGAATATCGACCATTTTTCGTGTTTTCGGGTCACTCTGCTTGTTTTTTGTATCGACTTTTTCGTGATTTCGGAAATTTTCGTTTTTTTCGGAATGTCTGTACTCCTCGTTTCAAAGTGTCTAACTCTATTCGTTTTGACGTAAACTACTATGGTTTACTTTTTGTAATGCCACAAGAAACAAGTGATACGCATTTACAAATGCAAAATTTACAGAATCAGCGATATAACCGATAATAGTTAAATATACGATGTCCAGAATTACCGAAATGGAACCGAAATCACGAATGGAACCGAAATCATGAAATAGAGCAAAAATAAATTTCGATTTGACACATTTCAAGTCCATTCGAAAAATCCGAAATTTTTTCGTTTCGGTTCGGAAAACTTTTCGGATCTGTCGGTTTTCGGGTCCGATCCGATTCGGAAATTCAGCCGAATCCGAAGACACGAATCGGGAAATTTCGTGAAAATTCCGAAATTCCGAAACGCACATCCCTAGGTGATGGAGAGCTGCCTAAACAAAGTCAGGGATTAGACTTTCCTGCAGTGACAGCTACAGCGTTCTATTTGGAAAGCTCTTTGATTGTTGATCAATTTAAACCTTGGCTTTGATTTTTCGTCATCGCATGCTCTGGAGATAAAGTGTGTACTTCATTTCATGGCTTGCTCTCACACAGAATTGTCATGATTTGTAGCAGTAATGTCCACATTCACTGACATTACAACTGCTCCAGCCTCATTCTACATGGACAATAGTTCTTTAGGATGTCCCAAGAAATGTCTCATGTTTGCTTCCGTGACATACTTAAAACAAAAAACTCTTGATGTTTATTACCTTAAAATCTCCTTAGCTATTTGAGAAATAGACAGTGATGAAGTACTTAAAATGCCATATGCTCAGTAGGGACTTCCATCTTTACTGGATGAAATACCATGGAAGGAAAAAGCAACATGGAGTGAGAAACCATTAGATAAACCATGGGTCGAAGGTCAATGACAGTTACATAGTTACATAGTCTGAAAAAAGACATGTGTCCATCAGGTTCAGCCTTTCACACATCACCTACTGCTGTTGATCCAAAAGAAGGCAAAAAGCCAAGTATGGAGCGCGCGCCAACATGCAACATATTGGAAAAAAATGCCTTCCTCACCCCAGAATGGCATCAGATTTCTCCTTGGATCAAGAAGCTTTTACCCACATATTAAATATTATAACCCTTAATATTATATTTTCGTAGGCAGTCATCCAGTCATGTTTTAAAAGTCTGTACAGACTCTGACCCAAACACCTCAACAGGCAGAGAATTCCACAGCTTGATTGATCACAATGACACCAAAGCAAACTTCTGAATAAGGCCTCAATTTAATTTTATCGGCAGATATTTTGGAAAAATATTGTCACGTTTCAGACGATATTTTGGAAAAATATTAGATGATTCAAGTGAAAAATTGTAGCTGCAGCTGAATTTTAATAAATGGGCACTTGATGAAAAATTTCAGGTTGAAGGTTATTCCGTGGGATTTTAGAGGGATTTTCCATGTTTCACTCAACGAAAATCCATTTATCAACACCTTTCGGCACTTGATTTTTTTTGTCGAATATCGTCTTACCGATAATATTGAATTGATATAGCCAATATTGCCATTAAAATGTATAGGTGCAAGAGTCGATATTTGAACTGAATTTTTATCGGGAACCGAAATTCTGAATTTGAACATCCTGAAATTAAAAATAAAGAAAAAGCTGCTGAGAGTGCATATTTCATAAATGGCGTGAATAAAATTGAGGCCTAAATCCTGAAAGGGATATTCAAATAAATAGTGTAGCGCTCACCCCCGGAGGATCCGCTGAATAAACCTCAGGATAGTCTCACCGCACTAGGAATTACTATACACCTGCACTGTTGTGGATTTTCTATTTTATATACGTTACTGGTCTCAGTAAAGCCGCATATAATACACCTATACGGTATTTGCATGACAGGAATTCGTATCACGGGAAAAACACGCAGCGGAAAAGAAACGGTTAACCCCCTAAGTTCTGGAGTGTAAGTCCCGTGAAATGGCTCAAAAAATATATATATATGTGTTGTCTAGGGTACCCGGGTACTGTGTTCAACTGGCCAGTGAACAAAAAGAGCAATCTTCGACTAGTCACCGTCGGGGCCCTGTGAATTGAAGCAATATAACAAGCGTGCGTTTTTATTTCGGAACCGTGGGCCTGGAGGCCTCTCATCCATCCGTCGAACGAACTGTCCAGCACTCGATGCCTCAACCAAAGGATCTTTCTCCGCAACTGAACTAGGACTCTGTGCCAACGACATCTGCTCCCCGCTTCCTGAATCTCCGCAACTGGAACAAACAATCCGCCGCCTGCACTCCCGATCGATCGTCGCGGCCTCCTAACTTGAGGTCCTGCCAGAACCAGCTTGTCCTCCAAATCTCTCAGCGCTGTGTATGTAGGTCACAGCACGGTCTCTGTCCCGATCTCCAGCACGACTAAGACAGCGTCTCCACTCCAGCCTGGTTGTGATCCTTGACAGCTCCAACATGCATCCTACACCTCTCGTTGCTCCGCTCACACTCCCCGCACCAAACACGAGACTGCTGATGTATCTGCTCCGCTCCTTGACCCCACTTCCTGTCCTCACGCAAAGGGTGCTGGTAGAGGAAGTCCGCTTTGTCCAGCATAGTCCACATTGTTTCCAGCACTATCTTCCTCTAGTGGCAGCCATAGTCTAGCACACCAAAGCACATTTTTAAGGCAGCGCTACAATAGTTTTTGGCCAATTGTACCATTGTGTAACTAAGAAAATGTCACGCACCAATTATACAATTTGAATCTCTTAGGGTCATTTGTCATTTTGAATCTCTTAGTGACTTAGGGTCATTTGTGTTCCTATAAAAAAAATGAAGAAAAAAAAAATAATCTATGTTTAAATCGACATGATTGGTTGAGTATTGTCAAATACCAAATCCCAAGATACATATAATGTTGACCTTATTTGTGAATTGATATTCATGACCCTGTTAGAAATTTCTCGAATTTACAATTATCATCCCAGAATAAATAAACAGAAAAGGTTTTCTTTGTGTAGGAGACAGGTCATGTCTCCCTTCTTTCGTGGTGCCTGCAAAGCTCACAGAATCTAAGACAGCCAAACACGATATTTCTACAATCTGTTAAACACTGAAACCAGCCTGCGTTCTTCCATTAACACTGCAATCAATTTTAAACAGCCATTTAAAGCTGTTGTAATACTTGTAACATAATAGCAATAATCTGGTGAGGAGTTTTTCCTCCTTTTTATCGTTCCTCAGGCTAGGCTAGAAAAAAACTAAAAAGATATTACAAAGCTAAGTGAAGTCTGTGTGTAACTTATACAAAATAATTCCTTCTTAACAAAAAGAACGCAATGTCTTAAAAAATTCATACTTATGTACAGGTACCATTTTCATGAAGCCAAGAATTGTTTAGAATTTAGGACAAAATTGTTCAAATTGTTAAATGCCTTTAAGGATTTCTTTTTATTTATGATCAAGTCCAACTATTTCCATGTAAATATTACAATACACACTTTAGAAAATAACTTTTAAGACTTGCTCTTCTCTTAGGGCCCTATTACATTCTTAACGCAAAAATGCACGCTAAATGCGTGTTTTTTTTTGCACGAAGCGTTAAACGTTAACGCACGAAAATCACCGCCGGAATTACATTCCTCACGCATCTTTTCATCCGTCGGGAAATTGCGGTCATAAAACCGACGTGCAAAAATGCGCGCAAAGTACCGTTGCGAGCAGAAATCAGTGAGCGCAATGTAATTTTTAACGCAAGTCTGTCAGACAAACGCATTTTGTGCGGACTGCGCACAACAGACGTACGTTCTGACGGAAGACAAGGTAGTGGCCGTCATTTTTGACGGATCTAGTAAAAAAAAAAGTGCGCATCGACGGTCTCCGTTGTGAATCCGCAGTTTGGTATGGTCAGGTTGTTACAATTTGCCGTTACCACCAGCTTTTGAAAGACGTTAAATTTTGCGCTAAAATTGTAATACCATGCGCACACCTGCGCACAAAAGCATTTGCGCCCACAATGTTAAGTATAGGATGTGAGCACTAAATTGCGCTCGCAAAGGGTTCGCGCAGGGTCACTCGCGTTAGACGTTAACACGCATTTTGTGCGCGAACGTAGTAATATGACGTTCAGCGCAAAGGGTTTTGCCCCTCGTGTTAATGCGTTATTGCGCGAGCACACAATTGTGCACGAAGAATTAATAGGGCCCTATATATTTTAGAAGTTATTTGTTGAATACAAAATCCAGGAAAATAAAGTAGAGGTAGATTATTTCAGTAAGAATTGCAGAAAAGATAAATGTCAGCAGTTTAATATTTCTTCAGAAATACAGTTCTTCGGTTTCTGGTTATGTAAAAGACCTCATATAATTATTATTATTTTTATTACTTATTTTTTATTTTTAGAATACAGAAAATTATATTGACCTTTAGAAACTAGAATGGAATTTATTGGATTGGTTATTATCCATGTTTCATTTGTACAGATCCATATGCGTGATAGTATGTATGAATTGATAATGGACATGAGTGTTTGTTTTCAGATAAATTGAGATTCATCCGAATTTTGGGCGGATTGTCCGAAACACGAACCAATGAAAGAACACATTAACAGAAAAACTAATTGCACAAGAACAATTTTCATTGATGTGACTAATTTTCATTTTCGTGGGTCTTTAATTAAACTCGGAGCTGCTCAGAGCTGGATATTTAGGTGGGGTTTACTGTGATCCTTCCATCAAGTAGGTAATACTGAGACTGATACATAAATACACTCGGCTTACACGAGAAATAAGATGGTTACGGGTGAGAAACCAGTCATGTGACGACTCAAGGCTTGGGGCTATACTGGTGCTGGATCATATCTTAGCAAGTACAATTAGAGATGCGCTGCAATCTCTTCACTTGTAATAATGCAATTAAGCAGTGACATGTGATGTTAATAGGATCTGATATGGAACGGCAAGGAAGGACCGAGCTTGCGGCACGCTGTGCTGAATTAAGATTTCACACACACCTCTATTAATATTGGTTCTAATAAGGAGATCTGGATACAAAAACAGAAGAAATTTTCATGCCACATCGGAGGACATCAGAATTATACCAGGGACTTACAGCCAGCGCTTTGCTATATAATCAGAAGAGGTGAAACGACCTGGTTTCTGCTGCAAGCTGAATCCGAGATTCGAAGGCCTACAGGAATATGCTAGTTGTCAATGGTTTGCTTTACAACTAATGCTGCAGGGCTTGTTATACACATAAAAACTATTTGCAGTATATGTACCAAAATATTTGTATTTATGTTAAATTTTTATAACCTCTATAAAAAACACAAATTTAAATATTGTGTAGATCCACTGTATGTTGTCTTATATCCTTTATAGTGCATAAAACGTTTGCTCTATTTTCCCGTGGGCTTTCCTGCTGTCCAGACCAGTTCCCGGTTTCTCCTTTCATGAAAACAAATTATTAGCTAAGATTGCTTTGGCTGCTAGACGCGCAGTGGCTGAGGCGTGGAGGCAGCAACGATTGCCACAGATGGCGAAGGTTTAAGCCAAAATTAGGGACACGCAGGTTATGGATGGACTAACGGCAGTGGTCCACCATACCTTGCCACCTTATTATAAGCCTGGGGACAACGGATGGACTCGGGACTGTGATACCTCTCTGTGTTCTGTATGGTTGCATCTTCTATGTATGCTGAGGTGGTTTTTGCACTTTTTGTGTTCTCTTCTTTCTCTTCCGTTCTTTTCTTTCGCTCTCTACATTTCCCCGTTTTATGGCCTGGGCCGGTCCTCTCCCCTTTCCCTACTTTTTTGCCTCTAACCCCTTTCACCCCTTTCCCCCGTTCTTTAATTGGTATAAAACCTGGATGCAATTACGGTTACCTTGTTGAATGTGCCTATATGTATGATCTTTGTGTCTATTTGCACTGCGTCGCCAATCACTGTTCACATGCTCATTTGCTTTCCTGCATTAAATTTTTAATTTTCTTTTAATTTGCTTTAATTTGGTTAAATGTTTAACAATGTGACCATGAAAGTTATTAGTGGTTTTAATTATGAGAATAAGCATGATCCTGGCCAGCGCACCTCTCCAGTAAGTGTCCTTGGGCAAGACACGTAATGGAGTACATACTTGCCTACCACACAATGGGCCATATTACATAGCTGGTGCTAACTTAACCAGAGCTGTTGTAAACTTCCCAGAGCCTTTATAGCCTGTGGAGGTTTTCAGTTTCCAACAGCTCTGGTTAAGTTAGCACCAACATTGTAATACTGCCCATTATCGGCTGTGGAGTCCAGTGGTAACATCTCTTCTACCGTGGAGAAGCAAGTCAAATACCGTTCAGCACATCCCTCCAATACAACTGCGGAGAAGCAAGTCTCAACTTTACGAGAAGTGGGTTCAACCTAACCACCTAACCGCTGATCTACAGTAATGGAAAGCCAACTCAATCACACTCAGAAGACGCCATCAGCGAGAGTCCTTTGGGCAAGACACCTAACGATATGGATGCGCCTACCTTACAAAATAAGTGTACATCTCATAGATTGTAAGTTCCCTTGGCAACAGGGTCCCCCTGAATCCATCCAAGTGTGGTATTCTAATTTATCCTCCCCCTTGTACACTGATATTGTAAAGCGCTGCGGAATTTCTGGCGGTATATAAAATAAAGGATAATAATAATGATAGAGTTTGAGATCGGTACAAAGTTATTTGAGTATTTCATGTAGATCATGAATGTATTCTTTCGGTCTACTAAGGTAGTGAGGAGAGACGGCTTTCTCTTTTTTCTTTCTTTGCATGCAGCTATCCAGCGTGTTTGGGGTTAAGTGCGGTGAGCCAGAAGAAGATGGATGTTTTAAGTGCGTTTCTTGTTCCATTGGTCTTTGCTAGGGGAAGAACAATATTTTAATGCAGCTCATTCAATCCAAATGCAATAACCACTTCTGCCCATCTAAAACAGCCATACAATATTGTACATTATGGGTACATTAACGTCCTTCATAAGTCAGTCACCCCAGGACAGAAAATACTGGTTCATATTTCAAACCACAATAAGTGTGAATATGGCCTCAATTTAATAAACATTTGGAAGGAGGCTTAAATTTCTTGCAATTGGTCTTGGAAAGGTTACTTGCTTTCCAATTACTGCCTGCTTTAATCTGCTTAGGCCTTGCTCGGAGATCACTCGATGCCATTGAAGGAGAGTCATTACAGAGTTGCTCGCAACAAGGCAAACAGTTTACATATTTTTGAACTTGATCCGAAAAACTGATTTAAAAATCTATACAGGCAATCAAATTTCCCTGAAAATATATACACAAAAGTCTGCTAGAAGGTGGCTGGGATGAAATAAATGTACTCTTGCAGAGACAGGAAGAAAGCCAAAACAGGGGGTTATTAAAGATCTTTTCCGAGTAAATGGGCTCTTCGAGCAACCAAGGCTGAAACCCATCCTTCCCCGGGGAAAATTAAAGAGGGCAAGAAGACAAGCATGGAGAAAAAAAAAGGAAAGATGTGTGCGCCTTTTCTTTGGCGCAGCCAGCATTAAATATTCAGCAAAAAGAAGCAGATCGGTTTTCATGAGTCTTTTTGTTTCTTGTGTATCGGCTGACAGATGCTATAAACAGACATAGACAAACATGCCTGAATGCATGCTGCGACAGACTCCTGCGACGACAGGTGTATCACCGTGGGAGTGTAAGCTGCATCCATTCTCTGGGTAGCATGGGACAGGAAATACGTAGGTGTCCACAGGAAGGAACATCATGCAGAAAATTTCATCAACATACTATCTTGTCTTGTGTATCTGCCGCACGTAGTGCTTACATCAATGACTGCATGTCGCAGCTATAATGTAATCGTATGTATTTTCCTGCATAATGGATTAATCATTAGCATTGTTCATTCGGTTTTCTAGTGTAGCGCTGTTTTAGTTCTGCTGCTGTAATTACCCATTTTTGGCCACCAGGGGGAGACCAGCGCAATGTAATCTATACTGGACACATTGGGACTACGTTTTCCAGCATGCTTTGGGGCAGAGACAGGAAGTGGGTGGGGAGAACAGACAGACATCCGCAGCCTCATGCAGAGGAGAGCCAGTGCGCGCCGAGGGGTGAACAGAGCAAGACGCACGTGAGACAGGGAGCGATTTGTGACCAGGCCGGAGCGCAGGTGCTGCCTTGCAGACGCTGGAGATCGGTTTCAGTGACTTGCCAGAGACCTAGTAATCAACCGCTGAGAGGTTTGCACAGACACAGAGCTGCAGATTGCACCCCGAGTTAGGAGACCGCGATGATCTAATGGGAGTGCAGGCGGTAAGCTGAAAATCTTGTTGCAAAGACCGACGAGCAAGAAAAGCGGATCCGGTGGCCCAGAGTCCCAGCCAAATCGAGCGGAGAGACATCCTTGGTCGAGCAGCGGAGCAGATTTTCTGGCGGATGGGTGAGAGGCCTTCCAGGCCATAGTAAAGTTAACAAAGCACGCTGCAGTTTGCTTAAATCTACAGGGCCCCAACGTGACTAGTCGAAGATGCACTAAATCCATTCAATGGCCAGTCGAATCTAGTACCCGGGTACCAACACACACATACACGCACACCTTCTTGGGACACAACCTGTACGGGACTTACACTCCGGCAACGAAGGGGTTAAAATTTCCTTTTTACCGCTGCGCGTTTCTCGCATTACGAATTCCTGTAAATATATATATATACCGTGCTTGCTTTATATATGCCAGTTTATTTGAGACCAGTAAACTATGTAACTTATAAAATCAACAACAGTGCTGCTGTATATTTATTCCCTAGTGCGGGGAGACTGACCCGAGGTTAAATTCAGCGGCTCCTCCGGGAGTGAGCGCTACACTAGTGTTTCTTGTATTATAAACACATTTCAAGTGCAAAATGGAACCAATACCAGATTCAGGTATTAAAGGAATAGCTTAATGAAGGACACCTTTGTTCTGTTTAGGTTTCTATCTACATCTTAAAATACTCCTTCTCTGGCTCAAGAAAAGAAGCATAGAAATTGACTGTATTGACTGAAAATTTTGCTTATTTTAAAAAGTAATTATATACTAGCTTGTTATTATTGACTGCATCTATGGAAGCTTTATTAATAAGTATTATTAGCAGTGGTCTAGTTGTCAGGGTATGGGATGGATGGGAACTGAAGTGCCCAGGCGGGATAGCTGTCAAAAACAAGCTGCAGGAGGAATAAGCAAGAAAGATGGTCAGAAAAGGTCCGGGTCAGGACAAGCGGCGCGAAGTGGAGATCAGACTGGGAAAAGGGACTGGTACACAGAATAATCAGAAGTAGCTACGGTGAGTCAGCCACATCTGTAGCTCAACACACGTGCAATCCCCACTGACTGCTACCGGAAGGGAGGAGGTCCTTCCCTCAGCCCCGGGGACTCCCCATCAGGTGCAGGCCATGCCCCAGATGGGTCATAGGGAATCCCGAGTCCCTGATGCCATCTTGGTTCCATGCCCCCAGCCAAGCAGGGTCGCGCTGCAGCTAGGAAGCCCAGCTGCCGGGGAAAGACCCAGTGGCTTGGTCCACAACGCAGCGCCGCCGCCAACTGAGGGAGAGGACCCAAACCACGCCAGAACCACAGACCCCCAAGAGACCAGGTTACCAAGGCCGGCGCTGTCCTGGCGGTTGTCCGGGCCGTGGGCAGCTCCCGATAAGCAACGGTGATGGTGGCATGCGGCGGCAGGTGACACTAGTCTTGGAAAAATAAATGCAGTAACTCTCCAATATTTCTGGTCCTCAAGCCATTGACATGTTGTACTTAACCCACAGCTCACCATGCAAATTTGATATCGACGTTTAAAAATGTTTGCTTGTTTTTAGGGAATTCTTATGAAAATTACAATGCATATCAAATATTTCTAGTGACTTAATAAGGAAATATATGAATGGAAAAAGCTTCTCCATGGCTGAGAAAATCGTGGAGGAACTACGTTCCCACGTGTTTCTGCTCGACTTGACCCGTGATTATTGTCATGGTTATGAAGTGAGCTAATCATATCAAACAACATTTCCTAGTCCCATCAAGACCTGCTATCTATTAGCACCTCCCTGTTAGCAACTTTACTATGGATAAGCTTTTATATTAGAGGTTTTACTAATAATTAAGTCACTAACACATACTGGCAGTGCCAATGCTTATGGCATTTTCCAAAGTCCATAGGTCACCAGAGAGAGCCTGTTTGTTCCCACTGTCCTGCTTACAGCTCCAGGAGGTGCAGGATCTCACTGTCCTCTAGTATCATGGCACCAGAGGTGACTAAAGAATTTTTTTATCTTTTTGTCGGTAAGAGATTTTGCATATGCCAGGTTTTGAGAGTCCATTGCATTATCTTAAACCCTTCACTCCCAAATGATATTCCATAAAACGACAGTCAGGCCCCAGTAGTTTGATGGAAAATCACTTTCTATTAACAAAACTGTGAAAACGTATGTTGCTTCTATGCATACATTTCTACGTTACACTGCACTACAATAAGCTTATTTGTCAGGCAAATTTTGCTACTGCAACATGTATCCATTGGACAAAACCAGAAAGACTCTGGGCCCTTTTCCAACCTTAGTGTTAACTTACCAGAGCTATTTTAAACTTCCAGAGCCATTAAAGTCTATGGAGTTGCTAAGTTTATGACAGCACTGGTTATGTTTACAACCGGTTTGGAATAGAGCCTTCTATTTTCACTGCAGACACCAAGAGCAGTACCATGAGGTGAAGCACATGTCTGGTATGCTGCACCTTTGGGGACATGTTCTGGAGACAATATTCACACAAATGTAGTTTCCAAAAAAACTCCATTCCTTTGCATTGCTCCAGAGATAGACCAGGTCGATTTTATTCAATATTGGGTTCCTGCAGGAGCCATTGAATATCGAGTATACTCAATCATGGTGGAGAAGGGTTTGAGACCAGAATAGCAAATTACCTTTGAATAACTCATTATTTTCCATCTGACTTCAAATTATACAATTTATAGAAAGTTTTCATATATGGTAGGTGGCCACTACAGCCAAGTCACAGATGAAATTTGTGGTTTGCCGAAATAGGACAGGAGTCTTAATGGCTTGCTCGTTAATCATAATGGCTCAGTTGCAGTTGGACCCTCAAATTTTTTATGAAACCGCCTAAGGAAGAATCTAGGCTTCTGGGTTTCATAGATGAAAAAAAGATGGCATTGTTTTAGAAATCCATATACAAATACCTCTATACGGTATATTTACATATTCCCCTAAAATAGAATTACCTCTTAAAAATGGTTTTCGAACGTCCTACTCCAGCAAATATTTGCCAATGCCTGGTGTTACCATTTCAGTTTTATAGGTGGGACCTTCATAACAGCCAGAATAAAGGATAAACGACAACTCCATCAAAGATCTCGGAGTTAGAAATTTTATGCTCAAACTCTCCTGTTGGAGTGGCTTATCCACTGATCATTGGAAAACTATTCCCTCATCAAATCCATTAAAAGTAGCGTGCCACTGAAAACATGTACTCACTCCAGTTTTGGGTGGAGTTCGCATTCCATTGAAATTATGAAAGTGAGAGGTACTTGGTAAGTTGAACTTTTTTAAACTTCTTGGTAGGAGTGAAAGCATTCTTTTTTGGCTTTTAAAGAAGGTGAAACAAACAAGGAAGTTTCTTCTCTCGAGTGTTTGGTTGCAGTAGCTGTTGTTAGTCTTAAGCGGCAGTGTCAGGCGACACACTGGCTGCAATGAGAAAGGTCTCACCTTCTCTAGGTGCTGCGAGGCAGGCATTCACTCAATCATGTTTAAGGGACGTCGTGGTTACTAAATCATGACTGTTTACACTTTAGCCCTAAGTGTTTTCTTATTCCACTCGAGTGTAGAGTGGCAGATTGTAAGCAGTAGATAGTATCTGTCTCTGAATTAATATAAGCTAGTCCTTTACATTTCAGCCTGCCCTAACCGCAAAATGCACAAAAATGCACTAAAATCAGCAAAAGTAAAACATGTTGCTTACTAAATATTTACTGTTATGACATTCTCATGGGACAACATGGACACGTTAACATTTTATATAATCATACAGCATATAACAATCTTTATTAACAATGCAGCCAGATGTCCATTCTTAAGTGTGGGAACACTCCAAGACTTCTGCTCCTCAATTAATCATTGACATGTTTCACTGAACCCACCACTGTTTCAACATAATGATAAGTTGGTTTTAGGTGAATCTTTATGATAAGTGTATTACATATCTTATTTATTATTTTTTAATACATTTCCAGTGAATTAATAAGGAAGAATACGTTTGGAAACTAATAAAATCTGCTCAGTGTGTGGGTCAAAAGAGAAAAAATAGCATTGATTAGCTATTGTGACTTGCGTCACTTTGAACGTGGGATACATGGGCCTGGAGATGTATTAGGGAGGTGCAGACCAGGTGTTCTCTGCTGTTTCCCTGCCCTCTCCTATGTTGAAGTCGCCCTGTGCCTGTAGGGTGCAGAGTGTTTGTCCCATCTGTGTTATGTATGAATGTTTGTCACGGCTTACCTCCTTGTGGTGTTCCTCGATCACAGGCTGCGCCAGGCCACCACGTGGTCATTGTCCGACAGCACGCCCAGTGGGTGTCCGCATGGCCGGAGGTCCTCCTCGTGCCCGGATGAACCTGTCCCTGCAAGGCCTTGCGATGCCTGGCTCCTCTACTGTGGGTAGTTCTCCTGCTGGGCCGATGCGTAGGACAGCGGCCTCTCGTCCAACCCTTGGAGGGTGGCGTGTCCTCCTGCTGGGGACCTGGGGGGGCTGCGTCTGCACGTCTCCTCATGGGGGTATGGCCTCCACACAGTGCGGAAGGGGCGAGACACTGGAGAATGCCTCTTGGCCTTAGAGGGGCCTGGTGCTCAGGGTGCTTCCCCTGGGGGTGTGGCTGGGCAGAACTCCCTATATAAACCTGGCTCACCAGGTATGATGTGCTCAGTTGTCTCCTTGCCTTGATACTGCACTCGCTGAACTACCTCCTGTGCCACTGGCCAGTTATCCACATCCTTTGACAATCCTAGATTGCTGTCCGCCCTGACCTATTGGCTAGACCCTTGACTACGATTTCGGATTACCCCTTGGACACCACACTTTTGGACTTCCTTCCCAGTCCTGCATTATTGGGCTCATACCCACTGCCCAACCATGACATTGTTATTGTAATTATCGTTGTTTATGTTTAATTGATTACTGTTATTATGGTTTATATGATTACTGAGAAGGATCACCCACAAACAGCTGTCTATCTCCAATGAGGAGTGGAACCGCGCCCATGGGCTATGGCTTGGGGCAGTGGCTGTTTGCAGCGACACCACAATCGGCTCTGGCTGGTGTCCGGCTTGTGGCGCTGGGATATCTGGGGGGGACAGGATGTGCGAGTGGGGTTTGGGGGCTTATCTGATTCTGTGTTGTATAAAAGTCTGTCCAGTTTTCCATTAAAGAGATCCATTTCTTTTCACCCTACATTGTGACTCGACAAGTTACTGGGTGGGCTGGGTGCTAATTCACACGTCTCCTCAGCGTTTCTGGAGCAAGGAAGAATTCAGTGACAAATCTACTCAGTTGGAGTTGCGGGATCTGTCAGTCATATCACAATAAGGCCGGCGTCAGACCAACACAGTGATCACGTCCGTGTTGCCACACAGTTTATCGTCCATCGTAGCATAGAATCAGGAGCAGTAGAGAGTCTAGACCCACACACGAAGTACATGCGCACTGAACTGAGCACGCACAACGCACGTGGCAAACGGACACAAGTTAGGCAAGAACGTAAAACGGCTAGAGAGACACGCAGAGTGTGCCACGTCTGCGTACCATTCTGTGTGAGTGATGAGATGACAGACGCAGCGCATTTGCGACGTCCAGCACCTTGACACACACCATGGCTTTTCATATCCTTTTCAAATTTTTATAATTTTTCATATTAATTTTGTTACCCATAATTCCTTTTTTTACTACGTCAGTCAACAAAAACGGACCGTGTTGTGTCTACGCAGTATCTTCCGTCAGTACGTCTGTCCATTGTGCATGCACGCAGAGTGCGCTTGGAATGCGTTCGCCTGACCTTAGCCTAAAGCAGATATTTTTTAAAGTCATGCTGGTCCTGACCAAAATAATTCCTAATCTCAACAGTTTTGGAATGTATATATCGAGTTCTTAAAATGTCTACAGCTCTTTTCCAAGTACTTGCGCCTTCTGTCTAATATTGAAGGATTTTCTTTCTTAACCTTTTCACTACCAAAGTCGAGTTTACTTGATTATATATTGTAGTACATTGAAAGGCAATCCTTAGCATATCAAAATTCCATTTCCATATCTTTCTAAGGCAGTATTAGTGTGCCCCCTGTGGAGAAGCAAAATTCACTGTGAAAATTCACTACTGTTCCTCTGTAAAACGGCCAAGAGCAGCCCCAAACTTCACTGTAACAAGAACTACAAAAACTTTGCTGTTGCATTACAATAACAAGCACGAGGACAGAATACAGGGAGCCCTGGGATCACTCACTGCTGTACATGGGTACGATTCAGGGGTTATAATTCCTGAAACTACCTATAAGCATAGATACAAGGTGTTACTGAAACCTCCACAGGCATTATGTCACATACTGATTCTATTTTTACATGCTATTAGTAAGTTGCATTGCTAATAATCTCCTTATGTTCACTACAATTCACCATAAGCAGGATATCTGAGCACTTTTATTAACTATCCTTTCCACGTTTACTGTATTTGATATGACTATTTCTGCCTGTATGCTGATAATACAGACCCTGTTTGAAATTGTGTATGATAAGGGACACCATCTAGAGTTCAGAGCCTTTCATTCCAGCAATATTTCTGTAAAGGATAGTGAAATAGTGGAGTAGATGACAATTTTAAAATTAGCAAAGTTACATCTTTTTAACCTTTTATCGATCTCAGAACAACCAACCAAACCTGTGCAAATTTTCTATTACCCAATATTGTCATCTTTACATCCCATGTTTTAAAAATAAGAATACTATAATCTATATAATTTTTAAAACAAAAAAGTCCTTGATGGTAAAAGTTTAACAAACGTATGATGGACTGCAAATGTTTGTCCTGGAGAGACCAGAGACTAAGGAATGTACATAAATCCGAGGACAATTACTCCTCTCATCTCTGTTATCAGTCCTTCAGGACCCTTAAACTCAGGGGTTAAGTGATTTTGCTTTTGCAAAACCATGTAACACAAAAAAAACCCATAAAGAAAATCCTTATCTCTGGTCCCACAGTGCAGAGGATCGCACAATCAGCCTCCTCATCCCATTGATAGCAGAAGGATATTGGGGACAAGTAGTCCCCAGTGTCCACCAGCTGATCATGTGTGAACCGGCTCTCGCAGGGTTTGTGCATGTGTCCATGGAGTCTTATGGACTGCAGGTGATGATGCCAGCATACCGCCAGGTGCCGCTGCCAGTATCTATTGGTAGTTCTCACATATTACGAGTGAAGCCACTAAAATAGCGTCTCACACATAATAGAGAGAGGTGTGGCAAGTATCCCTGACCGCGCATCAATAGTGCAAAACACTAGAATGTAATTGAAACATTCGCATATGCATATATAAATAATGAAATAAAGTGCATCAACAGTAGGCACAATAGTGAAATAAAGTGCAGTAAAACGGTAAAGTGCAGCGGTGCCTTTAAAAGAATATAAACAACAGGGCTTAGTGCAATAGTGCATATAGGAGGATACGTAAATAACCTGTAGATAATAATCAATAAAGTGCACAATTTAAATGTCCAATGCTAATCCGATGGACATGCACAAAAAGTGTCCAATATTTCAATTGAGTGCAATAGTGCATATAGCAGTCTGTGAAAATGGAAGATAAAATACTCAGGAGTCCCAGTGTTTGTGGTGCTCCTTCTTATTCCGGTGGAAAGTTTGTCACGTCCTCGATTTCATAAAAGAGAAGGGAGAAGCACACGGGGAAATCTTTGGTGCAGGAGATCTTATGACAAATTGGGCAAAGATTATTACTGGTAGAGGTATATACCACTCACATTTAAATGAGCCTAAAGGTTTCCCGGCTCTAGGTTTAATTGCCTATGGCCATGTAGAGAGTGGCACTTACCTTCTTTACCAAGTAGCAGGTCCTAGACGGGTTAAGAACAGATGGGAGACGATGCTCCCATAGCGTAATACTGCAGGGTAACCAAACAGAGGTAATTACACAGTGCACTCACCAATTAAGGAGCCTTTCAAGCTCAGGCTCAGTCAGTATAGCCTTAGGCACTCTTAGGTAGGTGCCCTGGACCTCTTTTCCTCGTTGGCAGATCGAGTGGTGTTGTTCTCATGAGGTATCAGGTTTGAATTAGCAAAACACGGCCAATAAAGGGTTAAAAGTAAAAAAAATATATATATTCCATAAAAAGGGACATAAAAATACCGAGACGTGTTTCGGCTGTGGTAGCCTTCCTCAGTCGGTGTATTGTCCTGTAGTATCTCTATTTTAAAAATATATATATTTTTTTACTTTTAACCCTTTATTGGCCGTGTTTGGATACCCTGCAGTATTACGCTATGGGATGTCTCCCATTTGTTCTTAATTCGTCTAGGATCTGCTACTAGGTAAAGAAGGTAAGTGCCACTCTCTACATGGCCATAGGCAATTAAACCTAGAGCCGGGAAACCTTTAGGCTCCTTTAAATGTGAGTGGTATATACCTCTACCAGTAATAATCTTTGCCCAATTTGTCATATGTTCTCCTGCACCAAAGATTTCCCCGTGTGCTTCTCCCTTCTCTTTTATGAAATCGAGGACGTGACGAACTTTCCACCGGAATAAGGAGGAGCACCACAAACATTGGGACTTGTTATCTTTTATCTTCCATTTTCACAGACTGCTATACACACTATTGCACTCAATTGAAATATTGGACACTTTTTGTGCATATCCATCGGATTAGCATTGGACATTTAATTTGTGCACTTTATTGATTATTATCTACAGGTATCTACGTATCCTCTTATATGCACTATTGCACTAAGCCCTGTTGGTTTTATTATTTTAAGGCACCGCTGCACTTTACTGTTTAATTGTGCCAACTGTTGATGCACTTTATTTCATCATATATATATGCATATGCAAATGTTTCAATTGCATTCTAGTGTTTTGCACTATTGATGCTCTGTCAGGGATACTTGCTACACTCTCTCATCTTTGTTTAGCACAGATTTTGGTTGTTTTTTGTGTTTTTTATCCCAGGGCGGCATCATATCACTTATTATAACTGCATCTATTGGTATAAACAATATATACCTATATAGGCGCCCACGCTTCAGGGTATATAGCTTTATACCCATATCCCTTTCATCACACATAATAGAATCTATGAGGGTTATGTTGACAGCACCAAAATTTCGGTGCTCTCGTTTGGCGCCCGACAATGAGCTCAATTCGCCGAACCCGCATTGAACTCAACATTCACTGCAGGGTCCCCGAAGTGTGCCGAAGGAATCTGCTGAACGCCAGCAATCAACCCACCGGACGCAGCCACCGAACTCCGAACAGACCAAAGAACGCCCCTGCAAACCGCCAACCACAGCTGACGATCCGCCGAACAAACCGCCGAACGCCTCCGATCAATCAGCTGCCGAACAGGGGTTAAAAAAACCCAAAGTCATTTTCGAAAAGCATTTAAAACAAAATAACGTGGAAATAATAAATAAGGTTCTATGAATAATAATAGCCAACTTTTCGGTGCTGTCCGGCGTTCTCTGAATAGATTAACCATTACTTCTCTAAGGGGACAATTTCACGGTTGCTGAATTGCGGCGATCTAAGGTGAATTGCACCATATTTTGCTGGCAATTCGCCAATATTTGGTGAATTGACCGCTTTCTGAATAGCCAAATTGCCACGAAATTGCACCTTATGGTGCAATTCGGTGGCAAGTTCAGCAGTCTTTGAATAACCCCTTATGTCTTATATATATCTAGAATCCATTAGCCGCATTTACATTTTAGGGTAGGGATGCAGGAGACACAAACACTCTGCACACTTTTCCGTCTCAGTTCCGGCACAGCCCTCTAGATGTATTTCCTAAATATCTGTAGGGCCATGGTTTACTCGGCCCTACAGATATTTAGGAAACATATCTAGAGGGCTGTGAAGAAACTGAGCCCTCTCTTGTGCACAGAGTGTTTGTGTTTTCTGTGTTCTATTCCTTGATGTCTGTGTTATATTATTCCCTTATGTATTTAGTGTAGAGCGTTGTGTGAAATACTGTGCTATTTTTCCAATGTTTAATTGGTATGTAACCTTTTGCCCTACTTGTACCGCCCCCCCCCCCCAGGACTGGCTGTAACCGGATCTGTCAGTTTCATCATTCTTTGCCTGTAGGCCAGGGTGTGTGTGTGTGGGAGGGGGAGGCTATTCAGCATGGAAACGCTGGGGCATGTTTTACTTTTGAATGTCTGTAACTGAAAACCAGAATAAAGGGAATCTCCGTTTGGTGTTCACCCTGCAAGGGTCAGCTTCAACTTTTTGGTCACAGTACTACGTGTCGTCTAGTCTGTGGAGCTACGATCACCTGCAATCTCACCTCTTAGTACAGCAGAAGGGGCACCAGGACGGAAGTACCGATCTTGGGTACTAGAATCCGTATCAAGGGCCAAGGTTGAGTACTGCTGCTTTAGGGGCTCCCTACTACAGGCTGCACTGGAATGAGGGGCCTTAGTGTTTGATGTTACTTTTTATCTTTAAACTTGTGTATTTCATAGTGGTATTAAAAGATGAAAATACGACAGCTTAATTATAGTTTCCTGGTCAATGTTCCTTCTTGCAGTTTTTAAGACTGCACAACATAGAAACATTCCTACAAAGTTCGTTTTTACATAATTACCTAATATTTTTGAATGCAAGGAATTAAATATTATCTTTTAAGTATGCTGATAGCTATGTTTTACTAGATTTTTTGTGTCTTTGATCACAGTAAGCGCGGTCCACCTATTATATTGTGAACACCTATACTATTGATTAGCTTCAAACTTACCGCTTTGAAAATGCATTACAAATTCTCCCCTTTTCTTTCTCCATAAGAAAATAAATAAGTGTATACAGAGATATGTTATCATGAAAATCCAAAAAAGTGTAGTATGAGACCTACACCGAGAACAGTCCATATCAATTAACGTTCTGTACACCTATAGTTATTGGCGTTATGTGGTTATCCTTACCTACAAAACCCTCACTAACTCAGCTCCCCACTACCTGTCCTCACTAATCGCCAGATACACCCCAGCCCGCTCCCTAAGGTCAAACAGTGACCTGCGCCTAGCTTCTCCCTGCATCACCTCTTCCCATGATAGACTGCAGGACTTCACACGCGCAGCCCCCGCTCTCTGGAACGCTCTCCCTCGTACTGTCAGACTTTCCCCTAACTTCTCTTCCTTCAAACGCTCCCTTAAAACATTCCTATTTAGGGAAGCCTACCACCCAACTCACTGACGCAACCATCAATCACTCTCACCTTGCAGTCCTCTCCTCCTGTTTCCAACCCCAACCCTCCTAGATTGTGAGTTCCTACGGGAATAGGGCCCTCATCTCCTCCTGTACTGTTTGTCAAATGTTGTTCAATGTATTGTAACCCTGTCTATACTGTGTTTATTGTACAGCGCTGCGGAATATGCTGGCGCTTTATAAATAAAGAATAATAATAATAGTATTCGCTGAACTGGTATGTTGGTGAAGAACTCAAAGTGAAAATTCCATCTTGGTCTTTAATTTGCAATTCTTCCCCAATTTAAAAAATAATCCACTTACATTTGTTGATGTTGAATCCCTCGCTTCAGTTTCAAAAAAATTGCAATAAACCAAGTTGTTTTTTTAAAAAATGTTTTATATTACACAGTTTTCAAATTTTTGATTGATCATCAACGTACATTATTGTTCTAGTCTAAAGAACCCTCTGTATTTTCTAATACTTATATCCTTGTTATCAAATATTACAGGTCATACATTCATTAGATATAAGCGCAACTCGTACTTCATTCTTTAATTTTTGGAGGTAAGAACTTGTCGAAAGGCACACATTCAATTACTTTTAACTGGATTATGATTAGTTACCTCTATTTAATGAACATTTACTTTAGAATTTATAGAGTAGGTTGTACAGCCACGATGACTGTAATTTTTCTTGAGTAAAACCAGGGGGAAGAGAACAGGTAGGCGATACCTTTTACTGGACTGACATAGGTTTTAAGCCCACAAGGGATCTTCAGTGTATAATTACATGCTTGAAAAACCCAATAATATTAATATAAAAGCTAAGAACGTGTTGCTTCCCTATTTACATATATATATATGTGAGGAACATTAATGTCATAATTCGTATCTGTGATGCATATTCTAAAGGGTGCAAAATAAATATTAAAAATATATATATTTTTACTAAACGACTTGCTTTAGTGCTTGCGTTTGCTCAAAAAAATAACGTTAGGCAAAAAAAACTATTTTACATAAATATTGTTGCTGGTTTCAAGTGTACAAAATCATTATAACAGTCTGCCTCAATATTATCGGAACGTAACATGTTTAGACAAAGAAGAACAAACAAAGAAAGAGACCTTAGTTAAGCATGTTTGTGGTGTTGAAGAATATCAATTTCATATGTTGCTTTAGTTTCTTTTTATATTTTTCCTTCCTGGAAACAAGAAAATGATTTATGTAAATTAACCCTGTGTGATTTATCCAGAGACACCTTTCTCCTGAGCTCGAGTCACCTTTAGGATTATGGTTTGAATGTTTATTCCTGTCAATAAATTTGAATTCTACAACTTGATTCATCTCACTCTGTTCTTTGTACGAAACATGTTGATGGTTTTATACTTAAAATTTACATATCGTAAGTGATTCTGGCATAGTCAAGGTTAAGAGTGTCCTTGAAATGTTCAGTTTCCAGAGTAATCAGTCACAGAGTGGAATCTCACCAGTAGGTGGTGCACTTACCAACTGGAATCCCTCATTGCATGCATCAGAGGGAGCCCAAAGTGAGACAGCGCTGTTATTAAACTGCTAAAATGATATTTACACTGAGACTCTTCCGGGGGCTCAATTAATTAACTAAAATGATAGTATCGTGAAGATGAAAGCTGCTGTATGATTGGATCCGAGAGTTCTAGCAGGGTTATAGGGATGTAAGAAGCAACTGCATGACTGGAATACATACGGTCTTCTGAAACTGTGTTGTGTGTGTTATCAAGTCACTCTGTCTTGCAAGTGTCAGTCATTATCCAAGAGTATCATTGGAAACCTCAAAAAGGCCATCGTGCTTCTATGAACATCTCCGGCATCCATGTGTACTTTTGTACTTTATTTTTCAGGAGTGAATTTTATTCTTTCAAGATAAAAATCACTTATGTTAATGCTTTTCACTGCACGGGTGTTATTGTATCTTGTTGCGGCTAAGTGTGCTTTGGTTATCTATATGTTGCATTTTGGTATAAAAAGGCTGCCTGACTCTGAGTCCTTAACACCTACATTGAGATATTCTTGAGTTTTTGAAGACAATTTGGCTTGGTCAACCTTTCAGTTTCCAAATCGACCTAGGATATATTGCAAAGCAATGCGTTGCTAGTATTTTTTGTCGCGAATGGGTTAAAGTTGCTTTGGATCTGCGAGATACAATATGTCAGTATCCTCCTTGATTGCAGCCAGGATACAATTCACCTAACACTCTCGATCGCTAGAAATCAACGCCAATCAGTGGATGGTATCAGTTTCTGGAGGCCATTTGTGCTGTTTTAGAATACTGTTGCAGTTGATGTTGTGTGTATTATGTAGCCCTTTGTTATGTAGTAAATGTGTCATAAGTAGACTTTCTTAGGTCCTGGATTTTTAGGTTTCTCGATTTCCAAAAAGTCATCATGTTGTTATGTGGCCTATTATCTAAAGGGCCGGAATGAGAAATGAGTGCAGATAAAGTGACAGAATGCCCGATCCATACCTTTTTGTTTGTAAATGCCTTGTTGAGCGTGTTCGGGCTAATATTGTCATAACAACAGGCCATGGATGTTTTATACCCACTGTATTGGGAGTATCTTTCAACAGCTGCATATTCTATTGCTTACAGGTGTAATGGAATCAAATCCGCCTTACATTTGCTATCAGGACATACAATCTGATGGTGTTATCCTATTAACAGAATTCTAAAATGTAAATAGAAGTGGTAGATGTGAACGCCTAACCATCAAACACTACTGTCATCAGAAATAAAAGCCTGGAATCCTTAAGCGTCACATTTTGAAAAAGGTGAGCATTGTGATAGTTTAGGCTAGTGGTAATGAGGGAGCTTAGGGAGCATAACAAAGGTTATGGCCTATAGTGGGTCCTAGACTCGGGTATCATAAGGTTTTAGCTCATTGCTGCCATTACAGAGAAGACTAATATGCAAATCAGACTGCAATCACAGAGAAAGGATGGCGAGAACTGAAATCCCACTCTGCATGGGAGGTGCATAAACCCCCCGACATCCATTTTGACCTTTGTAGGCCTCATTAGGAGGGTAAAGCTGAGACCTTTCTAGGTACCTTGAGCCAGGGGTGCATGTCTGAATTACCCTATACACTTAGATTGAGCAAATCTAGGGTACTGAGAACGGGCAAGAGCACTAGTGGCCTTCCCTACGGTGTGTGTTACCTGCTTAGGCCTTATAAAGTTTAATGGTTGTCATAGGGGGGACTAGATGTTCTACTTATGCCAGCAACCTAGCACTTATAATGAGCTCTGATGTTACATGATCCCAGCCTCACAGCTGGACTGATCCTGACCATCAAAGTTGGAACACCCCACTGCGGGGACACTCGATCTTTGGGCTTTGGGAATGAGGCGAGCGACATTACATTGCTATCGGGCACATTGCAGCCATATGGATGCTAAGGGAAACCCGCCCGACGTCTATGTATTAAATTTTTATATTTAATTCCTGGTGGAAGAACAAATCTTTATAAAATATAATTTTTTTTTATGTATTAACCAACATGAGATTCAATTTCCCCTCATAGATTTTATCAATAAAGGCGTAACAATAACTGTAGAACCGTTCGGTTGTTTTTTCCAAATATTGCCCGATTTAAGTTGAAAAAAAATTGTCCAATATTCGAAAAATGCTGCTGTTCTGAACAATTTTGATGGAAAAACTCCCTAAAATTTTATTTTCGTCAGGCAACATACAGATTTGTGCTTTTGAACATGAATAGAAGATCTATCCGATGTTGAAACGAAGATTTCAGTCTATCTGAAAATCCATTTATCGAAAGTTTTAGGCTAGGGTCAGACGAGCGCAGTGCGAACGCGCGTGCAGGCGCACTTAATCACGGCCGTAGTAGCAGCAAATGGCGGGCAATGACGGCCAATATACGAAGTACGGTCGCACAAAAGTCCGGCTGCGCAACGCAAGTGGAAAACGAACGCATTTTGTCGAGAACGTAAAACCACTAGTACGGTTGTACAGAGTGCGCTGCGTCCGCTAGCGGCGTGTGTGCGTGAATTGGAGATGTCAGACACTGCTAATGTCCGGCCAACATAACGTCCAGATGCACAAAGTGTTTTATTGATGATCCGTACAAAATCACGGATGCAAATGCGCATCGTATGACCGCTATCGCGTACTCCGTGAAAAAATGCGTCCATTCGTTCGAACGCACTTTTTCACAGACAACGCGAAAATGCGTTCGTCTGACCCTAGCCTTAGAGTTTACATTTTTTCAGAAACCAGCATGCCAATAAATTCAATTTGAACTGATATAGCCCACATTTCCATTGAAAAGTGTAGCCGCCAAAGGTGACATTCAATCCAAATTATTATTGGGAATCAAAATGCAGGTAAATACGCACTTAAATCTCCAGAAACGACAAAGCCTGAAAATTGGCCAAAAAAAGGCCAGATTTTGTCCATCAGGCTGTATTAAATGGAGCCCCTAGGTGCTTAATAACCAGGGTTCATACTGCCCAAATGAGGGCCCGTTTCATTTCTAGTTAGATGACCTCATACTGTGGAATCTTTGGAGTTGCACATTAGATTTTTCACACGTTAACTCCAGACTACAGCACCCTTGTATATGTGATAGAATGACTTCCAATAGGGCAATTGCTAAAAAAAAATATCAGGATTTTTTTTTGCGATCTTAAAATGTCAAAACATTTTAAATATCGACTTCCTGGTTAAATATATTGAGGAATTGATTTTATATTATTTTCTGTGATTTTCAAGCTTGCTGCTCTTCTGATTGCATGGGGCCCTAATGCGCTCAGAAGACAGTAAAACAAAGAGAGGTTGGCCACTAATTGCCAAACAAAGCTTTGCACCAACCACGTAGTCTCACACAAATGCTTAAAATAATAGCTGAAACACTCTATAGGCCTCGGTCCATTCAGGTACCCCATGTAAGGCGTTCTACATTCTCCAAACATCTGTGTACTGTTTAAGGCATTCCACAAATGGACCCAGCACTATGCAGCGCTTTTGTTATTTTCTTGTAGTCAAATTATTTGTTCAAACATAGGATTAATTGACAGGTACTTTTGGTGTGCCGACGATAGTCAGGCAATGAACATGTCACGGATCCCCCTTGTTCTACGATAAAGGTCCCTGTATACAGAATCAGATCTATCCCTCCGATCCTTGAATGGTCGGTACAGCTAACGATCTTCAGGGGACCAAGTAACCAACAAAGGTTGACAGGTGAATACAACAGATTTAGTTACAGGACCAGGGGTCTTGGTACTAGTCAGACGTGTGCCAATATCGATGCCCAGAGCAGGGTCACTAGCACTCGTCATGTCGTTCCACAGAACAGGATTATCAGACAATGCTGGGTTGGTACACAATAGGATGGTCAAGGAATGCCAGGTCGTTACACAATGCAGCGTCGTTATGGAATGCCAGGTTGGTACACGATGCAGCATCGTTATGGAATGCAAGGTCGGTACACAATGCAGCATCGTTATGGAATGCAAGGTCGGTACACAATGCAGAATCGTTATGGAATGCAAGGTCGGTACACAATGCAGCATTGTTATGGAATACCAGGTTGGTACACAATGCAGCGTTGTTATGGAATGCCAGGTTGGTACACAATGCAGCGTCGTTATGGAATACCAGGTTGGTACACAATGCAGTGTCGTTATGGAATGCCAGGTTGGTACACAATGCAGCGTCGTTATGGAATACCAGGTTGGTACACAATGCAGCATCGTTATGGAATGCCAGGTCGGTACACAATGCAACGTCGGTATGGAATGCCAGGTTGGTACACAATGCAGCGTCGTTATGGAATGCCAGGTCGATACACAAGAGAGCCACAGTAACTTTAGAGTGCTGGGGAAGTGATAACCACATCAGGGCACTGGTAAGATTGAGCTGCTGGGTTTTAAATCTGGTGGGTGCCGCATCACCAGGCCGCGCCCAGCCTCCTGGCGCCTCACGTGGCTGCGAGCCCTGTGTTCTTCACTCAATGCCTGGCTAGCGAGCAGGACGCTGCCGGGTGCTGGGTATCAGCGTGGGATGTGACCGAACATGACAGCACCAGTAATGGGACATATAAACTAAATTAATAAATAATAGAGAGTCCGTTGTGTTGCTGCTTCTCGATTTTACACCCCGCACATCTGAAATAATGAGCAGGAATACTCTGGGCCTAAAAGTAAAACACAGGAGTCTGAAACCCACACAAATGCAGGAGTTAGATTTAAGGGGTGATTAAAGCAACCAACTTGGCAAGGAATTGCAGCAAACGGTAAATTTCACTGTACGGTGCACTTTCAGGGCAGTTTTTCGATTAACTAAACTGTAATTTCGTCAAATATTGGCGAACTGATTGCAAAATATGGTGCAGGTAGCCACAGATCAGCATTCTAAGGCAGAAGCGTAATTGTCCCATTGAGAAGTAATGGTTAATCTATTCAGAGAACGCCGAACTGCAGCAAAATGTCCGTGAAATGCCCTAATTTTCAGTGATTTAGTACTTCAGGTTAAAACAAGTGAACCCCATAGGATTCAATGTAAAAAAATTTATCTTTTTTAAAAAGTTTATTCTCTGCATTTTCAGCTAAAAGTATTTTTATTTTTAAACACCTTTTTGTATTTTTTGTATTTTTTTAAACAGATTGTTTGTTTCCCAATTTTTTTAATTCTATAACAGACCTTTTGAATATTATTTTAAAGGACCTTTCTATATTAGACACGTTTTAATGCATTTTTATAATTTTAAACACTATTAGGAGAATAGGAGAATTCCATTTATTTTTAAAAATTGTTTTGCAGTCCGGCAGTGTTCGAAGACCAGTTGAGCTGTCACTGTGCGATCTTTTTGATAAGCATCACCGATATCACATATTAATGTGACACTAACATAAGATAGAACACCAAAATAATTATCGTGTTAAGGGGTTATTCAGTAAGCAACGAATTTGCCACCAAATTGCACCGAACGGTGAATTTAACCGCACAGCGCAATGCCCGGCAGTTCATCTATTCTCTTGTTACTGCCGAATTGACAGCAAAATACAGTGCAGTTCGGTGACCTTCAGCGAAATCGTCCCATAGAGAAGTAATGGTTAATCTATTTACAGAGCACAGACGTGCCCTGATTTTCGGCAATTCAGTTCGACAGGCAAATTCCATAGGATTCAATGTTAAAAAATATTATCGTTTCTTACTTTTTTTTTTATTCAACCGTTTATTCTTTTCATTTTTAGCAAACCTATTTATTTTTTGGACCTCTATGTATTTTCTACATTTTTTTAGGCGAAATTGTGTGTTTTTTTTAATTTTGTAACAGACGTTTTTATTATTTAGACACATTTTAATGCATTTTTATTGGTGTAAACACCTGTTCGAAGAATAGCAGAGCTCTTTTTCTTTTCTGCTGTTCGGCGGTCTTTGGCTGCGTTCGGCAACTCCATGTTCCCCACACTTCGGGGACCTTGCGATGAATAGTGAATTCACCGCAGGGTCGGCGAAATGGAATCGCCAAAAGTCACTGAACGAGAAAGCACTGAAATTTTACTTTTGAGAGACCAAGAACAGGAAAATTCTTTGTTGCGTTGCTTGGCGTATCCTTTCAGCACTTAACTTCAAAATTCTCACTAGGGATGTGCTTCGAAATTTCAGAATTTTCACGAAATTTCCCGATTCATGCATTCGGATTTGGCCGATTTTCCGAAAATTTTCAGATCCGAAAACGGCAGATCCGAACAAATTTTCGTGCCGAAACGAAAACTTTTTGGAATTTTCGAATGGACTAGAAATGTGTAAAATCGAAATTCATTTTCGCTCCATTCGTGATTTCGGTTCCATTTCAGTAATTTCGGACATCGTATTTATATCGCTGATTCTGTAATTAAATTTTGTATCATTCCCATCTCAATGTTTCCTTCCTGGAAAACCAGAGAAATCTCAATGTATCCTTCTTGTAAAACCAGAGAAATCTCAATGTATCCTTCTTGTAAAACCAGAGAAATCTCAATGTATCCTTCTTGTAAAACCAGAGAAATCTCAATGTATCCTTCTTGTAAAACCAGAGAAATCTCAATGTATCCTTCTTGTAAAACATGAGAAATCTCAATGTATCCTTCCTGGTAAAATCCTTTATAAATAAATAAATAAATGTATCCTTTTTGTAAAAAATGAGAAATCTCAATGTATCCTCTTGTAAAGCATGAGAAATCTCAATGTATCCTTCTTGTAAAACATGAGAAATCTCAATGGCAGAATTATCGTATCGTATAATTATCGTATCCGAAAAACCATTAGTTTACGTCAAAACGAATAGACACTTTGAAACGAGGAGAACAGACGTTCCGAAAAACACGAAAATTTCCGAAATCACGAAAAAAAAAGTCGATCCGAAAAACGAAACGAACCGAAACGAAAATCGTCCGAAACGAGTCGAAACGCAAAATTTACAGAATCCGAACCAACCGAATCGAACCAAAAAAAAAAAAAACGGTGCACAAGCCTAATTCTCACTCTCCTAATTTTTTTGTTTAGGATCAGCCAAAAAAAAATAGATTTTTGTATTCTAAAATCAAAATCTCATCCTGTTTGGTGCATTTTTAGTGTTTTGCACCTTCTTTTCATTAATTGAATGGAGTATATAACTAGAATTAAAGCAAGGGTTGCGCGGCTCCTGCGGGCAATGCTCTGGAATTTAGTATTTGGATACGTCTGTCAGTCAGCAATATTCTGATGACATTGTCAGGTAGGGTGCTTGTTTTAAAGCTTAGTGATGATTCAGCAGTTCAGGATGTTTTTAAATGTCACTGCCAAGACGGGTGTTGAGACACACTCATTAAACAATGAGTTTAAAAACCCTAATGATCTCAGAATCTATGTAAATTATTGTCTCTCGCCAAACTCTGCTTCGTTTAACAACAACCCCGGGCCAGTTGTGTATGTTTTTCTTTCTGTGGAAGAAAGGATAAGATCCCACCCAAATCTTTGATATTTTCCCTTCGTCATGATGTGTGAATTGAAGAGAATGAGACAGATGGGGCTGTGTGATCAGGTTACCTGTCATAGAAACACATCTGCCGATGCAATCCATCCTCAAGCTTCTCACAGCAGCTCTGTTGAACCTGAGCCCACGAAGAGAAATGAGAACATTAGACGGAGACGGGGTCCTGTGTATATGACTCCTATGAGTCAATATTAATGGTATTTGAGCCAGCCAAACAGTAGGCATATGCCAATAAAATTATTATTATTATACATTATTTATATAGCGCCAACATACTCCGCAGCACTGAACAAAATCTGAATTTTTATCACATGCACTCTTTGGGCCCTATTACATTCTTCGCGAATTAATGCGAGCGGAAAAACCATTTGTGCTGAACGTCGTATTACGACTTTTGCGCACAAAATGCGCGATAACATCTAACGCGAGTGACCCTGCGGAACCCTTTGCGAGCGCAATTTAGCACTTAACATTGTGAGCACAAATGCGTTTGTACGCTGGTGCGCGCATGGTATTACAGTCTTAGCGCAAAATTTAACGAACATTTGCGCGCATAATTTTAACGTCTTTGAAAAGCTGGTGGTAACGGCAAATTGTAGCAACCTGACCGTACCAAACTGCGGATTCACATCGGAGAACGTCAATACGCACGTTATTTTTACTAGATCCGTCAAAAATGACGGCCACTACCTTGTCTTCCATCAGAACATACGTCTGTTGTGCGCAGTCTGCACAAAAACACGTTCGTCTGAGGGACTCACGTTAAAAATTACATTGCGCTCACTGATTTCTGCGCAAAACGGTAATTTGCACGCATTTTTGCGCGTCGGTTTTACGAGCGCAATTTCCCAACGGATGAAAGCATACGCAAGGAATGTAATTCCAGCGGTGATTTTCGTGCTTTAACGTTTAACGCTTTGTGCAAAAAACATGCGTTTAGCGTGCGTTTTTGCATTAAGAATGTAATGGGGCCCTTTGTTTTTTACACGAGACCAGCATTTTATTTGTAGAAAGACACAACTTGTCAAGAGCAGCGTAGGACATGGGATTAGACACTAGTGGCTGAATAGTGATCAGCAAAAGAACTTGGGGGGCCAATTCAGCATTTTGACCAGAGAGGTACAGTAGAAAATGAAACAGACCAGTTCAAACACAAGCTGTGCATTGGCATACCAATAATAAAACAAAACGTAAGATTGCTTGTGAATATATAAAGTAACCCTATCACTACCGAGCAGTTTTTTTTTGCTTAATAAAATACTATCATAGCACTGATTTGAGACGCTGGATGTGTAGCTAACACTTACATGTAAGGTATAATAACAATTGTGCATAAAGATTTTTATTCTGAGATGGTCAAGATGTAAATAACTTTTACACAGTGTGAAACGGAACACAGGCTTTGGTTTACTGTAATGGCCACTGGAGTGTAAGCTCACCTGCCAACGTCAAGGCACCTCTAGTGAAGCTGAGTCCTAACCAAATGAAACCACAGGCTGCTGTGTAGCGAACCATAACTGCTCAGGCTGCTTTTCAGTCATGGAAGGAAGACTGGTGGGCTTTTATTTATGCCCCCCCAGAAACAAATCCACCATGGGATCAAAGAAACAAAGTCACGGAACGGAATATGCTGCAAGGATGACCTGGCTGGAGGTATGTTTGGCAGGTGAGCTTACACTCCAATGGCCATTGCAGTAAACCAAAGCCTGATATTGTGTTTTTTGTTTCACACGGTGTAAAAGGAATAAGTGCAGATTTATTTATTTATTTATAAAGGATTTTACCAGGAAGGATACATTGAGATTTCTCTCATTTTCAAGTATGTCCTGGGTTCAAGAACATTGAAGTGTTACAGTTACAGAAATACAAAGTAATACAATGCAAGATATTAAAAACCCCACAAATATACAGATTAACAGAAAATAAATATGTAGGAAATAGTCATTATGTTACATGTTTACAGGTGCATTCTGTATTGAGGTATGTTAGTAAGGAGCTCTTGAGTGACTTAAGACTGGTGGAAGATTTGATGGTGTCTGGGAGGTTATTCCATAATAGTGGTTTTCTGTAGGAAAATGAGGACCGAGCCACTTTCTTTTTGTATTGTGGTATTGCAAGTAAGGTGCTGGTCCTGGATCGGAGGTTATAGGATGAGGGAGCTGCTGGGGGAAGCAGTCTATTTAGGTAGGGTGGTAGCTTCCCAGAAAAGCTCTTAAACACCAGGCTGGAAAGGTGAAGGGTGCGTCTAGATTCCAGCGATGGCCAGTTTAGCTCTTTTAACATGTCACAATGGTGGGTCATGTAGTTACATTGTAATGCAAAGCGGCAGAATGAGTTATACAATGTAGTAAGTTTCTGAAGATGTGTTTGCGGGGCGGCTGCGTACACTACATCTCCGTAATCAATAGCCAGCATAAGCATTTGTTGTACAATCTGCTTTCTTACCGCGGGGCTCAGGCAGGATTTGTTTCTGCCTAGTTTGGGGTAAAGTTTAGATGAAAGTTTTTCGATGTGGGGGCCAAAGGATAGATTAGGGTCCAACCACATACCTAGATATTTGAGAGAAGTGACTGTGGTCAGTGTGCCATTTGATTTTGTCCCAACACATAAGTGGGGATTTTGTAATTTGTGTAGTTTAGGTGCTGTTCCAAAGAGCATCGTTACAGTTTTGTCAGTATTTAAAAAAACTTTGTTGTGTTTGATCCACTTTTCTACCTCTGTGAATTGTTCTTGCAGCACGGCTTCCAGCTGTGGGAGATTTGGTTTGCTGGTATAGATTACGGTGTCGTCTGCGTACATGTGTACAGTTGAGGCTTTGCAGACGTTGGGCAGATCATTTATGAATATAGTGAATAGCAGGGGGCCTAGTATTGAGCCTTGTTGTACACCGCAAGTGACTGGGAGGGGGAGGGAGGAGCTGCCAGAAATTGACACGTATTGTGATTGGTCTGATACATATGATTGAAACCAGGTTAACGTGCGATCACCAATGCCAGAGTTTTTAAGTTTTTCTAACAAGATGCCATGGTCTACCGTGTCAAAGGCCTTGGCAAAATCAAGGAAGATGGCTCCAGTTAGGTTTCCTTGTTCCATCCCAATTTGGATATCATTGCAGACTTTGATGACACTCTTTTTTTTTTGTTACCTTTTTGTTATGTTTTATACCTGTTGCTGGGCTGGATACAATTGGTGGTTGCAGCCGCCCCACTGGGGAAATGGTGCGACCCCGCACTTCCTGTAAAATGTAAATTCGTTCATTTTTAATCATGTATTAATTTATCCTTTACAGAAATGTTGCTGGGATGAAAGATTCTAAACTCTGGTGTCCTTTAGCTTACACAATGTCACACAGGGTCTGCATTAACAGCATACAGGCAGAAATGGACTTTGTTTCAAATGCAGAAAATGTATTAAAGACAAATAATGAAAATGATCAGATATCCTCCTTATGGGGATTTGTAGTGATCGTAATGAGATTATAAGCAATGCAGCTTCCAAAGCATCAATGGGATATACGATCGTATCTGTATGTGGCATAATGCCTGTATATGGAAATTCGAGTAACACCTTGTATCAGTACTGTACAGACGTTTTTCTTCAACTATAACCCTTTGAATCTTATCCTTTAGCAGCAGTGAGTGACCCCAGAGCTCTCCCTGTATTCTGCAATCTCCCTGGCTGTTGTAAAGCAGCAGTAAAGTTTGTTGCACAGTTTGGGTGGGGGCTGCCCGTTGTAGCTTTTTGTAAAGTAATACGGGGTGACAGGAGTGTGCATTCACAGAGAATTCCCTGTCTCGCCAGGGAGAATACTAATCTTACATAAAAAAAATTATGTATATGGGGTTTTGAATACCAATTTCCATTTCTTGATGTATTTCAAAGAAAAAAAAAATCATTTTTAGTAGTGAAAGGGTTAAAGCATCACCTAAAGGAAAAAAAACTGCATCTGCTTCTTTTATGATCACCAACATAGTGAAGGCAGATGGGTGGAAGGGAGTCCACAGGAAGAAGACCGATCATTGTGTTTTTGAGCTATATACTTCATCAGAGCTAAGTATTTAAATGAACACTCTACACATCCTGACCACTTCACATTTATAAAGGGGTCAGGATGTGCGGCGTGCCCCCCCCCCCTATCCAAGCCAACCCATTTTTGCTAAAAAGCTGGGTGAAGTGGAGGAGTTTCCGCCACCCCATACAACGTCCTGGCTGCCTGTTACTAGTGACGCCAGCATGCAGGGAGCGCACATACATCACATTCTCTGAGACTGATCGCATTAGCATGCGTGCAGCTCCGATCCATCGTCCTGCGCGGGCACAACATACATACAGTTCGCAAATCCTGTTGCTTTGCGCAACTTTGCATACCCTAGTCTAAACAAGTAGCACAAGGACTGAAAAATTGCGCAGAGAAGTCTCAGACTTCTGGGTTCGGAAGTCCCTGAGCAGAAAAGCAGAAGGAGCTCGAGAAAAGATGAGTAAAATCACTGAAAATGAGTGAAAAAAGGAAAAAATAATTGCCCAGAGGCTGTCAGCAACATCAGCCCAAATACTAAGGGCTGAAAAAGGACACTTTATTTTTCAGCAGAGTATTCCTTTAACATTAACCCATTTGCTACAAGGAATGTTCTGCATCCTGTGAATGAAGAACATCCTCGATGTCACAATGCCATGTGCTCCATGTAACTACCAATCACATCAACCACACTGCTGCAGGGATGTCATCAGTGGCTGTCTACAACAGCGATCCCAGAGTGGACTGCTTGCCGGAGGCAAGTACCTCTTCAGCTGATAACCTGCATGGTAGACTCTTGTTCTTTAGGGACCGTTGTTTAGTGACTCTCATGGACCGCCTTTCTGCATGAAAGGGTTACATAACTTTGAACTGTTGTGTTCTGTGTTCTATTGCGCAGGTGTAGAAGGAAAGTTTGTAGAAAGAACCTGTAGATGGAGGCGAATCTAGTCACTTCTGATGTTTCTGAACTACACGTCCCATGATGCTCGGCTGCTTTTAGTTTGACTATGCATCAAGGACATGTAGTTCCAAATCATTGGGGGGGAGGGGGGCAAGGTTCCCCATCACTGCTGTAAAGGAATTGGAAAGATGCTTTATTTCCTAAGCTATATGTTGACACCTGATTATCTCCCACTCTCCCCCCTACAATCCATTCTGAATGCCTCTGCCAGGCTCATCCACCTCACCTGCCCTTCCTCTCTGCGAGTCCCTTCACTGGCTCCCCATCCACTGCAGAATTAAATTCAAAATCCTCACCCTGACCTACAAAGCTCTCACTAACTCAGCTCCCCACTACCTGTCCTCAATCACTAAATACACCCCAGCCCGCTCCCGAAGATCAAACAGTGACCTGCGCGTAGCTTCTCCTCGCATCACCTCTTCCCATGATAGACTGCAGGATTTCTCACGCGCAGCCCCCATCCTCTGGAACGTTATCCCTCGTACGGTCAGACTTTCCACTAGTTTCCCCTCCTTCAAACGCTCCCTTAAGACATTCTTATTTACGAAAGCTTACCACCCGACTCCCTGACGCAAGCAGTCCATCACTCCCCCCAGTCCATCACTCCTGCCAGTCCACCACTCTCACCTTGCAGCCTGTCGCTCTCACCTTTGCAGCCCATCGCTCTCACCTTGTAGTCCGTCGCTCTCATCTTGCAGTCCGTCGCTCTCACCTTGCAGTCCGTCGCTCTCACCTTGCAGTCCGTCGCTCTCACCTTGCAGTCCGTCGCTCTCACCTTGCAGCTCGTCGCTCTCACCTTGCAGCTCGTCGCTCTCACCTTGCAGCTCGTCGCTCTCACCTTGCAGCTCGTCGCTCCCACCTTGCAGCTCGTCGCTCTCACCTTGCAGCCCTCTCCTCCTGTTTTCACCCCCAGCCCTTCTAGATTTTAAGTTCCCATTGGAATAGGGCCCTAGTTTCCTCCTGTACTGGTTTGTCAAAATGTTGTTCAATGTATTGTAACCTTGTCTATATCGTGTCCGTTGTACAGCGCTGCGGAATATGCTGGTGCTTCATAAATAAATTATAATACAAACCGGCTAAAAGAAGAAAGTTGGACTTAATCTAATCAACATTGTATGTTTTCTATGACTCATTGTGCAGTAAATAAAATAATGATATTGAACAAAAGAAAAACTTAACTCTTACATTACCGTCATGTAGACAATAAAGACATGGAAATATATAGATTTATAGAAGATATACATGTAGTCATGAGACCCACTCTCATGAAAAATCGATTTATCCATAAAACGCCCCGAATCCAGGAAATCTCTATTGAAAACATATTTCTACCTAAAGGGATCAGTTCTAATACTTCCTAATCTGTTATTTATCCCTGATCTGCTAATTTGGCCTAAATCCCCTATTCATTATGCGTCCTGAAAATGTGGAACATATTTTTATCGCTGTTGCAAGACGTTAACAGCGACACGATACAATGTTTCCAATTCTGCTGGCTAGAAGCAATTGACATTTCTATGTATTTTCCTAAAATATATATATATATTCTTATTTTGCTGGTTGTTCTTGTTTGCGTCTTTGTAACCAGATCACCGGACACCAGCCCTCATAGGACCTGCCATAATTACTGGCAGGAGGTCAGGGCTGTATCACGCATGCTGTAATTGCTGTGTATTTTTTTCCTCTGCGTGGAAGTGTGGGACCTTTTTCTCATAGCTGAGCACAATAGGGTCCCATTGCAGCCCCTCCTACCCGGCTAATTAACAGGACACTGAATGCTTGTCCAAGGACAGATCTCAAGCAGATGGCATAAGGGAGAGGGTATGGAGCTGTATCTGACAAGGGGGTTCAGTGTGGGACACTACGCTCCCTGCTCATTTATACAAATAATAGAGCAGCTTTTTATGCAGATTCACATGTTTATGTATATTCCTGCCTTTCCACTTCTAATCCAGGCGCACGTGATATAATCATACTTTGTATAACACCTATAGAGCTTGCATTTAATAGCAATAGTGCAACAGCCCACTTTAATTCTACAGTTGTCAGATGATACAATAGACTTCTATGAGAAATGAGGCTTTAGAAAGACCAATTTGACATATATTTATATCTTTAGGCTTGACATTAGACTTGCATGTGGATAAGGGCCCGACCCGACCATGGAGCGGTTTGGAGCAACTGCTCCAAACAGCAAATTCTGGGGGCGGCAAATTTTGCCACCGAGCCCCTGCACTATTTTTTTAGTCGTACTGTGCCGGCATCTCTTGGAGGCCAGTGGAGTGAACGCTCCCGCTGTCACATGCTGGACTTGAGCGTCAGCGATCTCTGATGACCTTTCAGTTGGCCGCTAGCGCTCACTGACTGTCAGTGAGCGCCAGTGGTCAGCTGACCGTTCATCAGAGATCTCTGGCACTCGAGTCCAGCGGCAGCGTGGGACGTGCTCTGCATTACTGTGAGTTATGTTGATTGCAGTGGATTCTGTGACAAGCTAATACGTAGCGCTACAGAACTTGTTGCCGCTTCATAAATACTTGTAACTGTACATTACTGTGAATTTTATTGCAGTGGATTCTGTGATACTCTCATATGTTGCACATATGCGGAAAGTTTAACCTTTTAATGGGATACCTGATTTTGACATACCTTACACATACACACCGTACATTACTGTGCGTTTTATTGATGTGGCGCTCAGTGATATGCTCATACGCACAGCACATTACTGTGCATTTTATTGCAGTGGATTCTGTGATATGCTAATACGCACTGAATTGTACATTGCTGTGAGTTTTATTGGTCTGGAGCTCTGATACGCTTATACACACTGCACAAAACTGAGTTTGGTTGCAGTGGATTCTGTGATACACTCATACACAGTGCACATTACTGTGAGTTTTATTGCTGTGGAGCTCTGAGATACGCTCATACATGTCTCGTGGTTGTTTTTTTGTTTTTTTTGGGAGGGCAGCATTTCATCCATCGCTCCATGCAGCACAGTGGCTTGGACCGGCCCTGATGTGGAGTGCTGGGTAAAGTGTGAAATGTCAGTTTTTAATTGAGAACCAGAAATCTTGGAAAGTTTCTACCTTTTTTTTTCTTTTTCTTTTTTAGGACTAGATTCCTGTCTGCTATTATGTGTTAAATTTTGCAAACCTTAACAAGTAATGATGATGTGTTTGAATCGCCTAGTCATTATTTTTCAGAGTAAATGGTTAAAATAGTTCTTTTTTGCAAGTATGACGAATGCACAATGGCTCAGTGGTCAATCAGGAAGGTTGTGGTGACTGAGTCTCCAATCACCAGGATGTCAGGAAACGTATACCAAAGCATGCTTAAGGTTTTCAATGCAAACATGTGCAAAGCTTTATACACACACCCTGGTGTCCTCTTCCACATCTGTGCAGCTGCAGTGTCTTTCTGCAATGTTAAGTGGATGTATTGACAGATTCTATCTATTGATAGCATCCATTTACCTCTCTGTTTATTTCTAGTGTCACACCAAGTATCAGTTTGCTTTGGCGATCCATACACAGCGCTTTCTCTTTAGCTTTTATTTATGGATTGCTTTATCATTAACCACTTCAGTACCTAACAAGGCTACAATGTATATTAAGTTGTTTTTTTATTCATCATCTTTTTAACTCCTGTCCGAACAATGACCATATCTTAACACTTACGCTCACTCAATAAATAAAGGCTAAAAATGGCTAGACCGAGATCAATAAAAGTGCCCTAGCTACTGTATGCAGCTTGTTTTAAAACAATGGGCAAAAACATTCAACCCCTTAGCGCTGTGTGGCATGCTACATCCTGTCACAACTCAGGCAGTCACCCTGCCAGGGCTGAATTTGCATCTCAGGAGCCTGTAGGCACAGACATTTGGAGTGCCCCCCCCCACAAAAAAACATGCCAAAATTACTTTTTAAATTGTCATTTTGGGATAAACTAAGGGAGTTATTCAGAGAGATCCAAAATGTTCTGCGGGTTTGCGGCGAGTTTTCCCTGCACTACGGGGGGGCGTGCAGTGCTTGCTGAATACACCGCAGGGTCGGCGAACTAGAATTGCCGAATCGCCCTGAAGTGCGGGAAGCGAAAGGTCACCGAACGTGCGGTGACTTTTTCGAATCTCTCTGAATAACCCTGTAAAAAATGAAAACATTTAAAAAAAAAATGAAAAACAGTCCCTTTGTCACTTCTTTGGATTTGAGCAATCTGTTGCTTTAGTTGAGTTAGTGCAGTGGCATTGTTTGTTTTTAGATGTAAAACCATATATTGCCTCTGTCGTAGAACAGAGTAAAAAATAAATTTTATATATATATATTTTTTTTTATATTTACACATTACATGATCATGTTTGTATCATTGTAAAGAACAGACTCTGACCTTTGCAATGGCGCCTCACTTAACCTTGTGCGGTGTACAATTCAGAGATGCAGAGTTCCAAAGTTAAACTGTCTCGCCTCATTGCATTGCCGCGTCTAGGTTGTCAATGAAACAATGCATTACATCATCAGCTCCACACTTGCTGGCAGTGTGGGAAATGAGAAGGTGAGTTAGCGCAGCATCACTGTTCACTTTGTAATTGTAAACTGAATAACAGTGAAAATCCATGGCGCACGAGACACAAAGAAATGTAATGACACGGTCGCTATATTACCAAAAAGGAAGGTGTTGCCCTAGTCAGTAGTCACCCCTAAATAAAAACTTAATTCCAATACCAGTAAAAGCGCCACGTGTCTACATAGATTCTTGGGTGTCTGATGTGACCGTAAAGGTACATACAAGAGAACCTCTACAGGCACATCAGGCTCACACCCAAGAATCTATGTAGGACACATGGCGTTTTTACGGGTATTTGAATAGTAGTGCTGCGTTAAAAAAAAAGAGTAAAATAATATTTTATTTTTTATTTTTACATAAATCTAACCTGATTAAGTTTGGTATCACTGGAAAGGCCATAATTTGGTCTCTCTAATTATACCTCACATGTCCCTCTAGCACTTAGGGCTCCAGAGATACAGTGGTCTAAATGATTGTGTAGAAAAAAAAAATACAAAGCAAGGTTCCCCCTTGTGGCAGGCGCCTGTAGGCACACACCTACTTTGTCTAGTTATAAATCCAGCCCTGCCTGCAGCCAATGACTGTGATCAGACCACTGGAATGGGAGGCTGGCCAGTCGCTGGGTGTCCTATGGGCACTGTGACATTTAAACCTGCCTGGTCGCCAGGAAGGGATGCGGTATGAAGGGGTTAATCAACTGTTATTTGGTCTATCAATGGAAGAAAACGGAATATATTTTGATGCAGTGATCATCCCACTGACATTCTATCTTCCTCCAATTTGAAGCAGTACTGTACTTTATAGCTGTGACAGTCGGCCAACATAGGACCTGATTCAGACAGAGCCTTTAACTCCTTCACTGCTGACCCATTTCACCTCTGTATGCTGAACTCATTTTGACAATTTTGTACTCCTCCTGTTTAAACACGTATTATTGTAGGACCGAGACAAATATATCCTTTGCTTTAGCGGACTCAGAAAATTGAAAATCTATCATTATTATGTGTATATGTCATGTCCCGTCGGCATGCTGTAACAAGAAATGTTAATTTCCATTCAGATTTCATTTATTTGCAGCTTGTGAAATAATTTTTCACACATTTTATTATCCAAACCTTTGTGGTAATATATATTCCAAGGGGTACTCTTGTTAAAAAATTAAAAATGGGAACCTGTTACTGCATTTCTCTAAGAAAATACGCAATTTTAACTACAACTGAAAAAGAAATAAGGGATAAATATTAAATTCCGTATTGAACGGTAATGGTAACAGTCAGATGAGTAGGTGTTAACGCTAGGTTAAGTGACTTTATCATCTGCCCCCCATATTACCTTCCTATGCTAAACCCGTGACACATCCGTTAATGCATCGATGATTGCACAAGCTTACTGTACTTTGCCCACCCTTTACTTAACATGGGAAGCGCAATAGGTATTTAGTTTTTCGATAAGTAAGGTATTACAAAGTTCTAGAGCCAATTACCGCAGTGATGGGCAAACCAATATTTTAGCTACACCTAAAAGCTGGTGCTGATTCCGCTTTTGTGAAATCATTTAGCACCCCCTAAACCCCCGCCCAATAAATCCGATATTCACCTCCCAACAGTGGTGGGAATGGTGGCCTGATTTACCGCTCCTTGTCATCAGGAGCAGAGTGAGACTAGGGACAAATAGTTCCCAGTCTCTCTTCGCAATTACACTGCGGTGCTGCGCGATCTTGCGGTCCCGAAGCACGACTCTCCATGGAGTCCTGAGGACTCCAGGAAGTGATACTCTCGGTGGCACAGAAGCGCTACCGTGGGTATCACTGAGGGTAGTGGAACATTCCAGGGCAAGGTGCCTAGGTAGCGCCTACCCCAAAATATTGCATCAAAATGGGGGCGCTACCTGTCTAACCCGTTAATAACCCCATTTTGGCATTTGGGTATAGGGCCCTAAATTCTTTGCTTGTATTTTTGCCGATTGTTTTGTATGACTATGTATAAAACTCTTAACTTGCTCCTGGCATGGGAAATGAGAAGATGAGTAATGGCAGTGGTGTTGCACATTTTATACTTGACAAATTGACAATGCCATTGCTATGGAACAAGAAAACAACAAGTCTTATTTCACATGGTAATGTTTGGTATCATTAGAAAGGCCAGACTCTGAGCTGTCCAATGACATCAAACTTAACCTGGTGGGTGTAAAGAATGGTTGAGACCCCTGCTCTCCTTGCAGCAGTGTGGCGGCTTGTGTTTTAGATGAACCAATGAGTAACAACACATTGTGCCATCACCTCCACGTTTGCTTCTGGCACGGGAAATAAGAGTCATGTTTAGAGTTTTTAGAATATACTTAAAATTAAGGACCGGCTGGGTGGAGTAGAGGTAATGTCACTGCTCTGCATGGAGAGAGCCTGTGGAGTCATGGGTTTGATCCCAGTGAGCAACCTCTCCAGTAAGTGTCCTTGGGCAAGACACCTAACGGTACATACTCGCCACCCAGGACATACTTGAAAACGAGAGAAATCTCAATGTATCCTTTCTGGTAAAATCCTTTCACAAAAACAAAAAAAAAGTGTTAAGTGATTTTAACATCAGATTCCAAGAGCAGGTATTGTTTGCAGAATAATGACTCAAGCCAAAGAATCAAACCACTGAAAAGCCCACTGTTTCCACGCTGAGCTATTATTACAGCTAGAAGATAGAAGGCACTAATGCCAAGCTGAAAGCAAAATCATTATACATAGCGGCTCCAGCTTTTAGCTTAACAATATTGTGGCGAAAACAGGAAAAGGATAATTAAAAAAATCTAATAATTCTAAGTTCAGAAACCCCTAGACAAAAAAAGCTATGATACTATGTAAGATAAAGAGACTAGAATACTCTGTGTGTGCATATTATTTTTATTAGGACCACAGGTGTTGGGCATTCCGTTGTTTATGTGTCATCAAGCTAGGGACTTGGCAACACCTGGCCATTATGTCTTACTTAACACTGCAATGGACCAAAAAGTAGTAAGGGTCATTTAGTGGCCCCCTGGCCCACGTGCTGTGCATTGTGTGTGGTTCTGATTGCTACTGTACATGGCTGTTGTCAATGAAATGGTAAGTAAACTTATATTCTTCTTTAAGCAGCGCTGGAAGGAGCAGCATCGTGCTGCTGTTAGCTGTGACACTTAATGGGTCCTATCCACAAATCGCCCTTCTATCAATGAATTAACAGCGATTTAAGTTCAGAAACTAGGGTGAAGAACAGTGGTGAAATTACGGCGAATATTCTATTGAGGGGTCTGCCACTGTACTTTGCCACACTTTTTACAGTTGTATCCATCCACCATGGTTTCTCCAGCAGTTGTCTAGTGTAGTGGTGCTTCCACCATAGGTTCTTTTGATGCTTTTCTATGTTGTTTTCACTGTTGTTTCAGTCAAAGATCTCTAGTGTTTTTGTTACCATTGTTTCTATTGGGGTTCAATTATATCACTACTTTAATTTTGCTGTAGTGTATTCCTCAGTATCACAATGATGGCAGAACAACACTGACTGGAGCACAGCCATAATCGACCTTGTTTGCTGTAACTTTGATTGCCATTGTTGAATATCTGTGGATAGCCAGTGTTCGTTGTAGTTGCAATAACAGCTATTTTTATTAGGGCTTTGGGAATATGTTAAATGTATCAATTATACCTTCTCCCTCTTTCCTCCTTCATTCCCCTCCCACCATCCCCCTTCTCTTCCCCTCCCCTGGTCCTCCTCCCCTCTGTCTCCTATCCCTTCTTTCTCTCCCCCCTCTCCCCTTTCCCATTCCCTCCCCTCTCGCCCCCCTTTCTTCCTTCTGCCCTCCCCTCAGGGCTGTTGCTAGGCTATTTTGCACCCTAGGCCAGACCAGCTACTTGGGCCCCCCCCAAAAAACCACGTGACATGTGTGAATGTATCACAGAGCTCCACAGCAATAAAACTCACAGTAACAGGTGGTGTGTATGAACGTGTCACAGAATCCACAGCAATAAAACACAGTAATGTGCAGTGTGAGCATATCACAGAGGTCCACAGCAATGAAATGCACAGTAACGGGCGGTGCGTATGAGTGTATCACAGAGGTCCACATACCCCCACCCGATGTCACACACACACACACACACACACACACACACACACACACACACCCACACCCACACCCACATCCACATCCACATCCACATCCACACACATACACACTAGGCTTGTGCACCGATTTTTTTTCGGTTCGATTCGGTTCGATTTTTCGGATTTTTCAACTTTTCGATTCGGCCCGTTTCGACCGATTTCGGTTTCGATTCGATTCGGTTCGGCACGTTTTTCGGGTACATTTTTTTTTCGGAATTTCGACCATTTTTCGTATTTTTCGTGTCACTGCTCGGTTTTTGTATCGACTTTTCGTAATTTCGGAAATTTTCGTTTTTCGGAATTGCACATTTTTCGGAATATCGACCATTTTTCGTATTTTTCGTGTCATTTTGCCCGTTTTTGTATCGACTTTTCGTTTTTTCGAAAAAGTTTCTTTTTTCAGAAATTTTCGTTTTTACAAAATTTTCGTTTTTCAGAAATTTTTCGTTTTTACAAAATTTTCGTTTTTCAAAAAATTTTCGTTTTTCGGAAAATTTTCGTTTTTCGGAAAATCTGTTCTCCTCGTTTGACACATTTCAAGTCCATTCGAAAAATCCGAAAATTTTCGTTTCGGCTCGGAAAACATTTCGGATCTGACATTTTCGGATCTAAAATTTTTCGGAAATTCGGCCGCATCCGAAAACACGAATCGGGAAATTTCGTGAAAATTCCGAAATTCCGAAACCCGAAACGCACATCCCTAATACACACACATACACACACATACTTACCCTCACAGCCCTGGTTGAGGCCTGGCTTCAGGCCTGATGGTGTCCCCAGGCTTCGAGCCTGGTGGTGTCTCCCCAGGCTTCGGGGATTGTCCGCGGGCCTCAATGAGCCATCCAGGTGGTGCCAAGGGGGACAGCGGCGTGGGAGCCGCTGCGCTCAGCACCGTCCCAGTCCCCGCGGGTCCGTGCTCGCCTAGGCCCAGCGCCGGGGACTGTTGGTGGAGGATGTCTGGCCGCCGCTGTGCAGGTGCCTCCGGGGCGGCCGCAAACCACGGCGACCCCGCTGCCAGCATGGAGGGGGAGTGGGGGCGGGCCACTGAGGTGTAGGGGAGGGCGCTGGCCTGCTGAATGAGGCGGGGGCATTGCTAGGTTTTGCGGCGTGCAGCTGCTCCAGGGCCGTACTGTCCAGGCAGGGGCTCTTCATGCCACCTGCTGCATGGACGGGCCGGCCCTGCCTGTGGAGCTCGGTGGCATGGCACCCTAGGCGGCTCTGCACTGTAGGCGGCCGCCTAGCTCGCCTAGCGGCAGCGCCGGAAATCCTCCCCTTTCCCTCTTCTTTTCCTGGTCATTGTGCCCTCTCTTCTACCCCTTCCTTTATTCTTTCCATCCTTGGTTTCCTGTAAAATGGTTGCCATTTTGGGTACTGTATGCTTGGTTTTACGAATGAGTACAAAAGGTCTATGTGGCACTGCGACGACATTTGCTTTGGCTCCAGGGCGAACTGACAACTTGTGGGGCCCCCTGGGCAAAAGAAAATCATGGTTCTCCCTTGTACCCTATACCACGTCCACATAAACCCCACCCACATAATGCAACACAGATGTGTAAATAATTTCTTAAAACTATTTTCCAAGTAAATGTTTTAAGATAACAAAATCCACTCAGACCCACATGCTAATAAGCTATCTTGCACCGTTCAGATCAGGGACATGCAGTGAGGCACAGGCTAGTAACAGAGCCAGATATACACAGGTTACGTAGGTTCAGTGGTCCCCAGGATCTGGCTGCTCTAAGTGCTCCCCTAGAACTGGCTGGCTGCTGTCAGTGCTCCCCTGGAACTGGCTGGCTGCTGTCAGTGCTCCCCTGGAACTGGCTGGCTGCTGTCAGTGCTCCCCTGGAACTGGCTGGCTGCTGTCAGTGCTCATCTGGGAACTGGCTGCTGTCAGTGCTCCCCTGGAACTGGCTGGCTGCTGTCAGTGCTCCCCTAGAACTGGCTGGCTGCTGTCAGTGCTCCCCTGGAACTGGCTGTCATTTTATATTACCCCAGTATATCAATTCATTTCATATTACCCCAGTATAGACATCAATTCATTTCATATTACCCCCAGTATAGACATCAATTCATTTTATATTACCCCCAGTATAGATATCAATTCATTTTATATTACCCCCAGTATAGGCCTCAATTCATTTTATATTACCCCAGTGTATCAATTCATTTTATATTACCCCCAGTATCAATAAATTTTATATTACCCCCAGTATATCAATTAATTTTATATTACCCCCAGTATCAATTCATTTTATATTACCCCCAGTATCAATTCATTCTATATTACCCTCGCTCACCGGAATTCACTGCTAGTGAAAAAAATCTCCGGATCCAGCCTGGGTCTGCCACGGTGTGCCCTGCGCTGCTGCGCACATCACATGACGGGCGGCGCTAATGTAACATGCCTGCTTTGAGTTTAAAATGTGATGCAGGCACGCTGCAGCGCCGGGCCAGGCCCGCGGCATTTCAGAGGGCGCGGGGCCGTGGCTGCCTCCTGTCAGCTCATCATCCGGTTCCCAGAGCTGAGGGAAACCGATGGGGCTCATTCCACTGTGCCTGCCCAACCGGGCCCCTACTGAGTGCCCGACAGGTCAGTCCGCCCCTGCTTTGGCTCTGATCTGCATCTACCCAGTTGCCCCCAATAAAACGTTATTTTTCTTTAAAATGTATCAATTATATTCTGGATCTCACATCCATTTTAAATGACCAATAATCTCACTTCCAGTTGAAAGGACCAATGGCACCTCAGTTTTTACCCTGCGATTCGATGTTGTTTTGCTTTGGCATAAATTGGAGGCCCACACAGTTTAGGGTATCGTAAGGGGAAAGGGGTGGTAAAGAAGGGTTTTGTAACATTAGCTTGTCCCAGATTTAATTTTACATTGATACCTTGTAAAGCATTATCCAGGGAATAAATCATGGAAGCACTTAATTTGTGTATCCAATGAAAGTGCGGCGTTCATCTCAAGCTATGCTAGGTTCCACAAATCACATGACATTACTCCTCTATAGAAGGCAATGGGAGTGATACACTGCCTGGCCCTGGCCCCAAAAACAGTCACACATTTTTCATTGGACTGCCTTTCGCTTTGATTACAACACACACTCGCCATAGCATCGTTTCGATAAACCTATGCAAGGTCACCACATTTATTTCTGTCCAGAGTTGTAATTGTTTATTGCCAATATCTTGTATTGATGATGGGAGCATCACAGCGCTATGTAAAGTCTTCTCCAGCACATTATCCCAAAGATTCTCAATGGGGTTAAGGTCTGGACTGTGTGGTGGTCAATCCATGGGTGAAAATGAGGTCTTACGACTCCTGAACCACTCTCACACAATTTAAGCCCGTAGGCATTATCATCTTGGAATATGCCCGCTGTGCCATCAGGGAAGAAAAAACCCATTGATCGAAAAACCTGCTCATTCAGTATATTCTGGGAGTCACATGACCTCATTTTTTTGCAGCTGAAACATATTAATCACTGCAGTAATTAGTCAATGGAAGGTTAGCACCTATTTGCTTGGTTCCAGGTGGTGACTTATTTTTTTGCCAGGTTGTGTATATGTATGTAATGTAAATTTGATAGGCCGTGTTAGTCCAGTTGCCAAAATCACGAGTATAGCAGTCCTTAGTGATACCTTTTTTATTGGACTAACGTTACATTTACAATACAAGCTTTTGAGAGTGTAACCTCTCTTCTTGAGGTCTGGAAGCTTTACGAATCAGTATCCTAGAATTGATCATTAAGGGGCACATGGGTGGAGTGGTTAGATGTCGTAAATAGTGAAAGTCAAATGGTATGTTCAAAATGGGAAATTTCAGATCTGGAAGCTCTGTCAGGTGTTTATTTTCCCATTTTGAACATACCATTTGACACTGATTAGTAAAGCTTCCAGACCTAAAGAAGCGAGGCATCCTCTCGAAAGCTTGTCTTTTAGGCTGTCAGACGAACGCAGTGTGAGCACTGCCTGCGTGCGTGCATAACGGACAGACGTACTGACGGAAGATACAGTAGACACCACCAGTTTTGGTTGACGGATGTAGAACAAAAAAGGAATTATGGGAAACAAAATTAATATAAAAAATTATAAAAATTTGAAAGAGATATGAAAAGCCATTTTGTGCATCAAGGTGCTGGACATCGCAAATGCACTGCATCTGACATCTCATCACTCACACAGAACGCTACGCGGACGTGGCGCACCCTGTGTGTCCATCTAGCGGTTTTACGTTCTTGCCTAACTTGCATCCGGTGCGTTGTGTGTGCGCAGTTCGGTGCGCACGTACTTCGTGTGTGGGTCTTTATTGCTCATGATTCTATTCTACGACGGACGTTATACTGTGCAGCAACACGGATGTGATCACTGCGTTCGTCTGACACGGGCCTTAAATGTAACATTAGTCCAATAAAAAAGGTATCCCTACGTACTGCTATACTCATGATTTATATGTATGTACTGTAGATCTATCTAGATATATATAAGAACCAACTGTGCGCCTGCAAAAAGCCACCCAGAAAAAAGGATGCCGAGGTGCACAGTCCAATAAAATTGTGTGTATATATAAAGTAAGTGGACGCACTCAGGGACTTAAATCCAAAAATAAAACACAATGCTTTATTGATCCATTAAAATATGTTGTGTCTGAGAAGTGACGTTTCGGCCCCTTCAGAGCATTTCTCAAGGTACTACACAACTGGAAAATCACATCAATCTATATGTAGATATAGCTATATCAATGGAGTGGCTTTGACCAGTTTCATAACCTTATCTCTGCTAGAAAGCCATAGTATGGCATGGCATTGATTTTAGGGTTCTGTGTAATAACAGATCCAGGATGCAAAAAAGTGAGACAGATGTCATTTGCATATCCTACCCAGAATTCATTGCTGCATATGGGGAATGTGGCACAGGAGCTCTGAGATGCAATTCATTGAATTGCTGTGATGTGCAAGTGGCTTCTGCAATAATAAACACACAGTCAGGTCCAGAAATATTGGGACATCGACACAATTCTAACATCTTTGGCTCTATACACCACCACAATGGAGTTGGAATGAAACACTCACAATGTGCTTTAACTGCAGACTGTCAGCTTTAATTTGAGGGTATGTACATCCAACTCAGGTGAACAGTGTAGGACTTACAGCAGTTTGCAGATGTGCCTCCCACTTGTTAAGGGACCAAAGGTAATGGGACAGAATAATAATCATAAATCAAACTTTCCCTTCTTAATACTTGGTTGCAAATCCTTTGCAGTCAATCACAGCCTGAAGTCTGGAACGCATAGACATCAGCAGACGCTGGGTTTCATTCCTGGTGATGCTCTGCCAGGCCTCTACTGCAACTGTCTTCAGTTCCTGCTTGTTCTTGGGGCATTTTCTCTTCAGTTTTGTCTTCAGCAAGTGAAATGCATGCTCAATGGGATTCAGGTCAGGTGATCGACTTGGGCATTGCGTAACATTCCACTTCTGTCCCTTCAAAAACTCTTTGGTTGTGTAGCGCTCACTCCCGGAGGAGCCGCTGAAATTGAACCTCGGGTCAGTCTCCCCGCACTAGGGAATAAATATACTCCAGCACCGTTGTGGATTTTATAAATTATTTAGTTTACTAGAATAAATGACATATAATGAATAACACGGTGTTCGTAGATATATTTACAGTACTTCGTAATGTGGGAAACTCGCAGCGGAAAAGAAATACGATGTTTCGTATTTCGAGGAAACGTGCAGCGGAAAAGAATACAAAGTTTCGTAATTCGAGAAACGCGCAGTGGAAAATAAATACGATGTTTCGTAATTCGAGAAACGCGCAGCGGAAAATAAACGGAAAATTATCTTTAACTCCTTTCTTGATTGGGGAGTGAGTCCCGCACAGGTTGTGTCCCGGAATGTAAGTGAGTGTGTGTGTGTGTTATGGTACCCGGGTACACTATTCAACTGGCCAGTGAATTGCTTAAGAGGTATCTTCGACTAGTCAAGTTGGGGCCCTGTGGGTTTTGGAAACCAACAGCAGCATGCTTTCTTGGTTTTGCAATGGCCTAGAAGGCCTCTCACCCATCCACCAGATACTTGAGGCTCCGCTGGACCCAGGACGTCTCTCTGCTCGATGTTGACTGGGCTCTCTCGGCTTCTGGATCCGCTGTCTGGCTTTCTCCTCCTGCCGCGACTTGTCCAGCTTACCGCCTGCTCTCCCAGTCCGATCGACCTGCGGTACTCCTTACTCGGGGGTCCTCTGGCTTCCTCAATAGCAGCTTGGGTAATCTTGTGGATCACTGGGTCTCCCTTGGGTAAGGCTGAGTAACCCGATCTGCAACTCCGTTGGGCCGCACCTGCGCTCCGGCCTGGACGCTGTTACGCTCTGCAGCACTGTGTCTTGTCTCTCTCACTCCCTGGCGCGCTCTGCCAGCTCTCTCCACGAGGCTCAGGATGTAAGTCTCTCTACCCCACCCACTTCCTGTGTCCGTTCCCAAAGCATGCCGGGAAATGTAGTCCCAATGTAACATTCAGTGTCTCACATTGCGCTCGTCTCCCTCCGGTGGCCAAAAATAGGTACTGCCACAATAAGGAATTAAACACCGCGCTACAGTTGCTTTTGCAGTATGCTTTGGGTCATTGTCCATCTGCACTGTGATGCACCGTGCAATGAGTTCTGCAGCATTTGGCTGAATGTGAGCAGATAATATTGCCAGAAACACTTCAGAATTCATCCTGCTGCTTCTGTCAGCAGTCACATCATCAATAAATACAAGAGAGCCAGTTCCATTGGCAGCCATACATGCCCACGCCATGACACTACCACCACCATGCTTCACTGATGAGGTGGTATGCTTAGGATCATGAGCAGTTCCTTTCCTTCTCCATACTCTTCTCTTCCCATCACTCTGGTACAAGTTTATCTTGGTCTCATCTGTCCATAGGATCTTGTTCCAGAACTGTGAAGGCTTTGTTTGGTGTGGTTTTGCAAACTCTAATCTGGCCTTCCTGTTTTTGAGGCTCACCAAAGGTTTAAATCTTGTGGTGAACCCTCTGTATTCACTCTGGTGAAGTCTTCTCTTGATTGTTGACTTTGATACACATACACCTATCTCCTGGAGAGTGTTCTTGATCTGGCCAACTGTTGAGAAGGGTGTTTTCTTCAACAGGGAAAGAATTCTTTGGTCAACCACCACAGTTGTTTTCCGTGGTCTCCTGGGTCTTTTGGTGTTGCTGAGCTTACCGGTGCATTCCTTCTTTTTTAGAATGTTCCAAACAGTTGTTTTGGCCACACCTAAGGTTCTTGCTATCTCTCTGATGGGTTTGTTTTTTTTCTTCAGCCTAATGATGGCTTGCTTCACTGATAGTGACAGCTCTTTGTTGCTGTCAACTCTCAAGATGAGATCCAGATTCCAAATGCAAATAGCACACTTGAAATTAACTCTGGGGCTTTTATCTGCACATTTTAATTGGGGTAATGAGGGAATATCACACACCTGGCCATGGAACAGCTGAGAAGCCAATTGTCCCATTACCTTTGGTCCCTTAACAAGTGGGAGGCACATCTGCAAACTGCTGTAAATCCTACACCGTTCACCTGAGTTGGATGTACATACCCTCAAATTAAAGCTGACAGTCTGCAGTTAAAGCACATTGTGTTTGTTTCATTCCATCTCCATTGTGATGGTGTATAGAGCCAAAGATGTTAGAATTATGTCGTCGTCCCAATATTTCTGGACCTGACTGTATTATAGTGTGGAGGCTTTTTATCTCACTTTTTGTCCTCCATCACAACTGTTGTATATATGTATATATATATATATATATATCACAAGTATATCAGTACGTAGTGATACTTTTTTTATTGTAGGTATATATATATATATATATACATAAACACACTGTATATATAGATATATATGTATAAATTTTGTTATTTAAATATATATAGTGAAAGTCTTTAAAAGTTTTAGTAGAAATATATATATATATGTAATTTTGCATTCACTGTCAAAGTGGCAAAGAAAACATAACAAAGTGTCATGGTCTGACTGTATATTGAAAAAAAGAAGTAAGTTTTATTATTGTTGTAAAAAAAAAAAAAAAACGCTACGGGCCCGGCACAGTGTCACCATTGCAGAACGTGTTAAACACAGAGCCTGGAATTTGTTTCACAGCTGAAATGGCTGAGATGGTGACATTGCTTCATAAGTGCAACATCTGCCTTCATAACACACCCCCCAAGATTTTTTTCGTTTTGGGGGGGTGAGTTTAAGGGCTAATCACTCTCCATAGCACGTTCAATCCATGCGGCAAAAAGTCCAAACATGATCCGGAGAGGCAATGTTGTCACAAAGCTATTTTTAATACCTGCTTGTTCCTGATCTGCAATTGAATTGTGCTTAGCTTGCCACGCTTCCTATCAGCCTGTGGAACGACAAAGAGAAGACTTGCTGAATAATTCATGGCGGGCAATTTTCTTCTAGCCACTGACTCATCAATCACAGCTGTCTACCAAGACAAGCGCGCACCTACAGAACGCTGTATATTCAATGGCGGCTGGGTGTTTGTAAAAGGCTACAATAACATTATCACGTATTTAGGTGGCGGTTCTTGGTCTGTAAGAATTCATGCGGCCACCTCGGGTTTGGAAGCTTGGCCTTGACAAAAACCCCTGAAAGTCTGAATTGTTCATCTATGCCCTGGGTGGCGATGGAAAATGTGTAAATCTGTATACTTTGGCCAACAAATAGGCTGGAAAACAGTATTCATACAACCGAATACCTCTTTACAGAACGCACAATAACATTCCGTATTGAAAGCAGCGTTACACAGGCTTATAGTCAAATAATTATTAAAAGGAAAACAGAAAAAGCGGTTATTTATGTTGCAGCATCTGCACATCTTTTTTTGTTAAAAAAAAATCCTTAGCCATGACAGAACACATGGAGACGTTTATATGTAATTTTGCGACAAAATCGGGAAATATGCATCAAAATGATGCGCTAATAAATGTACATAATCTGTTACCATCCATCTTCGTTCCAATTAGTGTTTCCAGCAGGTAGATGCAGGCAGAGAGCTGGAGACACCCAAGCTCTATAAATGTTTACATTTCGATGATGACATTTAGTCGTTTTTAAGTGACACCAGATTGGCGAGCCATGTGTTTGATGATATTTTAAGCCCTGTGTGTATCATTCATTTATTTATAAATATATAATCATCTTCCTTGTGTATGTACCGCAAAAAAAGATGAAAATATACACAGCAATATTTTTTAGCTGTGGAAAAACCTTTAGCCCGATGCGATTTTAACCCTGCATAAATTTTAGATGCCGCGATACGCTGCACAACGGAAATCAAAAAAACGCTTGTAGGGTGGCTAGATGAATAAATGCTCGGGTGGATAGACGATAAATAGATGGCTATAGTTATATTCGTGAAGAAGGCCTCCTTTTCAAGAGCTGGTTCACTCCAGCTTAGCCGTCTTGTGTTCTGAGACAAAGGTATAGGTTGGTGGGGAAAAAATAAATAAATATGAAGAAGAAAAAAATAATAAAGTGAAATGTAAATATTTAAACATTTCAGCAGGCAGGAGCCCCAGTAACCAGAGGATTTCTCCAAAAGGGACGTGAGATATATGGCATGATTGTGTGCATTTACTCACATAATTGAAATAATGGCGGATGATTGCTTGGAGCTAATAGCCGCAAGTTAGTGGTCTTTTTGTTTATTCCAGTCATCAGCTGTCAGCACACGCACAGGAAGATTTACCAAGGAGGTGCTTAGAATGCTTGAAATCTGTAATTTATTTTTATTCTGCTTTTCTTGCCCTCCCCTGCGATTGCTGATATAAATTGTATGTAAATTTCCCAAGAGCATGAAAAATACTCAGCTGCATTGTTTTGATTGAAGAACAGAGATGGGGGGGGGGAAATAAAACAGTTTGTATGTATGATCATTTCTGATTTATTTTTTATTTTTTATATTCTTGCATCTAAAAGAATCAAATTATAGCTTTGTTTTCTTTATTTTCATGGCGAGGCTGTGAAACCCCCCCCCCCCATACCCCTTCCCCCAGGAAATCACATTTTGATCGCGTGCCGATGGTTGCCATCGAATAAAAGGCATAGATTCCGCAATGTAGTCCCTCTTCTGTCGCTGTACAGAAGTAGAGATTTCCTTTGGATTACAAAGAAGTGTTTAGGAATATGGGGGGCTGTGAGGATCATCCATCGTCGTCAGATTAGAGAGGAACTCATTCTAATATGTTAATTGTCATGCTGAAGTGTCGTGAATGGGTTAAATACTTCCAGCATGCTCACTGCCGCATGGCACAACCCTCATTAATAATCACAGTCGGTTCTACGAAATGTTTTCAAAATAGCTTGTTACATTAACACAATGGTTAGAAAATAATAACGTGATGCAATCTTTTCAATATTTTTATTTCACAGAATCTCCTACATTTCTATAAATTTTAAGTCACGTTCTGTATAGTGCGTTCCTGTGTATATATTTATATAAACAGTCGGCGCATATAAATATTAGAGCGTAATAAAGGCAAACGGTACTAGAGGTATCGCATGGCTGAAACCTTTTCCTTTTTTTCCTTTTCTATAACTGCAGCGTTTCTAGTTAAGTAAATGTATAGCTGTTTGCGGCAGGGGAGGAAGGCTGAGACAATGGCATAGCTATGAGTCATAATCTCTCTTAATAAGGAGGTGTGAAAAATGTTTTCTAAATATTGTAGCTGTGCTGTTGTCTGTATGTGATTATAATGTTTATGCTAGCAGCAGAGAAACAAAAGCGGATAACATCTGGCTAGGGGGAGAGAATTCTTGGAAACACGGCAGCTAGAAAGGGCCAGTGCCGCAGTAATATTAGGCTAGATATGTGGGACTAGATTATACCTGTGGGGTACCTATTATTCTCCGCCACTCGTTTAAAAAAACAAAAAGTTCCTTTTTGTTTATCATTTTTAAGCAATTTACTTATGTGGGTAAACAATGCATACAACAGTTAGGATTATACATACCATGCAATCATATGCATGCCAAGGAACTGGGTGTAGATTTGGATGTTGTCATGTATGTTCCTGTTTTTATTCTTTTTATATAGAAAAAATTTCCCTATTGATACAAGAAATTTGCATCCATCTGAACCGTACGCATAGGCAAACTACCCATCAAGGGGAAATCTCTGTGCTACCTTTTCTTGGGCTCCGGCAAATCTGTCCACCTTGGCTTTCGCGGATTGCCTTAGCCTATATCAGAGCGCAAGAAATGACACACAGACACACAGAATTAGGCTATCACCTCTATGCGCGCAGCATTCTTACGTCTCCTTACACATACGGTTTATGGGATTTTATGTAGGTTTCAGCTGCATGTCATTCTGTCCAGTCTCTGCTCAAATGGGGTGGTCTGTAAGCTTTACTAAAGCTCCTCACAGACCCCAGGTGCACATCAGTCATGCTAGTTGTCCCAATTGCAGAGCAAGTTTTGGATTCCTTCGTCCAGGTTGCTGTCGTCAGTGTCCAGTGCCCGGTCAGGATAAGCCCTTTTGCCCTGCTGCGCTTATGGCAGCAGATAATGCTGTTACTGCCGCAAAGTGATAAAAATATTAATGAATAAATAACTGTTCAAGTCCCTTAAAACATTCTAGAAAACACTCCAGACATCTCTGCTAAAGCGTGGCCAACATCTGAAATATTAGGCATTTTAGCATTCACACCAGGCTACAACGATGGAGTCACTATTACTTTATTCTTATAGGTATACACTGTAGAAAGAGTTCTGTTTTCTCCCAAATGAAAAAAGTTGGAGTCTAAAGCAAGTCGATACTAAACTTTGATGTTCACCAAAAGTTTTGTGCATCTAGTATATTTCGACACTGGTTTATGATGCATATATGAAAAATATGCATTGTAAAATTAAGCTTGCATCAAATAATTTATTGTATCACGATTGAGAATGGTCCACATGACCAAAACTTTGACTGTCCCTCAATATATGTCACAATTCTTCCTGGACTGCCTGGTGCCGTTCTTGGTTGATGAAGGCATGTTGTCACATCCCCGCATGGTACTGGGTCATGGCAGCCGGAAGCACCTTCCTCTCTGCTTGCTGGCCGGCCGCCGAGTGAAGTAGCAGATGGTCGTGGTCACGGGTCGAGGACACGGACAGGGCGCGGTGTGATGACGCGGCACCTGCCGTGTTCAAATTGAGACACCTGAGTAGGAATGATCTGTTCGGGTTCGGACGGTTCGGAGTTCGACCCGAACTTTGGCAGTTCAAAAGTTCGCGAATTTCGAACTTTTTGGGTGTGTTCGGTTCGGGTTCGAAAAAAAAAAAAAAAATTTTGAAAAAAGTATAGAAAATGCTTAAAAAAATACAAAAAAAATCTAGAAATAAAGAGACTTTTTACTGCAGAATATTATAAGCAACGGTTTATTAGATATTGAATTAAAAACTAATGTGTACGTGGAAAGATCATCAACTCTAAATGACCTCTGTTCACAAACGGGCATAACACCAGGTGTTTTTAGTCTGGTAATCAATTTGATACATTGTACAATATACTGAGGGTGGGGTGGTGTCTGCTTCTGATTGAGATTTGAGAATTAATTTCCCTAAAACATCCTAATATGCTGCATTTAACTGGTGTTTGAAAAAAATCTAAAGCAATGTTATTTTTCTCCTCGGGATTAAACATTCACAGGGTTATTCAGAGAGCGGTGAAAAGCAGGAGAATAACTGGAGAAGTGAAAATTCTAGGTCAAAATAGCCAAACCAGAAAAATTCTCCCATTTATCTCACTTTCCAAATCGGCTATTTGGTCTAGAATTTTCCATTCTCCAGTCATTCTCCTGCTTTTCACCGCCAAAAAATCAGTAAACTTTTTCTGCGTGTCCGAAAATGTCTCCTCTTTTCTTACAGACTGCCGCCCCAAGCAGTTGTTTATGGATAGATTAAAGGAAAAGCATTTACAGTCATTTGAAATGTCTCTTCTCTTGCCAGTTCTCCTGGCTTTCACCTCTCTCTCAGGGTTGTTCAGAGAAAGGTGAAAACCAGGAGAATGGCAGGAAAAGAGAACAATCTGGACCAAATAGCCGATTTGGAAAGTGAGATAAGGCTAGGGTCAGACTAACGCACTTTTCGCAGCGCCGTCAAACAGTGCGTCCGAACGCATTGCCGTATTTTTTCACGGATTGCGCGAAAACGGTCATACGATGCGCATTTTTGTGCGTGATTTTTTACGGATCCAAACCAGGAAACTTTGGGTGTCTGGACATAATGTTGGCCGGACATGAGCAGGGTCTGACCTCTCCAAATCACGCACACACGCCGCTAGTGGACGCAGCGCACTCTGTACGTCCGTACTAGCGGTTCTGCGTTCTCGAAAAAATGCGTTCATTTTCCACTTGCGTTGTGCAGCCGGACTTTCGTGCGACCGTACTTCGTATATTGGCCGTCATTGCCCGTCATTTGCTGCTAGTGCGGCCGTGATTAAGTGCGCCTAAACGCACGTTAAAAATTCGCTAGTCTGACCCTAAATGGGAGAATTTTTCTGGTTTGGCTATTTTGACCTAGAATTTTCCATTCTCCAGTCATTCTCCTGCTCTTCACCGCTCTCTGAATAACCCCAACAGGGTTATTCAGAGAAAGGTGAAACTCAGGAGAATGACTGGAGAATGGAAAATTCTAGGTCAAAATAGCCAAACCAGAAAAATTCTCCCATTTATCTCACTTTCCATATCGGCTTTTTGGTTTAGAAGTTTCCATTCTCCTGCTTTTCACCGCCAAAAAATCAGTAAACTTTTTCTGTGTGTCCGAAAATGTCTCCTCTTTTCATACAGACTGCCGCCCCAAGCAGTTGTTTATGGATAGATTAAAGGAAAAGCTTTTACCGTCATTTGAAATGTCGTTTTTTTGGTTTTTACATATTTCTATACATCCTAGAAATCCGCCATTTCACGGGCAGGTAATGGGGACCTCCTAGGCACGATATTTGAAGGAACTTTTTGTCCTTGTTTCCTGTCCCCCAGGGCACTACCCGGACCCCCATACACCTTTTATGGCAAGTATGTAGCATATATGCCCTCTTGGAGGGCACTCCAAAAAACCAAATTTTCAGCCCCATTGACTTGCATGGGGGTTCGGGTTCGGGTTCGGTCCCGAACAAATGGGAAGTTCGGGTTCAGGCTCGAACCGAACTCGGGGAGTGTTCGGCTCATCCCTACACCTGAGCCCTGGTTCCTTGCCCTGATGGAGTTTTCACTCCTCAGTGCGTACTCTGTGTTTATTCTATTGGTTCACCTGTTTATGACTTCCCGCTTATTGGACGATACTCCTGGCTCTTAACGCTTTGGCAGTTGGCTGGCGACCCAACCTGGCACAAAACTAATGGCATCTGGCTGATGACCCAACCTGGCACATGACCCCTGCCATTTGGTTGACTACCCAAGCTGGTATCTGGCCTCTGGTGTATCTCTGACAACCCGACTGGTATTAACCCGTGGTATCTGGCTCACGCGCAACCCTGGTATTTACCCCTGGTGTCTATTGTTCTGTTCTGTTTGTGTATACGTCCGGCACTGTTTGTGTATGGTAATAGGTAGAGATTCCGGCCACTTAAAGGACCAGCAGTGTAGGATAGCTCATCTGCATACAGGCATCAGTATTATATCTAGGAGGTATGTGACACATGTTTATTGTTTGGCCCCACTGACCCCATGAGCATCTTTTTGTTACTGAATTTTGCATGACTGAGTTTTCTGTGAGTGCAGTTCCCTGGTTAGAGCAACTATATAACTGATCGTAGTCACAACCCCTAACACATAACCTTGAACGCTACTGAATTCTTGAAGCACCTTAGACTAATTTTATGATGTGGTTTCATTATTTACCGAAAATTGTTCGATGTGCGTCTTTAAATATATTGTGTATTTTCTGCCTATTTAGGCCATTTTAGCCACGTCACTTCTAGTCAATACATGTTCTGAGTTTTGCTTTCCAAATACGAATTTTTCCTTGTACATTTCAGCTTAAACACATTTAATAGGTGGCTAAAAAATTGTGCACACCTTATCCTACCAAAAGATCTTGCTGGACATCCCATTCCAAAACCATCATTTTTAATATACTGTAGATTTAGCCCAGGTTTACCACGAGGAGCAGGCTAACAAGACTTGGGGCCCCCAGATAATCAGAGATCTTGGGTCCCGCCCCCACCCCCCCCTCGTGAAGTTCTGGCACGCAATTGCACCCTCCACTTGACCTCCACATGCAGGAGCCAATTGCTAGTGTGGGGACCCACTTTAACGGTGGCCAACACTTATATGCTTTTCAGTGCAGTGCAGAAGAGGAATCCTCCGGACCTGTCATTCCCTTTCCCTATGCGTTCACAAGTATTGCAGGCATGGGGGTGGAAAACCACACCTCTACATTTCTCTTGCCTGTTAAACAGCAGCTAGCACTAAAGTTGGATGCTGATACTTTTGCCCAAGTAATTTATCTCTAGTAGGCCAGAGACCCCACTGAAAGGGGGCCAAGATCCTCATGGGACCTGGAATTAAGACGGGACCTTTGGTCAAAATCCTATTGCTGTAATGGACTGTCAGCCCTTGCTAGCTACCATTTTTCTGGGAGGGCTTTTGAGAAAATCAGTTTTATCACTACCACATAGTGAAGCATCTTTATCATTCTAGTTCTGTGTTGACATATTTTATACCAATCCAGTCGACGGCAATTTAAATGCATTTCACAAAGGTGAATGGTTCATATGTTATGTGATATGTACTTCAGCAGTGGGCGCCAGCACTCTGAGTTTGTATGGTCTTCCACCACTTCATGGTTAGGCTACTGCTTTTCCTAGACTGGCTCTTCAGAAGAATAGCACATACAGTGACCTGAAGAAGTGATTTAGGACAGTAGTATCATAGACCTGAGGCAAACATGACATCCTATATCAGTGCCAGCGCTAAAGTTAATAAGTTCTTCTGAAACTGCAGCAGATGACAAGTGATTTATTGCCCTTGCAGTACCTCATTCAGCTTTGAGGTGCTAAATGGTCAGAAAAAAACCTGCTTGCCCATTCGCTGTGATTCTTATGGGTAAGAAACATTCTTTGGCCATGTTTGTACTTTATATAATTACTTATGTGTCAATATTCTTTATGGACTATATATCCTGTTACACCTACTGAGGAAGCGATTGTAATCGCGAAACGCGTTTAGGTGTGTTCTACTTATTTGTTTTAATAAATTTACTTTTAAAAAATTCTCAGTTTATTTGCATTGTGAAGGATCCTGCTTGGAGATTAGGAGATCCGGTGCTCCTTTGAAAGTCACCGGCTGTTGATTACATCGTGTCTGATTTAGACACCCAAAAATGTGAGTTTACTCCCTCTCATTTTTTTACCAATAAGTGCAAACCGCATTGCTGCGCTATGATTTATTTTTGTTTTATTTAAGGAGTATATCTTCATTTAAAGACACTAAGAAGGAAAAAAGACAGAGAGAGCACTATCATCGTTGGAAGAAGCACTGACTCAGCCATATTTTCTTTTCTATTTTTATACATCCTGTTATGCTCCTCCAGTTTAGCAGGCAGAACTGATGTCAATCTTGTCTGTAGGCTGGCCGAGCATAGTGAAAAATCTAGGCTTTTATATAAATACATACACTATATTGCCAAACGTATTCGCTCACCCATCCATATGCGAGTCAAGGCAGGTGAGCGAATACTTTTGGCAATATAGTGTATATTTCCCTAGAAGTGGCATTTGCTCATCACCTGTTAACTGCAATTTTTTTCTCATTTCCTCCATCTTTTCTGTGGCTTTCTGGGTGAACTCACATACTTCCTTCTTCTTTTGCTTAATGCCACCCTCTCTGGCCATATGTCGTATATGGTGGCATGACCATAGTTGCAAGATGTGCTGGCGAAACTACTTTGAGATGGCGATTCTACTGAGCTTTTCTCATACAAGAATCTCAAGGATGTATTGAATGGTGGAAGGAACAAAAATCTTCAAGTAAGTGGCACTAGTGTGGAAGGAAATTGCTTTTTGATGAGGACGGAGGAGGATGCCTAGGCTTGTGCAAGCCAACAGACAGGCCACTGTTGCCTTAGAACTCATGTCAGAATTCAGCCTTAGAGCTTGAAAAAAACATCTCACAAAGTACCACTATACGCACCCTGTTGAGGATGGGGTACAATGGCTGGCAGCCACATCGGGTACCATTGTTATCAGAGATGAACAGAAGAGCATGCCTTCTGCGGGCAAAGCAACATCAACACTGGATAATTGAAGGATGGAAAACGTTTGCTTGGTCTGGTGATTCGAAGTTCCTGATGCATCAAGTTGTTGGCAGACTCAGAATTTGGTGCAAGCAACGTGAATCCATGGACTCAATGTGTCTGACAACAACTGTGCAAGCAGGGGGAGCAGTGTCATGGTGTGGGGAATGTTTTCCTAGCACAGATCAGGTCTGGAATACCCCTGGATTCATGTCTGGTTGCCAGAGCTTCCCTAAACATTGTTGCTGACCAAGTGCTTCCATTCATGCTGATGGTTTATCCTCAGGCAGATGGTTACTTCCAGCAGGATAATGCGCTGGTGCACAAAGCAAACATCACTATGGTACCATGCCGATGACTTTCCTTTGCTGCAGTTCCCAGGTCTCAATCCTATTGTGGGATGAGCTGGATAGGAATATTCTGTCCGTGCCGACACCTCCATCAAATGTTCAAGAACTGTAGGACACACATGTTTGCATGGTACACTCAACGATGTGTCAGCACCTTGTTGAATCCATGCCTCGACAAATTCCAGCTGTTTTGAAGGCTTAAAGAGGTACCTAACAGTGGCTGGAGAGTGTGGCACAAATTGACTGGCAAACTACTGTATGTGGCTTTAGTGCCAAGAATAGTCAGGAAAGACCTTATACATTATACAAATTTATCTCTTAAAATGTGATGGAAACTGTTAAATGCTGTCAAAAAGCGTGCTTATTGGTTAACAACACCTAGAAATCATACTACCTGTGAGTTACGTTCTAGCAAAATATAAAATAAATGTAAATTACTGTTACCCTACAAACCCCGAGTGTTCCCAACAGCGAGCAACCCGCACAACTAACCCTGTTTTAGTTTATAAAATAAAATGGCATTTAATAAATAGGATTTTAATTATTTTTTTATAATTTAGTATAGCACAAAAAATTAAGAGATATTTTCTTAAGTACAAGGGAACATAATTCTAGAACCCTACATGCAAACATACATCCAGGAGAGAATTTTGGAAGCAAACTATAAAAAAAATAAAAAAAATCGAAAGAACAAAGCTGTTGTAACCTGGCAGATAACATGATATTTCATCCAACTCTGCTGTCTATTGTCTGTCTTTTCTCAACCCTTGAGCAAGTGGAAATTTAAGAAGAGATCCCACACACCCTTGTAAAATGACTTTGTAATGGGGTAACGACCCCTTTCACCTTTTGGAATAATTCCAAAAGCTGAAACTATTCATTTTCTAATCTATATCTTTTTTTATTTATTTTGTTCCTTGCGATCCTTGGTTTATAAAGGTAGTACGCACTTAGAAAGATACAGTCGCTAATTATAGTTCGAATAATATACATATGAAAAAGCTCAGATGGATGTAGTAAGGACAAAATCTTCTGATAATTGCCTACTATTCTGAAAAGAAAATTATTTCTGAACTGCAAATGTGTGCAATTTTCTGCACATGAAGGAAAAATCAGTGAAGAGTGTCCAGTAAGACGGAATAAAAGAGCCGCACGTTTGGATTTGGGATTTTAAAAGTATAATAAAGTTTATCATAATAATCTTAGATTTATTTATATTTTATAATTTTAGTTTTCCGCTTTATTTTTTATTTTTTTTATTTATTTTTTTTACATTGAAATGTAACCACTTTTACCCTTTTATGAGAGCGTTAAGGTGATCACACATGAAGCAATTATAGATCATCGGTCGCATAACAATAATTTAAATACAAAGAGTAGTAAAACACAGCTTTCTGAGACTTTTTCCATTTACCTGTCATCAGTGAAAATAGTAACTTGTGGATTTCATTGATTTTTATTATGATGGACGAAGGGACATTCCGAATAATCTTGCCTCTACACCTTATTATAGTGGTTACCGTGCTTGGAGGCTGTAAGTGCAGTCCCTTCAGTCTATGTCAAGCAATCTTGAAGAAATACGAAAAACAGAATAGGCTTTAATGGTACCCACAGCCAGCTAATGTGACAGGATGGGGAAGGGGGCAATCTACTTCCTCCTTTTCAGTCCAAAAAAGTCATTCTGGGTCAAAGGATGTAAACCTCTCTACATTGGGAGGTAGAAGAGGTCACATGGAGAAGAAACAGGTGGGAACGGAGTTCCTGCACTATGTTTTGAAGAAGGAACGGAGTTCCCACTGGCCTCGTACACTATAACACTTGTATTTAGGTGTTTGATCATATGTTAAATCATTTTTATTTAGCTTATGTTTTATGGTAAAATTCACACGCACACATATAAATATATATGATTTGAGCATATGTTTATGTTACATGTGAGATGATAATTGTTAATAGGGTGACAAAAATCTTGGAGTTTCCACAATAGTTTTTGTAAGACTCGACTCCTGGGAGGTGGGACAGGAGGGGCATGGCATGTTTCATTTGTATTGGATGAAGATGTGACCACGGTACCTGCCTTTATAATCAAACATATGTTGATGTTGTTGCTCCTCTCACATACAGACATGTCACCCCAATGTTACCGTGTGCTAAGCGGACAGTCAGACCAGCCAGAAAAGTAACCGTTATTAAGGATGTGATCGTACTCTTTCTTTTTTTGTAGTTGTTTATTTGTATTAATAAATTCTTTGGGCTGAATTACAATCTTCGTGCAAACGTTTGCGCCGGCGCAAAAAAAATTGACGCGAGGGGTAAAACCATTTGCGCCGAATGCCGTATTACATAGCGCAACAAACGCTCGTAATCGTCTACCGCGGGTGAACCTGCGCGAACTTACTGTACGTCGCGCGTCCTATACTTATGCATTTGCGCTCACAATGTTATGTGCGCTGGTACGCGGATGGTATTACAATCTATGCGCAGAAATGAACACATAGCCTTTCGCGCATAATTTTAGCAACTCCTAAAAGCTGGTGTTAATGTTGAAGTCTATGGCCGCAAAAGCGCTGTAATACGCTACAAAGAAGCTCCTGAGCTTCTTTGGGCGTAGAGCGTTTTACAGCATGCTCCTACGCGCTGTAAAATGCTCAGGTGTGAACGGGCCCCATAAGAAGTAATGGGATTTCAGTGTTTGAGCCATTTACAGCGCGTAGGAACACGCTGTAAAACGCTCAGGTTATTGCTGCAGCATATATGCTCAGATTGACTTTGGCAGGCGCAAAGACTTAACTTGAGATAAATGTGGTTCTAAATTCTGATTGGCTGAATCGCATGAAAAAAGGTGCGCACACTGATTTCTGCGCGACGGCACTGCGACGGCAGTTAGGCGTGTCCTGTTTGCAGGCGTTATTGATAGCCGGATGAAAATACACGCGAGGATTGTAATTACAGCGGTGATTTGCGCGCGTAAACGTTTAACGCTTGGCGCAACAATTCACGCGTTGCGTGAGCGTTTTTGCGCGAAGATTGTAATCTAGCCCTTTGTTTATTAGGAGTGATTGACTTTTCTTCTGAGAGAGTGTTTAAACATAACATGTTGACGAAGGTGCAATCATGCTGTTTCTAATGGAGATTCTCTTCTCTATAGCAAAATCAACCCCTTCGCTACCACGATTGTGCATACAAGATTAGCAGTAGCAGACACGGCATCCTGAGATCATGTTAACAATGTGATCTTGAGCTATGCTGTATCACTGCAAATGAGATTCGTTTGTTGAAAATGAATCCAGAAGGCGCCTCCAAAGTTTTAGCACAGTGGGGATGATGCCCGAGGTACGAACACTTCTTAAAATCAGCTGGGAATGTGTCTGTATGACATCTCTCCAACCTGATTATGCACAGAGCTCAAAAGTGTAGCAAGCCCTTTGGCCAGCAGATGGAGACATTGTCTGCCAAATAGGTTGTCACAGTAAGAAATACACTGGGAATGTTCGTAAATATTTCTTATTCAATAATTAAACATGATTTAATAAAATAATAAACACTAGTTCCTGACTGTGTTTTGGAAAATCGCGTGGTAGGCAAGGGTTTTTCTTCCAATAGTAGACAGGGGATCTATATAGATGTGGAAAACAAACTGAGGTGCTTTTGGCACCAGAGAATTGACACTGGTTCTACATTTACAGATATATAGAAAAGAGGAGCTACAAAGATGACCACTGGATATATAAAAAATCTAATTATGCTTCTAGATGTTTCAAATAAAATAAAGTCTTATCAGTATTACCTCATCATAAATTAACTTACTGTAGAAAAACTCCAAATTGATGGGAAGAATTTACTTATTAGAATTCAGTGTGCAGGGTTAAACAATAGAAAAGTCTTTGCAAAAGCTACGATAAACAAAATTCATGTAAACTTCCCCAGTTATTGCATACATGAACAGTCAGAAGCTTTACCTAAATGAACAATCCATTAAGAAGTAGAGTTTCCCTTCTTTTGCCCTTAAATAATAATTGGGCAGAGACTGCTGGCAAATTTTGCCAAATTTTTCTTACCTTTTCTCTCTCCTTGGCGCAGCTCCATCTCTTTAGCACAGGGACTTCCGAACCCGGAAGTCCCTGAGGCTTTTCTGTGCAATTTTCACTACCTGAGGTACCTGCATAGCGTAGGAAAGGCAAATTGTGCACCGCAACGGGACTTGTGAACTTCACGAACGGAAATTCCATAGCGCCTGCACAGAACAATGGATCGGAGCTGCCTATGCATTGCAGCCTCTCTGAGGCCGGTCGCTAATACGATTGGTCTCAGAGATTGTGATTTCGCGTGGGGTGAAGGAAAATCCTCCACTTTTTCCCAGCTTATTGGCAAAAACAGAGGGATAGAAGGGAGGGCATTCCTTACATCCTCACCACTTTAAAAATATAAAGTGTTTAGGATGTGTAGCGTGTTTCTTTAAAGTGCAGAAATCCAGCCCAAAATAACTGCAGCTCATTTGAACGTTCTCCCAAATCTGCCTATACATTGTGTTTGCAAAACTGCTGACAGGGGGATAGTCTTTTTTTCAAAGAAGCATTGAAATCTCCCTAAGCTTCCTGTTTGCTCTCAGAGCTGTGGCATGCCGCATGATGCGGTTCCCTGGGGAGAGGGATTTATGGCTCTGCACAGCAAAACACTCTGCCTGAGCTGCCAGCGGTCTGGTCACAAAATCCTTAGAGAACATGGATACGATTGGGCTGCCCTCCCTATCCCTGAACGGCTACAGATCCTCCCCCTCTGGAATGCTCGAAAGAAGAAAAAGAGCAACTCGCACAAGCAGATAAAATGTCAGCTTCCATGAGTTCAGCGGTCAGATTAAGAAATTTAAAAAACTCACAAAACTCTATTGGAAGTTGTAACTTAATTTATCCAGTAAATCCATCTGTTTTACAACAAAAAACATCCTGCATAAGATCCCCTGGGAATTTTAATTATATATATTTGTATGTGTGTATATATATATATATATATATGTGCTGAAGTAAACTTATTTCTGCTTCTATGGGAGTGTTGTTCGTTGAGATAATGCTGCTTTATTAACCCTCACTTGCCCACAGTATCACTTACTTGCTTTATAAAAACTCTCCTGTTTTACATTAATCCCCTTTATTGTCCCCATTTATACCATTTATATTTATCCCATTCTCTTAAAATTAAAACTAGTCTGATTACTTGAGCTGCAATATGGATTGTTATTTGCCACGTCTGTATTTAACGGATTCCCCTCCCTATCAATTTTACCCTTATCAGTATGTCTTCCCACAAGGGGTTACTTAGGCTAGGAATGTCACTGGGAATGGATGGATGGGAGAGGGGCAGACCGAGGTGACAGGTCCAGTGTTATGTAAAGTCTGAGTACACTCTCCGTGCTCCCCCCACCCCTGCAAGCCCTTGTTTTGAAGAGTGAGAACCTCTGATATCTCTAAGCAGCTGCTTCACACGCAGAGATGTGGTTCTGGGCTAAGTTACATGATATATATATATATATGTTACGGGTAAAGCCCGAAGTCCGGTCAATCCTAAAATTACCCGGTTAATCCTGACATTACCCAAAACCGCTGGGTAAAGCTGCAAAAAAATGAAAATTCCGGACTTTACCCGGGTGATTTTAGGACTAACCAACTGCCCTTGGGTAACGGTCTGGAAGAGCTGAAAAATCCGCACTTTACGCGGATAATGTGCAAGTCTGAAGCTTCACCTGGGTAATCTGAGGACTATCCACAGCTTCACCTGGGTAATCTGCAGAGCATCCAACCCCCCTTGGGTAACAGTCAATATTTTGCTATTATCTATGGATATTATCAACGAAAATGGCAAAAGACAAACAACAAAACCGTATTGAGGATAGAACTGATATACGGAGCGACGGGATGTGTTTCTTACATGAATGTGCAAACAGTTACGTGATCTTTATTACGTGTCATGTGTGCTAATATATCGTTTCTAAAACAAAACAACCGTCAGGTTACTCTTTATATTCCGTTAAATTGAGTCTTCCTCGGAATTCCGTCACCTGCTGAAAACCCAAGAAAAGCGGAGTACCCAGAGGCGTTTGGATACTTTGCAGATTACCCGGATGAAGTGCGGATATTTTGATGCACATCACACTTTATCCAGCAGCACTCGGGTAATGTGTGAATTACCCGGTTAAAACAGTGCAGCAAACCGGGGTATCCAGAGGCCTCTGGATACTTTGCAGATTACACGGGTAAAGTCCAAAATTTAATTTCACTTCAGACTTTTGCTAATGACGCCTGGGTAATGCTAGGATTAACCGGGTAATCCTAGGATTAACCGCACTCCTGGCTTTACCCGTAACATATATATATATATATATAAAAGCTGAAGTGGGGTACGGAACTGATTGAGAAAGTTGTCTTTTTTCCCTACTATGTAGCTGATCATTGCATACAGCAATATGAAATGAGTAAAGAGAAACTACAAGCATTTCTATAGCAGTATTCTGTCCGGTTGTAAACACCGTCCTTTAAGTAAAGAGCGTGCCCTGAGTCATTGCCTTGATGTTGTCAAAGTTCCCAAATCCCACCACGCAGTACTTAACACCCCACATTCCACAGAGCCCAGAAGCTACCAACAGAGTAGCCGTGAAAGATCTCTACCTGTCTGGTCCTTATATTTGGCCAGGTAAACCAGCTAGACAGAAAGGGTTAACAACACGGGGAGTAGTCAGCTGAGCCAGAATCAGGAATACAGAGTCCAGAATGGTCAAATGGAATAGCCGGGTCGATATCAGAGCAGTGGCGTAGTACAAGAAAATGGTCTAGGGCAACAGAAGGCAGAATAGTCAGAAACAAGCAGAGGTCAATAACGGGTTAATTCAATATAGCAGACAGGTACAAGGAGCTCAGGTATGGATAACCACGATCTGGCAACTGCTGAGAATACACTGAGGGTTTTTAAAGACCTACACCAGACCACGCCCCCCACTCAAGCCGCACCTCATGCAACCACCTCCCTGTCTGTCTCCATTTAAACCGGGCATTGGTCAGCGAGCAGCATCAGACATGCTGCCCTCAAGCACACAGGTAGGGCTGGAAGCTCCCAACGTTACAGATGTGGAGTCATTTTCCCGCATCGCTGAGTGTTAAATGTATTCGATTCACAAATTCTCCATTTCTTTGATTCTGTTACCGATTCTGACTGTATGAGGACCCTCTCTGTTACTGACCCGGACTGCGTATTGACGATTCAATCTCCTACTCAGCCTGTATGTATGGTTTACCCCAGATGCAATGTTGTGGTTTTATCTCAAAAGAAAACATGCATGCGAAGTGATGTATTAACAAGTGCAGAAGTTCTGCATTTTCATAGCTTGGACCAAGAGAGGTATAGAAAAATATATACAAAATAACATGTATGCCCAAGCACCTGCTGGATTGAGAGTTTGAGTCAAAGACACAGAGGATCTCAATAGCAGTACCTCCTTCAGCTACACCATGCTCCTTCCTCCTTGATCTGGAACACCATTCATTCAGTGAGGGAGAGTCTTGAGTGATATGATGAGAGGCAAAGAGCAAGATAAGTAGCCAGCACATACTACACCCCAGCAGACCGGCTACTGCACGTTTACCTCGGGTCCATCTCATGAAGCTGCTGCTTACTCTCTCTCAAGCTGCAGGTTCAGGGTCAGGCTATGGATAACCATTAAAGAAGCCAGACAACTAGCAGCCACACATGACAATTGTCACACCTGGGGCACCTTGTGGGTCTCGGGTGGGGGGTCCCGGGGGCATGACGCCACTGGCTGGCCGAGTGCCAGGAGCTGCGGCGGTCCCCAGCATGTCTGCGGCTGATCAGGGGGCAGGACGCGGCGTGATGACGCGGAGCCGTCGTCCTTTAAGTAAAGAGCGTGCCCTGAGTCATTGCCTTGATGTGGAGTCATTTTCCCGCATCGCTGAGTGTTTCGTGTATTCGATTCACAAATTCTCTATTTCTTTGATTCTGTTACCAATTCTGACTGTATGAGGACCCTCTCTGTTACTGACCCGGACTACGTATTGACGATTCTATCTCCTACTCAGCCTGTATGTATGGTTTACCCCAGAGCAGCCTCAGAATGATTGTTGATCCTGCCACACGCTGACTCGGGATATATTTCTGTTGCCAACCCTGCTTGTATACGAACCCTCTCTGCTACCCATTCAGTCTGTACGAGTACCTCCTCTGTTGCCAACCCTGCTTGTATTCGAACCCTCTCTGTTGCCGACCCGGATTGTGATATTGACCAAGTTGCTTCTGACTCTTGTTATATATACAACCAGTGCAGGCCTAACGCAGGCTATTCCTCATCTGACAATGAGGTTAACCCTTTACACCCCAGTGTATGTTCAGTACGGACACCTACTGCCAATACCTCAAAGTTATACTCATTGTTACTGGTGTGTTTGTTTTCCCTGGCTGGGAGTGATAAGATTAGCGGTCCCGACCTCTCAAGGATCAGATAACCCAACAATATGCTTTATGGACTGTTTAACCCCTCATGCTCAGCCAGCCTGATGGCGGAGCCTAGTGAGAAAACCAGTTAAACATTAGCACAATAACATTTACTACTCACCAGCTCAGTGTTTGCTTCTCTCAGCCATCAATGTTCTCTCTTTCCCTGCTGCTAACCGGGAGGACCCTCACTGCTCTTCCTGTTACCTCCTTGTAATTACACCCTATGTTTGGCCATGAGCCGATAATAGTATTGTTCATAATGAGTGGACGTTTTTCTAAGACTACCTTGTGAAAACTTAATGGCTGGAGGCTGATCCCTCTGGTAGAGAGGGATAGAGCATGTGCAAAATGCTCTCAGGATTGACAGATGACAAAAACGTCCATGTGCACGCTCAGCTGTTCCTGTACTGCTGCCAGCAGCCAAGGTTGGGAAAAAGCTTAGAAGGTTTTGTAGGAGGGGTTTAAACAGGTACCCAAGAAAAACTGCCTTCAGGGACATGGCAGTATCAGGGCATTACAGCCCATGATGGGTTCAGGGGCCTGCCAGCATGGTCTTTCCCTGTTCACGGCACACTCAGGGCATGGCTAGCCATATCCTGCAAGGACAGCTGCCAGGCTATGGTTCCATGTCCTCCTCCATCCCTGGCAGTCTGGTGGCCTTGGGAGCGCTATGTGATCTTTCACCGAGCGTAGATCAAACATCATTTCTCCACACCATGCACCGGCACTCCGTGCATCAGACAGGTTATGATTGTGCTGCTTGCTTTCTATCAGAGCGCCAGACTATTTATTGGGGCACAATTGAGTGAGGTCCTGAAAGGGTCATATGCTTCGCCTGTCATGATTTTCCCACTAGACAACAGTCAGCAATCCCTTTAAACAAAATGTAACATATTTTTACGGGTGTGTTGGAAAGTTCATAGGGATAGCTGCCTGTTATATGCTGGAAATATCAGCATTTGACAGAAGCCGTGGGCGTATCATCCTTGCAGGACCTTACTCTCCAGTGTCAGAGCACAGAGAAGCAGCATGTAAAGGAGTCCAGTGATTCTCCCACCAGGGATATCTCCCACTGGGCCTCCACAGAATAAGAATTCAAACTTAGCGAGCTGCTAAAGGTGGAGGGAGGGCACCCTCCTGAGGTTCAGTAAGGGGCCCCAAAATTTCTTATGGCTGCCCTGCCGAGAGATCTGATGTGAGTATTGGATTTTTACATGGGGCTACCCTAAAGTGTTAACACTAGCAGGGTCATTCAGAGATCGGTGAAAACCAGGAGAATGCTGGAGAATTGAAAATTCTAGGTCAAAATAGCCAATTTGGAAAGTGAGATAAATGGGAGATTTTTTTTGGTTTGGCTATTTTAACCTAGAATTTTCACTTCTCCGGTCATTCTCCTGGTTTTCACCGCTCTCTGAATAACCCTGTAGGTTTTGAAAGACCTTATTCTTTGCAGAATAACATCAGATGCATAAGAAGACCGAGCTGCTTGGAATAACTTTAACGTCTCCCATACATAGTATAGGAGACGTTAATGTACAGTAACCAGGCGCAACATCCGAGAAGCAAACGGAGCTTGGAATATGCTGTCAAAAAAATAAGCACAGCTCTCGAGCCATTCTGCTGTACGGCTCAAGCGATGTGCCTAAAGGCAACATGGGAATAGGCCCCCCTGTCCTTACTGTCATCCGATGCTTTAAGCAGAATTTTGGATTAATTCATGCATTTCCTGTTTACCCACACTCCCCTACAGATCTTTTTGCGTTGTGTACTTTGTTCATATCTCATTGTTTTCTTTTCATAATCTGTTTTTGGTTTATGTACATTGATTGGAAAACACAACAGCCCAAACTATTTTCATCTCTAATGGGCCCGGCACACTCTTCTATTCACAGCTTGTGTTCGGCACAAAGAAGCTAATGCTAATCACGTCTGTGGCACCGCGCGTACAGCTGTGCTTACTCATCACAGCTAAACGTCTGGAATTAAACATGGAAACTAGTTTGCCGACTTCAGTAATACTTCTATTATGGGTAACTTTGGCTGATAAAAACATTACTGCTGTATGTATACCGCTCATCAGCTGTAAATTGCTGTCAGGCAGAGTGTTGGCGCACAGGTGACGTGCTCCGCAGCCACTGACCCGAAATCTTTTGGCGGTCCTAATGTATATCAAAGTGTACATCCTTAACGCAGATTAAATGTGTAGGGAAATTGTGTTTCCTTCTGGGCTTCTTGCGAAGGTACTGTTGCAAGATCCTTGGTCATACACAAACTGGGTTATTCAAAGAGATCCGAATGCCTGGAGAATGGTTATCGAACACTGAAAATCGGCATACGGTTACCTTTTTCGGCTATCCAGAGAGCAGGCAATTCGCCAAATCCTGACGAATTGCCTGCACATACGGTGCCTGTTCGAGGGCAGTGAAATCCCCATAGAGAAGCAATGCTTCATCTATTCAGAGAACACAAACCAGCAGTGAAAGGTTCCCCTAATGCCCTGCCATTCGGTGGTTTAATTCGGCAGGTTTATTCAGGAAAATCCCATAGGCTTCAATGTTAAAAATATTCCCGTTTTAATTCAATATCTAATAAACCATTCATTATAAAATTCTGCAGTAAAGAGTCTCTTTATATATAGATTTTTTTAGGAAATTGTAAGCATTTTTCTGGATTTTAATATTTAATTTTTTTTTAGTTTAGTTATTTTTTCTGTAACAGCCCTTTTTATTATCATTCCCTGGATCTCATATGTAAATTTCAGACATTTTCGCTCAGTAGTTTCTTTGCAAACAGCGTTTCACTTTTCAAACATTCAAGCAAACTATTTTGCTAATTTATTCACTTAACTCTAATGCGGTGTCGGCTTTTTCCGGCGGCTTCGCTGCGTGTGATCGGCTCCTGCTCGGGTTTTTCCGGCATCTTCGGTGGGTTAATCCAGATGTTTTTTGCGGGTTTCGGCGTGCATTCGCCGGGTTTTTGCGGTGACTTTTCGTCGAATTTGCGACAGCTTTTGCCTGCGCTTCGGCCCTGTGGTGCTTGGTGAATACACCGCAGGGTCGCCGAAATGGGATTGCCGAATCGGCCCGAATTGAAGAGAACGAAAAGTCACCGAACATGTGGTGACTTTTCGATTCTCTTTGAATAACCCTGAAAGAGCCCTTTTACATTCTTCACGCAAAAGCGCATATGCAACGCGTGAATTTTTGCACAAAGCGTTAAACTTAACGCGAGTAAATCAATGCTGGTATTACAATCCTCGTGCATTTTTTCATCTGTCAAAAAATAACACTCATAAAACAGACGCATACAAACCCGCGCGCAGCAACGTTGCGCGCAGAAATCCGTGTGCGGACTGTTTTTTCACACGATTCAGCCAATCAGAATTAAGAACCACAATTGTCTCCCGTTAAGTGTTTGCACCTGTCAAAGTCAATCTGCGCATATATGCTGCATCAATAAAAAAAACCACGCGCAACTTCTCAAATTTATTGGTTTGGTACGAGTAGATTGTGTAACTATACTTTGCTGGGGGCTTTTTTTTTTTTTTTTTTGGGCCGGTGTATTTGGGTTCGGCCAGGTTGATAGAATTTGCCATTAACACCAACTTTTAGGAGTTGCTAAAACTATGCGCGCAAAGGCTGTGCGTTACATACTGCGCATAGATTGTAATACCATCTGCGTAGCAGGGCACAAACGCATTTGCGCTCACAATGTTAAGTATAGGACGCGCGAAGTACAGTAAGCTCGCGCAGGTTCACCCGCGGTAGACGTATACGTGCGTTTTTTTCCGCTAACATTGTGATACGACGTTCAGCGCAAATGGTTTTGCCCCTCGCGTTAATGCGTTTTTGCGTGGGCGCAAACATTTGCGCGAAGAATGTAATAGGGCCCAAAATCAATAAACATTAACCATATGAAAAATGATCTTCGCTGCTCAAAAATGAAAACCATGGTAATGGAGTGTTTATTATTTTTTTAGAATTGCAATACAATAAAATGTCTTATCTACTCTCGCCTCGTATCATCAGTAGCCAAAAAATGGTTTGCGAACCCCCCTACAGCTCGTAAAAGATCACTGCAGTGTGTGGCACTAGGAAAGGTAATAAAAATGATTTGAGCTGTCATAACCAGCCCCTAAGCCCATTACAAACATTTGTATGTTTGCATCCGACACAAAACATAACAGATTGTCACTTGTCATATCAGATTAATTGCACTTCCAGTACTCTGTCACTTGAGACCCGGCACGCCTGATGAGTGATACCCCTTGTGAGCTACAACTCATCCCCTCAGGGTCCTTAAACACAGTGAGAGGGGAAAAAAAAGGAGCCCACCCCTCCCCAGTATCCTGTCAAAGCACCTGTGTATTCACCATATAAAGATCATACTTAAATTTAAAGTGAATATGACTTTCCTTTATCCCTCCAGTGGAGAGTTGGTGTCGCGATGTCCCCCAGACGGAACGTCAGGTCGAATGTTGGGGTTGAATGTAATTGGAATTGATACCCACCCATGCTTCTTCGATGCTTGTTGTAACAGGACGGTTTCTGAATGTATCCCAATGAGTGTAACAAGATGCAGGAATAGCAGACAACCTCTGACTTTTAAAAGTATTTTAAGAGGCTTCACCTTTCCTCTGTCATTTTCAGACCTGGGGGCAACTTTCGTTCCATGTTATCTTTCAAGTTCGAAAGTGGCATAAATTTATTTTGAAAACACAAGCTATGAATGTAATCATTACTAAACTAATACTTTGTAACTGCCTATCAGATTTTCCTTAACCAAAACAGAGCTTCTTTACCTTTTGTTTAATTTACGGTAAATGAAAAATAAATATTTACAGGGTTACTCTGAGAAAGGTGAAAACCAGGAGAGCTGAAAGACGTCGATATGGAAAGTGAGATAAATGGGAGAATTTTTCTGGTTTGGTTATTTTTACCTGGAATTTTCACTTCTCCAGTCATTCTCCTGAGTTTCACCTTTCTTTGAATAGACCCGATAGTGTGAAATTATTTGTTTTCTGGTTTCCAGTTTCTAAACGATAGCCAGTGTTATTTGTATCATTACCTACAGGGTTATTCAAAGAGCTCCTAATTGCTGACGAAAGGTAACCGAACAGTGAAATTCAGTGTACAGTTACCTTTCCTGGCCATTCGGCTATTCAGAGAGCAGGCAGTTTGTCAAATGTTGGCGAATTGCCTGCACATACGGTGCCTGTTCAAGGGCAGTGAAATCCCCATAGAGAAGCAATGCTTCGGCTATTCAGAGAACAAAAACCAGCAGTGAAAAGTTGCCGAATTACCCTGCCATTCGGTGGTTTAATTCGACAGGTTTATTCAGGCGAATCCCATAGGCTTCAATGTTAAAAATATTCCTGTTTTAATCCAATATCTAATAAACCGTTGATTATAATATTCTGCAGTAAAAAGTCTCTTTATTTGTGGGTTTTTTTTTTTTTTTGGCCAACATTTTTTCTCCTTTTTTTATTTTTTTTTAAATCATTTTTTTATTTTTTCTGTAACAGCCCTTTCTATTATCATTCATTGGATCTTATATGTAAATTCCAGACATTTTCGTTCTGTAGTTTCTTTGCAAACAGAGTTTCACTTTTCAAACATTCAAGGCACCTTTTTTTTTCTCACTCCATTCGTCTGCAGTGTCGGCTTTTTCCAGCGGCTGCTCTGCGCTGTGATCGGCTCTTGCTCGGGTTTCTCCGGCGTGTTTGGCAGGTTAATCCAGATATTTTTGTGGGTTTCGGGGGGCCTTCGCCAGGTTTTGCAGTGAGTGTTCGGCGGATTTGCGGCGACTTTTCCCTGCATTACGACGGCCCTGTGGTGCTTGCTGAATACACCGCAGGGTCGCCAAAATGGGATCGCCAAATTGCACCAAATTGAATGAAAAGTCACCGAACGTGCAATGACTTTTCGATTCTCTTTGAATAACCCTGCTAGAGGGATTTAATTTGTTATATTTATCAGACTTGCGTGTTCGTTACTGGACAAACTGACATTTATTTGTAAATTTGGGTGATTTTCTCTAACACAGCGTTCAATTCCAACATAAAGAAGTGTGGGAACTCACCTAGATTTCCAGCTACCCGATCAAAAACCATTTTCATCCCACCTTTGGCGCACAATAAAATTTGATAGAAATAGTATAAATGGGCTGGGTTGTTTTTGTAAACATTATGATAATTATAAATTTGTATTTCTTGTGACTTGATACTATGATATAACTGAAAAGTCAAAAGATAATATTTTACAGTGGGTGGGCCACATGGGATCTCTGTTCCCATTGCAAATATAGTGGATGAACTACATTCCCACAGGTTACTGCTCTACTTGACGCCTGCTCTATACACAAGCCAACAAAAATAGACTAAACTAATTGACAGAAGAACGAATTGCAATGGTAAGTTTTTTTTATTCCTCTGAACTGTTTCATTTGTGTCAGTGCAACCATGATTACACTTTGCAGGTGCATTGCTTTAAATTAAAACAGCGAGGATGAGCTGCTTGGCAGAAAAATCTCTCCCTACCTTCACACAGACCCACCCGTGACAAGTCATTGAGGGGCTAAGTTGGAGCAGCGTGTCGGGATTACCCAGTCCATTGCAGATGGTCCCTGGAATTCTTTCTCCTGATCTGGTGGCTTATTTATTTATAAAGGATTTTACCAGGAAGGATACATTGAGATTTCTCTAGTTTTCAGTATGTCCTGGGTTCAAAAACATTAAAATGTTAGTCGTTACAGAAATACAAAGTAATAAAATTCAAGATCTTAAAAAACACAAATATACAGATTAACACAAAAGATAAATATGTAGGAAATAGTTATTATATTTACCATGTTTACAGGTATTGAGGTATTTTAACAAGGAGCTCTTGAGTGACTTAAGACTGGGGGAAGATTTGATGGCGTCTGGGAGGTTATTCCATAATTGCGGTGCTCTGTAGGAAAATGAGGATTGAGACACTTTCTTTTTGTATTGTGGTATTGCAAGTAAGGTGCAGGTCCTGGATGGGAGGTTATAGGATGAGGGAACTGCTGGGGGAAGCAGTCTATTCAGGTAGGGTGGTAGCTTCCCAGAAAAGCTTCCATGGCCACTCCACCGTTTGACGTTCTCCTTACTTGTGGCTCTGCTGCAAATGATGGCAGACCGTGACATTCCGAAAGCCTGTTTGACGCAGAACGCTCAACTTTTTTGATACTTATAATGGAAATTCCTAATTGATGTAACACGGCACCCTGGCTATTTCAAGGACCGGTATCTCTTGTGCTTTCATTTCTCTTTTTGTTTTCTGTTTTTGTTCATTGTGTTTCTGGCCAATAAAAGTACTGGTGTTGGGCTTTATGGTGTGATATTTATGGTCTTATATTTTGCGTATTGGTCCATTACCATCTGGGACACAAGTGGGCTTTTTAACATCCTCTGCTTCAACCTCTCACCCACTGACTCCCCCGGGTTGCTGCCGGGGGGGGGGACAGGAATTCTCCTATCTTTGCAGGCCATTGGGATTGGAAAAACTGGGCTTCCCAGCAGCATTCAGACTGTGTCGATTAACTCATCTGCTGCCAACTGCTGTGGGGGATAATTAAAGAATTGTGCTGCTACAGGTCTGAGTGCATGCACAGAGGCTCATTTTAACTGCAAGGATTCCATCATAATAAAACCAAAATATTTTGCATGAGTTTTGTACTAAGTGAATCAAACGTCTAGTGTTCAATGAAATTCAGATAAACCAAAGTAATCATAGTTTTTGGATAAATTAAAAATTATGAAATTTATTTTTGCCTTTGTACATGTCTGATATGACCTGCCCCTTCTGCTTCATTATGGGGCTACACCATCCCACTCACGCTCATTTTGCCTAATCCACTTCAATATCAACACCATTTTGCTTTGCCTTATCTCCACTGAGCCTCCATCCTATGACTTCACCTCCATTGTTCCTATTCTACTTTGCTCTCACCACCGTTGTGCCTTTGCCCCACCTCTTACACCCAATGAATTGCTTGACTACAAAGGTCTAGTCCTAAAAAGCGTGGGAACCCGCCAAGATTTCTGCTCCCTAGTTAACCATTAACATGCAGCACTTAACCTGTCATCCACACTCAAATCTGATACCAATGTTTAAAGGATATGATAAATTGGGTTTCAGGGAATCCATGCCATAATTGTAATAAATAGCATCTCAATCTGGTGGAAACATATATGATTGAAACGAAATACAAACTTTTCAGTGTGTGGGTCAAAAGGGAACTTCATTCCTCCTGGAAAAACAGTGGCAGAACTACATTCCTGCTCGACTCGATACCGACTTGATACCCTATCCGTCTCTCCCACCTTTTCTCTCTTCCTTATTCTTCTCACCATTCCCTCCATTGTGCCTTAGTTGCATACTGTCAACTTGTCAACATTTTAGGCATTTGGTGCTTAAGGCCAGTGTCAGTAGAGTGCACTAGGTACGTCCGTACTGACGTGAATACTGGCATCCGTCGCAGAGCTTTGACGCCGCAATGGAGATGGTCACAAGATGTAGAGCAAGCACGAATTGCGCACGCTACAAGCGTCCGTGCACAAAGCATCCCCATCAAAACACTAGATGCGCGTTGACGGGGCTGCAAAGCGTGATCATCCATAGGAGGATCGAGCTTTGCACGGACTGCATTCAGCGAGGCGGCCAGACAGGCGTCGAGTGGAAGGAATGTCCAGTCTCCCGGACTTTCCTTCCGCTCCTACTACCACTCATCTGACTCCAGCCTAAGTGGTTATCTTTGCACTGGGACTATTTTGGTGCATGCCAATATTCCTTGTGTTGATCCGTCCCTGTGTTTACACGTACATTTCATATGCATATTACTCTACCAAAACTAGGAAGTAAATACACAGCTAAAACAGTTGAATTTTCTGGCCAACATTTTAGACATGTTGGTAGCGGATTATCCTACTTTAATAATATTGTACTTACATCCCTTGAATGATTACACGAGATGCCCAAAAAAATAAAGTAAAACAAACAGATATAAAATTATACTTTTGTCCACTCTAACATGTGACATGGCCTACAACCGAGGCTTATTGGGGAAAACTGATTGCTTCAACCACTGCACCGCTGCTTCACCTATCAACAAATCGATTTATTCAGTTGGAAGGGGATTTTTTTTTGTACATTCGGCTGTTACTTTCATAAAAGGTCTTCATGGGGAAAAAAAAATAATAAAGTTCCCTAATGCTATCTAAATCTCCCGTATTGGTTTCACAGCGACTTAAAATTATATTCCAAGCTGTCTAAAAATGGAGACTTTTATATCTTATTACCGAGATTCTAATGCCAAGCGGTCACCCTGTAAAGCACCACAGAAAATTGCTAACAAGATAAAATGTTTTTAATGTGATATAATGGATTTCTTAGGAGAGGGAAAAATGATGCCTGGTCGTCCTCTTCCCTCCCATCTCAAAATGTCGTGGAAAAAGCTCCAGCGCTGTTACCTGCTATTACCGAGCTTCGAGCTCTCATAATAAGAGGCTGGCAGTGACAATGTGATTGCTTTGATGTAATATTTAGGGTTTAGGCACATGAAGTTTTTCTGTTTTGGAATGTGCCACAGAGTTCCAGCTGCCCTCAAATTAACCCTGTTAGAACCAGAGGATACTATAAAGGCTTCTAGATTCCTTACATAGAAAAAGAGATAATTTTTTTTTCCAAGTTACCATGTATTTATTTATTTATTTATTTATAAAGGATTTTGCCAGGAAAGATACATGGAGATTTCTCTCCTTTTTTAGTATATCCTGTGTTCAAGAACATTGAGTGGTTACAGAAATGCAAAGTAGTAAAATGCAAGATATTAACACAAAACAAATATACAGAGTAACAGAAAAATTTATATGTAGGAAATAAAGTCACTATGTTCTATGTTTACAGGTGCATTCTGTTTATAGTCTCTGTTACATGTTTACAGGTGCATTCTGTATATATTGACTGTTACATGTTTACAGGTGCATTCTGTATATAGTCACTGTTACATGTTTACAGGTGCATTCTGTATATATTCACGGTTACATGTTTACAGGTGCATTCTGTATATATTCACTATGTTACATGTTTACAGGTGCATTCTGTATATAGTCACTATTTTACATGTTTACAGGTGCATTCTGTATATAGTCACTATGTTACATGTTTACAGGCGCATTCTGTATCGAGGTATGTTAATTGAGATCTCTTAAGGGACTTTAGACTGGGGGAAGATTTGATGGCGTCTGGGAGGTTATTCCATAATAGTGGTTTTCTTTTTGTATTGTGGTATTGCAAGTAAGGTGCTGGTCCTGGATCGGAGGTTATAGGATGAGGGAACTGCTGGGAGAAGCAGCCTATTTAGGTAGGGTGGTAGCTTCCCAGAAAAGCTCTTAAACACCAGGTTGGAAAGGTGAAGGGTGCGTCTAGATTCCAGCGATGGCCAGTTTAGCTCTTTTATCAAGTCACAATGGTGGGTCATGTAGTTATAGTGTAGCACAAAGTGGCAGAATGAGTTATACAATGTAGTAAGTTTCTGAAGGTGCGTTTGCGGGGCGGCTGCATACACTACATCTCCGTATTCAATAGCTGGTATAAGCATTTGTTGTACAATCTGCTTCCTTACCGCGGGGCTCAGGCAGGATTTGTTTCTGTACAGGGCGCCTAGTATGGGGTAAAGTTTATGAGTTTTTTGATGTGGAGGCCAAAGGATAGATTTGGGTCTAACCACATACCTAGATATTTGAGAGAAGTGACTGTGGTCGGCGTGCCATTTGATTTTGTCCTGACACATAGTTGGGGTGTTTGATAAGGGTAGTATAATCTATTACAGGAAAGCATACATTTATGGGTTACATAAAATGAAAATCAAATTTGTAAAATTAAGTAGTTCACCTAAGTTCAGTGTATTTAAGGGGTAATTTCAGTAAAATTCCACATTCACTGCGGGGCCCCCAAAGTGCACCGAACGGAATCGTACGGTAAAATCCACTATTCGGTAGCAAGTTCGGCGCTCTTTGAATAACCCTTATGTAATACAGAACAGATAACTCCAAAATAAAAGTCGAAGTCTCGGTCATCGTAGGAAAGATATAATACTAAACAGGTCGCGCTTACAGTGATGGAGCGTAAAGTTTGGATCTTATAACCCTTTTAAATTAGTTGATTCCTAAAGTTTTTTTTAATATTGGCGAAATCAGTGTAATTTACAGCGCATTTTTTCTTGTTCAGATGATACCAGCGGTGCATTTTCCATTGTTTATATTTTTTGGTAAGCCCCCTCATCCCCCATTGTTTAGTGAGGAGGGAAAACTGAAATTTTATGTGGTCTTGTAAAGGAAAAATCCCAATTTACAAATCGAAAATTCACAAAGAACCATTTGTGAGTTGTGGGCCTAGAAATATTAAGCTTTATCATTCCTAAATACTAGTTTAGTTACATAGGCTGAAAAAAGACCTCCGTCTATCGGGTTCAGCCTTTCACACATCACCTACTGCTGTTGATCCGAAAGAAGGCAAAAAATCCAGTCTGAAGCGCTCACCAATATGCAACACACTCGTAAAAAAATTCTTCTTGACCCCAGAATGGCGTCAGATTTCTCTTTGGACCCACATATTAAATATCATAACCCTTAATATTATTGTTGGTGGTCATCCCGTAAGACCATGATCAAGATTTGCTATTGGTCATTATGGTCCAGATTGGAGTTGTCCATTATGGAAACAGAATATCCACCGTCATAACACATCACATATTTCTAATGTATGAGCTACAACCAAAACACCTATAAGGTGATGTACCAGCTCCGAAATGTGACAGTGAATATATAACCAGTGTTAGCAGGCAGCTATCACTCGCGCTTTAAACTGCTGCTTTCCACCCACCAACACAAATTGACATATTCAGTGGTAACAAAAAATTGTGACAGTATGTACCTAACAGGTCTTGAAGTAATAACTTCCAAATTTAGCAGTCATTCAATAATAGCCGCCAAACTACAGAAACCAACAAAAATAAAAGGTTACAGTATTAAGCTATCTATGTTCAAATAATTTGTTAAAGAGCCCAATCCGAAAAATCCAGAGCTGATATGGCTCTATGTATCCAGCCTGTGAAGCCGGCCGTCTTCAGCCCACTCGGCAGGAAGATAATATCTTCTAATGTGTCTGAGACTCCTCCCACTTTCCCCTTTCATCCTCCAACAGAAAAATCATACATAGCATAGGTCAAGTGTCCGTAGGTCACCTGTCCAAGAGTCTACACAAGCGGCTCTGTTTATGATCCACTCAAAGGTTGTTTCATGGCAAAACCTCTATCAAAGCCACCACTCCAGCATCTCCAGGAACTTTTTGTATACAGTGAGGACAAGAAAGCTGAGGAATTCTCTGCCTGTTGAGGTGGTTGGGTCCGAGTCTGTACAGACATTTAAACAACGACTTGATGTTTTCTTGCAAAAATAGAAACATAAAAACATAGAAAATGTTGGCAGATAAGAACCTTTCGGCCCATCTAGTCTGCCCAATTACATGGATACTTTACCTGGATTTATCTTTTGTTTAGGATAGCCTTATGCCTATCCCATGCCTCATATATTAGGGATTTTAATATTTAATATATGGGTAAAAACTGCTTGATCCAAGGAGAAATCTGATGGCATTTTAGGTTCAAGAAGGATTCCCCCCCCCCGTATGTTGCATATTTGGCGAGCGCTCCAGCAGTAGGTGTTTTTCAAGCAGTGACTTACGGCTGTAAATTCAAGCATCAGTACAATTTAGGGCTTAGAGTTCCAAGGCCATTGTATGACCTGATAGTTCCTTCAAGTAGCTTTTTTTTTTTATATACAGGGAGAACAGGAAAGCTGTGGCATTCTCTGCCTGTTGAGGTGGTTGGGTCCGAGTCTCTACAGACTTTTTTAAACAAAGACTTGAGGTTTTCTTGCAAAAATATATTAAGGGTTATAATATTTAGTATGTGGGTAAAAGCTGCTTGATCAAAGGAGAAATCTGACGCGATTCTGGGGTCAAGAAGGATTTTTTTCTCCATTATGATGCATATTTGGCGAGAGCTTCAGCAGTAGGTGTTGTTGGGGTGATACCTGTCCCTGCTACCTCACTGTCCTCCTGCAGTCACCTCCGGCCGATCGCAACATCCTGCTTCCAGGTTCCCGTCGCGAGAAGGTAACTTCGAAGCTGGACGCCGCGATTGGCCAGAGGTGACTGCAGGAGGACATCGAGGGAGTTTAGGGACAGGTATGCATCCAGCCCGAGTGTGGCTTGGGGTTATCGTTTTCAGCATTGAAATTTAACCCCGAGCCACACTCATGAATACCACCAGGAGGCCGAATAAATGCACTGATTTTCACATATAAATATCAGACCGCCAGGGAGATTAATAGTTGTGTTTTTTTTGTGGCGTTACCCCTGTTCGGTGGATTGTTGGCTTTTTCTGGCGGCTGTTCGGCGTATCATCGGCTTTTTTTGGATCGATTCGGCAATCTGTTCGGCGGATTGTCGTATGCATTCGGGGGTGTTTCGAATCAATTTGGCGTTTTATTTTCAATTCGCTCGGCAGTTTTGCAGAGATTTTTCAAATGTGCTCGGCGGGTCGATTCGCAGTACTAATGCTGAATTCACCGCAGGGTAGGCGAATTGAACTTGGGGAAGTGCGGCGAACTGGAGAGCCCTGAAATGTCAGTGACAAATAATTATAATTTGTGGTAAGGACATAATTGAAAACGAGCGAAATCTCAATGTATCCTTCCTGGTAAAATATCTTACAAATAAATAAATAAGCAAACCTAAACTATTTATATATATTGTTAGTCAAAAATAGTGTTTTGAATCCAAATTAATTTACCTGGTGGCAAATTCTATTCTTTTGTGGTAGGATTACCTGACGTTGAATATGGGCTAAAGAGGCCATTTATTTCTATTTGTGTAAATGACAATGCTCTTGTTTTACTATGGAGAATAGCACAAAGCCACCCACTTTTCAGGTGATGTAATCCTGCAGCCCATGCCAAAACAACACATAGAGAGATGATGTTCCAGGTAATGAAGGATCAAAGAGGGCTTTGTCTGGTGTTGTCAAACAGCCTGTGAATCCCTTGCCTGCAGACATTCTCTGCTATTCTTTTAAGGATATGTGATGCAGAACTGGATATCTCCTTTCTTGCAGCCCGCTAGCCTCCAGCTATCCCCAAAATACCTTCAACATCGGAATCCACAGAAATGCCGTTAAACTTCATAAAAAATACTTTGAAAATATTTTTTTTTTCTGATATTGACCTGCTATCTTATTATGCACATGAAGAAAAATACACCAACACTAAATGGACCATTTATTAATCAAAAAGATCCGAATTGTGGCCGAAGGGTAACCGAACAGTGAAATTCAGCGTACGGTTACCTTTCCTGGCCATACGGCTATTCAGAGACCAGGCAGTTTGCCAAATGTTGGCGAATTGCCTGCACACACGGTGCCTTTTTGGTGGCAGTTAAATCCCCATAGAGAAGCAATGCTTCATCTATTCAGAGACACCAAACAGCAGGGAAAAGTTGCCGAAATGCCCTGCTGTTCGGTGGTTTCATTCGACAGATTTATTCAGGCTATTCCCATAGGCTTCAAAGTTAAAATTATTCCCGTTTTAATCCGATATCTAATAAACCGTTTAATATTCTACAGTAAAAAGTCTCTTTATTTATAGATTTTTTTTTTTTAGGATCTGTTTAGGATCTTTTCTTTTTAATATAACAGCCTTTTTATTATCATTCATCGATCTTATATGTCAATTTCAGACATTTTCGTTAAGTAGTTTTCTTGCGAACAGCGTTTCAATTTTCAAACTTTCAAGCATACTGTGTTTTTTTTTTTTTCACCTCATTCATCTCCGTGTTGGGTTTTTCCGGTGGCTGCTCTGCGCTGTGATCGGCGGCTAGTCGGGTTTCTCCGGCGTGGTTAATCCAGCTGTTTACTGCGGGTTTCGGTGGGTTTGCGGCGGGCTTTCCCTGCGCTACGGGGGCTCTGCGGTGCTTGCTGAATACATTGTCTGCAGGCCAGCCATCAGAAATTTTGGGGCCCCTTACTGACCCTCACAATGGGCCCCCCCATGATCCTGTCTTCCCATAATAAATACAATATTTAGTGTGAATCGTGATCACATTACAGAGTGTTGGTCCCAATATCTTGAAATCACACATATTGCTCGCACAACAGTACATTTGACATAAAAAAGTACCAATCTGGTTCAAATAATTTAAGACAGAATGAAAATGTGATTAAAAAATAATGTGAATCAAGATCGTATTACAGAGTGTTGCTCCCAATACCTTTAAAAATCACATAAAATGTGTATTAGTGCAAACAATGTAGCATAAAAGTATAATTAGATAATTCCACTGGTTAAGCATCACAGAGCACCACAGCAATAGAACTCTCACTGTAAAGGCAGGGAGTATGAACGTACACAGGAATTCTGTGTATGTTTACTCACTGCCTTTACCGTTAAGGCTAGGGTCAGACTAACGCATTTTTCACGTTGTCCGTGAAAATGTGCGTTCGAAGAATGGACGTATTTTTTCACGGAATACGCAATAGCGGTCATACTATGCGCAGTTTCATCCGTGATTTTGTACGGATCATCAATAAAACACTTCTTGCATCTGGACGTTATGTTGGCCGGACATTAGCAGCGTCTGATGTCTCCAATTCACGCACACATGCCGCTAGCGGACGCAGCGCACTCTGTACGTCAGTACTAGTGGTTTAACGTTCTCGAAAAAATGCGTTCATTTTCCACTTGCGTTGCGCAGCCGGACTTTTGTGCGACCGTACTTCGTATATTGGCTGTCATTGCCCGTCATTTGCTGCTAGTGCGGCCGTAATTAAGTGCGCCAGAACGCGCGTTCGCACTGCCTCAGTCTGACCCTAGCCTAAACTAAAAGATTGCTGTGGCTCCTGTGACCCCACTCTTAGTTCTCATGTTCATTTCATTCCCCCCCTCCTCTCCTTTAGTTTCACCCCCTTTTCTCTTTGAACCCCCCTCCATTTTAAATTCATCCCCCCTCCTGTTTTAATTCCACCCATTTTAAATTAATCTCCCCCTCCATTTTAAATTCATCTCCTCTCCTTATGGTTTAATTTCACCCCCCCCCTTCTGTTTAAAAATTCACCCACCTTCTGTTTAAAAATTCACCCCCTGTTTTAATTTAACCCCCCCCTTCTGTTTTCAAATTCACCCCCTTCTGGTTAAAAATTCACCCTCCTTCTGTTTAAAAATTCACCCCCTGATTTAATGTAACCCCCCTTCTGTTTTTAATTCACCCCCTTCTGTTTTAATTTAACCCCCCCCTTCTGTTTTAAATTCACCCCCCCTTCTGTTTAAATATTCACCCCCTGATTTAATGTAACCCCCCTTCTGTTTTAAATTCACCCCCCCCCCTTCTGGTTAAAAATTCACCCCCCCCCCCCTTCTGTTTTAATTTAACTCCCCTCCCTACTGTTTTTAATTCACCCCCCCTTCTGGTTAAAAATTCACCCCCCCCTTCTGTTTTAAATTCACCGCCTGTTTTAATTTCACTCCTCCCCCTTCCGGTTAAAAATTCACCCCCCCTTCTGTTTTAAATTCACCACCTGTTTTAATTTCACCCCCCTCCTTCTGGTTAAAAATTCACCCCCCCTTCTGTTTTAAATTCACCACCTGTTTTAATTTCACCCCCCTCCTTCTGGTTAAAAATTCACCCCCCCTTCTGTTTTAAATTCACCGCCTGTTTTAATTTCACTCCTCCCCCTTCTGGTTTAAATTCACCCCCCTTGTTTAAATTCACCCCCTCCTCTCTTTTAATTTCACCCCCCTCTGTTTTAAACCCCCCCTTCCCAGTATTACCTGGCCTGGATGGGACTTTCCTCCACCGCTCCACGTGCATCTTGCAGCGCCTGGAGGAAGTGACGTTATAAGACCACTTCCTCCAGCGCCGCAGAGTACACGTGCGGCGGCGCGACTCGGGAGGAAGGCAGGGCCAGGATCGGGGCATGACGCTGCCTGCTGCAGACATTTGGTGTGCCCCCTCTGACATCATCAGAGGGGGCCCGTCGGCTGCCGCCGGCCGCCATCTTGGAAGTCTCTGCTTGTCCGGGCCCAGGTAGGCGGCAGTACCTCATCTGAGGCCTGCGGCCTAAAGTAAAGATTGCTGCCGCCGGCGGGCCCCCACAGTCCCCGGGCCCCTTACCATAGCATGGGCTGTAATGCCCTGATGGCGGCCCTGATTGTCTGAATACAATATACATCTATATTGTGCCCATTGCACAGCGCTGCGGAATATGCTGGCGCTTTATAAATAAAGAATAATAATAATAATATGCCATGCAGTCACACAAAAAATTAACAAATTAAAAAACAAACAAAAAAAAAGCCTGAAAAATACATTGTGTAAATGTGGAAGGCCCGTGATATTAACATAATCCGAAATGCATTTCCGTGACTCTGTAACGTGAAATCTGACGTAGGTATACACATAAGGTAAACAAGAAAACTAGTCCTTGTTAGGAGTCCCTATCCTGTCATTGCTCCTCCACCCATGTCACACCCCTCCTTAACGTGTACAGCAAACACAGATACCGTTGCAGATTCACTTCTCTCGAGTAAAAGTTCTGGAATTTAAGAAGCACTTAGTTGCTGCATTAGAGCCATTTAGGAGATTTCCGCATCTCAATTGACTGTAACTCCAACCTGCTCTAGTGGCCTGTTAATGACCTCCAGTCTCCAGGCAAGCCGTGGAATCCACTATTCATGCTCTCAGTTCCCCTGCTATACCGCAAGCAGTCCCTTGGTCTATTCATTTTTTTTTTCTTGGATTCTACATACACCCGTAGGTATTTGTCTACTAAATCCCTATAATATCGTGCCACATTGGTACTGGAAACATCTATTCTTTATTTGCGGTGTTGACGGTTATTACATTCTCTAATGATGTGATTCCGAAAACGAGGGGAATAAAAGCATTAGTGTATTCCTTGTGGAATAGCTCCTCGTGGCACTTTATTCAACCTTTCGATGATTGCATAAAAATGTTAAATTTAAAGGTAAAGTTCCATATTCTACTGATTCGTCGGTTAATTCTTTATTTTTTTCTGTATTCATTTATTTCTCGTAGTTGAGTCAAAAATAAGTGATTTTTTTTTTTTATTTGTTTTATTTTATTCAATTTTTACATCTTACTGCTGGAAGTCACCTGACCACTCCTTGAATTTAATTTGTTTTTTCTGTTCCTTGCGATTAAAATACAATCTCTTTTTTAGGGGGTTATTCAGAGAGCAATGAAATGTCGCTGACATTTCGGTGCTCTCTCTGGGCCCGCCCCCCGTACTTCGGGGAATCAAATTCCCCGGCCCTGCAGTGAATTCAGCATTCACCGCAGGCATAGGCGTCTCTACAGGGGGGCCCCCTAGGTTATTCCTTGCCCCCCACCAGAATCAGCATTCAGCGTCCCCCACATATTCGCACCTATGTATATCTCCCTGTGAATTGTATGTGGTCGATCTTGGTGTCGTTGGAAAGGGTAGATTCTGGCCTTTCCAGTGATACCCAACATGTCCATGTTCACTTTAAAATAAATGTCGTAAAACCTTTAATAAAAACTGCACGTAGACATAAACGTTTTCACAGGGTTGAAATGGTTCAGCAGTGAAGGGGTTAACGTTCAGACTATATATTACATTGTGTATCACTTTTATTTTGCCTTGGTTTAGTTGTGTTTTAAGGGTTAATGGGCAGGCTTCATCCCTCACAGTATACATTTTATTTTTTTCCTTGGTGTATGGCATTTTAGGGGTTAATAGGTTGCTACATGCCTCACTGTTTGTTAGTTTTATTGTATTTCCCTGGGTTTATGGAAGTTAGAATCTTAAGGGTCTATTCATCATTAGATCCTTTGCTTTTCGTCACATTTTGGGGAATTCATTCCGCCAAAAATATTGTGAATTTCCTGTTTAGCGAATGGTCACTGTAATTTGCTAAAATTGGAGTCCCTGAAGCAGTTTTATGTTTTGAGAAAGTATTTTACCAGGAAGGATACATTGAGATTTCTCTCGTTTTTAAGTATGTCCTGGGTGGCGAGTATGTACCATTAGGTGTCTTGCCCAAGGACACTTACTGGAGAGGTGCTCTTGCTGGGATCGAACCCATGACTCCACAGGCTCTCTCCACGCAGAGCAGTGATGTTACCTCTACTCCACCCAGCCGGCAAGGTGATCTGTTAGTAGGTCATTAGGCACTAGGTTTTAGCGACTCGCGCTATCATTTTCCTTTAGCAATGGCGCTTTACCTCACACCAAGTGATAGGGACCTTAGTTTTTTTTCAGTGGTATGATTTAGTGGCGAAAATTATTAGCACCCCTCCCCCAGTTTTGACTGTGCTATAATTATGTGCCCCCCTAAATATTGTTCCTAGAGTCGCCACTGACCGCAGGGTCCCCGAAGTGCTGTCACGTAATCGCCATGGATCTATGAAAACCGGTCCCTGTACGCAGAGTTACCCCTAACCTTGCCGATCCTTGGAGTGGTCGGTTTGACAGAAACTATATATATATATGTGTGTGTGTAGTAATTGTGGACTGCCTATAAGCCAGGGGGCAGGTATCAGAAACGTCACTTGCCAAAGCCAGAGGGTCAGATACCAGAATCGTCAAACGGCAAAGCCAAGGGTCATACACGGAGAAGAACAATACATTTTATAAACGTTAGGTAGCACTGCGGGATGTGAAAAACACGTCAGCGCACTGATCTGGGCTAACTGAAGGGTTTTTAAACCAGAGGACGCCACATCATATTCCCACGCCCCGCCCTTCTAGTCGTCATGTGACCAGCGCCGGCTTGCATTTCATCTGGTGTTTGGCGAGCGAACAGCACGGAGGATGCTGCCGGGTGCTGGGGGTACGTGACAAGTGCAGGGAAAAGCCGGTGCAAAACCGCCGATTAAAAAAGCAAACAAGAAAAAAAAACTCTGCGACGCTGCCGAAATGATCGGATCCGATCATTTCGGCGGGTTTTGCAGCTTTTTTTTTTTAAATCCACAGAAATTATTGGATCCGATCCGGTAAGCCGAAGCAAACCCGATAAACATCCGCCAAACACAACCGACGAGCTGCCGAACACAGGGATGACCAGCCACCAGAAAAAGCCGACAAGCTGATGAACGGGGTAAAAAACCAAAAACAAAACGATTGAAAGTGTCAAATTTGAAACGCTGTTTGCAAAAAACTACTTATCAAAAATGTCTGGAATTAACATACAAGGTCCTTTGAATAATAATAAAAAGGTCTGTTGCAGAAAAAAAAAGAGAAATCTCTATTTTAAAAAAATCAAGGGGAAAATCCCAAAAAAGACCTAAAAAAAATCTTTAAAAATAGAGACTTTTTGCTGCAGATTAAAATAATAAACGGTTTAATAGATATTGAATAAAACCAGAAATGTTTTTTACATTGAAGCCTATGGGACTCGCCTGAATAAACCTGCTGAATGAAAACACAGAGCATTTCATTGACATTTCGCTGCTGTTCGGTGTCTCTGAATAGATTAACCATTGCTTCTCTATGGGGATTTCACTGTCGACGAATAGGCACCGTATTTTGCTGGCGAACTGCCTACTTTGTGAATAGCCGAATGGCCACAAAATTACACCATACGGGGAAATTCACTGTTCGGTGCAATTTCGGGGCCAGATCACCTCTCTCTAAATAACCCTGTTTAGTTTTTTTTTTCATAAAATACTGTTTATTTGCATTTTACATTTTTGAAGCAAATAACAGAGGAAGAGGGGCAAAGAGCCAGCATTGGATAACCATTGCATTATATAGTTATTACTAATACTCTTTGTATTTATTATCCATCTGGTTTACAATGTAACTGTGTAAAGATTATTACGTGACTGTCAATTATTTATGAAGGTCTCTTTAGTGAATATATAGAGAGATTTAAGGTGATGGTAAATACATGTGCTATGGTTCATTAATAGCTGTTAATTAATGCCAGCAGCATATAGGCATGCGTTCAATAATAGACAATGGCCACTATTACATTCCTCACGCATCCACACGGATGGACCTGCGAGAGCGTGATGAACTGTGCGCGTCCTATACTCAACATTGTGAGCGTAAATTCGTTTGTGCGCCGGTACGCGGATGGTATTACAATCGATGCACATCTTTTACGAACGACGTTTGCGCGCATAATTTTAACGACTTTGAAAAGCTGGTGGTAACTGCAAATCGGAACGTCCTGGCCGAAACGAAAAACACCAGCACCAAAAGAAATTACAGCACAGTATAGTTACACATTCTACACATACCCAAACAATAAAATTGTGAATTCGTGCATATTTTTTTTATTGCTGCAGCCTGTACTTTGACAGGCGCAAAAACTTAAGTGAGTCAATTAAGGTATATTGATGTCAATTAAGTTTCTTAATTCTAATTGACTGAATCCCGAGAAAAAAACAGTCCGCACACTGATTTTCGTGCGCTACGTTAAGGCGCGCGTATTACTCTTTGTTTTGCACATCGTTTTCAAGAATGTTATTTTTGGACGGATGAGAAAATGCGTTCGGATCGTAATACCACCGTTAATTTTCGCGCGATAACGCTGGACGATGAGCGCAAAAAAAATTGCGCTGCCCGAACGAAATTGCGCGAAGAATGTAATAAGGGCCAATGTCTTTTCAGACACCTATATATTGACTCCTGAATATATATTATTTTCTCGTAAAGGTGCACATGCCTTAATTGTTTTACTGAATTAGACGAATATATTTGAGCTCCACACACAAAGCCATGCGCATCTTTGATTGTTCTTCAGAAGAAAAATTGACAATATCTTCTATTTTCCCATTTAATTTCTAATTTGTCATTATTCTAATCTTAGTCAACTCTATGGAATGCAGTTTAATCAATGTCAACTGAGCATTGCCCATTTACTGCACTTAAACTGCTGAAGACGTTGTGCACTCGTTTTATACAAAAACGTATATATGCTAGTGCAAGCCACGTAAGAAATGGACATCCCATTGGCTGCTCACCACACCTACCCAGCATTGCTATGGTTAAATATTAGCACTGGGGGGCTACCAGTACAAACAGGAAGGACATAACAGGACTTCTTCCGGTTCCCACCTATGATCGACTGGTGAAGGCTTTATATTAAAAGACAAAAAGAAAGGACACGGATATAAAAGTGTCCACCCCCATCACGGACCCCCAACAAACCATGAGAGTTGGGTGCATGGTAAAAAATAGTCATGGGGATGGACATGCCAGTGTCCAGTTTAGTATAAAAGTGGGACTTGGGGGTATGTGGAGAGTATATATTAACCCTTTCGCTGCTGAGCCTTTTCCCGCCTCTGTGCTGAGGTCATTTTTACCGGTTTCGCTCATCATGTTTAACCGCGGTTTGAAGGCTTATTTTAATATATGACCCAGACATATTATATATCGTTCTTTCCAGCAGACTGTGCAGATTGATAATATGTCATTATTATATGTATACGTTATGTCATGTCTGTATATTATAACAAAATATGCAATAAAATTTGAATTTTCAATAATTTACAATGTGTAAAGTGTTTTTTTTCACATTTCAAAAAATGCGATCGTTTGCGGTTATATTTTCTATGGGGTGCGCTTGTTAAAAAAATTAGAAATGAGGAATCGTTACTTTTTTTGTGGGGAAATTACGTGTTTTTTAGCAAACGCCCCCCGTAGAAAAAATCGTTAGTGCAGCATCATTGTTCACATTATAATTGAAATGGGAACAATATTGTTGCACTAATAAATCTAAAAAAAAAAAAAAAAACATTTTTTTTTGTTTTTATTTTTTTTTAACATTTTTTTAATTTTACATTTTATATGGTCATGTTTGGTATCATTGGAACGGCCACACTCTGGCTGTTCCGATGATAGTAAACATTAACCCCTAGCTGTCATGGATCGGGAGATAGGGGGTTCATTGGAACCCCCTATCTCCACTATAGGTGGCAGCAAGGGGTTAATTTGAAAACTGGCGCCATCGCGCTCTGCGCGATGACGCCAGTCATTAGGGGGATATCCCGGAAGCTTGGCCGACATCCAAGATGTCGGCCAGCTCCGGGAGGGGACCGCGATACGGCGCATGTTGGCGCCATATCGCGATCCAGCCCTCTAGGGGTTAAAGACAGCCGCCGCTTGGAAGGCGGTGCCTGCCTTTAACCGCTGGCATGCACGGATGGGGAGGGGGAGAGGTCCGAAGGACCCCCCCCCTCCCATTCAGGCACCTTCCTTGCAATGGCGGGGGGGTGCCTGAAATAGACATCATCGCGCATGCGCGATGACGCCTATCGTGCCCGCCGGGGTCCCGGAGGTTGGGCTGACATCGATGATGTCAGCCCACACCGGGGGGCCGAGCGATCAGCCGGAATACCAGCTGATCGCTGGCTGCAAAGGGAGGACGCGCTCAGCGCGTCCTCCGCAGCCAAGTAGCAATGCGGTTGGACCGCATTGAAGGGGTTAATACAGTAACAGGCATTTTGAAAGGTTAAATACAAGAAAATGTATCTACACTCTCGGTCGACAATACTTTCATCCAATGGCGTGTGCAGCCCGTTTCATTAGGGTGTGCATCTAGGGAATATTTATTATTTACATATCTATGCTTGGATAATTTTGTACAGGACCATACTTTTTAGCTAGGAATAACTGTTCATGATATTTATCTTAAATCACATAAGGACTGTTCAAAATATCAATGTAGGGGGTCAAAGATGAATCTTTCACCCAACGTTGGGGTGTGCACACCAGGCACACCCTATCCACACGCCTATGCACTCATCAATAACATATGATAAATAATATATGATATATTACTATGCAACAAAATTGATACTCCTTTGTGTTTGGAGCTTTAATACACAGAGATGCATTCTTTGATCTTGCAGTCTTCGAGGTAGGTGTTGAGTCCTTCATTCACCGAGTCTCTTGCAATAAATGTTATGCTGTTTTTTAGATTTAAAGAACGTGACAATCTTTTTCCTCTTTATCACATTATCTCTGATGAGGAGCTTCCAGAAGAGAAGATTTAGGCCAAAGCTTGCAGTAGACGTAGGTGCAGAAGCCATGAGTAAGCTATCCAATCACCAGTGGGGAGCTGGTGTGTGAAAAACCATTAACTCCTTCACCCCCTAAATCGGGTTATCTTGATTTTACAATCATCTGCATATCAAACCCTATGTGCATAGCATTTTAAAACAAGATTATTGTGCCCCCTGTGGAAAAACGAAATCCACTGTCATGTCTCCCTTTCACCCCTTCTTATTGTAAACAAGCTACAAGGAGCAAAAAAAGGGTCCGAAACTTTGCTGCTGCATTACAACAGCCAGGGAGAGGGCAGAATAAAGCATTACAACAGTCAGGGAGAGGGCAGAATAAAGCATTACAACAGCCAGGGAGAGGGCAGAATAAAGCATTACAACAGTCAGGGAGAGGGCAGAATAAAGCATTACAACAGCCAGGGAGAGGGCAGAATAAAGCATTACAACAGCCAGGGAGAGGGCAGAATAAAGCACTGGGGTCACTCACTGCTGTACAGGGATAATATTTAGAGATGTGCACGCATTTTTTTCCATTTCGTTTCGGCATGTTCGGTTTTTCAAAAGTTTTGTTTTGGCTCGTTTCATTTCGGCTCGTTTTGTATCAATTTTTGTTTCGTGAAATCACAGAATTTCAGTCTTTCGGATAGTCTGTTCTCTTCGTTTCAAAGGGTCCATTTCGTTTTGACTTTAGACGTATGGTATTTCGGATGCTCGGATATTTCGGCCGATACGTTCCTTCGGATATTACCTGTGCTGTGCTTCAGATATCTCCCAATCCTGGCCCGTTAGTGGGTCCTGAGGACCAGAGTTGAGAAACACTGCTTTAGTATGGAAGGTGGCTCTTGGAGTCCGAATTGACACAGTGGACACAGAATGAGGACTACAGGTGGTATCTGCATGACCAGACAAGAGGTCGGCCAGACCTTGTTAGTATAGTTCGACGGTGTGCATGAGTTAATAAAATGCAGGGAGAAATAAGTGAGCTGGAAAAATATACAGATCTATTCAAAGAAAGGTGAAACTCAGGAGAATTGGCAGAAGTGAAAATTCTAGGTCAAAATAGCCAAACCAGAAAACTTCTCCAATTTATTTCACTTTCCAAATCGGCTATTGGTCTGGATCCTTTTCCTGTCAATTCTCCTGAGTTTCACCTCTCTTCGAATAGACCTGAGAGTGCCTTGATTTAACCTAAAATTAGGCCTAAAACAAGTAAAATCCGTTTTAATTCAACTTTCCCAGTTTAGCAAATAAATCCCATTTCATCTACGAATAATATAATGAATGCAATGCAACACATTCCATATTTATAGCATATTCATCGCAAGGCTGGTTGGGAATCTCCTCCGACTCATTTTGTTAAAGTGGCTATTTGTCTGTTTTTGTACATAATTTAAAAGAAAAATAAACAAGGTAAAAGTGCGAGCACAGACGCTGTGACTGACAGCATTTAAAAATGTTTATGATGGTGAAGTGGTCACTTAAACGGTTTCTAAGTGCTTGAAAGACGTAATTTAAGAAGCTAAATGATCTTTGACATAAAGATTAGACAGGCAGAGCAGAAGGGCATTCATTGTATGTACATACACAGTATGTGTTCCTCAACTAAAGCCTCCAGAACTCTTGTGTGACAAGTATAAAAAAAATAAACAATTTAACACTCAGTATCACTGCACTATTAAATATACCAACTCCAAAATATAAGAGAAGGAAAACATTGGCTTGTGAACATACCTATACCCAACAAAAGACGTGGTGCAAAGTTTAATATTGTGGCCTCGTTATTAACCAATTAAAAGTAAGTTTGGAAGAGCATTATCTAAATTCAAATCAGGTATTTAAATTATACGATGCTACATGAAATAATAATGAATCCGCTGACCGAGTACGACATATATGAACAAAACACAAAACCAAACTGTATTTTACTAAATTCATTAATTTATAGAAAATACAAAAGAGAAAAATGGTAAGCGCCCACAACATGTGCTGCCACCTGAATCCACCAGCTAGACCAGATGGTGAGTGGTTTACCCCAAACCAAAGAAATGGAAGTGTAATACGTATCTGGTCAGCGCGAACCACTATTAAACTTATTGCATATTAAACTTATTACACTTTATAGAAAACAGAGATGTGCATTCGTTTCGGAAACATTCGGAATTTGGTAATTGGTATTTTGAAAGTACTTCCGAATAACGAATCGATACGATACGAACTCGAAATGAAACGGTATAAAACAAATTTACTTCGTTTTACACTGTATCATCCCCATAAAAGAAAAATTTGAATAATTGATATCAACTATCGAATTTGAAATGAACTATCAAATGGATATCAACTATTGAAATTGAAATCGATTTGAAATTTCAAATCGATTCGAAATTTCATATCAATCCGAAACTAAACGAAATACGAAACGAAATTAGTTACGAAATTCCAAAAACTAAATCGTTTAAAAAGGTAACGAAACTAATTTTTCAGCCATGCACATCCCTAATAGAAAATAGTCTTCTAGAATTATGGTAAAATAATATAGAGATTTTGATACACGGGGTACCATGTACTTATATTGAACAGCAACAGCCTTGCATTGCCACAAAACACAGTTTGTTGGCTGTAATATTCTCAGACCATGCAGCAATAGGAAACTTAAAGGCACACTACCAGTAACATAAGCTGTAACTAGATTTATTTTATATGCAAAGTATTTTACCAGGAAGGATACATTGAGGTTTCTCTCGTTTTCAAGTTTGTCCTGGGATTGCTTGTGCATTACAAATAAAACCATATTTCTTTTGAATTTAGAAGGAAAAATATAGTTGGGTATTCAGCTCCTGCTTCCGGTTTGCGTTTTTTTTCCCCATGATGCAACATTTACCAATATCCTAGCACAAGTGTCACTACAGCTGTTGTGTAGGATACACTGTGCTTTACAAGATCAGGTTTTACAAGGGGTTGATATATTAGAACACCACAAAGGGATGATATAGCACAATACAGGGGGACCCTGTTCCCAAGGGAACTTAAAATCTATGGGAGAATATTTTTTACATACACTGTGACTAAGGCACATCCATATCGCTAGGAACCTGCCCTAGGACACTTGCTGTGAGGTCTTCCGAGTGGGATCTTAGTCTGCTTTCCATGATTGTAGAGCATTGACATGATGGTAAGGATGAACATGCCTCTCCATGGTTGGAGAGGAGGGACATGCTCATCAGACATTCCGAACAGGATTTGAAAGTGTTTCTCCATGGTTGTAGAGCAGAGACATTACATTAGGCCAATTATTATTATCCTCCTTTATATAGCGCCTCGAATTCCACAGCTCTTTACAAGATCAGTGTACAAGGATTTGCTACATTAGTGTCACGGATCCCCCTGATACTAGAGTGGTGGTCCCTATACGCAGGACTCTCTCTACCCTTCCGATCCTTAGAGTGGTCGGCACGACTAGACAGACATAGGATGATACACAAGACCTTAGAACAATTAGCTCTTCCCAAGACCCTAACAACACAAGGGGTAGTCTGATGTGTGCTTAGGGTGCCACACAGACTGACCTCAATACCAGAATTAGAAGAGTTAATGCCAATACCAGGGGTTACGCACAGAATGGTTCGTTCGCCAATGCCAAGGGTCATACACAGAGTGGTTCGTTCGCCAATGCCAAGGATCATACACAGAGTGGTTCGTTCGCCAATACCAAGGATCATACACAGAGTGGTTCGTTGGCCAGCGAGCAGCGAGGAAGCTGCTGCCAGGCGCCGGGGGGGGCGCGGGGGCCACCGTGACAATTAGAATACCACACATTGGATGAGACGGCCTGATTCAGGAGGATCCTCCTGAAGAGAACTTCCAATCTATGAGATGTACATGTATTTTGTGAGGTAGGCGCATCCATATCGTTAGGTGTCTTGCCCAAGGACACTCGCTGGTGGCATCTTCCCAGGGGGGGATCGGGTCATCTTTTCATGATTGTAGATCAGGGATCTGGTGGCTAGGTTGAACCTGCTTCTTGTAAAGTCGAGAATTCTCCACAGTTGTATTGGAGAGATGTGGTGAATGGTATTTTGATTTGCTTCTTCACGGTCGAAGAGTAGAGACATTACCACTCAACTCAACATCAGATATTTTGTGGTAGCTAGGTAAGTATGTACTGTTAGGTGTCTTGCTCGAGAACAATTACTGGAGAGGTGCTCTGACCGGGATGTGAACTTGGGTCTCCACGGTTGTATAGCAGTGATGCTACCTCTACTCCACCCAGCAACATTTTTGCTTACGAGGTCAACAAATAAAGTCATAACTTTCCTACTGACTGGTTCAGAACCTTGATGTTGGAGATGTTTTGAAGCCAAGGTAAAGTAGCGTGTATTAAAAGTAGTTTTATATTAAAACACATTTTTAATTTCAAGGTTGCGTGATGGGAGTATAGGGTATTCCACCTCTATTTCATGGGATGGCTTAAAAAAGATCCCTAGATAAGGATTAGTCTTCTTTAGCTGTCAAGGGGTTAATTGCTTATTCTACAAGGTTTGTTTGAGCAGTAAATTATCACAAGGTAAAATGATGCCTTTGGTCCACAGGTGTGAAGAAGGTACTTAGATTAAGTATCTGATAGAAAAGCACTTGAGAATCAACACCTTGAGGAAGATTACATTGTGAGATTAGGAGTCCTTTCTGTCAGCCTCCCCCCCCCCCTCACATGGTCTTCCCATTTTCCTAAGCACTTAATGCTAATAAAAACAAAGATGTGTTGGAATTTTTGTTTTTGACTTGGATTCCCCTGAGGTGCAGAACTCTCAAGTGTAAAAGTTCATCACACAAACCAAAAGTGACATTCACTTCACTTTCCCTATAGCCACATTAAAGCACAAAACTATAAAATGCAGAATAAAGGTGAAATCTGGCTAGATGTTAGTGTCCGTTTTTAAGTACAATCATGAGTCCACTACTTAAGATAAAATGTGTCTAGATTACAAAATTTGAAACCCATGTGATTGGCCATTAATATGGCCGACAAGGAACCAATGTGATTGAGTGAGAGTCACACTTAGATTTCTAAATATACAAATAAACTAAGTTACCAATCTGTATTCTTTGTGTTTAGTTTAGAATGTTTTGTTGGTATTTTAGAAAATGCTTATTTCATAGGACAAAATGACATGGATATATTTCAAAAATGCTGGATTTCTTAATTGATAAATTAAAATTAACCCTCTTCACTACCAAACAGTTTTGTTGAAGAAGAAAATATTATAACATTTCAAACATGGGATGTGATTTTAACAATTCATTATAGATAATTCAATATAGATCGTTTGCACAGCTATTATTGTAATAAAATATCATTTAAAATTGTTCATATTTAATTGGTCATGTATTTGTTTATCCTTTACAGAAATATTGCTGGGATGAAAGATTCTAAACTGTAGATGGTGTCCCTTATCTTGCACAGTTGCACACTCGGTCTGCATTATTGACATGCAGGCAAAAAATGGTCTTTGTCAAATACAGTAAATATAATAACTGTAGATAATAAAAGTGGTCAGATCTCCTGCTTAAGATCATTCACCATGCAGCTTCCTAAAAATACCAATATACCCCTCAAATGCAATGTCTTTTCAGAACTAAAGGGGTTATTCAGAAAGCACCGGAATTTCACTGAAATGCTATTCTTCTAACGGGCGTTTAAACCAATAAAAATGCTTTAAATTGTGTCAAAATATTAAAAAGGTCCTATAAAAATGTCTGTTACAGAATTAAAAAAGATGCCTTTAAAAAAAAAAATTGGGAATCATAAATTTCATCTAAAATGTTCCAAAAGAATAAATAGAACCATTTTCTGAAAAAGAATAAACGGTTGAATAAAAAAAAAGATGATATTCTTTTTACATTGAAACCTATGGGATTCATCTGTTTAAACCTGTTGAAACTAAATCACTGAAAATAAGGTAATTTCAGTGCAATTCGGCATTCTCTGAATCGACGAATCACCACTTCTCTATGGAACAATTTTGCTGCCGCCGAAGTTAACCGAATTGCAGCAATCTGCACATATTTCGCTGTCAGTTCACCAGTATTTGGAGAACTGTCAGCTTTCTGAATAGTTGAATGGTCCCGAAATTACACCGTACGGTGAAATTCACTGTTCGGTGCAATTCGTTGGCAAGTTCATTGCTTAGTGAATAACCCTTTAAATTTTCTGCAAAGTTGAGAATTAGGGACCTGAATTTAAAGAAAAATAATTCTGTATCATTACTATCTAGTGGTCCATCACAGAAAAAGTCTTACATACTCGCTGAAGAGCAAGAATAGCACAGTTAAAGGGACACTCTACTCAAAAAATCACCCCCGTTTTTTTATCCTAACCTATCCCTATTCCCTTAATAAATCTTTCGTTTATTTTTTTTTTTGTAACTGTAGTACTTACCCTAAAATCCTCTTATTTCCAGCGGCGTCTTTTTTTTTTTTATACTCACCTCCCTCCTCTTCCGCTCCCGTCCTTCTTCATGCTTCTTGGCTTCTGGTTTACGTGAGAAGCGCGCATGCGCGCCTCTCACATAAGCCAGCCAATCGGCAGGCTTCCTCCCGGCTCCCTCTGAGGATTAGTGTTGCGCACAAGAGGATGCGCGCAACACTAACCCTCAGAGGGAGCCGCCAGCTTCTGCGGTGAGTTGGAGACTTCATCGCGCTGAAAGCGCGATGACGTCTCCTACTCGGCAAAAGTCGGCAGAAGCGGGAAATATGATTCCCGCTCTGCTGACTGACAGCTGGGAGGGCGGAGTAAAGTCCTCCGCCTCTCTCAGCTGTTTTCAGCCTTTCCTAACGATCGGCTGAGCGGAGGCAGGAGGGACAGGCAAGGGAATACTCCGGGTATCATGACCACCTAAAATAGCTTAGGTGGTCATGTTGCCTAGAGTGTCCCTTTTAAGAAGAGGGTTGCTCTATTAATATTGATGAACTCATAAAACTAAGGGAAAACATTGGAAAGATTGTCCTTATGCAAATATATTATTTTCTGTAACACAACGGTCTCGGAAGGAGCCGGTTTCCTGTGTCCACAGCCAGAAATGTAGAAGCATTTGAAATGACATCTTGTGCCGCCCTTACGTATCCCACAAACCCAAGAAACAAAGCACTCAATACATAATCAGCCTCTTGCTCAAATAATCTCATAGTGTAAAATCGATGCTCTTTGAACGTTTGTGGCCAGCCTGGTAAAAGAGATGTTGACTAATGTGCTGCTGCTAGGTCTAGCCCTTCGTTATCCAAAGCCATAGTATGCGGTGTCCGAGGCCCCACAAAATCAGACAAATGGGACGGCACAGCTATCAAACCCTCCTTGCCAGGTCTTCTGTTTGTGAGATTTTCTGGTGTGGTGCAGAATGCAAATATTAAACATTCAGGGCTCTATAACATTCTTTGCGCAAAAACGCTTGCGCAGCGCGTTAATTTGTGCGCAAAGCCTTAAACGTTAACGCGCGTAAATTAACGCTGGTATTACAATCCGAGCGCAATTATTCATCAGTCAAAAAATAACACGCGTAAAAAAGACGCGTATTAACGCTGCGCGCAGAGATCGGTGTGCGGACTGTTTTTTTCACGCGATTACGATAATCAGAATTAGGAACCACAATTGTCTCCCGTTCAGTTTTTGCACCTGTCAAAATCAATCTGAGTATATATGCTGCGGCAATAATAAAAACACGCACAACTTCTATATTTTATTCTTTGGGTATGCGTAGAATGTGTAACTATACGTTGCTGCGTATTTTTTTTTTTGGGCTAGTGTATTTGGGTTCGTCCAGATTTTCCATTAACACCAGCTTTTCAAAGACGTTAAAATTTGCGCAGAGATTGTAATACCATCTGCGTACCATTGCACAAACGCATTTGCGCTCACAATGTTAAGTATAGGACGCGTGCAGTACGGTACGCTCGCAGGTCCACCCGCGTTAGAAGTTAACACGCATTTTTTGAGCAGGCGTTGTAATACGACATTCAGCGCAAAGGGTTTTGTTCCTCGCGTTAATGCGTTTCTGCGCACGCGTTAACGTTTGCACACAGAATGTAATAGAGCCCTTAAAATTTACAGCAAAGTTTGAAAACTGAGTGTTAGTTTGCTATTATGTTTTTATGTTTTTCTTTTGGTATTTCTATGTGTCAATGCATTATGAAATCTGGAACACCAAATTAATTTTTGAAGAAAAATAAAATTGAAAAGTAGAGATACTAAAGTTTAATACCGTAGGCCTAAATAAATATTACACCACAAATTCAATGGCGCATAAAACATGTACATACATCTACTGAGTACCAATATAATTAGGGTTCCCCAGACACAGTTTAGTTCCCCCCAAACGTAATCTCCATATCCTCTCAATTTATTCTGTACAGATATCTGGAAAAAGAAGAAAAGGACACTATATAGTGTAGTAGTTTTAATACCAATTTTAAAAAATTATGGTCAAAAAATAAACTCACAAAGAAATGGCACATATCAAATGTGCATATAAGCAGTTACCACAGTGGCTCAAACCTCCCGGTCAACACCCCAGCTGGTTCATAGTCCACCTCTGGTGGAAAATCTACTGGTGGAGTTGTCTGGTTACAAGGTACCCTCAACATTAAGCTGCTTTAGACAGTTGACTTATCCATTACAGCTACATTCATGCAATGTGTTGTATCATATAGCTTTTGTTTGGCCTTTCTCCGCTAAGCTTCTAAACCTGTACTATCCTTATGTGTAACGGTCACACCTTATTCTAAATTTGCCTTCTAACTGTAATTAAACCTTACTCCAATAGTCACCCCATAACAAAGTCACTCCTAATAATATACTCCAAATGGTCATATCCCCTTAACGGTTAACCTATCTCAAAAATTACTTCTGGCCAGGGCAGCCATCATGGAGTGACAGTCCAAGATATGTTCAGGGGCCCAGGCCAAAACCCATGCAGTTTGTCTAAGTGCCACAGACATAAGCAAACTTAATGTCACCCATGACTGGCCAACCAAGATATCACCAAATTTCCCAGTGGGCCAAGGTATCCGAAGTCGGTAACAGCACTCTGACTCATCACTGGGGGAGCAATTTAGTATGGTCTGCCCCAGGTTGAGATGCAGACCAAAGCTCTCGGATAAAGGAACACATTTTAACCCCTTACTGGAGGGGAAGAATTTATTAAAATGGGCAGCTGATGGAAGGGGGCCCCGAGCAATCTGACAGCAGCCCTGCTTCTGGAGGCCAATGTAACTGCTAATCGCCTGCTGTCATTGCTGTTTCTAAACAGAAGCCTACCCTAACCCTTCTAACTCATAAGCCTCTAGCTGACTACCATGTTCAGCGGACCATTTGAGATGTCAACATCCAGACATGGGGTCCTGTCCAGGTTATTTGCCACCTGTGAAGTGATAAAGGTGCGGCTTGACACTGAGCTGGAAATGCTATATAGCTTGCCTTTGCAATGCACATGTTCATGTTGTAGAATGGACTATCTGAACGTTCCTGTGTGCCAAGTGTATCATTGTTGTGCTACTGTGTTCCCCATCGTGGTCCCTGACTATTTTGAGTTCCTTGCTGTTCATCTGTGTTGTAGCTGCCATGCTGTTTACCTGGGACTATGTAATAAACCCCTTTACTGAACCAGAACCTTTCTATCTTACCATGCATCCCCTCGCATCCTAGGCACTCACCTGCCACTCTGTACCATGACCCTGACTGATGATCAGTGGCATTGTGGCCTCAGATGTGGTGGCTAAGGCTGGAGTCACATGACAGCTCGAATGGGATGGCCACACTGTGTAACATGCATACTAGTCTCGCATGTTACACCAGGCGTGCAGTGTTTCCTCCGCGTCGAACCTCTACAACGGACGTTGGACTGATCTAGAAAGCATGAGCTTCCAAAGGAGGCTTTAGCTTTGTGTAGGGCTGTACTCACTAATGTGCATACAGCGAGGTGGTCAAACAGGCGTCCGAGCTGAAAGAACGTCCGTTCTCACAGATGTTCCTTCCATGCTCGTGTGACCCTGGCTTACGCTGGAGCCTTAAACTCTTTCAGACTATCAGGGTTATTAAGAGAAAGGTGAAAGTCTGGAGAACTTTTGGAGAAGTGAAAATTCTATGTCAAAATACCAAAACCAGAAAAATTTTCCCATTTATCTCACTTTCCAAATCGGCTATTTTGACCTAGAAAAGTGAGATAAATGGGAGAATTCTTCTGGTTTGGCTATTTTGATCTGGAATTTTGGTGAGGACAGCATTTTCCTAATGTCCTCTCTTTTAGACGTCCAATATATTTGGGGTGTAAAGATGTATGACAGAGCTGCAAAGTAATAAGTCTTTATGAGCGGCTGTATTATAATGAATATTGTTAGAAATCATTGTGTAAATAATATTGCTTTGCTTTTGTTCTAAATTACATCTTTCGACATAATGGTCTTGATGCATTTTGTAATAATATCTGAATTTCATGTGTATGTTCATATTTATTAAAAGTAAGCGGTGAGGCAGGGGAATTTGCAGAGCCTGGGGTACCATCAAGTCTAAATATATCCCTGTGTCATGTCAGCTGGTGGCTCTGCAATGAGGTTTCCTCCACAGATAGGGCGCCATTCTGGTAATCTGGCTTCTGGGACTGCTGCACCTGGTCAGAGACCTAGGAGGCCTTTAAATACCAGTAACTGACAGAGCTCTGAGCCCTGTCGTGGTTTATATTTCCCTTCAGTGTGTTCCTGATTAGGGATGAGCTGTTCGGTTCGATCTGTTCGGAGTTAGCATCGAACATCGGCCGTTGAAAAAAGTATAAAAAATGCTTAAAAAATCTAGAAATAAAGAGACTCTTTACTGCAGAATATTATAAGCAACAGTTTATTAGATATTGAATTAAAACAGGAATATTTTTAACATTGAAGCCTATGGGATAAAACATTCTTGTTACTAAAACATCAGGCAGACACAGTCCTCTAATCAGGCACTGTAGAGGGCAGCCTGCAGGGGCCTCCCAAGGATCCCCTTGAGGAGCATGCGATGACAGAGCTGAGACTGTGCGGGCTAGCCGCCCGGGTGCATGTGGCAGAGACAGGCAGTGCAGGGAGGGAGCCACTGCACCTGCGGCCACGGCAGACCCCCCCCCCACAACCAGGATCAAGGGAGCCCCCACTGACCACCGGGCTAAGGTAAGGCGATACATTTCTAAAAAAAATAAAATCCGAGGACATTTTTAAATGTCCCCGGGAACATAAAATAAACCTTTTTTTTCTTTCTCTACCTGGCTGAATGTATTTAATTATATATATATTAGATACATTCAGCCAGGTAGAGGGGGGTGGCATGTGGGCTGCGCGGGGTCTCAGGCAGTGGTTTGTTTTTTTTGTGTGTATATTTTTAGCAAATTTATAGGGGAAGGTAAGGGCAGGTATGACATAAGATTTATATCTATATTCTTATAAATATATATATCCAGACTTGTATTACACACACATTTTGGCAACTAATTGCCCCCCCCCATTTGGTTGATACCTCCAGAAGAAATGTTGAACCCGATAGAGCAGAGAATAATATATATATTCTCTGCTCCGTCGGCTTCAACATTTCTTCTGGAGGGATCAGCCGGAGGGGGATGCATTTAGTTGAGATTGCCCACATGTCACCCCCCCATGTGCGTATGTGTATATATGGTCTGAGGTCTGTGGGTGGGTGTGTATATATATATCTGTGTGTTGATATATACGTATATATATCTGTGTGTTGATATATACGTATATGTCTGTGTGTGGTATCCATGCATCCCTACTCTATACACGGCGCTCCGTGTCCCTATAATATATATGATCAAGGATTACCTTTTTTTATATTTTTACAATATTCCTATTAAATTAACAGTAATTTGTGATGTATTTTATTCAGTAGAAACTTTTTTTTGCCTATATAACATGTGCTTTGTGAAAATAAAACAGTTTTTTGTGTACATTTTAATTTAGTTAGTGGATTCCTGTCCAGTGCGGTGAGAAGCAAACGTAATGTAGTGTAGACACGCTGTGAGGGGGAGCGGAGTGAAGTCAAGCCTGCAAAGTGTTTGCTTCGCTATGCTGTGCGTCGCTACACAGTCAGTGTGTCTCAGCCTTTATTCCCGCATCGCTAGCTTACCGAATCAGTTTGTATACTTGTTACTGACCCTGCTTGTTCTGAGGACCCGATCTGTTGCCGACTTTGCCTGCCATTTGACTTTTCTCTCTGTGTATTCCCTGCCTGTTGTGTTTGCTTCCTGTTGCTACTGGTGTGCACCGATTCTCACCGTATACAGTAGCGCAGTAAGTGCCTAAACATTGCTGACCCGGTTTTGTTATAGCTGCTGATGTAACTGAATAGATCGGGGATCTCTTCTGCATTACAAAAACCTGCTCCATTGCACTCTTCCACAATACCTCAGAGGGGTTACGGTGTGAAGGCACTTGCTGCCACCAAAGGCACAATATTTGGGTGCACTGCCACTGACGCCTATACCAGATTCCTATCATTTTAATATTGGATCGCAGGGCCCAACCCTGCACTCTTCCACAATACCACAGAGGGGTTACGGTGTGACGGCACTGTTATCGACACTAAAGGCCCAATTTTAAAGCACCTATTGTTACTTTCATCCAAAGCCTGCATAGGTTTCACCATAATTTAGCCAAAAAATCACTTAACTTACTCTGCGTGTCCGAAAATTTCTCCTCTTTTCATACAGGCTGCCGCCCCAAGCAGTTGTTTATGAATAGATTAAAGGAAAACCATTTACCGTCATTTGAAATGTCATTTTTTTGTTTTTAAATGTTTCTATACATCCTACAAATCCGCCACTTCACGGGTAGGTTATGGGGACCTCCTAGGCACGATATTTGATGGAATTTTTCGTTTTTATTCTTAACCTTTATTTCATGGAAAACTCAGTTCCTTTAAAAACTTTTTATAAAATTTTTTTCCTTGTTTCCTGTCCCCCAGGGTACTACCCGGACCCCCATACACCTTTTATGGCAAATATCTTGCATATCTGACCTCTTGGAGGGCACTCTAAAATTCAAACTTTCGAGTCCCATTGACTTGCATTGAGTTCGGTTCGTGTTCGCGTTCGAACTCGAACCGAACACGGGGGTGTTCGGCTCATCCCTATTCCTGATATTCTATGTTTATGATCTCCTGGTTTGACTTCTGGCTAGTATTCTCGACACTGATTCTGCATTTGTCCCTTTTTGGCGTATGTTTGTTCCGTGTACCGACCTCTGTCTTGTAATTGTACTACGATATCTCTCCTGTTCCTGTTCTGTACTGTTATATTGTTTATATACTTTATTTAGTTTAGTACTGGCCATTCTATGGACCAGTTTGTCAGATTAGGGGTTTCCTCGCTTAGCTGGGTTTTGTCTGCATGGTGGGTGACTCTCTTTGATGACACCCTTCTTGTAGAACACCAGGGGAAGATGGATTTTGTCCCCATGTACTAGAGACCTCCAACGAACCATGGGAGTGCAAGAAACAAGTAGCAGGGAACAAGTGAAGTGATATGTAACAAATGAGCTACATTTAAATTGCGATGACTAGAGTGTCCTTTAAATAATCTTACAAGCTCACTTTAACTAACCAATTATAGACGAGTGGAAATTATCAGCCCTACATTATATAGGGTTATTCAGAGAGAGCCGATCAGGCCCCGGAATGTCACCAAACAGGGAATTTTCCCCATACGGTGACCATTCAGGGTCATTCGGCTATTCAAAGAGCAGGTAGTTCGCCAAATTTTGCTGACCTGCCTGCAAGTTCGGTACCTGTTCGAAGGCAGTGAAATCCCCCATAGAGAAGCAATGGTTAATCCATTCAGAGAACACCGAACAGCAGTGAAATGTCAGCAACATGCCCTGCTGTTTGGTGGTTTCATTCAGCAGGTTTATTCAGGTGAACCCCATAGGCTTCAATGTTAAAAATATTCCTGTTTTTAGTCAATATCTAATAAACCGTTTATTCTTTTAATCTACAGCAAAAGTTTCTTAATTGATTATTTTTTTTAGAATCCTAAGCATTTTTCCAGAAATTTTTTTTTATTCTTTTATTAAAAGGGTTTTTTTCTGTAACAGCCCTGTTTATTATCATTCATTAGATTTTATACGTAAATTCCAGGCATTTTCATTCAGTAGTTTTTTGCAAACAGCGTTTAAATTTTGACACTTTCAGTCGTATTTTTTTTTTTTTTTACCCCATTTGTTGGCTTGTCGGCTTTTTCTGGCAGCTGGTCTGTGCTGTGTTAGTCGGCTAGTTGCGACGTGTATTTTGTGGCTCGTCGGGTTGTCCCTGCACTCTGGGGAGCCTGCAGTAAACACTGAATTCACCGCAGGGTGGGAAAATTTGATTCCCCGAAGTGTGGGGAACGAGAGAGCACCGAAATGTCTGACATTTTGGTGCTCTCTGAATAACTTTATATATAATCACAATTATTTTTAATGCCTTAAAATTATTCTAGTTATAATTTCAGTCATTTGACCATATTATAAATTTGAACATCTAAAAAAAAAATACTACTTTTTGGAGGTAGGGATTATATTTCATGCCCATCGTTCACGTCAACGTTTGTCGTTACAGATTCTAAAATATAATGGAATAAATCTCCATTAAAAATGGTGTCGTTCATAATTTACATAAAAGAATACATTTATAGACATGAATAGCTTTACTGAAATAAGATAACTGTGAGCAGCCGCTTTGGATTTTTTTTAAAGGAGACAGAGTTTAAGAAGGGAATGTTTAAATAAGTGATACCTGAAATTAATTTTGAATATTACCGAAATCCCTAATAGCCCTGTTAAAATGCAAACGCGGTAGGGGGGGGGGATTATTTATTCAAGACTAACACCCTTGCTGGTTGCCTGATTTAAATTGTATTTGAAAGTAGCAGGACCCCATGATCTTAAATTATTTATACAAATATGTGGCTCAACAAATTCAAAACAATATTTTTATATATATATATATGTTTGTTGAAACCTGCTCAATCAAGATAAAAGGACACACTGAATTGCCGCTGTAGTTTCCACATTTTTCAGTAATATTTGTGGTTGCAGATACGAAGAATGTATCTTCCTATTAAAATTATCTAATTAAAGGTTTCTTCTAGTGTTCACACCACATGGACATTTTTTGGCTTGTAGCCCAGTGCAGCCAACTTCACCCCGACGTGCAAAAAAAAAATAATATATGTCTATTAAAAAAAAATCTGGAAGGATTAAAAAAAAACAACATTCTGTAAATATTCCAGTTTTTGGGTCCAACTATACTTTTTAGCGAGTACCATTCTAGTTGCAGGCAGAATGCCAAAATTCTTCCCAGAAACCATCGCTCCATCAATTAAATTTGTTTTCAAAGTTTAGATTCTTCCAACAGATGGTAATGTAAAGAGGGAAAAAAAAAAGATAGGTTTTGAAGCTAGCAAGATAACACATTTTATGTGACAATATGCAAAAACAAGCCCCGCAAAAAGCCTGCTCCTTGTGCTTTTCTGAAGGGGCTTTATCATCTACAGGTGCCTTTTGTGCGTGCATTTATCTGCTAAATTCCATCTCACTTAACCTCTTCTTATGCGACTCTCTCTGTGGCTTCTGTATTGCCAAAATGCGTTCTTCCAGAGGATGCAAGGGGTAGAGCCGCAGGAAAATGGAAAGGTGACCTTTAGGAATATATAGTTAACAATAGGGAATCGGAATGATTAAATTTGAGATACTGATTAGAAATGTGAATTCTTTTTTTCGCATGAATTGCCGTTTATCAGAATTTGGGGCGATTCACCCACAAAAAAAATGAATCCACAAGGACACCTTGAGGAAAAAGGAACAATTCGCGTTTGTAGAATTCATGCCGATGCACTATAGAATTACAATGAAAATTTAAAACGGAATTGGTGACCTGTTGGGCATTGTCCCACTCCCATCCACCATGAACATTATCGCCTTAAGGATTAAGACTTGCTGCACGTCAAGAATAAGAGTAATTTTGCCATTTCTTAGGCTCTCTACATGTTCACCTGTAATGTTTTGATTTTGTGCACCCCCACATATTATATACTGTTCTGTAATGGACAGATACAACTTTTTATTTATGTCCAGTCTATGTTCAAATTTAATCAGTTTACAAGAAAAAATAAATAATAATGGGTTGAATAAAAACCCAAAGTCTAAATGTTTAAATAGGTAATCCAGCATAGATTCAGAAATTAATACTGAAAGCAGAATACTATAAATATATATACATGGAGATGGTAAGAAGGGAAAATGTGTGCCTGCAGATTTTCCCTTACCATCTCCATGTTAACGTTGTATTCCAGGGAAGGTGCTGTCTCAGTCCCACCTGCCGCAGGGATAGCCTAGTACTCCCCAACGCGGCAAGAGGTTATACTTCGCCTATCGCTAATAATTACATATCGAGACACTTCATTAGCACCAACTATGAAATAGAGCTTGTTCAGTATACACACAAACATATACATATATTTAGTACAGGAGGGGTGGGGTCCCGCCTATTCCCCGATGGAGAGGCTGTAACCACCAAATTGTATCCAACCCAGCAACATGTATAAAACATAACAAGAAAAATGTCATCTGTGCTTATTCCTATTACACCGTGTGAAACAAAACACAATTAGAGGCTTTGGTTTCTTTTAATGGCCATTAAGAGTGTAAGCTCACCTGCCAACGTCAAGGCACCTCTAGTGAAGGTGAGTCCTATCCCAAAAATGAAACCACAGGCTGCTATGTAGCGAACCATCACTGCTCACGTGGCTTTTCAGTCATGAGGTAGACTGGTGGGCCTTTATTTAATGCACCCCCAGAAACAAAATCCACCTTGGGATCAAAAAACAAAGACCCGTAATGGAACAACTGCAATGATGACCTGGCTGGAGGTACAAACAAACATACATAGTTACAGGAGGGGTGGGGTCGTGCCTATTCCCCGATGGGGAGGCTGCAACCACCAAATTGTATCCAACCCAGCAACATGTATAATACATAAGAAGAATTGTTTGTACCTCCAGCCAGGTCATCCTTGCAGCTGTTCGGTTCAGTGTCTTTGTTTTTTGATCCCAAGGTGGATTTTGTTTCTGAGAGGGCATTAAATAAAGGCCCACCGGTCTACCTCATGACTGAAAAGCCGCGTGAGCAGTGATGGTTTGCTATATAGCAGCCTCTGGTTTCATTTTTTGGATAGGACTCACCTTCACTAGAGGTGCCGTGACGTTGGCGGGTGAGCTTATGCTCTTAATGGCCATTCAAAGAAACCAAAGCCTCTAATTGTGTTTTGTTTCACACGGTGTAATAGGAATAAGCACAGATTACATTTTTCTTGTTATATACATCTATTTATTTAAAACATATTTTAGGCTAGGGTCAGACGAACGCATTTTTATGTTGTCTGTGAAAAAGTGCGTTCGAACGAATGGACGCATTTTTTCACAGAATACGTGATAGTGGTCATACGATGCGCATTTTCGTCCGTGATTTTGTACGGATCATCAATAAAACTCTTTTTGTGTCTGGACGTTATGTTGGCCGGACATTAGCAGCGTCTGACATCTCCAATTCACACACACACGCCTCTAGCGGACGCAGCGCACTCTGTACGTCAGTACCTGCGGTTTCACGTTCTCGAAAAAATGCGTTCATTTTCCACTTGCGTTGCGCAGCCGGACTTTTGTGCGACCGTACTTCGTATATTGGCCGTCATTGCCCGGCATCTGCTGCTAGTGCGGCCGTGATTAAGTGCGCCAGAACGCGCGTTCGCACTGCCTCAGTCTGACCCTAGCCTTACCAGGAAGGATACGTTGAGATTTTTCTCGTTTTCATGTATGTCCTGGGTTCAAGAACACTTAATTGTTACAGTCGTTACAGAAATACAAAGTAATAAATGCAAGATATTAAAAAACAACACAAATTTACAGATTAACACAGAAAATAAATACATAAGAAATACTATTTACATGTTTATTGGTACATTCTGTATATTTGTCCTCTATAGAGTCATAGTGTTGTAAGGGTTTATTTAGTGTTTTGCTATATGGAGTATAAAAATAATCTATACATATATCTTTTCTCTCTCGTGATTTTTTTTTTTCATGATTTCGTAATTCTAAATAAGCCATGGGTCCTGTATACCACGTTAAGCAATACAATGCATGACTATAGCTTGGTGGAGTAGAGGTAACATCACTGTTACCTAACCATGGAGACCGAGGAGACACAGGTTTGAATCCCGGCAAGAGCACCTCTCCAGTAAGTGTCCTTGGGCAAGACACCTAACAGTACATACTCGCCACCCAGGACATATTTGAAAATGAGAGAAATCGCAATGTATCCTTCCTGGTGAAATACTTTAAAAAAAAAAAAAAGTGCATCCGTGCAGAGGATCCTGTATTATTTTCCCACCAAATACACAAGGATCTCTGGAATGAAATATTATATTTTGAACAACATTTTTTAATCTTAGAAAATCCATGTAAAGTTTCAGTAAATATAAATATTCCACTAAACACAATAAACCCAATTTTAATAGTTCTCCTTGTTTTAACAGCCGGGTACAGACTTGTCCGTAACCCGCAGGAAAATCGTTTTCATGAACCTAATGGATAAGAGTATGAGGGTGTCTCAGAAGACGACTCGGCCATGGAGCTAAATGTCCCCAGCTACAGTGTCATGCATCTAAGTAAATTATGTCACATTACTTTGTGCAACTTTCATCTCTTAATTAACCCTTTAATTAGCAATAATTGTTCATGTCAAACTGACAGTGTGGGTCTTACAGAACGGTTTCTCTGCAGGCATTTATCCATTCCAAAGTTCTGAGTTGATTTTTTTTCTTCTTCTATTTCTTATGTTTGAATAAACATCTTGTGTATATAATAACATCTTGGTATCTTGAGCAGTGTTAATTTCGTCAATTAATAATTTTCATCAAAGACATACAGGGTTATTCAAAGAGATCCGAATGGCTGCCGAAAAAGGGAACCGAACGCTGAAAATCGGCGTTCGGTTACTTTTCTTGGCCATTCGGCTATACAGAGAGCAGGCAATTCATCACATCCTGGCGAATTGCCCACACATACGGTGCCTGTTCAGTGCCTGTTCGAGGGCAGTGAATCCCCTTAGATAAGTAATGCTTCGGCTATTCAGAGAACACAAACCAGCAGTGAAAGGTTCCCAAAATGCCCTGCCATTCGGTGGTTTATTCAGGCGAATCCCATAGGCTTCAATGTTAAAAATATTCCCGTTTTGGGGGGCGTGGCCAGCGATCGATCATGGCGGCAGTGTGATCTCTTAGCTCAGCTCCTGCTAGGCTCAAAACGGCGGATATATACCAGCAAACAGCATAAAAAGCAGTGCAAATTGCAGCGGATCGATAGGACACTCTGATGGCAGCAGCAAGATAAAAAAAAACGGCCGAAAAAACGGACTTTTTCACGCCAAAAACGGGTAAGCGCCGGGATGGTGTGGAGACCCAAAATGGCGGCGGTTCCCCTCAGCCACATGGCGGCATGCAGGGAACAGGGGGGAGCTCAGAGCTGGCGACTTTTACTGAGAGGATGGAGGTGATGTTAGCTGACCTCTCTGCAGCATTGACGACCAGGTTAGACACTGTGGCCACAGATATCAGAAATGACATTAGGGAGATCGGTGACAGGACCTCTAAACTGGAGGAAAAAATGTCTGAGGTAGCAGAGGCACACAATGACATGACATCTAAGGTGGAGGAGCTGGAGGAGAAACTGCACCACTGTACAAGAAAACTGGCCGACTTAGAAGACCGCTCCAGGAGACATAACCTTAAAATTCGGGGGTGTCAGAATCGGTGACCACAAAAAACCTCCAAGAGTACGTGGCGGAATTTTTTTCATACCTCCTGCCTGATGCAGGCCCAGAAACGCTGCTTATGGACCGTATTCACCGACTCCCTAAGCCACCTTCGGCCCCTCCTCAAGCGCCAAGGGACGTCCTATTGAGGCTCCACTACTTTAAACCCAGGGAAGATATCCTACGAGCTCTGCGTAATTCAAATGCCTCGGGCCCGGAGTATGCCCACCTGACAGTATTTCCAGATCTGTCGCAGGCCACTCTTCAACAGCGACGACTTTTCCGCCCTGCCACGGTGGCGCTGCGGGAGGCTGGAGTGGGGTATCGATGGGGGTACCCCACGAAGTTGTTAGTCACCCGCGATGGAAAGATCACGGTGCTCTGCTCAGTGGCTGAAGCCAGATTTGCTTTGGAATCCTGGGATTATCTTTCGCTGAGATTACGGAAAAACGCTCATCTCGGCCCAAACGGCTAGAAAAAGAATGGAGCAAGCGTTGAAGGTTCCACCAGGGACCATATTAGCAGGACATATATCGGTCATACCGAAATGTTCGAAAAGTTCCGTTTTCCGTAACCATTGTCTATTAAGTAATCCGCTTATATACGTTGATGGTTTATATTATATTGCTGCCTTGCTGCGCTGTTGCACAATGAGCTGGGCTTAGATGTTGGTTGATCCTAGCCACGGATGTCACCCCTCTATTCTCCCTCCTCCACGGAGGAGTGTGGGGCTCTGCTTCGGAGGAGAGCTCTACGGGAGAGGTGTTTACTTTTTGTATATAGTTTTGCCACGGCTGTGGCTGTTATCCCTTTTTTTGTATACTGTGTTCCCTTTTTCCCCCCCCAGGGCAGAGGTTCTCTAATGTTACGAACGTGCTTGATAGGCTACGCGCATGGCGGACCTTGGACAGGGCACACTGGGTTTTCCCTAGCAATGACGCTCACTTATGATCCTCCATGAAGGTACTGACATTTAACGTTAAAGGTTTGAATCTACCTGTAAAGAGACACTCGCTATATAGGGACCTTCGCTCCCTAGACGTTGATGTAGTGTGTCTGCAGGAGACACACTTCCGCCGACTGGACCATCCCCCGTTAAACGTCCCAGGGTTTGGCATACAATACCACTCTACTTATCGATCCAAATCCAGGGGGTGTCCTTGTTAGTAAATAATAAAGTGGCCTTCCTGGCCCACCGAATACTCAAAGACACTAGAGGTAGATATGTTATTCTTGTTTGCACAATTAACTCGACCACGTACACGATAGTCTCTGTATACGCTCCTAATACATCCCAACCCCAATTCATAGCACAAGTACTACGTAAAGTATCAGAGGTACAGACGGGTATTCTAGTTTTATGCGGAGATCTGAATATCTGCCTAGATCCGTCTCGGGATCGTTCGGCACCTAGCGACACTGCGAAGTCGGCTACTTCCCCGAAAAAATTTCAGTTGCTCTTACAGCAATATAACTTATATGACATATGGCGCTTGCTTCATCCCACTGAAAGGGATTATACCTTTCGCTCCCATGTTCATAATAGCTACACTCGCATAGACCACTTTCTACTGCCAGGCTCTGCCATATCTCAAGTGGAGGAATGTTCCATACTGCCATTAACTTGGTCTGATCATTCCCCGGTTCTACTGACACTAGCCGATGCGTATCGTTATCGCACTAGACCCCCTTGGAGACTACGAGATAACTTGTTAATGCACGAACCGGCGAAACAAGCCATCCAATTGGCACTAACACAATATTTTAATGAAAACGTGACTCCTGACATTTGCCCTCTTACGGTCTGGCAGGCGCATAAATCGGTCATCCGAGGGATATGTATTGACTGGGCGACTAGATTAAGGAAGATGTATGTGTCCAGACGCCTGGAGATACTCACTACTTTGCAGGAATTAGATGTAAAAAATAAATTGTCCCCTTCCACCGACGCGGCTGAGGCATTGGAGGAAGCATGTAGATCACTTAGGGACCTGGAGGCGGATGCGTATTTCCGCTCCTTGTCCCGGTTGAAATCTTCCTATTATGCCCTTCAAAATAAACCGGGCAAGCTCCTAGCCCGACAATTGCGACCCCGAAATATGTCCCAAAAGGTAGCAACCCTTAAGAGTGAACAGGGCCTGATATATAACCCATCAGTGATCGCTGACAACTTTGCCAAATACTATGAATCCCTGTATAACCTAGAAGCTACGGATCAGGCTCATCCGCCGGCTGTATCTGTGGTGGATGAGTATCTGGATACTGTACATCTCCCGTCCCTCTCGAGTCAACAGAGGGACATGCTCTCTTCCCCAATTAAGCGAGAGGATATATCTGATGCTATCAAAAATCTACCTAAAAATAAATCCCCCGGTCCGGATGGACTCACCGGACACTACTACTCTACCTTCTCCTCACTTCTGGTGCCGCATTTACATGCTGGATATGAGATAGCATGGGAGAAGGGCTCTTTCCCGGTGGATATGCTACGAGCGCATATAGTCACCCTTCCTAAGCCGGGAAAGACCCCTGATCACTGCTCACATTTTAGACCGATTTCACTCCTGAACATCGACGTTAAATTATATAGCAAAATTTTGGCCAATAGATTGCAGAGGATTTTACCCACAATGGTGGGCTTGGATCAAGTGGGTTTTGTCTCCAGGCGTCAGGGTCCTGACAGCACTAGGAAATTGGTTAACCTATTGGAGGTCATGAGGCGGTCCGAATTGCCGAGTGTGATCTTGTCGTTGGACGCCGAAAAGGCCTTCGACAGGGTCAGCTGGGTGTTCCTAGACCGGGTCCTAAATAAATTTGGATTTCCATCTACATTTACAGCCGCGATTCGGGCCTTGTATGATGCTCCTTCGGCTCGGGTGGTCACCTCGGGGTTTTTATCGGAGGAATTTGTGATTACTAATGGAACCCGGCAAGGGTGCCCATTATCCCCTCTACTGTACGCACTCATATTAGAACCCCTGGCGCAAGCCATACGACAGAATGACTGTATCCGCGGGGTTGAGGTCGGCCCTACAACTTATAAATTAAATTTATATGCGGATGACATACTCCTTACACTGACGGACCCTTCAGAGTCAATTTCCGCATTACAACAGGAATTGGATCTATATAGTCAGGTCTCCTATCATAAGGTTAATCTTTCTAAGACGCAAGCGTTGCCTATTAATGTCCCAGCCGAATCACTGTCTGACCTAAGATCCCGATATACCTTCGCCTGGAAGGCAGATTACATAACATATTTAGGGCTGCGTATCGCTCGGGATGCAGAAAGTATGTTCAAATGTAATTACATCAGGATATTGTCTGAAGTAAAATCATTGTTATTCCAATGGCGTAATCGAGAATTCTCTTGGCTGGGCAGGATGGCGGCGGTCAAAATGACGATCTTGCCGAAAATTTTATATGTATTCCGCTCCCTGCCACTAAATATTCCCAGGACATTTCTAGACACGCTGCAGACAGTACTCATGTCGTACATCTGGAGACGCAAACGACCTAGAGTCCCCAGAACCCTGCTTTACTATAGGAGCAGGGATGGTGGCCTGAATGTCCCCTGTCTTAGAAAATACTATTGGGCTTCCTGTTTAGCTTCCTTGGGGGAAATGGTGCATGCCCATCCTATGCCCCAGTGGTTCACTATCGAATCTGCATACACCTCTGGACACATGTTATCGAATCTCTTGTGGTTAAAACCGAAAGAGAGACCCCGCATAATACACCCACTGCCCTCCACGTCTCTTTATTTGAGGATATGGGATCAGTGTAAACCTTTCCTCGCTCACCACGCCACAATACCAATGGCCATGCCCATCTCCTCATTAAGATATCTTATGCCTCACTTTAGGATACTCCCTTGGACAAGTAGAGGGGTTACTCACTTACATCAGCTATTTGTGCCGGCTGCCATCCTGTCCTTTCAAGACCTGCAGGTCAAATATAAAATATTGCCTTCTATGTTTTTGTCATATATGCAGTTGTGTTCATTTCTTAAATCGCGGGAGGTTATGGAGGGACTCAGAGACACTTTGCCACTTCTCTCAGAAGCTGAGGTTTTTTGGTTGGATCCACATTCTACCTCCAAACCAATCTCGCTCTTTTACCGTATTATTTCCACCCCACAGAGGGCAACGAGATGGGCGTTTCAAACGGCCTGGGAACGAGACCTTGCTAAGGTCTTCACTCCTACACAATGGGCAATGGCACACACATTTGCGGACAGAGCTTCAAAATGTGCTACATTGATAGAGACTCAGAGGAAACTGATGTACCGCTGGTACCTAACGCCTCACAGAATGAGCAAGTTTGCCCCGAATACCTCGGATCTTTGTTGGCGCTGCTCCTCAGCACCAGGCACGATGGGACATATTTGGTGGCACTGCCCTTTGGTTGCCCCGCTTTGGAAAAACATTTCTACATTAGCCTCAGAAGCACTGGGTCACCCGGTCGCAAATTCACCGGAGATCTTATTACTGGGAATGATACACCTTCCACGCCAGCACTTGAAAATGTTTTTTATTATAGTTTCCACAACAATGCTACTTCTGGCTAGAAACTGGAGGACTACTACAGTTCCGACGCTAAGACAACTTATTGCTCTATTAGACCAGTATCGAACATTTGACACCAAGGCAACTGCAGACTGTGGCCAACGTCCTCCCAAAAAAGATCCCTGGGCGATATGGGATATCCACAAGTTGTATAAGGCATGTGGCCTATGATGGGTCTTGTTATACGGGGAAGGGATGGGCCCTTCCGCAGTCCGTGAGAAGCCTCTGAGACCCTCCTCTTTTACTTTATATGCCTCATTCGTTCGATGTAAACAGAATGATTTTGTTCATATGTGAGACTGCCCTTCCTTATTTCCCCCTCTCTTCCCACCCCTTATTTGGATTCTATTTGCTGTTCTTTTGCTCCTTTTCTGGTTTGTTTTGTTTTGTTTTGTTTCTTTTTACTCTTTTTCTTCTTTTTGTTTTTGTTTTTCATTATAACGGAAATTGAGAGTTTAATTACTGTGCTATAAGACGTAGGTTGGATGGTGTTTATTCCTCTCAATGAAAGATTATTGAACCAACAAGAAAAAGGGGGAAAAAAAAAAAAAAAAAGACATGGATATAAAGTTATTTCTTGACCTTTCCCCTTTTTCCTCCACCTTTTCCCTTCCCCTCTTATTGTTATCGTTTTTTCCCTTTTAAAGAAAAATGGTGGAAGTTGACATACACTATGTGAAATTGTATTTGTTGAAGTGCACTGTAAGATCACTATCATAATGGACAGCGGGCTCGCTGTTCACAGAATGTATTGTCTTCTTCTCAATAAAAATTATTTTACAAAAATATTCCCGTTTTAATTCAATATCTAATAAACTGTTGATTAGAATATTCTGCAGTAAAAAGTTGGGGCAAGGTGCTGAGGTAGCGCCTGCCCTGGAATATCGCGTTGAAATGGGGAAACTGCAAGTGCAGATTTTCCCCCTTAAGCATCTCCATTTTAGTGCGAACTTCGGAATAGTGCCCAGAGGCTCCTGTAGTCAGGGCCAATGCTTCCACTAGGCAAGCTAGGCAACTGCCTAGGGCGCACTGCCAGCTAGGGGCGCAGCCGGCCCCAACCCGGGTTCCAATATTATAGTGGCGCAGAAGGTGGGCGTATTATGGTGACGCACAGGTATCCCCAGATGACGTGTGGGCACCACATGAGGCAGATGAAACAGAGGCACAGAAGAAAGAGGCACAGAAGAAAGAGGCACAGAAGAAAGAGGCACAGAAGAAAGAGGCACAGAAGAAAGAGGCACAGAAGAAAGCGGCACAGAAGAAAGTGGCACAGAAGAAAGCGAGAAAAGAAAGAGACACAGAGGAAAGACCGAAAAGAAGGAGGCACAGAGGAAAGACAGAAAAGAAAGGGGGCACAGACCTATCTTAGGCCCAACCAGCAGAGGGGTAAGGTGGGCACCGAATGATCGTGTGTGTCGTCGTCCTCCCCCGCTGTGTGTGTGTGTTCCCCCTTCACTATAACAATTGACAATTTTTTCTGGGGGGGGGAACTGGGCTTGACTAGGGTGCAAAATGGGCTAGCACCGGCCCTGCCTGCAGTTAATGCTAGGAATATTGCTGTTTTTTTTTACAGTTCATACCAAAAATGAGGAGCACTTAAAACCTGGACTTTACGGTTACGGCAGAGAGGGATTTCAGCTCTAAACTGGGTCTGTCTATGCCAAATATGGAATGTAAAAATGAATCCATAATTCTATTAATTTTAAGCCACTGACAAATTGGTCAAAGTTAGCAAATCTACATTATTACCGTGTTTACACATATACAAACTCGCTGCAGTGAACAACACGTCACCTTAACACACTGTCACGAAACCAAGAGAACTAAACCGTCGAACCATGCAGAGACGTTTGGTGCGCGGTAGGAGGGATATTAAGAATCATACTGCTTATTCACATGCATTCCTGACAATGAATTTGGGATACATGCCAAAGGAGCAGAAATCATGAAGACACACCATAAGTGGCATCTCCTGGTGGGCAGACTATAATGTAGTAATGAGCGTATTTTATGTGGGAGATACTGTGTAGGGTGAGAAGAGTTTAGATCAAGTCTCTTGTTTTTCAACATTTAAAAACTAATTAATTGGTTTTGGAACCGTATAACTTGTATGAAAATATGTATTTATTGACACGTTTCGCTGACTCTTTATTATTTTTATAATGCTTACAATATGTTCGGGGCCAACATAAATTATGCTTGATGATTGTTATTATTTTTACTATTATTTATATAGCAGCAACGGCTTCCACAGCGTTTTACAATAAACGAGAAATTAAACGAGAAATTAAATTAATGAGAAATTTAACACAATTGCAAAAAATGTATGAACCAGAGACAATGTCAGGATAGCAAGTCACCCAGCACACAGACAAAACCCAGTTAAGTGACGAGGCCCCTAATCTGACAGGCTGGTCCTAGGAATAGCTGGATCTGAACTGTAAAAGAGAATATGAACAAGGACAATACATAGATGTTCTGAATCCACATGGACGAGAGAAAAATCTACGTACAAATACTAAGCCAGAGGTCGGTAAACAGCATCCGTATAATAAGTAACCGAACAGGAAATATAGAAGAAAACCAAAGTCCAGATACCATAGCCAGGGCCAGTACACAGAATTAATAGAATCCAAACAGGGAAACAAGCAGAAATCAAACTGAGAATACTACTAATAGGACTATACACAGGACATGAGGTCACCCATTTAGACTGGACGAAAGGAAATTCAGCGTAAAACATAGGAAGGGTTATTTTACAGTGAGAACAATAAAGCTGTGGAATTCTCTGCCCGTTGAGGTGGTTGGGTCAGTCTGTACAGACTTTTAAACAACGACTGGATGACTTCCTGCAGACACAGACTATTAAAGGTCATAGAAGGATTTTTCTCCCAGTATGTTGCATATTGGCAAGTGCTTCAGACTGGGTTTTTTGCCTTCTATTGGAGCAACAGCAGTTAGGTGATGTATGAGAGGTTGGACCCGATGGACGGATGTCTTTTTTTCAGCCTGTGTAACTAATACTTAGCCAGGGGTCAAGCCAAAGGATGAAAAGATATACAGGAACACGCTGAGGGGTCGTTGGAAGCCACGGCAGAGCACAGAGCTCGTTCACTTGCTCCTATTTAAAGCTCTCCTAGGTCTCTGACAACGTGCAGCAGTCCCAGATGCTAGATAGACAGACGAGAGGTTTAGAGGACCCTGCTCCGATGAGCTTAGATCTACTTTACATATATTGAGGAAAAGGAGGGGTTGTGAGGGTCCTGAGAACGAGCAACAGCACTAGTGGCCTGCTCTACGGTGGGGCCCGCTCAGGTCTCACAGGGTTTTTAGCTTGCTTGTGCCATTACAGGGACGAATGCTCCATATGCAAATCAGACTGCTCTCACCCAGAATGGGTGGCCTGTTCGGATTGCCACAGACGTCATCGCTGCACGAGAGGTGCAGCAACCCCTGACGATCATTTCGGCCTTATTAGGCCTCATCAGGAGGGTATAACGGATACCCCTCTAGGCACATCAAGCAAGGGGTATACAGGGTAATCCAGACGTGGACCCAGAAATTGCTCTCATAATTTGCAAATAAATCAATTGACACATGGTTTTTCTTATGCAACGATTTTCAGTCAATGATAATCGGTGTCGTTTAAGTGAACTGAAAGTGCTCATGGTTATTCAATGTGTCCAAATTTGCAAATTATTTTAGAAAGGTAATAAATTAACACTTACTTATTATATATAATGCAGTGGGGGAAGGGGTAGGTATTAGGGAATCTTCTGTTATCAAACTGTTTGATCGTGGATTGGCATAGATGTACGAGTCAATCACATGGTTGTAATTGCTAGTTCTTGTTGGTCTTTGGCTCTTAATGTGACCTTGTTTCCTTCTTAAGACTAATTTCAAAGAAAACACTATCATTAAGTCTACATGTAACTGAGCTGAACCTGATTGTATTTGGAAGTCATTTTTCCAGTGATGCACTGACAGTTGGTAAAGTCATTGGTAAGGCCGGTGTCAAACGAGCGCACTAGGTGCACCCATACTGACGTGCCTACCGGCGTCCGTTGCAATGTTGTGACGGTTCTGGTGGGTGGTTATAAAAGTCCTCTAATTTGCACCCTTCCAAGCCCATAGGCACTCATCTCACCCTCACCCTAATAATAGTGAAGGGGGCCCGTATTCTAAATAAGTGCAAAAAATATTCACATCTTCTGACATCTTGTTGTATCTAACCTTTTTCTGCCCAAAAAAGTGACTTTCGTCGATACTCCACTGTGTTGTGTTCATCCTAGTATATATTTATTGTGGAGCGTCCACAGGGGTACTGGATTTAAGTGATGTTTTGGCAAAGTGCCTCATCCAGTACCCCTGTGGCCACTCCACAATAAATATTTTTATACAATTAACCCTTGTGGCACCAGCAGACTGTTACGCCATGATTCTTTTAATCCAAAATGAATTTATTTGCCAAACGTACAAACTGGATTGCGCCATGAGCAATATTTGTACGAAGCGAATCATCAAAAATTTTCAGATGAATCTATTCTCATTGGAAATTAATTTGTAGGCCGTGCATAAGTCTCTCCCACTTTTCCCCTTGCTTTGTGAGGATTCCACCTGTAAAAGCAACACATTGAGCAAACACATTCTTGTTCTTTTTATATTCTAGTATAATATAATAAAAAGTAATGCCCTGGGTTTTTTATATTTAAACAAAGGATTTAACATTTCCATTAGTTCCAGTGAAGAACCGCCCGACATACGTACCCACTGGGATGTCCTAGAGCATCCTGAGGCTTGTCAATCATTGTCGGATAAAATTGCATCTCATAGAGAAACACCAAGGATACCCTTCAGTTACATATACCAATACACACGTATTTATCGATATAATTCATCATATCAATACACATCATCCTTTAGTCACTGTGTCTCGTCGATGTGCTTTCCGCAAGAGCTCTTTTGTGTTGAGGGGAGCAAAGAGATGGACCTGCTCTGTGACATACTAATGCCGCAGGAGGAAATCTATTCTAGTCCTACATGTCCAGGAAAACCTGAAGAGTCTGGCAATCTTTATAATCTCACTTAGCAGGAATGGCTATAAAGTGGCACATATTTTACACATTCACACTCCTAATGAAATGATATAACGTGCTTCTTATACTATAATCTCTGATAATGCTAGTTATGTTACCTAGAGATTTTAATTATGAGATATTGGATGGCAAACATTTAAACCTGTCTAAGGATGTTCTTGACTCTTTAGCATTATCTAAGGATACATCTATATAATTTAAAAAGAACATCATCACCTTGGTGATGCAGCCTTATTGCTTGTTTGGTGCTGAAAGACCCAAGTGGCATTTTTACTATGTGCATGTTCAACTGTAATTTCCATCTTTCTAATTTACTGCGCCCACACATATCCTTTTTTTTTTTCTTGGACAGATAGGGCTTTACTTTGAGGCGACAAATACATAGAAACATTGTCATTTAGTATGAGAAAAATTTAAAAAAATTCACGAATTAAATGCTGTAGCAAATGTTTTTACAATTCTAGCAATAATAATGTGGGCTTAAATAATTCAATTGAACAAAAGTATTCTCTTCCCTCTGTACCTAGGACAGGGACGTGTCTCAGGCTGGGGTCACGTGAGTGCATTCATAGTAACCAATCCTCCCAGTATCTGTCGTAGAGTTATGACGGCTCAACTGGGAGGGGCACAGGATGTAACTTGCGTACTAGTATCGCACATTCCATAGGAGGCTCATACTTTGTAGGGCTGAGCGCACACTCAGAGAGTTGGTGACACAGGAGTCCAAGTGGAACAAACTTCCTATGGACGTTCCCTCCATGCTCATGTGACCTCACCCGTAGTCGGATCTCTCCCTCTTCTTCGCAGTCCACATTGAGGGAGGGAGAGGCAGTGCAGACTGTTACACTGCACGGTGAATGCTGTGATTGGCTGTCAGAGATCAGGTGTGCTATGACATGGCAATCTGATTGTACTGCAGCTATTTAGTGGGATGGGGAAAAAATCCAGGGGTGTAACTACCAGGGGCGCAGAGAGTGCCATTGCAACGGGGCCCCTGAGTTCGGGGGGTGACCCCACACACAGCCTTCCCCGGCCTCACCTATGATTTGCTCATACACAACACACATTGAGTTTTATTGCTGTGGAGCTCTGAGATATACATGGTGCACATTACATTAAAAATGGGATGGGTGAAGTGGTTGAAGAGGACCTGGAAAAAAATGGGACACAGATTGTCTGGAGTCGACATTGTGGAAATTGGGGGGGGGGGTATGTTTTTGCCATGGGTGGAGGGGCCCTTCTAGTTACGCATCTGAAAAAATCCTTGATCCTTTCAGGGTTAATACTAGAAGCATCCTTGCTATCTAATTGAGCCCACCATTCCCTTTGAGTCATTGAGCCCACCATCCCCTTTGAGTCATCCCGGGCTGAGCTGTCAATCATGCAGTTTAGATGTTTAATCCCTCCCACGAAAGATAGGAATAAAAAAAACATGGCTGCCAGCATGAGACTAGCAGGCCCATTAGATGCTACAAAATCTAACAAAACTCCATTGGAAGTTGTAAAATAAAAAGGTTTACTGGTTTAATGAAGCTACAATGAAATAAATATCACTAATCTCTATAACAGACGGCGGGTGCACTTTATTCCTACACAGATGTTCTGCAGGTAATTTTATTATGTAGCAGGAGGGGGTTAATGAATGAATGCATAATCCATTCTTCACAATCAATGTATATGATTTACAATATAAGGCATCAGTGGCCACATAACTAGTGTGTGCAGAAGTGAAATAGTTGCTAATTAATAATGCTAAAATGTCCATACCCAATAAACAATCTAAAAGTGAGAAATAAAGGTTTTTACTCTTTTTCAATAATATTGATGATATAACTGAGAGACAAAACATTGTAAACAATAGGAAGTGACCATTAGCTTCTAACTATCAGGGTTATTCAGAGAGAGGTGAAAAGCAGGAGAATGACTGGGAACGGGAAAATTCTAGGTCAAAATAGTCAATTTGGAAAGTAAGATGAATGGGAGAATTTTTCTCGTTTGGCTATTTCGACCTAGAATTTTCCATTCTCCAGCTTTTCACCTCTCTGAATAACCCTGTATGTCTTTGAATACTGACCATAATTTGTATACTTCCCTTGTTCTCTGTTTTATATTTTAGCAGGTTGGTGGTGATTGTAATTGTAAAACAAATATAATAGTGCTGACCTACTATATGTGTTAATCTGTATATTTGTGCTGTTTTTGTATTTAATATCTTGCATTTTATTACTTTGAATTGTTACAGTTGTTACAGAAATACAATGTTCTTGAACCCAGGACATACTGAAAACGAGAGAAATCTCAATGTATCCTTCCCGGTAAAAGCTTTTTTATAAATAAATTTAACAGTTTCGCTGCCGGATCGCGACTCGGCGCTGAGTCGGGATTTAAACCTGGAGGTGGGTGACATATTGGATGTCAGCCAAGCCTCCAGGTCACCCCCCACCCACTGACATCCCCACCATATGTGTGAGGATATCAGTGGGCCAGATAACCCCCTAGCTGCCAAGGGGAGATGGGGGGATCCTTTGGATCCCCTTATCTCCCGATCCATGGCAGACGGGTTATGTTGGACATCATTGGAAAGGCCTGATCATGGCCTTTCCAATGATACCAAACATGACTAGGTTTGGTGTAAAAAAAAAAAAGCTACAAAATAAAATAAAAATAAATTTAAAAAAATATATTATTTTTTTTAAAGAAAAAAAGAAATTTGTCTTGGGGGGTTTAGTTAAATAGGACCTAGGCTGTCATCCAAAACTAATGAGCATAAATCGGTTAGAATGAGTTCAGCGCACACATGTAAAAATTGGGTATTTCTATTCTCGGGACAAAATTGTGATACTATTTAGCTGGGGTCTTTATTGGCGGTTGTAGATTTTGGGGATTCAACTAAGAGATTTAATTAAAAGTGTGTTTTTACCATTTTTTTCATCATTTCATATATTTTTATAGTAAATTATAGGATATGATGGAAATAATGGTATTTTTAGAAGTCCATTTAATGGCGGGAAAAATGGTGTATAATATGTGTGGGTAAACCGTTTTTGGCTTCATTCTTAATCTATTGTAGCACAAAGTAAAAGGTACCTTGGAACCTGTAAAAAATACCAAAATCTAAAAAATAAAAAACAATGGCACAAAATCGTGCATATATCAGTTAAATACCAATCTGTTGGATCACCAAATCTGTACTCCGTCTTTACTTTTGATCTAGGAAAAAAATCAAAAAGGAGAGTACATTGCGTAGTATTTTAATAAAAAATTCTTTAAAATTCTAAAACAAAAAGCACACTCACATTCTTTCAGGCACATAACAAAATGTGCATATAAACATTTGACACAATGGCTCAGACCTCCCGAATAAAATGTCCGATGAACATCCAGGATCCACTTCCAAAGGTCTCAGGTCTCCTCGGATGCAAGGTCTTGTTACCAGTGGGGTACCTCAGGGGTCAGTACTTGGACCCATTCTCTTTAATATTTTTATTAGTGATATTGCAGAAGGTATTAATGGAAAAGTATGTCTTTTTGCTGATGACACAAAGATCTGCAACAGGGTTGGCGTTCCTGGAGGGATCAGCCAAATGACAAATGATTTAGGTAAACTAAAAAAATGGCCGGAGCTGTGGCAATTGAGTTTTAATGTGGATAAGTGCAAGATAATGCACCTGGGACGTAAAAACCCAAGGGCTGAATATAGAATATTTGATACAGTCCTAACCTCAACATCTGAGGAAAGGGATTTAGGGGTTATTATTTCAGAGGATCTAAGGGTAAGTCGTCAATGTAATAGAGCAGCAGGAAATGCTGGCAGAATGCTTGGTTGTGTAGGGAGAGGTATTAGCAGTAGGAAAAGGGAAGTGCTCATGCCACTGTACAGAGCACTGGTGAGCCCTCACTTGGAGTACTGTGTGCAGTACTGGAGACCGTATCTCCAGAAGGATATAGACATCTTAGAGAGAGTTCAGAGAAGGGCTACTAAAATGGTGTACGGCTTGAAGGAGAAAAGTTACCAGGAAAGGCTTAATGATCTTAACATGTACAGCTTGGAATAAAGACAAGACAGAGGAGATATGATAGAAACATTTAAATACGTAAAGGGAATCCACAAGGTAGAAGAAGGGAGTATATTTAAACGGAAACAAAGTAGCAAAACAAGAGGACACAGTCTTAGATTAGAGGGGCAAAGGTTTAAAAGTAACATCAGGAAGCAGTATTTTACTGAGAGGGTGGTGGATACATGGAACAGTCTTCCAGTAGAAGTGGTAGAGGCCAATACAGTAATTGAATTTAAGCAAGCATGGGATAGGCATAAGGCTATCCTAAACAAAAGATAAATCCAGGTAAAGTATCCATGTAATTGGGCAGACTAGATGGGCCGAAAGGTTCTTATCTGCCGACATTTTTCTATGTTTCTATGTGTTCCTCCCCAGGGTCTCCGAGCACACCGACAGATGTTTCAATCTTTTTCAATAAGTCACTCGACGCGTTTCGTGGGTACGTCTGTCCCACTTCATCAGGAGTGTAAAGTTTCCCAACTGAAAATGAATTTCTTTAGCAACTAAATAAATTGCGTTTTAGGACGAATTCATTCACCCATGATAGGGTGAGGAAAGTCATTCCACAAGGGGTTAAGCTTCATCTAAGGACTGGAGGAAGACACGAAAGCCTGCTGGGGAGAACACGGGGGTCCAGCAAGAAAGCGGTAGTAACAGATGTGACCCGGTCGGGGGACCGAGATCTGTTACAGCAACGAACTTGTATGCTGATTTCACTGTCAACACCCTGGGTTTGAAGTGTTTATTTCTGGGAATCACTGGCTACGGGATTTCCGCAATATTTGTTAGTAGCACTCCACTTGTTCTTAATTAAAAGGATGTATATTCTGGAACTTTAGTTTCTTACATTTGCATGTCGAGTGGTTAAGGTGTGCCACTTTTTATGTGTGTGAGCAGCTTTAAAAAAAATTGAAATAGGATACAAAGGCGTATGTGATAAATAGGCGCTAGATACAGAAATGCCTAATAGAAAACGTATGCAAGAAACTTCTTAATCAGTGCTGCTGTGCGGGAGAAAACACCAGCGCTGCGCCAAAAAGTCTGACAGGTAGCAGAGATCCACCTCACAGAAAGAGAGAAAATGCTGTTATTTCCGGAGATGAAGGTGTTGAATGAAAGCTACAAATGGCAGTCATGGATGGCCGTCATGAGAGGTGCGGTGCCCCTGTTAAAATCACCTACTGCGCAGAATTTGGTGTCACTTCTTGGAAAATAGGACACCTGACAACCTGATTAGGTCTTCTTTTTCTCTTTATATTTGTTATACTATTACTATTTTTCATGACTGTCTGAGGTGAAGAGAAGGAAACTAGGCTTGTGCACCGATTTTTTTTTTTTTGTTCGATTCGGTTCGATTTGTTCGGATGTTTAAAATTTTCGATTCGGCTCGTTTCGACCGATTTCTGTTTCGATTCGGTTCGGTTTGGCTCGTTTTTCGTGTACATTTTTTTTTCCGAATATCGACCATTTTTCGTGTTTTCGGGTCACTTTGCTCGTTTTTTGTATTGACTTTTCGGAAATTTCGGAAATTTTCGTTTTTTTCGGAACGTCTGTTCACCTCGTTTCAAAGTGTCTACGATAATTCTGGCGATTCTATCGTGTGTTTTTTATTAAATAAAGATCCTTTTTTTCTTATGAATAATTGAATATACATTTCACAACTTTATTTAATCATATTAAAATGGTATGAAAGCCAAGGAACAAAAAAATGAACAAAACGATTTAAAAAACGCTAAACTGACCCGAATGCCACAAGAAACAAGTGATACGCATTTACAAATACAAAATTTACAGAATCAGCGATATAACCGATAATAGTTAAATATACGATTTCCAGAATAACCGAAATGGAACCGAAATCACGAATGGAACCGAAATCATGAATAGAGCAAAAATAAATTTCGATTTGACACATTTCAAGTCCATTCGAAAAATCCGAAATTTTTTCGTTTCGGCTCGGAAAACTTTTCGGATCTATCGGTTTTCGGGTCCGACCCGATTCGGAAATTCGGCCGAATCCGAAGACACGAATCGGGAAATTTCGTGAAAATTCCGAAACCCGAAACGCACATCCCTAGAGGAAACCCCTCAGGAGGAGATGTAAAAGAAGGTGGATCGCCACTACGAATCCGTCTGTATCTTTTACTGAGCCAGATAACACAGACTCAAGGACACGTGAGTGCGATATCCTCCCTCTCTTTTTTTTTTTTTTTTTTGTCTGCGCTATATGTGTCTTGTGTTTCTCTTGGAGGTCCAGCAAAAACTCCTTTGAAGACACCCATCGAAAAAATCACACGTTAAAAGAGGAATTGAGATCCCTGACTTGTGCATTGGACTGTTCTCATCACCATTGGATTGACGTATGAATAATTAGATCAACATATTAGACTTTTTGTTGCGCTGGGACAGTATTTAAATTTTTTTTAAAAATAGGTTTTGCTTAAAGCAACAGTCCCATAAAACTGGAAGCGTCATTATACATCCCCAAATTTTGTTTCTTGTTATTTTCTAAATGACTCGTCACATGGCCTTTTCAGTATTATGCATTTAATGAATCTCTGAGGTTTACAATACTGATAAAACAGTCCTTCTGCATTTGTAATTACATCTTAAACAGTGACTTTTTTTAACAAGATAGTCTAAAATATGTTTGAGGGTAGAGGTAAAAAAAAAGTGTAAAAACAGTCAGCAGAACGAAGTTCAACAAAATCTGTTATTTAGATTACCACTTAACAGAATAAACAAGGAAAGGGAATAATAATAATACTGTCTTGTGAAAGATGATTTAAAAAAAAAACAATCCTTTTAAAATCAAAATAAATGGACTGTGGTTACTTGCATTTAATTTTGGGTTCATGAGACAATGTCCATAACCTGATGGCCATCCATGTCCTTCACCTAAAATATAAACAAACGCCTAGTAGAAAAAAAATCGCAAAGCAAGATAATTTCTTAAAGAAAATCATACAGTGATATCTTGTTTCTGTACAGTAAAGCGCAGTGGTCTGAAGGTCAGTACAGTATGTCATTAAGTCATGAGGGTTATTTTTTTGAGAAAGGATTTTGCCAGGAAGGATACATTGAGATTTCTCTCGTTTTCAAGTATGTCCTGGGTGGCGAGTATGTACCGTTAGGTGTCTTGCCCAAGGACACATACTGGAGAGGTGCTCTTGCCGGGATCGAACCCATGACTCCACAGGCTCTCTCCATGCAGAGCAGTGACATTACCTCTACTCCACCTGGGTTATTGGTTCAAATGTACGTATAAAAAGTCAGAAACCACTCCTTTAGATTAGATGTGCACACGTTTATTTTGTTTCGTTTCGGCACGTTCGGTTTTTCAAAAGTTTTATTTCGTATCGTTTCGGCTCATTTCGTATCGATTTTTGTTTAGTGAAATTGGGGAATTTCGGTCTTTCGGATCGTCCGTTCTCTTCAAAGGGTCCATTTCGTTTTGACTTTAGACGTACGGTATTTCGGATGCTCCGATATTTCAGTCGATACGGTAATCCTGACGATTCTCTCCTTTCTACGTATTGTTTTTTATGAACGATCCTTTTTTTCTTATGACTATGCTTTGCACACCTTTTATTCAGATTGGGGATTTAGGGAAAAGCTAATTAAATATTTAAAATAAATATATTATTGATGCAGACAGAAAGTACTGGAACAAGGGAAAAACGTGAATGACGATACGAAATTACGGGACCGAAACGGACTCGAAACGATATGAAAATACATTGTCCAAAATGAACCAAAACGAAAACAAAATCGCGAATAGAACGAAAATGTCTTGCAATTTTACAAATTTCATATCCATACGAAATAACTAAATTTTTTTCATTTCGTGTAGGTAAATATTTTGGATGGTGTGTATTTCGTTGCTGGTCCAGTTCGAAACATCGGACAAATCCAAAACACCGAATCGGCCCGTTTCGGAAGAAAAACAAATCTGTACGAAACAAAACGCAAATCCCTACTTTAGATGTGAAATTACCTTTGAAATTAAGTAGCACATGTCAACAGTATCACCTTTGATCAACTAAGTACTAGACATTAAGATTTGACTGATACTAAGCAATATCAACCCCTTCACTGATGAGCCATTTCACCCCTGTGTGCTGAGCTCATATTACTCTTTTGTGCCCATCATGTATAAACACAATTTGAAGTCGTGTTTTTTTTTATAGGACCCAGACATCTTATATATCCTTATTTTCAGCAGACTCAGCAGGTTCAATATATATTATATGTGTATATGTCATGTCGCATCAGAATGCTATAACAAAAATTGTGAAAACCATATAAATTTCCATTCAGATTTCAATCATTTACAGCTTGCAAAATTATTTTTTTTCACATTTATCATCCAAACCTTTGTGATTATATATCCCATGGGTTACTCTTGTTAAAAAAAAAAAGAGAAATGAGAACCTGTTACTGCATTGGTCTGAGAAAATACACAGTTTTAACCAAAGCTGAAAAATGGGAATTTTTCACTTGTGTTTTGAAGGATTGTGTTTTCTGAATAATATGAACATGTATAAAACACTGACCTTACTCTGGTGTCGGAAATGACTGTGGTATTGTGGTATTGAGTAATGGCAGTGGTATTGCTCACTTTCTTTGTGAGAAATGGAAAAATTAAGACAATGGAAAAAGAATATTTTTGTTTGTGTTTATTTTTACATCTTGGGAATGTTATAGTTAGAAAGGCCAGACTCTGACCTGATCAATGACAACTAACTTGACTTTGTGGGGTGTGAAGGATGATAATACAGGGGTCCAAATAACCCCTCCTCTCCTAGCAGCAGTGCAGCGGCTTGTGTTGTAGATGAATCAATGCGTAATAATGGATTGCTTCATCAACTCCAAATTTGGTGCCAGTCTGGGAAATGAGAAGTTGAGTTAGTGCAGTGGCATTGTTTGCTTTAAAAGTAAAAGCAGTTACTACCATTGCCTTAGAAATGAGAAAATAAAAAGTAAATTTTCCTAAAAATGTTTTACATATTACATGGACATATTTGGTATCATTGGAAAGGCCAGAGTCTAACCTTTCCAATGAAAACTCACTTGACCCTGTGTGGTGTAAGAATAAGAGATGCAGGGTTCCAAAGAACAGTTCCTATCTGTTATTGTTACAGAGATACAAGGGTCCAAAAGACTCCTGTATCTCTTCCATAGGCAGTACCCTGACCGGTTAGGGGGTGGTCCTATTTCTTTTGTCATTGTGCACCTACATGATAACTTCAGGATTTCCCCTGGACCGTCAGATCTCCCCCGGTAAGTAATGACATGTGGGGGACGTCCTCCGCATGTTGCGGTGAAACACTAGGATGTCCCACATGTCCTCCGCAGCCAAGGGGTTAAGGTATATTAATCTATTGTGACTTTTCCCATTATTATGTGTAATAGTCAAGAAGGGGTGCAACCGTAGCACAGCAATATTAGTTTAACCCAGTGATCTCAAATCCTGCCCCCCCCAGGTGTTTCTGAACTACACCTCCCATTATTCTCTGGCCATTTATTACATTAAAATAATTCTGGGAATCGTAGGCAATAATAATCTGGGGGGCTAGAGTTTGAGATCCCTGGTTTAACCCTTTAACTCCCCAAATCAATTTAACTTGATTTTCCATTGCAATACAATGAAAAGCAATCACTAGAAAATGCACACCCAATTTGCATACCTGTGCAGGCACTAAATCCACTGTCTTATCTCTCTCCTTTTTACTGTAGACAAGCTGAAAGCAGCAGCTCTCACAGTCATAGCAACAAAAAGTTCAGAAACATTGCTGCTGCATTACAATAGCGAGGGAGAGGGCGGCAATACAGAGAGAGCTTGGGGTCACTCACTACTGTACAGGGATAAAAATCAGGGGGTTATAATGACTGAAAATCCCTGTACCGATTCAGTGTTACTTTAACCACTTGGCTGCCATGGACGCGCTCAGCGCGTCCAGCCAAGTGGTTCTCCTGTGCTATGGATGTGCTGAGCGCGTCCATGCACAGGAGGCAGCAATCAGCCGGGATTCCGGCCAATTGCTGCGCCCCCCCCGGTGCGGGCTGACATCTTGGATGTCAGCCCAGCACTCTGGGACCACGACGGGGACATTAGATGTCATTGCGGCAGCACGATGACATCTAATTCAGGTGCACCCTGTGTGTGCGGAGGAGGCGCCTGAAAGGGAGGGGGAGGTCCTTCGGACCTCTCTCCCTCCCAATCGCCAGGGGCCACAGGGTTAAGGCAGGCACCGTTTGGAAGGGCTGACATTAACCCCTGAGGAGCCAGATCACGATTCGGCACTGAAAAGCGCCGGATTGTGATCCTCTCCCGGAGCAGGCCGACATCTTGGATGATGGCCAAGCCTCCGGGAACTCCCCCTGAGGACTGGCGTCATCGTGCATAGCACAATGACGCCAGTCCTGGAGTTAACCCCTAGCTGTCAGCAATGGTGGAGATAGGGGTTAATGTTTGATATCGTTGGATCGGCCAGAGCATGGCCTTTCCAACGATACCAAAAATGACCTTGTAAAAAGTTTTTTTAAAAATTAAAAAAATTATAGAAAAATAATAAGTTTTTTTTTGTTTTGTTCCCATTTCAGTTATAATGTGAACAATGATGCTGCACTAACGATTTTTGTATGCGGTGCGTTTGTTAAAAATAGTGAAATTGTCTCCAAAAAAAATGTACCGAGACCCCATTTCTAATTTTTTTAACAAGCGCACCCCATAGAAAATATAACCGCAAATGCTCGCATGTTAGAATGTGAAAAAAAAACCACTTTACACATTGTAAATTATTGAAAAGTCAAATTTTATTGCATTTTTTGTTATATTATACAGACAGGACATGAAGTATAGATATAATAATGATATATTATGAATCTGCCGAGTCTGCCGGAAAGAACGATATATAATATGTCTGGTTCATATATTAAAATATGGCTTCAAAACGCGGTTAAACATGATGAGCGAAAGCGGTAAAAATGACCTCCACACAGAGGTGTGAAATGCCTCCGCAGCGAAAGGGTTAATTTCCATACACAGGCATTATGCCACATACAGATATTATTTTTAAATTGGTATTTTTGAAAGCTGCATTGCTAATAATCCCATTATGATCACTATAAATCCGCATACGCAGGAGATCTGAATTTTTTTTATCTATCTTTATCACATATACTGTATAGGACAAAAGTCAATTTCTGCCTGTATGCTGATAATGCACACCCTGTGTGAAATTGTGTAAGATAAAGGACATCATCTGGAGTTCAGAATCTTTAATTCCAACAATATTTCTGTGTAAGGGACATTAAAAATGAGCAAATTTACATTATATTATTTTTTAACTCCGAACAATAATTTCTGCGCAAAATGTCTATTTTACCCTATATTTCTAAAGTATTTTACCAGGAAGGATACATTGAGATTTCTCTCGTCTTCAAGTATTTAATTGTTAACTTTGCATTCCATGTTTCAAATAAATGTTATGTTAAAAAATATTTCAACAAAAAGAGCTTGGTAGTGAAGAGGATGAGGGTGGAACTCAATATGCGAAGAAATGATAAAAAGTACTAAATAGTTGATTGGTATACTTTTCCAACAGATAGGTATTGGTATCTTTTACTGGGACCACATCTCATACAGTGTGGAATCCTAGCTCTTGAGACTCGAGTTAATTCAAGCAAGACATAAAATATTACACATGGGTTATCGTCAAACATGGTATAAAATGCAAACTTTCACATATTATAAATTATCCAACAGGGTTATCCAAAGAGATCCGAATTGCTTGAGAAAGGTAACCGAACGCTGAAAATCAGCATTCGGTTACCTTTCCTGGCCATTCGGCTATCCAGAGAGCAGGCAATTTGCCAAATCCTGGTGAATTGCCTGCACATACGGTGCCTGTTCGAGGGCAGTGAAATCCCCATGAAAAAGCACTGCTTCGGCTATTCAGAGAACGAAAACCAGCAGTGAAAGGTTCCCCTAATGCCCTGCCATTCGGTGGTTTCATTCGACAAATTTATTCAGGAGAATCCCATAGGCTTCAATGTTAAAAATATTCCCGTTTTAATTCAATATTTAATAAACCGTTCATTATAAAATTCTGCAGTAAAGAGTGTCTTTATAGATTTTTTTAGGATGTTTAACCCCTTAAGGACGCAGGGCGTACCATGCCGTCCTGCACCACGTGGGCTTTAATGCCGCAGGATGGCATGGTACGCCCCGCGGCGTTTGGTGCCTCTGCGCGCCGAAAAACGGCCCGCCTCCCTTCCCACAATGCCGATCGCTGACTGGGGGTCTGCCTGACACCTGGGCAGACCCTCCCAGCTGGCGATCGGCATTGTGGGAAGGGAGGCGGGCCGTTTCCCTCATGGAAACATCCAAGCTGCCAATCCGGCGCTTGGATTTGACAGTTGCAGCGGTGACAAGCTGTCACCTCTGCAACTGTCAGAATGTCTCAGCCAATGATTGTTGCATTGGCTGAGACATTGTCTCTGCCCCTTTCTCCTGCTCCTCATTGCGATCTGAGGAGCAGAGAGAGAGAGAGGCAGAGAACGGAGCAGAGACAGGAAAAAAAAAACGAAAACCCCAAACCCAGGCACTGTACCCCCCCAGGCACTGTACCCCCCTGGCACTGTACCCCCTGGCACTGTACCCCCCTGGCACTGTACCCACCTGGCACTGTACCCACCTGGCACTGTACCCCCCTGGCACTGTACCCCCCGGCACTGTACCCACCTGGCACTGTACCCACCTGGCACTGTAACCCCCTGGCACTGTATCCCCCAGGCACTGTACCCCCCCAGGCACCTACTGGCACTGTACCTACTGGCACTGTACCCCCAGGCACCTACTGGCACTGTACCCCCCAGGCACTGTACCTACTGGCACTGTACCCCCCAGGCACTGTACCCTCCTGGCACAGTACCCCCTGGCTGAAAAAAAAAAACCCAGGCACAGTGCCCCCTGGCTGAAAAAAACAAAAAAATGAAAAAAAAACCAGGTACAGTACCCCCTGGCTGGCACTGTACCCTCCTGGCACAGTACCCCCTGGCTGAAAAAAATAACTGAAAAAAAACCTGAAAAAAAACCTGAAAAAAAACAGAGGCACTGTACCCCCTGGCCTGCAGTGTACCCTCGATAGAGAACCCGCATTGGCATACGACCCTTTGGCATTTCTGACTACCTGCATTGGCATACGACCCCCTGGCATTTCTGACTACCCGCATTGGCATACGACCCCTGGCATTTCTGACTACCCGCATTGGCATACGACCCTTGGCATTTCTGACTACCCGCATTGGCATACGACCCCGTGGCATTCCTGACTACCCGCATTGGCATACGACCCCCCCTTGGAATATTCTTACCTTGTCTAGATAGATAGATAGAAGTACCGGCCACTACAAGGACCCGAAGGGCTTAGTTTAGGTGTTCTAATATTTTATTTGTGTACTTGACCCCATCAGTTCCCCGACCTCCCATTTAATTTAGTTATAACAAGATCCCCATAAAAATGTCCTCCCGCTTTTATTCCCCAGAAGAGGCATATGAGATCCTGGCCGCTTCTGAGAGCGACGCTCTCGCCGACAGTGACACCCTCACAGCCTCTGATATAGAGCCTCTTAGTGAACCCTCCAGTGATGGTGACCCCCCACCATCTACTGGGAGGCGCGAGAGCAATTGGGTACCCCCAAATATGGCTGCCCCAGAAATACCCCCATTTATAGCGACTCCTGGCATCACAGTAAGGGGTAGAGGACTGTGAGCCAGTGAGCTTTTTTAATCTCTTTATGTCGGACGACGTATTTGAGATGGTGGTTGAGCAAACCAACCTGTTTGCCAACCAGCATCTTGATGCGCATCCGGATTCACATCGCCACAGACGTAGCAAGTGGCACCAACGGATGAGAGTTAAAAAATTTGGGCTCTAACCCTCGTAATGGGAATAGTGAAGAAGCCAAGTATCCGGTTTTACTGGCACAAAAACCCCATCCTGGCTACCCCACTATTCCCAAGGGTTATGAAGAGGGAGAGATACGAAAATCTCATGCGATTCCTCCATTTTAATGACAACGCACTGTGCCCACCAAGAAACGACCCAATGCATGACCACCTCCATAAAATTCGGCCCCTTATCAGTCTTATGTCTGCCAAATTCACCGATAATTATGTTCCCGACCAAAATATATCTGTAGACATGTCCCTTATGAAATTCAAAGGCAGACTGCTCTTCAAGCAGTATATCCCAAGCAAGCGATCCCGGTATGGCGTAAAATTTTATAAATTGTGTGAGTCCACAACAGGCTACACCTGGGCGTTTAGAATATACGAAGGGAAAGATAGCCACCTTGACCCCCCAGGATGCCTCGATTGTATTGGCACCAGTGGAAAAATTGTGTGGGATCTGGTCTATCCCCTATTCAACAAGGGCTATCATTTCTGGGTCGATAACTATTACACTAGTATCGACCTATTTAAAAATTTATATTGTTTTGAGACCCTTGCGTGTGGCACAGTGCGGAAGAATCGCACAGGTTTTCCCCAAATCCTGACAGCAGGCAAAAGAAGTAGAGGCTCCTCTTCATCTCTACGTCAGGAAGAAGTGCTAGCCCTTCGGTTCACCGATAAGAAGGATGTATACATGCTATCTACAGTGCACGACGAAAGTACAGTGCCATTGCCTGTGAGAGGGAGGACTGAGCCACTGGAAAAGCCGAAGTGCATTGTAGATTACAGCAAGTTTATGGGGGGAGTAGACTTGGCTGATCAATGTATACAGCCTTATCTGGTGAACCGAAAGACTAGGACATGGTACAAGAAGATTGCCATCTATTTGACCGAGATAGCAATTTTCAATGCGTACGTGCTCTACAAGCAGGCAGCAGTACAAAAGCCATATCCCTTCCTAGAATTCATGCTTGAGATCATATCCCAACTTATCCTAACCCCGGCCCCCGTTACATCCGCTTTGGAATCAGGAGATCTCCAAAGATTAAGCAGCAGACACTTTCCTTCCCGAGTCCCTCCCACCCGCTGTAAAAAGTCCCCCCAGAAAAAGTGTCGTGTCTGCCGCAAGATAGGAATCCGAAAGGATTCTAGTTATTATTGCCCTACCTGCCCATCTCTACCTGGCCTCTGCATAACGAGTGCTTCAAAATTTATCATACCGAGCTAAATTACTAAATCCCCTTTTCTGCTTTGTCCCGATTACCCTTTGCTGCCTGTACCGACTCCTTGGCTTGTTATACCGACTACTCTTTGTTTGCTGCCTGTACCGACTCATTGGTTTGTTATACCGACTACTCTTTGTTTGCTGCCTGTACCGACTCATTGGCTTGTTATACCGACTACTCTTTGTTTGCTGCCTGTACCGACTCATTGGCTTGTTATACCGACTACTCTTTGTTTGCTGCCTGTACCGACTCATTGGCTTGTTATAACGACTACTCTGACTTCTGGAATCCCCTGAATTTGGCCTGTCCCTGTTTACGTTAAGCCCAGCTATTCTAAAGTGGCTGCACCAAACAACTCAAAATACTAATTTAGAATCATTGGCACGTCATCTTTGGAGCAATATTCTTTCTTGGCGTGCCATGTTCTCTCAAAGTCAACATAAATCCTGAAAATCACTTGTTAAATTACCAAAAAAATAAATAAAAATGCTACATGTGGAGTACAGTTGAACTCGTAACACATTTCCGAACACAAATATCAATGTTATAGGCCAGTAAAAGGTTGACTGAGCAGGATATTAGCAGCAAAATAACAGTTTTCGTGTAAAACAAATGCAAAACACAAACATGAAGACTAAGTTTGGCCAGGGTTTGTGACCAAGTGGCTACTATACAAAACTGGACATACCCCATTTTCAACACTCTGGGTTGTCTACTTCTCAAAATGATATGCCATGATGGGGTACTTTTCATACCTGGGCTGCCATACCCTCTCAAATTCAACCTAGGCCCTGAAAACCAATCTGGCAAACTCTACATTTGATCGTGTAACTTTTCAAAAAGCAAAATAAAAATGCTAAATGGAGGGTACTGTTGATCTCGTAACACATTGCCGACCACAAATATCAATGTTGTAGGCCAGTAAAAGGTTGACTCAGCATGATATTAGCAGCAAAATAACAGTTTTTGTGTAAAAAATGCAAAACACAATCATGAAGACCAAGTTTGCTACTAAGTGGCTACTATAAAAAAACGAAACGTACACCATTTGGAATAACCTGGGTTGTCTACTTTTCAAAATGGTATGACATGTTGGGGGTACTTTTCATACCTGGGCTGCCATAACCTCTCAAAGTCAACATAGGGCCAGGAAACCAACCTGGCAAATTTCAAGCTGTAAAACGTGAAATGGGCAAACTCTATATTTGACCCTGTAACTTTCCAAAACCTCCTAAAAACTCTACATGGGGGGTACCGTTGAACTCGTAAGACATTGCCGACCAGAAATATGAGTTTTTTAGGCCAGTAAAATGTCGAGGGAGCATGATATCATCAGTAAAATAACAGTTTTGTGTCAAAAATGCAAAACACAAACATGAAGACCAAGTTTGCGACTAAGTGACTACTATAAAAAAACAAAACGTACACCATTTGGAATAGCCTGGGTTGTCTACTTTTCAAAATGGTATGACATGTTGGGGTACTTTTCATACCTGGGCTGCCATAACCTCTCAAAGTCAACATAGGGCCAGAAAACCAATCTGGCAAATTTCAAGTTGTAAAACGTGAAATGGGCAAACTCTATATTTGACCCTGTAACTTTCCAAAACCTCCTAAAACCTCTACATGGGGGTACCGTTGAACTCGTAAGACATTGCCGACCAGAATATATGTATTTTTTTTTATTTAATGCTAAGCGTACAATGTTATTCACACTAAAAATACAATGGAGAACTTTGAAAATTGCAAAATTTCCTTTTTTCTCATAGTTTTTAGTTTTTTTTCATACTATAATATATTTTATATATAAATCTTTGATGGAAAATGAAAGCCCTATTTCTCCTGAACAAAATGATATATAATAAGGGTGGGTACACTTAATATGTAAGAGGTAAATTATGGTTGAACAGCGAATAGCTGAAATTCTACTTTTAGAAGTGTTCAAAAGTGTTCCAAACTTGTAAAATTACTCCCGCCCTTAAGGGGTTAAAGCATTTTTCGGAAATTTTTTTTTTTTAAGTTTACTTATTTTTTCTGTAACAGCCCTTTTTATTATCATTCCCTGGACCTTATATGTAAATTTGAGACATTTTCGCTCAGTAGTTTCTTTGCAAACAGCTTTTCACTTTCACATTGCAGATGACACAAAGCTAGGAAAAGAAATACAATGTGAGCAGGATGTTACTTCGCTGCAGAGGGATTTAGATAGATTGGGGGACTGGGCACTTAAATGGCAGATGAAATTTAATCTAGATAAATGCAAAGTTATGCACTTTGGAGTGAAGAACACACAAGCAATTTATACCCTAAATGGTACGGAGTTAGGGAAATCCAAGCAGGAGAAGGATTTGGGAATAATCATAGACTTCAAACTAAGTAACAATGTGCAATGTCATACAGCAGCCGCCAAGACCAGCAAAGTACTGGCATGCATTAAAAGGGGAGTTCACTCACGGGATGAAAACATAATTTTGCCTCTGTATAAATCATGGTCAGGCCGCACCTTGTATATGCCGTGCAATTTTGGGCACCTGTCTTAAAAAAAGATATTATATCGCTAGAAAAAGTGCAGAGACGGGCAACTAAATTAATAAGGGGAATGGAAGGGTTAAGTTATGAGGAAAGACTAACAAGCTTAAACCTGTTTAGTTTAGAGAAAAGGCGCCTTAGAGGGATCTGATAACCTTATATAAATATATACGGGGCCATTATCAACCATTGTCTGATAACCTATTCATTAACAGGACTATACATAGGACAAGGGGTCATCCATTTAGACTGGAAGAAAGAAAATTTAGCTTAAAGCATAGGAAGGGTTATTTTACGGTGAGAACAATAAAGCTGTGGAATTCTCTGCCTGTTGAGGTGGTTGGGTCAGAGTCTGTACAGACTTTTAAAAAGCGACTGGATGACTTCCTGCAGACACAGAATATTAAGGGTTATAATATTAATATGTGGGTAAAAGCTTCTTGATCCAAGGAGAAATCTGACTGCCATTCTGGGGTCAAGAAGGAATTTTTTCCCAGTATGTTGCATATTGGCGAGCATTTCAGACTGGGTTTTTTGCCTTCTTTTGGATCAACAGCAGTAGGTTATGTGGGAGAGGCTGAACCCGATGGACGCATGTCTTTTTTCAGCCTATGTAACTATGTAACTATGTAACATTCATACAAACTGTTTTGCTAATTTATTCACCTCCCTCTGTCTGCAGTGTCAGCTTTTTCCGGCGGCTTCGCTGCATGTGATCGGCTCCTGCTCGGGTTTTTCCGGCATCTTCGACGGGTTAATCCAGATGTTTTTGCGGGTTTTCGGCGTGCATTCGGCAGGTTTTGCGGTTAGTTTTCGTCAGGTTTGCGGTAGCTTTTCCCTGCAATTCGGGGACCCTGTGGTACTTGCTGACTACACCGCAGGGTCACCGAAATGGGACCAGCAACACGAACCGCATTGAAGAGAAAGAAGAGTCACCGAACCTTCGGTGACGTTTCGAATCTCTTTGGATAACCCTGCAAGTGTTTAAGTATCATTAAAAAGAATTGGGGCCTATAAATTCAGAATTATGTAGAATTTTTCTTTTAAATAATATGTCGTTAAAGCAAGTCAACATATAACTTGCAAGTGGCAAAATATATTGAGGGCATCGTTCCTTCCTCTGTGTTACTGATTATTGCATGGAATCGGAGGATGAATGGATACTCTATCCTCTACATCTAGAATACCGAAAAGGTATATTTGTGTAGCGCTGGTTTTAAATCCCCTGCCGTTGTAGTACTTGTTTTTGGCCAACGGAGGGAGACAAGTGCGATGTGAGACACTGACATTGGGACTACATTTCCCGGCATGCTTTGGGAGCGGACACAGGAAGTGGGTGGGACACAGACGCTTACATCCTGAGCTTCGTGGAGAGAGCTGGCAGAGCGCGCCAGGGAGTGAGAGAAGCAAGACACAGTGCTGCAGAGCGTGACAGTGACCAGGCCGGAGCGCAGCTGGGGCCTGACAGAGCTAAAGACCGGGTTATTCAGCCTTACAAGAGGAAGACCCAGTGATTCACCAGAATACCCACGCTGATATCGAGTGAGCTGGAAGACCCCGAGTTAGGAGCACCGCAGATCGATCTGACAGGGAGTGCAGGCGGTGAGCTGGACATCTTGCGGCAGCTAAAGGAAAGCAAGACAGCGGATCCGGTAACCCATAGAATCCCAGTCAAAAATCGAGCGGAGAGACGTCCTGGGTCGAGCGGAGCACCAAGTATCTGGCGGATGGGTGAGAGCCCTTCCAGGCCGTTGTGAAAATAGAAAGCACGGTGCTGTTTGTTTAAAAAACCCACAGGGCCCCAACTTGACTAGTCGAAGATACCTCATAAATAATTCACTGGCCAGTTGAATATTGTACCCGGGTACCATCACACACACACCTATATTTTTGGGACATAACCTGTACGGGACTCACTCCCCAACCACAAAGGGGGTTAAAGATATATTTTTCTCTTTTCCGCTGCGCGTTTCTCGAATTACGAAGCATTGTATTTCTTTTCCGCTGCGCGTTTCCCGCATTACGAAGTACTGTAAATATATATACGTATACCGTGTTATTCATTATATGCCATTTATTCTAGTAAACTATATAATTTATAAAATCCACGACGGTGCTGGAGTATATTTATTCCCTAGTGCGCGGAGACTGACCCGAGGTTCAATTTCAGCGGCTCCTCCGGGAGTGAGCACTACATATATATAATTCTGGGGGTCCAGTCCCTGTGTATATAATTCTGGGGGTCCAGTGCCTGTGTATATAATTCTGGGGGTCCAATATTTTGTCCCGGTCCGGGCCTGCTTATAACCAGAGCGGACTTTTATATAATGAGGGGGGGAATTTAACCTTTAATGTGTCACATGAGCAAATGTGTTCTTTTCAGAGATACGTGCCACTGTGTGAGCGAGGCCTTAGGCGACCGCCTATTTGGCCTAATTATAGAGCCGTCTCTGTATACATTTCCTTAAAGTCAGATCCAAACCCAGTTGAAATCAGTCAATCGACCAGTTTGTCTTCGTTTGTGATTTACCTTACATAAGGAGGGAGGACATTCATGCAGAATAAAGACTTAAATTAGCATATTAGCAAAAGAAGTAAGAGGAACGAGTTAAATCACAACACGGAGGAAAGCGTCTATGTCGGCTCCTAGTTTGCTTTCATTTCTGTAGATGGCACCTTTTTAATTACAACAAACAAACAAACAATACCAGAATGGTACCTTCCACAAGCCATATTTAAACATAAGGGAAATTTACTAAGACATCACAGCTCTATGATACGATGTATAATCATGTATTTATTCACTTAATATCAAGTTCCATCAAAATGCAAAGTTGAGGCTTAAATAATGGAAAGAGAAAAAATATTGATGTCAGGGGAAAAAAAATCATTGCCATTGCTAAGGGCTATTCTCTAACCACCATTCTTTTTTATTGACTTATGGGTGCTCTCTGAATAACCCCTTATGTCACCGACATTTCAGTGCTATCAAATTCCCCAACCCTGCGATGAATTCAGGGAGAAGTCGCCAAATGGATCCAAAAGAAAAAAGCTGAAAAATCAGCAAAAATCCATCGAACGTACCCGCCGATACAAATCAAATAGATTCAAAACATCGAATCGATCCAAAAACACCACAGAAAATCCAGCGAACGTAACAGACGATTCGCCACAGACACGTCCGAAAAAAGATGACGATTCGCCGAACACCGCGCCGACCAGCCGCTGGAAAAAGCTGACAAGCTGCTAAACGGGGTAAAAAGAAAAGGATTGAAAGTTTCAAATTTCAAAAGCTGTTTGCAAAAACACTACTGGACGAAAATGTCTGGAATTAACATATAAGGTCCTATGAATAATAATAAAAAGATCTGTTACAGAGAAAAAAAACACAATTTGAAAAAAAGTTTTGCCAAAAAATGCCTAAAACAACAAAAAAGATAAACAGACCTTTTTCTGCAAACTAAAAAAAACTAATGGTTTATTAGATATTGGATTAAAACAGGAATATTTTTAACATTGAAACCTATGGGATTCGGCTGTATAAACCTGCCGAATGAAACCACTAAACAGCACGGCGTTTCCCTGACATTTCTCTGCTGTTCGGTGTTCTTTGAATAGATTAACCATTGCTTCTCTATGGGGGATTTCACTGTCGTCGAACAGGCACCGTATTTTGCTGACAATTCGCCAAAATTTGGCGAACTGCCTGCTTTGTGAATACCCGAATGGCCACGGAAATGCTCCGTACGGCGAAATTCACTGTTCGGTGCATTTTCAGAGCAGGTTCGGATCTTTGTGAATAACCCCTATAGTATAATTTTCACTTGTGTTGCAATAGTCAAAGGTTTGAGATGTTTCTTTTAGGCTGGGGTCAGACGAACGCAGTGTTAACGTCCGTGTTGCTGCACATAAGTACGTCCGTGATAGCATACAATTGTGTTAAATGGAGCCCCACACACGAAGTACGTCCGCACAGAAGTGCGGGGACTGACGGACGCTGCAAACGGACGCAGGTTAGGCAAGAACGTAATACTGCTAGAACGGACGTGCAGAGTGCGCCACGTCAGCAACGTCCACATAGCTTTGTGTGTGAGTGATGCAACAAGGTCAGACGGACTGCATTTATACGCCCAGCATTTTTGACGGACAGAATGTTTTTTCATTGTAATTTATTTTCCCTGCTACATCAGTCAAAAAATACGTCAGTGAAAAAAACAGACTGTGTGGCCACTACCTTGTCGTCAGTCAGTAAGTACGTCCGTACTGCACCGACGCACAGTCCGTACAAAATGCGCTCATCTGACCCTAGCCTTAGAAGAAGAAATATGTATTTTGCTGCATATTTTAAGTGTTTTTAGGCTGGGGTCAGACGAGCGCAGTGGTAACGTCCGTGTTGCTGCACATAAGTACGTCCGTGATAGCATACAATTGTGTTAAATGGAGCCCCACACACAAAGTACGTGCGCACAGAAGTGCGGGGACTGACGGACGCTGCAAACGGACGCAGGTTAGGCAAGAACGTAATACTGCTAGAACGGACGTGCGGAGTGCGCCACGTCCACAACGTCCGCATAGCTTTGTGTGTGAGTGATGGAGCATGGTCAGACGGACTGCATTTATACGTCCAGCATTTTTGACGGACAGAATGTTTTTTCATTGTAATTTATTTTTCCCTCCTACATCCGTCAAAAAATAACTTCAGTGAAAAAACGGACTGTGTGACCACTACTGCGTCATCCGTACTGACGATGTCCGTACTGCACAGACGTACAGTCCGTAGAAATCACGCTCGTCTGACCCCAGCCTTAAAGGTAGTTAAATACTATCAGGGTATTCAGAGAGAGGTGAAAACCAGTAGAATGACTGGAGAACTGAAAATTCTAGGTCATAATAGCCGATTTGGAAAGTGAGATAAAACAGAGAATTTTTCTGGTTTGGCTAATATGACCTAGAATTTTCACTTCTCCAGTCATTCTCCTGGTTTTCACTTCTCTCTGAATAACCTTGTAAATATATGCTTATTTTGAAAGTAGTGTAATGTCTGTGACCCCACCGTAGACCAACCTTGAGAGCCCACCGTAGACCAATCCTACTAGTTGCTAGGTTTTAGGACCCTCGTAAACCTTTCAATTATATTAGAAAATGAATGCACACAGAGACACACGTACAGGGTTATTCACAGAGAGCCGATCTGGCCCCGAAATGGCACTGAACAGTAAATTTACCCATACGGTGCAATTTCGGAGCCATTCGGCTATTCAGAGAGCAGGCAGTCTGGCAAATTTTGGTGAACTGCCAGCAAGTACGATGCCTGTTCGACGGCAGTGAAATCCCCCATAGAAAAGCAATCTGGTTAATCTATTCACAGTTTATCAATTTATTATTTATTTTTTTAGGATCTTTTAGGCATTTTATGGGATTTTTTTCCAGGAAATATTGTTTTGTTTTGTTTTTTTAATGGTGGTTTTTCTTTTTTCTGTAACAGACCTTTTCTTTATCATTCATAGGAAGCTATATGTTAATAACAGATACTTTAGTTAAGTAGTTTTTTTGCAAACAGCGTTTCAATTTTGACATTTCGTTTGTGTTGTTTTTTTTTTTTTTTTTTACCCGTACAGTGGCTTGTTGGCTTTCTTCTGCGGCTGCTTGGCGCTGTGTGCGCCGGCTCGTCGGCTGCCTTTGGCGGTCCTCCAGTGGGTTTGCGGAGGTTGTCTGGCGAGTTAGTGGCAGACGGCATGTTTGCGGCACTTTATAGGATTGTATCCGCTCCAATAATGCATTCGATTGGATCGGAACCGTTTGTTGCTGTCTGATTTAAAAAAAATGCTGCTGAAGTTATTATCGCAGTTTTGCGGCTTTCTCATTCCTTCAGCAGCTTTGCGGCGGCTTTTCCCTGCAGTCCGCAGACTCTGCGGTGAATGCAGAATTCATGGCAGGGTGGGGAAATTTGATTCCCTGAAGTGCGGGTAACAACAGAGCACTGAAATGTCCTGCTCTGTGAATAACCCCTATAGTGTAAAATATTTATTTCTTTTAGTAAAATATACATTAGCAAAACATATGAGCAAAATGAAATAAACAAAAAACATTTTATTTTTTGGTGGTAGTGACCCTTTAAAAATCTAGCATTCAACTTCCGTACCTATAGATCAAGATGAAAATGAAAAAAATATTGTATTTATATATAAAGGATTTTACCATTGAGATTTCTCTCGTTTTCACGGGTTCAAGAACATTGAAATGTTACAGTCATACAAAGTAATAAAATGCAAGATATTAAAAACAACAAATATACAGATTAACATATATAGGAAATATAGTCACTATGTTACATGTTTACAGGTGCATTCTGTATATAGTCACTATGTTACATGTTTACAGGTGCATTCTGTATATAGTCACTATGTTACATGTTTACAGGTGCATTCTGTATATAGTCACTATGTTACATGTTTACAGGTGCATTCTGTATATAGTCACTATGTTACATGTTTACAGGTGCATTCTGTATATAGTCACTGTTACATATTTACAGGTGCATTCTGTATATAGTCACTGTGTTACATGTTTACAGGTGCATTCTGTATATAGTCACTATGTTACATGTTTACAGGTGCATTCTGTATTGAGGTACATTAATAGAGATCTCTTGAGTGACATTAGACTGGGGAAGATTTGATGGCGTCTGGGAGGTTATTCCATAATTGCAGTGCTCTGTAGGAAAATGAGGATCGAGCCACTTTCTTTATGTATTGTGGTATTGTAAGTAAGGCTAGGGTCAAACGAACGCGTTATTCGCAGCGACCGTCAAAAAGTGCGTCCGAAAGCATTGACGTATTTTTTTCACGGAATGCGTGAAACGGTCATACGATGCGCATTTTCGTGCGTGATTTGTTACGGATCCAAACCAGGAAACTTTGGGTTTCTGGACGTTATGTTGGCCGGACATGAGCAGCGTCTGACGTCTCCTAATCACGCACACATGCCGCTATGCGGACGCAGCGCACTATGTACATCAGTACTAGCGGTTTTGCATTCTCGAAAAAATGCATTAGTTTGCCGCTTGCGTTGCGCAGACGGACTTTCGTGCGGCCGTACTTCATATATTGGCCGTCATTGCCCGTCATTTGCTGCTACTGCGGCCGTGATTAAGTGCGCCCAAACGCACATTAAAAATGCGTTAGTCTGACCCCAGCCTTAGATGCAGGCCCTGGATTGGAGGTTATAGGATGAGGGAACTGCTGGGGGAAGCAGCCTATTCAGGTAGGGTGGTTGCTTTCTAGAAAAGCTCCTAAACACCAAGTTGGAAAGGTGAGGGGTGCGTCTAGATTCCAGCGATGGCCAGTTTAGCTCTTTTAACATGCAACAATGGTGGGTCATAAAGTTACATTGTAGCACAAAGCGGCAGAATGAGTTATACAATGTAGTAAGTTTATGAAGGTGTGTTTGCGGGGCAGCTGCATACACTACATCTTCGTATTCAATAGCTGGCATACGCATTTGTTGTACAATCTGCTTTCTTACCGCGGGGCACAGGCAGGATTTGTTTCTGTACCGGGCACCTAGTTTTGGGTAAAGTTTAACCCCTTAACGCCGCAGGACGTACATTTACGCCCTGCATTAGGCGGGCTTTGGCGCCGCAGGACGTAAATGTACGTCCTCGACGTTTTCAGCCCCCCGGGAGATACTCACCTCCTCCGGCGGCTCCCTCACTGATCTGAGTCCCACGGAGTCAGATCGGCAGGGTTTCCTCCTCCAGCGCGATGACGTCAGTTTCAGGCGTCCGTCCCCCCCCCCCCGCCGGAGCAGGGGAAGCACCTGAAGGGGAGGGGGGGATCCTTTGGATTCCTCTATCTCCCCATCGCCGGGGACCAGGCGGCTGTGGCCAGCATCGCTGGAAGGGTCACAGCCTGACCTTTCCAGTGATGTATGGGGGGTTAACCCCTTAGTTGCCAGGTCGCGACCGGGCACTAATTTGTGCCCGATCGCGGCCTATTTCCGGTGGGGGCCGCCATCTTGGATTTATTTTACATCTTGGATGGCAGCCCCCACCTCTGGGTCACCCCGCTCAACTGACTCATCGCGCCATGCGCCAGGGTTTTGTTTATTTTTGTTTTTTACAACAAAAATTTGCAAAGACCTATAAGGCAATGCCAGCGTTCATTTGATTAATTTCATTATGACAAATAATTGTAAACTTTTGATTTTTGGGAGGAGTTTAAAATATTTAGCATGTTTTACATTTGCAGTACAGCTGCGGGTTTGTAGAGTATGATGGGGATTAATTAGTAGAGAGTCTGCAGCTTTTCTTAGATCACATTGAGCAGGTCAGTCTATGCTTATGAATTTACTTCAGGAGCCGTTGGGTAAAAAAGAAGAAAACACAGATAACTTTAGCTGGAAGCTGTTGTTTACTTTTAAAATTGCAGTTGCTAATACTCTCTTTCAACTCAAAGCCCACGCTCAATTCTTCAGTTATGCCTACGGGAGTTTTAGTATCCCGGAGATGTAAACAGTATTTTAATTAAGATCTTATGTTGTATTTTTACTTTAATTAATCTATAATGTGGAATAATTTCACATAAATGTCAATGCAGAAATTGTTATTTTGTCAATGATTTAGGGATTGACAAATCTTTAATATTAGCACAATCACATCCTAGAGTTTTGACATTTTTAACCCTATAATGTTGGTAGGGAGCCCGATGCTAACTTGTTGAAAAGGAATATCTGTTTCCTTTGGAAGAGTTATTTATTTATGCTTGTGAAAATATCAGTGCTCTACACTGCTCTAGGCAGGGCCGGATTTAATAGGGGCAGATGGAGCAGCAGCTCCAGGCCCATGCCCCAGAGGAAAAAATAACAATGTCTGCATTGATGGACATTTGGGCCTCATCTCCAACACCATAGCAGCTACAGGGTCATGTGAGCTATCACTGGAAAGGCCAGAGCATGGCCTTTCCAATGATACCAAACTTGACCAGGTTTTATTTAACAATAGAAATAAAATAATAAATATTTCTTTATTTTTTCTTTCTAACACAGCAATATTTTTCACTTTTCAATTATAAAGTAAACAATGATGCTGCACTAACTCACCATCTCAAGTGTAGAGGTGATGGCACGATCCGTTATTACGAATTGTTACACCAAAAACTTAAACCTCCGCACTGCAGCAAAGTGCACTGGGAGGGACTTTGGAACCCTGCGTCACTAATCTTTACACCTCACAAGGTCAAGGGAGGTGTCACTGGACAGGACAGTGTCTGGCCTTTGCATTAATACCAAACACGACCATGTAAAATCTAAAAGAAAGGAAAACCAAAAAAACTTTTTTTATCTACTTATTTTTAGTTCCAAAGTGATGGCATTGTCCGTTTGTCACGTATAAAAATGAGCAATACCACTGCCATTACTCCCCTTCTCATTTCCCACTCTGGGAGCAAGATCAGTGGTTTATACATAGCCACATTATTCATAAAACCCCTTCCTCCAAAACACAAGGGAAATATTTAATTTTGTTGGTTAAAATTGTATATATTTTTAGAAAATGCAGTAACAGGATCCCATTTCAATTTTTTTTTAACAAGAATGCCCTATAGAATATATAACCACAAAGGTTTGGATGATAAAATGTGAAAAAATTATTTTACACGCTGTAAGGCTAGGGTCAGACGAAAGCATTTTTCCCCGCGAACGTGAAAAAGTGCGTCCGAACGCATTGACGTATTTTTTCACGGAATGCGCAAAAACGGTCAGACGACGCGCATTTTCGGGCGTGATTTTGTACGGATCGTCAATAAAACTCTTTTTGCGTCTGGACGTTATGTAGGCCGGACATTAGCAGCGTCTGACATGTCCTAATCACGCAAACACGCCGCTATGCCGCAGCTGCGCACTCTGTGCGTCAGTACTAGCGGTTCAGCGTTCTCAGAAAAATGCGTTCAAATTCCACTTGCGTTGCACGGCCGGACTTTTGTGCGGCCGTACATCGTATATTGACTGTTATTGCCCGTCATCTGCTGCTAGTGCGGCCGTAATTATGTGCGCCAGAACGCACGTTAAAAGTGCGCTGGTCTGACCCCAGCCTTAATGATTGAAACCTGAATGTAAATTTCCTCACACAGTATCTGCCTGGTTAGATATATCTGTATCTGCACTATTAAATAACCTAAAATATGCTTTCATTTCACTAAATTAAAAAAAAAGACACCAAAATCATCAGCAAAAGGCCCATAGAGATCTTAATCCGGCCCTGGCTCTAGGACATCCCAGTCAGAGCATCTCTCCAGTATGTGTCCTTGGGCATGACACCTGATGGTACATACTTGCCTACTTCACAATGGGTCCTATTCCCTAGATGTCGCTAACATGGAGAGAGTAAGCAGGATAATGTGCGCTTGCGGATATTCACTTGCCATCTCCATGTTAACATCATATTCCAGGGAAGGTGCTATCTCAGCGCCTCACAGTGCTAACCTTCCTGATATCTGCAGTAGCAGTTCCATGCCGCTGAGAGTATCAGCTCCTGGGGGACTTTTTTGCAGCGGGATGAGAGGTAAATATGGGTTTAGAGCTTGTTAAATTATTTTGCATTTGCAGAATCATTTAACACCAGCTTTTAGGAGGTGGTAAAATTTGTCAATTCGCATCCTGATTGTAACTTGTGCCAGCACCTTGGAATACCTCACTTACGAGACGGTAAAAAGTTGTTTTAGAAGGTGCTAAAATTTTACCTTGCAAGTCCTGAGGGTAATTAGCGTTTGCACTTTGTATTACCTTACTTATCGAAACCCTAATTAATGATTGTGCTCCTCATGTTAAGTATAGGAGGCGCTAAGTACAGTAAGCTCACGTGTCTGACAAGCATGTCCCTCCTCTACATCATGGAAAGTAAGTCTCGACAGCCACAGCGAAACGGGTTCAAACTCACCACCATGTTGGTGCTCTACGATCATAGAAAACAGACTCCGTTTCCATTCAGAAGACCTCATCAGTAAATGCCCTTGGGCAAGACAACTAACAATTTAGGCTAGAGTGAGCGCACAACGGACGGACGTTCTGACGGAAGATACTGTAGACCCCAATCAGTCCGTTTTTTATGATGGACGTAGAAAAAAAGGGAAATATGGGAAACAAAATTAATATGAAAAGGGATATGAAAAGGCATTTTGTGCGTCAAGGTGCTGGACGTCACAAATGCGCTGCATCTGACGTCTCCTCATCACGCACACAGAGCACTATGCAGACATGGTGGACGTGGCGCACTCTGCGCGTCCATGTTAGCGGTTTTACGTTCTTGCCTAACTTGCGTCCGTTTGCTACGTGCATTGTGCATGCGCAGTTCGGTGCGAACGCACTTAGGACAGTATTACAAAGCTGGTGCTAACTTAACCAGAGCTGCAGTAAACTTCCCAGAGCCATTATAGCCTATGGAGCTGTTAAGTTAACAACAGCTCTGGTCAGCGCATCCTCCCGCAGGAAGGGTTGGCTGTGGAAGACGCGCTGAGCGCTTCCTCTTTTCGCAGCCAGCAATCAGCCGGATTCTGTCCGATCGCTGTGCCCCCCGGTGCGGGCTGACATCCTTGATGTCAGCCCGGCACTCCAGGACCGCCGCGGGCACAATAGATGTCATCACGGCGGCGTGATGACATCTATTTCAGGCGCCCCCCCCCGCGAGTGCGGAGGAGGCGCCTGAAAGGGAGGGGGGAGGTCCTTCGGACCTCTCACCCTCCCGATCGCCGGGGGCCTGAGCTTAATGTCAGGCACCATTTGGAAGGACACAGCCTGCTCTTCCAAATGGTACCTGGCATTAACCCCTTGGGGCCGGATCCCGATTCAGCACAGAAAAGCGCCGGATCGTGATCTTCTCCCGGGGCTGGCCGACATCTTGGATGTTGGCCAAGCTTCTGGGAACTCCCCCTGAAGACTGGCATCAGTCTTGGAGTTAACCCCTTGCTGCCACCAATGGTGGAGATAGGGGGTTCCCGATCCGTGGCAGCTATCTCCCGATCCGTGGCAGCTATGAGCCAGAGCATGGCCTTTCCAACGATACCAAACATGACCTTGTAAAAAGTTTTTTTTTAAAAAATAAACAAAATATTTTAAAAAAAACCAATTTTTTTTTAAAAATTTGTTTTGCTAATGCACCAATATTGTTCCCATTTAATTTATAATGTGAACAATGATGCTGCACTAACGATTTTTGTATGGGGTGCGTTTGTTAAAAATCGCTTAAGTTTTCCCCACAAAAAATGTAACGAGACCCCATTTCTAACTTTTTTAACAAGCGCACCCCATAGAAAATATAACCGCAAACGATCGCATGTTAAAATGTGAAAAAAACCACTTTACACGTTGTAAACTATTGAAAATTCAAATTTGATTGCATATTTTGTTATAATATACAGACAGGACATAACGAATACATATAATAATGACATATTATGAATCTGCCGAGTCTGCCGGAAAGAACAATATATAATATGTCTGTGTCATATAATAAAATAAGGCTTCAAAACGCGTTTAAACATTATGAGTGAAACTGGTAAAAATGACCTCAGCACAGAGGCGGGAAATGCCTCAGCAGCGAAAGGGTTAAGTTAGCACCAACTTTGTAATATATCCCTTAGTGTGTGGGTCTCTATTGCTCATGATTCTATGCTACGACGGACGTTAAACTGTGTGGCAACACGGACGTGATCACTGCGTTCTTGTGACACAGGCCTCAGATGCAAAAAACATGAGTGCCAATAAATGGAAAGTACAGATATATAGTCAATGAAGGTGCGTCCTTCCGTTCTCTCAATGTTTCCCAAGATAAAACGGTAGACAAAACATAAAAACAATTGTGTAGCCTTAATCTCTTAATGTAGAGTAAAGAAACTCACATTATATAGAGCCTAAAACAATCCCAACTCTGGAGTGTAACGGCTCTGGCAAAATAGAGGGTGACACTGCCCTTCCTTGGTGGTGTAGACCACTTAAATGAAGCACAAGAGACAGACAGCGCTCCCATAACATAAAACCATATAGTACACAGTGTTAAGTAGAAATAGTTACACTCACCAATTTTGGAGCCTCTTGGTCTGTAGGAGCACCATCCAGCCGTCTATCTGTCTCTTGTGCTTCATTTAAGTGTTCTACGCCATCAAAGAAGGGAAGTGCCACCCTCTATTTTGCCAGACGCGTTACACTCCAGAGCCGGGATTGTTTAGGCTCTATGTAATGTGATTTCTTTATTCTACATTAAGGGAGTCAGATGCACTTTCATTGCCTTTATATACGTACCTTCCATTTATTGGATCTCATGTTTTTTGCACTGGACTTTAGGCATGAGCACGTGCTGTATTATTACCACTATACACGTTTAAGTATTTTGATCTATGTCACAAATTGTATGCGCCATTTTGGATTGTTCATATATACAGTTATTGTACATTATATGGCATAGATTTTGGTTGTTTTATCTGTACGGTTTTCTCCATTTAGGCAGTATTTGTTATATGCCATTTATAGTGCACATCTCTGTATTTATTTAGTAATTTATTGTTTGACACGCCTACACATTCCACATATATTCTTCAACACTATAGATGTTCCTATCACACAATAAGTGTAAAAAATTTGATAATATGGAGGTCCCCCTGAATCCTATCATATATCCTCTATGTGTGTTGTTTTATTGTATCATCCCCTTGTACACTGATCTTGTAAAACGGTGTGGATACTGTGGCAGAATATATTACATAGTACGTAGGCTGAAAAAAGACGTTCATCCATCGAGTTAAGCCTTTCACACATCACCTACTGCTGTTGATCCAAAAGAAGGCAAAAAGCCCAGTTTGAAGCGCTTGCCAATATGCAACATACTGGGGATAAAAATAACTTCTTGACCCGCAGAATGGCGTCAGATTTCTCCTTGGATCAAGAAGCTTTTACCCACATATTAAATATTATAACCCTTAATAATATGTTTTTGCAGGAAGTCATCCAATCGTTTAAAAGTCTGTACAGTCTCTGACCCAACCACCTCAACAGGAAGAGAATTCCACAGCTTTATTATTCTCACCGTAAAATAAGCCTTCCTATGCTTTAGGCTGAATTTCCTTTCGTCCAGTCTAAATGGGTGACCTCGTGTCCTGTGTATAGTCCTGTTAATGAATAGATTTCCAGACAATGGTTTATAATGGCCCCGTATATATTGATATAAAGTTATCAGATCCCCTCTAAGGCTCGTGTTAGACGAGCGCACTGATCTCGTCCGTGTTGCCGCACATTTGTACGTCCGTTATAGCATACAATTATGATCAATAGAGACCACACACAAAGTATGTCCGCACAGAACTGCGCATGCACAACGGACGTGGCACCGGACGCAATTTAGGTAAGAACGTAAATCCGCTAGAATGGGCGCACAGAGTGAGCCACGTCCGCATAGCTTTGTGTGTGAGTGATGAACGAGGTCAGAACGGACTGCATTTGTGTGGCCAGCATTTTTGACGGACAAAATGGTTATTCATTTAATTTATTTTCCCTTCTACATCTGTCAAAAATAACGTCAGTCAGAATAACAGACTGTGTGTACCGTGTCTTCCGTCAGAAAGTACGTCCATACTGCACGGACGCACAGTCCGTACAAAATGCGCTTGTCTGACACCAGTCTAAGGCACCGTTTCTCTAAACTAAACAGGTTTAAGCTTATTAGTCTTTCTTCTTCCATTCACCTTAATAATTTAGTTGCCCGTCTCTGCACTTTTTCTAGCGTCATAATATCCTTTAAGACACGTGCCCAAAATTGCATTATATAAAGTATAATAATAATATTTCACCATTCAGACATGACTGTACCAGTATCTCTAGCATGGTAATGCAGAAGTCAGTCTATTCTGCATTGTTTCAGGTGCCATGATACAGCATGTTAAAGCAAAAATAGATAGATGCTACATATTAACAGGTGCTTATAGATAATGATTTATCATTATCGTTAGTGATGAAGAAGTTAAGGATAAGAGTTTGTTCATAAATTAAACTGTTAAAGCCTCTTATCTTCTAGAATTGTTCATCACTATAATTAAGGAATTGTGTAATTTTTCATGGGACTGCTTTGCTGTAGGGGGATAAAGATTTATCGGCACATAATTATTGTTATTTATCGTTGAAAGTGACGTGGAATGCTTAACTCATTCACCAGTCGTGTCAAAAGTGTTGACAAGTCTTTGTGTTTGGCCCCTAGGTACCCTTTGTAAAGATTGCCAAGCCCGAGGTGCGATATCACATACGTTGATATATTTTTTTCTGTTACACAATCAAAAAAATATTTTTTTCTTTGTCCCTTGCGTTATGTTCCCATACAGCTACCTTCCTCACATTGTGTCGGAGCCGCCGCCATGCTGAAAATAAAGAAGCAACATTAATTGACGTATATTGCAACACTCGCCTGGTGTGAAGACGGAGCCCGTGAGGATTGATTTGTCAGGCCTGTCACTTCAGTCACTAGATGTGCGATCCCAACTCAGATTTACAGGTAGAGGGAATCTGAAGTGATGACACCAGCGTTTCACACCACGCCAGGCTCCAATTACTGCCGTACCTGCATTAGCAATTTACAATTCTGAGTACACAAAGGTGTAGATCCCAGGGCTCTCCAATGCTAATTGATAAATGTGCGAAATGTGTATTATTTGCACGGAGGGAACAGTCTGGAATGGAAGTTAGAATTATATTGTTTTGCTGGTGCTCTGCCAATGGGCTTCATATAGAACTCAGTCATTTTACTTTTTCTCTTGTGCTTATCGCTCAGTTTTCTATTTTTCCTTCACAAGTGGTTTTTATATCAACAGGATGAATGTGTTAATGAAGATAGTGGAGTCATATTCGTAACTGTTTTGTACCAGAAACACACACTATTTGGTTATCCACCACCGTAAACTTTGCAAAATAGGTAACACATAGGATCTGAGCTGGATAAACATTTTAGGTGCAAGGATTAATGAGTACTGCTCAATTTCCATGTTGTTTCACTGTACTAATCCCCATCATCCTCATAATCCTACGACATGGTACTTACACTAATAGATGCTAACAGCATTAGATACATTACGATGCCGGGATACCGAGAGAGAAATATTTAATTTTCCAGTAACAAAAATTAAAGTGTGATTTTCCCCCCCCCCACAAAAAAAAGTTAAAATGCATCCACTTTATTTGATAATGTACATGTGTGAAAAAGGCAAGGGTCGTGAACAATGCCTAAAACTGGTATTAAATTGTGTCTTATTTGGAATTAATAAAGGAAGATGCCATTTAGAGCAGTGGTCCCCACTCCCCAACCCTGGTCCTCAGGGCCCACTAAACAGGTCAGGTTTGCAGGATATCTGAAGCACAGCGCAGGTGATATGATTTTCTGCTCAGTGATTGCAGGATTCAGTCTGTATTTCCCCATGGTAATCCATAAAACCTGGCCTGTTAGTGGGCCCTGAGGAGCAGGGTTGGGGACCACTGATTTAAAGGGATATTCTGAGGTTAAGCGGGAGGCATGAAGAAGCGAGGTTAAACATTCACCTTCCAATGTCGTGTGTAGCCCATTTCATTAGGGTGCGCACACATGGAATAACGATTAATTACACATGTATGCTCAGATCATTTAGTACAGAACAGTTATCTTTAGTTGTGAATAACCTATGTTTTGCAGTGATACAGTCAATTTTAATACTATTTATTATGAACCAGATAATGATGATCATCCAAAATATCAATGTAGGGGGTTAAAGATTAAGCTCTCACCCAACATTAGGGTGCACCTGGGCACCTGTGCGCACACCTATGCACCCCTCATAAACTCCTCTACACCTAATCCCTTGCTTTCGGAAGGGTGATTCAGAGACACACTTTATGGACAAAAGTTACTGATTACACCAACTTGGACTTTTATGACCGCCAATTTGAAATACATAGGCATTAATAAGTTGGTCCCCCCTTTGCAGCTATAACAGCTTCCACTCTACTGGGAAGGCTTTCCATAAGATTTTGAGGTGTTTCTGTGTGAACGTTTGCCTATTCATCCAGTATAGCATTTGTGAGGTCGGGCACTAATGTTGGACAAAAAGGTCAGGCTCGCAATCTCTGTTCCAGTGCATTCCAAAGATTTTCAGTGGGGTTGAGGTCAGGGCTCTGTGCAACCAGTCAAGTTCTTTCCACACCAAATGTATCCAACCATGGGCACTATTTCCTAGTTAATGCAAACATTAGTGCCTTGATATGTAAACGTTACCGCCAGGATAAGTGTGTTTAATACATGTCCCTATATTATATTCCCGACGCTACCCCTGTTAGTGCAAAATCCAGTGAGCTAACGGATTACTAACTTCCACAAGCTTACTGTACTTTGCGCTCTCCATGTTAAGCATAGGAGGTGCAATCATTAATTAGCATTTCGATATGTAAGGTATTACAACGTGCCTGTTGGGACGCGCAAGGCAAAGTTTTAGCACCTTCTAAAATCAGTTTTTATGGTCTCGGTATGTGACGTAATCCATCAAATCATTTAGCATTCCTTAAACCCTCCCCCAATAAATCCGATACTCACCTCTCATCCTGCGGCGAGAAGGGTGGCTCCATCCGCCGGTTCTTCTGGTCACGAGCAGAGTGAGACTGCAAACAAATAGTTACCAGTCTTCCTCCACGATCACTCCATGGTGCTGCGCAATCTCGCGAGAACCAGCTCATGCAGGGCTCACGGATTGGAAATGCAACCCTCCATGGAGTCCTGTAGAGTATCCCATCAGTTAGCGTTGCCTTCTGGGGAGGGGTGTATCTGCAGACGGCAATTTTCCCGTTGGCATCCCCATGTTAGTGCGAAGTAAGGAATAGGGTCCCATGTCTTTAAATTCTGGGGCACAGTCATGCTGAAATAGAAAAAGGTCTTCTCCAAACTGTTGCCTTTGCCAAGCTTGCTGTTTAACAAGCAAAGTTTGTGGATTGGCTGCAATGGCAAGTCATTAGTACTAACGAGGGAGCTATTAACACTAATGTGTTTTTTACAATTTACATAAAATATTAACCAAATGTATTTTGGTAAGATGAAATAATCAAAGATTGCAGGGAATTATACTGCCGTGGAACTCCGTGATACATTAACCCCTTAAGGACTTAAGGTCTTTAAAGTCAATGCATTAATGATGGAACAGTTACAGCACTGGTTCTAAAGGGGTTAATACACACCAAGTAGTCTGAGTGCCAGAAAAACTGAGGAAAGTGGGAGGGCTAAAGAATAAATGCCATAAAATGCATAGCTAGATAAAAAATAAAATGAACAGAAATATAATTCAATTAATTTGTTTTATAATTTTCACTTTCAAATCAGATTGTCCTTCCATCAAGAAAGTCAACGTATACCTTTTTTTTTTTTACAATTATTATCAATATCACCATTGATCTAGAGCCAACAGCTTAGTCAATGCTTTACAATAAGTAGCGGGAAATTAGAGTAACAAAATCACAAATTTCGGAACAAGAGAAGTGGAAATCCCTGCTCAGTTGAAATTACAATTTAAAAGAGTTAAGGTAGAGGAGTCCATTTTATTAGCGGAAAAGCCGCCAAAACCAACATATGTATCCGAAGTAGTGAGGGACATTGTAGCAAAACACACCATGAAAGCTATAATGATGTTGGAAGGGTTGGGGAGAAGAGGCATTTGTCGGGAACATGATATGACAATCTGGAAAAAGAAATTTGAGACATTCATGAAGGTCTGAAGATTTAGATTAGTCTATGTCAAGGTCGGCCATTCCCTGGAATCATTGTGAATCTAGAGGTCTTCCAGGAACGAATTAGCTGTGTGGGTGAAAACAGATGGCGGGTGGAGATCACCTTCAGACCAGAGTGATGTAGAAGGGGTGTACTTGTGAAATAGGGAGGACCTGTAAGGAGGAGTCACATTATTGTGGGCAGTATTTTAAATCTGATCCTGAAAGGTACAGGAAGCCATTGGAGGGACCGGCAAAGGGTGGAGGTATGTGAGAAGCATCGGGTGAGAAATATAAGCCTGGCAGCTGCATTCACAGCTGCTGTGGGACTAGAGAAGCCAGAGACCGGAGTATTAAAGACAGAGCTGGTGGCCTGGGAAAGGAGGCTCAGACTTTTTTTTTTTTTTTTTTAATGAGCACATTAAAAATAAATATTGATAATATTTTAAGGGGCACACACCCAAGCTTGGGAACATCTCCCCTGTTCAGGCATCTGGAGTTTATTACACCAACTGATGAACACCCTTAGGACACGCCTCGGATACCTGACACTCTCCTGTAACATCCGTTTGGAGGGCAAAAGAGGGGAGGAAGCCACCCGTAAGTGGTCGTTGAGGCATGAAGTTTGAGCCCACACAATTAAGGCTCCAAAAGGGTGTTTGCAATTGTTACTCCATATAACCCTAATTGCAAAAGATCGACTGTACCGTCCTTATGGTTGCTCTGGTATTTTTTGAAATCTGCACAAGAAAAGCAGGAATCCGGAGGACCGAGTGCTATCCAGATCAGCACAGTGCTACAAATACAGAACCAGTTTTTTTTAATGAAACAGTCTCTAAAGGGGTCCTGAAAGTAGAAAATATGCAGGGAACAAATATGCAATAGCGAAAACATGCAATACACAATAGAACGTATGCAGACTTTACGGGGCCGAATCACAAATGGAAAGTAATAGGGGTGAGCAGCCAATGTAAGGGAGAGAAGAAAAAGGGGGACAGGGAAAGAGAGGGCCAGAAGGGGGCGCGCCACGGCTGCGCATCTGCCACGATCCCCAAGCCCTGTCGCAATGCAATCAAAACGTGTAGCCTAGCCCGAGAAAGCCATGACCATAAGGGGAGGGGGAACAATCACCTCAAGCCAAGGAGACACCACACTCTGGAAATGGGCCATACGGTCATGTACCACCACCATCGGGCGAGCCATCGTGAGAACATACCTGATTTTGGAGTCAATCATTGAGGGGGCCCTTCCACACATGGACTTTTAACAATCTTTGCACTATTATTTGTTTTACTTTCTATCTTTTCTATGTCCCAAGCATCAAGCTTTGTAAATACTACTCAAACATGGCCTTACAATACAAATAGGCACTTTTTTTGGGTTATATCACTTATGATTTGGTTACTGTCTATATGTAGGGAGTAAATGTAAGATCAGAATCAAAAGTGACACCAAATCAACGAGCTTGGGGAGTTGGGCTGATGAGCATCCGATTAGCGTGGAGAGAGATTAATGGCAGAGGGTTAATTTTGGCAGGAGGAAAGATGAGACTTTCAGTTTTTGGCAATTTGGTTTCAGGAAGCAGTAAAATTTCCAGGTATAGATGGATGATAGGCAGTTAGTGACACAATTCAAGAGAGGAGGCAAGAGATACTTTGTGGTCGTCAGTGTGTAGTAGGGCTGTGCAATATTGACAAAATAATCATATTGCGATTTCTTGAATGAATATTGCGATTGCGATTTTATTTGCGATTTAGCCAATTGTTTTTGCTTTTTCAAACATGCTACATACATTCTAAATGAATTCAGTATTCAGCACATGGAAATACTGCCCCAGCACATGGAAATACTGCCCCAGCACATGGAAATACTGCCCCAGCACATGGATATACTGCCCCAGCACATGGATATACTGCCCCAGCACATGGAAATACTGCCCCAGCACATGGAAATACTGCCCCAGCACATGGAAATACTGCCCCAGCACATGGAAATACTGCCCCAGCACATGGAATTACTGCCCCAGCACATGGAATTACTGCCCCAGCACATGGATACTGCCCCAGCTCACCTCTGTGCGCCACGTGTTCGGCTCCCTGTTAAGCTCCATGCCGCCGGAAGTTGAGCGCTCGCCTGGGGGAACCATGTGACGAGCCGCGAGAACGCGGCTCGTCACGTGGTTCCCCCTGCGAGCGCCCAAAGCACCATGCCGCTGGAAGTTAACAGGGAGCCAAAAATTGCAGCCTTATGCGATTTAGAAATTGCAGGGTCAGAAATCGCGATTCGATTGCGATTGCAATTAATTGCACAGCCCTAGTGTGTAGGTGTTACTGGAACCCAAAGGAACTAGTAAATATGCCTAGAGATACGGTATCGATTTGAAATAAGAGGTCCAAGTACTGATCCTTGGGACAACCCAACAAAACACAGGCTGCAGTGAGGAGGTACTGCCAGAGAGACCCTGAACGTTCATTGGGACAGATAGGAAAAGAACAATGAATTATTTGCACCCTAGATCCCTATATCATAAATAGCTTGTAGGAGGCGAATGTGATGAACAATGTCAAAGCTGGCTGAGAGGTCAAACAGTAGATTTAGCAGCTAGGTAGTCAATCCATTGTTTGTAACAATCTCTTCAAGGAGATCGGAAGTGAAAGGGAGTAGGGATATAGAGCAGTAGTTAGATGGGGAGGTTGGATCTAGATAAAACTTTTTTAGAAATGAGACTATAGTGGCATGCTTGAGTGGAACAGGAAAGACACCAGAAGACAGCGATTAAAGCTATTGGTCAAGCAAGGTACAAGAGAAGTGGTTACACCTTTGGTGAGGTGTAAGGTTGATGGAGTCGAGGAGGCAGGTGGTAGGGTGAGAAGATAATAGGCATGTGGCAATCTCCTATTCAGTCACTGGAAGGAAGGAAGGAAGTTAAGATAGAAAACATGATGAAGGTTGAGCTGTGTGGGTGAGGATGGAAATTTGATTTCTTAGCCGCTCTATTTTGTCTATGAAGAAGCTTGGCAAGTCGTTGGCTTTGAGCTTGGTGTGTTGAGCAGCTACAGTTGACGGTGCCAAATAGGCTTACTGAAAAAATGTTACTATGATATTTACAACCTAGGAGAATTCTCCAATGTTGCAATAGTCAAAGGTTTGATATGTTTCTTTAGAAGCAGAAATATGTATTTTGCTGCAGATTGTAAGTATGTTTAAACTTTAGAACATACTAAATCTATGCTTATTATGAAAGTAGTGTAATGTCCGTGACACCCGAGTGAGTCCACTGTAGGCCAATCCACTAGTGCTGTTGCTCGTTTTTAGGAGTCTCACAAACCTTGCAAATGTCTGTGAAGGTATGTTTCTATAATTGTCTTTACTCCGACACCATGCAGGGAGCTGCAAGCTGCAGTAGCACTTTACAAAGATACAGCGATGAGAACTCTGTGCTTAGAGAACTTCCTCCAACATATTTGAGTACCAGAATTCACGCATGAAATTTGGCTCAAGGTGGTGGCAGTAAAGTGTCCCAGGGAATCGATATTTTCAGTACCTCTGCAAAAATAGTAACACTGAAACCCAGAACCCTGTCAAGAAATGTACTTCACAGTAGGCCGAAAAATGGTGCTAAAAGTAAAATAAGCTAAGTTTTGCTTTGCATTGATTTGTACACATGTTGCTATGCAGGAGTGGTTAAGTACAGTCTTGGATTTCAGAGCAACACAGCTGTCAAATTTCATAAAATGATATCATTTTATGCTGAATTCTTTACTAAAAGCATGCGTTTGGAGCTCTCTGCTAAAAATAAAAATAAAAAGCCCTTGTTTTACTGCTTTCACTCTGTTGATTGTATAAACAGATGTCAGCGAGTATGGGGTGACTGACTCGTGGGCCCCATTTATCATCAAAGAGGTGCTGTTGACTAAACATTTTTTTTAGAGAGAAACTAATTAAACGAAACTTGAATGTGTTTCCTTTATAGAATGAAATGTGCAAAAGCAAACACGTTTAAAAATAAGCAATTAATAAACAATGTTCCAACACCGCAATGTCTGAAATCTTTAATAGAGAAAACAATCATTTTCGAGCATTGTAAACGCTATCCAGCTTTAAATGGGACAGTAAAAAATATCATGCTTCTATTGCTTAACATAATCTATCCATTGAATGAACAGAGTGCTACTTTCTAAATATTAACTTTTTTTCCCAATTTTCAAATAAATATCCACATATGATAGAAGGATTGTGGCCGACATAAAGCGTTGTCAGTAAATGTTGCATTTTCACTAGCCGCTGTTCAGCTACTTTTGATCCTTAAGGTTCCCGCACAGTGGGCTTAAGGGGTTGAAGAGTAGGGGGTCTTTCAATCTAACGTAGGGGTGAAGTCCTAAGGCTAGGGTCAGACGAACGCAGCTTTAACGTGCGTTTAGCCGCACAAAATCACGGCCGTGCTAGCAGCAAATGACGTCCAATGCCGGAACACACGAAGTACGGCCGCACGAAAGTTCGTCCGCGCAACGCAAGTGGCAAACGAACGCATTTTTCGAGAACGTCAAACCGCTACTACTGACGTACAGAGTGCGCTGCGTCCACATAGCGGCGTGTGTGTGTGATTGGGAGACATCAGACGCTGCTAATGTCCAGCCAACATAACGTCCAGACACAAAAAGTGTTTTATTGATGATCCGTACAAAATCACGGACGAAAAGGCGCATCGTATGACCGCTACCGCGTATTCCGTGAAAAAATATGTCCGTTCGTTCGACCGCACTTTTCCACGGTCGACGCGAAAAATGCGTTCGTCTGACCCTAGCCTTAAAAATAAGATTTCTGCCCTCAATTATCTAAGTAATCTCTCTCTTAAGACATTACCACACTGTAGATCGATGTTGATGTGTTTATATAAGGGCAGACTTTTATGGAGAAAAAAAAAATAGTTCCTATAGAACTGATGACGTATCACTTTAAAAGATCCTTTCCAGCATTGCCTAAATGAAAATTTCAAGGTATAAGTTTGTTTTAATTAATATTTTGGTTTCGGCTTGTAAAAACAGGTAATCCTCCTTCAATCACCAAATTTCTTTTTCTTAAAAAATGGTGCATGTCGCATGTACCTAAAGATCAGAAAAGTGAAATAAAAACTCTGTTGCTCACAGTGAAGCATAAAATAAGAACAGATCTTTAGCTTTGATCAATTAATGCATGTTGATAAGTGTTTGTGTTGTCATGAGTCACCTCAATGTGTGATTATGCATGTCTACATATAAGAACGTGTGTATTTCACAAATAGTCACCTATTCCTTCTCCATGAATTCTGAAACATATTGCGTGTATTTGAATGGAGAGCAAAAATAAATCCTCAATGAATTCATAGTAAAAGATACCTTTAAAAGAATACTATCACTTACATAAGCTGTAACTAGATTACTTCTGCATTACATACAAAAACACCTTCTAAAACACATGCGCCTGTTTTTTTCTTTGAAGTAATTGCACATAAAAAGGAAAATAAAGTTAGGTTTGTATCTCCGGTTTCCATTTTTTGGATTTTTCACATAATGCAACATTTACCAAACTCTTAGGGCAAGTCTCACTTTACAGTTGTGGCATAGGGTAACAATACTGAGGCGGCAATGGGGTTGAGGAGTCAATGTTTAGACAAGGTGATAGGGGATCTATTGTGTTGTCTAGACTACCCTAGAGAATAGATGACCGCAGAATGAGATCTGATAGTGGATGTCTGCCCCCGTTAATGTCCTTTCCATATGTCCCACACATTGCAATCCTTAGGAGTCAGATTTTTGGAGATCTGACGTTTAGATTTCATTCTATGCCCAGTGCTCAACAGTGAGGAACAAGTGATCCAAAGTTACTCTGGGGGGGGGGTAGTTTACAACACAAAATGGATGCACATAGTGACACATGTAAAGTAAGATATTATAATATTTTCAGGGCCACCGTCAGGGGTGACCGGCTGGGTGGAGTAGAGGTAAAATCACTGCTCTACGTGGAGAGAGTCTGTGGAGACATGGGTTTGATCCCGACGAGCACCTCTCCAGTAAGTGTCCTTGGGCAAGACACTTAACGGTACATACTCGCCACCCAGGACATACTTGAAAATGAGAGAAATCTCAATGTATCCTTCCTGGTAAAATCCTTTCTCAAAAAAAAAAATGGTTAGTGTCTCCAGGGAGCCCCAGGCCCAGCCCAAAGCATGATAAGATGGTACACACAATGATGGCAAGAAAAACAAAGGGTCAGCAAGGCAGGAACAATATATGTTAATCATCAGAGTCCAGGGCACACCATGATCTAATGCCAAGCACATGTAAGAAGATGCAAGACCCTTCAACAGAAGGAAGTCCATGAATAATTAACAGAGCTGGATGTAGAAGTACCCGAGACTGACTTCCGTCTGGATGATAACAAAACCCAGGCTGGATAAAACAAGGGTCTTTCAGGAGCACGGCAGGAAAGGTGCTGCAATGGTTTGGGTTATGGCCGAATCCATGCAAGTTATTCAGCTTTTCTTTTGGCACCGGTGGGATTTACGCGCAACGATAGAGGTATTCTATTTGCATCTGTTAATGTACACTGTTAACACCGCCTCTTAGTAGCTTTTCCTCATCTCTCTGGACATTATCCTCTCTATATTGCACTGCAAAAGATAGGTGCGTTACCCATTTCAGCCAGATGTTCAGGATGTGGTTGACCGCTTTGAGTGCCTGGCTTGAAAAGGTGACACCGGGAATAAGAGAAATATTACAAATAGGGGAATTAAGATTAGTATGGGCTATGTGCAACATAAACAAGGATCGAGTAGACACAAGTAGTCATTCTGGGCCTGACTCTCACCACTGTTGAGTGCAGTTGATGTCATGCCAGCTGGTGCTCCTGCAGTAAGGTTTCCTCAACAGAGAGGGTGCCATTCTGGGAATCTGTCTACTCTGATTGCTGCACCTGATCAGAGACCTAGGGGCCTTTAAATACCAGTCACTGACAGAACTCTGAGCCCTGTCGTGGTTTATAATACCCTTCAGCGTCTTCCTGATAGCTTATGCTTATGATCTCATGGTACGACTTCTGGCTTGTATTATTGACTGTGATTTCTGCTTTTGTCCCTTGGCGTATGTTTATTCCGTGTACCGACCTCTGGCTTGTTATTACTACGATATCTCTCATGCTCTATACTTTTATGGACTGTTGGTCTGCTTTCTTTAGATTAGTACCTGTTCATTATTAAGGACCAGCTTCTCAGATTAGGGGTTTCCTTGCTTAGCTGGGTTTTGTCTGTGTGCTGTGTGACTCTTGATCCTTACAGTTGTGCAGCACCTGGTAACATCAAGTATGTATTTGCTCTTGTGAAGTCTTCTCTTGATTATAGACTTTGACAATGATAAGCCCACCTCCTGGAGAGTGTTCTGCACGTGACTGGATGTTGTGACTGGGTTTTTCTTTACCATAGAGAAGACCCTGCGATCATCCAGCACTTTTGTCTTCCGTGGACGTCCAGGCCTTTTTTTATGTTGCTGAGCTCACCAGTGCGTTCTTCTTTCCTTGGAATGTATGTATAATGGATTTGGCCGCTCCTAATGTTGCTGCTATCTCTCTGATGGATTTGTTTTTTTGTTGAAGCCTTACAATGATCTGTTTCACTTGCATGGACAGCTCCTTTGAACGCATGATGTAGGTTCACAGCAATTGATTCTGAATGCAAATACCACACTTAGAATCAACACCAGACCTTTTACCTGCTTAATTGATGACGAAATAACGGAGTAGAGTAGCCCACACCTTGCCATGAAACCACTCGAGATTCAATTGTCCAATTTCTTTTGGTCCCTTGAAAAAGGGGGGATGGCTACTCTTAAGATCTGTAATTTCTAAACCGTTCCTTCGATTTGGATGTAGATACCCTCAAATTAAACCTGAGTGTATGTTTGCACTTTCAGCCCATACCCATTATACAACTATAGCTTGAATATGGTAAATACCGGAAAAAATTTAATTGCGCCCGTGTCCAAATACAGTTGTGTTCAAAATTATTCAACCCCCACTGAAATTGAGTGTTTTGGCCAGTTTGACATTGATTTTGATCATTCAGTCATCTTGCTTACAATTAAATGAAAGAGGCACGTGTAGGTCAGACAAATATAACATAACATTTATAATGAAATAACCACAAATGTCTTTTCTGTGCTCACATCATTATCAGTTTTATTCACCCCCAAGTGACATTCAATCTTAGTACTTAGTACAACATCCTTTTACAGTTATAACAGCTTTTAAACGTGAAACATAGCTTGACACAAGTGTCTTGCAGCGATCTACGGGTATCTTCACCCATTCGTCATGGGCAAAAGCCTCCAGTTCAGTCACATTCTTAGGCTTGCGCACTGCAACTGCTTTCTTTAAGTCCCACCAGAGGTTCTCAATCGGATTTAAGTCAGGTGACTGCCATGGCCACTCCAAAATGTTCCAGCCTTTAATCTGCAACCATGCTCTAGTGGACTTGGAGGTATGCTTGGGATCATTGTCCTGTTGAAAGGTCCAACGTCTCCCAAGCCTCAGGTTTGTGACGGACTGCATCACATTGTCATCCAATATCTCCTGGTACTGAAGAGAATTCATGGTACCTTGCACACGCTGAAGCTTCCCTGTACCTAGAGAAGCAAAACAGCCCCAAAGCATGATTGACCCCCCGCCATGCTTCACAGTAGGCAAGGTGTTCTTTTCTTCATCGGCCTTGTTCTTCCTCCTCCAAACATAGCATTGATCCATGGGTCCAAACAGTTCTAATTTTGCTTCATCAGTCCACAGAACACTATCCCAAAACTTCTGTGGTTGGTCCACATGACTTTTGGCATACTGCAGTCGACTCTTCTTATTCTTTGGAGACAGCAAGGGGGTGCGCCTGGGAGTTCTGGCATGGAGGCCTTCATTACGCAGTGTGCGCCGTATTGTCTGAGCTGAAACTTCAGTACCCACATCTGACAAATCTTTTCTCAGTTCCTCAGCAGTCACACGGGGACTTTTCTCCACTCTACGCTTCAGGTAGCGCACAGCAGTCGAAGTCAGCATCTTCTTTCTGCCACGACCAGGTAGCGTTTCAACAGTGCCCTTTGCCTTGAATTTGCAAATGATGCTTCCTATGGTCTCTCTTGGTATGTTTAACATCTTTGCAATCTTCTTATAGCCATTGCCCTTCCTGTGAAGAGTAATCACCTCTTCTCTTGTCTTCCTGGACCATTCTCTTGACTTCACCATGTTTGTAACCGCACCAGTAAATGTCTAGAAGGAGCTGAGTATCACAGTCATTTTAAAGCTGCCTAATTGGTGCTTATTATGCTTTATTGCTGCTCCGTGACATCCACAGGTGTTTTCAATACCTGATTGAAAACACTTGAATGAACCTCTGTTCTTCAGAGTGGTAGTCTTTAAGGGGTTGAATAATTGTGTCAAAGAAGAATTCACAAAAGAAACATTTACTACTGTATTACAAAACCAATTGATGTAATTTTAGTTGCATATGGTTCTTTAAAAAGTCCTTGTAGGATTTCATTCTGAATACAATTACAAATGTACACTAAATTCCCTAAAACCCTTTACAGCATTGGGGGTTGAATAATTTTGAACACAACTGTATATATGGACCTAATTGTATGTGGCGAATTATGCAATCCTGGGTGGAAGCCATAAACCGGTAGTGGCAGAATGGACGTGTTATATACATCCTTAAATTTCACTATTTTCTGTATGTTTGTTGAAATTAAAGTGTGTATTTTAATATATACACAAGTGATTTCCCCAGGAAGTGAATATTAACGAAGTCTGTTTATATTTGTGAAATGCCAAGTGGCATATATACATGGTATGTGGCGCATACATTTTGATAAGTGTCTGGGCCCCAGGACCCTTGCGGGTGTGTTGAGGTGTTCTGACCAGGATTCAAATCTGCTTTAGACAGTTGTTGTAGAGCCAAGACATGGTGGTGAGGTTGAACCTGCAGAGATTTGCTTCTCCATGGTTATCGAGGAGACCTACTAATCAGGATTTGATCAAATTTCTGTAGATTCGGCAGAAAAGATATTTTATCTCTGAATAATACATTATCATTTATTTAAAAAGGGATTTGTCTAAAATCTTGTATTTTACACAGTTTTAGAAAAAAACTGCTTTTGGTCCCTATTCCCTTGTTTGCGCTAATATGGGGACGCTAATGGGGAAAATCTGCACCTGCAGAATTCCCTGTAGTTTGCCCATGTCACCACAATATTCTGGGGCAGGCGTTGAGTATCTCTCAGCGCTAAACACTGAGACTCGCGGTAGCGCTTCCTTGTCGCCACAAGTATCACCTCCTCGAGTCCATACGACTATGGGAAGGATTGGGCTTCCAGGCCAGGAGACCTGCGCAATCTCATTCTCGCAAGATTGTGCAGCGCTGCGGAATGAACACAGAGGGAGACTGGGACCTATGTGTTTCCAGTCTCACTCTGCTCCCAGTTACAAGAAGCAGCGCATCGGGCCACCATTCTTGCTGTGAGTATTGGATTTATTAGAGATTTTAGAGGGTGTTAATTCATTCTGCAAATGCAGAGTCATTTAGCACCAGCTTTTAGAAGGAGCTAACCTTTGGCTCTTCACATCCCTGCGATAATTAGCGGTAGCACTTTGTAATACCTTATCTATCAAAACGCTGATGTGCATTTATGCTCCCCATGTTAAATACAATAATCTCGCAGAAGATGGTGCAAACCCCTAACGGGTGGCATGTGTTATATAAACTTATCCTTGCAGTAACGCATGTATATTGAGGAGTCAACTAGGGAATGGTGCCCATCATCTTCTCTGCTCAGACATTGGTTTATCTTAATCTCAATCTTTATTTTTTTTGTAATTCATAAATCAAATCAACATTTGCCTCCAATCTCCCAAAAACAAGCACCACAAAGCAACAACATTTAATGCACCATATTTGTAGGCAGGAAAACATGACTAACTGGTGGTGCTCTCGAACCACTTATTTACCACCAGGGTGTCTAAGACCAGATGTCAGAAACTGGAAGTTTTTTTTCTTTTCTTGTACGTCACACATATATTTCTTAATGAAATGATAACAAGTATCTGTGTGAATATAATCTGGAGATTTTTAAGGAACCCTGGTGTTTGGCATGTGCGACGTTTTACTCCAAACGGCCCTAGTAATTAAGAGTGTGAAATATGAGCGTAGAAATATATATGAAAGTGCTGTCAAACTGTATCCATGAAGCAACTCTGATGTGTCAATCAACATGATTAAAAGGGATGGATACATGAAACCTATTTATATATACATGATCGAAAATTATGTCAATATTAAATGCAAGCTAAATGCTGTAAACAGTTGTGTTATTCAGATACAATGTATAATAAACACACCGTCATTTTAAAGCTTGTTAGACTAAGAAAATAGTTTATCTTGTTTGAGTGACCATTGAAGATTTACCGGGACATCAGTTTAAGTCTATGACCAGGGCCAGTGCAAGAGTTTCTGCCACCCTAGGCAAAACAAAATTTTGCTGCCCATTCACTCCCCGGTGCTTCCCACCAAATATTGTCTCTGCTCCATTAATAGGTCTCATGCTCTAGGGCAGTGGTCCCCAACCCTGGTCCTCAGGGCCCACTAACAGGCCAGGTTTGCCAGATATCTGAAGCACAGCACAGGTGTTATGATTTGCTGCTCAGTGATTGCAGGATTCAGTCTGCTTTTCCCCATGGTGATCTGCAAAATCTGGCCTGTTAGTGGGCCCTGAGGACCAGGGTTGGGGACCACTGCTCTAGGGGACAAGAACCTTGCTTGGTGTGAGACAGTGTGGTGAGCTTGCAGTCAGAGGGTACTGGCTGGGTTGAGTAGAGGTAACATCACTGCTCTATAACCGTTGGAGAGAGACTGTGGAAACACGGGTTCAATCCCATCAAGACAGAGCACCTCTCCAGTAAGTGTCCTTGGGCAAGACACCTAACGGTACATACCACCCAGGACATACTTGAAAACGAGAGAAAACTCAATGTATCCTTCCTGGTAAAATACTTTCTCAAAAAAAAAAAATTGCGAGTTCTCGCTGCTGTCCTTGGCTAACTCCAGGAGAGGGCTGCTGCAAGCTCCGTGGCAGCACAAAACTGACTTGACCTCGGCCAAAGTGCTTACGGTTATATTGGTTCATAATGTCCCCCCTCCTAGTGGCACCCTAGGAATCTGCCTAGTTGGCCTAATTCAGGGCTTAAAATTTCAAGTCCCAAGCAACTAACCAGGCCTTAAGAGTTACTCGCCACCAGTTGTTCCACCTAACCCCTACCCAGCCCTTAACTCTGCCCCTAAACACACACCCTTACATTATCTTATGAAATTACACGGTTAAAGGTTTTATATAAAGTTACAAAAATAACATTAATACCCAGACATCAGACCCCAGATACATGTATACGCAGTCATCATACCCCAGTGTGAGCAGAGCGAGGAGGCAGGGAAGCCCCTCTCCACCCTCCTTGCCAGTGACAGAGATGAGCTTGGTCAGGTTAGGCAGCTGATCTTTGCCACTGTGCAACCTGGGGAAGGGGAGGCTGCACGGTGGCACTGCCGGAATACAAGGCACAAAATAATTTATTGTGCTGCCTGCGTGTACATTTCCACTCTCTCTCACTTAATTTCTACTCGCCAAATTGAGTAGGTGAGTGGAAATTTTGAGTCCTGGCCTAATTGATGCACCGGCCCTGGTTAAGATGTTTTAACAGGTACTAGACTTGTGCCTTGTTTTTTTTTTTTTTTTTTTAGATTCGGTTCATTCGGATTTTGTAAATTTTTGGTTCGTTGTTCGTATCGACTTTTTTTCGGGATTTTGGAAATTTTCGTGTTTTTCGGACGTCTGTTCTCCTCATTTCAAAGTGTCTATTCGTTTTGACGTAAACTAATGGTGTTTCGGATCTGATATTTCTGTCTATACGATAATTCTGCTGATAACGATATTTCTGTCGATACATAGAAACATAGAAAATGTCAGCAGATAAGAACCTTTCGGCCCATCTAGTCTGCCCAAATACATGGATACTTTACCTGGATTTATCTTTTGTTTAGGATAGCCTTATGCCTATCCCATGCCTGCTTAAATTCAATACGATAATTCTGCCGATACGATAATTCTGTCGAGATTTCTTATGTTTTACAAGAAGGATACATTGAGATTTCTCTGGTTTTACAAGAAGGATACATTGAGATTTCTCTGGTTTTCCGAGAAGGATACATTGAGATTTCTCTGGTTTTCCAGGAAGGATACATTGAGATTTCTCTGGTTTTCCAGGAAGGATACATTGAGATTTCTCTGGTTTTACAAGAAGGATACATTGAGATTTCTCATGTTTTACAAGAAGGATACATTGAGATGGGAATGATACAAAATTACAGAATCAGCGATATAACCGAAAAATACGATGTCCGAAATTACTTAAATGGAACCGAAATCAGGAATGGAGCCGAAATCACGAATGGAACGAAAATGAATTTCGATTTTACACATTTCTAGTCCATTCGAAAACTCCGAAAAGTTTTCGTTATGGCTCGGAAATTTGTTCGGATCTGCCGTTTTCGGATCCGAAAATTTTCGGAAAATCAGCCAAATCAGAATGCACGAATCGGGAAATTTCGTGAAAATTCCGAAACGCACATCCCTAACAGGTACAGGGATGTTGGATTGGAGGTTGGGTACTTAGAGTTTGAGGATGTCTGGCCAGGCGAGACTGGGACACACAAATCTGGTCAGCTGAAAGCATGGCAGACCATTGTTTTCTAGCTATGTATAAATATATTGTGTAATAATATGGATAATTCACATACAATTAGCCATACATTTACACATATAAACCAGTTGCTGTGTGCGAAGCTTTTAATGTATGGGTCTCCATACGGTCTATCTAGCCATATGTTCATCCACAGACATAATAAAAACTATAAAAGATACACACAGACAATGACAAAGAGAAAGACACACATAGAGACCGTCATACAGAGAGTAGATACTGACAAACACGCTGACACATAAAGACTGGCAAAGTGTTAGAGACCTTGGCCGGTAGACATCATGTTTGTATCCCCACCACTGCATTGACGCAACTTGTGACACTAGTTTGACCCAAGTAATTGCTTGCACGGTCCTGAAGTAACTTCCTGGATGTGATGATGTGTCTTGATGTGTTTTGTTTGTTTTCCACTTATCAGGTGTGAACCTTTCTTAAGATTAACTTTTTCTACAGGCATAGTTTGATCTTTATTATTCTGATCGTCATCAGTTTTTTGGTCTCCATTTTTTAGCATTCTCTATACATGCCTTTCTTTGTTATCACACGTGGTGCCACTTATTCAGCATCGCGCATGCATGTGAGCTTGTATCTCTCCCAAAATGAATCAGCCATCTTTTTCCTGTCTCGTATCTACTCTGGTACTTTATTTGTGCTTGCAAGATCTTGTTGTTGACTGTTCCTTTCACTTTTTATATGTGCATGCCTAGAATAGGTTTTGTTTAGGTATGTAAGTGCTCTCCATTTTTTTCTGGAGTCTCACTCTCCCGACAACTGGTAGCCATTTTTTGTATCAACAACAAGGAAGCTGATCATGACCACCGTGCTCTTAAGTTGCTGGGTGGAGTAGAGGTAACATCACTGCTCTGCATGGAGAGAGCCTGTGGAGTCATGGGTTCGATCCTGACGAGCACCTCTCCAGTAAGTGTCCTTGGGCAAGACACCTAACGGTACATACTCGCCACCCAGGACATGCTTGAAAACAGAGAAATCTCAATGTATCCTTCCTGGTAAAATACTTTCTCAAAAAAAAAAAGTGTATCATATACAGGCATTGTATATTGTTTTCACTTTATTTAATTTCATGTATGATTTTCTTTGTATTTTATATTTTGATATTTCTTCTCATTATTGCTTGTGAATGAGCCAAAGCATCACAGCAAAATAAAGCTCCTTTTCAATATTATTATGGTGTGACAGGCCTCTACTCTCTGATCTTAAGTGGAGACACAAAGACCTTGACAGGCACACACAAAGACAGTGATGCTTCGGAGTGCTTGTCGGCAACAGGCTTCCATGCCTGTCTTCTCTGCAGCGTAGTAGGGGACAGATCTTGAAAAAGCTGCAACTTCACTCCATTGTAGGTGACCGATTTCTGTGTAATAAGTGCTACTTGGTCGAGAAATAGAGGAACCGGACTATAAAATCATGCGGTCGGGTTTCATCGGTGCCTGTTGAGCCCTATGAGCCCATTCAACGGCTCGGGCACTGTCAGGTAAGTCAGGAGCTAAGGATCGAAGGAGTGTCGCCACCAAATCTGCCAAAGATCCTGTAACGGGGGGGGGAAGTAGCGCCCACTGCCCACTAGAGAGTAGCGGAGTTGAGATCCTTGAGGACTGATAAATCTTTTTGACATTTAAACTCTGCTTGGTATACACAGAATTATACACTTGAGGCAGTGAAGATGAACAAGACACTGAGTTGCCACTAAGCACTAAAGGTTTCGAGACCGATAGACTACTTAGAGCACGTTCAGAAATACACAGATACGTCAGTTGTAGGGATGAGCTGTTCGGTTCGATCTGTTCAGAGTTTCTATTTGAACATTGGCGTTCGAAAGTTCGCGAACTTCGAACTTTATGGGATGTTCGCAAAAAGTTTGAAAAAAAAAATGATTTTTTTTTAAGTGCTTAAAAAATCAAGAAATAAAGAGACTCTTTACTGCAGAATATTCTAAGCAATGGTTTATTAGATATTGAATTAAAACGGGAATATTTTTAACATTGAAGCCTATGGGATAAAACATTATTTTTGCTAAAACATCAGGCAGACGAGGCCATCTAATCAGGCACTCTAGAGGGCAGCCCGCCGGGGCCTCCCAAGGATCCCTTGAGGAGCATGCGGCGGCAGGATGACAGAGCTGCGACTGTGCGGGCTGGCCATGCAGGCTGGCCTGCCGGGTGCATGTGGCAGAGAGGTGGCGCAGGGACTCCAGGGAGGGAGCCACGCCAGACCCCCCTTCCCCACAACCAGGATCCAGGGACTCCCCACTGACCACCAGGCTAAGGTAAGGTGACACGTTTTTTAAAAAAAATAAAATCCGAGGACATTTTTAAATGTCCCCAGCAACATAAAATAAAACCTTTTTTTTTCCTTTCGAATACTCACCTGATTCCTGGATCCACAAACTGTAGAGGTGCTGCCCGGCAGTGTGCGGAATCATATGCTGCATTAATTATACTGTAAGGCTGGGTTCACACCTGCGGTTTTTTTACGCGCGCAATATGTGCATTTTTTAACACGCGTATCACGCAAACGTAAAAAACATGCGGACGCGCATTGCAGCACGTGCAGCCATAAACTGCAGAGTGAACGCACTGCAATACGCCCCAAAGAAGCTCCTGTACTTCTTTGGGCATAGGACGTTTTACAGCGCGTTCCAGCGCGCTGTAAAATGCCCAGGTATGAATGGGTCCCATAGCAAATAATGGGATTTCCATGTTTATGCATTTTACAGCGTGCAGGAACGCGGTGTGAACCGGGCCTAAAGGTGCTGCCCGGCAGTGTGAGGATTCATATGCTGCATTAATTAGTCTTCTTACAAATTTGGTTACTTAACCCGTTTGCGTTCGGATTGTAATATTGTGACATCCAGGGCCCCTGGTGGCAATCGGGGGGGGGGGAGCCCAGACGCATGGTGCCGCCAGCTGGCCGAATGCCAGGAGCTCCGGTGGCACCCGGCACAGCTGTGAGTGATCAGGAGGCAGGGTGCGGCGTGATGACACAGAGCCGCCGGGACTGGTGTTAGACAATTCTCACCATATACAGTAGCGCAGTACTAGTGCTTAAACGTTGTTTAGCTGGTTTTGTTATAACAACTACTCTCGCTCTGTGCCCCTGTCTGGTATATTCCGCTGCTTGTTACTGCTGGTGCGCTTCCTTCCTACCATACACTATAGCGCAGTAATATTTGTGTGCACTGCCACTGACGCCTATATTACCAGATTCCTATCATTTTAATATTGGATTGCAGGGTCCAACCCTGCACTCTTCCACAATACCACAGAAGGGGTTACGGTGTGACTGCACATGCTGCCGACACTAAAGGCCCAATTTGAAAGCACCTATTGTTACTTTCATCCAAAGCCTGCATAAGTTTCACCATAATTTAGCCAAAAAATCACTAAAATTGTTCTGCGTGTCCTAAAATGTCTCCCGTTTTCATACAGGCTGCCGCCCCAAGCAGTTGTTTATGAATAGATTAAAGGAAAACCGTTTACCGTCATTTGAGACGTCAATTTTTTTGTTTTTAAATGTTTCTATACATCCTACAAATCTGCCACTTCACGGGCAGGTTATGTGGACCTCCTAGGCACAGTATTTGAAGGAATTTTTCATTTTTATTTTTAACCCTTATTTCATGGAAAACTCACTGTTCCTTTAAAAACTTTTTTTTTTTACTTTTTGTCCTGGTTTCCTGTCCCCCAGGGCACTACCCGGACCCCCATACACCTTTTATGGCAAATATCTTGCATATATGCCCTCTTGCAGGGCACTCTAAAAATCGAACTTTTGAGTCCCATTGACTTGCATTGAGTTCGGTTCGTGTTCGAACTCGAATTTTTGAAATTGTTCGAATGCGAACCGAACACGGGGGTGTTCGGCTCATCCCTAGTCAGTTGGTGAATTGCACGGACTGCAGGGCAGTCAGGAAATAAGCTGCTTTAACGTTTTCTGATAATCAGGAACAGATCAGCGGTACCTGAAGATATTCAGCAGCAACACATACACCTCGGGGTCTGTTGTAAGTACAGTATCGCGTATATTTAATGGTGAGAGCGCTTTGAACATGAGCCGCATATAAACAGTACCTTTCGATCGCAGTTCTTACAAACGTGTGGGTGGAGAACATGTTTGCCCTGGTTTGGTATAGGAACCTAATGAGGCCGCAGACGATACCCACAACTTAGAAGGGACACTTCCCCAGTAACGTGTAAACACCCCAGCGGCAAGCATGGGGTTAAACCACAAAGCACTACACAGGCGATCTTAATCAAGCAGCAAGAGAATAGTCAAAACAAGCTGGGTCAAAAAGCAGGAGCAGGGATCGTATCCAGAAAACGGGTTGGCAACAGAGAAGCAAATACACACGAGTTAGTGATGCGGGAAACAGACTCCACGACAGGGCGACAAGGCAGCTCCTCGCGCCCTGTTTTAAACACGGCGGCTCCTCGTGACCATGCTAGGCCCTGCCCCCTCGGATGCCGCTCGGCCATTCCCCTGTGCTGGCAGCTGGCCAGCTCTTGGCACAGGACCTTGCCCAGACCCCCCAGGCAGAGCTGCAGGGGCTGAGGATATGACAGAGCCCCCTCTCGGCTCTTTCTGCTCACTCACTTTTCCACCTAATGTATTGGAGAGGTATTCCAGCTGAGTCTCCAGCTCCTCCACCGGCATTGCAAGCTATTGGGAAGGCTCGCCACCTTTTATGAACCGAAGCCATATTTTCTACCCTATCTTCAAGTTCAGCTGTACGATTCCCTAGGGCCTAAATGTCCGATTGTCCGACCTTTGTATTTTGCTCAATTTCTTTGACCAGAAATATTTTCAATGCCTTTGTTGAAGCATGGCTGCAGCATCTGTATGATCCAGAGGCAGAGCGGGATCTGAGGTGTCGTCAGTGTCAGAGTCCCCTGAGGGCCACCGAGATACACAGTGGCCTCCATCTTGGGATGACTGAAAAGAGCGCTGTGCGTTATATAGCTGGACGACTGATGTCTCCTTCGTTTTGGAGCGGATGGGTGATTTTAGAGAATTCTGGCATGGTTCAACCCCCTAGATAAGCCCAGAGGGGATTGTAAAACTCTGTGGTGTAGCTGCTGGGTGGGGTTTACTTGTTGAAGATTGTGAAGCACTCAGCCTAAGCTGCCATGTTGCTCAATGGCCAAACTGCAGTGATTTTATTTGGCAGAATTTTGGTGGGTTTTTGGATCTGTTCCTTGCATTTTGCGGTGAATGTTGAATTTGATTCCCTGTAGTCCGGAGAACGAGAGCGCACCGAAATGTCAGAGCTCTCTGAATAACCCCTTATGTTCGAAACAGTGAATTACCTAATGTTAATAGTCCTATAATTTTACAAGTATCATTTTCCATCGGCTTGCGTTGTGTTTTGATATGCATCTGAATACTAATAGTTAATTTAGCCAGAGAATAATTGTTGAAGTTTGAGAGCAGGGATAATTACTGTGTTTTTTAACTGCTTTGGTCACATTGCGTACATTTTCCCCTAATTAGAATCAATACAAGGATTTTGTGCCAAAACCCACCTTTTGAAATGTTGCCTTTGAGCTAAAAGTGAGGTAGCCTTGGAGTTAACCATGTGGTTTGCTTTAACATTGTCAGCTGAGCTTACACTTTACACTATTAATTAAAGCTTTTGTTATTTGTTTGCATTGAAGATATAGCACACACAGTAATTGTTTGTTTTGTTATTTAATTATGTCACTATATCATTTAGTCCAGGGCTCAAAATTTCTACTCGCCTGCTAGCATTTGGTGAGTGGAAATCAAGTGAGGGCGAGTGGAAATGTAATGGTATACATGTATCTGGAGGCTGTGTCTGGGTATACATGTATCTGGAGGCTGTGTCTGGGTATACATGTATCTAGGGTCTCATGTCTGGGGATACATGCATCTGGGGTCTGATGTCTGGGGATACACATATCTGGAGTGATTGTGGAGATGAAAAAAAATGCACAATGTTTATTAAATGTTAAGCAGTTACATTTAATATTTTGTATGCATCCCCATTGATGTAAAGCACATATTTTCCTTTGTTTACATTGCTTTATGTTAATATTATTTATTTTTGTAACTTTGTTTTGAATAAAACATTTAACGGTGTCATTTAGTTGGGCAACTGGTGGCGAGTAACTCTTAAGGCCTGGCTAGTAGCTCGGGATTTGAAATTTTGAACCCTGATTTAGTCAATAGTATTTTAACACCATGCAGACGAAAATGGTACATGTTGCCTGTATAGGTTTCCTAAGCTCTTCTTTAGGCTTTTACCTTGTCCAAAATAGTATTATACGATTAACGTTTCTGCATCTTAAAGCATAAACTATAATATAAAATTTGGGAATTGGTTCCAGTCCAGTTGAATTGGGCCTCTTTGTTAATCCAGCATTAATTGTTTAGAAACTTCACAGGTTCGCAACTATGTATCCTCCTCTTGTCAACGCTCATTTAGGCTAGGGTCAGACGAAAGCAGTTTTAACGTGCGTTTAGACGCACAAAATCACGGCCGTGCTAGCAGCAAATGACGTCCAATGCCGGGGAACACACGAAGTACGGCCGCACGAAAGTTCGTCCACGCAACGCAAGTGGCAAACGAACGCATTTTTTCTAGAACGTCAAACCGCTAGTACGGACGTACAGAGTGCGCTGCGTCCGCTAGAGGCGTGTGTGCGTGATTGGGAGACGTCAGACGCTGTTAATGTCCGGCCAACATAACGTCCAGACACAAAAAGTGTTTTATTGATGATCCGTACAAAATCACGGACGAAAAGGCGCATCGTATGACCGCTATCGCGTATTCCGTGAAAAAATGCGTCCATTCGTTCGAATGCACTTTTTCACAGACAACGCGAAAAATGCGTTAGTCTGACCCTAGCCTAAGATAGTTTTTCAAATTCATATTTTTCTTTTTGTTTTGCTTGGATTTTATTGTGTAGAGTTACATATGTGTTGGTGCTTTCTGAATGAAAACAACAAAACTATCAAATACCACTACCAGCAAATACAGCACAAAGAGTCTTGAAATAACTTTATTGTTTTTATTGTAGGAAAAAATCTTTGTAACATCTGCCATGTATTAACAGAGTATACAATCTGAAAATGTATAAACACAAAATGAAAGCAGACGTCTTAAATTATGAGCATTTGTCTCCCGAGTGAAACTGTATCTCTTTCTAGAAGAGCAAGCCTGACTATTTCTAAAGTGCCCTTGTCACAGAGATGGCGCGCTTGGTATTCCATTTATTTAAAATACGTCATCGGCATAGTCTCAGTTACAAAATTCTTGTGCTTTACCATATGTTAAGATGATATGATGCAGAAATAAACAAATATCAACAGAGAGTAGAGTTGCTAAGGGGTTTAAAATCAAAACCGTTACGTGAAAAAAATTGGTTATTTCAATCAGGTCTAAATATATATATTCAAATAACTCTATTGCAGGCTGAGGCAACACAGATGCAAAAGTGTGGAGGTGTCAAGAACCAGGCCCTAAGGGCTGGAGGAAAGGCATGAGATCCCATGTTTGGGCTGGATCTATGGTGAGATAAGTCCATGTTTTCCACTTTAGTGTCGCACACTATCAGAATGTTACCTTCTGGAAAACTGATCACTATTAAACATGTGAACAGCTGAAAAATTTGTTTAGTTTCGCCCCTTTTCAGGGAAACAATTTTTTTCTCCGAAACAGATTTGTGTCACTGCCAATTCGTTTTTGTTGATACAAATTGATCCAAATCAATGTGAAATACTAAAAAAAACATTAAATCCTGCTGAATTACTGTTAGATTAGGGTTAAAAATCAGGGTTACAAAGCAAGCTAAAGTTAAATTACGGTTTTGGGCTGTTCGTTGATTTGTGCATAGAGGAATCATTAAATGTTTTTCCTCTGGGACAATTTCTTTGCCGCTGAATGGCGCCAAACAGTACCGTATGTCACTGTCCAATGGCCTGTGGTGCTGATCTGTTGGATTCAGCACCACAGGCCATTGAACAGCAACATATGCTACTGTTCAGTGCAATTCAGGGGCACTGAAACTACCCCATAGAGAAACATTGAATGATTCCTCTATGCACAAATCGCCGAATAGCACCGAAACAGTAATTTAACCGCAGCTTGACTTGTAAGCCTTATTTTTAACCCTAATCTAACAGTAATTCAGCAGTATTGTTTTTTTGTGATACGAATCGATTCATTATGTATTAATTTTGTTTCTACCGCGATTCATATGAAATCATTTAGTTTTTCGGAAACACTCCCGAAAAACAAATTAATGGAATTTCGGGCGAATTGCGATTCATTACGAAAAGATCAAGCAATCGTTCTGGATACTGCTCACCATTTGTTTTGTGCCAGGATGGAATCCACTCCCAAATCCAGTAGCATCCAGCGATAAATAAATAAATCTGTCACTCTTCAGTATTAATGATGGATTTTATTCCTCAGCATAAGAAAAACTACATTTCGACCCTGACGGGTCTTTGTCAAGTGACTTGACAAAGACACGTCGGGGTCGAAACGTCGTTTTTCTTATGCTGAGGAATAAAATCCATCATTAATACTGAAGAGTGCCAGATTTATTTATCGTTACGAAATGAAACGCACACCTCTAATCACTATTACAAAACCTGATTTTTTTTTTCATGCAGCATCTGCAGGAGTCCACAGGTGTTGGCTCCTGATTGTGACTGGTCCGCTCTCTGTGAGCAACCTTTCTATTTAAGATTGTTGCCCTGATCTTTCAGCACTCTTGAATACATCCTATTAGTTTGTAGGGATGTGCATGGCTGAAAATTTTGTTTTGTTTAGTTTAGTTTCGTTATGTTTTTAAATAATTTCGTTTTCGGGATTTCGTAACTAATTTCGTTTCGGATTGATTTGTAATTTCGAATCGATTTCAAATTTGATAGTTGTTATCCATTTGATAGTTCATTTCAAATTAGATAGTTGATATCAATTATTCAAATTTTTCTGTTATGATGATGACACAGTGTAAAACGAAATAAATTTGTTATATATCGTTTCATTTTGAATTTGTATCGATTTGTTATTCTGAAATACTTCCGAAATCCGAATTATCAAATTTCGTTCCAAATTCCGAATTTTTTCAAAATGAATGCACATCTCTATTAGTTTGTACATAGCCCTAGACTTAGCCTGATACCCTCTGAACCTCAACATGTTCCATAGTGCCGGCACTAACACACAGTGTTCCAGTGCTAACACAGCATAACCATGTTCCAAATTCCCTTTGAGTGTTCTCCCCCCATACCTGCTTTGGTGTCCAGCCTGATAACTCCGTGTTCCTACTTCAGTGCCATTCATCTGCATTCCTGTTTCATCAAGCGTTGTGTCGCTAGCCTGATACCTACTCCATTTGTCCAGCAATGCCGATTCCAAATAATCAGTCTCATTCCTGGTTTGTTTTCCTCTGTTAATAACGGAGTTAAATTCCAGTACCATGGGCTCCTCTTGCTATAGTGTGCACATCTTCTGAGCACAGAGGCTCTGGCCCGATTCCCTGAAGAACAATATGACAGCAAGGTTTGATTTGATTTCATATGAGACAATTTATAAAATAATAAAAGTGCTCTGAATGAGAATAGAGTCCCTCAAAATGACCTCAGAGTCCATCAATAGCTCCTGCAAAATGGGTTGGATAACATTAAAGTATAATAAAATTTTAACAGCAATAACATTTTGTTGTATTCTTTGCATAAGGAGTTAACATAGAACAAAAAGAGAGAAGGATCCCTGGGCTTCTCTTAGATGCAAAATATCAATATGAGCCTCCTTTTCCAAATCACAGCATGAAAGGCAGAGGTCAAGTTGAGCTTGAGACTGTGGGAACGTAGTTTCTAGACTATTTTACCAGAGGGAACGGAGTTCCCAGACAGTGTAAAGCTTGTATTCAGGTGTTTAATCATAGATTTTCATATTAAGACATAATAAATAGTATCTGCTGTTCATTTCCATAAAATGTAGCGATTCATAAACACATTAATAGAAGATTAGATTGTGGGTGGAGTGTCAAGTGAAATAATACTTTGCTGATCGGAGTGAAAGAAATCCTAGAGTGACACTTATTTTTTCAGCACTTGACCTCCGAAGAGAAGCCTTGTGAACATTACCATTCCAAGTAAGTAGTCTTGCTCATGCTCACTTGCTCCACCTTGCATCTTTGTACCACTTTAAAAATCTGTCAAGGACCTCTCCTGCTATTTGTATCTAGTCGTTTGTTATTTTAATCCCTTGTCAATGTGACCTTTTGTATTTGCAACTGTTCCACCGTCAACTATTTGTCTGTTACAAAGAGAAGATGCTCTGCTGGTACTTTACACTATGTGTTTGAGGAAAACCTTTTATCTATTACGTTCTTGTCATTTGTTTTTGTCATTTTTTTATTCGGGTAGGGAAAAATATATGGCATAACATTGCATTTAAAAGTGTAAACAAAAAGTTGCACTATAAAGCATTTACTTTCCTTAGGTAGCGAACAGATTCATATACGAGATTCCAAATCCCTCTCGGCAAATTTATAGTTTTTTTAGAATTCTATTTCAGACAGTTTGGACTTTAATGTTAGAAATGTCCTCCTTTTGCAAAGCTTGGAAGTTGCAATGGTTTTCACTATATTGCAGGTTGATATTCAAATATACTATTATGACAATCCTATGAATCATACTCTTTGGTCTGTATTCCAAACAAGTTGTTAAATATAATGGCCTATTCATTAACTTAAGACACACTCATGAAAGTAAACCTGTTATAATCGGCTTCACTTTGCGTATGATATCCCATCAGAGGATGTATATCATATTGGTCTTAAAGATCAATGAGTTCTGTCCTCTCCTCTTTTGATGATCTAGAGCAGCCACTACTATATTTCCCCCTCCATGGAGTGAAGCTTCAAGGGCTGTCACACTGACTGCCAACATTCACTGGTGTGTGGACTGGATCTCTTAACAAAATTGCCCATAATTTCTGTATCACTTTCCTAATTTGCCCATTGTACAGGTTGTATGTCAAATTGGAGGGAAAATCCGATGCCGGATGGACTTTAGATCTGGAAGAAGCTGTTAATTAAGGCTTTCTTTCCATTTGTTTCACATCCAGTCGCACCGCTTCTAGTGCTTTCCCCTCCTATTCTTTTTCTTAAAATATCTCTTTTAAAAATGTCAACTGTTCCTCGTATACCTCCAATATAGTACAGTTCCTCGGTAGCCTTAGAAATTGTCCCTTCGGTACATTTTCCAACCACGTTGCAAGCAACAGGTTTAAAAAAGGTCTATGTCTTTATGTTATTATTCTCAACGTATACCATAAATAGATTGGTGTATCTGGGAGCAAACCTGGTGCCCATAGTAGTATGTTTTATCTGCAAATAAAAAGCCCATTAAACCAAAAATAATAGTTGGTGAGGATCAGCTCCCACAGCTGAGCGCATAACCTCGTTAATTATAGATGGTATAGCTGACATTTTTTATGATTTAGCAAGGTGGAGAGGATAACTACAACGTTTTATTGATCCTCTTAACATGGACAAAATCCAGTAAATTACAATCCATTACAAACAAATTTATATATCAATATGTCTGTGTGGACTGCAATATGTAGGTAGAGCAAGTAGGGCATTTAATGTCAGAATACAAGAACATATAAGAAAGGGTTATGATTAACATTTAGTTTCACTTCATTTTAAAATGAAACGTGGACAAAATACAGAAATAATTGAAGTTCATGGGTATAAAACAGGTAAACACCTCAGGGAGAGGGGGTAACTTTGAAAAAGGAGTTAAAGAAAAAGAAAATGAAGTGGATTTTCTTCTGTAGGTCATTACAACCACCTGGGCTAATGCAGACTTTAAGCTGTCATTTTTTGCAGTCAAATAACTTTGCAATATTTTCCAATTTGAAGTGGAGAACGTATTCCCCTGTTATTTAGATGCAAATAGGCCAAGCTCCGGTCATTCCCCAACCGCAGATGGAACCATGCCCGCACATGAAGGCAGCAACCTTCATGCATTGCCCACACATCATATTCATTCTAGGCCTGATTGATTTAGCCCTTTCACTCAGCTCGTTCCTATGAAGCACTGGTTGCCTCAATAAAGATCAGACACTACCTCCAACCAGTGCTTCAGCATTGTCTCCATATATATTATTACAGGTGCATAATTAAGAGATGAATTTGAAGAGGGCGCCACCATCGGTAAGTGCACTTCCTAGTCATTCAATATTCCAAAAGATGTAACTTTTTTATTGTGCCATGAGATTGCCACCTCTCTTCCCTTTTGTTTTGGAAGTCATCGGTGAAAAGAAGGGAGGAGTCACCCTTAATTAGACCAATGCTTTTAAAGCCTGAGCCGGGTATATCGAGGCTCTGGAATATGTGAGTGCATTACAGGAAGATTCTGAATTATTGGACTTATTCATCTGATCATAACAATACTGTACTATCATTACTATTTTGTTCTTTGTGTTGTTTTGAGAATCTGGTTGTACCTATGAGGACTCTGAAGTTGTATTTTAAATGTAAGTATTTTTCAGTTTTACATGTTACATAAGCACTTACAAGCATGTTGTGGAATCACTATAATTGTTCATTATTTATTCTGAAAGCAACCTTGTCTTTTACTTTCAATTTTTCTGCTATTTAATCACAGGCATATGCATGATTAGGTTTTAAAGTGATACTCCGTTACTATTTTGCTCTATTTGAGGATTCGCTATTAGATTCACTCTCTATTATTGTGAAGTGTAATTTTAGAGGTTTTTGTACCGTTGGACCTTAGGCTGGAGATTCACATTATTATCATGATCAAAATTGATTTATTTACAGTAAGCTATGGTTTTCCACACATATTTGCATTTTAAGTTGCTAATATAGCAGTTTGCTCCTAATAAAACTGGTAAAAGGAAGCCACAAGGGTTATCAGCTCCTTACGACTTTTCACTCTAGCGGCTCACTTATACTGACCAAGGGCTTGATTTAATATGCCCCATTGCTGGAATGAGTAGCTTTTACAGCTACAATTCAGCCATCTTTCAATACGGGAGATTTAAATAAGGCTAGCGGACTTTTCCATACTCGATAAAAACTCGTTTCAAATGGCAACATTCACAGCTATACATTTTAATGGAAATTTTGAATTCAGCAATTCAATGAAACAAAAAAATTGTCAAGGCACATTTTTATAGGGATTTATTTAATCGTACAAAAAACACATTGTTTTACCATTGCACAGCAAATTCCTGTGGCACACCTGATGACGTTTATTGATACACCGGTTGTGGTTGAAGATCACTGCTGTAAGACATATTTTTGGAGGTCAAGTCTCAAAAAATGATATCAACGTTCAATGGTAAGTTTTGGATGCACTTTGCTCAAAAAATACTTAAAAACAACCAAAATTGAGTTTACTTTAGCAATGTACAGATTTCTTTCAATGGATATTTTGGGAAACAGGGAGCAGATTTAAAAAATAACACTGTTTTCTCATGAATAAGGTAAAACTTGTCCAGAACTTAGATTTGATTGATTCATCTTGGTGAATTTTGAATTCCCTGAAATTGTAAAAGCTTTGACTACTGCCAAATATTATAAAAATGCATTTCTTGGGATATTCGTTAGGAAGATAATTAATCAAGTAACACATGGGTTCCAACAGGTTTTCTGTCAAAATGCAGATTTGAATAAAAATAGCAATGAACTCCTCAAAATCCGACACCAGTAGGAACCAGCATACTCATCAACTGAAATGTTCTAGATTGTTTCTTAATGCTTAGAATGAAGATCTCAGAAAGTGCATGTCCTCGTGGTATGTATTCTGCAAAATTCGACATTGATCATTGTATACCTAATATATTACAAAACAATCATAACATTAAAACCACTTGCAGGTGAGTGGATAACATTAATTTTGTTGTTACAATGGCGCATGCCAAAAGGTGGAATATACTGTCAGTAGCCTTCAGCTAATGGGGCTCCCTTGTGAACTGTTTGCAAAGAATCACACCCACTCAAAGCCCCACACATACAACGAAACACCCACATGCACATTGTTGTGTTAAAGAAATTACGTTCTGAAAATGAATGTTTTGATGTGCTTTCTGTATTTATTCCAAACCCTTCCATTGCGCAGTCCTCGCTAATCTTTTTATATGCTGAAGGCCCTCCTAATGCATTTTATTTGGAGAGGAAAGCCAGCGCGTATATCATATGAGGAATTGCCAAGGCCGTTCTCGTGTCACTGCTCCAAAGATGCAGGTCGGCAGACATGGATTCCCCTTTTACAGGTCACCTTGAGGATTATTATTATTATTATTATTTATTTATAAAGCGCCAGCATATTCCGCAGCGCTGTACAATAAGCACAGTATAGACAGGGTTACAATACATTGAACAACATTTGACAAACAGTACAGGAGGAGATGAGGGCCCTATTCCCGTAGGAACTCACAATCTGGGAGGGTTGGGGTTGGAAACAGGAGGAGAGGACTGTAAGGTGAGAGTGATTGATGGTTGCGTCAGTGAGTTGGGTGGTAGGCTTCCCTAAATAGGAATGTTTTCAGGGAGCGTTTGAAGGAAGAGAAGTTAGGGGAAAGTCTGACAGTACGAGGGAGAGCGTTCCAGAGAGTGGGGGCTGCGCGTGAGAAATCCTGCAGTCTATCATGGGAAGAGGTGATGCGGGGAGAAGCTAGGCGCAGGTCACTGTTTGACCTTAGGGAGCGGGCTGGGGTGTATTTGGTGATTAGTGAGGACAGGTAGTGGGAGCTGAGTTAGTGAGGCTTTTGTAGGTAAGGATAAGGATTTTGAACTTAATTCTGCAGTGGATGGGGAGCCAGTGAAGGGACTCGCAGAGGGGAGCGGCAGAGACAGAGCGGCGGGTGAGGTGAATTAGCCTGGCGGAGGCGTTCAGGATGGATTGTAGGGGGAGAGGTGGGACAGAGGGAGGCCAGATAAAAGATTATTGCAATAGTCGAGTCGGGAGATTACCAGGGCGTGTATGAGTTGTTTTGTGGCGACAGCGGTAAGAAATGGCCGAATTCTGTAAATATTACGCAGTTGGTATCGGCAGGAGGAGGAAAGAGACTTGATGTGGGGGATGAAGGAAAGAGCAGAGTCAAGTTCAACTCCAAGACAGCGAACTTGGTTTGATGGGGAGATGGTGATACCCTCCACCGTGATCGAGAAGTCAGGAGGTGGGGCGGCATTAGAGAGGAGAATAAGTAGGAGCTCAGTCTTTGACATGTTGATCTTTAGGTGGTGGGAGGCCATCCAGGAGGAGATGCCAGATAAACAGTCACTGACTTTGGAAAGGACAGGGGGAGAGAGATCAGGGGTAGAGAGGTAGATCTGAGTGTCATCAGCGTAGAGGTGGTAATTAAAGCCAAAGCTGTTGATGATTTTGCCCAGGGAGGAGGTGTAGATGGAAAAGAGCAGAAGACCAAGGACAGAGCCTTGAGGTACACCAACAGATAGAGGCAATGAAGAGGAGGAGTTACCAGCAAAGGACACACAGAAGGACCTGTTGGATAAATAGGAGTCAATCCAAGCAAGTGCAGTGTCACCGAGACCCAGAGAGTTGAGGGTCTGTAGAAGGAGGGGGTGGTCAACAGTGTCAAAAGCAGCCGAGAGGTCAAGCAGGATGAGAATAGAATAGTGGCCGTGTTTTTTAGCAGTTAGGAGGTCGTTGGTGACTTTGGTGAGGGCAGTTTCAGTTGAGTGTAGGGGACGGAAGCCAGATTGCAGGGGTCAAGTAGGGAATTGGAGGACAGGAAGATGGAGAGGCGGTTGAAGACTAGTTTTTCTAAGAGCTTAGAGTAAAGGGAAGCAGGGATACAGGACGGTAGTTGGATGGAGAGTTGGGCTCTAGGGATGGTTTCTTTAGTAAAGGGGTAACTAGCGAGTGTTTGAAGGCGGATGGAAAGGAGCCAGTGGAGAGAGATAGGTTGAAGATGTGTGTGAGAGCAGGGGTGAGGGAGGAGGAGAGGGGAGGAATTAGATGTGAGGGAATGGGGTCGAGCGGGCACGTGGTGAGATGTGAGGAGGACAATAAGGAATTGACTTCCTCCTCAGTGGCTGGGAGGAAGCGGCAGAGGGTGGCAGATGGGACCTGTGGGAGTGGAGGTGGCAGATAACTATCTTGTGTTGGGATGTTGCTTCTGATAGTTAAAGTTTTACTGAGGAAGTAGTCTGCCAGGTCTTGAGCGCTGAAGGCAGCTGAGGGGGGAGGTGCAGGTGGGTAGAGGAGGGTGTTGAAGGTGGACCAGAGCCGTTTAGGGTTGGAGGACAGCGTAGATATAAGAGATGAGAAGAAGGATTGTTTGGCCAAGTGGAGGGCAGAGGTGTATGACCGGAGAATAAACTTGAAGTGAACAAAATCAGCTTCAGAGCGGGATTTCCTCCAGGCACGCTCTGCGGTGCGGGAGCATCTTTGCAGGTAGCGAGTCTGGAGGGTGTGCCAGGGCTGAAGCTGGCGGCGTGGGGCCTTACAGAGTCGAAGAGGAGCAAGAGTGTCTAGAGCAGAGATAAGCGTAGTGTTGTAGTGATTAGTGGCAGCATCAGGGCAGGTGAAGGATGAGGTATGAGGGAGGTGGTGAAGTAGGTTGGAGAATTGATGGGGGTCCACAGCATGTAGATTTCTGCGAGTGTGTGTGCGGGGTGGGGGAGCAGGGTGTTTAGGAAGTCCAGATAGGTTGAAAGAGAGAAGGTGGTGGTCAGAGATGGGGAAAGGGCGACAGTTGAACTCAGAAATGGAGCAGAGGTTGGAAAAGACAAGGTCAATAGCGTGACCATCGCGGTGGGTAGGGAGGAGGGAGGATTGTGTGAGTCCAAGGGGACGTGAGTGAAAGAAGTTTGGAGGCAGCAGGGGCGGAAGGATCGTCAATGGGAATGTTGAAGTCCCCGAGAATTAGGCATGGAAGATTAGAAGACAGAAAGTGAGAGAGCCAGGTAGCAAAGTGGTCAAAGAACTGGGAGGTGGTCCCGGTGGGCGGTAGATGACTGCCACCCTGAGGGCCAGAGGAGAGAACAGGCGGATGCAGTGTGTCTCGAAGGAGGAGAAGGAGAGGGATGGGGTGGAGGGAGATGCTGGTAGGTGCAGGTGGGAGAGAGCAGGATTCCGACCCCGCCACCATTTCTCTCACCCGGTCTTGGGGTATGGCTCAAGTGTAGACCGCCATGTGAGAGAGCAGCAACGGAGGCCGTGTCAGAGGGAGTTAGCCAGGTTTCAGTTAAAGCTAGGAGGTTGAAGGAGTTTGAAAGGAAGAGGTCATGGACGGCTGTGAGTTTGTTGCACACAGAGCGAGCGTTCAGAGGGCGCAGGAGAAAGAGGACAGGCGCTGAGGGATTATGGGATGAGGTTGCTGGGCTTGCAGGGAGGTGATTTATGTGCGATGGAGATAGGATGAGAGGGAAGTATTGGATGTGTTGTGGGGCCAGGGTTAGGGGATATGTCACCTGAATAGAGTAACAGCAGGAGGGTGAGAAAGAGAAGGTGGGAATGGGATTTGTGGGAGTGGGGTGATTGGCAGCGCGAGAGTTAGAGGGAGACCATGTTCTGAGGAAACAAAGGAGCTCATGCGAGGCCATCATGTGGGACGAGAGGAGGGAGGGAGAGATGCAGATAGTGTAGGGGTCGGTGGTAGAGGGGCAGGAGTTCCATTTAAGAAGAAAGGTAGAAGTAAAGAGTAGAAGCGTGAGAGAAAGCATGATATAGACGTGTGTTAACCCAGAGTAAAAGTGGGCCTTGCAGTTCCTTCTCCAGTCCCGCAACTCCAGGAAACAACTCTGGATGTCCACTTAAAAATGCCACTTGCAAATGACACTCAGAGCCTTCCTGACCTCCCTAACCTGGCAGACAGCCCCACCCCATAGGCATGGGAGTGCCATGGATTTGATGGAAAGGGGTTTCCCGCTTACATCAGTCACTTGTAACCCGCTGTTCCCACCATGGCTTGTAGGTCCTTTTCTAGGAGTAAAATCAATGGACACGGCTTCCTGCAGCGTTTTACTGAGTGTGCTGGGTTCGGGGAGGAAGATGGGCCTACGTCCACCAGCCTTTGCGGTTGTTAGGCAGCGGTCTGTAATACTTGGCCCTCCTGTGGATATCATGGGGGTCGTGCTCTCGGGCCCGGATGCCGAGCTTGGGACACCTCTGGAGGAGTCATCCTTTCCCCGCTAGAGGACTAATACTGCTGCGCTCCCTCCGGGAAATGGGATGGATGTGTGCAACGGAAGGCACTGATGAGTATGGCCGGTGTCCCGACAACCCAGGTGGATCCACCCTTTCTCCGGCTACTTCTGCTGCTGTGGCGCTCCCTTTTTCCCCAGCGGTCTTACCTGTGCCTGCAGTTGGCGACCAGTCCCTCAACAGTCATGGGCCGGCGGGGCCTCCTGGTTCCTTGTCCTCTCTTGCGGATTCGGCGCTGAGTGGCAGCTACTGTATGGTCCAGGCTGATGTGACGAGTAGGGGCCGGTCTGCTCCAAAGTTGTCGTGGTTTTGGTGGGTGGCCTGTCTCGTGCCGGAGAACCTTTTCACGAAGTGAAGACCTCCGAGATTCCTTGGCGCTTCTCCCGCCGTGCCTCTTGCCGCTGCTTTGGGGACTTTGATGGCTACTGTGTCCCTTGATACTGGAGCACGAGATGATGACCGTGGCCTGCTGTTCATCCTTTCTTGGGGCACTTTGCCGGCTCAGGTTCCGGCCTTGTTCTTGGATGCAGGCTAAAATGAGCTCAACGCTGTCTCATGTTCCCTCAATACTGATGACACCCCCACCCCGTTGAATACCCCCCTGATATTCTGAGACACTTTTTTGAGGACATTTTACATACATTTTGCGAATACTTTGACACACTCTCCTCCCCCTTTCAGGTGACTTTTCTCTTCTTATGAACATTATAGACATTTACTATCTTTGGCCCTCCCCACTCCCCACCCTTTTTTATGTACACCTGATTGACTTACTGGTATTACCTGCTGACCCCTAGGGCTTTTTGCTATTCGTCCGCTGGAGCTCCGGGACCATTTTTACCTCTTCCCCCATTTATTTATTTTATTTTTTTATTTTATTTTTTTTGGTGTTGGACATAGGGAGGAAACCTGGGCGAGCCGCTAGGGTGGCTACCTAGGCTCTGCCCGTCCTCTTGGCCCCAGGTCTCCCAGCCATATGGCCTCTTCCATGGCCCTTGATTTCCTTAGGGTTGTCGAGGCGAGCTGGGAATACCACAATATATTTGGCAGTCCCTCCCCACCCTCACTTTCCTTCTTTTTTTTTTAACTCCCCTGGTGCTCCAGTGGTCAGACTCCAACGCCCTTCTGTATCTTTCTCACCGTGACGAGTTTATGCCTCCCTTCCCCCTCCCCTATTTTGTCCCCCTTATGAGCTGGCTTCCCTCGCCAGGTATATTGAGGTCTTTTTCGATGTCTTCTCTAATGCTGTTTTTCTTATGTTTTTTTCTATGGCCCTACGCAGCCATTCTGTTGTGTTCTGTTTTGTTCTGTGATATTGATGACGCTTCTTTACAATAAAAGTATTTTAATACAAAAAAAATCAATGGACACTTACCTTCCTTTGCTGTACTCCTTCTACACATGTGGATAGCCCCTGCTGCCCCCATTTTAAGCTCTACTTTCAATACTCTCCGCTCTGACACTTTATTCGTTCATGCAACTGGAGCATAGACGCTATGCGACCACTCACTACCTTTGAAACTACAGTCAGGTCCAGAAATATTGGGACATCGACACAATTCTAACATCTTTGTCTCTATACACTACCACAATGGAGTTGGAATGAAACAAATAGACATGTGCACAGCACAAAATTTCGTTTTGAGCTAATGGATTAGTCCTAAAATGCAATTTATTTAGTTGCTAAAGAAATTCGTTTTCAGTTCTTTAGTATGAAAACTAATTTATTTCATTCATCCGAAAACCAGTGGATACAATTACTATTGTAGTGGCTCCTCCAGAGGGCTGAGATCGCTGCTTGTTACAGTATCTCTCACTCTCAGCACAATGTGGGCCATATTACATAGTTGGTGCTAACTTAACCAGAGCTGTTGTAAACTTCCCAGAGCCATTACAGCCTATGGAGGTTTTCAGTTTACAACAGCTCTGGTTAAGTTAGCACCAACATTGTAATACTGCCCCGTGTCAGGCAAAGCGGTTACAGTAACTGACTGCTGCTCATCACAGCGCTCATAGTTTCAGTAAAACTAGTAAATAATATTTTTTAATATAAGAGGTTATAACAATATTATTTCCTTGTTTTACTGAAACGCTGAGCGCTGTTACAGTCAGTTACTGTAACAGCTGAGCCTGATACATTGTACTGAGAGATAATGTAACAAGCAGCCAATCTCAGCGCTCACAGCCACTGGATTTAAAGGGCTAAAAAAAAAAAAGGATCCTCTCTGTATAATGTTTAGAACATCCTTCTGAATTAATTAATGTCCCTCTCTGTATAGAACATCCTCCTCAATTTATACCTTTCTCTGTATAATGTATATAACATCCACCTGCATTAATTAATACCCCTCTCGCTATAATATATAGAACATCCTCCTGAATTAATTAATGTCCCTCTCTGTATAGAACATCCTCCTCAATTTATACCTTTCTCTGTATAATGTATATAACATCCTCCTGCATTAATACCCCTCTCTGTATAATGTATAGAACATCCTCCTGCATTAATTAATGTCCCTCTCTGTATAGAACATCCTACTGCATTGGCATGTGGAGGGTGCAGAACTTCGAATGTTGCGCTCTTCATTGCTGGTCTCCTTCACTCATCAATGTAATATCACAAAAAGGACTGAAACTAAAATGTAATGCATTTTATTTTAGTTTCTTTCGTTTTTTGTACTGAGCAGTTTCGTTTCTCTTGAGTCATCCGAAAACTAAATTATCCCAAAATTCTGACTAAATCATTTTAGTACTAAAACGAATGCACATGTCTAGAAACAAACACAATGTGCTTTAACTGCAGACTGTCAGCTTTAATTTGAGGGTATGTACATCCAACTCAGGTGAACGGTGTAGGATTTACAGCAGTTTGCATATACCTCCTTTGGAAAATGACCAATTTTATGCTATTTGGTGCTCGTGAATAAATCTTTTATCTTCCATTACCGCATGTGGTGTTGGTGCAGATTAGGGAGCAGAAGCTGAGCGGTCAGAGAAGGAGGGGGACACCTCCTGGGCCAGGGTGACACCTCGGTCTGACGCTACTACCTTGGCTTTTCCCTTATCAAATTTTTTATTACATAAGCCGGTTCTTTATATATTCTAAGCTAGAAATGAGCCCACACTGTAACTTATTTGTTCTATGTACACTTTACTTAAGTCAACCCAAGTACAACATCCAAATGTTCCTTTGCTTCTGTTTCAACTTGGAAATGTTGTCTCGCAAATCTTTGTCTATTCTATCGTCGTTGTTTTACTTTAAAAGAAAAACCACACAAAATATAACCACACAGATTAGCATGGACAATGGTTCTCGTATAATTGGAATAGCTGGCCGTGGCCACGACTTGAGTATTTTATCAAGGATGTTATTAAACTTGCACCTAGCCAGATTGTGGCTTCCATTGTCTGGTGTGATTAGTAATGCAACTTTTGGTTCAATAAAGATTTTGCTTAAAATATTAAAATTTATTTTAATAAATAATTATTTTAATATATGTTAAACTATTTAAATAGAAAAATAAATCTATGTCTAGATAAATATACTAAAATATGAAATCTATTAAAACATATTAAGACAGAGGCACTGGCTTCCCTATCATCAAAGGCCCCCACCACACCATTAGGTGGAGAGTAACTATGGGAAAAGGAAGGTAGGAAAGAGTAAGGAATAACAAAAAGAGTTATAATATTGCATAGTTTTATGGTAAAGAGTGGTGGTGGAATAGGTCAGTCAGCCCCTAAAAGGAAAGCATACAGGAAACACACAGATCGCATAGTCACAGCCCATTCCATTCCCATATTATGTTCTTTTTAATTTTAGATTTTGACTCCTTAAAGCTTATTTTGAAAACTGAGGCCTGGGCAGCCACTGTCCCACTCTGGCTGGCACTGCAGAGTGTGGCACATACAGATGGGACACTCCCTGTGGTGCTATAGCTATTCTGCTGAATATTACAGGGAAAACCGCTCGTTGCATCTCATCTCGGCCACACGATCACCCTTCGCATCACCTCTCATAAGCTGATGCATGGCTGAGATTGAAAGACACGCACATGCAGGAGAGTACAGTTTGACACATTACCTGTACATACTCCATCCGTCTTAAACACATTCAGTGCCACAGACAGCCGGGCACTGTAACGCTTGGTGGTGGATCGTGAGGTCCACGTCCAAGCAAGCAGCTGAGCACAGTTTGGCAAGCGGCCCAACATTCTCAGGCTCGCCCTCCTTTAATCAAAGCCATCTTGGTAAATTTAAACTTGCACCAGCGTGAAATTAGGGCAACAAGCCTTGCTGATAGGGCCCTGAATCCAGGCCCCCAACCCTGCGAGCCCTCAGGCGGTGACCGGATGCCCAATGGCTCAGTTCGGCTCTGGTCAGTGGTCAGTTCTTGAAGTTCATGTGTGGGAAGCAGGAAAATAGAGAAGCGAAAAGATCTGAGTGACTTTGACAAGAGTCAAATAGTGATGGCTAGGTGACTTGGTTAGAGCATCTCTAAGGCTAGGGTCAAACGAAAGCATTTTTACATGCGAACGTAAAAAAGTGCGTCCGAACGCATTGATGTATTTTTTCACGGAATATGCGAAAACGGTCATACGATGCGCATTTTCGTGCATGATGTTTTACGAATCCAAACCAGGAAACTTTTTGCGTCTGGACGTTATGTTGGCCGGACATGAGCAGGGTCTGACGTCTCCAAATCACACACACACACTGCTAGCGGGCGCAGCGCACTCTGTACGTCCGTACTAGCGGTTCTGAGTTCTCGAAAAAATGCGTTCATTTTCCACTTGCGTTGCGCGGCCGGACTTTCGTGCGACCGTACTTCGTATATTGGCTGTCATTGCCCGTCATTTGCTGCTAGTGCGGCCGTGATTAAGTGCGCCAGAACGCACGTTAAAAATGCGCTGGTCTGACCCCAGCCTAAGCTGGCAAGCCTTGTGGGGTGTATCCAGAATGGAGTGGTTAGTAACAATCAAAAGTGGTGCAAGGAAGGACAACTGTTGAACTGGCGTCAGGGTCATCGATGCACACGAGGAGCAAAGGCTAGCCTGTCGGATATGGTCACACAGAAGAGCTACTGTAGCACAGATTGCAGATAAACTTAATGCTGGCCATGATAGAAAGGAGTCAAAACACAATCGACAAGTACAACTTGCCTAGTGATTGTTGCAGGCCACATACACCATAATGGCAATGGTGCTCCCTGAGGACAGTGGCCTCTTTCACCAGGATAATGCATCCTGCTACACTACAAAAAAATGTTCAGGAATGGATTGAGGTACATTTTTACATCACAAACCACTTTGCCAAATACAAGTCATGACTTGGCTGCAAGACAACTTTACGATTTTATTCAAGACATCAGACCAGGAATGCTGTGGGTAAAACATTTACACTTAGAGTATTTCCGTAACCCTTATGAATGCTTGGATATTAAATAATTCCACATGATAGATAGCAGTGCTATCCAAGTACATTTTGGAGGGGAGACTGATGATTCTGGTAAAACACTTCAAAATTCTGTACAATTGTATTATATGATCGAGACAGATCACAATATTGTACAAAGAGACTTTAGCTCAATTGAGCACGTTCTGCAGACACGTTTCCATTCCTAATAACCGCTGGATTAGTGGCCCTTTTGCGTGTAATTACAGGGAGGGAAAGAATCAATATTTCACTATAGTCCAAGAATGACTAGCTGAATATGTTTCCACATCCATATCTCTCCCTTAGATCCTGTGGCCCTTTTCACTGCCAATGGATGGGCAGCGCTCTTCCTCAGATGGAACCATGCCTGCTGAATGCATAGGTTGGATCGTATTTATCGGAACGCAGGTGCCAAGTGCCTGTGGGATGGCAGTTGGCGCCTTCTTTCTCCCTGCCTGTGCCATCTGTTACTCAGGAAGCTCCTTGCATGGTGACAGCACTGCCATGTTGGCAGAGTGATCCAGTTTCTGGAACCGAGGCAAAAGAAAAGAGCACTTCCATACACACAGGGTGGCACAGGAACGCCCCCGCTCGCGTAGGGGGCTGTGGAGAAACACAACAGAAGGCTTATCTTGCCCCCGGCTATAGTTACAAACCAAATTTGCATTTTATTTATTTGTATACAGGATAATCATTTATCTATGGAACATCTCATTCGCACACAGGCATCCTGTTAACGCAACACAAAGGTTATCAGACAACAAGCAGCCCATCATGTGAAGTGCTGCGGAGCAGCCCAGCAGGCTGTCACCAGAAGGGTCTGAAAGCTTGCAAAACGCTTGTACATGGTAGCAGAGCCAAGCTTGTCACAGCCGGAGCCCAGAGCCTCTCCCTCAGCACACAAACAGGCACTTAGAACGGATTGTGTGCAGGATATGCTTCTGAAAACAGAAAACACTCACAGTCAGAGCAGAACTGCGGAGATTTCAGGCATCGCCTGCTCCAACTTGGCTACTTTAGATAAGTAGCCGAGTAGGAGGCCCAGCAGTAAACTGGGAAGGATGGAGATGGGATTCTGTGAAATGGCATTCTGTTATTGTCTGTGACAGAATTTATGTGGTCTGACAGTAATGGCGAGGTGGGAGTGACATAACATGTTTCAGATTAAGACTTTGTATCAAATAAAGGCCAATTTCAACACCGTCAGAATGTATTAAAAATGAGAGGAAAAAAAAGAATATTTTTAATTAGTCGTGGTCTTAATTGCAAATGATTATGGAAAAAATATGTCATGTCATTATCTGGTTATTGCTTTTTACGCCTCCCTAGATCTCAATTCGGAGTTTCTCATTTGTTAAACACGGTGTGGTGTAATGGTTTTTTTTGTTAGGACGCAGTTTCCCCTAATTCAATTGAAGTCATTTAATCTGATGCTTTAATGAAGAAAAGTCACGACTCTTGTGTTATGCTTCTGGTCTTTAAAAATGATGGTTTGTGTCGGACAATAAAAAGTTTGAAGAAGACCTTACTTAACCCCTTCGTTGATGTGCCATTTTACCCCTGTGTACTGAGCTCATTTTGACTGTTTTGTATAGAGAAATTATATATCCTTTTTTTTCAGTGCACTGAATTATTATCATTTATTTATACAGCGCCACAAATTCCACAGCACTTTACAAGATCAGTGTACAAGGAGTTGATACATTGGAATACCACACATGGATGATATGACCTGATTCGGGGGGTCACTGTTCCCAAGGGAACTTAATCTATGAGATGTACAAGTATTTTGTGAGGTAGGCGAATCCATATAATTTGGCGTCTTGCCCAAGGACACTCGCTGGTGGCATCTTCTGCGTGGGATCGAGTTGGCTTTCCATGATTGTAGAGCAGTGACCTGGTGGTTCGGTTGAACCCGCTTCGTCAAGACTTTCTTTTCCACAGTTGTATTGGAGGGATGTGCTGAACAGGATTTTGACTTGCTTCTCCACGGTCAAAGGGTATAGACGTTACCATTGGACTCCACAGCCGATATTGTGTGGTAGGCAAGTCTGTACCATTTCTGTATCTTGCCCAAGGACACTTACAGGAGAGGTGCTGTGGCTGGGATTCGAACCTGGGTCTACGTGGTTATAGAGCAGTGATGTTACCTCTACTCCATCCAGCCAGTACCAAAGACATTTGCTCCTCAGAAAACTCATTCTACTACCTTGATTACAGATGTCAGATACCATGAATTTGCCCCAAATCATGTGACCTTGTCTTGCTGCATCAAAGTTAGGAATGCTTTAAAAATCTGATTTGGAGATAAAATATGTAAAAGGTCTATCCCAAGTTCTAATACCTCTCAAGAAAGTGGAACTGTTTTGGATGATGGTTATTTGTTATACCTTGATCTCAGAAGAGAAAACCTCTGCACTCGGCCAAAGTCTAATGTCTATGTTAACGTAATATTGAGTTAAAAGGTATACACCACTTTTCCCAAGAATCAAACTCTCCAGTAGAAGCTGATTTTCTACAAATTATACATTTATTTATTTGCAAAGTATTTTACCAGGATGGATACATTGAGATTTCTCTCGTTTTCAAGTATGACCTGGGTATAAATCATAGCTTTTCTCCAGGTATCTTTCCCGAAACTCATACTAGAGAGAGTCGCACAAAATTAAAACGCAACCCAAACATTCCAAAATTGCCAACTGCACAGCCAAATCTATGTCCATCACATGTAGGTAACGAAACTAAATCATGAGTACCTGTGATGAATTATTTAAATGTTTAAAACAGTGGCAAAATATGCCTTTGTATTTGTACATTATGGTCTCACCTGTTACTTTTTTAATTCCTAGTAGCATGGTTTGATGGAGGAAGCCAATTCAAAATATATCATCATTATATGTACAGTCAGGTCCAGAAATATTGGGACATCGACACAATTCTAACATCTTTGGCTCTATACACCACCACAATGGAGTTGGAATGAAACAAACACAATGTGCTTTAACTGCAGACTGTCAGCTTTAATTTGAGGGTATGTACATCCAACTCAGGTGAACGGTGTAGGACTTACAGCAGTTTGCAGATGTGCCTCCCACTTGTTAAGGGACCAAAAGTAATGGGACAATTGGCTTCTCAGCTGTTCCATTGCCAGGTGTGTGATATTCCCTCATTACCCCAATTACAATGTGCAGATAAAAGACCCAGAGTTCATTTCAAATGTGCCATTTGCATTTGGAATCTGTTGCTGTCAACTCTCAAGATGAGATCCAAAGAGCTGTCCCTATCAGTGAAGCAAGCCATCGTTAGGCTGAAGAAACCAAACAAACCCATCAAAGAGATAGCAAGAACATTAGGCATGGCCAAAACAACTGTTTGGAACATTCTCAAAAAGAAGGAACGCACCGGTGAGCTCAGCAACACCAAAAGACCCGGGAGACCACGGAAAACAACTGTGGTGGATGAATGAAGAATTCTTTCCCTGGTGAAGAAAACACCCTTCACAACAGTTGGCCAGATCAAGCACACTCTCCAGGAGGTAGGTGTATGTGTGTCAAAGTCAAAAATAAAGAGAAGACTTCACTAGAGTAAATACAGAGGGTTCACCACAAGATGTAAACCATTGGTGAACCTCAAAAACAGGAAGACCAGATTAGAGTTTGCCAAACAACACCTAACAAAGCCTTCACAGTTCTGGAACAGGATCCTATGGACAGATGAGACCAAGATCAACTTGTACCAGAGTGATGGGAAGCGAAGAGTATGGAGAAGGAAAGGAACTGCATACCTAAGCATACCACCTCATCAGTGAAGCATGGTGGTGGTAGTGTCATGGCGTGGGCATGTATGGCTGCCAATGGAACTTATTCTCTTGTATTTATTGATGATGCGACTTCTGACAAAAGCCGCAGGATGAATTCTGAAGTGTTTCGGGCAATATTATCTGCTCACATTCAGTCAAATGCTGCAGAACTCATTGGACGGCGCTTCACAGTGCAGATGGACAATGACCCAAAGCATACTGCAAAAGCAATCAAAGAATTTTTGAAGGGACAGAAGTGGAATGTTATGCAATGGCCAAGTCAATCACCTGACCTGAATCTCATTGAGCATGCATTTCACTTGCTGAAGACAAAACTGAAGGGAAAATGCCCCAAGAACAAGCAGGAACTGAAGACAGTTGCAGTAGAGGCCTGGCAGAGCATCACCAGGGATGAAACCCAGCGTCTGGTGATGTCTATGCGTTCCAGACTTCAGGCTGTGATTGACTGCAAAGGATTTGCAACCAAGTATTAAGGGAAAGTTTGATTTGATTATTATTCTGTCCCATTACTTTTGGTCCCTTAACAAGTGGGAGGCACATCTGCAAACTGCTGTAAGTCCTACACCGTTCACCTGAGTTGGATGTACATACCCTCAAATTAAAGCTGACAGTCTGCAGTTAAAGCACATTGTGTTTGTTTCATTCCAACTCCATTGTGGTGGTGTATAGAGCCAAAGATGTTAGAATTGTGTCGATGTCCCAATATTTCTAGACCTGACTGTATACGTCATGTCCCGCCAGAATACAATAACAATTTTTTCTTTAGAAATTAAAATTTCCATTCAGATTTCAGTCGTTTTCCGCATGTAACATTATTTTTTTCTCCTTTTATTACCAAAACCTTTGTGGTTTTATATTCTATAGGGTACTGTTTAAAAAATAATAATTAAAAAAATAGAAGTGGGACCCGTTACTACTTTTTCCTGATGACAAAAAATATGAAATTTTAACCAGAACTGGAGAACAAAAAATATTTCACATGTGGTTTATGAATAATATAACTTGTTACCAGTGTGGGAAATGAGAAAGTGAGTTATGGCAGTGGTATTGTTAATTTTATACGAGACAAATAGACAATGCTTTTGCTTTGGAACAAAAAAAAATTTAAATAAAATTCTATTTTGTTTTTCTGTGGTTTTTTTTGAGTCTTTACATTTTACATGGTCATGTTTGGTATCGCTAGAAAGGTCAGACTCTGAACTTTCCAATGACACCTTACTTGACTTTGTGCAGTTTAAAAATCAGAGTTGCAGGTTCCAAAGGACCCCCGGCGCCACTCGTGGCAGTTTAGGATTTCGATGAAACAATGCATAATAACGCATCATCCAAACGCCTCCACACTTGCTGGCATTGTCAGAAATGAGGTGAGTTAGTGCAGTATCATTGTTCACTATATAATTGAAAAGTGAACAATTAATGTTGCATTAGAAAAAATATTTATATATATTTATTTTTTAGATTTCTTTACATAAAACCTGGTCATGTGTGGTATCATTGCTAGAGCCAGGCTCTGGACTCGACTTTCTATGTTCTACAGTTCCTGAGAAAATTCCCTGCCCATGCATGATGACATCAGTGGGCAGAGGGTGGTCCCGCAGGCCGGGCTGACATCCAAGATGACAGCCCCTGCAGAGAATCCTGAATTCACCGCAGGTTTGGCGAATTTGTCTCCCTGAAGTGCGGGAAACGAAAGAGCACCAAAATTCCTGAATAGCCCTGATGGTGAATTTTAGCACCTTTTATTTTTTCTGCAATAGTTATGAAGAACATTACTTATTTCTTTCTAGTTTTGCTTGTAGTGTGGATGTGCAGAAGAAATATTTTAATTTCAATATTTTGCATGCTTATATTATTTATCATATTACCAGGTCTATTCACTAAAAGGTGAAACTCTGGAAAACTGCAGGAGAAGTGAAAATTCTAGGTCTAAATAGCCAATTTGGAAAGTGAAATAAATGGGAGAATTTTTCTGGTTTGGCTATTTTGACCTAGAGTTTTCACTTCTCCTATAGTTCTCCAGAGTTTCATCTATTAGTGACAAGACCTGTACATCTTGTAACATACCAGTCTTTATGAAATACTTGGTGAAAGAATTTGGCATCCTTTAGGAAGGGGTCAGACGAACGCAGTGCAAATGTGCGTTTAGCCGCACTTTATTACGGCCGTGGTAGCAACAAATGACGTCCAACGCAGGCCCACACACACGAAGTACGGACGCACGAAAGTTCGGCCGCGCAACGCAAGCGGCAAACTAACGCATTTTTGCAAGAACGTCGAACCGCTAGTACTGACGTACAGTGCGCTGTGTCCGCATAGTGGTGTGTGTGCGTGATTAGGAGAAGTCAAATGTTGCTCATGTCTGGCCAACATAACGTCCAGACACCCAAAGTTTCCTGGTTTGGATCCGTATGAAATCACGGCCGAAATTGCGCATCGTATGACCGCTATCGCGTCTTAGGTGAAAAAATGCGTTCGGATGCATCAACGCACTTTTTGATGGTAGATGTGAAAAATGCTTTCGTCTGACCCTAGCCTAAACGTATCGCACTTAAAAAATGTTTTCAAATGTCTTCTTTGTTCTGAGTCACACCCCACCTGTTTTTATGTAATTTGTCAACGATGCTATATAAAGGCCTATTCAAAGAAAGCTGAAACTCCGAAGAATTGGCAGGAGAAGAGAACAATCTAGACCAAATAGCCGATTTGGAAAGTGAGATAAATGGGAGAATTTTTCCGGTTTGGCTATTTTGACCTAGAATTTTCACTTATCCAGTCATTCTCCTGAATTCCACCTTTCTTTGAATAGACCTGATAATTTTTTTAATTAATTCATTTTTTTCCTGTATTCAGGCATGTACTGGCCATCGGGACTACCGGGAGGATCCCGGTGGGCTCATGGCTCAGTGGGCCGCCGCTTACCCAGAGTCTGATTCCGATTCTTGTCTGGCCGCGATTCGCGGCCCCAGCACCGCAGCGTGCCTCCTAGATGTACAGCACGCGGCTGGGACCGGCACACTGCTAGGCACCGTCCCCTCTAGGAAGCTGTGGGCGTCTCACAGGACACGCAGAGGAGGCCGAGAGGAGGTGAAGAAGCCAACGGCGCCTGAGGTGTTAGACCGGGAGTCGGGACAGAGGCAGGCCTGCCTGGGCCAAATTGGATGGTGGTGAGTATAAAACACTACTGTGTCACTCCTTTATTGCTTCTTTTGCAGGTTGGGATGTCATCATAGAAGAAACATGAGATGGCCGAGGGTGAATGAGAGCGATGGAAGGGGGGCTGCAAACTGGGCAATATCTAATAAATTATATGGGGGCTGCAAACTGGGCAATATATAATAAATTATATGGGGCTGCAAACTGCGCAATATATAATAAATTATATGGGGGCTGCAAACTGGGCAATATATAATAAATTATATGGGGCTGCAAACTGCGCAATATATAATAAATTATATGGGGGCTGCAAACTGGGCAATATATAATAAATATATGGGGGCTGCAAACTTGGCAATATATAATAAATTATATGGGGGCTGCAAACTGGGCAATATATAATAAATTATATGGGGGCTGCAAACTGGGCAATATATAATAAATTATATGGGGGTTGCAAACTGGGCAACATATAATAAATTATATGGGGGCTGCAAACTGGGCAATATATAATAAATTATATGGGGGCTGCAAACTGGGCAATATATAATAAATTATATGGGGGTTGCAAACTGGGCAACATATAATAAATTATATGGGGGCTGCAAACTGGGCAATATATAATAAATTATATGGGGGCTGCAAACTGGGCAATATATAATAAATTATATGGGGGCTGCAAACTGGGCAATATATAATAATTTATATGGGGGCTGCAAACTGGGCAATATATATAAATTATATGGGGGCTGCAAACTGGGCAATATATAATAAATTATATGGGGGCTGCAAACTGGGCAATATATAATAAATTATATGGGGGCTGCAAACTGGGCAATATATAATAAATTATATGGGGGCTGCAAACTGGGCAATATATAATAAATTATATGGGGGCTGCAAACTGGGCAATATATAATAATATTATATGGGGGCTGCAAACTGGGCAATATATAATAATTTATATGGGGGCTGCAAACTGGGCAATATATAATAATATATATGGGGGCTGCAAACTGGGCAATATATAATAAATTATATGAGGGCTGCAAACTGGGCAATATATAATAAATTATATGGGGGCTGCAAACTGGGCAATATATAATAAATTATATGGGGGCTGCAAACTGGGCAATATATAATAAATTATATGGGGGCTGCAAACTGGGCAATATATAATAATTTATATGGGGGCTGCAAACTGGGCAATATATAATAAATTATATGGGGGCTGCAAACTGGGCAATATATAATAAATTATATGGGGGCTGCAAACTGGCAATATATAATAAATTATATGGGGGTTGCAAACTGGGCAACATATAATAAATTATATGGGGGCTGCAAACTGGGCAATATATAATAAATTATATGGGGGCTGCAAACTGGGCAATATATAATAAATTATATGGGGGCTGCAAACTGGGCAATATATAATAATTTATATGGGGGCTGCAAACTGGGCAATATATAATAAATTATATGGGGGCTGCAAACTGGGCAATATATAATAAATTATATGGGGGCTGCAAACTGGGCAATATATAATAAATTATATGGGGGCTGCAAACTGGGCAATATATAATAATTTATATGGGGGCTGCAAACTGGGCAATATATAATAATTATATGGGGGCTGCAAACTGGGCAATATATAATAAATTATATGGGGGCTGCAAACTGGGCAATATATAATAAATTATATGGGGGCTGCAAACTGGGCAATATATAATAATTATATGGGGGCTGCAAACTGGGCAATATATAATAAATTATATGGGGGCTGCAAACTGGGCAATATATAATAATTTATATGGGGGCTGCAAACTGGGCAATATATAATAAATTATATGGGGGCTGCAAACTGGGCAATATATAATAAATTATATGGGGGTTGCAAACTGGGCAACATATAATAAATTATATGGGGGCTGCAAACTGGGCAATATATAATAAATTATATGGGGGCTGCAAACTGGGCAATATATAATAAATTATATGGGGGCTGCAAACTGGGCAATATATAATAAATTATATGGGGGCTGCAAACTGGGCAATATATAATAAATTATATGGGGGCTGCAAACTGGGCAATATATAATAAATTATATGGGGGTTGCAAACTGGGCAATATATAATAAATTATATGGGGGCTGCAAACTGGGCAATGGAATATATAATCGTTTTTGTGTAATACTTACAGTCTATATACATTTTTTTGCGTGTTTACGGAATTAAAGTGAGCCGGTCTGCTGGGTGAAGTCCAGGGCCACGTTTTTGTCCCAGTCCAGCCCTGCCTGTATTTCTATAACGTATTTGGTTTGTGCTGCCCTCGACCTTTGAATATTTGACACCACCTGTCCTCTATTCCATTTTTGGGGGATTTAATAATTCGTAAGATACTTAACCATTCCACTTGTATGAAGCACAATTAATTAATTCAGGTGCTGACAAGACTGCCATATCTTGGCCTGGGAATAAAGAAAAAAAAAAGACTAAACCTTTCCACTAATCCAATTCCCAGGTGGAGACCACTGTAGGTTTCCAAATTACGTTACTGTTTTTCATGTCTATCGATGTAGATTTATAAAAAAAAAAAAAATCGTTTTTATTTTCCAATTTCCATTTCATGGGCCTGAAAGGGTTAAACGTCACCCCACACATTCTGCAGTTGTATTTTATATAGTGAAAAGCAAAGATGGGTAAATAAACATGACATACAGGGTTATTCAGAGCGAGGTGAAAACCAGGAGACTGACTGGAGAAGTGAAAACTCTAGGTCAAAATAGCCAAACCAGAAAAATTCTCCCACTTATCTTGCTTTCCAAATCGGCTATTTGGTCTAGATTGTTCTCTTCTCCTGACAATTCTCCCGGTTTTCACCTTTCTCTGAGTAACCCTGATAGTATTGCTGTGACTTGATTTATAGAACGGAAAGTTTATCGATATTAAAATAGAATTTATAAACCCCCTGTAAGTGAATGAATTAACCCCTCGGAAACCTTTTTTCCTTCAGTGTTGCGTGTGTATAGATCACACTTTGCATTTATTCAGCAAGAATGGTAGCCACAGCCCCTATTTGCTAGTGAACTATAGGAACAATCGTCCTTATGTTTTCTTTGTTGCTCTTACACTGATTCGCGTCATGTATGTGTATTTTTATGGATATTGATTGATAGTGATACATACTGAAAACTATTTTGCTGGAATGTTTTGATTTATGTCACATAGGATACAGACAGGATTCTAGGAAAATTGCAATCATCAACATCAAATATATCATTCTTTAGATCGAATGTGTGTGTGTATATATATATATATATATAATGTACATTCATTATGTATTCACTGTTGTTTTGAATTATTTTAACCTAAAAACAGCAGATGGTAGATCATCTTTTCATTGGTGCACAGTGAAATCACACACAGATTTGTTTGTCTTCGAAATTCTACACTACTCAGCGGCATGGCAATGCGGAGACAGATGGCGATGGACTGTGAGGAGCAGAGAAGTGTCTAGTGAAAACAAAAGGGACACAAAGTTGTCCACCGGGCCAAGAGATGCTACAGTGTGGTAAGAAGATGCAAGACAGAAGGTGCAAAAGCTGATCTGTCAGATAGATAGGTGTAATATGTGTATTTATTTATTATTGCTTTAATCGCTTTGCTAAGTACGTCATAATGGAACGGATAAAATAATTCCCATAAACCAAAACAGAGTAAACCTTTTATTTCAGTTTTTTTTATTTTGTTTAGATAAAATTGTGTGTTTTTTCAACAAAGAGAAAACATGCGCATATGTGTCATGGCCGCATTGTTATGATGATTATTCTTATTATTGATATAGCTGTAGTGGTAATGTCATTTTATCTTCTGATCCAAACATTGGCAAATTTTAGTTGGTTTGTGGCACCATATCAGAAGAAGCGTGTCACATTAAAGGGCTTCTGGCCAACAGGTTTCTGACATCGGTTCAAACGCTATTTTAGGCTAGGGTCAGACGAACGCAGTTTTAACGTGCGTTTAGCCGCACTTAATCACGGCCGTGCTAGCAGCGAATGACGTCCGATGCCGGGCAGCATACGAAGAACGGCCGCACAAAAGTGCGGCCGCGCAACGAAAGTGGCAAACAAACGCATTTTTTCGAACGTCAAACCGCTAGTACTGACGTACAGAGTGCGCTGCGTCCGCTAGCGGCGTGTGTGTGTGATTAGGAGACGTCAGACGCTGCTAATGTCCGGCCAACATAACGTCCAGACGCAAAAAGTGTTTTATTGATGATCCATACAAAATCACAGATGAAAATGCACATCGTATGACCGCTATCGCGTATTCCGTGAAAAAATACATCCATTCGTTCGAATGCACTTTTTCACGGACAACGCGAAAAATGCGTTAGTCTGACCCTAGCCTTATTGATCAATATAATCTATTGGTGTGGTTGCAGAACTGAATTCAGAGTAATGGATCTAAAATGATCTCTCCATGCTGGGGCAAGAAAGGCAAATCCGGTGCTGCTCCAACATAGAAACATAGAAAATGTCGGCAGATAAGAACCTTTCGGCCCATCTAGTCTGCCCAATTACATGGATACTTTACCTGGATTTATCTTTTGTTTAGGATAGCCTTATGCCTATCCCATGCTTGCTTAAATTCAATTACTGTTTTGGCCTCTACCACTTCTACTGGAAGACTGTTCCATGTATCCACCACCCTCTCAGTAAAATAATGCTTCCTGATGTTACTTTTAAACCTTTGCCCCTCTAATCTAAGACTATGTCCTCTTGTTTTGCTACTTTGTTTCCTTTTAAATATACTCCCTCTACCTTGTGGATTCCCTTTACGTATTTAAATGTTTCTATCATATCTCCTCTGTCTCATGACATCACTCCAGGCAGCACCTTTCCAGCACTGCCCGTGCTGGACTTTACCCCTGTAGCAGCTCTCTGGCAGAATCCGCAGGTGTCACCTAATTACCTGTGATGAGGTCACGCCCTTCCTCCCATGCTTTTGCTTGGTGTTTGTGCATGGTGGTGTGTTTTCTAGCTGCTCTGAAGCTGATTCTCCTGTCCCATGTTTACCAGACCATTGGCTTTGTTGACTGGATTTTCTACCCCTCTGGATACTGCACTAAAGACTCCTGCTGCTGCACCTAAGGACCCTGCTTTCCCAGAACCGCTACCTGTACTAGGGTTGCCAGGTTGGTTATATTTTTCTTAACACACCTGATTACTTCATGCAGAGGGGAGCACAGGGAAAAGTGCTGCCCTGCAACATGTGTAACTCATATGCTGCTGGAAGGAAATCAAGACAGATCACCTGGATTCCTCCTTGATTTCCTGTCTGCAGCATATGGATTCTACATGTTGCGGGGTGACATTATTCATGCACCGCCCATCACCATGAATCAATGTGTCCAGGAAAACCTGGCTGATCTAGACAACCCTAACCTGAATAAACAATATAACAACCTGGATAAACAAGCATGTGCTGTGTATAAATGTGTACAGAAATAAACCCTTAAGTGTCACTGCATACCCTTGCACTATGATACTAGGGTGGCCAGATGCGCCATATTTTCCTGGACACACATAATAAATTCATGCTGGTGGGCATTGCATGAAAAATGCCACCCCGCAGCATGTAGAATTCATACACTGCAAGAAAGGAATCCCAGGTGATCTGCCTTGATCAGGCAACTGATTTCCTTCCTGCAGCATATCAGTTATACATGTTGCAGGGCAGCACCTTACCTATCCTTCCCATCTGAAAGAAATGGTATTCGAATGAGTGCAGGGTTTCTACAAGGCATACTTTTTTGACTTGAGTTAAACAAAGGTGCTTCTTTCTGTTTAAATTCTGTATAGGTGTTACAAATTCTCAGGTGCTGCTAATTGGGGGGGGGGGACTCCCAAAACACACAGTACTAAATTAGACAGAAAAGTGTCCTCAAAGGGCACACATAAACTTTGTTACAATAATGGTTTAGTGTTCTACTTTTTAAAGAAATGGTTGAGTTGTTGTATTTGCCACATTTCTATTTACTGAATGCTATTTTCAAAATATCCAACGGCGATAGAAAACCGCCCTCGGTCTGAGAACTTAAATCGGGAAAAGTGATTAAACACCGGTTATGATAGGCAAAATTCCTCTAAACAAGGAAGAATCCCTCTTTTTACTAAAACATTAAACTTTATTCAATGCAGTTAAAATGAACTCCTTCCATTTTAAGTATAAAAAATAGTCAATTTAAAAAGTGACCGGCATATGACAATTATTAACACCTTCTTGGTCTCGATATTACAACAGTGTAAGCTTTGTCTTTAGTACAGAAGCCTTCCAGAAGTCTGAGTTAGTAGACTTATTAGGTTCAGTTTAATGGTTCTCTATTGTGTACGTCATACATATCGAAATGGTATTAACCACGACATAGCAATATTATGCAAGTGTTCTAACCAATCTGCTGCTGAAACCGGCATCATATAGTTCAGTTTACAATTGATTTATAGGAAAAAAATATATAATAATAATATTATTAATTAAAATGGAATGAGTTAATTTTAACTGCATTGAACAAAGTTTAATGTTTTAATAAAAAGAGGGATTCTTCCTTGTTTAAAGGAATTATGCTATTATTTTCTCATGCACAGTGGACCACAAAGCCAAATCCAGATATAATTGTTTTTTAACAAAAATATATAATATATGTACTGTGATAAGGTGAAGGGAATGATTTGGGACGGGATGTATAGTCCCCTAATATTTGCAAAGGAGGATTGGGATATTTAAGCCAAAGAGGGCATTATCAGGGTTATTCAAAGAGATCCGAATGGCTGCCGAAAGGGAACTTGAACGCTGTTACCTTTCTTGGCCATTCGGCTATCCAGAGAGCAGGCAATACGCCAAATCCTGGCGAATTGACTGCACATACGGTGCCTGTTCGAGGGTAGTGAAATCCCCATAGCTTTGTCTATTCAGAGAACACAAACCAGCAGTGAAAGGTTCCCGAAATACCCTGCCATTCGGTGGTTTGATTCGGCAGCTTTATCCAGGCGAATCCCATAGGCTTCAATGTTAAAAATATTCCTGTTTTAATTCAATATCTAATAAACCGTTTATTATAATATTCTGCAGTAAAGAGTCTCTTTTATTTATAGATATTTTTTTTTAGGATATTTTAAGCATTTTTTGGGATGTTTATTTTTTTTTAAACTTTTTCTGTAACCTTTTTTTATTATCATCCCCTGGATCTCATATGTAAATTTCAGACATTTTCGCTCAGTAGTTTCTTTGCAAACAGCGTTTCACTTTTCAAACATTCAAGCGAACGGTTTTTCTTATTCATTAACTGCATTTGTCTGCGATGTTGGCTTTTTCCGGCGGCTGCTCTGTGTGTTATTGGCTTGTGCTTGGGTAAATCCAGATGTTTTTGCGGGTTTCGGTGTGCGTTCACCCTCGTTTTGAGGTGAGTTTTCGGCGGGTTTGCGGTTACTTTTCCCTGCAATTCGGGGACCCTGTGGTGTTTGCTGAATACGCCGCAGGGTCGCCGAAATGGGATCGCCAAATCGAACCGAATTGAAGGGAACGAAAAGTCACCGAACGTGCGGTGTCTTTTCGATTCTCTTTGAATAACCCTGTATGTGTTTTTTTTAACTTGGCCCTTGCTGCAAAGTTTCTCCCACCTGTTGCTGATCAGGCTCATAAATGTTTCCTGAATGGAAGGAGAAACATGCTAAGGTTTGCTGACCTTAACCTTTGTATTTTGTTGTTTCCCTGCGTTAGAGAGGGATGTTTAACGCACAGGCGAGCTAGGTTTTATTTTGTTATATTTGTTTGCGGCACAAATTAACCTTGCCATTCATAAAGAGACACTGTGATTGCCCTAGAGCAGTGTTTCCCAAACCTGCCCTCAGGACCCACTGACAAGCCAGGTTTGCAGGATATCTGAAGCACAGCACAGGCAATATAATTTGCTGCTCAGTGATTGCAAGATTCAGTCTGCATTTCTCCAAGGTGATCTGCAAAATCATCTGGAATGGTTGAGGGTCCCAAGGACAGGTTTGGGAAACACTGGCCTAGAGGACCTTGCTCTGGTGCTCTGTGGCGGTGCTGGATCAGTGTGTACAAGACCATCATAAATTTAATTATTCGAAAGATCGGACTGTGACATATGATGATGTATTAAAAGAAGTTTTAATTGATCAAATTAGTCCCAGAGTACGCACATTTCTCTGCAGAATTGTGTATATCCCTCCATAGCGTCACGTCCAAATGCCTTGGTGGCCAGCAGCACCCTCCTCGCTGGCCGGCCACCAAGTGATATGCAGGCTGCGCGCAGTCATAGGTCAAGGACGCCGGCGGGGCATGGTGTGATGATGCAGCTCCCGCCAAGTTTAAATTCAGACGCTTGAGATGTGTTCCTTGCCCTGACGTGGATCACGCCCTTAGTGTGTGCTATATTATTCCAAATGATATTTGGTGTACCAACTTGGCTCGTCTGTTATCTCTCCTAACCGTTAAACCCTTGGCTCCTGTACTGACTACCCACTCTGGCATATTTAGCCTGGCATTCCTGACTACCAACTCTGGCATATGACCCTTGGCATTTCCTCTGAAATCCTGAGTTGGTTCCTTGTGGCTGGCTCACGAGTAATCCTAGTCATTATTATCTCACGAACATTTAACCCCTGATGTTTCTGTTCACGTACTCTGGTTTTGCTTTCTGGTTTTAGGTACACATACCGACCATTAGAAGGATTGGAAGTGTAGGAAAGTTGTGTGCTGCATATAGGGATCAGACATTTATATCTAGGAGGAACGTGACACATAGGTCTCACTGTCCTGGAAAAATTCACATTTTTGAGGCAAAACCTCAGACATTTTTTATAGATTTAGAATACATTTTTAAAGCAGATTGAGTGCATGCAATCTCTATGACAATAAATGGATTACTTGTACATTGATGTTTCAGTCTCATAGGACGTTTCTGAAGTCAGATCCCTACAGGACTGAAACGTTGATGTAATCTGTTTTCAGCATATTATAAAATATTTTATTTTCTCAACATTTTCCATTATGCACTGCAAGCCACTTTTTTGGACTTTATGTGTCGCAGCTACTTGCAGCACTGAAGCAAGGAACCTTCTTCTTGATACATCTATATCGGAAGAAGCACTCAGGTCTTAATTGCAACAATTTAATGTATCAAATGCATCTGATACAGTGTCAATATTTTAGGCTGGTGTCAGAGGAGCGCATTTCGTATGAACTGTGCGCCCGTGCAGTACGGATACACTTTCTGACAGAAGAGTAGTCCGTTTTTTTAACTGACGTTCTTTTTGATGGATGTAGCAGGGAAAATAAATTAAATATGAAAACTATTTTGTCCTTCAAAAATGCTGGATGCACAAATGGAGTCCGTCTGACCTCGTTCCATCACTTACACACAAAGCTATGCGGACGCAGCCCACTCCGCACGCCCGTTCTAGCGATTTTACGTTATTGCCTAACTTGTGTCTGTTTGCGGCGTGCTTTGTACGCCTGCAGTTCGGTGCAGACGCACTTCGTGTGGGGGGCCCCATTGGCGATTATTCTATGCTGCGACGGACGTTATGTGCGCAAAAACGGACGTTCGCACGACGTTTGTCTGACACGAGCCTTAGTCAAGACTTTTTTCAAGCCATGACTGGTGGGGTGAATCACTGAGCTTAGTGCATGTTTTAGATGGCTTGTGGGGGGGGCCCCCTGTTAAACATCCTGAGGACAGTCCAGTAGGACTAGTTGACTGTCTTCACAATGAAGTTAAAGGGACACTCTAGGCAACATGACCACCTAAGCTATTTTAGGTGGTCATGATGCCCGGAGTATCCTGCCCTCCGTCCCCCCTCCCTCCGCTCAGCCGATCAGCTGTAAATGCTGAAAACAGCTGAGAGAGACGGAGAACTTTACTCCGCCCTCCCAGCTGTAAGTCAGCAGAGCGGGAATCATATTTCCCGCTTCTGCCGACTTTTGCCGAGTAGGAGACGTCATCGCGCTTTCAGCGCGATGACGTCTCCAACTCACCGCAGAAGCTGGCGGCTCCCTCTGAGGGTTAGTGTTGCGCGCATCCTCTTGCGCGCAACACTAATCCTCAGAGGGAGCCGGGAGGAAGCCTGCCGATTGGCTGGCTTACGTGAAAGGCGCGTATGTGCGCTTCTCACGTAAACCAGAAGGCAAGAAGAAGAAACAAGGACGGGAGCGGAAGAGGAGGGAGGTGAGTATAAAAAAAAAAAAAAAACAGCCCTGGAAACAAGAGGATTTTAGGGTAAGTATTACAGTTAAAAACACAAAAACAGAAAATAACTATTTATTAAGGGAATAGGGATAGGTTAGGATTAAAAAACGGGGGGGTGATTTTTTTGTTAGTGTCCCTTTAAGTTTATATAAGTAGCGCAACTCAAGTGCATGCAATTTAGTGAGATGAAGCAGTGAGACCTCTGGTAAATTAGTGTGATTTATGTGGAACCAAATTCCTATTCTGATTAGTTATATTTTTGCACAAAACTAGTTGACATCCAGCTCCAATAGCTTTCAGTGACTATTAATACCAAAAATGGAAACATTTATGCCGATTTTTAGAGCTGTATTCCAAACTCGGTGTAAATTTAACAACTCCATAGACTGCAGTGGATCTGGGAAATCTACAACAGCTCTGGTTAAGTTGGGATTGGAATACAGCCATAGTGTCTGGTAATAAATGCAAACTTCATATAGTAGAAAAATACACAGTTATTCAGAGAGAGGTGAAAAGCAGGAGAATGACTGGAGAATGGAAAATTCTAGGTCAAAATAGCCGATTTGGAAAGTGAGATGAAAGGGAGAATTTTTCTGGTTTGGCTATTTTGACCTAGAATTTTCCATTCTCCACTCATTCTCCTGCTTTTCACCTCTCTCTGAATAACCCTGTATAAAATCTTCTGTATAAGTAACAGAATGCTTGAAATGGCGCATGTTTTAGAGTGTGTCATTGGGTTACATATTGAATTTAGCTTCCGTCTGAAGAATGTTGTCTGCCTTTACTAGGAAACATACAAACACATGAGTAAAGACATTTTCCTTGAAACTATTTAATGAATATCTGCCGATGTGACAGTTATTGGTTTCTGTAACAATATAGCCTTCTTCTGTTTGTGTCATTTTCTATTACACTAATTAGGATGCTATGAATTACTAAAATGTTAAGTGTGATACAATTAAACACCAAACAAACATAATATTGTTTTAGATCTATTAAAAGAATGGCCATACATCTAAAACTGAAAATTAAAGCTGAAGACATTCAACGGAGATAAACTGCTGGTTTTCTAGGACATTTCTGACACCTGTCTAAGTTTGAACTGCTGTCTCTTGTCTTGTTTGGTACCATATTGCATAAAATCTAAATAACAATTACCACAGTTAATAGTATTAACGCTATCATTTTTATAGCTCCGACAACCACACATATCTACAAGTACAGGTATCTGAAAGCAGAAATGACGAACTAATGAATGCTGGCGTGTTCTAAAAGGTGTAGAAGACACTGCTAATATTCTGATCCTACTTTCTAATCATTCTAATCCAACATGGTTAAGCTAAGGAGAGCAGGAGCGTACAAAATGTTCTTGCTTGGCAGACCTTGATTAGAAAGAGAAACACAATCTCTAACGATACAAATAGTAAAAAAAAAGGCAATTATTTCCTTCCTTTCACTTTGACTCATTTGGCTGCAGACTATTGTACGTGTTTAACTTTATATTACCAAATATAAGCACGAGGCTTGCTATACTTTACAACAGATGAAAAGTCGACTGCTTTATCTGACTCTGTGGCGTCGTATCTGAACTAAAATCGAAGAGTGATGTGGTATTACTCAGATATTCTATTACATCGAACAGGTTTCCACAGCTCTCTGAAATTTGGGGGAAATAATTGATTTCCCGGTGTATGTCAGCTGTAATCAAGTCTTCTTCATCCCGGAATAGCAATGCTGTGTTTACATCCTCAATGGCTGCTCAGATTCAACCTTAATGAATGGGTAGAGGTTAGAGAGCCGTTAAGAATAAATTTGCTCCTCACCCACATTTGATAAACGGATTAAATAAATCACACGTCTATTAGGACTTGGAATCCCGTTAGGCGTCTCTTCACGATACAGCAGCTTAAGGAAGCCAAATCATTGTAGGTGGAGATTAAACAGGAAATGTGTCACGTGTCATTTCCTGCCGTTTCTTCTACTGATTTATTTTCCAGGAAAACTTACTTGGCATAGCATATCGTGTAGCGATGCTTTCAAATGTAGTTTGGTGCTTGATATATGTTATCTGTAGGCCCGATTTTTCTTTCCAATTCTTTAAAGAACTTTTAATTGGGTTTTGAAGTCAAACATGCACATAGTGGCACACTGCTCGCGAAGCTCAGCTTGACAATTTACATTTGTTTGTTTTGTCTTTTCAGTTTGGCGCCTGCAAAATGTCAATGAGAAAATAATAATTCATGAGGCAGCTGTAGAGAATTAGAATTTCTGATGTTGGAAAGGACCCGTAGGCTGCTTAGTTAACGCATGCACGTGTAGCACGAAAACACGGTTTTACAATGAGCAACCCAGGATCCCAGTTCCCCCTTTATTTTGCCTCTACGCTGAGTTTAGCTTCTTCGTATTTCTACACCTCTGTCAATTAGTCCCTTAAAAACACAGGCGTCTTTTCACTTTACTTGGAACATCAAACTAAATAGTGTATTTAGTACTAATGATGTGAGATGCTGTTTCGTGATCAGTATATACTGCTAGCTAATGACCTGAATACATGTCAGTGGGATTGCGATCCTCTGTAAGAGAAGGATTTCCGAGAAAACGTAACATCTGAGGTTAATTGTATTACCCACTTACACCTCACATATCCAAATGCACCAAATTGGCATAATTTTAGCTTGTGAAGCAATCTGCTCGTTCCGTGTACCTCTTTATTCTATGGCGCTAAAAGTAGAGGTGCTACAGAAAACTGCACACTACTCATTAACCACTCTGTTTGGATAGCTAATGGAATATTATGAGATGTGACAGTGTATACATATACAAATTCCCCACACCAGATGCACATACAAAGCTATTAAAAGAAGTATCCGTGTGTGTTTTTTGCACATTTCCATTTTCTAGCCCATGTAGATAATACTCACACCAAAGGTTGGCATTGTTTGGCAAGGTAAAGTCACCTTGTTATCCCAGGAAAGTGTAAAGCAATAGTGAACCTATGCGGAGTAAAGAATAGATTGCATTATCAGCCGTTGATTCTATATACCTTTTTAGATCAATTACTACAATTGACGGAACTGGGTGCATTGACTTGCTTGTAGAAGTAATGGGGTCCCATTACCCAAACAGACCCTACACAAACTTCAGTTTAGCAATTTGTTTAGAGCATGTTTGGCCCTGATACCCTTCTGGTCACTTGTTATAAGGAGCTCACCTTCTAGTTCTACAGGAGTAAACTACTACTAGTATTTTTTTTCTCCTTGTCCTTCTATCATCCTATTGTAGTCAATGGATAGAAGACATGGCTTATAAGCTCCTGAAGGGGGCTGGGTACCTTCATAGATGAAAAGACCATGCAAAACTAATTTATTGTGCAGTTATTTATTAAATGTATCACTTTGTGGGAATCAGAAATGCGTAAAACAAAAGACAGAGCTAAGAGAAAATGGTGCACATAGCCATTGCCTAGTTAATCTAGCTGTGTCCAACCATAGGCAACCAAAGGCACCCAAATGTCATTGGCATAACATAAGGATGGACAGGGAGAAGAATATTTGATACCATCTAAGAACCTTTTGCACTGGAACCTCAAAGCTTAAGCAGGACGTATGAGTATGCAACTTAACACGCCAATGGTATTACATCACTTGTAGCGTAACACTGTCACTGATTCCAGTTATGGCATCGGTTTAACAAGTTGGGTCCAAATGTTTGAGAGAATGGATGACCCCACTGAAAAAAAACTTTCAAAAGTGCCACAAAATTATTAACCTGGTAAACCCTACCCACAAGTCACATGTAAGCTCTCTCAATTTGTACAATTTGTGTTGTATTCAGTAAAATAACAAAAACGAAAATGATTAAGATAACACAAGGCATATAACATGTTTTTCTTGCATGTGGGTCGCCAGGACACTCACTTTGCATTCCAGTTTGTTAGTTTTCAAAATTCAGTCCAAGGAACAAACTACACAGATCTATATGTCCAGGAGAACCAATCGATACACAACCTGAATATTTTTCTCTTTATATTCAATTCATTCCTGAATAAGGAGAAAAATATTCAGGTAGGTGTATCGTTTGGTTCCCCTGGACATAGAGACCTGTGTATTCACCAGATACTGAAGTTTTCGTTTTTTCTTCAATTTTGTTTCTTGGAGCAGTGGAAGTCGACTTCAGTACTAAAGCTAAGTATTATTTATCCTTCTTTACACCATTATTTGTTTATTCAAGGAACAAACTACAAATGTATATGAAGCAATCGCAATCTCTGTCCATAGCCGTAACAAATTATTCCTTAATGATGTTCACTTCACCTTCAGTCGTCTTTTCTGTTCAAGGCCTTGTAACTTTCTTCTGTAATCGTGCTTTGCCCTGATATTCCACAGGCATATGAAACAAGGGTACTTTGTGTATTCACAGGCCAAGGAAAACCTTAAACCTCTTTTACAATAACAAAGAGATCAGATTAAAAATTCCATTAGATAATAACAATGTAACAGAGGGAAAAGACCCAATTGCCGATGAATGCCAGCAGCCACAGGTCGTATCGGGGTAAAAAATGAATAATTTGAGGGATCAAATTGGAAACACCTGATGTCATTTTTGGTTTTTTCAACACCACAAAAATATCCCAGACTTACTTAAAACATTCTTACCATATAACCAAATGTTGTTTTATTTTGTTAACTTGTGTAATAGTAGAGAAAAAAAAAAGTTTGATTTGGTACCATGTTTAATAACTGCATTGAAAACATTATAGTGCAACGGATGGCATTCTGACTGTCCTTTCATTCATGATGCAAGAAAAAACTCCTTCCTAATGGACTAAAAGCTTAAAGAAGTTTAACGCTTATACATTGTTGAAAGTATACGGCCAGATTGTTTTGGATTATGAATGTTACTCTTGCGCTAGTGGGTAAGTGAATATATAAACTACCAGCGACCATATTTAAAAATTGTGACACTTTATGGAATGTCATAATAAAATGATGAGAAGGGAATTTTAAGTTCTGACCGATTAACTAAGTCTTTCATGCATTACCTCTAATTAAATAAAAAATAATAATGTAGGTGAGGTGTGAAAGGCTGAACCCGATGGACGCATGTCTTTTTAAGCCTATGTAACTATGTGATAGTTGTTTTGTTTTTTTAATTACAGGAGTCAGTAGTTTATTAGGAAAACCTATTCGTGTTGCTTAAAGTTGACTTTCATTTATATTTGTGATATTGCAAAATAATTTTTTATTTTTTTATTTTTATTAATTTGGCAGAAAATCTGCTTGGCAGTCAACGTCAAGTGTGAGAAACTTTCTAATCACACTTGCCATTCACATTGGGCACAGATCCTAGTCCAAGTGGATTTAATCAGCAAAAGCACTAGGGTGAAACGGCTAGAGGTTAAAACTGTCACCACTCTCCAAATCATAAGTGGTACTAATGGAAATAGACTGTGTTAGCATAACCTCTGAAGGAAAACAATGTGGACATTGTTACATCATCTGTTCGATGCCGCCTGCGACACATGTAGATATGAACCCCACAAGATGGAAAAAGATCACTTCAAATATTTATGTTAAATTAATATTTTATTTGTTGCCAAGTGCACCAGTGTCCTCTTATGGAGGCAGGAAGCTACTTGGTAAAGCGAAAAATTCCAAATTTACTATAAGGGAGGGTACCCTTTCAAAATTTGGCTTGATTAGGTCAAATTTTTCCTGGCATGATTAGCTCGGTTTCTTCATAGTGAGTGAAAGGAGATGTAATCAGAAACAATCACTAGAAATCATTAAAGCGCCATACTTCATAGGCCATGGTCTCCTGGATCATTGTTTAGCGAAGAAAAAGTAAAATTAACGTATTTCATCATAGCAACAGCCTCGAAAAGGTGGTATTTTCAACATAATACGAACATATAGTAACTTTATAGCTATCCGTACTATGTAAGGTCATGTTTTTCTCTGAATCTTTCAACTTTGCAAGAAAATGTCATATATTTAACAGTTTCACTAGCAAAATAAAGTTAATTCAATTTAGCATTATAAGGTATCGAACAGCAATCATGAGCTTATCAAAACTTAAATGCATACTTTTTTTAAATGCAAAATAAGTCTGGCCCCTCTAGAGACATTAAATTCTTTTGTTTTATTCATCTCCAGTCAACCAGTATTGCTGTCGACAAACTGCAGCCCCAAAACTCACTCTAACAAAAATTCTAAAACTTTGCTGCTGCATTACAGCAGTCAGGAAGAGGACATAATACAGGGACTGTATCTCTGATTTACAGTTTTTTTTAGCTCTAAGGAAAAATGTGCATTTTGTGCAAAATCTAAGTTATCGGTTAATAAATGTTGGGTAGGTGCACACCCTAATGTAATGGGCTGCGCAAACCAGTGATATTGGTATTTTTTTGGAAGCTGCTTTGATAATAATTTGCATTACATTAAATTTTAATCAGAACAATTTCTGTGCAAAAGTTTTATTTTGCTTCTATTTTATTGTTTACTTTGCATCCCATGTTTCAAATCAATGTTATGATAAAAAAAAAATATCAACAAAGTGCTTGGTAGTGAAGCAGTTAAACCCTTTCTATAATACTTTGTGGGACATGTTGAAATGGCATATGCGACCAATAAGAATGTATAACTTATATCGGTGACTATATAGCATCAGGGTAATCAGGCTTAAAACTATCAAACTAGCCTTTTAATATATCTTAATTTGACAATTGTGTATCAACAAAGGACATTCGATTTGCAAGTCAAACCTGGCTGTTATGAACAATATTAATTTAAGGATGTATTCTTATGTATAACCTCCGAAATGGCCCTGAATTACACCATACCGTTTCACAGTTTGGTGTAATTTTGCGTCAATTTGTCTATTCACTAAGCTGACGATGTCACCAAATACAGGCGAATTGACAGCAAAATACAGTGCAATTCGCCACAATTCAGCCGCGTTCAGCGCCACCGAAATTGTACTATTGTGTCTTCTTTTCACAGAATGCCATGTTGCACTGAAATTCCGACTAAATGCCCTCATTTTTGGTGTTTGTAATCGAAAGAGTTAAGTTTCAATGTAAAAAAGTAACCTCTTTTTAAATTCCCTTTTAAAAGATAATTTATTTTTAAAAGACCTTTATTTTTTTTTATTTTTTTAACCCCCTTGGCGGTATTCTTGAGTGTGGCTCGGGGTTAACTTTCAGTGCTGAAGACGGTATCCCCGAGCCACACTCGGGCTGGATACATACCTGTCCTGTGCTCCCTCGCTGACCCCCGCATTCGCATTCTCCGGTGATTGCAGCATTTTGCTTCCTGGTTTCCTTCTCGCGAGAAGGGAACCAGGAAGTGTGACTTCACAATCATCCGGAGGCAACAGTGTGGGACAGTGAGGGAGCGCAGGGCCAGGTAATGTATACACCCCCATGGGGGGCTCGGGGATACAGCTTTAGGTACTGAAAGTTAACACTGTGTGGTTTTTGCCACGATATCGCGCGTTGTTTCTCTAATGCATTTCAATGGAGCTGTTCATATCTTGTCGTGCAATGTTGCATGTTGCTCGTCACTGTAGTTTGTCGCTGGTACATGACCCTTTTTTTTGCGATTTGCAAATTTTGCATTGGTGTTTTGCAATATTGCGCAATAAAAAGGCACGATTTTCATGTCGCACAGTGTGAACGGGGCCTAATACCGCTAGGGGGCTGAAAAGAATCGTAACGCCAGGGAGGTTAAAGGACTTAGTTGGACTCCATTTGACTACATTTTTATTGATCTAAATGCCTATTAGAAGAATAGGAGACTTTTTTTTTTCTTTCAGTTCAGTGAAACTCTGGGATGTCAATTCGAATTCAAATATATTTCTATTATATAAGTGACAAGAGTTACAAACCTTATGCCAAAATTATAAAGCTAGCACCGCTTCTGTTCCCTTCTTTTCTTTTCTTTTTTGCTTAAAATACACCTTTTCGACATCCTTTATAATCATTCTTGGTTTTGTTAATGACCCTTGAAACATTTTGACCTTTTCATTGGCAGCAGTGATATTTTGTTACTCCTATTTAACCTTTCAATGCAGAGTCATTTCCAGTCTGTGTGCTGAGCCCATTTTGATGTTTTTTTTGCACTGCATGTTTAACCACTATGTGAAGTCATGTTTTATCGCAGTACCTACACTGATTATATATATGGGGGTTTTATTTGTTTTTTGCAGATTCACAGTAGTGCACCGTGATAATGGAAACCAATGCCAGTCCAGCTGACTCTTCGTAAAGCTATGCTGTGCACTCACTCATTACCTTAATGTTGTTCTTGTCATAGACCCTTAAGTGTACTTTCTCTATATGTATTGTGTTTATTGGCTTTTTGATCTGGCTGCGTCAACCGCACTGGCTCTTGTATCCCATTCCAAATTACTGTGTACCTTACCCTTGATCTCAGCTTTGTTTCTTGACTATTCTTTGTATTATCCTAGATCAGGATCTCTGACTCTGGCACCACAGATGTTTATTGCCTACAATTCCCAAAATTAATCATGGGAGTTGTAGTGTTCTGGATAATACGAGACGTCTTGGGTTTTCATTAATAGGTTTATTAACAACAAAGCATACAGGTTTCCTATAACAGCACCTGGCTGCGTCACTAGTCAGTCTCAACTGGCAGACAAAATGGACGACTAACTGTCAACAGCCAACTGCCAAAAGAAACACCCAACTTCCCCCCCATTGGCAGCCAGCGCAACTACACCACAGGAGTCATAGTTAAGAAACATTTTGGGGGGCAAAGTTTGAGATCCCTGTCCTAGATTCTTCGTTCTAGGCTCCGTCATTACAAGGAATGGTTTTAGCTTTGGCCTGCTAGGTTTTCTGCTGTATGTGAAGGGATAGCACCTAGTTGACAACAGGTTAAAAAGCTTTGGATGTACTGATATGGTACATTTTTCGGGTTTATTGTAATTGTATTATTGGCATGGATGATATTGAAGGATGGTCATTTATATGAAATAAACAAGTGTTCTCAGCAAACACATTTATTGAGCGTAGCTGCACAAGTCTAAATAAATGGCGTGCTTCATACAGATGTCTTCTGCTCTAATTTTTAGCTGACACCGTGAAAACTACAATGAATTAAACCAAATAATGTTCATAATGTGCACAAACCGTCCTTTACAAGTCTCTTATGCAAAATGAACCCGTCTTTCCAACAAAAATGATAAATCCAGTTACATAATCAACAGCTCACATTGTACATGTAAAGGGCTATAAGAAACAACATTATACACAATATAAAACAAATACAGAGGTAAATTACTGTGTGCACATCTAGACCACATGCAAATAAGTTCTTTTGATGAGTTATGCAACATACTGCCCTTTCCTCCAGCTGCTGCATCAACTTTCTAACAGGAAGTTAGTGGGCACTCATACCTACGATCTCTGGTGTATACAGCTCTTTTTAAACCAGGAAGTGCTAATTCCCATACTTTTTTTAAACCTGCAAGGGACAACACATCTCTAAAAAAAAATTAAAAAAAATAAAAAAATAAAACCTGTTCCTTGACAGTTACATTGAGTGTTCATAGTTTTTTCTGTCAAACTTTGTTCCATGTATTCAGATAAATATTAGATTTTCTTTATAGATAGAAACCAGGTTTGGACGAGTTATAATTGTTATTGAAATTAAGCATTTATTAATGACACAAGCGGTTTGATAGAATTCCAAATTAATTTCCGAATGCCTCCATTAAAGGTGACATAAGCTAGATGCGGAGGGGATATGTGGTATGCTTAAATAGTTTTAGGTGCTGATAAAGATTATTTTATTTCACAATAGTGGCTATAAATGTGTTCTTTGGGATTTTTAAATTTGGTAGAATTTTGAAATGTGCAATACTTATTTTCCAATTCTCTGTTACCGAATTCTGATTAACCATGGTCTAGGTTCCTGAAATCCACTGTTACTTGGTATGCTGTATGTAACTGTATTTAGAAAAAAAAAGATAGCTTTACTGATATTTCCATTAATAAAAGCCAGCAGTGATTCTCCATTCGGAGAGCGTACAAACCATTTTCTCATCCTGAAGTCATAATTATTTTCTAAAAAAGAAATGGCATCTCTCAAAGTTTAACAGCTGTTAAAACCAATTTGCATGTTTCTTGAAATTGTTAAAATCTTTATCTAACACTTGTCAAGGAAAAAAAAACTATGCACTGGACTGTAATTATGATAATTAGCCAGCAAATTATGTTATCCAATACCTTATTGAAGCCTTGTATTACGAGTAGCGTCTATTGAGGACTTCATATTTAGATACAGCTTAGAATATGAGTAGAGACCGTATCTCTTCTGGACGACCACACTGCGACAAGGCCATGGCAGATGTTTTTAGTGCAATGTCTGTCTGAGAAACCCAGTTTCAAGATGGGCTGATTTTAATCAATCTTAAGGGGATTGTAATAGAGAGGCCATGATGGCTGATAATATTTTTAAATCCGCGTCGAGCATTGAAATGGGTCTGTAAGAGGTAAATGGATGGGGATCTCTACCCGGTTTCTGAATTAAAATTGACTCTTAATTTGTTAAATTCCTGTGGTGGGAAGGAACCTTGGAAAATAAAGTTGTAGGGAATTTTAGTTAAACTTTAGTTTTTGTGTAATAAGTTGTATTTTTATTGATTCTTGGTGCTGGGTATTTAATACCTCTAGTGAATTTGAATGGTTGCTTTTTATGAGGTTTTACCCACATATTTACTGCACCTATGTTCTAGAGCCAAGATGGGGCTCGACTCTGAATACGTACAATCCACTGCATTTTATGTGTATTTAAGAGGATTGACACTATTGTGGTCTCCTATTCTGTTTTTGTATGAGGGATAAGCAAGACTTGACATGATATCCTCAGGGTTTGGTGTATGGCCGAATATACCAGAAGCAGCAAGTGCCCACTTATTGGCTCAACGCTATTTGAGTTACCATTTTGCCACTCCGTAATAGTGAAATTTGAAATGCATGTTTTGCTATATATGATTGGTCTCCTGTTTTTCTTTTCGGAGAATTGCTCTTTCCAATGAAATCCACCATTACATTTACAAAAAGGAACTTGCTAATTAGAATCTGTACCCTTTTTAAAGTTCTATAATCAATGGTTTCATGCATGTTCACCGATGTGTGGTGTATATTGGAAGCGCTAAACTTATATTTGTGTTTCTCTAATAAATGGCCAAAAGGAAAATGGGGACATACTGAAATTAAATGTGGGCATTATAATGAAATATTTCTATGCTGAAATGAAATGTGGGCATAATTTAAAATGGGGCATACTGAAATTAATTGTGGACATAATAAGTAGAGGGTATACTGGAAATTAGAGGGCAAAAGAAGTACAGTGCTGCAGAATCTTCTGGCGCTCTATAAAGTATAATAATTAAGTAAAATGGGGCATAATGAAAATGAAACGAGTATGCAGTGAATTGTGGGCAAACTAAATGAAATGTGGGCAATATAAACAAAGAAAAAATAGTTACCGACTCCTGATTGTGGTATAAGAAGGATCTTTATTCCACAGTGAGCATAAAAGAAAAGACGACGTTTCGTCCCTCAGGTCTTTGTCAAGTCAGACTTGACAAAGACCTGAGGGTCGAAACGTCGTCTTGTCTTTTATGCTCACTGTGGAATAAAGATCCTTCTTATTCCAACATTTTTTAACAATATATCCTTCTTTTTGGCTCCTTATCCACGCTGAATTGGAGATCCATTGAGGCTTTCACGAGCATTGTGCCCAATCAAACAACCCTTAGGCTCAATATTTGAGCCATGATGGCTCTTTAACACGTGAGTGGTCTGAGTTTATGCCATTAAATATTATATGTGCCCTGCTGAACTACTGTCACGGTGGTTCAGGGGATGGGGCGCCTGGCAGCAGCTTGCTCGCTGGCCAGGCGCCGAATGTAAGCGCTTCCGGGCCCGCTCATGTGGGACGCCAAGGGGCGGGGCCTGGCGTTGTGACGCGGACCCGCCGGGTTTAAAACCCAGTCTCTCCCATACACCGGTGCCCTGACGTGGTATTCACCTCCTGCAGAGCTCTTGTGATTTTTGGCTATCTCCTGTGTATGATCCTTGGCATTGGCAAACGAATCCTCTTGTGTATGACCCTTGGCATTGGCAAACGAACCCTCTTGTGTATAACCCTTGGCATTGGCAAACGAACCCTCCTGTGTATGACCCTTGGCATTGGCAAACGAACCCTCCTGTGTATGACCCTTGGCATTGGCAAACGAACCCTCCTGTGTATGACCCTTGGCATTGGCAAACGAACCCTCCTGTGTATGACTGCTGGTATTGGCAAACGAACCCTCCTGTGTATGACTCCTGGTATTGGCAAACGAACCCTCCTGTGTATGACCCCTGGTATTGGCATTTACTCTGCTCTAGGTTCTGCCCTTAACGTTGGTACTGAGGTCAGTCTATGTGGCATCTTAAGCACGCATCAGATTACCTCTGCTATTACTAAAGTCCTAGGGAGGACTTGTGATCTGTTCTGTACCCCTGTCTGGTGTTTCCCTTTCTTTATCTGTTACCTGCTTCATTGTCTACATAGCTTTGCCGACCATTCAAGGATCGGAAGAGTAGAAAGGGAGCTACATAAAGAGATATATATCTTGGTAGTCAGAAGGATTCGTGACGATACTCTATTCCATACCTCTGTCTGGTGTTACCCCTTGTCTATCTATTGTCTGGTTAATTGTCTTTCTAGTTTCGCCGACCATTCAAGGATCGGAAGGGTAGAGAGCGGTCTGCGTAAAGGGACCACACTTTTGGTAATCAGAGGGATCCGTGACAACTACTCTATGTTGCTATCTTCTTTCCTCTTTCCATATGTTTCATTGGAAGTTTCAATCGATTGAAGTGGCTAATGGGTGAGCCCATATGAATTCATCCATAGACGAATATAGCTAGAGCCGGATGAGGCTCTCCATAGTGTGAGTTTGTACACCTCTTGAACACAATTTTTTAAAGAGAAACCGTATTATGCTATGTCTGTTTGTTCTTTTTTTTTCTCTTGAGGCCTTTGTCAATTCCTTCATCAATGGATGAGTTTGTGCCAAATATAATCTATTGGTAAATAACGCTGATTATTTTATTCTGCTATACACTGGGAAGCACCGCATCCCTTCTCCACTTCGTTAATATTCTTTTTTGTCACTTTTGGGATGACATTTGTGGGTGCAGTGGCGATCGTGTCCTAAGTTCTTTCCCCATTCCAGTATACCTTCATTGCGCCTATACCAATTCCTCTATTGTTTGTAAAGATCCTTCTTATACCACAATCAGAAGTCGGTAACTATTTTTTCTTCTATATGCTGGAATTGGAAGTTATCCATGCCGGCGAGTGGACCCTTTTTGATTGCAACTTATTTTTTGCTATTGGCAATATAAATGAGGCATAAATATGTAACATAATAAATAGTGGCAGTATGAATTAAATGGGGCATAATAAATTGAGTAGGAGCTTAAAAAGTAACAATTAAAATGAGATGGGTGCATAAACGCAAGTGGTGACGGCATGGCTATCTTTTTGTAAAGCGATACTGATCTATATATATATATATAAATATATATCTGTCCAGTTAGGTCTATGCAGCTAAGCAAATAGTAGAAATATCTGCCAGTAATATATGCCCATCTAACTGGTTATATATACTTATTTGCCCAGCTGTGTACACCTGTATGCCGGGTTACGTAAGATAAAATTGGTTTTAATTTCACACTGTCCAAAAGTAGACCCACCAAAATCCTCAGCCCAAGCTAACTAGAGAGATAAACATATCTCTACAGTAGATTCAGCTTGCTTCCCTCCATATTCTTGAGACCATGGGCTGCTTGACCTTCTGAATTGTTCTTTCATAATTTGCAGTTAGTATCCATTGCTGTTTGCAATGTAGGGCAGGTTTACATGTTCTAAGATGCTCCCTCGGTTTTAAAACCGACTTCTACTTCTGGGTCCTCTGGTCTTGCAACACAATTGATCACTGGCTTATTTTAACATTGGATGTCCTACTCCTTTAACTTCAGCCCTCTATCTCTAATTGTCATTACACAGCATGGTCTTTGACACAGACGACAATGTCACCACACGCAAACATTAACACAATTACTCGCTGCTCTTGAAGCAGATCGTCTATAGAAGTGTTCCCCTAACCTGTCCTCGGGACCTACCGACAGGCCAGGTTTGCAGCATATCTGAAGCACAGCTGATCTGATTTGCTGCTCAGTGATTGCAGGATTCAGTCTGCATGTCCCCAAGGTGATCTGCAAAATCTGGCCTGGTTGAGGGACCCGAGGACAGGTTTGGGAAACGTTGGTCTACAGGATAGAAAGTGAACGGATTAATGCTTGGTTGTACAAAAGAGAAGGTATATCCTGTTATAAATCTATAACATGATGTCAGCTGTTGAACGTACATATATGAAATGTATATAGTTATTATATTAGGTGGATAGTACTTAGGCTTGGATGCTCAGACACTCAGTAACTCATCCCAACTTTTTTTTCCTTACACTACATTTTGTACTGAAGAAGACATTAGTAGAGTGTGTATACATTTATGTTAATCACACACGCCATCCAGGATTTTTCTATCAATATGAAATGTTATGTGCTCGCTGGGTTGGCGCATCTCGTATTGTTATGTGCAATATACAAAATAATGTGTCTAACTATGCCATTTATGCTTTTGAAAGAAAAAAGCAAATTACTTACCGAAAAGAATGGCATTTGCATGGCTGTGTGTCAGCTTTTCATGCCTTTCCGTACTACAAAACATTGCTTTCCTCACTTAGAAAATGCATCCTTCCATCACTCATAAACCATTTCAAAGCACTTTATGAGTCTACGGAGCGAAATGTACTTATCTTGCATTGGCAGTGTCCCAGCTGTTACGAAATTGCTATTGTCCTAATACTTACAAGGCAATTTTAGCATCAGTTAATAATTTTACAGGATAGATAACTTCTTAGTTTTTTTTTTAAATGACAGACATTAAACAATAGCAACTTGGCATTTCTCGAAGCAGCGGATGACAGCTCAGAGATTAAAGTGATTTTAATGTATAGTCTGTACGGTTTTATTCTCCCAGTGACAATTCCTATGCAAGAAGGTGGAATAAAATCCTTTTAACCACTTGGACTGGAGAACACAACACATTTAAGAAAAAAAAAAGATATGTTCTGTATAAATCTCATTTAGGAAATAATATCACAAATTTGCATTTCAGGTACCAACTGACAAGAAAGGAAATTTATGAGGCAGAATAAATCGAAGTATCCTTTAATGGTAGGGTAAGGAGAAGAGAAAAAAGGTATATCTTTATTACAGATAATGCGACAATGGAAAATGTGGACACGTATTATAGCTTATGCACAATCTTGTGAATTAGAAGCTTGTAAATCAAATCCTTTATTTTTTTTTTTATTCATAAATCCATCAAAATGGATAAGGATTGTTTGAAAATAACAAGTGGTTCCACTAGGCTTATATTAGAGGAGCTTAACCTCGTTCCCATATCAGGAATGTTCATTAAACTGGGAATTTGTTTGGGAAATGATCAGGAATTACACGTTCTAGGCCAATATAACCAAGCCGCCAAATGGTGGTTAGTTGGCGGATATCTGTAATCTATATTTTTTGTATCAGAATTTCCAGCAATTCTTGGTTTGGTGAATAACTCCATGTTATGTAACAATTCTTGTGTTTTTAGGTAAAACATAGGTCTTCGATGGAGAGTTGTATCCAATGTCCTATGCCGTGGTAATCTCCCCAAATGTGTCAAATTATTATAACGGAATAGCCGAATAAATGTATAAATTCAAAGATGGCTATTTTTGGCCAAATTATGAACACTCAATTTCATATCTCATTGTAGTTTATCATATTTCCTCCTTTTCCTATATCTCATCTGTTGAATAGTGCTCATTGTACATTTTAGCTTGAAGTCAGTAGTCCCATGCAGGATCAACGAATCTCAAAGCTTTTCAGCATGTCAGCTGTCATGTCCCACGTATTGAGTCCATTTGCAAACAAATCTCACTTGGAATAAACTAAATTCCTTTTGCATTGCTAAAAAGTTAGTCCACGTTTTGTATACTCAATATATAGGGGTGTCACGATTCCTGGATCCCACCACGCAGCCCTTAAAGCCCAACACTTCACAGAGCCAAAAAGCTAGCCGTAGAACAATCCCGAACTGTCTGGTCCTTAAAAATTGGCCAGGTTTAAGTATACTAGCTAGACAGGGTTAATCAAAGACAATGTCGTAATACAAAACCAGGTCAGCAACACGGGGGTAGTCAGACGAGCCAGAATCAGGAATATAGAGAATAGAATGGTCAAATGGAATAGCCGGGTCGATATCAGTGCAGTAGCGTAGTACAAGGAAAATAGTCTAGGGCAACGGAAGGCAGAATGGTCAGAAAACAAGCAGAGGTCAGTAACAGGTTAAATCACGAGAGAATTCAGGTACAGGGAGCTCAGGTATGGATAACCACGATCTGGCACTGCGAGTTTTTAAAAGGCCTTCACCAGACCGCGCCCCCCTCTCAAGCCGCGTCTCATGCAGCCACCTCCCTGCCTGTTTCTATTTAAACCGGGCGTTGGTGAGCGAGCAGTATCAGACATGCTGCCCTCAAGCACACAGGAGAGGCTGGAAGCCCCCAACGTTACAAGGGGCACTGGCAGGTGTTTTTAAAGACCTGAGTATACGCGATCATGATAGTGAAGGGGTTAATGCTACATTCAATTGTATGTGTTTTCAGACTATTCATTTTTTGCTTTTGGTGACTTTCATGGTGCCAAGTGCCATTTGCAGTGTTATTTCTTTTCTCAGGACGGACCTGTTCTTCTTGCTTTCACTTTTCTTGCTCTGGTTGTTTCGATCTTGGTTGTGGATGCAGGATCGCTGTCCTTGCTGCTCTGCTGATGGGCAGAACTTTTGTCGAACCAAGTGTCGCAAGGTTCTCGGCATGCTTTGCTAAGGGGCAAGCCTCTCAATCCATACGTTCCAAGGCTAATAATGGCGGGGAGATTGTAGCTGCACTGGACAGTCTCGTTTTTTGTGCTGTTGCCGGGTTACCCATGGTGATTTACCGGTGGGCGCTTGCAGCCCTCGCTGTCTTTCCAAGGAATTCCGTTTCCTGGCCCATGCCTTTTTATTAGCTGGTTGACAAAGTATGGGAGTTTTGCCTAGTTCTTCTCGCCTCCTACTAGGCATGGTGATCTTGGATACATTTTCAGAGACCCATATGACTGATAGTATTGAAAGAGAATTTTGGCCAGTTTTATGGGTTTTTGGGTTTGTGGTTTTTTTGTGGAGTGGTGGGTTTTCAGATTACATGTCCAAAACTGTAAAGTTATTTGGAATTCTTTAAATGGGAAACCTGATGGGGCGTATCCACACACTGATAGGACTGATGCATTTTGCTCTATACTACTTAGTCTTTCTAAAAAATTAAATGTTTATGAGCTGTCATGTACTCAGCTCAATATCCACATAAATACAGTATATGTTAAAATAGAAGCATAAGAACAGATTTCACGGTGTCATAGAGGATGAGGTGCAACATTTTTTTTTCTTTTAAACACAGATTGTTTAGCCAGAATATGAAATAAGGAAAAGAAGAATTTGAATACATATGTGCTTATCAAGGACACATTAAAAAATAAATTGAGCATAACATTTTTTTTTTTGTTACCATTTATTTGTTAATGCACTGTCAAAATATTGAAGGGATGTAAATTATTAAGAACATATACAGTATTATCTTGCAGTGCTTCTGACAGGTTCAGAATAATTAGTGCAAGGACAACATTTCAAATTTAAAGGTACACTAGCACCAAAAAATGAAATGTTCTTACTGTGTTTGTTTTATGTTGCTGAGATCTTACATGTGCTTTGTTTTCTCATGTATGTTTTAGTTAAGAAAATATTTTACTCTAAATATGTCACTGTGTGTGCATTCATTGCTATTTTGTGTTGTAAACTGTCCACCCACAGTATCTTTACAATACTTGCTCCTCACTGTGGAGCATTGGGTATAGAATGGACTGTATGGGTCAGAAGACCAGAAAACCAACATATTGACTTACATTGTGTGGAATGTATGTAAATGGCATCACCAGGGGTACCATCCAGTGTTGGAAGCCTATTATCAGATCTCATTCAGCTGCCATCTCTTACCTCAGGTAGCATAGACAACACATTAGATACTCAGCAGCCTTGTCTAAACCTTTTCTTCTCCACCCCATTGCCTCTTAACTAAAGTGAGACTTGCCTTAAGATTCTGGTAAAAGTTGCCTCATGGGAAAAATTCTCAAAATGGAAAGAGGACATAAAAACCTCTTCCATGTCTGGGTTAGCCATTCTACCTTGTGCCACTCCTGGATTCCTTGTGGCTGATCTGGCCTGTGGTCACATGATCAGTCCTGGTTCCAATAAATATGGCTGGTACTGCAATAGCTCCTTGCTCTTGTATGGATTCCTGTTCCTGAGAGTTCCTGTGGGGTTCATGTTCCTGGTTCCTGAGAGTACCTTGTTCCTGGATCCGTAGTTATTGCTTCCTATATATATTGTGTCTTGGATTTTCTGGTTTATGATCTTGGCTTTTACTCTTGACTATTCTATTGTCTGCTCCCTGCACTCTGTATTATTGATATTCTGTGTACCGATCTCTGCGTGTCTGACTTACACTCCTGGCTCTTGATCCTTTGGCTCTGGTTTTGATATTTCTATTTTGTACCTTGTTTCCTGTTCTGTGTATTCCAGCAGCACTATATATTGTCTTGTTTAACCCTTGCCCTTCCTGTTCTCCTGTCTCTTGTTAGGTTTCCATAGGCAGAAGGCCATACAAGGACCTTATCCCAGTGTTAGGAATCCCTTTAGAGTTCTCCTGTGTTCTCCTTGTTCTCCTGCTATTCCTGGTACAGTCCTGTTAAATCTTGTCTTGTATCCGTGTAGTGTCTGTGTGCTGTGGTCTATGCAGCCAGCAGCTAATCTGCCTGAAGGGCTACACATCCAGTATAAAGGGTCCACCTTCGCTCATGGCAGGTGCCACCGTGAAAGGAGGGGACGTATAAAGGGTGCCAGTGACTATGAGCCCTGCATGGAGCCAGGTTTATTTATGTGGGCAACTATCCCCTCCTACATCTCAGGCCTACAGCAATGACATTGACATAGACTATTCTGTGTGTGTGTGTGTGTGTGTATTCGATAGGCCTTGTTAGTCCAGTTTGCCAAAATCACAACTACAGCAGTATGTAGTGATACCTTTTTTTATTGGACTAACATAACATTTAAAAGACAAGCTTTCGAGAGTATTCCTCTCATCTTCAGGTCTGGAAGCTTACTGATCAGTTCCTAGAATTAAACATTAGGACATAAAGGGTCACATGGGTGGGGAGTTAGATGTCGTAAAGTGTGAGCGTCAAATGGTATGTTCAAAATGGGAAAATGAACGCATGAGGGATCTTGGGCCCATAATAAAACCTGGTCCACCATTGTTCAACGGAGCTCAGTATTGAATTTGTATAAGGGTTAAGAACTGCAGTGTTTTTGAAGGGGTTTAGTAATGTTTGTAAACATTTAAAGGGTTAAAAATGTTAAATCTCTGTTTAAATTAATTTAGCTGCTGTTGTGGTTTCTTTTGTATTGTTTGAATATGTTTGGTCTGCTCTCCTCTTATTTTGTTGTATATCATGTTGTCTTGAGATGCACCCGCACTGAAAGCGTAGTTAAGGTTGAGTGCTGCCCCTCTCGTGTATTTTGTATAATATAGGTGTAACGCTCACTCCCGCAGGAGACGCTGAATTTAACCTCGGGTCAGTCTCCCCGCACTAGGGAATAAATATACACCAGCACTGTTGTGGATTTTATAAGTTGTATAGTTTACTGGTCTCAAATAAACTGGCATGTATAAAGCAGCACGGTATACATATATATTTACAGGAATTCGTAATGCGAGAAACGCGCAGCGGAAAAGAGAAGGAATTATAACCCCTTTGTTGCCAAAGTGTGAGTCCCGTACAGGTTGTGTCACAAGAAGGTGTGCGTGTATGCGTGCGTTGGTACCCGGGTACTAGATTCAACTGGCCAGTGAATAATTTACAGGTGTCTTCGACTAGTCACGTTGGGGCCCTGTAGATTTAGACAAACTGCAGCATGCTTTATTACTGTACTGTGGCCTGGAAGGCCTCTCACCCATCCGCCAGATACTCTGCACCCTGCTCGACCCAGGACGTCTCTCCGCTCGATTTGGCTGGGACTCTGTGCCACCGGATCCGCTTGTCTTGCTTGTCCGTCTCTGCCACAAGATTCTCAGTTCACCGCCTGCACTCCCATTAGATCATCGCGGTCTCCTAACTCGGGGTCCAATCTGCAGCTCTTTATCTGTGTAAACCTCTCAGCGGTGGATTACTAGGTCTCTGGCAAGTCACTGAAACCGATCTCCAGCGTCTGCAAGGCAGCACCTGCGCTCCAGCCTGGTCACAATTGCTCCTTGTCCCACGTGTGTCTTGCTCTGTTCACCCTTTGGCGCGCACTGGCTCTCCTCTGCACGAGGTTACGGATGTCTCCCCGTTCTCTCCACCCACTTCCTGCCCCAAAGCATGCTGGAAAACGTAGTCCAAAAATGTCCAGTATGGTTTACATTGCGCTCATCTCACCCTGGTGGCCAGAAACGAGTAATTACGGCAGCAGAATTAAACCAGCACTACATAGGGTTGACAACCCTTTGGGCAAGCACCCCTCCCTGTCACAGGTGCTCCACCCGCAGGTTCTATTTAAACCTTGATCTGCAGGGAGCTTCAGAAAGGACTGGGTCCTCAATAAGTAAGTTTATCCCATAAGAACATTCATTAGGTTAGTATGATAGGACCTGCCAGGGGTGGAATACATTGTCGCTGTTGGCAGGCTTACGCAATTCATGGCCATCCATTGCAAACTAAACTTCCACCATTGTTCAACAGAGCTCAGTATTGAATTTGTATAAGGGTTAAGAACTGCAGTGTTTTTGAAGGGGTTTAGAAATGTTTGTAAGCATTTAAAGGGTTAAATCTGTTAAATCTCTGTTTAAATGAATTTAGCTGCTGTTGTGGTTTCTTTTGTATTGTTTGAATATGTTTGGTCTGCTCTCCTCTTGTTTTGTTGTATGTGTATATATATATATATATATGCACCCGCACTGAAAGTGTGTATATATATATATATATATATATGTTACGGGTAAAGCCAGGAGTGCGGTTAATCCTAGGAGTACTCGGGTAATCCTGACCTCACCCAAAACCGCTGGCTAAAGCTGCAAAAAAATGAAAATTCCGGACTTTACCCGGGTAATTTTAGGACTAACCAACTGCCCTTGGGTAACAGTCTGGGAGAGCTGAAAAATCCGCACTTTACCTGGATAATGTGCAAGTTTGAAGCTTCACTCGGGTAATCTGAGGACTATCCACAGCTTCACCTGGATAATCTGCAGAGCATCCAACCCCGCTTGGGTAACAGTGAATTTTACAATTATTATGTGTCATATGTGCTTATATATCATTTATAAAACATAATAACCATCAGGTTACGCTTTATATAATATCTTTATCTTCATAAATTAATTTTCAGACAATTAATGCACAGAGTAACATGACGGTTATTTAGTGTGGTTTGTGACCGTGGTTACAATTTCATTTAAAAATAACCAAAAACACAATTTTGTTATGGGACAGATGACAGTTTGCAGCTTTATCCGGGTAATCCTCGTAATTCAGTCAACTGTAACCTGCTGAAACCCCAAGAAAATTGGAGTACCCAGAGGCATTTGGATAGTTTGCAGATTACCTGGATAAAGTCTGATGTTTCGTTGCACATGACACTTTATCCAGCGACACTAGGGTAATGTGCGAATTCCCCAGTTAAAATACAGCAGAAAAGCAGGGTACCCAGAGGCCTCTGGATACTTTGCAGATAACCTGGGTAAAGTACGAAATTTCATTTCACTTCGGACTTTTGCTAATGGAGCCTGGGTAATGTCAGGATTACCCGGGTATTACTACGATTAACCGCACTCCTGGCTTTACCCGTAACATATATATATGTGTGTATTCGATAGGCCTTGTTAGTCCAGTTTGCCAAAATCACAAGTATAGCAGTATGTAGTGTATGCAGCTGCCCCGCAAACACACCTTCAGAAACTTACTACATTGTATAACTCAGTCTGCCGCTTGGCATTACAATGTAACTACATGACCCACCATTGTGACATGTTAAAAGAGCTAAACTGGCCATCGCTGGAGTCTAAACACACCCTTCACCTTTCCAGCCTGGTGTTTAAGAGCTTTTCTGGGAAGCTGCCACCCTACCTGAATAGACAGCTTTCCCCAGCAGCTCCCTCATCCTATAACCTCCGATCCAGGACCAGCACCTTACTTGCAATACCACAATACAAAAAGACAGTGGCTCGGTCCTCATTTTCCTACAGAGCACCACAATTATGGAATAACCTCCCAGACACCATCAAATCTTCCCCCAGTCTTAAGTCACTCGAGCTCCTTACTACCATACCTCGATACAGAATGCACCTGTAAACCTGTAACATAGTGACTATATTTCCTACATATTTATTTTCTGTTAATCTGTATATTTGTGTTGTTTTTTAATATCTTGCATTGTATTACTTTGTATTTCTGTAACTGTAACACTTCAATGTTCTTGAACCCAGGACATACTTGAAAACGAGAGAAATCTCAATGTATCCTTCCTGGTAAAATCCTTTATAAATAAATAAATAAATGTCACATAGTCACATAGTTATATAGGCTGAAAAAAGACATGCGTCCATCGGGTTCAGCCTCTCCCACATAACCTACTGCTGTTGATCCAAAAGAAGGCAAAAAACCCAGTCTGAATGCTTGCCAATATGCAACATACTGGGAAAAAATTCCTTCTTGACCCCAGAATGGCAGTCAGATTTCTCCTTGGATCAAGAAGCTTTTACCCACATATTAAATATTATAACCCTTAATATTCTGTGTCTGCAGGAAGTCATCCAGTCGTTTTTTAAAAGTCTGTACAGACTCTGACCCAACCACCTCAACAGGCAGAGAATTCCACAGCTTGATTGTTCTCACCGTAAAATAACCCTTCCTATGCTTTAAGCTAAATTTTCTTTCTTCCAGTCTAAATGGATGACCCCTTGTCCTATGTATAGTCCTGTTAATGAATAGGTTATCAGACAATGGTTGATAATGGCCCCGTATATATTTATATAAGGTTATCAGATCCCCTCTAAGGCGCCTTTTCTCTAAACTAAACAGGTTTAAGCTTGTTAGTCTTTCCTCATAACTTAACCCTTCCATCCCCCTTATTAATTTAGTTGCCCGTCTCTGCACTTTTTCTAACGATATAATATCTTTTTTTAAGACAGGTGCCCAAAATTGCACGGCATATTCAAGGTGCGGCCTGACCATTGATTTATACAGAGGCAAAATTATGTTTTCATCCCGTGAGTGAACTCCCCTTTTAATGCATGCCAGTACTTTGCTGGCCTTGGCGGCTGCTGTTTGACATTGCACATTGTTACTTAGTTTGAAGTCTATGATTATTCCCAAATCCTTCTCCTGCTTGGATTTCCCTAACTCCGTACCATTTAGGGTATAAATTGCTTGTGTGTTCTTCACTCCAAAGTGCATAACTTTACATTTATCTAGATTAAATCTCATCTGCCATTTAAGTGCCCAGTCCCCCAATATATCTAAATCCCTCTGCAGCGAAGTAACATCCTGCTCACATTGTATTACTTTTCCTAGCTTTGTGTCATCTGCAAACACTGATACATGACTTTCAATGCCTATCTCAAGGTCATTTATAAATAAATTGAATAGTATTGGTCCTATAACAGACCCCTGAGGGACACCACTTACCACTGGTGTCCATCTTGAAAATGTACCATTTATGACCACTCTCTGTACCCTATCCCTGTAGTGATATTTTTTTTATTGGACTAATGTAACATTTAAAAGACAAGCTTTCCAGAGTATTACTCTCTTCCTCAGGTCTGGAAGCTTACTGATCAGTTCCTAGAATTAAACATTAGGATATAACGGGTCACATGGGTGGGGGGTTAGATGTCATAAAGCGTGAGAGTCAAATGGTATGTTCAAAATGGGAATATGAACGCATGAGGGATCTTGGGCCCATAATAAAACATGGGCCCAAGATCCCTCATGCATTAATTTTCCCATTTTGAACATACCATTTGACTCTCACGCTTTACGACATCTAACCCCCACCCATGTGACCCTTTATGTCCTAATGTTTAATTCTAGGAACTGATCAGTAAGCTTCCAGACCTGAGGAAGAGAGTAATACTCTCGAAAGCTTGTCTTTTAATTGTTACATTAGTCCAATAAAAAAGGTATCACTACGTACTGTTATACTCGTGATTTATATATATATATTAGGGATGCGCCGCAAATGGTGTTTTCGGTTTCGGCCGAAATAGAAATTTAACCAAAAAAAAATGGCTGAAAATTTCCAAGCAGCTTGGCCTGGGCTTGGCCGGGGGCTCACCTGAGCATGTAGGTAGGCCGAGTTGCCGCCTGACACCCTGCCCCCCAACTCCACCCCCTCCCCTGCTTGCTCGGCCGGCATCCAGGCTCAGGTGAGCCCCCGGCTTGGCCTTGTAACGTTGGGAGCTTCCAGCCCTACCTGTGTGCTTGAGGGCAGCATGTCTGATGCTGCTCGCTGACCAATGCCCGGTTTAAATGGAGACAGGCAGGGAGGTGGTTGCATGAGGCGCGGCTTGAGTGGGGGGCGTGGCCTGGTGAAGGTCTTTAAAAACCCTCAGTGTATTCTCAGCAGTTGCCAGATCGTGGTTATCCATACCTGAGCTCCTTGTACCTGACTGCTATATTGAATTAACCCGTTATTGACCTCTGCTTGTTTCTGACTATTCTGCCTTCTGTTGCCCTAGACCATTTTCTTGTACTACGCCACTGCTCTGATATCGACCCGGCTATTCCATTTGACCATTCTGAACTCTGTATTCCTGATTCTGGCTCGGCTGACTACTCCCAGTGTTGTTAACCCTTTCTGTCTAGCTAGTTTACCTGGCTAATTCTAAGGACCAGACAGTTAGAGATCTTTCACGGCTACTCTGTTGGTAGCTTCTGGGCTCTGTGGAGTGTTAAGTACTGCGTGATGGGATCTGGGAACCGTGACAGGCCTGGGCCTAGAGGCCCAGCCGAGCCGGGGGCTCACCTGAGCATGGAGGCCAGCCAAGCTGCCTGCGACAGCCGGAAGACTGTCACCGCTGGAGCGCAGGACCGAAGTAGGAGGATGTAGGTGAGTATGATGCAACCAATCAGCCATGCGAACCTGGGCCTGGAGGCCTGGCCAAGCAAGCTGCTAGGCCGGCCTCCAGGCTCGGGGAAGCCCCCGGCTCGGCTCGGCTGGGCCTTGCCTGAGCCTGGAGGCAGGCCGAACAGCATGCTCGGCTGGCCTTCGGGATCAGGCGAGTCCCTGGTCTCCAGGTTCTCATGGCTGATTTTCGGTTTCGGACGGAAATCTTCATTTCGGTGCATCCCTAATAAATAAATAAATATATATGTGTGTGTTTTATTTGAAAAATGTTGGACGGTTTAGGAATGCAGATTCCCAATCATATCTGAATGAGTACACTGTCTCTTCATATATGTACAGTTGTATTGAAAACTGACACTGGATATTCGGTTTCTCTCTCAGTAGTGTGGCAGAGAGAGTGGCATTGGTCTACATAAACTATTAAAGTTTTCCCGAATACCTGCAGCCGCCCGATGAAGCGGAGATCTATCCTCCATTGTGAGTATAGGAACCCACACCTGCAAGTGCCTGCAATTTGACCTACTCGGTGCCAAGAATGGCGTTCCAGTTAAATTCCCCTCCAAAAATTTTTTTAGTTCAGCATAAAACAAAACAAAAAATAGAAATTAATATCCTTTGCTTCCAATGCATTTGCAAAGAAATTTAAATCCTACCAATAGGTGGCAATATTTTGGTAAAGATTGGCCTTTGTTGAGTTACATCTCCCTTATTAGCAGATATGCTCCATCCTGGTCATTTCGCACTTGTCAAGTCCAGCACCTGGGATGTGATCCGGCACCGCATCCTCACTGCTCGCTGGCCATGTGCTGATTGATGTGAAGGTTCAAGGCGGTCACGTGGGTGGTCAGGGGCGGGGCACGGCATGATGATGCGGCGCCTCCAGGTTTAAAATCGTGCTCATTGCCCTGACGTGGTTTTTCTTCCCTCAGTGCTAATTGTGATTCACCCTTGACCTAAGACTGACCAACTCTCCTGGTAATAGCCCTGGTGTCAGCGTGTGTTATCCTGTTCTGTTGTCTGCTAACCCTTGCTGGGTGCTACAAGATCCGTTCCCTGAAAGTAGTTAGCTTTACTGACCATCCAAGGTTCGGAGGGGTAGATGGTAAACTGTGTACAGGGAGTCAGGGCTAGTATCATAGACTCAAGGGAGATCCGTGACAGCACTGTCAATAATCTAATATCTCCTCATACTCCTCAGCCTCGCCTTCTCAACTTTTCCGGAGCTGACCCGACCCCTGTCTATGGAATGCACTCCCTTGCATCATTCAACTCTCCCCGTGCTTCCAATCTTTCAACATGCCTCTAAAAATTTAATATAGAGATGATTTATCTGTCCACTTTATAATCTAATCCATTCCACGCGTCCTTATTTATTTTCCCATGCAGCCCCCATTAATCTAACTATTTCCCATGCTTTGCACTCAATTTACCATCAACCTCTGTGTCACCCCACTCTTCTTAGGACCCTTGTCAAGAGCTGAGAATCTCTTTTCCTATCATTCTCAGTCTGTCAAATCCATTTGTTAAATGGATAATCTACTAAAAAGTAGAGTTCAGTCTATCTTTCCCTGAAATAATTGGGCAGATGCTGCGGACAGCCTCTCATTGGACGACTGAACCCAGAAGTCCTGATGCTTCACTATGCAATTTGCACCCCTACGCAACTTGCATAGCATAGGAACTGCAATTTCCACACCACTATGGCACTAGTGAACCTTACGTATGCCTACACATGTAGCGCCTACACAGATTGATGGATAAGGGGTGCATACGCAAATCAAATCCATTGGCTGCCTCTCTGCTCACTATCCGACGTGTTTCGTCTCATGGACGTTATCAAGGATTATCCTTGATAAAGTCCATGAGACGAAACGTGTCAGATGTTAACCCATTGTTTTTAATCTCTTTTATATCAATAAAGTTTATTAGATTCCATCTCTATGGTGGTTTTCTAATTGTAAGTATAGCCACTGACAATATATACCCCATCTGTACGTGGAGGAATCTATTGAAGTGGTCATAGGACTTTCTATTACCGATAGTGGATGAATCCTTGAAGCTGTCCTGGGACTATCCCGCGACATTAGAAGTGGAGTCCAGCGGTGGTGGAAAGGACCAAAGGAAGGAGGCAGTTAAGTACCAATGAGATGGGCATATTCTAGTCCTATATCTTGAGTGGTTTTTATGTATATCTATATTTTCATACAGTGTAACGCTATGAGAATTTTTTTTCTATTGTAGTGCACCCATTTGTTTTTTTTATTTTTTAAATTTGATGCTATTTTGGTCCTGTCCATCGTACAGTATTGTGAACTCTATTCTATAGTAGCCTTGATAGCTGCAAGAATGCTGACGTTTCTTTGGTATTAGAGTTGTGTAAATTTCTAAGCCATATCAATAAATACAGATATACACATGCTGTATGTGTACTGGTCATGTATCTACATTCATGTACAATATTATTTCTGCATTGCGTATGAGCTCTACACCTTTTTTGTAGTTACTGGATAAAAACTTTACTTCTACCTCTGTTGAGTTTGACCTTTCCTTGGAAAGGACCTTATTAAAACCTGCTGTTTCAGCTCCTGTCATACTGAGCAGTTAATAGACCTCAGCATAGTAGTAATGTGAAAAGAAGTGTCCCTCAGAGCCTCATTACTGCATTCTCCCTCAGAATTGGTGTGTCAATGAGCACAACTGGTGTAGAGAATATTCTAATCAAATTAGTATAGAAATGCCCACTGTATTGTCTGATAAAAGCAATCAGAAAACCCGTCTGAAACTCAACCAACGCCTATATATCACCAATAGCTAGTGTATGGCAGGTCACAACTGAAGACCGCCATGCCACCATCTTGACCCTTATTCTATTGTTAGTTATTCATGTGTTCTTTCAACTGCTTCTACCTAATTTTTTGGTACATTGTGTCATAAACAAATATAACAAAAAGTGAAAAGTCGCTTATGTCACATGCTCAGAATCCTAAACACAGCCTACAAAATAAAGAGATTTTTGGTACTTTGGTTGACTTCTAAATAGAGCTACGTCAAGTAAATGATTATAACAATTGAATAAGGCATACAGTGAAAACAAAAAGCTAATGAGCCGCCCTAATGTCCACTACAAGGCCTCTGGTGTTCAACACAGAAACTGCCTGGTGGGTCATTCCAATTCCAAGCTCTCCCCATCTGAAATCAACAAGAATATTAAGCTAGGGCAAGGAACAAACAATAAATATTATTGACCAAGTCAAGTGGATCACAATGACTAATCAAATAATAAACCATTTTAGTGTCCATTTCATCTCACTTTACCTTTCCATAAAGTACCTGCTTTACACAGAAACTGATTTTTTTTCCCTCCAATCAAACTCTATTTTGCTTAGCATTAATTTCCCATTTGAAGATCTGCTACTATTTCAGCTCAGCAGTCGCCATCTTTAAAGTTATTCACAATTTTACCAGTTCTTTTAAATGGCCAGATTAAAAAGCTAAAAGAGGAGGAATAGGCAAAGGGGAAACAGTCAAAATACAAGCCTGGGGATTAAATTGCAAAATTGGCACTACCGTTATTGCTGGGGTGAGCAAACTATAACGTCAGGATAAGTGACTTTAACACGTGCCCCCGTGGTTTCCTAACCCTAAAGCCGTGAAAAATCCTTAAGCGCATCGATGGTTGTATTAGCTTGCGTGAGCTTATTGTACTTTGCGCATCCTATACTTAACATGGGGAGCGCAATCAGCAATTAGTGTTAGGATAAGCAAGGTATTCTAGAGTTCTAGCTCTAATTACCGCAGCGATGGTCCAGACAAAATTTTAGCTACACCTAAAAGCTGGTGCTAAATGATTCTGCTTTTGCAGAATCTGTTACAACCCCCTAAATCACCCCCCCATAAATCTGACACTCCTCTCTAATCCCGCAGTGAACGGTGGCCAGATACACCTCTTCCCCTGGCTGCGAGAAGAGGGAGAATGGAAGCAAATGGACCCCAGGCTCCTTCTGCGATCACTTTGCGGCACTGCACGATCTTGCAGCTCGGCAACACAACCCTCCATGGAGTCGTGTGGACTCCAGGAGGTGATACTGATGGCGGTGCGGAAGCACTACCGCAAGTACATTGAGGGTAGCGCATAGTTCTGGAGCAAGGTACCGAGGTATCACCTGACCTGGAATCTAACACGAACATGAGGACACTACGTGAAAGCTGCAGGAGCAGGATTTCCCTGTTTGCATCCCCATTTTAGCGTTAGCTTTGTAATCTAGCCCTGGGTCAGGTAATGCAGAGGTCAGCATAAACGTATGAACTAGTCAGGCTTTGGAACAGGAGACCAACAAATCCAAAACTACAACAATCTGGGTCAGTGCACAGTAAGACCAAGGAAGTATATATGACGTCAATATAACCATAACAGGGTGCCATCGGAAGCATGGTGCAAGCTTCTAAAAGACTAGTTACACTCAGGTTCATGTCATTTTTGCAGTGCCAGAATATTCTGGGATGATGGACAGAATATATTTGTAGTACAAATGAACACTACTAGAATATCCCTTTTACTCCAGAGAGATACGAACAATTTTCCAAGTGTAGCGCTGCTTTAAAAACTGTATTCTGGTGCATTGAATTATTGCTGCCACCAGAGGGAGACCTTGTGGAATATGCTGGACCGAGCGGACTCCATCTCCCTTCACCCTTTGCGTGAGGACAGGAAGTGGATGGTACAAAGAGGAGGATATGCTGGGGAGCCTCGTGTTTGGCGCACGGAGAGTGAGCGGAGCAGTGAAAGGTGGAGGGCACACGTTGGAGCTGTCAGGGATCGTAACCAGGCCAGAGTGCAGACGCGGTCTTACTGGTGCTGGAGATCGGGACAGAAATCGTGCTGTGACCTACCTACTCAGTGCTGAGAGATTTGGAGACAAGCTGGTTCCGGCAGGATGTTAGGAGGCCGCGCCGATCGATTGGGAGTGCAGGCGGTGGATCGATTGTTCCAGTTGCGGAGATTTGGCAAGCAGGGAGCAGATTCAGTGGCACAGAGTCCCAGTACACACCAGAGAAAGATCCTTTGGACGAGGCATTGAGTGCTGGACAGTTGTGTTCTACGGATGGGTGAGAAGCCTCCAGGCCACAGTTCCAAAACAGAAACGCACGCTGCAATATTGTTTAAATTCACAGGGCCCCAACGGTGACTAGTCGAAGATTAATCTTTTCGTTCACTGGCCAGTCGAACACAGTACCCGGGTACCCTAAACTTTGTACATATATATTTTGAGCTATTTTGCGGGACTTACACTCCAGAACTGAGGGGGTTAAACGTTCTTTTTCCGCTGCGTGTTTTACCCGTGTGACGCATTCTGTAAATTCATTCAACGCGCATTTATATTTTACGACACTTTATCTTTTAGTAAAGTATATAAAACTAGAAAATCCACAACAGTGCTGGTGTGTAATAATTCCTAGTGCGGTGAGACTATCCCAAGGTTTATTCAGCGGCTCCTTCGGGGGTGAGCGCTACACAAGTAATGCAAGAAGATCTACCCAACACTACCACATAGGCTCATGGTTTTAAAGTTATGGATATGCCTAGGGAGGTTGCTAACATGAAATGCTAGGATACACATGATTCAGACCGCCCCTCCCCAAGTGACCTTGTTTGCTGGTGTTCCAGTCATAAAACAGCTGCAAGAGGCAGGGACTGCATTCCCCAATGTAAACTCTACTTGTCTTTGCTTTAACTCGGTCCTCCATAACAAACTCACATACAGGTCGCACAGACTCTCACAACCTCTACCATGTTACCAAACACCCCGGACCCACTCTATAAATAAATTCTGTCTGTTAGCAGACACACAAACAAATGTCTCATAGTACATTCACACGTACTTCTCATTTTGTTCCGCACTGAGTATTCCTCTTTACAAAAACACACACATAACTCTCGTTGCTCTTCACATAGGCACCTGCTGCACATACACTATTGTATCAACACGCAAACTCTTACATGTACTCCAAGTCGCTCGTACCGCTTCCTGTAGAACTGTGAATGGCTTATTTAGTCTTGCCTTCCCATAGAACTTTCTTGCAGGCTACAACTGTGTGCTGTCACTACTCTTGCTATAGCACAGTTAACATGATGGGTAAGAGACAGGAGTCCTTTCAGTTAAGCCATGCGGTATGGTAAAAATTGTCATTCTCCGTTACAAGAAATGGCACTGACATTTTACACTAGTAGTCAAAATTGTGGATACACCTTCTGATTTTGTCAGTTTTGGTTGACAAGAAAATTCTGCTTCCCTGGCCTGGAAATAGCCCTGACTTGAATCCCATCGAAAATCTGTGCTCAAGATTGAAACGCATGGTCTTGAGCAAGAATCCAAGCAACAAGCGAGGACTCATTTGATCACAGAAGAGGATGTCAAAAGACTTGTAGAGACAATGCCTAGAAGGTGTCCGGCAGTAGTTACGGCAAAAGGCTATCAACACGTTATTGAAAAACCACATTGTGACAAACTTGAAATTATCATTTTTATGCTATATAATAGCCAAGCTGCATTATAGGACATTTCCACCAAAATTGAACTTAAAGATTATTATTTTTTTGTTAAGGCATTCATTTACTACATTAAATTCTACTTGTGCTGTGACATTTTTAGAGAGTTTTAGATAAAAAGTACTTTAAAATGCCAAAGTTTGTAAAAATGTAAGGTGTATCCACAATTTCGGCCAACATTGTAGAATTTCACCACTGATGTCATGAATGGGGAGTTGGCGAGCACAACCTTTTCATTGCATTGTGTTTTTGTTATTGTTGTTGCTTTTGTTGTAAATGGGGACTGAAGAAAATTACTTGTGCATCATTGGTATAAGGTCAGTATTCAGAGCTGAAAATAGAGGTGATCACCACTAGGGATGGGCTGCCGGTTCGAAGTTCAATTCGAACATAGGCTGTTCAAAAGTTTGCGAACTTAGAACTTTTCGGAAAGTTCGAGGGGGGGGGGGGGGTTCTTAAAAGAACCTAAAAAAATCTATAAATAGACTTTTTACTGCAGAATATTATAATAAATAGGGATGAGCTGTTTGGTTCGATCAGTTCGGAGTTCGATTCGAACTGTCACGGTTCCCAGATCCCACCACGCAGTACTTAACACCCCACACTCCACAGAGCCCAGAAGCTACCAACAGAGTAGCCGTGAAAGATCTCTAACTGTCTGGTCCTTAGAATTGGCCAGGTAAACTAGCTAGACAGAAAGGGTTAACAACACGGAGAGTAGTCAGCCGAGCCAGAATCAGGAATACAGAGTTCAGAATGGTCAAATGGAATAGCCGGGTCGATATCAGAGCAGTGGCGTAGTACAAGAAAATGGTCTAGGGCAACAGAAGGCAGAATAGTCAGAAACAAGCAGAGGTCAATAACGGGTTAATTCAATATAGCAGTCAGGTACAAGGAGCTCAGGTATGGATAACCACGATCTGGCAACTGCTGAGAATACACTGAGGGTTTTTAAAGACCTTCACCAGGCCACGCCCCCCACTCAAGCCGCGCCTCATGCAACCACCTCCCTGCCTGTCTCAATTTAAACCGGGCATTGGTCAGCGAGCAGCATCAGACATGCTGCCCTCAAGCACACAGGTAGGGCTGGAAGCTCCCAACGTTACACGAACATCGTCAGTTCGAAAGTTCGCGAACTTCGAACTTTTTGGCGTGTTGGGTTCGAGTTCGAAAAAAAATAATTTGAAAAAAGTATAAAAAATGCTTAAAAAATACTAAAAAATCTAGAAATAGACTCTTTACTGCAGAATATTATAAGCAACGGTTTATTAGATATTGAATTAAAAACTAATGTCTAGGTGCAAAGATTCTCACCTCTAAATGACCTGTGCTCTCAAACGGCGTAAACAACAGGTGTTTAATTAGTGTTTGGAAATAATATGTGCTTCTAATTAGTCCGGTCTCATGAATTTGATACATTGTATGCAGACTGCAAGTGCTAGGTGTCGTGTGTGGGTCTGTGATGGCGATGTTTCCATACATCCTACAAATCCGCCACTTCACGGGCAGGTTATGGGGACCTCCTAGGCACGATATTTGAAGGAATATTTTGTTTTTATTTTTAACCCTTATTTTATGGAAAACTCAGTTCCTTTAACCCTTTCACTGCTTAGGCATTTCACCGCTGTGTGCTGAGCTAATTTTTACCGCTTTCGCTCATCATGTTTAAACGTGATTTGAAGCCACATTTTATTATACGACCCAAATATATTCTATATTGTTCTTTCCGGCAGACTCGGCAGATTCATAATATATAATTTTTATATGTATACGTCATGTTCTGCCTGTATATTATAACAAAAAATGCAATAAAACGCGATGACATCATTTACGTCGGGAGGAGCTTGACTTCAGCGTCTGAGGACGCTGAAGTCAAAACGCCGCGGAACCCCGGACAGAGAGGTGAGTATCTACGCCAGGGGTCCCGCAAAGCTGATGACATGTGGGACACGTCCTCCTCAGCATACAGCAGGAGTAACTGAGGACATGTCCCACACGTCATCAGCAGTGAAGGGGTTAAAAACTTTTTTTTTTTCAAACTTTTTGTCTTTGTTTCCTGTCCCCCAGGGCACTACCCGGACCCGGACATTGTTTTTAGATGTTTCTATACATCCTAGAAATCCGCCACTTAACAGGCAGGTTATGGGGACCTCCTAGGCACGATATTTGAAGGAATTTGTCATTTTTATTTTTAACCCTTATTTCATGGAAAACTCACTGTCCCTTTAAAAACGTTTTTTTTTAAAACTTTTTGTCCTGGTTTACTGTCCCCAGGGCACTACCCGGACCTCCATACACTTTTTATGGCAAATATCTAGCATATATGCCCTCTTGGAGGTCACTCTAAAATTCGAACTTTGAGTCCCATTAACTTGTATTGAGTTCGTGTTCGAATTTTTGAAAAGCTTGAGTTCGAATGCGAACCGAACTCGGGGGTGTTCGGCTCATCCCTAATAATAAACTGTTTATTTGATATTGTATTAAAACAGGAATATTTTTAACATTGAAGCCTATGGGATTCTCCTGAATAAACCTGCCGTATGAAACCACCGAACAGCAGGGCATTTCGGCAACTTTTCACTGCTGGTGTTTGTTCTATGAATAGATAAAGCATTGCTTCTCTATTGGGATTTCACGGTCCTCGAACAGGCACCGATCAGGCACTGTATGTGCAAGCAATTCGCCAACATTTGGCGAACTGCCTTCTCTCTGAATAGCCGAATGGCCGGGAAAGATAACTGTACACTGTATTAAGGTGTTCGGTTACCTTTCAGCCACAATTCAGATCTCTTTGAATAACCCTGTTGGATTCTTGGTGTCGTGCACCACCGACTAAGACACAATTTTTCTGCACTTGAATGTGACAGGTGCATATCATTTCAATATTTGACCGCAGGGTCCAACACTGCACTCTTCCACAATACCTCAGAGGGGTTACAGTGTGAAGGCACTAGCTGGCACCAAAGGCCTAATATTTGGGTGCACTGACCCGTGTACCATATGCATACAGGGCAGCCATCAGAAATGATGGGGCCCCTTACTGAACCTCATGATGGGGCCCCCCTGTAAACTTCCTCAACCCGTAACAGCTTTTCGCTCCCTTCCAAAACAAAAAAAGGACAGAACACCGTTCCACAGCAACAAAACTCACAGTAATGTGTGGTGTGTATGAGCGTATCTGTCACGTCTGGGGCTCAGAGGGGGCCCCAGCATCCGGCGGCGCCATCGACAAGCCAGGTGCCAGGAGTTGTGCTGGCTTCCGGAGCTTGCAGACTGGTCAGGAGGTGGGGCGCTGCATGATGACGCGCACCCGCCGGGTTTAAATACAGACAGCGCGATCTGGCTCATTGCCCTGTCGTAGAGGTTGATTCCCTCAGTGCTGAGTGTCTCCTGGCGATTCACTACTTGGTTGATTTTTAAGTCTCCTTTGTTACCTGGCTTGTATGAGAACCATCCCCGTGTACCAGTCCTTGGCTATTCCTTGACCACTCTAACTCTGATTTTTGGCTTCTATAATAGATACTCCTTGTGTACCATTTTGGCTATCCCTGACCACTCTAAAATTGATCCATTTGGGCTTGTGTTAGAATCTGTCCTTGTATACCGTCTGGCCTATTTCAGGTATACCCTGTCCTGTGTGTTTGTCAAACATTTCCCACTCGTTGGTGATAAAACATTTCCCATGGCTTCAAATCGTGTTTAAACATGAGCAAAAGCGGTAAAAACGAGCTCAGCGCACAACGGCGAAATGGCTCAGCACTCAGCAGTGAAAGGGTTAGAAAAGTGTTTTTTTTACATTGTTGCCTGTCCCCCTGGCCAGTACCCAGACCCCATACACCTTTTATGACCAATATCTTGCATATATGCCCTCTTGGAGGGCACTTTCATTTTCGGAAGTTCGACCCCTATTGACTTGCATTACGTTCGAATTCGACCTTTTTGGCCATTCGGGTGTTCGATTTCGAATCGAACATGAGCGTGTTCGGCCTATCCCTAATCACCAGCACTATTAAGGCTTTTTTCTTTTCTCAAAAAAAAATGTCACTTCCAGTGCCTCACAAACAAAATATGCATAGCGCAGATCACTTTAAGGTTGGGGTCAGACCAGCGCACTTTTAACGTGCGTTCTGGCGCACTTAATTACGGCCGCACTAGCAGCAAATGACGGCCAATATACGAAGTACGTTCGCACGAAAGTCCGGCTGCGCAACGCAAGTGGAAAATGAACGCATTTTTTCGAGAACGCAGAACCTCTAGTACTGACGTACAAAGTGCGCTGCGTCCGCTAGCGGTGTGTGTGTGTGTGTGATTTGGAGACGTCAGACCCTGCTCATGTCCGGCCAACATAATGTCCAGACACCCAAAGTTTCCTGGTTTGGATCCGTAAAAAATCACGCACAAAAATTCGCATCGTATGACCGTTTTCGCGTATTCCGTGAAAAAATACGTCAATGCGTTCGGACGCACTTTTTTACGTTCGCGTGTAAAAATGCTTTCGTTTGACCCTAGCCTAAAGGTGTATTGAAAGAAAAATCTTAATGTCACTCAAACGGTGAGGAGACCTCAAAGATTTTGCTCAGTATGTTGTGCTTTTGGAAGTGAAGAGGCGATATTCCTCCTTTTTCTTTTTTTTTTTTTTAGGTTTCTTTCTTCATGCGGTTTTACAATCCCTCAGGATGGTTCAACAGTTCTCGACCATGGCCCTTCAAAGTAAAAACAAAGCAATGTGCACCGCACTTGTAGATATTCAAATAATAAATATAAGTCATGTGTCAGTGTTTGCAGATGACACAAAACTAGGAAAAGTAATACAATGTGATCCGGATGTTACTTCGCTGCAGAGAGATTTAGATAGATTGGGGGACTGGGCACTTGAATGACAGATGAAATTTAATGTAGATAAATGCAAAGTTATGCACTTTGGAGTGAAGAACACACAAGTAGGGCTGAGCCGAACACCCCCCGAGTTCGGTTCGGGCCCGAACCCGAACTTTCCAAATGTTCGGGTCCGAACCCGAACTTGAACTCCATGCAAGTCAATGGGGCTGAAAATTCGGTTTTTAGAGTGCCCTCCAAAAGGGCACATATGCTAGATATTTGCCATAAAAAGTGTATGGGGGTCCGGGTAGTGCCCTGGGGGACAGGAAACAAGGACAAAAAGTAAAAAAAAAAAAAAAAAAATTAAAGGGACCGTGAGTTTTCCATGAAATAAGGGTTAAAATTAAAAATGAAAAATTCCTTCAAATATCGTGCCTAGGAGGTCCCCATAACCTGCCCATGAAGTGGCGGATTTCTAGGATGTATAGAAACACTTAAAAACAAAAAAATGACGTTTCAAATTACGGTAAATGCTTTTCCTTTAATCTATCCATAAACAACTGCTTGGGGCAGCAGTCTGTATGAAAAGAGGAGACATTTTCGGACACGCAGAAAAAGTTTACTGATTTTTTGGCGGTGAAAAGCAGGAGAATGACTGGAGAATGGAAAATTCTAGACCAAATAGCCGATGTGGAAAGTGAGATAAATGGGATAATTTTTCTGGTTTGGCTATTTTGACCTAGAATTTTCCATTCTTCAGTCATTCTCCTGAGTTTCACCTTTCTCTGAATAACCCTGTCAGGGTTATTCAGAGAGCGGTGAAGAGCAGGAGAATGACTGGAGAATGGAAAATTCTAGGTCAAAATAGCCAAACCAGAAAAATTCTCCCATTTAGGCTAGGGTCAGACTAGCGAATTTTTAACGTGCGTTTAGGTGCACTTAATCACGGCCGCACTAGCAGCAAATGACGGGCAATATACGAAGTACGGTCGCACGAAAGTCCGGCTGCGCAACGCAAGTGGAAAATGAACGCATTTTTTCGAGAACGCAGAACCGCTAGTACGGACGTACAGAGTGCGCTGCGTCCACTAGCGGCGTGTGTGCGTGGTTTGGAGACGTCAGACCCTGCTCATGTCCAGCCAACATAACGTCCAGACACCCAAAGCTTCCTGGTTTGGATCCGTAAAAAATCGCGCACAAAAATGCGCATCGTATGACCGTTTTCGCGCATTCCGTGAAAAAATACGACAATGCGTTCGGACGCAGTTTTTGACGGTCGCTGTGAAAAATGCGTTAGTCTGACCATAGCCTTATCTCACTTTCCAAATCGGCTATTTGGTCCAGATTGTTCTCTTTTCCTGCCATTCTCCTGGTTTTCACCTTTCTCTGGTTTGGCAACATGAACAGGTATAAAGTAAAAAAAAGAAAAAAGAAAATAAAACATGTATTTTTTTTGTGTTATTTTTATTAATGCAGCAATATTGTTCACATTGCAATTATAATGTGAACGATGATGCACTAATGATTTTTTTCTATGGGGTGCGTTTGCTATAAATCATGTAAATCCCCCCACAAAATGTAACAAGTCCCCATTTCTAATTTTTGTACAAGCGCACCCCATAGAAAACATTACCGCAAACGCTCATGTGCTAAAATGTGAAAAAAACAACACTTTACACACTGCAGATGATTAAAAATTCAATTTATATTGCATTTTTTTCATAATATACAACCAGGACAGGACGTATAGATATAAAAATGATATATTATAAATCTGCGGAATCTGCCGGAAAGAACGATATCTAACATGTCGGTCATTTAACAAAATGTGGCTTCAAAACCGCGTTTAAACATGATGCGCAAAAGCGGTAAAAATTAGCTGAGCACACAGTGGTGAAATACAGCATATTAGAGGTTTTAGGAGGGAAATTAAAACTTCTCAAATCTCAATCAGAAGCAGACACCACCCCACCCCCTCAGTATAGTCTACAATGTATCAAATTGATTAGACCAGCCTAAAACACCTGTTTTTATGACCTTTGAAAACCAGAGGTCATTTAGAGTTGAGAATTTTTGCACGTACACATTAGTTTTTCATTCAATATCTAATAAACCGTTGCTTATAACATTCTGCAGTAAAGAGTCTCTTTATTTCTAGATTTTTTTAGTATTTTTTTTTAAGCATTTTCTATACTTTTTCAAAAAAAAAAAAAAATTCCAACCCGAACCGAACGCACCCAAAAAGTTCGAAGTTCGTGAACTTTCGAACAACCAAAGTTCGGGTCGAACTCCGAACCGTCCGAACCCGAACAGCTCATCCCTACACACAAGCAACTTCTACCCTAAGGCTGATGTCAGACGAACGCAGTCTGAGCGCACTCTGCGTGCGTGCACAACGGACGGACGTTCTGACGGAAGATACTGTAGACACCACACAGTCCGTTTTTTATGACAGATGTAGAAATAAAGAATTGTGGGAAACAAAATTAATACGAAAAAGGATATGAAAAGGCATTTTGTGCATCAAGGTGCTGGACGTTGCAAATGCGCTGCATCTGACGTCTCATCACACACACAGAACGCTATGCAGATGTGGTGAACGTGGCGCACTCTTTGCATCCGTGTTAGCGGTTTTACATTCTTGCCCAACTTGCGCCCATTTGCCACATGCGTTGTGCGTGCGCAGTTTGGTGCGGACGCACGTAGTGTGTGGGTCTCTATTGCTCATTCTATGCTACGACGGACGTTAAACTGTGCGGCAACACGGACGTGATAACTGCGTTCGTCTGACACCAGCCTAAATGGTACGGAGTTAGGGAAATCAAAGCAGGAGAAGGATTTGGGAATAATCATAGACTTCAAACTAAGTAACAATGTGCAATGTCAAACAGCAGCCGCCAAGGCCAGCAAAGTATTGGCATGCTTTAAAAAGGGAATTCACTCTCGGGATGAAAACATGCTTTTGCCTCTTTATAAATCAATGGTAAGACCGCATCTTGAATATGCTGTGTGATTTTTGGCACCTGTCTTAAGAAAGGATATTAAAGCGCTAGAAAAAGTGCAGAGACGGGCGACTAAATTAATAAGGGGAATGGAAGAATTAATTTATGATGAAAGACTAACAAGCTTAAACCTGTTTAGTTTAGCGAAACGGCGCCTTAGAGGGGATCTGATAACTTTATATAAATCTGTATAAGGGCCATTATAAACCATTGTCTGGAAGCCTATTAATTAACAGGACTCTGTCACCCATTTAGACTGGACGAAACAAAATTCAGCCTAAAGCAGAGGATGTTTTTTTTTTATACAGTGAGAACAATAAAGCTGTGTAATTCTCTGCCTGTTGAGGTGGTTGGGTCAGAGTCTATACAAACTTTTAAACAAAGACTGGATGAATTCCTGCAAAAACAGAATATTAAAGGTTTTAATATTTCTGTGATAATGGCTGCTTGATCCAAGGAGAAATCTGACGCCATTCTGGGGTCAAGAAGAAATTCTTTCCTTGTTTGCATATTGGCGAGCGCTTCAGACTGGGTGTTTTTTTGCCTTCTTTTGGATCAACCACAGTAGGTGACGTTTGAAAGAATGAACTTGATGGATGCACATCTATTTTTCGGCTGGCCTATGTAACTATGTAATGGTAAAGTAGGAAAAGTAGATGTGGTCATGGCCAGCCACTTGGCTGGTGATCCCTTCTGGCATAACGACCTCTGGAAATACCTTGACAAACGACTGGTATTAACCCCTGGTATCTGGCTCGCCAGCGTCACTTGTCTTTATCCCTGGTGTCTGTTCTGTTCACATATACCTCTGGTTTTGTTTATTTGTGGAAGTAGGTAGAATTACTGGCCAATTCAAGCACCAGCAGTGTAAATTAGTTATTCTGCATACAGGGATCAGACCTTTTATCTACTAGGTATGTGACAAGTCATCCCAAACTCAAAAATTGCAAGTCTAATAGTGATAAACAGTCCTGTGTCTCTTCTATTCTGAGTTCACTTCCCAATATAATTATTTCACTCCTCTGTTCCTTCTAAACTCCTTGTGATGGTGTTCCAAAAATGGGAAAACATCAACAACCCATGGCACCATATTGCTCTGTTATTCTGTACAGTCCTGAACAATGAGGGTAGACAATATTTGCCTATTCTTATGTTGGCTGTTCATGTGTGGACACGTCTGTTCCCTCTCCCTTTTTTTTTCCCTTCCCTTCCCTTCTCTTCCATCCATTCTTTTCTTTTTCCTCTTTCCTCCTTCATCTCCTATGCTCTCGTTTCACCATCATCCCATTTAGATTATTTTCTCCTTCCTTCTCCTGCACCCCTCTTTTTCCTCTTCCCTCGCCACCTCTGAGCCCCCTTATTTACTTTTGTTATACCTTGTGATGTCTAAAACCTTTTAGGAGTTGCACTTCTTACCTCTCCTAATATTTGTTGTTATTTTGTTTTTCCCTTTATAATAGTTTGGTTTTCCTGTAACCCGTGCTGTTATTTTATCAACTGGGTAATTTGTGGGTACTGAAGATATGTCAGAATTGGCATTATAAACTATCTTGTATACCATTTATCATCTACTGTATATTCGTTACTACTTTATTCACTTTTACATTACTTTCACTTCTGAAATAAATTTTGAGTCAACATTGCAGAGTACATCGGCCAGGATACTAGATTTTGTGATGGAGTGTAAACTGACTTGAACAACGTAACTGTAAAGAGACTTCGCTAAGAGTTAAAATCTATGCCTGATGGGGCGTGGCCAACCGCCGATCGAGGTGGCGGCTTAACTGAGGAGCTCTGAACCCAGACCTCACACTAAGCGCCATAAAGCACCTTTTAAAGCACCCGAATCTGGACTAAAACTTCTTGCCTAGGTGAGTGAGATGTCCCAGGGGAAGACCAAAGCATCGGCGGCCAAATCCGAATTTTTTACTCCACGCACCGGCCCGAAAAAGTCAGCGTCTGGAATCCAAGATGGCGCCGGCCACTCAAGCCCGGACCCACATGCGGCTCCGCAGGCAGACAACCAGGCACTGGGATCTGAGATGAAGGCCCTGACTCAAACTTTGGAAGGTGTGATAACCTCTTTGTCCGCTGATTTGAAATCACAACTCAAAGAAGTGGCGCGGGAAATTAGGGCTGATATCCAAAACCTGGCTGACCGCACGTCCCATATAGAAGATAAAATGGGGGAATATGCTGATGCTCAGAATAATCTGCCCGACAAAGTGCAGGATTTAGAAGACTCGCTGGCCAAACTTGCTGATCTCGAAAACCGGTCTCGCAGACACAACGTGAAAATCCGCGGCATCCCAGAAAGCGTTAAACCCCAACAGCTTGCTTCTTATGTCACGGACTTTGTTTCCCACCTAGTGCCTGACTTGACGCCGGAGTCCTTGCTAATGGACCGTATACATCGCCTCCCAAGAACTCCCGCCATTCCACCGGACTCCGCACGCAACGTCATCTTACGCCTACATTATTTCAGACCTAAGGAACTCCTCTTCCAGGCGCTGTGGAAACCTCAGGCCGTGTCCTCTGAATATGACCATCTTCAGGTATTCCCCGACCTAGCGAAACGCACTCTGGACTTTCGACGCTCCCTACATGGGGTGACTACCACGCTCCGTCAACACGAAATCTTATATCGCTGGGGTTTCCCACAGAGCTTGCTAATTACTCACGAAGGATCCCAACGCGTGGTCACGACGCTAGAGCAAGGCCTCAAGTTCCTGTCAGAGAGAAACCTGTCCCCAGCCTCCCCTACCCGGCGACCCTCACTTGCACCTCAAAAGCTGTCTAAAGATTGGAAGAAAGTGCGCAAGGGGAAACCGGGCTGACCGCCTTCTCCTCTTTTGTCTTGTTTGGCTAATTCTGAAGGCTCCACATGGGCCCACCCTGATGACCTTTGTGGCCCTGCCGCTAACCCGACCTCCTTTCCCGGGACTGATCGCTCACCCCTTCCATACAACGAACAAGGTTTACTCGATATTGTATGTCATTATGGTCTGGCAGCTCCGTACAGTTGAGAGAAATTCTCTCCCACGTTCCCCCTATTTTCCTCCCTCTCTTGTTGAGAGCAGTGGTTCAACAGTGGGTATGTTGCCACGTAGGAGATCCACAAACTCTTTTTTTTGTATATAAGTTTTTTCGTGTTTTTTCCTTTCTATTTTTTCTTTACCTTTTTCTCATTATCCAGGAACCACCCACCACCCATCATTGAACATTCGCCTCTTTTTCAAGACCCTCTCGTCTCCGGATCCGAGGGACACTATTCTCCTCGAACTTTGTGGTATTTTTATGCTTCTTTATTTTTGTGGTCACAGCCCTCTGTGGGATCGGGTAACTATTCAATGCAATGTTCTAATTATTACCGCTATGTCATGCCTCTTTCCGGTGCACCCCCATGGTGAAAGTTACATCATATAATGTCCAGGGTCTAAACATTCCATGTAAACGGCAGACGCTTTATAAAGAACTAGACTCTGCTAAAGCAGACGTCATTTGCCTTCAAGAAACCCACTTTAGGAGACTTTCCCACCCCCTGTTAAAATGGCCGAACTTCACGACCCAATTCCATTCCACGGGCCCGTCTAAATCTAAAGGGGAGTCCATTCTGATTAGAAACAGCGTTGTATTTGAATTGCATCGTAAACTCTCAGACCCGACTGGCAGATACCTGATTTTAGTATGCTCTATGAACCACAAGATATACACTATTCTCAATTTATACGCTCCCAATGAAAATCAGGTGGCGTTTGCGGCTTCTGTATTCATCAAATTATCCTCTGTATTAACTGGTACTTTACTCATATGCGGGGATTTTAACTTTAGTCTAGACCCTCTCAAAGACACTTCAGGGTTCGGCTCCCGCCCTCTCACTGGGAAACATAAAAAACAGGTAGAAAAATTTCAAGCCATGTTGGGCGACTACCACCTATATGACACATCGCCTATTCCACCCTAACGAAGTGGACTACACATTCTTCTCCAAAGTACATAAGACGCACACTCGAATTACATACTAATTCAAAGCCAATCGCTCCTAGGAGTAGAAAGCTGTTCAATAGGCACAATCTCGTGTTCAGACCATGCCCCCGTCACCTTAATCTTTAAAGATGACTATAAAACGTTTGGTCGGTCACCATGGCGCCTTAATGACTCTGTGTTGTCCGACGAGATAGCTAAAAGCGATCTTGCTTCCCAATTGGAATCGTACTTTGACCTAAATACGAGTGAAGATCTTTTCGCCACAACCATATGGCAGGCCCACAAGGCAGTTCTGAGGGGACACTGTATTAAATGGGCATCCCGTTTTAAAAAATCTAAAGAGGCCGCTCGCCGCCTCCTCCTTCTGCAGAGACTAGATTCTCTCTATCGATCACACAAAATATCCCCCTCAGATGCCACAACCCACCTCTTGAGCGACACCCATGACGACCTACACGCATTGGATAGACAGTCCCATTTTTTTCACCTGCAGCACCTTAGGACGCGTTTCTACGCTTACGGTAATAAACCTAGTAGATTACTAGCACAAAGACTACGCACACTCCTACCCAAACACTGTATAGATAAAATCCTCTCCCCTGGCCAAACAGCGGTACATAAACCCTCCGAAATTGCGGAAGAGTTTGCAACATATTATTCATCTCTCTATAATCTGTCGGATAATGACACCATCCCACACCCCACCACCGCTGACATAGACGCCTCATGTCTCCACCTCCCTGCTTTGTCTCAGACGCAAATGGTATAACTGTCCTCGCCTTTCTCCATCAAAGACATAACTAACGTCATATCCTCCTTACCACATGGTAAAGCGCCAGGCCCGGATGGATTCCTCTCTTCCTACAATAAAGCTTTTGCACCCCATCTGGCACCACACTTAAATAGAGTGTTCACACAGGCATCCTCTGAAGGTATGTTCCCTAAAGACATGTTACAGGCTACAATTGTCACGTTGCCTAAACCGGGAAAGCCCCTGACTTCCTGCCCTAATTTTCGCCCCATCTCTTTATTGAACACAGACCTAAAAATCTACGCCAAATTACTGGCCATTCGGTTAAACGACATACTTCCCACTTTAATTGGGCGAGACCAAGTTGGGTTTATCAAAGGCAGACAAGGGACTGAAAACTCTAAAAAATTGCTGGCCCTGATGGAATACCAGTCTATTCATAACATCCCATGTTTATGGCTCTCACTCGACGCAGAAAAAGCGTTCGACAGGGTTCATTGGAAATTTATGAATAGAGTTCTTGATAAATTTGGGTTTACTGACGAACACATCAGATCCATTATGGCGCTATACGCCTCCCCTTCCGCTAGGGTGTTGAACAGTGGCTTTCTTTCTAACACATTTAATATTACCAATGGCACGCGCCAAGGCTGCCCTCTATCCCCACTGCTCTATGCTTTAATACTAGAACCCCTGGCTCAAGCCATCAGACAAGATGACCTCATACGTGGGATACAAATAGGTCCCCAGACGTTTAAACTAAACCTTTTTGCGGATGATATCCTTATAACAATCACTGACCCATTAGAATCTCTGCCCTCCCTACATGCCGCACTACACGATTATGGCCTGGTCTCATATCACTCCATCAATCTCCCTAAAACACAAGCACTAGCGCTAGGATTTCCCCCTGCCGACCTAAGGTCTATAAAAGCTCGCTATTCTTTCGCATGGAACGACCAGGGTATAAAATACTTAGGCATAAGGCTTCCAGGGAAGTTCGAGGATATACTATCTACCAACCACAAGAAGTCTTCGCTGAAACGAAGTCGTTATACAATGATGTCCACAATGGGATTACCCAAACGCACTTTTCAAACGGCTTGGGAAGCCGAGTTAAACATACACATTACACTAGAACAGTGGAACCACATATTTTTATTCGATAAAAGTGCATCTAGGGTTATTTCAATTTTTGAGACTCGTCGTAAGGTGCTATACAGATGGTACTTAATACCTGTTAGGGAATGCCACTTTAACCACTTCAATGCGGAGGACGCGCTCAGCGCGTCCTCCGCATTACTGCTGGCATGCGGAGGATGCGCTGAGCGTGTCCTCCCATTGGGGTCAGCGTTCGGCCGGGTTCCGGCTGATCGCTGGCCCCCCCGGTGCGGGCTGACATCCTCGATGTCAGCCCAGCATCCGGAACCGCAGCCGCTGAAATTAGGTGTCATCGCGGCAGCGCGATGACACCTTAATTCAGGCGCCCCCCCCCGCATGTGCGGAGGAGGCGACTGAAAGGGAGGGGGGGAGGTCCTTCGGACCTCTCTCCCTCCCGATCGGCGGCATTGCGGGGGTTAACCAGGCACCATTTGGAAGGGCACAGCCTGCCCTTCCAAATGGTTGCCTGGCATTAACCCCTGGGGAGCTGGATCGCGAATCGGCGCTGAAAAGCCGGTTCGCGATCCTTTCCCGGAGCTGGCCGACATCTTGGATGTCGGCCAAGCCTCCAGGAACTCCCCCTGAGGACTGGCGTCATCGTGCATAGCACGTTGACGCCAGTCCTAGAGTTAACCCCTAACTGCCACCAAGGTGGAGATAGGGAGTTCCAATGAACTCCCTATCTCCCGATCCGTGGCAGCTAGGGTTAAAGTTTGGTATGGTTGGATCGGCCAGAGCATGGCCGTTCCAAACGATACCAAACTCGAATGTGAAAAAAGTTGTTAAAAAAAAAATAAAAATTAAAATTAAAAATAAAAATATATTAAAAAAAAATTATAAAAAAATAAACATTTTTTTCTTTTTTTTGGTTCGTTAATGCAGCAATATTGTTCCCATTTCAATTATAATGTGAACAATGATGCTGCACTAACGATTTTTGTATGCGGTGCGTTTGTTAAAATCGCGTAATTTTCCCCAAAAAAAATGTAACGAGACCCCATCTCTAATTTTTTTAACAAGCGCACCCCATACAAAATATAACCGCAATTGCTCGCATGTTAAAATGTGAAAAAAAACACTTTACACGTTGTAAATTATTGAAAATACATATTTTATTGCATTTTTTGTTATAATATACAGACATGACATAACGTATACATATAATAATGACATATTATGAATCTACCGAGTCTGACAGAAAGAACGATATATAATATGTCTGGGTAATATACTAAAATAAGCCTTCAAAACACGTTTAAACATGATGAGCAAAACCGGTAAAAATGACCTCAGCACAGAGGTGTGAAAAGCCTCAGCAGCGAAAGGGTTAACAAAAATGTTTCTGATAGCTGTTGGCGCTGTCTCGCGGCACGAGGGACGATGCTACATGTTTGGTGGTCCTGCCCAACACTTCAACCATTCTGGATCCAATTGGCGTCGTTTGTTGATGAGGTTTTTGGCGTTAAGGTCCCGTTCTCTCCAATACACTACCTCCTAGGACTCCTCCCAGATGACGTGAGGAAAATATTGAGACAACGAAAATTGTTTTGTATAATTGTATCCTGTTGCTACCTCTTTATCGCCAGACTCTGGGAAAAAAACAATATCCCCCTCTCTACCCTCCCTGACTAAAATGATCTCTGATCTAGCATTCTCTGAGGCCTTGGCCCGATCACATTTCCATCTCGCCTCCCCAACACAAGATCCTTGGTCACTGGGGAAGACCACCTAATATATAAAACTACTAAAACCATAGGCACGTAGCTCCCATAATGTTACGACCATCACCTATTACCCGGCTCCTCGGCAGTCCCCAGGTTCCCCCCCACCCGTTTTTCTACCAAACAGTATAGACCTGTCGATTGAAGTCCTCATAACACTGTTGGCGGTTTCCGATGTCTCACCCCACCTGGTTCCTTTCCCCCTTTTCCTCTTCCTTGCTTTTCTTCCCTCTATCTTTCTTCCCTTTCTCTCCCTTTCTCCCTTCCTTCCCAGTTATGTCTCTGCTTCCGAGACAAGTTCGGTTGATTGTTAAATAACTCGATGCGATGCTTCCATATCTTTGCCATTTTGTAGAGCAATTTCTTTCTTTCTTTTTTTATTGCATATCGCGGTCTCACATCATCGCTATAGTAAAATGTACCGAACCTTCCCCATTTATGTAAGCTATTGTTCCTTCCCCTTTTTCTTTTTGTATCCCATTTTACTGATCGAAATAATAAAACATTCAAATATAAAAAAAATCTATGCCTGACAATTAGTGTTTTTAATATCATATCAGAATTTTCCATAATAAAATGTTCCAGCGATGTTCGTTCACACTATACAGAACGAACATAACTCATGACAAGGTTACAGATTGATGCATGACATTCCTGGCGTCCTTTTATGCAACAATCCCTCTCAGATTCTAATAAAAACAATTCTGTACAAGCTTCAAGTGTGCATAGAGATGATAACCTAATTCTGTGTGTCGTTTCTTGCGTCCCGATATCAGCCAAGGCAATCGGCGAAAGCCAAGATGGACAGAATCGCCGAAGACCAAGAAACGGTAGCCTAGAGGTTCCCCTTAACGGGTAGATTTCCTATGCGATTGCGTACAGTTAGCATGGAGATTCTTATCAGTAAGCGTGCCAATGTCATAGAATCAAATGGATTTGGGAATTGTACTGGAGTGACTTTTTTTAACTTCTTCTAGCTCCTGCCTTGTAAAAATTAGAGGATATAGTAGTAGTACTACTAAGCAAAATCAAGAGATCAAACGAAGGAGATTTACAGTGCATTATTGAATAAAATGTTAGAGTAAGCTTTATAATGCATGATTTTCTTTAGCTTGTCTACAGTTGTGTAGACGCTGGTCACTAACTTTACAAGCTGACGAATATGTACAAGACACATAAAATAACTTGCAGTTATAAATACTGCAAACAATGCACACACCATTAAAACAACAACCCCACGCACACATTTTGCATTTAAATAATTGGGCAGATGCTGCTGACACACAATTATTTTCTCTTCCATTTTTAAAAAAATTTTTTACTCCCCTTCTTTCCCTCGGCACACACAGCTTCAGGTTAGCGGCTTCATAAATGCAGATGTTCCTACAGCTTCCAGCACTATTTGCATACCAACGCCACTTGGGTTACATAGGCAACGCAAACGGCGATCCCCTCAAGACTTGCTCACTTTACGTGCGCATGTTCTGTGGTGCTATGCAGAACAATAGAGTGTGCACAGAAGCAATTTTTCAGCTATCTGAAAAGCCTGTTGTCTGAAAGATGGTGACTTCAGCACGTACCGTGTGCTGATGTCATGAGTGACCTGGTTACTGGCAGCCAGGAAACTCAAAATCCCAACTGCTGGTGACACTGGTGTGGGCAGTTGGAACTTTACCACTTCACCCAGTGCCTTAACCAGATCAGAAGTGTTCAAAGTGTGTAGTGTTCCTTTTAATGACATTAGGGTGAATGAAAACTATGACATCCACTTTATAAGAGTTCTATAAATTAGCATTTTAATCTATAAATTTTTAAGACTAATGACAACTGTAGGTTCAAAACAGGGAAATCCCATCTCAAGGAGCAAAAGGTTGATGCATTTCAAAGCCCATCAGGGATGACACACACGGAAAAGAAGACTTGCAACATAACAAATCTATAAAAATACAAATGAGAAGAAAATCCTATTTGATGAACCTTCCAAATCTGGAATTACACATGTTTCAGACAGAAAAAATGTTTTATCACTTGACAAATCATTATTATTAATATAATAGAATGTTGTAATAAAGCTATACAACATAAAGATGTTTTCATTCCCCATTAGTAATTATCCCTTACACAATTCAAACCTTCTCTAGATCAGTAAAGCAGTTTTCCGATTTTTCTTAAAGGCTTTGGTAGGATTAAATTAATGGCTTGATCACGCACATCTTTAATGCACAATCAATTTAGGGCTTAAAGGGACATTATAGTCGTTTTTAACTTTCCCTTAATGTTTGGTCAGTGTTGCCGATGGCTTCTCAACAGACTCTGGAAAATGCTTGTTTTAACTGACTGAATTGAGTGTTTTCACATTCTCGCCACTCTTTATAACCCAACTGTTCAGAATGTGTATCTTGGTTTGCTGTATTTCTTTATCTGATACAATTACATTTCCGTTTAAAGTGTTCTATTCAAATTTACAAATTGCTTACTGTTGCATACACATACAGGATTATTCAAAGAGCTCCGAATTGTGGTCGAAAGGTAACCGAAAGCTGAAATTCAGCGTACGCTTACCTTTCCTGGCCATTCGGCTATTCAGAGAACAGGCAGTTCGCCAAATTTTGGCGAATTGCCTGCATATACGTTGCCTGTTCGAGGGCAGGGAAATCCCCATAGAGAAGCAATGCTTCGGCTATTCAGAGAACACAAAACAGCTGAGAAAGGTTTCCGAATTTCCCTGCTGTTCGGTGGTTTCATTCGACAGGTTTATTCAGGAGAATCCCATAGGCTTCAATGTTAAAAATATTGCTGTTTTAATACAATATCTAATAAACCGTTTATTATTTTATTCTGCAGTAAAAAGTCTCTTTTATTTTTAGATTTTTTTTTTTAGGATCTTTTAAGCATTTTTCGTGACTTTTTTTGCAAATTTTTTTCCATTTTTTTTTTTCTGTAACAGCCCTTTTTATTATCATTCATTGGATCTTATATGTAAATTTCAGACATTTTCGTTCTGTAGTTTCTTTACAAACAGCGTTTCACTTTCCAAACTTTCATGCAAACTGTTTTTTTTATTTTTTTCACTCCATTCGTCTGCGGTGTCGGGTTTTTCCAGCGTCTGCGCTGTGAATGGCTCCTGCTCGGGTTTCTCCGGCGTGTTCGGCGGAGTTAATCCAGATGTTTTTGCGGTTTTCGGTGTCCATTCGCCGGGTTTTGTGGTGACTGTTCGTCGGGTTTCCGGCAGCTTTTCCCTGCACTATGATGGCCCTGTGGTGTTTACTGAATACACCACAGGGTCGCCGAAATGGGATCGCCAAATTGCACCGAATTGAAGAGAACAAAAAGTCACCGAACGTGCGGTGACTTTTCGATTCTCTTTGAATAACCCTGATTGTAATGTTCTTAATAATGTACCAATATTTTTTTTTTTTTTTATTTTTTTATACAAAGCCATGTTGTTGGCCTGATGCAGGCTTCTTAACCAGGCAACCTCCCTATAGGGGGAGGCAATCCCATGGTCTCCATCCTGGATGAAGCACACGAACTGGAGTTATGCCATGAGTGTGCCATGTGCATCACCTACCTTCGCTCTGTTGCCTCATAATAACCCATGGTGGGCCTGGCTTTAAAAGTGTCTTCATGGCCTTCTGAAGGTGTCTGGCGCAAGCCCAGAGCTGCCCTGCCTTCCCCTTGGTGAGCCCCTTGGCCCTTTTACTTTTTGTTACTTGCTATGCAGTATATCAGCTTGTTTGGAAAACACAGATTGTTTACTCTTTTGAGGAATAGTTGGGTAATTAGTTGACTACAGATATCTTTGAAGTTCATGTGTTGCACCATAATGTGATTATTTGCACTTTTTATTAAGAAAGGGACTTGCCGCCACATGTTATGTTCTGTGTTATTATTCACTTCATTTTTGCAACTAAATCTTTGCCTATTTTGTGAAAGTCCAAAAATTACAAATGAAACAAAAAGCCAAGCTTTTTCTGAATTTACATTCGTTATGTGTGTAACAGATCTCTGTGCCCAGACAGGGTAACGTCTGCCAAATGCTGCTTCCTCGCTGGACACCCAGTTTCTCCTCGTGACTCACAAACCTTCCTCTAGTACCTCAGCCGCAGCTTAAAGCCCGGTGTATATAGAGAGCCTGGCTAGCACCCCCAGAAATAAGCCAAAGCTGTAGACTTGGAGCCTTTCCTTGGCACAGCGGGCAGAAGATTCCTGGTACCCCAAATCATGAGTCGTGACTTCAAGCTTGGTTAGAATAGAACTGACTGTTTATTCACAGAGAGGACAGATAGAGTCAAGGACCAGGACATTTGCATACAATCAAACAGACAACATCACAGATCAGATAGCTACATAGTACCTTCAAACAATGGAGAATGGGGGAAGGAGAAAGGAGAAAAAAGGAATTTCTTACAGAGAGAATTTACATAATAGCAGGTACTAATACAGAGATCTACACTATACAGGGAATAACACACAGACATCAGAAATCTTTAGTTAACTGGCAGATATATTTGGTTTTCACGGTTTTATATATTTAAAAGGCCCACCAGTTCCCCTAATAGTCTCTTTCACGGGCCATAGTCTCTGGGCAGGAGGCTAGCAAACAGCCCCCTCCAAATTGCACCGTGACATTGTGTTCTGTCACAATGTGATTCCGACCTTGAGCAATTTATTGCTATTTAAAAGAAGATTCACTCTAGATTCACAGACCGCGCCTTGGATTGAGCTATGATTTACCTGATATTCTTGTCGGCTTTCCATCACCCCTCCCCTTTCTTGATACCAGCCCTCTGTGGGTAGGGTCTCCTGGTATAGGGCTCATAAACTTCTGAGTTTGTGCTGGAGGACTTCGATTTTCAACCTCGGCTCCACAACACGGCCTTCCTGAATGGTCCCGTGGCCCCAGTTTTTGCAGTCTTAGCACAAAAGGGACTGACACAGATCAGACACCTCTTACTTGGTTCTCCCACCACCTCCTTCCCTATAGGGATCTCTGGTACTTTGTTGCCCTTATGCATTTTTGCCATTTTTGTTTTGGCACAGTTGCGAGGTTTTAAGATTTTTGTAACCCTTTGGATAAGATTATAATCATTTGCCCGTATACCGCGGCTATCCGGTCACTTCTTCGACCCCAATTTTGACTGGTCATCCGCGACCACAGGCTTAGCCAGTTGGTGTATACCTCTCCCTCAGCATTCACCCTTCACATTAATTGTGGCCACGACTAAATCATGTAAGCAACTGCCCTCTGCTCAATATGGGGAAATATTGTCACGGATCCCTCTGATTACCAAAAGTGTGGTCCCTTTACGCAGACCGCTCTCTACCCTTCCGATCCTTGAATGGTCGGCAAAACTAGGAAGACCATTAACCAGACAATAGATAAACAAGGGGTAACACCAGACAGAGGTATGGAATAGAGTATTGTCACGAATCCTTCTGACTACCAAGACACCGATCTCTCTATGTAGCTCCCTTTCTACTCTTCCGATCCTTGAATGGTCGGCAAAGCTATATAGACAATGAAGCAGGTAACAGATAAAGAAAGGGAAACACCAGACAGGGGTACAGAACAGATCACAAGTCTTCCCTAGGACTTTAGTAATAGCAGAGGTAATCTGATGCGTGCTTAGGGTGCCACATAGACTGACCTCGGTACCAACGTTAAGGGCAGAACCTAGAGCAGAGTAAATGCCAATACCAGGGGTTATACACAGGAGGGTTCGTTTGCCAATGCCAAGAGTCATACACAGGAGGGTTCGTTTGCCAATGCCAAGGGTCATACACAGGAGGGTTCGTTTGCCAATGCCAGGGTCATACACAGGAGGGTTCGTTTGCCAATGCCAAGGGTCATACACAGGAGGGTTCGTTTGCCAATGCCAAGGGTCATACACAGGAGGATTCGTTTGCCAATGCCAAGGGTTATACACAGGAGGATTCGTTTGCCAATGCCAAGGGTTATACACAGGAGATAGCCAAATACACAAGAGCTCTGCGGGAGGTGAATACCACGTCAGGGCACCGGTGTAATGGTGATACTGGGTTTTAAACCCGGCGGGTCCGCGTCATAACGCCAGGCCCCGCCCCTCGGCGTCCCACGTGAGCGCACCCGGAAGCGTTTACATTCGGCGCCTGGCCAGCAAGCAGCGAGGAAGCTGCTGCCAGGCGCCCCATCCCCTGACCCACCGTGACAAATATTTTTCAAGTTATTGCGTGGAGCATATATAGCTCTGGCCAGATTAGTGCGGTTCCCCCCCCCCGCTTAGTTCTGGCTAATGTCTGTAATGTCTACATGATAATGCTGATCTTTTTCATGATTTGTGGTCCTGCCCATTTCATTGCCCTTTTCTGAGATACAATCCGGTGTTTCAGTTCCAACATCTTAAAACTACAAGTGCCTACTACCCCGGACTGGGCTTTATTTATCATTCTCCCGAATCAGGACACCCAACCATTGTCTGGGGCTCAAAAAAACACTTTTTGGGAATTCTCTCAGCGGCTGCAAAGAAGGCCTTTTTGGGTCTGTGGGCCCCCCCCCAACGTTCTCTATGTTCTATTCTCGCTTTTATGCCATCTTCCAATATGTGAGGGCAGAGGCCACCCTAGATAAGCCAAGGTCAAAAGGTTTTTTGATTTATGGCACGATTACACTATCTAAAGTTCGTGGCGAGACTTGGAATATACATGCTGGTACTTGCAACACTCTGTGTCAGGTACTCAGTTACTGCTGCTCCCATGGACTTCCTTACCTCTCCAGCATTTTTTTGAGACTGCCACTTGTGCCTGCTGAGCACTTTCACGTTTGTCATACAGAATCTGTTTATCTTTCTTCTCTGACTGTATCGTTGATGTGGGACGTGGAAGCTCCTGGTATTGTCTGTGTACTTCTCTTACTATCGTCATTGTCATGTTCACCTGAATCTGCCAATAAAGTTTGAAGAAAAAAAAGATTCAGAGGACTTTTCTTTCCTGGCCTAAACCCATGAATTTTACTTGCCAGCTATGTCCACATAGCGGTGACCCATAGAATCGGTCTGCACAGAGTTTTAAACTCACAGGCTTTATTTACTATTTAACTAACCCACTAGTTTCATCAGTCACCAGTGCCACATTGTATTCCGAAATATTTGCTCTAATCGAGGTGTTCTCATTTTAAATCACTCATTGGACTGCCATCATCCACTGTGTCTTTGTTGGGCATTCATAAATTCCATTCACATGTGTAATTGATAATTGTAGAAACCAATTAGTGATGTCATTGATTTGTAATACTATTTATATGTTGTAAGTAGATTTTCACTTTAGACTTGACAAAGACCCGAGAGGGTCGACACGTTGTTTTACTGCTGAGGAATAAACCCATGTGATAATATTGAAAGAGTGCTAGATTTCTTTGAGTTGGATATTGGATTTGGGAGTGGATCCATTCCAGCCAGAGCGGTGAGCATTTACCAGGATTATTTGCGGAATATTTGTTGGGCATACATTTAAAAGACCCTAAAGGCAAGGTAGGTAGATGTAGCTTGACGTATAAAAGGTCTTGTAACTCATGGAATAACGTACAGAAAATTTCCAAAAAGGAAAATTGCAAACAAACAACATACTTAAATAGTAAATGTGGTCAAGGAAAACCGAAAGCGTACCAGAAGGATGGAAGCCAATGGTCAAGGAGTACTTAGAACAACCAAATCAAATACAAGCTGGGTCTGACAGAACCAAACAGAATTATTATCAACTATAATGCACAAGGCAGGAAAGTCCAGGAGGATGAATGGAAATGGCTATATATAGGAATACCCCATGATGTCCTCACCAAATAACTTGCATCGATCCAGAGGAATGTTGCACGTTTGCAATCAAGAAACGCACACTGTTCTTCAGTTACAAACCTTTTATTAACCTGTTTGCCTGTATGAAGTATAAACAGTGTTTTAATCTCTTGCAATCTTCCATGCACCTGTGAGATTAACCATAGAGCCAAACACTTCCTGGTACATGACCCTCCACTCCCAACCAGGCTCACACCATCTGCTGGCTGGAGGTGATACTCACCACTCGGTACCCTACCATAACTTTACATGTGCGTTTAAAGCTACCATGCCATAGGAAGCATGACTAAGGCCTGTTAGGGCCAAAACATTGCAGTTTTTTCTTGCAGTTTACACTTTAATAAAGTAATTCTGTGGAAGTTTACCTGTTTTGCATGTCTCCAACTGCTTGCTGTTGTTTGGAGGTTAGCCATATCTGCTTGACGTAGCAGCCGGTTGTCTCATTGGCCGGAGGTGGTCTCTAGCCGTTTGGAATAGCGCCACGCTTCTTTATGTTTTTAAAAATAGAGGATGCAATACCAAATGTTAAACGGTGTACCAGCAAGAACTCTTAAAATAAAAGCTTCCGGCATCAACCATAATGGCAGAAGTAAGCATTAACTGCAATAACATGACAATGATGCTACTAAAAACTACTCTTTAAATCTCAGCTAGGCTTCAAATAAATGTATCCAATTTATTTTGAAAAGAAAAATAACTGTATTATAATTCAAAACATTTTAAGCAGTCGTAAGTGTGCTGTATAATTATGTTTATATATATATATAGATATGTGCCCTATTGCTGCTTAATCAAGATTACTTTCATTTTATAGAATTAAAAAATGAGATGTCAATTTAGGAATATAGGGTTGTTTTTTTTCTTCAATTAAACTATTTTTAAAATTTGAAGACAAACTATATAATCTGAAATTCACAAGTCGGTTTATGTATGCTTATTAGATTGAAATATATATTTTGGTATGAGATCGATCACAATTTATTCTCTGGAATAACTATGCGCCAGTATCGTGACTCTTAAAGTAAATCTACAAACTATTGGCCAAAATAATAAGCCAAAAACTGACTCCATGCATGAGAGTAAGATTCATTATTCATCCAGAAACGAAGAGGGAATAAAAGGTTTAAAAAAAAAAAAAAAACTTGCAAAATATTAAAAAAAAAATTCCATTTTTGAAAAATAAGAATTCCTACTATTGGTCTATACATGTCTATAATATAAATCGGGATCAAAATCCCATTGCTCCTTTTTAATTATTATTTTTTTTAAATTAAATTGTTATTAAGCATCCTTCAAGTTATTGCAAGCAAATATTAATTATGGGATTAAGCCTATTTATCGAGCATTTCTATTAGTCTAAAGCAGGAAATATTTAAAAAAAAAATCATAAAATCTCTAATTGTTTTAGTACATTCTGGCAGCAAGAGGGATAAATGGGATATTTTTAGTAAAGCGGCGCATTCTCAAAGGCGGCTTGCTGTGCATTAAACACATGGAACACAAAGAAAAATACTCTCACAGCCATGAAACAAACTACAATCTATTATTATTATACTCTGGCCTAAATAAGGATTTTCCACACAAGGCAATGGCAAGAGTAGAAAAACACTGATAGCAGTCAGTCTTTTTCATAAACAGCTTGCAGCCTGTGTTGTGGCAGAGTTTAAATGTATGTTCGTTGTGGATATCAATGATTAGCATATAGGGTAAATAACTACATTGGATTCGTAGGAAACCGGTGTTTTCTGTAGCATTTTGTTATAGAAAATTCAACACTGCCAAAGAGAATTCGTTGCGAGTAAACAGCGGAACAAGAGTTGCTGGAGAAGAGGGAGAGAGAGAAAAGGGAATGGTTTTCGAGCTTTCCGCGAGTCTTCTTGATCCGGAGTGTAACACATCGCTAGGCCCCTGCAGAAGAGTGTCGCTATTACGTCGCCACGCACCTAAAACATTTAAAAATATTTCCCCCATCTTTCCTTTTTTTTTCCCTTTTTCCAGCTCTCGAACTGATCGCACACGTACGTTTGTGTTGTGATTAATCGAACGAGACACTGATAGGCTTTTGCTTTTTTAAGGAAGAAAAGAAAACAATGTAACGAAAAAAAAATAGAAAGAAAAAAAACAAACCAGGATACACATCAGACAATTATTAATTCGACTGTCCAAATGATAATCAGTTTGACAAAGATCCATACGCGTCTTCATTCTGTTTAAACACATGAAATTGTGCAAGCAGACAGTTTCATCAAGACAGCTTGTTAGCAAGCTTATGGTTCTTGGGTTCCGTTGCCATAGTATCTAGATTGGAAAGCACTGCAGATTGGCAGGAAAAAGCATGCCTGCAATTGCCCTCTCTCAGCAGGCTACCTCGATCTGCTCAAAGACAGTCCTCTGTGAGTTCTCTTTCCCAGTTTGCACAACCCCCTGCTGTTTAATAATATCCATTTACTGTTTGGGATTGATCTGGTTCACTGTAAAACCTGCAGCTAAGCAGGACCCAGCCTTTCACGCACAGAGAGCCTCTTTCACAAATAAGAAGATGGCAATTAATAAAGAAAAGTTATACTGTATACACACCGAGAAACCTATTTGGATACGGAATAAATTCTGGAATTTTAAATAATGAATTTCTGGGGGAAATGTTATATATGCGGTATATATAAATACACATACGTTTTCTTCAATACTATAAAGAGACAGTGAGATTCTTTATTTACTGTGATATATGCACATATGTTTGCATGGGTTTGTATGCTACAACAAGATGAAAAGGTCGTTGATTACTTATTCTGTACACTGTTTATGATAAATAGAAATTAGCACTTTATGTGCTGTGTGGGTTTTGAAAAAGATATATAAATATATATTTAAATATGTATATATCACGAAGATTATGTTATAATGTCACCAACATATTTACATAAAAAAATCACTGCGGTATTATTAGTCACATGCAGTATTTACAATTCAAGTTCGAATGCATATTTATTTTTAGCATATTTATGTGTAAATATAATGTGTGTATGTGTTTTTTTTTTTATATATATATATATATATATATATTTCTCAAAATTCCGCCAGTCTGAGTCTTTACAATAAGTTATAAAAAATGTTTATTAAAGGTCAACGTTTCAGTCCCACTGGACTTTCCTCAGAACAATCAATAAAAATGTAAATATAATGCGTGAGTGTATTTTTTTATATATATATATATTATCAAAATTCCGCCAGTCTGAGTCTTTTCATTAAGTTATAAAAAATGTTTATTGAAGGTCAACATTTCAGTCCCACTGGACTTTCAATAAAAATGTAAATATAAATGTGTGTATTAGTGTAATATATACCTTTTTAAAACAGAATGATAGCTATGTATACACACACATGCATCTACATATATAAAATATTCTATCACAACACACACCAGGTGCATATAGGAAATAGTCAGTTTTATATGTAAGACTAAAAACATAAGATAGAGCTCAATAAGACCCTTTATTTTTAATTGTTTAATTGCAATAATTAGATATTCTTCAGTTCTATTAAATGTTTACTAATTTTTTTTACAGTACCGCATTAGACAATAGCCCCAGTGAATCGGGGAGCTGCTGCTTAAATATTACTATTTAGGAGGCAGTGCGGAACTGTGATTATTTCTCTCTTATTTTGACATAGCCTCTTCAGCATCAGCATGAGTTTCCTCCCCAAAATGTTTTGAATAAAGCACTGGATAAACAAACATGCTTTTTGCGCTCCAAAATGCGTTTGTGTTGGGAATACTAGAGTGTCGGTTATATTAGACTACATGTCACCAGCCACTAACTGGCATATTATTATGTTATGGCACATATTTAAAGAAATCTGTTATGTTTTTGCTTTCTGCATCATCCGGTTCTTCCGATTCCATACTATGTTTTTCATTCGCTGCACGTCGCCACTTTCTGGTTTATAACTTTATCGTAGGTCTCTACTTTTGAAGGCTCCATCGGAATTTTAACGAATTGGTGGGGGATGTAACGTTTCATGTCAAAATAGTCCAGCTGAAGGCTTCCATTATAGCAAGAAAGCTAAAGTTTAATATTTAAGAAGAAAATTCCACAATTTCACTGATAAGTGAATAATAATTTGCTATTTGGTTATCTAATGACCGGACTTGTTGACCGAGTTACACACCAAGGACATTCATATGTTCTCATTCTGTAGAAAGACCCAAATGCGTTTTTAGATTTTTAAATAACATTCCAGAATACCTTTTAATAGGAGACTCCTTGGAGGGAACACAAATATATTGACCAATTAAGTCGTGTAATTCCAGTATACTAAAAAAATAAATCCCAAATATGTCGCCTCCAGTTTAGTATCCAGCACCCACTGGCACGGTTTGCGTTTATTAATGAGCATTCGGATAAAACATTTCCGTCATTGTTCTGCATTTCCCAGGTACAATATTTCGATTTCTATTGCTATAGCAGCATTATCACCTTTTCCATTTAATTTCTTTTATATGTCTACTTTTATTTATTAAGGACATGCATTTAACAAAGGCAATAATATATATCTTTATTGATAGTCTATATTTAATGACTTCACCCTGTTTTAATTAACAACCCTCTCGTTGCTACTTACGATGGCAGAGACACTCTGTGCCGGCTGTTACTACCTTTTTATTAATGATGTTGGAATAGGTGAGTCACTGTGTGTTTTTTAATTTTTCCTTTAATTATGCCATTAGAACTCAGATTACATTTTTTCAATCACATGAGCGCTTCTGCTTCTATATATGGATACGTAGCATTTCAACCAACGGAGGAACAGTAACCGCTTATATGGCTTCTCAATCAGATGGATAGACCTTTCCGTGGCTTGCACGTCACATTAACAATTTGTTAAATCCCTTGAGGGTTTAAAAGCCTTCTCTCTCCTTTTGGCCCACATCACATGATTAAAGATCTTTCCTTTTTTTTAAGCCATACTTAAACGCATACAGTCTATGAAATCCTACTTTTGAGGTTCAGCAATGTAGGGTTCAGGAAAGTCTGCTTGTTCCGTTTCTTACACAGTATTGGTGTACGAGACAATGACTTTTAAAAAAGTCTTTGGTTTTACTATTTCTTCAAAGTCTCTATATTATAAAATGCTTTGGGTGGGAAGATATTGGCTGTTAATTATCTGTTTTAATAAGTAGTAAAAAATGCTACTTCGGTACTTCTCTTCTAGAGAGGTCTTCTTCAAATGATCTCTATGACTTATTAGAAGTCTTACAATCTACTTATTTAGCGTCAACAGGTGTGTTATCTTCATCTTTGGCAATGTGTTACCAGGTGTTCTATTATTGATTTTGTTTAGGTCCGAAACAACTAATCGATAATAAAAATAGTTGTCAACTATTCTCATCGATTAATCCGTGTCAATCGATTTGTGTACAGCACACACTGTTCAGAGTCAGACTGAGTTAAACGTTATAACCTCAGACTCTACTTCAGAGCTGATTGCAGAAGATGTGCCGCTGCTTTACTCTGTATGATTAAGTTGTGGGGTTATATTCGACATAACCAGTTTGCTTTTATTCAGTTTACAACTGTAGCCGCGCCATAGCACAAATCGTGGGATACTGCCACTGGGTATGGGCATTGTACCACTGGTGTTCTATCCTTACTTGGAGCCCTGTGCCACCACCCCAACCTACCTGCCACCCCCTCTTTGGTCTCGAGCTGCAATTCTCTCTTTTGGTCCGGTTCCTTCTCACAAACTCCCTCCCACACTCAGGTCTGGTCTTTTGCCCAAACTCACTCGCTTCCACCTCCGAACCCTCCTCCTGCTTAGTTTGTTCATGAAATTATTGTAAATGGACACTCTACAGACACACAGACCACTTTAGCTTATTAAAGTAGTCTGGTTGTGTGGAGTGGCCCCCTTCTCACCCTGCTTTCGTGCTGAAATGTTTGAGCCCTCGTAGCAGTGTTCATTTGGGGAGAAAGCAGACACGGGCTTAAGCTGTGTACGAAGCATCAATCATCACTGTGTCCAGGTGCTCGTATACCTTGTGTGCAAAAAGTATGCAATTTGATTGTGTACGTACGAAAGTTATGTACAGTACACAAATTGCTTATGAAAAAAGGGGCGGGAGAGCAAGGGTTGACTTTTTTTCTCCTTTTTCCCATAATGTTCTTTTAAGTAAAAAAATATTTTTTTTTCATCCGATGAATTGATTAATCTAAAAAATATTCGACCAACTACTAGTTTAAGAAAATAGTCGATAGTTGCAACCCTAATTTTGTTTATGATTATAACTAAGACATTAATTTTACTGTATATCCTGTAAAATATGAGATGAGCATAGATTTATTTAGATTAGTAAATAACCTTTTCAAAACCTGGTATGTTTTGATAAACATTTTACGCTGCGGGGTGTAGTATGCGATTCCCAATGGCACCCATTGGGGTCCAATGCCATGGGGAGCCATAGCGCAACCCGCTGGTGTATATTGGCCGCATTGGCTCTGCCCACCAGTTGTCATGCAGCATGACCTGAGCTCAGGCTGTCCCCCTGCAGCCAATAACACATGTCAGCTGCATAGGCGGGCCAGAGGATGTCCCGGCCGCAGAAGCCAGGGAGTTAACTCTCTTCTGCCGTGCGCAACCCACCTGGCGGTAAGAGATTTAGAAAAAATCATAAGCTTTTTCCTATTTGCTGCTCAACGTTAACGGGCCAGTCGTGATCTAGCCCCTAGATCGGTGATGTTGAACCTTGGCAACCCAGATAATTTGAAACTTCATGTCCCATGAAGCTCCAGCAGTTTAAAGGCTGAGTAGGCAACGTGGAACATGTAGTTTCAAAACATCTGGGTTGCCAACGTTTTCCATTCCTGCCCTAGATGTCGTCCTTTATCTATTGCCCCTGTATATCATTGAGCGACCCCAGAGCTCTTGATTTAATTAGAAATATCAGTATTGTTCCTGAACACTTCCCAACCTCTGGCTATAGTTATGCAGTAGTAAAGTTTGAACGTTTTGTTACAATGAAGGCTCCATGCATTTTATTTACAGTAATACAGTGAGCAAGAGTGAGATCGCAGATAATTTAGTTTCCCCCCACCCTAATCCTGCTAGAACTGTTATGAATATGGAGTTTTATTTTCGTTTTCATTGTAGTGAAAGAGTTCGTATGAATCATGAATGTTGTTTCCATGTTAAAATTAATGAATATGTCAGGTATTACAAAAGGGGTTATTTACTAAGTGGTGAATTGGTGGAGGACTGGAACTAAATTTAAACTTTTAGCCCAAATCAGCCAAGTTGAAGGAATCAAATTTGCTCTTAAATATTTGATTCCCGTCCAATTTTTCACCACGTCCTCCACTTGCTGAAAATCCCCTTTAGTGGTTGGCTTCAATTCTTTGTTTCCTATTGATTGAGCTCCTCGTCCCTTTAGGCTGTCAGACGAACGCAGTCTGAGCACACTCTGCGTGCGTGCATAACAGACGGACGTACGTACTGTAGGATGATACGGTAGACACCACACGGTCTGTTTTTTGGGGGGGGGTTGACAGATGTAGAATAAAAAGGGAAATATGGGAAACAAAATTAAAATTAAATGACCGGTACAGTCAGCCAAAACATCTGAGCATCAACGTGATGGACGTCGCAAATGCGCTGCTTCTGACGTCGCGTCATCACGCACACAGGCCACTACGCAGACGCGGCGCACTCTGGGCGTCCATCGTAGCGCTTTTACGTCGAGGCCTAAACAGCGTCCATTGCCACCTGCGTGGTGCATGCGTACTTCGGTGAGCACGTACTTCGTGTGTTGGTCTCTATTGATCACAAATCAATGCTACGGCAGACATTAAACTCTGTGGCGACACGGACGTAATGACTGCGATCGTCTGACTCTAGCCATAGACAGTAAATATTAGTGTATATTCGTTCCCTTTGTGTATTGACAAGTGCTCAGCACATTGTACAATCTAAAGGAAGTATAATTGTCATTAGATCATTAAAACTGGCTGGGTGGAGTAGAGGTAACATCACTGCTCTGCATGGACAGAGCCTGTGGAGACATGGGTTCGATCCCGGCAAGAGCACCTCTCCAGTAAGTGTCCTTGAGCAAGACACCTAACGGTACATACTCGCCAACCAGGACATACTTGAAAACCAGAGAAATCTCAATGTAACCTTCCTGGTAAAATACTTTCTGAAAAAAAAAACATTGATAACATGAAGAATATTTTACATGGAAAGAACCTATGGAGTTTTTTGGGGGGCATTTCTATTAATATTTTTTATGCCTTGTAGCCTTTTTACAACTGTGTGAGTAAAATAATAACCAAGAACAGAATTTCTAGAAACTGTTGGTTTTTCCCCAATGAAGCCCAATGTCAATGAAAAGATTCAATAGAAGCAGTTTTGAGAGTCAAAATTTGGTTCTCAATTTTGAAATCTGCTTTGTCTGAGGGCACTTTTCACATGCTCAGTAAGTGCCTTTAACAGATATCGGAGACCACACATTCACTCTTCTTATGGGCCATTTGGCACAGATGTCCCTGAAAAGGAGAGGAATCCCAGCCTCTCCTTTGCTCAAAGGACCAAATGAAAATTTGTTTGAGATGGTTTGCCATATGTAGGAGCACGTTGACCAATGTGAAATACATTCAGTAAACTAGCCTCTTTAGGAATTGTAATGGCCAAACAACCATAAATTGACAGAGATAAATTCTTTACATTGCGGAAAACATAGATTAACGTACAGATTTTTATTTAAAATATTTGGCAAACAAAAGTGTTTGTAGAACAATTGCAGCTCATGATTATATTGCTGCGTAGTCGCTTTCCCTTTATTGATGGTGTTCTGCAAAAAATGTCAAGGGCAAATGATCATGCCAAGAATTTGGGACATTTTAGAAAGCTGCCCCAGCTGAAGCCATTTTAGACATGCTCAGTAAGGCAGTTGTATTTCTGCTTCCCACCATCATAAAACCTCAACAGCGTCTGTGACCTATGAATAAATTATTTAGTATTCAGGCCAACTGTTAAACCTGAAATGTAATTCCCAGACTGGAGGACTCTCTTACTGTTGTGCTAATACTTGTGAGAGTAATAGGTGGTGGAATCCTACATGAAACGACATGTTTTGTGAGATTATAGGATATCGTCTCCATTTATTAGTGGACGTTTCTCTTTAATATTCAACGTTTATTCAAATGAATATATTAGAATACACTATACAGTGTACAGAAGTAATACATAGTACAATATAATTTCAACAAGCATTGGAATGTCACACACCTGCTTGAGCATTGATATGGTGATGGTTGGCAAACTAATCAGTCAAAGCCTTCAGACCAATAGAACACCATGGTCCAGCAAATGAATAGGCATATTAGAAGGCATAATGGAAAAGGTATCAAAATATGTATCAGGCTTGTGATGCAGATCCATCATGAAATGTCAGTGCACTAGTAAGAGTGATAACGAAAAAGAAAAAGGGTGGGACAAAAAACAAACGGGAGGAGAGTATAAGAGTGAAATGGAAGAGAAGAGGGAAAAGGAACATGGGAGCTAGGCCAAATAAGAAGGGAATTGTACACGTACACTGGAAAGCAAAGAGATTAGTGATGATTTTTCAAGCTGTTTTGGGGTTAGATTTTTAAATTATGTGGAAATAAAGATACAAATGGTTCATTGCGTCAATGTTTCTCATATTTTTGTCAGTGAAGCAATCAGATCTCTGTATGATAATACCCATACCAAGAGTGAATTATAAAATATTAAAGCCATGGCCGTATGTGTGTTTTGATTTGATCCTATGTGTATTTATATAATGGTATTATAATTCTCACCTTCAGGGGTCAAGTAGAGAGGGATGCATGGGAAAGTACTGTAGTTCCTGCACAATTTTTTTCAGAGGGAACAGAGTTCCCATGGTCTATGCACTAAAAGCTTGATTTTATGAGTCACTATAAATATATAGGATAATTACCATTAAAATTCTGAAACCCCTTCCTGGGGATGGTTTTAATATTAATATCAATCAGTGTAGGCTCTGGGTGAGATTAATTGTTTTCTTGGCTGGGTGGTTTTGTCAGAAATCCCGGTGAGTCCTGACCGTTCTCCAATTTGAACTTGTCCCCAGCTCACCTTGCATGTTTTTGAGAAATGTGCACGCTTATTTCTAAATAAAGTTTTCTTAAGGATGCACTAGAGCTGGCATACTGGCAGATTTTATCCTACCACCATATGTTCATATCGCTCTATCGGTCTCTCCATCTACCTATCTGTCTCTCCATCTACCGATCGGTCTCTCCATCTACCGATCGGTCTCTCCATCTACCGATCGGTCTCTCCATCTACCGATCGGGCTCTCCATCTACCGATCGGGCTCTCCATCTCAGGCACTTTGTTAACTGAAAGTTAGTTGCGTTTAAGGGAATGTAACAGATTTGTGTCTTTGGAGATATGTTTTAAAGATCAATACAAAGCCCTAAATCTGTTGAATTGTGTACGGCTGGGAAGACGCATGCCCTTGGTATCTAATTAAGTTGAAGTCAGCAGTATTGGGTCATGATACAAGGAGACATTTAAACCTGATTGCTGCTGAATAATTTTACACGTGTAGTTTAAATGGTAAATTATGAATAATCGTAATTCGTAATTGGAGGAATCTAAATGACATAGACTGAGGTTGTTAACCCTTTCGTGGTTTTCTCTGGCATTTCTGTCATTCTCAGGGTTTCCGAATGCATTGTCAATCAAGGAAGAGTTTATTCCGCGCTTGAGGCCTCTATCTTTCTCTACGAAGCATTTCAGTTGTTCTTCCTTTCTACACATCGAAGCTCCTATTCCGCCACCATCTCCTTGTTCCTTCTTCGTATTACCTGCAGTTTGCAGCTCTGATAATGAGCAGTCACTTTGCTTATTCAAATCGGCAAACCCATTAGCCGCCTTTGTTTCATCATATCTGTCTCTACCTCTACGAGATAGCGTTGTGTTTATCTGTTTGCCTAAATGTTTTTGCTGGTACATCTCTGTATAGTACATTATGTCTTGCTCTGTGCGATGATGCCAGTGAATGAAGCTTTCCCGTCGCATAATGCTAATCACTGTGAATCCCTAATGAGACGTATCAGAGAGATGGGCTTACTGCAGGGCTTGCGAACTCCTTGAACTGTCTCTGCAGGGGGAGGAGATTCATTAATTAAATAAATATCAAATGTATATTCTATTTTTTTTTAATGTGTTAGAAGTCTTTCAGGGAAAGCTGGAAAATTGTTTAAGGTGTAACGGGATAGCTTTACGTGCTGCGGTTTCCCAGCTGAGACTTTTTAACCAAGTAGTGATACTAAGAAATTGAATTTAAAAAGTACATTAAGATAGAGCACTCGGCTCGGAGAAGGCAGTCAAAAGTAATTAATTCACAGCTCTATTAAAGACTATTTATTTTAAAAACTATGCTTTGTATGTAGTAATTTAGAATTTTTATTTGATATCACGCTCATTTTAATATATATATATTATTATTATTTATATAGCGCCAACAGTTTCCGCAGCGCTTTGCAATAATCAAAGGGAATGAAATACATATAAACGGACATAGGCTGGAAATGAGGTGTAGAGGGCCCTGCTCATAGGAGCTTACAGTCTATTATTTATTTTACAATTCATTGTGTTCTACATAGCGGTTGAACGAGTTGTGCGTCCAATGGGAACATACATTTTTAAATAAAATACCCAATACACCAGACGTTGGCCTCAAATCGCTTAATGGATTTTTCCCAATGGTTTATTGGTTGAATATTTAAAAAAAAATAGACTTTTTATTTTAAATAACAAACATCGTAATCCACTATCGATTTTTATTGAGATCTTAAAAAAATATATATATAAAAAATGAGTAAAACAATTTGCGGTTTGTCAAGCGCTCGACTATTGAACCGTGTAGGATTTAAGTCGCGGTTTATTGACACTGGCCTCGCGGAGTCACGTGAACCCCTTTCACCGGTTCGTTTCAAACACGGCCGCACGTAATAATTGTGTATAAAATAGGCAGCTGCAGAGTTTTCTTTCCACGCCGCCTGATACGGAAAATGTTCTCCGAGCGATCGTGTGTGTATTATCCGGGAGGGAGTGAAAGAGGGCGAGAGAGGCGAGGGTTGCAGCCTGAGCCCCGCTCTCCCCATGTTGTATCTAAGAGCCGTGAATTTGGTCCCATCTCTCTAATCAGTCTTATATTGATCTCCTAAGCTTGCCTCTATTCTAACCTCCTGCCATTTCCTCTGGACACTGTGTAACCAAACTGTGCTAAGTGTTGTTGATTTGCAGGCAAAAGTAGAGGGGTAAATATATATTAACAAGCCATAAACATTTCGCAAGTGGGGAGTCAATAAAAGCCAGCCTATGCCGTTCTTTACAGGGGAAAAAAAAAATGATTGCTAACAGCGCAGGCACTGTAATCGGAGAATAATTCTTTTCTCCTCTGTGATTAAGAATTGATCAAGCTTCAAGCCTTCAATGCCATTGAATTGGTTGTGCTCTGCTGGAGTTAAAAAAAAAAAAAAAACTAAAAAAAAAACCTCTGCAGGGCTCTGCTATTTGTTTGTGAAACTCCTATGAATCCGAGTGCATAATTGGGCTTGGGACGTTAGTGAATAAAAAAAAAAAGGGGGGGTAGAAAAAAAAGGGGGGGTTGCGAAAATTTTGCTTTCTTTCTTCCCAGCTGGCTGAGTCCTGGCTTACAGACTTCTGTGTACAAATGTAGCCAGCAGCAAACCTCACCTCCCTAATGTAAAAAGGTGTTTTGTTACGGGTCCCCCCCCCCACCACCACCACCACCCCTCCGAAAATGAAGTCTGCGTCCCAGACGCTCATTAAAAAAAAAAAAAAAAAAGCCACATTACAATAAAAGGTGTATTTCTGTCACCGCATTTCTAAAAACAGTGACACGGATTAATATGTTCCTTAGGTACAGAGAGAGAGAGAGAAGAAAGCAAAGCTCAATTCCTGTGTGTATATTATCATCTTTGTCAGCCCTGCACACAGCTCAACCTAAAATTATTTCCTAAGGTTACTGCAGCAAGGCAGAGCTGATTATTCTAGGAGCCTTGGGCGAGATAATTGTTTTATTAAACAGCAGCTCATTTATTACTAATTTATTTTACCAGTCTTTATGCCTCTGAAAGCCTACAGCATGTTGAGTCGCCTACAAGTTGTGGCTCGGTGATGGATGCCTGTTTATTTTGGCTGTTTCATGCCTCGCATGGACACACACAGGAATAATGCTGACGTTTTGCGGCTCTGCGTGTACTGAGCGTTTTAAATCTAAATAGCATAGGATGCTGCTAGACCTTTCGAAGGTTAATGCGCTATAACGCCACGCTCTCTGTTTATTCTCAAAACATTTATATTGCTGCGGTTGGGTATTTTCCCCCCCCAAAAAAAACCTCAAAAATTAAACGAGATAGACGAGAATATTTTTATTTTTTTATTTTATTTATCCCTCATTTATTTATTTTATTTTAGAATCTAGCTTTTTATTACTGGACAAGTCCTAAAAGAATTCTAATTAATAGTCCGACGGCGTTATATATTTACTGTGTTTTTTTAAATACTGTTTTCTTTTTTCCAAGTAGAAAACAAAGTAAGGAAACTGAAAATTATAAATAGTTTAAGTAATAGCTGGATGGTAATTTTCACATCTGCGGAGTGAAGTGATGTGATTTTTAGGACATGATTAGATACATTAACGTCTTTCCTGTTCAAGACGACGAGAGCAACAAAAATATTTCCAACTTAAGTTTTTTTTACGCTATTTTTTTGAAGATTTGATTCTAAATCAAGTTGAGCAGCACATTGAGTTGATGGTTACTATTGTTGGTTTGAAAGTGGTCTGATGCAAGATGTTGCAATATGACGAGTATGATGGTGAACGTAATTATTAATCCATGACTGAAGAAGACTCTAAAATGTGTTTGGTAAATCTGAATGGGAAAAGTCTAATTTCTGATTGGATACACTATGAGCACGCTGACAAATGAATGAGGGCCTTTAAATGTAATTTCCTGAGCCCAATCTTCTATTTGATAGGTGAGTTGGTATTATTGTTCAGTTTTAGTCTTCCTATACTTATCTAAGGTCCCATTCAGTGTGCCACTCCCATTGCTCTTTCAGGGTTATTCAGAGAGCACCGACATTTCGGTGCGCTCTGATTCGCTGCAGGATCCCCGAAGTGCAGCAAATCGGCTGCCGAAGGCCACCACCGCCGGACAGCTGCTGCAAACCTGCTGGACAGCTGCCAAACACAGCCGACGAGCTGCTGACCAGCCGCAGAAAAAAGCCGACAAGCCGCCAGATGGGTAAAAAAACAAAAATATTGAATGTGTCAAATTTGAAGCGCTGCTTGCAAAAAACTACTGGACAAAAATGTCTGGAATTACCATATAAGGTCCTATGAATAATAATATAAAGGTCTGTTACAGAAAAAAGAAAAACCACTATTGGAAAAAAATTGACGAAAAAATCAACAAGACTTTTTGCTGCATATTAAAAGAAATGGTTTAATAGATATTGAATTAAAACGGGAATATTTTTAACATTGAATTCTATGGGATTAGCCTGATTAAACCTGTTGAATGGAAACACTGAACATCAGGTCATTTCACTGACCTCTCACTGCTGTTCGGTGTTCTCTGAATAGATAAACCATTGCTTCTCTATGGGGATTTCACTGCCGTCGAACAGGCACCGTATTTGCTGGCAATTTGACAACATCTGGTGAACTGTCTGCTTTCTGAATAGCCGAATGGCCACGTAAGTGCACCGTATGGAGAAATTCCCTGTTCAGTGCCATTTCGGAGCCAGATCGCCTGTCTGAATAACCCCTTTAACCCCCCCTGACGGTATTCCCGAGCGTAGCTAGGGGTTTTTGTACCAAAAGCGGTATCCCCGAGCCACACTCGGGCTGGATAATTACATGTCCTGCGCTCCCTCGCTGATCCCCGCAGTCTCCTCCAGCTGCTCGCAAAGTCACACTGCCTGGATCTCTTCTCGCGAGGAGTGAACCAGGAAGTGTGACATCGCGATCGGCTGCAGTGTGACTGCGGGGACAGCGAGGGAGCACAGGACATGTAAGTATTGGCCCGAGTGTGTCTCGGGGATACCGCTTTCAGTATTGAAAGTTAACCCCCGAGCCACACTTATACCATTAGGGGGCCAGAATAAATATGACCGATTCTGACATATAAAATATGTCAGAATCGGACCGCCAGGGAGGATAATCTTCATCCATCACTGTTTTCAGGCTCCAATTCTATTGACAGCTGGGGATTGGTATTCCATGAAAATGGCGAGACCTTGAGGTCACAGATATCAAAGCTCTGCTAAAAAAAAGTTGCAACGTTAAAACGATTCATAAAATTTAAAAAAAGTGTTTTTTACCACAACTATGGTCTGACATTGATGTGGGCTAACTCTCGGGTTAGAGTTTGTTTTAGGGTTGGGGTTAGATTTCAGGTAAGGGAAAAGATTTGATGTCATTTTGTATTGAAAATAATCTCATGAAACATCTTATTCATTTATCAAGTTTTCTGATGCTATTTATTCATCATTTTGCCCCATACATTAATTTCTTGTTGCAAGGTAAGCTTGCTTCATGTTCGAACCATACGCCATTTGCGATACTAGTTACATTTGCATTGACAAATGACTTCTTTTAAAGAGCATTTTTATGCATACGTCATTTATAATGGAGTGACTGTTTTTCACAACTGTTGGCATATATTTGAATTCTTTGAAAACTTCAATTCTTTGAAAATAACAATTCCAAAATTGTTTCTCAACCTACAGTATTAAAATCATCTCCGAGCAAAGATTCCTACCGCAGGACATATAAATCATATTTGATGGCCATGTGCTTTTCTCTCAATTGGGGATTGTATTTCCAAAGCATGGAGACCAGGGCCTGGACCCAGACACCTCCATCCTTTAATGGGAAACTCTACTCACTCTGACCACTGTTATGTGAACTAAACAAGACTTATGAAGTTGACATATGCACGTCTTATGGGCTCAGATCCTTCTAAGTGGTCTGGTTGTAGTGTAGGCACCAGAACAAAGTTGTACCATTTTTAGTGGTCAAAGTGAGAGGTGTATGTCCCCCTATCCTATCCTCTCTGTCCCTCAGAGAAAGCTCTGACAGCTTTGTGAAGAAGAAAAGATTCTTCTGCCCACACAGCTGTCACACAGCAGAATGAATATCCCGCCTACCACGGACCAACGATGTCGGCATGCTTTGGATTCTGAGGGGCAAAATTCAGTCATGCCCAAATTTAAACAGCCAAATTCGGGTGTAGTTGATTTGGTGCATATACTTATCAATATGTACTGTACATATATCAATCAGAGGATGATTCCAAAGAGGTGGGGATAAACGTGGTGTTTATACAAGAATATATACTCGTGATTTTGGCTCACTACATACTACTATACTCGTGATTTTGGATCCCGATGTACTGCTATACTTGGGATTTTGGCATTTGGCCTTACACAGCCTTTTTAATATATATATATATAGTGTAATGTGGTATATAAGTAGGTGGGTTTAATTAATTTTAGCGGTTTTCGTTCGCAAAATGAAAATGGACATATGGCATACTTGGGTCTATGTGATAAACCCTATGGGTTTTTTTGGATGGGGAGTGGATAGACTGTGAACCGGCCTACCTGCTATCCATATCAACCTCTTGTTCCTTTTCCAAGGGTTGTCATTGACAGACATTATGCCATTAATCCAACGCAGTGGTATTTTCGGAGAGGGTCGCGTAACCTTGCGTTACGGCTGGCAGATCCCAATTTACCTGGAAAGAGTCCCGACTGCAAGGCACTTGTATCACGCTGCAGAAGCGGGCAGTTTTGCGTCTATATCGGACACCTCCCGGCCATGTTGATGTTTAGTGAATCCCATCCATAGAAACAACCGCAACTATTCTACACACTTCCTTTTATACATGAATGTTCCGGCTACTCTACTGCATTAGCATGAGCAGATAATTTCATTACAGCGTAAACCAGAGGTCAGCAACCTTGGCCCTCCAGATGTTTTGGAACTAAATCGTCCAGCTACTCATTAGGTTGGAACAGTCCGAGGCCCCATTCACACTGAGCGACATGAAAATCGCACGTTTTTCCAAGCGATTTTCATATACGCGACATTGAGCGATATTGCGCGACTTTGCACAGGGACTTGGTCACAGCTACATCGGGCTGTAACCAAAGAACAGGATGCTAGAGGTGACCTCATCCCTCTTCCCGTTTCCTGCTTCTCATTGTACACTTTGTGCAACAATGACACCCACATCAAACTTTGTCTTGGGTGAAAATAAATGACACCTCTGTCACGTGACTTTAAGCGAGAATATCACGCAATATCGCCGTTATACGTGGTATTGCGCGACACCATTGATGTCTATGGCGGCGAATCGTGAGAAGGCGCAGAAAAAAGGGTAATGGATGAGTGAGCTACAGGCGACATTGAGCTGTGAACAGCTGCATTGAAATGCATTGGAGAAGCTACACCGAGTTATATTGCGCAGAAATATGCCTTTGCGCTCAAGGCCAAATATGCACAGAGGCCAAGGTTGCTGACCCCTGGTGGAACCCATGGAACACTTCAAACTACAAACAAGAATGGAATTTCAAATGGCTGACATGTTTTAAAATATAAACTTATGACCGAAGCTCAAAATATGACCTTTTTATTTTTAGCGGTAATCAAGCATAAAAATACATGGTAGCTATTTGAAGAATTTCTGTTGTACCAGGTAAGGAGCTTACAAAAAGGCTTAAAAAGAGACAAACAGAACAAATTCACCACTCCTAGGTTTGCCGGGGTCCGTCCACATCTAGGTCCCATGTGTATTGTATAGATTCATATGGAGCGTAATGATAACAGGATATCATCTTCTAAACACTAGATTCTCTTAGTATCTATAAGTGTAATTGCAATAACGGTAATCAACATAATCATTTAATCCAAATCAAATGGTTTTAATAGTGTTGGAAGCAGTGTTTTGTTTTGTGCTTTTTCTGTTTTTTCAGAGCGATTCAGTTAATTATTTATTCCTATTCAAATTAAATTCCAGTCACTAAACAACGATGTAAATGTCATGCAATATTATACAAGGTTTATACCACGAATCCCGCTATGAATCATCGAGCAGGTCAAACATACACCTTAATACCCAGGGATAAAAGAGCTCTGAAAGGTAATATGGGCATTTTTTAATGAATTTTAAACTATTTATTGTCGTCTGTTACTTGGCAGCCGAGTAAATACATTATGACATTTAAGAGGTTTGTTCTGGACGGGAAGGAAAGGCAATTTTAGATACAGATATATTATTTTGTTGGGGGATAGAATACGTGGTACTCTGTCTTTGCAGAATCATTACACTTTCAGATGAGAGATACCAAGTGAGGCCTGCCGTTGCCATGGTAATTGCTCATTTCTGAATAAATGAGGCAAGGCCTAGTAGATGCAGAGACACAGTGCGGGTAAATTTATTGGAGTTAGTAGATGGAGTCCGTCTGTGATTTGAGGCGAGCGATGCAGAAGGGGGGGAAGAATTAGCAAAGATTCTGCACTACCCAGCACAAGGAATGGAATGTATTCTGGCGAATTAATGCCACGTAAGGAGTGTGCAAAGCGTTCTGGAAAAAGACAAAAGAAAAACTTATAACGGAATTTAGGGTGCAGGGGAGGGAAATGACAAGGATTACAATTGTGACTTCCGTAAGAAAGAAATAGAATTGATTTAAAGATGATCATAGCAGCCTTATGTCATGAGCAGTAACCACGGCTACCTTCTTCTCTTTCAGTTTTTATCTATCCTTATTTTAATAATAGATTCTGGCAGATCTATGTAAATGCCAGAATCTGATGTACCCAAAAAGGCATCCCTTAGAGCAGATATGTGAGCTGGTTGAAAAATATCACAGAGTAGCATTGTTCCACAGACTTGCAGGTTGCGAATGTATGCCGTCGCTTAAATATTTCGTATCACCGACTGTGCTCGGTCTTTTTTGTTACGTGCCTTTAAGAACCTTGGGTTGATTTATCCTCTAATATCTCCCACTGTTCTTTCAAAAGCTTTCATGATACATTTAAGAAAGGTGTTTAGAATTCTGTGTGCAACATGTATCAAGGGCAATTTTAGGACAAGGTTCTATTTTCAAGTGACCATATCCTTTCCATTGATATGCATCACAGATGGGTGAAATAAATATTAGAATGCTGAATTTTATTCATACAGCCTAGAATGTGTTTTTTTATAGAAAATTTGATGTTGTCATTACAATATATGGAGCATTCAAGTTAAATGTAGTTAGTGGAGTCCTTTTGACAACTGTAAATGAAAGTGCACCTTTTATGCCCAATGGAAGATGGACTCATTTGATGGAGAATTATTCCAAATGTATGTTTTAGCATGTTTTTCCTAACACAATCAAAGAAAATGAGTAATTCTCTATTAAAGTTTAGCTGTCACTCACTTAGAGTTGGCATGCCACAGTGGTGGCACCCAATTGACTCTCTGACGAAGTCACCTCTGAGGGTCAATCGTGCAACTCTGCTTGATGGCCCTCAACAAGCTACACTGATTGAGGGGAAAACCTAGAGGCTTCCTGAGCTGGAACCAGATAAGTAGCGACAGCGCTTGATCATTAAGACCAACATGATATCCAACCCCTGATGCTATATTGCAGCCAATGTGCACCTGGTCACTACTGTCCATCATCACCCCATATCAAGTATCAGCAAACCTTGACACCAAATATTTTTTATTTATTTTTTTGGAACTATGGGCTCTATTTAATTCTACTGACTGGGTTTTCAGAAAAAATATTGACTGCTTGCAGCAGATACTATATTCAAAATACCAGCTGATTCAGTTGTAAATATTCGGACCCAACTTGGTATCCGCAAAATACCGTTGTTCCAAAAATAGTTTGGCTGGTAAAATGCCCAAAATTTTTTTATTTTTGGCCAGAGTCCTACAGTTTTATGCATTTAAACATGTCTCATAGAAAATTCTGATTTATTTAAAAATAGATTTCAGTCTAATTCCCACAATTTCCTGCCTGAAAATCCATGTTTCAACACCCTTTAGAATTTGATTTCTTTCAGAAATTGGGAAATTGATAAATTTGAATTGAATCAATGAAGCTGATATCCATTAAAGTATAGCCACCAAGAGCTGATATTTGATCAAAATGTTTGAGAATTGCTGCTAAACCCCCACCCTTTTGACTCTCCTGAATCGACCAATGGCCGAAAAAGGTCCAGATTTCGGCCATTGGTTTGAATTTAATTTTGCCTTATCTATCCCATAGTCTTCCCCTTTCTTAAAGCGTGGCTGAGCATACCTGGAAAGGTAGCTCAAATATACCTGGGGTGCAAAGGTTTCTGACAAGATGTGGTCGCTAAGGCTAGGGTCAGACGAACGCATTTTGTACGGACTGTGCGTCCGTGCAGTACGGATGCACCTTTTGACAGAAGACGCAGTAGTGGCCACACAGTCCGTTTTTTCACTGATGTTATTTTTGACGGATGTAGGAGGGAAAATAAATTAAAATGCAAAACCATTTTGGCCGTCAAAAATGCTGGACGTATAAATGCAGTCCGTCTGACCACATTCCATCACTCACACACAAAGCTATGCGGATGTTGCAGACGCAGCGCACTTTGTGTGGCCGTTCTAGGGGTTGTACGTTTTTGCCTAACTTGCGTCCGTTTGCCGTGGTCGTTGTGCGTCCGCAGTTCAGTGCGGACGTACTTCGTGTGTGGGACTCCATTGGCCTTTATGTCATGCTATCACGGACGTACTTTTATGCGCCATTACGGACGTGAACGCTGCGCTCGTCTAACAGGAGCCTAAAATGTAAGCTTTGTCCATCCGTGAGTTGTTCCACAAATGATATCTTGATGTTGCCTCTTGTTTTATCAATGACTTTTTTTTTTTTCACACAATACAAGAACAAGGTTCCTTCCTTGTGAGGTTACTTTTTACCCTATTTAATGCTGAAGGATCCAAGTCCTGACACTCACATTCTACATAAATAATGACAATGCAAAAATAAAATAGAAATGGTGGTGGGGATAATTTTAGCATCTTCATGAGGATCAAAGCGTGCCTCATTATTTGCTCGATCTTGACTTAAAAGCATTTTTTCCCCCTCCTGTAAACAGACGTCAGTAAATACAGACTTGCAACTGCATCCAGTTTTAACACAAATAGCACTTTATAATCCCTTCATGCCACCCGCACTTAAGGCAAAGCACAATACTCTGTTTTCACGAATTGCATTTATAAATACCACTCTTACTTTTCGGAAGCATTTAGCTCAAACAACAGTTGTTGTTTCCCATTGAATATGTCTCACCGTGTGAACTTTGGCCAAAGTATAGGTTTATAGCAGCTTAAAAAGGAACCGTGAGTCATGGGGAATCTGGTGAAACAGATGCCTAGGCTACTGGAGCTTTTTCAGTTTTCTTGTGGATGCTGCAGCGAGTATTAACCCTTTCATGGTTCCCATTAGATTGGATTACTAAGAAAAGCAAACACGACGTAATTTGCTAAACTGTTTAAAGGAAATATGCGTAGACGAATGAAACCGTGCCTGCATTCATCAGTATTTTTATTCTGAGTACATGTTAATTGTGAACTTGTTTCTCTGCTGAGAGTTTCTTTTAAGTTAAATACAAAGAATATTAAAAAAAAATATGTAATTCTAGAACAACAGATTAATATAGAATTTAAATGAAAGTTAGAAATGTAGGCTTCTGGTGCCTAATGTTATTTTTAGACGTGCCCAATGAAAAATGTTGCTTAGTTTTGGATCGATTCATTCCATTTTTCAATTTGTTTCGATGCATTCAGTATGTTACCATGCTTCGGATTTCAGATTGATTCGTTAGGTCAGACGATCGGTAATTCGGATTTCAGATTGATTCGTTATTTTGTTTTTATTATTTCGTATTTCGTTTTTATTATTTTGTTTCTATTAGTTATTTTGGAATGTGAAACTGATGAATTAATAATTACTTAGATTATGGCAAAAAAAGATACCCCCATGTCTTTGCTTAAACCTATTCAGTACCAAGGACAGCAGCTTTTCTTAGTGCTGAAACCTATTCAGCACCATGGATAGCAGCTCCGCGGGGCTCCAAATTTCTTCCGAATTCTGATTAAAAATGAAGCACACCTCTCTAGTTATTTTGAACTTCATAATTCTGAGTTACTCAAGGGGGAAAAATAAGACTTCTTTTTACTTCAAATTCATCACACCCCACATATAAAGGCAGTTGCCATATAATTTCTGTCTAGCCAACCCTGACCCCCTCACCATGACCATTAAGTGGTCAATCTTCAAAAGCACCTATTGTAACACCAGTAATGATCATACTTGGTTTTGTCTAATTCTGAAGCAATGCAAAGTAATTTGTCAAGTTTCCACCTTCCAGCCAGGTCCCCTGGTGGTGAGAGGGATCCAGGCCAGCTCTTCCCTGCTCTGGGATAGCTATTCCGCCCTGTGCCCGCTCCTGGGTTTTGCTGTAGCTGTTCAGGTCTGGGATCACATGTCTCAATTGCCCAGACCTGTTCACTATTTAAATGCTAGCAGCACAAAGGCCCAGTGCTCTGCCATGAGTTATGGTTCTTTGTATCCTGTGTGTTCATGGTTCCTGTATTCCTATTGCTGCATTCCTGCATAGCATCTTGGACCCAGTTGTTCTTGAACCCAGGACATACTTGAAAACGAGAGAAATCTCCTTCCTGGCAAAATCGTTTTATAAATAAATTTTCTGGTTTATTGATATTAGCTTTCCTGACTTTTTGTCTGCTCCCTGTATTCTATATCTTGTGTACTGACCTCTGTCTGGCTGACGTTCCTTCCTGATTCTGTATCCTGTTGCTCCTGCCCAGGCTATTCCATCCTTGTTTCATGTTCTGTGTAGGTATAGATTCCAGCATAAGGACCTCTCTTCAGTTTAGGGCTTCCTGTGCGTTTGTCTTGTTTAACCCTCGCTTTTCTCCCTTCCTGTTCTCCAGTCTGTTATTCTTTTGTTAGGTTTCCATAGGTAGAAGACCATTTAAGGATCTTACCCCAATGATAGGGATTCCTTTAGATTTCTTCTCTGCCCTCCTTGTTATTGTCTTAATTAACAGGGCTTAATTACTTCTTGAACCAAGGCCCCACCATGGCCCAAGCCGAGGCCCATCGTGACAATTTAGTTTAGTGCAAACAAATTAAATTTTCAAATGGGCTCCAGAATGTGCCCCTAAAGTTTTAGCATCTTGGGCATGACCACCAAGGTACTAAGACAGTTTGAACAAGTTGAACAGAGTTTGCTGTTGTTTTGTTCTTAAAGGAAAATATGGAGCTCAAGCTGTATTATAAAGATGTAGTAGCACGTTTTAGGCATCTGATGATGCCATCTACCTACCAAATAGTGCATAAAGTTTGAAAATGTGCTTTCAGATTTTCAGGCATATTTCCACTATATGGTACTGCAACTATGTTTACAATTAATCCACTGGATCTTGGCAGTGGTTTTATGGAAAACAACTTGGTAGTGAATTGGATTAAAGGAACGCTCTACACATCATGAGCACTTTATATTTTTGAAATTGTCAGAATGTGAGGAGTGCCCCCCCACTTCTCCTCCCCCCCCAACCAGCTGAACTGGTAGAAACACTGTGTGCATTGCCAGCAGCCAGTAATTAGAATTTTCTGGCTCTCGGTTACTAGTGACGTCGGCACACACATAGCGCACCAATGTCACTGTGTTGGAGACTGATCGCATTAGCGATTGGTCTCCGACTCCGTGAGACCGCAATGAATAGGAGTTTCACACCTCCGTAGCTCCAATCCATCATTCTGAGCAGGCACTACGAAACATGCATACTAAAAGTTTTCAAGTCTTGTTGCGGTGCAAAATTTGCACTTCATACACTACGCAAGTAGGAAAGCCTCAGGGACTTTCAGGAGTCCCTGAACTGAATAGGAGTAGCTGTGTGCGTGAGGGACAAAATGTAGAGTAAAACAACCTGGAATAAATAAATAAAAATAATTGGGCAGAGGCTGCAGCAAAAACTCTACTTTTCAGTTGCGTGTCCTTTTAACCTTTCATAAGAAGGTTTTTAATTCTGATTCTTCTGCTTACTAAGCTATTGTTAACATACAAATTAACACACTTGCATACACATATTTAACAAGCAAACATTTCATGCCGGGACATTGCACCATTTAGTTTATATGCTTTACATACAAAATAGATTTAAAGTTGATACATACACACATGTATACGAATTCATCATTCTGACACATTGCACCATGGAATGAATATAACCCACATGCTTGCATATCGATAAACATGCCTCGATAGGCCATTTGGCTTACTGGGCAAATACCAAGTTTGCTGCAGCCAATGTCAGAGCCTTAACCCCACCCCCTGATGGTTATCCAGAGTGTGTCTCAGTTAAATTTCACTGCTGAAAGCGTTAACCCGAGACACACTCGGGCTGTGTATATCACCGCTCCCTTGCTGATCTCTGCAGTCTCCTCCGGCGATCGCAACGTTTTACTCCCTGGATTCCTTCTTGCGAGGAAGGAACCAGGAAGTATGAGGTCACAATCGTCGGAGGAGACAGCTGGGGACATCGAGGGAGCGCAGGGAGAGGCGATGTATCCAGCGGCATCCCAAGTGTTGCTCGGGGTTACCGCTTCCAGCATAGGAATTTAACCCTGAGCTACACTCGGCATACCGCTAGGAGGGGCAAAAACAAAAAAAATTAGCACTTTAGGACAATGAAATTTGAAATAAATAGACAGCCAGGGAGGTTAAACTGTGCATACTTTCTGGCTAAACCAAGCCTTACACATACTATATGCAAAGGACCTATGAGATTAGTCACCTCCGTCACCCCCACCCCCCTGACGTCTTCCCTTTCCTGGGCTGCTTTTCGGCCTCAAATTCGTTCCTATTCATAGAGAAACACATTACATTCATGCACATAAACAACTTTATACAACTTTTACATTTATTTTTGGTGACTGCCACCCTACGTGTCCTATTCATTTTGTTCACTTTACTTCCTTGCGCAGTTAGCGTCTTTCAGACAAGCATGTATGCAATGGTAATTAATCGCTTTATCGGCTGTATAAGGAATGTTTCTGTCTTTATTCATTGTGCATGATAAAGGCTCAATTGTAGAGCCAAAGCGTTGTAAACTGTCTTGCTCTTGGTAAATCAGCGGTCTTATTATTTATTCTATGAGGCCAAAAGACTTCTTTTCCAGCGCCAAGATTTGTCACGGGGCTTTAGATTTTAGCGTGAGATTAGGGTACAGAATCAGATTTGTTCTATTGGACGGAGTACATAGATTAGATGATGAAGAAACGTACAATATTTATATGATGGAGATAAAATCTGGTTTGCCCAGGGTGTTTGGAATTCTTGAACTGCCCCGATCTCTCACACGGTTTTGCTGAGAATAAAAATTGTAATTCTTGGTTCTCTGACTGAAGTGGATTTGTGGAAAAACAACCTTAGTGTTAAATCCCTATTAAAGTGAACCTGTTCGGATCAGGTTGCGTTCGCCTGCGATATCTCATTATGAGGTGGATATTGTATTGGTCTTAATGATCAATTTATCTCATCACCTGATGAGATACTGAAGTGGACAATGCTAGTCCGTCCTCGGATGCCAGCCTCTGTTCTAATTCTGGTGGAGAAATCGGACATATGCGCATAATGAAATGACACAGACAATGTAAAACGGTCTATGTAACTTCAAAGGTAATGATTTCTCTGAGTCTCTTTAATCCGTGCGATACATTTATAGTACGTTTATACGTAAGCAGATGGGAGGCAACTTAACATTTTGATTGACTTCAGCATACGATTGCGGATATACAGTTTATTTATTAATTAAAGAAAATCAAATTACAGCTATTTCAAAGTTCAAAGTAACATTTCATAAAATTGCTAAATCAGCGATGTTCTTCTAGATGTTCTTCTAGATGTTCTTCTACATCCTGGATGACCATGTGATGTCTGGAAATAATCTTAACAGGATGCGACGTACAGATCATTTGAGCGTCTTCCTATTTGTGGTTAGTCTTTGCAGAGAGACACCTGCTTGAGTTCCTTTTCTCTGAGAGATGGTGAGATTACGCAAGATACATTCTGCTTTTTATCTCTGCAAAAGACACTTTTATTAATTTTCATCTTAAAGCAATAGCAATCATTTAAACTAAATGAGCATTTTTCCAAGGCCCTAATATATATAAAAGCAGATATATTCTCGTCCACAACAGTCCCCCCTAAAAATGCACATTTCTCAAGTGTCCCCTTGGAGACGAGCCGTGCCTTCATCCGTTCCCCTAATAGTCTCGCCAGCCACCCTAAATCTTCACCAAGTTTGAGACGAAGGATCCTGTTGATCCAACCCCTGTGTAGCTTGTACTATGGCATGACTAGACTGGTGGGTCAAGAATCGGGCCTTCAACTCATCTCGCAAACGGCCACCAACCTTTCGGTTAAAGTTAAGTCACAGATGGGTTTCTCGAGGGAGGGGACGCATGGATTCATAATTTTGAGGTTGGGTTGTCACTGGTGGGCGGATTCTGTCATACATCTCATTCACAGGAACTTCCAGAAATTCTAGACTAGCATAGGAAGTGCCATTATTCTCCCCAGTGTCCCCACACACTTGACTGAGCAGAACAGGTGTAGTGGATTCCACAGTTCTTTCTACAACCTTTTTAATGCAGGGTAAAACACAACATCCAATCACCGCCAACAGAACCATCGCTACCAGGATAACTATCCCTATTTGTGTGAGGATCTTCTGCCAGCCACTCATCCAACTAAATAATGATCCCATGGATCAGTAATGCCAGAGTTTTTCTTCAGTTCTTCAGACAGGCCTTAAAATTGTTTAATGGCTTTAGTGACCTTACCAGTGGGGCCTGTGTTATCCGGGATAAAGGTGCAACAGGAGCCACCAGTACCTTTCAGCATCTTACAGACCCCACCCCTCTCTGCCAGTAGCATATCGAGGGCCATTCGGTTCTGGAAGGTCATTGCAGAGGTCGGGCCTAGCTGGTCGGCCAAACCCTGGAGGGCATCTCGGGAATAGTTAACAAACCTCTGCCGGTTGTAATAGATATAGTTAATCCAATCAACATTCTTGTTGATGGTTACCATGGGGATTAAAGATTCAAATCCCGCCTTTACCTGGTCTCTAGCTTTGAACTCATTAGGTACCCCCCTTGGGACTCCTATGACATCAAGGTAGACGTGGGGATCGAAACTGCCAGGTACAGAATTCGCCTCTCTCCTTTGTCTAGTGAGTCCGGGGGTGTGGGCTGTTTGCAAATCATCATCAAAGGGCAGGATGTGGAGGGGCATGATGGCTTTAGCCAGAGCACACTCACCGTCCCACGCACCTACCAAGCGGGAGCGGACACGCATGTCACCGCAGATCCAATAGACATCTCCCAGGGAGATCACCTGGTTTTGCACCTTCTCCTTCTCCACAGCGCTGTACTGCGCACAATAACCTTCTGTAAAGTTTCCGACTACCCGGCCACCGGTTCCCCAAGAGGAGTGACAGGTGTAGTTCCCGGGGTAGATAGTGATACTCTCAGAGTCTGGGGTTTCGTTTCTGGAGGGGGTATTTGGACTTCCATTCTGTGCAGGCATCGTGACTTAGAGTGGTGTCGGTAAATAAACTGAGAAAACATTCCTCGACATCCTCGGGGATATTGAGGGGTACCGTACCTAGATGAGGCCTAGCAGTACCACACACATAGCAATTGGTTCTGTTGTGGGACTGAGCGGTATATTTCATCCATTATAACCAAACATTCATATCTGAGTACCCTGTTTCAATGGCCATAGTATCCTCAAACGTGGGATCAGCGATGGCCACTATACCATTGGAAGAGATCATCATGTGGTGATTAAGGGGTTTGGGCTGTGGGTGCGGAGGGACCCAGTCAGGGGCAAGGTACATATCTCGTAGGCGGAATTTTCCCAGGGTCTGCAGATTCTCTGAACCCCCCTTTACCCACAAACCCAGAACATAGATACCTGAATCCCCGGGTCCTAGATTTTCTAGGGTTAGAATCAGTTTCAGTGCTGTTGCCCCTGTTCTAAACCGCACTTCCCCATCATCATCCGACTCCTGTAATTTATACTTGGGGCAGGTGTTTGGGGCCATTGTCAGTGTCATACGAGCGAGAAGTGATCTACTATTGTTATCTTTCTCGTCTAATGCGCTTTGTGGTTTGTGTCTCCAGGCAACTCCCGTATTCCATCCCACCGATGCCCAACTACCGCACTCCTGTCCCCAATAGCTATTGGTAACGCACATATATATGTCATAATCATGAGGAATCCCATTTCTCCAGATACATTGCAAGCGGGGGCCTGGGCATGGGTGTATATCACAATAGTTAAAGGTGTATGTAGCTACGCGAGTGTTAGAAGAATTATACCAGAAAGTGGTTAGTTTGTTTTCTGCGGCAGTAGTATTCATGGTGTGGCCCATGACATGGGCATTGTCCGTCAGTTGTGCTAGGGCAGCTTCCACCTGGGCTTTCATAGCCGCTTGCACCATATCATCAGCCACCTGTCCCAGTATAACAGCTACCTTGTGCCCCTGGATTCCCACCCCATTGTGCCCCTGGATTCCCACCCCCCAAATGAGAAGGATATACACAATCATGGTTGTTTTGTTGTCTGGTCCGCTACTGGTGTACAGGTCTTTTTACAGTGGGAGGCGTGGATCCAGGTGGCTTTTCCTTCCAATTTTACTGAAGTTGCAGTTGTGAGGAGGACCTGGAAGGGACCGTCGTATCTGGGCTCAAGTGGATTCTTTCGAAGAAACTTCTTTACTAGTACCCAGTCTCCCGGGACCAGTTGATGAGTGTTGTTGATACTCTCAGGGTCTGGAATGCAAGAGAACACCTGACCATAGATATCAGTTAATGATTTTGAAACACTTGTGACATTCGTTACTAGGCTGTCAGATTGTAACTGTAGTTGTTGAGGGAAACAGTATTCCGAAAGGTGACAGATTGTGTAGACCAATGAGGGCATTCATCATTGTATTTGAGAGGTGTGAGGACCCATGTGCCTATTGTACTACAGCCGGATAGAGTGCCTTAGGTAAGCGCACTTTATTTCTTAGTTCTGAGACAGAAGACTGGGTTACTAGTAGTGTGAACTAGCTGCTCGAGTTCCTTTTCCTGTGTCTGAGTGAGTCTGTCTGTCTTGCTGCCTGGTCAGCTAAACGATTTAATATCAGCTTCTGGCTTATTAACTTTCGATGTGCTTTTACCTTTAGCACTGCAACTTGTGTAAGTGCGTGTAGTTCCTGTTTTTTCTTTGGTCGGAAATGGTGGGGGCGAGGGGGGAAGTTGAACTGAACAGAATTGAAAATTCCTCATAGTTACCAGCATTACCAGAATCAGAATCACAATCGGAATCACCCCCCCTGGAAATGGAAAGAGAGCAGCGCGGTGTAGACTCCAACACCAGGTGAGAGTGACATTAGTAGGGAGCAGGAGGGAATATTGCAGGCGCAGGTGACCTGCGGAAGATAGTTATTTGCGCTGGGGGTTTGTGGAGGTAGGCAGAAACGTAATGTTGGGTCAATACTCGGGGCTGCTGACGTCTGTCTGAGTATGCAAATTAATACTCAATCAGCAGGCATCACTAGACAGTTGTAACTGTTGTAACTAATTTCTGTAGTCTTTAATATCTTGAGCTGTTAGACTTGGAGGATAAAACTTTCCTTTTCATCATGTACGTAGCCTGTTCACACTCTGTCTGTGGGGTCATCATTAACTAGAAAATAAAAACCTGCAATCTCCTGAAACTGACCGTTTGCATACTATTTATTTCAAACCAAAATAAGCAATTGCAGCAGGGAAAAAACTTGCTCCACGCTTAAACTCCATAGAGTTGAATATTCCTTTGTCTTTTAGTCTTAAAATATCTGATCTGCATGGACATATGAAAAAGGAGGAACCAATTTAATCTTTCTAGTTTCACTTTCTGGCCTGCGTCCTGCTTCCTTTTTTTCTACATAAAAAAAACATAATACGAGATATTTTAAAACTCACTTCTTTTTCCTTTTTTTTCCCTTAACACTTAATTCTACCCGGCTCCGTAGCACTCTCAAACCCTATCGCGAGAATATTTTGTATAAAACTATTTTTCACTAAAACAATAAACCAATAGGGCGGTAGCAAAAACTCCCTCCATTAATATAGACAAACAATTATATCTACAAGAACAATAATTCAGCATACCTACGTCTTGTACTTCACATATATACTACAACAGTAAACAACGCATAGTCTCTTGGCAAACAGCCAACCATTGAACAATGTCATAAACAAAGCAGGTGTCATGTCTCACCTGTCTACTTTGCTTTTGGTCTTCACTCACCGTGCTTTACATCTCTGACATACATACATACATGTCCTTCTTAATGCTCTCTACTGGCAAGCAACCTGTAGTTGCCATATCTAGGATAGGCTTTCCCAACCTCTTCTCACATTGACTCACAAACTATCATCCGCATCCTATAGATTATTACATTGTGGTTTAAAACAACTTTCATCACACTTATAAAAAATTCATAATTTTTTTTGTAACCATTTACACGAGTCAGAACAGGCGTCCCTGTCCACCCGCCGATTTAAATTCATACCTATGTCTCATACTCTATATACATACACCTATACATCCATATATACAAATACACACACTATATATACAAATATATATATATTTTGGTTCCTCGGCCACGACTACATCTTGGTGGAAAGGCCTAAGCCAGGGATTGTGGGTCAAGGGAAATTGTCAGATACAATGGCAGTATCCTGTCAAGGGCCATTGGGGGCATCTGGGCTTTGGGTGGGGGCCATTGCCTACGGGGTACTTTACAATCCCGTTTGAGATGGCTGGATTCTCCACAAGTAAAACAGGTTCTTGGTGGACGCCCCCCTCCCCACCAGGCTCCCCTTCCACGGTGCCTGCTGTCATACTGAGAGTGGGCTGTTGTAGGGGGGACTGTTGTGTCCAGGTGACATTATTCTTGGGAGTCGGGGGTATGTCTTGGGTGTTTTGGTAGAAAGGGTACATGTGTCGGTTTGCTGGGGTGGAAAGGTGATAAGATCTTGGTGCTGGGGTGTGGTTGCAGGTAACCCTATGTGGGACGTTAGGGAATCCTCAATACGATTTACCGAGTCATAAGAATGACTGGAGAAAGGTGGTTGACCCGGTCACCGGTCCGATCTATCGTTTGGAGAGCGGTGTCTAAATTGTGCAAATGGGGCATTATAGGGGATATCATCGGTGTCTGGCTTGTGGCTATGAATGAGTACATGACAGGACGAGTGGTGTAGTACGACCCATCAATGCATAAAACAGGGTAGAGACCTGTCGGCTGTTTTTGGGCAGTTGTCATTTGGGTTGGGGTTATTAATTTATTTTTGGATACCTCACCATGGGAAGGAGGCTCAGAACTTGGAGTGAGATAATAGTAATTAGTTCTTCCTTTCGTCTTATGTATTGTTTCTATCCACCCCTCGTTCCCAATTTCTTTTGCATCCCTATACCAAGCCTGTGCTACATTCCATAAACCATTATCAGTCAACCTTCCCTTCTTAGTCCGCAACACGTTTTCCCATTCTTCTACCTGTAATCCGGGAGTATCTAAATCACAAATCTTGCCTAAAATCTTTAGTTTCGTCACATTTCTTCTGCCTGTCCTTCTGCAACTAATTTGCATGGCGACAACCAACCAGTATGGCTACTCTGTTCATTTCCCATTCTCGATTGTTAGCTTTGTTTTCCTGGTCACTCTTCAATTCACGTAGTTTATCAACAGTCAGAAATGAGGACAGACCTATAAAGTGTCTCGTCCTCCCCTATATTCCAAATATAGGACCCTGCAAGAAAAGGTGTAGCTAGCACCTCTCTACCGCAGCATATATATCCTACAGGTGCTTTCCTTTACCGCGTCACCTGTACCTACCAGATATATATATTCTTGTGAGTTCCTAATAGATACGCCTAATGCATCATCTATCCCAGTACCCACAAAAAAAACCCTCTGACTGTCAATCAAACTATACTTCAATCAGAGATATATCGCGTCCTACTACCAAGCTTGTGATCGCCTGTTGACTGTTAGGAAAGTCCTAGTACCAGGTATGCGCCTATTGCATCACATCACCTGTAACCGTCTGGAGATAGCTAACCAGGTCACCCCACTTGTTACCACAGGTCCGCGATAATCTCTCTATCAGGAAAGACAAAGAACCGTGAACAGACACATACAAACAAGCAGACGACTGGCATGCGGTTCGTGGGTCAGTATAAAACGGGCACCTGGGCAAAGTTAAATAAATCCCACTTTTGATGCCTTTCCCAAGTGTCACACTGGGGTTTCCTGGGGTAGGATCACAAACCAGAACACGTCACCGATAAGATATCAAAATGTATCTTACCTGTGAGGTTACGAAGTTGATCAGGCTCCGGTTCTGGTGTGGTCCCGCCAGGAAATCCTCATTGGTGACACACTGGATAAAGCGTTTAACCCAGTGCCCCACGTTGCAGGTGCCAAATTGAAGTGGACAATGCTAGTCCGTCCTCGGATGCCAGCCTCTGTTCTAATTCTGGTGGAGAAATCGGACATATGCGCATAAAGAAATGACACAGACAATGTAAAACGATCTATGTAACTTCAAAGGTAATGATTTCTCTGAGTCTCTTTAATCCGTGCGATACATTTATAGTACGTTTATACGTAAGCAGATGGGAGGCAACTTAACATTTTGATTGACTTCAGCATACGATTGCGGATATACAGTTTATTTATTAATTAAAGAAAATCAAATATCAGCTATTTCAAAGGTCAAAGTAACATTTCATAAAATTGCAAAATCAGCGATGTTCTTCTAGATGTTCTTCTAGATCCTGGATGACCATGTGATGTCTGGAAATAATCTTAACAGGATGCGACATACAGATCATTTGAGCGTCTTTCTATTCGTGGTTAGTCTTTGAAGAGAGACACCTGCTTGAGTTCCTTTTCTCTGAGAGATGGCGAGATTACGCAAGATACATTCTGCTTTTTATCTCTGCAAAAGACACTTTTATTAATTTTCGTCTTAAAGCAATAGCAATCATTTAAACGAGCATTTTTCCAAGGCCCGAATATATATATAAAAGCAGATATATTCTCGTCCACAACAATACTGTATCTGCTATTAACATTTCCAGTTGTAGGCGATGCCATGCTTCTCCCTCTGTGGACAAGAGCCATTGCACAGTAATGCATGATTGACCCTCACCAATGACATTGAGACACTGACAGTTAATGGTTTTCCCTTCCATGGGCAGAATTTGCCGAGGGCCATCTTGCAGTGATGCTCGATTTGCACTTGGTGATATTGTCAGGGCACTGACAGTCAATGGTGCAGAGACTGAGCAGAGGACATTCGTGTAGGATCGCTCAAAACGGTCAGTCCCGTCTGTGGCATGCCGCAGGAAAGTGAGTGATAGCAAATTGACAGCGAATTGCTGCCGTATTTTCGTTTACATGTTTGCAAAAAATAGATTCTCTGTCAAATAAGCCTTGCATGTGTTGCACATGAAGGGCTCACTTTAATAGGTTTAAGGTGTAGAATTGCAAGGACAGGCACAGTACACTGAAGCAATTAACTTTATCTGTGTGTCCCTGTCAAATAACCCTTAAATATACATACCATAGATCTGAGTATACACTCATTTAATTTGAAAAGGTGATTTTACAACAGAATATTTTTCCAACAGGAATCTGACTAAAACCAAATCTGGGCTCTATTTAAGCTCGCCAATGTTTGGCAGATGCAGAAATATGTTTGGTGTTAGCCGTTATACCTTTTCTGTTGTCTAACACAAGCTCAATTATTCATATGCTATACAAGTGATTTAAAATTGTTACTGCTCACAAAAGGAATACCAGCAGCCGTACAGTAAAGCACTGCGCGCACCATTGCTTCAATTCACTCTTGGAGTCTAGGAGACTATTTGTTCTCTGCATCCTTCCAATTGAGGCAACAGGAGGTGATGGATTGAGCCCTCCTCAACAATAGACGAAAGACGAGTTTCATTTAGGTTCCTATAAAATGCTTCAACGCCAGATTTTTAGTACTTTTTTCCCAAACCCAAAGGTACAAATAACAGTGATAAATGTCAAACATCCGTCAATATATCCATAGCTACACTTAATCACAAACATGTCTACTGCACATGCAACACCAATGTTACATAGACAATGCTATATCCAAATCAAGCACAGTGACCCCTCAAGACTAGAAAAAGTGAAACACATACAATTGCAAAATTAAATGCTCCTTTAAGTTCAATTAAGTAATAATAGAGTGGCACTCAGGAGTATCTATAATTACTCCATTTTATTAAGTACAACATGTGGAAAAAAGGTGACGTTACAGTTTCTCATGCCTGGTTTGAGAAAGGACACTGCGTTGGACTGAAACATTGCCTTACATAGAAAAAGACAAGTGTTCTTTTATTGCACAAAGGTACTTTACGTGACTTTTGTTGGGCTATTAAGCCCTTTATTTTGGTATGTCGATACAATCCCTTGATAATGTATCTAGAATGCATGACTTTAGTGTTGAGTGCTGTCATCACACTTGTCCATTGGCATCATTTTCCAGAGGGCAGTCACATGCACTATTGACTCTATAGTGATGTCACACTCTGACTTGTATGTAGGGATGAGCCGAACACCCCCGTGTTCAGTTCGCATTCGAACTCGAACAATTTCAAAAGGTCGAGCTCGAACCGAACTCAATGCAAGTCAATGGGATTCAAAAGTTTGATTTTTAGAGTGCCCTGCAAGAGGGCATATATGCAAGAAATTTGCCATAAAAGGTTATGGGGGTCCGGGTAGTGCCCTGGGGGACAGGAAACAAGGACAAAAAGTAAAAAAAAAAAGGTTTTAAAGGAACAGAGTTTTCCATAAAATAAGGGTTAAAAATAAAAACGAAAAATTCCTTCAAATATCGTGCCTAGGAGGTCCCCATAAACTGCCCGTGAAGTGGCGGATTTGTAGGATGTATAAAAACATTTAAAAACCAAAAAATGACGTTTCTAATGATGGTAAACGGTTTTCCTTTAATCTATTCATAAACAACTGCTTGGGGCTGCAGTCTGTATGAAAAGAGGAGACATTTTAGGACACGCAGAACAAGTTTAGTGATTTTTTTTGCTAAATTATGGTGAAACTTATGCAGGCTTTAGATGAAAGTAACAATAGGTGCTTTAAAATTGGGCCTTTAGTGTCGGCAACAGTGCCGTCACACCGTAACCCCTCTGTGGTATTGTTGTGGAAGAGTGCAGGGTTGGACCCTGCGATCCAATATTAAAATTATATGAATCTGGTACAGGCGTCAGTGGCAGTGCACCCAAATATTTTGCATTTGGTGGCAGCAAGTGCCTTCACACCGTCAGTGGCATCACTAGGGTTGGTGTCACCCGGTGCAGTAACTCATGGTGTCACTCCCCCCCCCCCCGAGTTTTTCGGTTTTTTGTTTTTTTTAAACTACTCTTACTCATAAAGCAGTAGTCCCATATAATACTCAATGCTCATAATACACGGCGCACATTACTGTGAGGTTTAAAAAATCTAGAAATAAAGAGACTCTTTACTACAGAATATAATAAACTGTTTATTAGACATTGAATTAAAACAGGAATATTTTTAACATTGAAGTCTATGGGGCAAAACATTTCCCAAACCCTGTGGCTCAGAATTTTTCTCAAAAAATGCTTAAAATATCCTAAAAATCTAGAAATAAAGAGACTCTTTACTACAGAATAATAATAAATGGTTTATTAGATATTGAATTAAAACGGGAATATTTTTAACATTGAAGTCTATGGGGCAAAATATTTCCCACACCGAATACACGAAAATGTCCAAAATCACGAAAAAAAGTCGATACGAAAAACGAGCCGAAACGAAACTAACTGAAACGGAAATCGGCCGAAATGATCCGAAATGAAAATTGTCGACTTACGAACGAAACAAGCCGAAACGAAAATTTTATATCAACACGCAGACCTATATATACGTATATATCAACATGCAGATATATATATACACCCACCCACAGACCTCACACCATATATACACATACGCACGTGGGGAGGTGGCATGTGGACAATCTCAACTAAATTCCCCCCCCCATTTGGCTGATCCCTCCAGAAGAAATGATGAACCCGACAGATCAGAGAATATATATTATTCTCTGCTCTATTGGGTTCAACATTTCTTCTGGAGGGATCAGCCAAATTGGGGGGGGCAATTAGTTGCCAAAATGTGTGTGTAATACAAGTCTGGATATATATATTTATAAGAATATAGATATATATCTTATCTATATACACTATATTGCCAAAAGTATTCGCTCACCTATCCATATGCAAGAGAAGGCAGGTGAGCGAATACTTTTAGCAATATAGTGTATATATATATATCATACCTGCCGTTACCTTCCCCTATAAATTTGTTAAAAATATACACACAAAAAAAAAACCACTGCCTGAGACCCCGCGCAGCCCACATGCCACCCCCTCTACCTGGCTGAATGTATCTAATCTATATAATTAAATACATTCAGCCAGGTAGAGAAAGAAAAAAAAGGTTTTATGTTCCCGGGGACATTTAAAAATGTCCTAGGATTTTATTTTTTTTAGAAATGTGTCACCTTACCTTAGCCTGGTGGTCAGTGGGCGCTCCCTGGATCCTGGTGGGGGGCTGGGGGGGATCTGCTGTGGCCACAGGTGCAGTTGCTCCCTCCCTGTGCTGCCTGTCTCTGCCACATGCATCCGGGCGGCTAGCCTGCACAGTCGCAGCTCTGTCATCTGGCGGCCGCATGCTTCTTGCTCCTCAATGCTCCTCAAGGGGATCCTTGGGAGGCCCCTGCAGGCTGCCCTCTACAGTGCCTGATTAGAGGGCCGTGTCTGCCTGATGTTTTAGTAACAATGTTTTATCCCATAGGCTTCAATGTTAAAAATATTCCCGTTTTAATTCAATATCTAATAAACCGTTGCTTATAATATTCTGCAGTAAAGAGTCTCTTTATTTCTAGATTTTTTTTAGTATTTTTTAAGCATTTTTTATACTTTTATCAAAAATAAAAAAAAATCTAACTTTTGGCGAACATCCCAAAAAGTTCAAAGTTCGCGAACTTTCGAACTAAAAAGGTTCAAATCGAACTCCGATCTGATCGAACTGAACAGCTCATCCCTACTTGTATGTCAGATCATCACCAGTCAAAGAACGACTGAAAAGAGAGGAAGAAAATACTTAGTGCTGCACTGATCTCCAATGTCACTGCTTGTTTGCAGAACACCTGTTCCAATGGGTTCATCAACAGGGTTATTGTAAAACTATAAACAAATTGACAAACCGTTTGACCAGCACTAGATGCAGGTAGACTTTAAATCCTAATCAAATGATACATTGTGCAGTGTGAACCGGGACAAGTTCAGTTTTATAGAATATCTAAACACCCCTGAATTATGTTGAATTAAAACTGCTCGTAAAATAGCTTGAATTCAGTGGAGGTTCATCTATAGCAGTGTTTCCCAAACCTGTCCTCAGGACCCTCATCCAGGCCAGATTTTGCAGATCACCTTGGGGAATAATGACTGACTCCTGCAATCATTGAGCAGCAAATCATATCACCTGTGCTGTGCTTCAGATATCCTTCAAACCTGGCGAGGAGGAAGGTCCGGACTCCTGAGGACAGGTTTGGGAGACACTTATCTATAGGGTCAGATAGGACAGACCCCACTATTATAAGGTTGCAAATAAAAATTATAATAACAATCACTTGTCATTGGTAAATAACAGGAAGGAAGGGTTAAAATTTTAATTAATAAGAAATGGTAAACATGTAAATTATACAAGGGAGAAAAAACCTGCTGTAGCAATATGTTACATGAATTTCATCTCTCTGATGGGTTTCTGGAAAAGATGTTCTAAAAAACTGAGCATGTCAAGATCTTGTGGACTTTTATAAACAGTGCCCCATCAGAGATCATTTTCAGCATGCTCGGTCTGGTCCTATGATGCGTTTGAGGTGTCACCATTTTACTTTGCTTTGGAGCAGAAGGTGCTTGGGTCCTCAAAAAAGGCGAAGGTATATCGACATCTATAGGAGAGATGTAAATGACAACAGTGTCACAAGGACATGACAGAAGATAAGATAGAGTGCTGGATGAGGAAGAACTGACAGATACTCTCCATCATAGGTTCATCAAGGGGGATTAGATGCAGAGGTCAAGTCCAACATAAAGAAATGTGGGAACTCACCAAGATTTCTGCCGGCCCCATCAAGTATCTATTTTCATCTCCTGTTTCGCTCCCACTAAAATTTTAGAATAAAAGTATAGACTGGCTGGGTTTTAGGTATACTGTACGTTATGATAATTAGCATAAATAACATACAGTATATTTATTGTGACTTGATACTGTGATATAACTGAAGCCTAAAATATATTAAGCTTTTCAGTATGGGGGCCAAAAGGCAACTCTGTCCTTTGCAAAATATAGTGAAGGAACTACGATCCCATGTATTCCTACTCAACTTGACCCTTGATTTCAATGGAAAGCATTTAACGTTCCAATCATTGCGTATTGATGTGTGAAATACTTTGTGAAACACATTATACACCGGATTAAATAGTCCTTAGGCTAGGGTCAGACGAACGCATTATTCACGTCTACCGTTAAAAAGTGCATTGATGCGTCCGAACGCATTTTTTCATGGAAGACACGATAGCGGTCATACAATGCGCAATGTCAGCCGTATTTTTTGACGGAGCTATAAAAAACAAATAGAAGTGATGTTGGCCAGACATGTGCAGCTTCTGACATCTCCTAATCTCACACACACGCCGCTATGCCGACGTAGCGCACTCAGTGCGTCAGTACTAGCGGTTCCACGCTCTCTAAAAAATGCGTTTGTTTGCTGCTTGCGTTGCGCGGCCGACTTTTTCTGCGGCCGTACTTTGTATATTGTCCATCATTGGACGTCATTTGCTGCTACTACGGGCGTAATAAAATGTGGCTCCATGCATGTTCGCACTGCATTCGTCTGACCCCAGCCTTACACTTTAACTGACTTGTTTGTAAAGCACTTGCTATTTAACTCATATGCTGGTTTAGGGCAGACGGTGGGCATTACAGAGATTGGTGTACTGAATAAACATTCAGGCCCTTACCAATATACATTTTCACTAGTCCACACTGCAATATCCTGAATACCCATTGGCTCTAGCCAAAATTCAATCAGCAAAGACAACCATCATGAAAAATTAACAGCATCATAGTAATAAAAACCTCAGTAAGGTAGGTTTAAACATCAAGGAATTAAGCTACGAATTTTTCATAAACAGAATTACATATATAATAAAAGCAAAACTTGTGTCACTAGGTCATGATATTAGGCACAAATTCTTAATATCCCACTCTTCGGATTTGCGAGAAAGCACACCATCTAGAGTGAAGACGCCACTCCTGAAGTAATGAAAAACGGATAAAATGTCATCACACAATTTGTCATTAACGGAAAACTTTAAAACTACTCTTATAAGTTATCTTGCATGTTGCAAATGATAGCCTCTTGTACTTTTTTTATGCTTCAATGTTAGTCCTAAATGCCCGTCTCCATTTACTAAGGTGGTTTTATATATATATTACATATTTTTTTTGGTGTCCCTGTCACCTGATACTATTTTCACCAGTTGTAATGCAGGAACGTACATATATTGATATTATGTCCTGCAATATTGTGACAGTAAAATTAGCATTTCTCACTTCTTGAAGATCTGTCAAGAAGGCAGCCATCTTGTAATTACTACACGATTAAACATGAGTAACAATTACTACAAACCGTACAGACTGCATGTCCTAATGGCAGCCAATCCGAGTACATAAGAGAGCTCTCCCATGATTCCACTCTGCTTGAAACAGGAAGTGACTCTTTGAACACTTTGATGCATGTGTTACGCCAGGGCTCAAAATTTCAAGTCCCAAGCTACTAACCAGACCATAAGAGTTACACACCATCAGTTGCTCCACCTAACCCCTACCCAGCACTTAACTCTGCCCCTAAACACACCCCCTTAAATTATCTTATGAAATTACATGGTTTAAGGTTTTATTTAGAATAAAGTTACAAAAATAACATTAATACCCAGATATCAGACCCCAGATACATGTGTAGCGCTGTTTAGAACTGTATTGCTGTATTACTGGGTTCTAGCCACCAGAGGGAGACAAAAGCCATATGGACAATGCGGGACTTAAACGAACTAAAATATCCATCAGGCTTTGCGGCGGAGACAGGAAGTGGGTGGGACAGGGAGGAAGGACGTAAGCAGCCTCGTGCGGAGGAGCGCCAGAGTGAGCGGAGCGACAAAAGAGAGAGGACGCAAGTGAGACTGTATGGGATCAAGACCAGGCAGGAGCGCAGACGCTACCTGTTGGGTGCTGGAGATCGGGACAGTAACTTGCGGAGGCATACCCGTCATCACCGGGAGGTGTACACAAGAACTTCCGTTTCAGTTGGACCCCCTGTAAGGAGACCGCGACGACCCATAGGGAGTGCAGGCTGTAGGCCGTGGTTCTTGACTCGGAGATCGGACGGGCCAGAGAGCAGATCCGGGGGCACAGAGTTCCGGAGGACCAGCGGAGAGACATCCTCGACCAGACAGAGGGACAGACTGTATAACGGATGGGTGAGAGGCCTTCCAGGCCGAAAGTCCAAGTAAAATCCAGCACGCTGCATTATTGTTTCAATTCTACAGGGCCCCAACTTGACTAGTCGAAGATTTGCTTATCACGTTCACTGGCCAGTTGAATACAGTACCCGGGTACCCGAATCAATACACGTACACCTTTTTGAGGCCTTACACTCACAGGACTTACACTCCAGAACTGAGGGGGTTAATTCTATCCTTTTTCCCGCCGCGTGTTTTCCCGCATTACGAAAATTCTGTCGTTCCTATACCGAAATTGTATTATATGTGTCACTTTATTGGGTTCAGTAAAGTATATAATTTATATAATCCACAACAGTGCTGGTGTATATTTATTCCCTAGTGCGGAGAGACTAACCCGAGGTTTATTCAGCGGCTCCTCCGGGAGTGAGCGCTACACATGTATACACAGACATCAGACCCCAGATACATGTATTCCCAGTCATCAGAGCCCAATGTGAGCAGAGCGAGAAGGCAGGGAAGCTCCTCTCCACCCCACTGCCAGTGACCGAGATGAGCTGGGTCAGGTTAGGCAGCTGATCCCTGCCACTGTGCAGCCTGGGGAACGGGTGCTGCACGGTGGCACCGCTGGAATACACAGCACAAAATAATTTATTGTGCTGCCTGTGTGTGCATTTCCACTCGTCCTCACTTAATTTCCTACTCGCCAAATGTGACTTGGCGAGTGCAAATTTTGAGCCCTGTGTTGCGCAATACAAAGTATGTGACCTATTGGATCCAGCTAACAGTTTAAAAACTCCTGCTGATATTACTTCTGAGCGCTTGCGTCTCAGAAGTTTTGTCAGATTACTGTAAAGTAAAGGCTCCCATACTTTGTATTAGATCTGTTAGTTTGCACCTAGAAGAACGCGCTATTCCTACATGGCATGTTATTCTCCTTTGTAGATGGTACTTAAAAAAAAATTTGCCGGCTTTCAAATGCTGGTTTAAGTGATTTTGCGTAACACTTTAAAGGGACTGAAAAATCCCATATTTACTCAGGTCTCACAGTGCAGAGGATGGTGTGATCTTCCGCTTCCACTGGTCATGAGCAGTGGAAAACTGGGATCAAATAGTTCCCAGGCTTCTTCAATTGCTTCTGCACATAAGTGAGCTGTTGCAGAGCTCATGCAGGGACTCCCTTCTCTGCTTTGAGTCCTATTGACTCCAGGAGCCAATACCTGCAGCGGCACATGGCACCATTGTTGGTATACGGAAATAGGAAAAAATATTCTGATTCAGTGTGCTGATTATTTTCTAATGGGTATACATATTGGGTAGATAAATCCGTATTATATATATTATAATAATAAATATAACTAACCATACCATATCTATATGGTACTAATATATTTTACAGAATTTTAAGCATTTGACCCGTCTTTTCATTGTATGCTGACTATTTTGCACACCCAATGCCTTTAACACCACGTCATTCCTTCCACTACTAACAAAAAAAAATGTGATTATATTGGCTAGCAGTCATGGTGGTATATTTATATGCTGTGGTGTTAATTAAGGGGCGAGTTTTGATGTGCGCTACCTGTGCTGTTTCTTGGTGAGCAGCCCCTAATCCAGAGATAACAGGCACTCTCCTGTGACAGGTCAAAAAAACACTAGATAAGACACAAGCACGTATTTGGTACATCAGGCAGTCTGTGTTATCAGATGTCTCTCTTCTTTGACAGGTGGTTTTAAGTATAGGTTTCAGTGTGTTATTAGCACAAGGTGAGATTTTAATTGTGTAGCCAGTGCTCAATTAGAAAAGATTCAATTCTCAGGCTCTCTCTGATGCACAGATGTCTGAAGAATGGATAGAACTTCTCAACGTTAGGTTCACGGCACATGAAAAACGAAGTGTAATTATTTTGCCATCCCATTGAGTCATTTTTCTTCTCCCCTTAAGTCAAAATATTCAAAAGGCTTGCAACAATAAATAGTACGTGAAACACATACTTTAGCAAGCAAAATATGGAAATAGTCATGGAAGACAGAAACTAAAAGTCAGAGTGACATCAATATAGCCTAACAACTCTAGGATTGTTGCAATAACTGGATCAAAACACAATTGTGATTTTTACTGTAGCATTCTACATTGTAGTGCTGTAATTGATGCACAACGGAAGCTTGGCTTGTGTGTGTCATGTATCATTCTTTGAGAATTATGAGACTTTTCATTCTCTGGTGACAAATAATCAGATGGGGTTTTTTTTCTTTCTTCAGGCAATTACAATGATGTAATTTGCTGCTGTTCTGTGATCACAGTGCCATATTGTTTGAATAAGTCTCTCCATTAAAAACCTATAAAGTTCCTCATCTAATTTTTGTGTCTCTTGTGACAGGTTCAAATTGATAGAACGGCCTGAATCTCATCCAGCTTGTTAGTTCTCAAATTAATATATATATATTTGTTAATAATCTGTCTCCAGAGGCTAACCCTGTGAAATCTTAAATTGGGTGCCTTAAGGAGCTTCTCCGTGCAATTAAAAACAACAAATAAATTGCTGTCCAACAGGGATGGGAACAGAAGCCGGCATTGTTAAATGAGGTTGTGAAAGGCAGAGGTGCTCCGGAGAGATTTTCCAAGGGATTTACAAAAGCTTGAAATGTTACAAATTTCATAGATGAATGTCATGGCAAATAATTGAGACTGTTGCGTGTTTGTAGTATGAGCGACTTTCTGAATTTGAGAAAATAGTCGTTACTGGGCGGCTTTTGGAAACCTTTGTTTCTCCAGCTTATTGTGTACTGGTTTTTATTATTCCTGGGTGAGTTTAATGGCAGTACACATGTACTGTAGGTCTTATTTTCAGTGCTGATTTGGTTACTGAGGGCTTTTTGCAATCTGCTGGACATGGAAGAAAAACAGATTATCAAAATTATAATAAAAACATGCCCTAGCTAAAAACAATGTCACACTGGTACATTTGACTAAAGTTAATCCAGAATAATTATAGTAGCCATCCCATGTTGCCATAAACAAGAAATCATATAGTCAGAGGCGGATCTATAATTAGGCAAAATGGGCAGTCGCCTAAGGCCTCACTCGAGCAGGGGCCTCACATGGATTTTTTGGGTAATGTCAGTATGCAAACGGCATCCAGGCTGATATTCAACACAAAGGACCTCCCACAAATACATGTATGGAAACTATGGGGGCATTGGCCTCACAGTATGTTGAAGCACCTCTGCTTATAGCTATTTACTTTGTACACCTCGTCCTTCTGATGAGAATTGCATGTTACCTGCTTGTGCCCATGGTGCTATCATAGAATTAGTGTCTCTACAGAAGGCCAAGTTTTGTGACCATAAGGACTTCGCTAAGAAAACCGAGGAGCAGGAGAGCAAAAGGTTTAGTTTTTAGGACCTTGTTTTGGGTATTCTGGGACTCTGGGAGTTACTTACCCTTTTATGTGTGAAATACATCAGTAAAAGCCTGGAGTGTTGTTAGCTCATGGATGTTAAGAGAACCACAAAAAGAAACCTGTTTGAACGAGCACAGTAGAATCTCTAGGACAGGCAGGAGTTTTGATGCAAAATACATTAACCAACCCGTCTCAACTCCATTGGCTAAATTATAAGGCCATTTAACTCAAGGAAATTAGTATTTATCAGCTGGAAATGTTATGTCTTCAATACACTAATTAGTCCAGTGTTCTCAAGTGCTTTTGTAAGTATTTTATTGTTTGCCTAGAATAAAGTTTTTTTTTTTTTTTAATTCTGTTGAGGTTTCTAAATAAGAAGAACAAAACTATGTAGCCCAAATGAAAGAGAAAATGTTCCATAACGGGTTGGAGAGGGTGAAGGGTTAATGTTGAAAGGTTCCCATAACCAGGGTTAAATAATCTCCTAGCAGATTGAATGTTCATTGTGAACTTGTCACGTTTCTAGCCCCAGTCCCCATTGTGAGCCGATCTAGGCCGGCTCTTACCTTGTCTGGGCTATCCATTCTTCTCCCACCATTCCTGGATTCCCCTGTAGCCAGTCTGGGCTGGGATCACATGTTCTGCCTGCTCTGCCCCACATCCCTATATATATATATAGTCACTCAATATACTCAGGGCTCTTGCTCAAGTCATTGCTCCTTCTGCTACTGCATTCTGTTCATGTTTTGGTATTTACTTCTGTTATTTGTACTTGTTTTCCAGTGTTCAGTTTATTTTCTGGTTTCTTGTTTCCTTTGCCTGTCTGCTCTTCCAAGTGTTGTGTCTGTTATCTTATTTTGGGTTATCCTGATTTGTTTCGTTTCTATGTCTGACTATGAACTCCTGTGTATGACTCTGACCTGGTTCTGACTATTCCATTTGTGTTGACTATATGCTCTGTGATGTCCTGTGTACCGACTCCTAGCTTGTATGACAACCCGTTCTGGTTTCTGACTTCAGCTCTTGTTTACTACTACGTCTCTGGATTTGTCACTAGTGTCCTGTCTCTGGTTCTCTGTGTGACTCCGCACTGAGGTCCCCTTCCCTTAGATTAGTCGGCCATTCTTAGGGCCGTATCTAGATCAGGGTTCCCTTTAGTGTGTTGCTGGGTGCCTGTCTATTGTTGTTCTCTTCCTGAACCCTTGCCCATCCAGTTGTCCTGTTCTCTGTATTCTGCGGTCTGGTTCTGTGTATATTGCAGCCAGCAGCTGCTATCCTGCCTAAAGGGCTAATTATCCCAAATATAATGGGACCACCTTTGCTCACGTCAGGTGCCCCCGTGACAGAACTACTCTTAAATGTCAATGGCAATCCAGTGGTATCGCTAGCGTTGCTGTTATCGGAGTAAGTTACTATGGAACTCCCCCCCTCTCCCTTGGACCTCCTTCCGTATTTTTATTTTTTCTACCAGGATCTCCTGCCTATAACGAGTAAGAGACTTCACCAAGGGTGTTGCTGCGTGGCAAAAAGACTAGGCTTCAGCCCAAGGAAAACTTTTATGGACTCTCCCACATAGATCAAATTTAAGTCCTGCTCTGAAACCACACCAATTTCTTTATATGCCCCAACTTTCATTCCCACGTTTCTTTTTAAGCCCTTAACTAGTTTTATGCCTCCATTTCATGTTTATTGCCACAACGTGATTTTATGCCCCATTTCATTTTATACCCCAATTTCACTTTAAACAAACATGTTACAGGCATTTATAAAGCGCCAACAGGTTCCTTAGTGCTGACTATGTCTATTTTGGCTATCTTTGTGGCATTTTATAACATACAGACAGATACACCATGACAGTCTTTGGCAGAGACACAGAAACACACAGACAATAACAAAAGCAGAGAGACAACAACACAAACACTGGCAAGAAAGTGAGAAGGGGCACAAACACATTGAGAGACACACAGCCTGAGAGATAACAGAAAGTCAAACACAGAGACCATGATAAACGCACAGAAACATTGGCAAAAGGGGCGTGGCTTGGCGTCACTTAAGATGGCCGCTTAGTGCCTGAGCTCCGCTACACCCGCTCTGCAAACCACGATTATCCTTGCCCCCCCACCCGTGACGTTACCGCTCACCTCCGGTCACCACAAGGGGCTTGGACCATGCCCGGACCCGCCAAATCGGCAAAATCAAAGACACGGCAGTCGCACCATTGTTTGCGGCCCAAAGGAACCCGGCCATCCAAGATGGCAGCCGCCCGAAATCACGGCCTTCCTCTGCCGTCTGCTCTGATAATGAAGATAAAGGGGAAGCAGATTCAGGGGTAAGCCGCGCAGATGCTATTCTGAGTCAAATGGTCGAAATGACAGCATTCCTAGCTGGAGAGATGGAACACAATATGAAGGCCCTGCAGACTGACATCCTGGCCTTGGGACAGCGCACCTCGGACCTAGAGGATAGCACTGAGGAGCTATCAGGGGCTTATAACTCTCTTATCGACCACGCTAATGCTATGTCTCATAGGGTTTATTACCTGGAATCTCAATTAGAGGATCTGGCTAATAGGTCCCAGAGGAATAACTTGCAGATCTGAGGTCTACCTGAACGGGCAGAGGATGACCCCCTGGGGGATTTTATTGTCGCCATGCTCCGACTGCTAGCTCCAGAGCTCCCAGACCATGCCTGGGAACTTGATCGCGCCCACAGAGCTTAACGTGCCCGTGGTGCTACTGATGAACGCCCCCGAGATATCATTATCCGCTTCTTACACTTTTCCATGAAGGAACTTATCCTTAAGAAAAACCGTACTAAGCCGGTTCTTTATGATGGGACTCCCCTGCAGCTTTTACAGGATATTTCTCCTCGCACCCTTCGCCGACGCCGTTTATGGAAGCCTGTCGCTGACCTACTCCGCTCCCACGATATTGCATTTGCCTGGGGCCATCCTTTTAAGATCCTGGCCTTCCGCAATAAGATGTATGTCCTGCTCCTGCACTCGGATCCCACGAAGTTCTTTCGGGCCTTGGATATCCAACCCCCAGAGGACTTCGTCTCACCAGAAGGTCCTATACCTCCGCTCCCGCGCCTTTCCAGGGAATGGATTGCAGTGAACCGCCCTCATCGTTGATCTGAGGTTCCCAACTTGGCATTGCAGCTTCTGTTACTGCTGGGATGTGGTCTTCCCGGTTCCCTTTGTGGCTTCTTGTGGGGCTCTCCCGGATTGCCCGTGGCTCTCCTTTAATGGAGTTTTATTTCTATTTTTCTATGAAAACTACTCCGACTGGAACATATTACTCTTATTTCCAACTCCTAACACTTGGCGAACGGTTACACTCTCGCAGCCTTTTAATAAGGCCTTCCCGGGGGCCAGTTTTTTCCCTACGGGTGGGTGGGGGCTCTCCACTGGGCCTTTTTCAATCTTCATGGCCGTGAGGGTTTTCTCCCTAAGTGCTGGCTTATTGGACTTTGTTTTTTCCCTTTTTTGTTTCCCTCTTGTTCTGTATTTTTTGATTATTTCGCCTTCTCCCCCTTTTTTGTTTTTCACTTCCACCACAAAAGCGCTCAGTTTTCGTTACTAAATGGGGCTATTGGGACATCGGCCAATTTTTTCTTTGGGGCCTATTTTGTTTATGGGGATAGTGATTGGGCTATGGGTTTACTGCTAATTGGACGAGGTGCTCTGTTGCACTTCTCATGGCACTGAAGCTAGCTTCTCTTAATGTCAAAGGCCTTAACTCCCCTACAAAGCGTAGATTACTCTTTCGCACACTCAAATCTGATAAAATTGATATCGCGTTCCTCCAAGAAACTCACCTTACTAAATCTGCTAAAATTACATTAACTGACCACGTTTATACACAGGCGTTTGTTTCTGATGCCTTGAGCAAGCGTAACGGTGTTGCAATTTTAATTTGGAAAAGTGTCCTTTTCAATTGTTATTACAAAAAGTTGATACTGAGGGTCGATATGTTTTGCTTTCTGGTACCCTATATTCCGCGACCTATCACTTTCTGAATATGCACCTACTGCCCCTTCTGCCGATTTCTGGAGTTCCATATGCACTTTAGTGTCTTCCCTTCCTCAAGGGGCAGTGATATTAGGAGGTGATATGAATGCTGTATTGTGCCCCGCGGTAGATCGGAGCGACCGCCCGACCTCCGGCGCGCCGAACATGGGTAGACAAGAAAAATTATTTGCTAGTTCTCTTCACCAAGTAGGGCTTATTGATGTATGGCGTGTATTCTATCCGAGTGGGAGAGATTACTCTTTTTATTCCGCTCCCCATGGGTCTTATTCTCGCATTGACCTTTTTTTGGTAAACGGCTTAGCTATGTCCAATGTGATTCGCGCCGAGATTAATTCCATCTCATGGTCAGACCACGCCGATATTGCCCTATATCTCCATACCCCGAAGGTCGTGACCTCCTAGTCGTGGCGGCTAAACTCGTCCCTTCTACGAGACCCAGACATAATACAATAATTAAGCACCTTATTGACACAATATTTTCAGGACAATTCACCTGGCGAGACATCCCTATCCACGACATGGGCAGCCCATAAAGCGGTCATGCGGGGCCACCTCATTAAGATTGCCACCCACAGGAAACGCACCAATTGCACTTACTCGTCTCTCTACAACAGTCCCTACGTCGCCTTGAGATGCGACATAAGGCCTCCCTTTCCCCCGAACTTCTCTCTCTTATACGCACACGCTCCTCCCTGAAACAATTACTACTTGATGTAGCTAAACCGCTCCTCTCGTCCCGTCGTTTGTTTTAGGAGAAGGCTAATAAATTAGATACTCTACTTGCCCGCACTCTCAAGCCCCAAAGTAAATTCTCCTCTATCCCTGCAGTTAGAACAGCAGATGATGTCTTCGTTAACTCCCCACAAGAGATCAGTACGGTTTTCACAGCATATTATTCTACTCTATATAACCATTCTCCCCACCATACTCCTGCTGACAAGTCCCACTTAGATGCCATCTCCTCTTTTTTAGATTCCGTCTCTTTGCCGCAAGTAGAGGACTCCCACAAATCGAGTCTAGGTGTTCCAATCCTGGAGGAGGAGGTTAGTCGTGCCATATCGGTACTGCGAGGTAAAAAAGCCCCGGGCCCGGATGGGTTTTCAAGGGGGTACTATAAAGCTCTGCGTCCGGAACTCGTCCCTTTTTTGAAGTTGGTTTTTAATGACTATGCTGAGGGTGGGTCTCTCCACCCTGATTTGCTCTTGGCCAACATAGCCCTTATTCCTAAAGAGGGTAAAGACCCTGCAGCGGTCGAGCTACCACCCTATATCCCTCATCAATTTTGATGCCAAAATTCTTGCTAAGATCCTGGCGACCCGCCTTAGTCCACTCCTCCAGTTTTTAGTCCATCCGGATCAGTTCGGTTTTGTTCCTAATCGTCAACTATATGATAACAGTAGACGTAGTGCCGACCTGATCTGGTGGCTATCTTCTCGAGTGACGCCTTCCCTCGTCCTTTAATTAGACGCGGAGAAGGCCTTTGACAGGGTGGAGTGGCCTTTTCTTTTCTCAACCCTCTCCCGCTTTGGCCTCCCAGATCTTTATCTTAATATGGTGCGTGCTCTTTACTCTGGCATGACTGCGCAGGTCCGGGTCCCGGGTTGTTGCCCCGCTCAGTTCCCTATTCTTAACAGTACTCGTCAGGGCTGTCCCCTCTCTCCCCTTCTCGTTCTACTCTCTCTCGAACCCTAACTAGCTGCCATACGAGGTCATCCCGGCATAAGGGGGGTTCCAGTCAGAGGAGATGATTTTACTGTTTCGGCCGACGCAGATGACATCCTTCTCACTTTGAATGATCCCATCTCTTCCCTTTCCCACCTTCGACCACTATTATGCGACTTTGGTAACCTAGCTGCGTTTCGTGTTGACTATTCTAAATCCTATGCTAAGCGCTGACACAGCCCTGATTGAATCTGACTTTGGGTTTCGTCTTGCTCACTCCGAATTGCTGTACTTGGGTATTCTTTTAACTGCTGATCCTACGGCTCTATATAGTAAGAACTTCACAACCATGGTCCATCGGATTAAGTGTGATTTGGAGCATTGGTGCGACAAGCCCATATCGTGGACGCACTCATAGTATAAAAATGAATATACTCCCACGCATTCTTTTTCTATTCCAGACACTGCCCCTCCTACTGACTCAACGTGACTTGGCCGGGCTCCAAAAGGCGATCGACTCCTTTATTTGGCAAAATAAGAGACATAGTGTTGCGCGCCGTCTTCTATATCGCCCTAAGACCCGCGGAGGACTGGGGCTTCCTAACCTATATCTATATTATTGCGCAGCCCAGTTAGCTCAGGTAGTGGCTTGGCACTCTCTGGCTTCTACTAGACGGTGGGTCGCGCTAGAATCTGCCTTTATTTCCCCTGACCGCCCTGACCTATACATAGGTCTGGAGGCTCTAGGGAGCCATATCTTGCGGATGGCATGTCCCTCAATATTAACCTCTCTCCATCTTTTTGAGTTAGCCAGGAAGAAATTTGCACTGGTGGGTGCTTCCTCTCCCCTCACCCCCTTACTACGCAATAGGGAATTTCCCCCAGGACTACGGGCCGCAGACTTTAAGGGACTGGTAGGAGCGGGGCTACTGAGGTACCGAGACTTTTATCAGAAGGGACGGCTCATCACTTTTTCTGAACTTCAGGAACAGTGCCATCTGACTCCTTTTCACTTTTTTCGGTTTCTACAGATCCGACATTTTGCTACTGCTCTGACTTTAGAAAAGGTCTCAACTGTTCCCCTCACTGCTTTTGAGCACGTCTGCATGGCGGATGGCCCCCTGAAAGGGCTTATATCCCAATTATACCTCCTCCTTAGCTCCAGCCCAGGACAGTGGGGGCCCCTCACGTACTGTGATAAATGGGAGGTCGACGTACGCGATCCCTTGCCAGGTGATGAATGGGAGGACATATGGGAACAAACAGCCAGGTCCTCCATTTGTATCACCCACCAGGAACAATCTTACAAAATTTTACTCCGCTGGTATGTTACCCCAGTGTTCCTTTATCGTATGGGGGTCACCTCCAGTGATTTCTGTTGGCGCGACTGTGGGGGTAAGGGCACATATATATATCCACATGTGGTGTGATTACCCTGTGGTACGACACTTTTGATCACTAATTCACACAGATTTTCAGAAAATAGTTCACGGACAACTCCCTCTGGATCCCTGGGCGTTCCTCCTCTCTCGTCCCCTGTCAGTTCTGTCCCTCCCTGAGCAATTCTTATTCAATAGGTTGGCCCTGGCAGCCAGGCGGGCCTTCTCCCTTCTTGGATTGTAGTAACAGAAAAGATTATCGATGCCTGTCTCATGGAAGAACTTACAGCCAAGGTCAGAGACACCATCAGCTCTTTTACTAAGACATGGTCTCTATGGGACGAGTACATCTCATGCCCCTGAATGGTGAGATAATTGTTTCACCCTAATTTGCCCCTTTTCAAGCTAGAGCCCTGGTAACCCAGCTCATGATACACCCCCAGCTCATGGTTAAAACCTCCCCCCCCCTTTTCCCTATGTCGCTCTTCCCCTCTTTTTCCTTCTTATTTTTTATGATTTGTTATTTTTCATTGTTTTTGTTTTTTTGTTTTTTCCTTTGATTATGGCGTCTTCCCACGTTCCTCGGGATTATTATTGTATGTTTAAATATTGAAAATGAGTGTTCCTATGTCCTACCATCAATATATTACTTTATCTACTGTGTGTTATGTGCTACTGGATATGTGATGCCTTAAATAAAGAATTTGAAAAGAAAAAAAAAGAAACATTGGCAAAGACTTTGGCCTTTCTTTACATCCCTCCCGACCATATGATAGGAACAGCTTGGAGTCCAGAGAGGTAGAAGGGCCTTGGTCCTTTTGTCACCCGGTGCAGTCCGCATCCCTGCATCCCCATAGTGATGGCTCTGTGACATTCAATGGCAAATCTAGTGAAAGAGACAGTCACTCTTACATACAGTATCTACACGCCTTTTAACTTTTTAACAGGTCGTGCAAGGAGAACAGTTTGTTGTAATGTATAATTCAACAAGTCAATGTGGCTCACAATGGTGTTAAAAAGTGATACATAATATACCATGATATTCTAATTTACAAGCCAGGAAGTGTAAATGTTTTTATTATTGGGGTCCTTTGTAGTTCGATGACCACCTTACCTATGTAGTGCACACATATGCAGAATATGACAGTGTTATTAGGGAAACATTTATTTCCTCTACTTTTTCACTATTTCTCTTGACAGTAAACCTTAGATCTTGGCTAGCCTCAACACATCCCTGTCCAGCAACTCTTATCAGTTTAGTGACAGAGAGAATAGAACAAGGTGATCGCCTTTACTGTCTTCTTATTATCACCTTCTCTCACACAATTAGATAACAGCAAAAGGTACTCCACGGGTCAGCAATGGATTTGAACTAATCCCTTCTTAAATCATCTCACAATGATGGCTGAATCTCCTGATCTTTTTTTTTTCTTTTTCTTTCTTTAACCTCATCATTCACAAAATCATTCCGAATTGACAAGATAATTGCATTTTTAAACGAAAACAGCAATGGTGGACATATATAACAGAGTTACACAAGATTTATTCCTGATCAACACATTTGGCAATTTGCAATTCACTTGCCAGTTACACCCAATTTCCAGTAACGTAAATAAGCTATCTTTTATTTGGGAGTGTAAAATAAAGTTCCTTTTTTAATCTGCACATCGAAAGTTGAATAACTCTACTAGAAGCTACTTTATTATTTTACCCCATCTCGGGCTCTATTAACTATTTCGTGCAAACGTTAAAGCGTGCGCAAAAACGCATTAACGGGAGGGTAAAAACCCTTTGCGCAGAACGTCGTATTACAGTGTCCGCGCAAAAAATGCGCATTAACGTCTACCGCTGGTGAACCTGCGTGAAAAATTTGCGAGCGTAATGTACTGCGCGCATCCTATACTTACCATTGTGAGCGCAAATGCGTTTGTGCGCTGTTAGGCGGATGGTATAACAATCTATGTGCAAATTTTAACGGACAGCGTTTGCACACATAATTTTAACGTCTTTGAAAAGCTGGTGTTCATGGCAAATCTGAACGTCCTGGCCGAAACCAAATACACCAGACCGAAAAAAAAAAAAAATACAGCAACGTATAGTTACACATTCTACACATACCGAAACAATAAAATTGAGAAGTTGTGCGTGTTTTTATTATTGCTGCAGCATATATACTCAGATTGATTTTGAGAGGCGCGAAAACTGAACGGGAGACAATTGTGGTTCTTAATTCTGATTGGCTGAATCGCGTGAAAAAACAGTCCCCACACCGATTTCTGCACGCAACATTAATGTGCGCGCGTTTTTGCACATCTTTTTTGACGGATGAAAAAATGCGCACGATTGGAATACCACCGTTATTTTTCACTCGTTAACGCTCCGCGCAAAAAAATTGCGCTGCGTGTGCGCTTTTGCACGATGGATTTAATAGAGCCCCTCACCTTTAAACAGGATTATTTCGCACTATCCATGTCCTTGGGAATTTACGTGCCCGTTTTCCTCTATTTTCACATACAACTGGCGTAATTAGGTATAATATTATGGTGTATGCGTGTGTGTTTTTTAATGTGCTCAAATTAGAAATAGAACATTTAATAGAAACACTTGCTCTACGTGCAATAGAATGTATATTTCCAGGTACATATGTTTGAATTGAGTTTAATTGCAGATAATTTTGTGCGACTACCAGGCTCAATTGCCTGTCCTGTTACTTGTTCTGCCTAGTTTCCCTGAAAGAGAGCAGTGACAAGGTATCCATCCACTTTGTGTGCCAATTCATGACTTCTCATTCGGCGCCTCGGCTTGTATTCGTAGGAGGGCAGCGCCAGGGGATATTTTCTAATGTTTTTTTCTACCGCTATTCCAGACAGCAGGCCTTCCAATTTTGACAGCTTTTTAAAAGTAATTTTAACAGACAAGTGATTTCTTTGCCGGGAGATGTCAGAATTTGGGAAGTGTCAATGTAAAAGCTACACACTAAGACATGTAATCACTTAACCCCCTCGTCTGCAAGTGGAAGCAGTTTGTTATACAAAAGAGAGGAAAAGGTTTGTGGCAGACAAAGTCGCGTGATGTCTAATGTTCGTAGCATTTTTCTAAGCTATAAAAACATTCAGATCCATTTATAGGTAATAATGGAACATGTTTTGTTCATGGAAAATATATGGGTCGTTTACCTATATGTATCGGCGTGTGACGGTTACAAGATCATTTAAGTAAGCTTTTACCATTGATACTCTAGTCTCCAAGACCATTTACATGTTTCTAAATAATCATGCGGCGAGTGTCCTCACTCACACAGATTTCCCTGGGTCTCATCTCTGTCCTGAAGGCCGTCACTCATCGGGCAGAGCTCGCAGCCGGGACACGCAAGGCTCCATAGAGGCCTATGGACTCTACAAGCCGATACTTGCGGCGACGTGGAGAACGTTGCCAGTATCAGGCAGATCCAGGGCGAGGTGCGAATAAAGCTCCTACTCCAGAATACAGACGGTAAAATGAAGATGATAAACACAAAAAGATGGGTGGATCGGCTGGGTGGAGTAGAGGTAACATCACTGCTCTGCGTGGAGAGAGCCTGTGGAAACATGGGTTCGATCCCGACGAGCACCTCTCCAGTAAGTGTCCTTGGGCAAGACACCGAACGGTACATACTCGCCACCCAGGACATACTTGAAAACGAGAGAAATCTCAATGTATACTTCCAGGTAAAATCCTGTCTCATAAAAATAAATTTTAAAAATATAGACATATAAAGCCATGATTGTGCAGTATCACAGACACATGAGTAGTATATGGCCCCCTTGGACCTTCAGGCTTTATCAAGTAGGCACATCAACTATACCGCTGCCCCAGATGTGTAGGCGTCTCTCAGATGACTCCCAGCATAGCCAACAGAAGGGACTCCTTGGCTGCAGATATGTGAAGTTGAAATTTATTAGTTAAAACCAGATAAAAGTGCAAATTCCAACGCGTTTTGCCCATAAACAAGAATGTTGAATTTATCAGGGTAAAATGAAGACTCCATTTCAACTATGGAATAGGAACCCATGGCTATTCGAAAATTTACAAAAGCTCCAGTTGACAGAGAACAGAGACTCAAGTTTGAGTCTGGATGCTGTTATCTTGTTCTCACTTTGTGAATTGCTCAAATTCTATCTTGCACAATTCCATAGTATATCACCCTTTTATCATACTCGACTATTGCAATAATCTCTTATCTGGCCTCCCTCTGTCCCGCCTCTCCCCCCTACAATCCATCCTGAACGCCTCCGCCAGGCTAATTCACCTCACCCGCCGCTCTGTCTCTGCCTCTCCCCTCTGCGAGTCCCTTCACTGGCTCCCCATCCACTGCAGAATTAAGTTCAAAATCCTTATCCTTACCTACAAAACCCTCACTAACTCAGCTCCCCACTACCTGTCCTCACTAATCACCAAATACACCCCAGCCCGCTCCCTAAGGTCAAACAGCGACCTGCGCCTAGCTTCTCCCCGCATCACCTCTTCCCATGATAGACTGCAGGATTTCTCACGCGCAGCCCCCACTCTCTGGAACGCTCTCCCTCGTACTGTCAGACTTTCCCCTAACTTCTCTTCCTTCAAACGCTCCCTTAAAACATTCCTATTTAGGGAAGCCTACCACCCAACTCACTGACGCAACCATCAATCACTCTCACCTTACAGTCCTCTCCTCCTGTTTCCAACCCCAACCCTCCTAGATTGTGAGTTCCTACGGGAATAGGGCCCTCATCTCCTCCTGTACTGTTTGTCAAATGTTGTTCAATGTATTGTAACCCTGTCTATACTGTGTTTATTGTACAGCGCTGCGGAATATGCTGGCGCTTTATAAATAAAGAATAATAATAATAATAGTATAACAGTACAAGGATGAATGTCTACATTCTCAAAATAGAAGGGTTGTGGAAGGTTTGACCAGAAAAGATACATCAATATTTACTGAATATGTGTAGGCCCTATGCATAAAGTACAAACTCGGTATGAAAGCCTTGCAGTCTGTACCAAGATCAAAAGCGTATGATGCGTAAGCTTTACTAGTGTCAAGGCAGTAGCCAAGAGATCCACTTAAGCGGAAGGTCAGAATCGGTTTACTCTCCCCAGCAGCAGAGTGCAAACTCCAGCAGAGTGGAATATACAATGTAATTATTAATTAAAATATCTGGCTCATTGTATCCCTTAATGAAATATTAAAAAGGGAATGTGTTTTCACACTGAATTTCACTGACTACAAAGTTCTCACAGAGGGAGACACTCTGTTTCTTAACAACTCATTTAGAACAAAACAATCACAGAGAGGTTGTTACAGGCATCAACGGGAGGAGGTAAAGAAAACATGTACACTAACAATTTCTTCGGATCTATGATTTGTGTATATTGCGTTAAATCTACATGGGGAACATGGTGCTTTACCTTTTGTGCAAGATATAATTACAGTACAATCAATACGTATTCTAGGATATTAACTGTTGGAAGGGTAAATCCTGCATTGCTCATTATTTTGGAGTAATTCGATAGTGCTATTGTGTGGTCATACATTTGACTGACAGCACCCTGTAATGGATAGTTTTAAGAAGTTATCATGGCAATTGTGGAATATTGCATCTAGCACAAAATTTATACTATGTCTGCGTTTACTTTTAAGCAGAGGTCAAGTCATACAAAAATGTTGGAACTCCCCAAGATTCATGTCCCGAATTAGTACTTTTCATATATTACGTAACACAAATACACACTCAAATCTGATATGTGTTTGTATTTTAGTGAAAATATATGATAAATAATACACTTATTGTGGCTTAGCAAAAGAAACTTATGATTGAACACATCAATACAAGCTTTATAGCTTATAATGTGTGGACAAATGGGAACAATGTTCCTTCTGCGACAATAGTAGAAGAACGGCATTCCCACACGTTCCACCTTGGGTAGATCCCTGCTTTTAAGGCTTTAAAGTTTCAGATTTGTAAAGAAGGGTAGTGGCTGTAGAGCTGTTGTTTGACCAACTGGCTGACCATAAAGTAGGGTTTTATTCGTTAGTACAACAGACTAATGCAACATAATGATCTCGCACAATATGTGGGTGAGCATTAACTATTAGCTGCCTGAAGCTGGCACCAGAATATATACTAAGGTAGGTCTATGTTAGCAGAACCTATCACAGGTCCAAGAGACTGTCGATCAGCACAACCTTACAAGCATGACCTTTAGCTGCGTCTGGAGGTAATAAAGAGAAGGCAATCTAAAGCTAGGTATCCATAAAGGGGCAAACCGAGTAGTCAATCTGTCGTTCAGGACCGGCAACTGAGGTATGGAAATGAAGAATCCAAAATCCGTGGGAACAGATTAGGACATGTGAAAAGGTACGGAGGGCAGGAACAAAAGCAGGAGCAATAGCAATAACAGAAGCCAGGAACAAGCACCAGGTATCATCAGTCTGGGTGCAATGGAATGGGTGCAGTAAGGGGGCCCTATTCCAAGGTTGGTGTTCAATGTCAGACACTAATGGAAAACCTGAGCGTCTGTTGTTTTCCACCAAAGCCTGCAACTTAACACCCATATTACGAAGGAGCCGCTGTCTCATCTCAGCTCCAGATGCAATTCTGCCAAGGTGTTAAATGATAAAACCAGTGGTGCTTAAAGCCGCCAGTGTACTCAGCTCCAGGATTCCATAGAATTCCATGGAGACAGGACGCAATCTCTTGCAGAGCTGCCTTTGATACAGGCGACCATCCCCCCCCCCCTCCTACAGATCCTCATCTCTCTCGGTCTTTGCAATACCACTCTGTCTTGGCTAAACTCTTACATCTCCAATAGATCCTTCTCCTGGCAATTCCTCCTCCTCAATGCCTCTGTCAGTTGGCAAAGCTCTGTCTTAGGCCCTCTGCTCTTTTCCATTTACATTTCCACACTGAGCAAACTCTCTTCACTGGCTATGGCTTCAAATATCACCTATACACAGATGACATCCAAATCTAGCTCTCCTCTCCCGAACTTTCTCCTTCTGTTCTCTCTCAGGTCAGTGTCTGTCTGGAATCTCTTCTTAAATGGTCTCTCACCACCTGAAGATCAATATGTTGAAAGCTGAGCTCCTTCCAATTCCCCTCTCAACAATACTTCAATCTGACTTTTCTAAAACTGTTGACTGTACCACTGTCCTTCCTTCCACCAAAGTCCACTGTCTTGGAGTAACTCTTGACTCCAGCCTTTCCTTCAGGCACCACATCCAATCATTCTCCTAATCTTGCAGCGATATTACTAAAATTCATCCATTTCTAACTGCTGTGCTGACACCACCAAGCAATTTATCCACTCTCTTCTAATCTCGCACCTAGACTACTGCAACAACCTCCTGAGTGGCCTTCCTCTCACGCACCTCTCCCCCCAGAAGTCTGTTCTAAACGCATCAGCCCAGGTTATCCATCTCACCCATCGCTCGGTCTCTGCCGCTCCTCTCTGTGAAACCCTACACTGGCTCTCCATCCACAGCAGAATAAAATTCAAATTGTTCACTCTGACCTACAAAGCCCTCACAAACGCAGCTCCTCACTCCCTGTCCTCACGAATTATCAAATACACCCCATCCCGCCCCCTAAGATTCAACTAGCATCCTCCATCATTACCTCTCACATGCCAGACTCCATGACTTTTCTCATGTGTCACCGACACCATGGAAAGCGCTTCCTCGCAATATCAGACTGTCCGCAATCTGGCTTTTTTTAAACACACCCTACAGATACTCCTGTTTAGGGAAGCCAACCACCTAACCTCGTAATAAATGTTCGACCTACCGTATTGCCGTTCTCATCGTATCTGCATTAACCTCACTCTCAGAACTGCAGTCCTCTCCTCTTGTTTCTCACCCATTCACACATCTAGATTGTAAATTCCCACAGGAATAGGGCCCTCAATTCCTCCTGTGTCTGTTGGGAAAATATTAACTTGCCTTTTTGGTGTTTTGTATTTACCCATTGTACCTTTTGTACAGAATAAATGAGAAAGCTCCTGTAGGCGGCGAAACGCAATGATTGGCAATGAAGTACTGTTTAACTGTTTGTGATTAGGTTTGGCTGACCTCTGTTTCGGAGTACCACACTACAATTTTTGATGGGCTAATTACCCTCCTATATATTGTATGCATAGTTGGCTGGGTGGAGTAGGCAGCTAGAACTGCCAAGGTGTGAATCAGGGTGGGTATTTTCATATATATTGAGTAGGTGCCAGCTTCTTGATATGAACTATTAATTTGCCTCCTGTTTACCTTACTACTGCGCTTATCGTAGCTGTTGTGCTCGACATTGTCAGTTGTCTTTTTTGCTTCTATAGGGGTTATTTAAAGAGATCCGAATTGTGGCCGAAAGGTAACCGAACAGTGAAATTCAGCATACGGTTACCTTTCCTGGCCATTTGGCTATCCAGAGAGCAGGCAGTTCGCCAAATGTTAGCGAATTGCCTGCACATACGGTGCCTGTTCGAGGGCAGTGAAATGGCCGGGTGCTGGACAAAATCCCTACAACCAGGTTCCCTAATGCCAACATCCTGATGGCAAACTTCCAGACAGAACAAGTGCCGGACATCCCAACTTTCCTACACGGCCAACTTCCAGACATCCATAATCCCAGCGGCTAACCCTAATGCTAACACCCTAACCCTTAGGGAGTTAGGCTTAGAGGTTAGGGTTAGGGCTAGGTTTAGGAGGGTTAGGGCTAGGTTTAGGAGGGTTAGGGCTAGGTTTAAGGAGGTTAGGGCTAGGTTTAGGGGGTTAGGGTTAGGTTTAAGGGTGTTAGGTTTAAGGGGGTTAGGTTTAGCGGGGTTAGGGTTAGGGCTAGGTTTAGGGGGGTTGGGGAGTAGGGTTATGATTAGTCGCTGGGATTTTGGATGTATGGAAGTTGGCTGTCAGGGAGTTGTCTGTGTAGGGAACTTAGTATGTCCGGCACTTGTCCTGTCTGGAAGTTGGCCGTCGGGATTTTGGCATAAGGGAACCTAGTAGGGATTCTGACCCAAACCTGAAATGGCCATAGAGAAGCAATGCTTTGCCTATATAGAGATAACAAAAACCAGCAGTGAAAAGTTGCCGAATTTCCCTGCTGTTCTGTGGTTTCATTCGACAGGTTTATTCAGGCGAATCCCATAGGCTTCAATGTTAAAAATATTTCTGTTTTAATCCAATACCTCATAAACCATTGATAATAATGTTCTGCAGTATAAGTCTGTATTAAATGATTATTTTTTTTTAGGATCTTTAAGGCATTTTTCAAGATTTTTTTAATAGTTTTTTCTTTTTTCTGTGACAGCCCTTTTTATTATCATTCATTGGATCTTATATGTAAATTTCAGACATTTTCGTTCTGTAGTTTCTTTGCAAACAGCGTTTAACTTTTCAAACATTCAGGCTAGGGTCAGACGAACGCATTTTCGCGTTGTCTGTGAAAAAGTGCGTTCGAACGAATGGACGCATTTTTTCACGGAGTACGCGATAGCGGTCATACGATGCGCTTTTGCGTTCGTGATTTTGTACGGATCATCAATAAAACACTTTTTGCATCTGGACGTTATGTTGGCCGGACATTAGCAGTGTCTGACATCTCCAAATCACTCACACACGCCGCTAGCAGACGCAGCGCACTCTGTACGACCGTACTAGCGGTTTGACGTTCTCGACACAATGCGTTCGTTTGCCACTTGCGTTGCGCAGCCGGACTTTCGTGCGACCGTACTTCGTATATTGGCCGTCATTGCCTGTCATTTGCTGCTAGTGCGGCCGTAATTAAGTGCGCCAGAACGCACGTTTAAAGTGCGCTAGTCTGACCCTAGCCTCAAGCATACTTTTTTTTTCTTTTCTAAACTCCATTCGTCTGCGGTGTCGGCTTTTTCCGGCGGCTGCTCTGCACTATGATCGGTGGCGTGTTCGACGGGGTTAATCCAGATGTTTTTGCGGGTTTCGGTGTGCCTTCGCCGGGTTTTGTGGTGAGTGTTCGTTGGGTTTGCGGCGGCTTTTCCCTGCACTATGACGGCCCTGTGGCTGAATACACCTCAGGGTCGCCGAAATGGGATCGCCAAATTGCACGGAATTGAAGAGAACAAAAAGTCACTGAACGTGCGGTTACTTTTCGATTCTCTTTGAATAACCCTTTGTGTACATATGACCATTTTTCTATAGGTCCTTTATCACTTGGATACTCTACACAAGTTACTGCAATGATTTTATATTTACTGGACTTGTGACTGTGCGCTGTTGCGGTCCCATTCAGGGTTCGGCTGTTTAGTACACATGATCTAATTTATGTTTTTTTATAATGGTTGAAGGTGTCATATTTAGTTTAATACATTCTATTTACGCTATTTTTGATCCTGTGTATCTGTTGCATGCTTTACCTTTTGAACAGCGCTGACGAACGTCCTGGCGCTTAATAAATAAAAATAATGACGTTGGTGTAATCAATAATTGCCTCTAGTTGCTGGTGGTGGCAGCCCAGGTGTAATCGCTCTATGACAGGATTGGAACGGTGTATTACCTCCAAGGTCTTTGAAGCTTCATTATAAATTGTTACAGTGGGAATTCTGGAAACATGGGTTCAGGTCCAGTAGAGCTTCTTATTGGAGTGACCATGCTTGGTATATTTCCAGACCAGTGGCTAATTCTGATGACAACACCTTGTACATGTATGAAGGGGCACAGACTTGGAAGATATCGCCTTCTTAACCATTGATCAGCAGATTGTAATAGTGCTGATGCTTTTCACAAAGTGATGTGTATTTTATGTATATATTTCAATAAAACATGTAGATATCACATTACCAATCAAACTTGGCTTATTGCTTTTGGAGGAATAAAGGACTTCTAAAGCACACATTATCAAAAAAGAGGGCAACGATGTACCTTCATAATAAATAAAGAGGAAATCTTTTGGGAGAGCTGAAAACACTTCCATTCATCCCTGAGGCTAATTCCTGATTTCCCTGAAATGCCAGCTTCACCAGTTGCCATGGAAACTGCAAGAACAAAATGCATCATATTGGGAGTTTGATTCAGCAGGTAGTTTGTAGAGTCCTAATGAGGTGAAACAGTAATGTGCAGAAACCCTTTGCATGCTACACTTCTGTTATTTTCAAATAACATGAAATCACTGCATTCTGCTAATAAACTATGCCTAGCCTTCTGCTTCATCACTTGTTACTTTCAAAGTTGCAAGACGTGTGCGATATGCATCACAATGGACGCTATCCATTGCACCATTACATTCCTAGCATCCAATTTTAAATTTAATATGTAACTGCGCTTGAAGAGCAAATTTGAAAATTCTGTATTTTCTATTTTCCGTCATCACTTTGCTAAAGATCAGATCACATTTTAAGTCAAACAGTTGCAGGAAATCTGATTAAAAACATTGTAGATTTCACAGCCTGACTCGGAAAGTAAGTATATATTTACTTTTCATGTATTTTATCCATAGGCGTCTGCCTGGGCACACCCTAATGCCGGCCCGCCATAATGCAGGCCCGGGGAACACTCTGGGTCCCGGCTGGCCGCATCCCATGGATAGCTGCCGGGACCCTTCAGTCCCGCAGGCCTGGCGGCAGCCTTCGCTTCCCTGGTGGTCCGGTGGCTGTGGGGTGCTGCATTGCGATCTGTGCTTAGCGCACAGACCGCAGAGCACGTCCCACAGCGAATGACTGGACACGAGCGCCGGCGATCGCTGATGACCCGTCACCTGACCGCCGGCGCTCAATGACTGTGTCAGAGCGCCGGCGGTCAGGTGACGGGTCACCGATCGCCGGCACTGAGCCTGTGTCCAGTCACTCACTCACTGTGGGATGTGCTCTGCAGTCTGTGCGTGAAGCACAGATCGCAATGCAGCAACCCACAGCCACCGGACCACCACGGAAGCAGAGGCTCCTGCGGGGGTGAAGGGTCTCGGCGGCTATCCATGGGATGCGGCCAGTCGGGTTTACCCTCCTTGACCCCCCCTCCTTCTGGTGATGCGGCCAGCCGGGTTCCCCCTCCTTGACCCCCCTCCTTCTGGTGATGCGGCCAGCCGGGTTCCCCCTCCTTGATCCCCCTCCTTCTGGTGATGCAGCCAGCCGTGTTCCCCCTCCTTGAACCCCCCCTCATTCTGGACCACCAATATTCAGCCCCCTCCCTGCAAAAAGAAAGTTAAGCAGGAGAGGGGGCAACTTTTGTATATTTAAACTATTTATACGAGCCACACATTACTGTGATACGCTCATAAACACTGCACTATACTGGGGTTTTTATTGCTGTGGACTTTGTGATACACTCATACACACTGCAATTTACTGGGGGGTTTATTGCTGGGGACTTTGTGATACGCTCATACACACTGCACTATACTGGGGTTTTTATTGCTGTGGATTCTGTGATAGGCTCATACACACTGCACATTACTGGGGGTCTTATTGCTGTGGATTCTGTGATACGCTCATACACACTGCACATTACTGGGGTTTTATTGCTGTGGATTTTGTGATAGGCTGTCACGTTTAGACTGTGGGTAGTGTAGCAGGTTGGTTGTGAGCCCAGGATGCAGTGATGAAGGCAGGTTTAGAATAACAAAAGAGTGTTTATTTGCACATAAACACAGTAGCATTAAATCAGACAGGGTACAGGCAATGGAGTCGTCAGGATTCAGCAAGGGGTTCGGTACACGGCAAGGCTGGCAGAGAATAGTCGGTGGTACAGCAGGGGTTCGGTACACGGCAAGGCTGGCAGAGAATAGTCGGTGGTACAGCAGGGGTTCGGTACACGGCAAGGCTGGCAGAGAATAGTCGGTGGTACAGCAGGGGTTCGGTACACGGCAAGGCTTAGATGGGGGGCAGAGGGGGAGCAGGATGGGAGGGTTACCGGTGAGTGAAGGAATGAGAGTCCAGATTGTAGCAGAAGGTCCTTGGGGTCTTAGCAGAGAGTTCAGGAGAAGGTCAGGCAGTTTCAGGGAGCTTTAGTACACAGGTATCGCAGTCAGTAACTTCAATGTGGAAGTGAAGTCTGGGGGGCGTAGCTTCCTGATATACAGGGATAATTAGGGGAAGGTGAGGTCAGGTGAGATTCTAGGGCTAGGATGCTGGGAACATGCAGGTTTAGGAACGTGCATTGTTCATGATGCAGGGTTGGCGTGGGTGACAGGGGCCAGAGGGTGGCGATCCTGACATAGGCTCATACACACTGCACATTACTGGGGGTCTTATTGGTGTGGATTCTGTAATACGCTCATACACAGCAAACATTGCTGGGGGTTTTATTGCTGTGGATTCTGTGATACGCTCATACACACCGCACATGGCTGGGGGTTTTATTGCTGTGGATTCTGTGATACGTTCATACACACTGTACTGTATGACTGTGTTTGTAAATGCATGTATTTGTCTTTAAACAGGCCGCTGTGCGTAAAAGTCTGCATCTGTATCCTTGTCTCAGCCTGCCATTGCTCCCTTGCCCTGCACCCAAAAGGCTAGTATTGCTCCTTGAACCGCCGCTATATTTTCTGCCTGCACTCGACAAAGTAAGACTAGTGAATAAACCATTGTGAGATACAGGTAGAAGACTAAATATTGGTCCTTGGCAGCAAGAGGTTAACCTCCCTGGCGGCCCGATTTTGACATATTTTTTTATGTCCAAATCAGTGCATTTATTCAGCCCCCTGGTGGTTTTCCTGAATGTGGCTCGGGGTTAAATTTCAATGCTGAAAGCAGTAACCCAGAGCCACACCTGGGCTGATACATAACTGTCCCTGCGCACCCTCGCTGTCCTCTCGCAGTCACCTCCGGCCGATTGCGGCATCCTGGTTCCTGTTGTGAGTGGTTGATTCCCTGCACTTTGGGGGCCCTGCGGTGAATGGTGAATTCCCCAAAGTGTGGGGAACAACAGTCGGCGACATTTCGGCACTCTATGAATGACCCCTATAGTAATGATATATTTTGGCTGAATGCGTGAGTGTGCTTCTGTGTATGTTTGCATGAGGGTGCGTGAATATGTGTTTGAACTTTTGGGTGCACACCCTAATGCAATAGGCTGTGCACCCCTATGATTTTATCCAAATTCTTGATCTACAAAGTGGACAGCTGTCCATCAGCCCTGCTGTTCTTTAACCCATCCCTCTGTACAAAACTACGTTAAGGCAGGCCGTCCACTGGGTACGTAGTCGTCTGACTAATCCCACAACGCTCATCCATTGCCTACAACTTCGGACGACTACATCAGACTAGCAACCTTTCCCATTTGAAAGGGATTTGTTGGACAAAGTCGAATGACCTGGTACAGCATACATGAAAGAATGATGAAATTGATATACGGTGCAGTTCGGCAGTCTATGGCGGCAGGGAAATTGTCCCATAGAGAAGTAATGGTTAATCCATTCAGAGAATGCCAAACTGCACCAAAGTGTCAGTGAATTGCCCTGATTTCCAGTGATTTAGTTCAACAGGGTTAAACAGGCGAATTCCATAGGTTTAAATTTTTTTATTAAACCATTTATTATTTTAAGCAAACCATCTTTTTAGCACTACTCACTCCTCCGCGAGCTCTGCTGAGATAGGGACGCCGATGTCCCTTAATTCGGCAAGAAGAAAGAAGGCAGCAGGGCTACAAGCTGGAGGTAGTGCTGGAGACAATTTATTGCAGGGGAAAGCAAATACGCTAGCCGTGATGTTTCGGTCTAACGTGGTCGTCCATAGTCGCTTGCAGTGGACGACCCAAGTCATATGACTAAATTGTCAGTAGTTTGACGACCAAGTCAGTCGTCGGACTAAGGATCCAGTGGACAGCTAGCCTTAGACACACACTCTAATGTATCTGGGTTGTATTACTGGTGGTTAGTCCCAGATTGGCAACGCTGAAAAAATGTAAACCCTTTCCATACCTGGCACACGCAAATACATTGCTATGAGTTACATGCTTGGAGCTAAACCCAGTGGCCTCTTGGTGCTGCAATCCATCCAGCCTTCAAAGATCCAAGACCAGACCTTCCAGTATCATCCTTGTTCTTAGGACTAATAATCAGAATAGTAATAGATGCAAGCATGTATAGTAAATGCATTGGGGAAGAGTTGGACTAAGTACATTACTTTTATAATCGCAAACTGGCAGGTAGTATAATTACAACGGTGACCCAAATGGCATGGCTGAACAGGCAAGTTACATTTGTGGAGATTGATTACTGGAACAAAAGCATTTACTACACTCCAATTGCCATTAAATTCTTTATGTAATAATATTTATAAGATGGTCGCATCATGATGCCAAAAAATTGCAAATTAAATGCCAAAGACCATAACCTCATTCAACAGATCTTTAGTATTATTTCTTAAAGTGTTTTTATTTTTGTATACTTTAAGGTGAAAATCAAGCTTCAAATACCAAAATACTTGTCAAATGTAGCAGATAGTGGTTTACCATGTCTTACGAATGTTTAAACTATAGATACAGCAGATTGAACAGCAAAATAATTTCCGAAAAATGGTTATGATGGTTCTAAGTAACTGAACACTGGCAATAAAATAATTAATCTTTCCTAGATGAGGCCAGCAATATATCCGTCAGATTAATTCCAAGTTCTTGTGGGAATTGCTGCTTTGGCAAGTCCTCTGCTTATTAAGAGGGAGGTCTAAAAGTTGGGTGGGTGGAGTAGAGGTAATATCACTTCTCTATGACTGGAGACACAGGTTCAAATCCCAGCCAGAGCACCTCTCCAGTAAGTGTCCTTGGGCAAGACACCTAACGGTACATACTCGCCACCCAGGACATACTTGAAAACGAGAGAAATCTCAATGTATCCTTTCTGGTAAAATACTTTCTCAATAATAATGATGCTAACTCAAAACAGAAAACCTGTTTATTCAGCATTTCTCAACATAATCACAGCCAAGATCCATGCGTTTTGTTTTTTGTTTTTTTTGCAAGGTCACCCACCTATCGAAACACCCCTGAAAATTATCTTTGATCAGTGTAGCTTTGTCTCCAGTTATATTTGCCTTGAGGTGTGCAGACTTCCAATCTTTGAACACGATGAGAAACTTTTTAGCAAACTCCACTCAATTTAGAAGAATTAAGGTTTCTTTAAAAGTTAGCATTTTTATTCGATTAATTTTGACCTTACTTTTGGATCTCCCCTTGTATTTAAAGAAATTAAACGTTCAACTTCTTATTAGCACTTATTGAAAGATATTGCGGCAAAGGGTCAACTCCGTAATCAATTACTTGAGTAAATGAATTATTGGGCTTCATCGTTGTTAAATAGCAATAAAAACATACGTGAATCCTGTGTTTTTTTTTAATTTAAAAAGCATTTAGTCTGAGCTATGCACGTCTCCATATTATCATAAAAGTAGGCCAGTTTATCAAAAATAAGGAAATGGAAATATCTAAATACTTTCTAACATGGACTTACACAAGAACATCTAATCATAATGTTGCTAAAAGCAAGACATCTCTGAAACAATGGATGTCTGGGTTTACGACTCCATGAGGAATGCAGTCCACAACCTGTCCAAAATGTTAACATGTCCTGGAACTGTCATATTGGGAATAGTTCGTATTATTGAGACTGTGTATTTGTTTTTCAGGAATATGCCATGTATAATAAATATTTTCTGTCTCTCTTGGGAAGGAGCGAAGAAAATAGCCTCTTAAAAAAGTGTCATCGCTATGAAGTGATGACAGTCTCCTTTACACCAATTACAAGAATATAGCACTGGTGTCACTTGTTGTCCAACCCATCAATGCGCTCCCGACATATTGTTACTTTGGGTTTGCGATTGGAACACCAATCTGATTGTTGAGGTAGTTTATACACAGATTTAAGATTAATATTTCAAACCAATTGTTAAAGTATGATGAGGTTCTGGTTCCATAGGTTCAAGCATGTCTTTGATTTCTCTTTCTCACTCGAGTCTTTATTATCCAATAGGCCGTTTTCCATCATCTTATAGTCATGTATCTGCAAATGAAGTTTCTTTCAAAATGGCACGTTTGTTTGTGTGATGAGGATCATTACTTTGGACAACTTTAGATTCTGGGACAATTTCTAAATTTCTTCCATCAGTTTTATTCATATTATTCTGTTCTTCAAAAGCCAAAAAATACATTTCAAATGTAACCTATTGGTTTATTCTTGTGATTCGTTTTGAATACCCTGCCTGTAGAGTACCAACTCAGGGCCCAATGATGTCGGCATGCTTTGTGTGATGACATCATCCAGTCTCCAAATGCTCATAGCAATGAACGTTCTGGGATACACACAAACACAAACACACACCCGTTCTCCAGTGCCTGCAAAGAACGTATGTACAAGTTTAATTTTAAAATTGTGTCTGCTTTCTTTTCCTTTTCAGCATGGTTGGGAAGTGATATTGGGTAGTCCTAGCTCAAAACCGATAGAGATCACCTGCTATAGACTGGGTCATCAATACAGAGAAAAAGGGGGAGCACAACAATTGGTTCTACTTCAAACCTTGTACGTTCTCCGGTATAAGATTAACTATATAAATACCTTCATTCACTAATCACTGTTTCGATGTACAAAAGTGCAACTCAACTCTGGTCGATGAGACTTGCTTTGGCTTTGCTAACATGTAAAGAAACACCAACTAATAATACTAAATCACTTATGTCTTCTTAATACATTAACCATGCCAACAGTGACCAGTGCAAATCTGCATCTGCGGACGAGTTGCACCGGTCAGTTGCAAAACAGCATTTATTTAATGGACAACAAAGTGATTAATATCAAACTGATGAGTTTTTCTCAAACTAGTACATTTTAATTCAATTCAACCCCAAACAAATGCTTTCAGTGAACCTTTTGCATCACATGCATGTAATAAAAGTGACCAACCATCCCATAATTACCTGTTTTCAGTCTTCACTTATCTGATGACCGCTATTGTATTTGTCAAGTCTAGTATCTACTTCACGTAAGTGTCTCCAACACCATCTCTGTCCGCTAACACGTAAGAACTAATCTGCAACATATTTTTTCTCAAATTTTTTGTCTCCGTTAATGTCCTTGGGATCCAGAACTATAGCTGTTTTTCATCAACCTCTTTCCAACATGGGGATCAGTCATCACGCTTTTCAAAGTTCAGTCGATTGCTTTCCTTCTCTCCAGTTTCAAACTTTCACCACTATTGAAGTTTTTTTTTCTTCTATATTCTCCTCATGCGTAGCCCTTAAGAATTTGTCTTTCTATTGCTTCATAAGCTGTGACTCGTGTTGCCTATTGTCACTGCCCTAGTCATATCTCTGCTCACAAATTGATATTACAGTGAGCCGGCTGTGCACTGTGCAAATGTAACCAAAGCAGTGTTTCAGTTCTTGTCACCAGATATATGACCATCACTGAGTTTTTGATGTCGGGTCTCGTAAATTATCAATGTGCTCTATGAGTTGTTGGTTGAAGCCAACCATTATCTAATTTTAAAGGTAGTAATTGATATTTTAAAACAGGTTATGGTTATTTTAAAATTAAATTTGAAAAATTTCACAGTAAAAATCCTCCAATTTTACTTGTTTTTTCTGCGTTACAGTAAATGGTCTTTGGTTCCTCATATGCAAATTATTATTATTTTTATTAACCTATCTGGAAATTGTTTAATGTTTGGTATCGGGCTTAGTATATTTTTTTAGGCGGATGGGGGGCAAGCTATTTTGGGGGCTTCAGACCAACCTCACTGGTGCACTCTGTCTCAAGGATGACTCGAAGAGCAGAAACCCAGAGTGTAGACCTACACACCTGTCCAAGGCAGCACTATAGGGGTAAGGCTCCTAAATGCTGCTGCTCACCATTTTTTCAAACCATGGTAAAAATCACCCATTGGTAGATCTACAATGAACTTCAGATTTCTAGAGAAGGCAAATCCGACAACGAAGGGGAAAGTTCCAGAAAACTGTGGTGAACAGAACACCCCTGAATTAAGCAGGATAATAGATCCACAGTTATCCCGCAAGTAGAACGAAAGTCCTTATGCGTTCCGCCTTGGAGCGCAAGCGGCGGTTACCATCTTGTGGTGGGTCCGAAGTTATCTTCATGGAACTTCAATAAAATTCACTTTAATTTTCCACCACCATCCAACAGAGAATAGTCCCGTAGCTTTAAACTAGCCCAAAGTTCTTCACATGCAACCTCAAATATTGGGGTCAACATGGGGAAAAAACCATACAGTTTCAAATACAATAATAAATGTCTTGGTGATGGCAACTATTATTGCCTACATTGCCCATACAGACATCTAGGCTCTGTAGTAATACTGGTTCCTAAAAAATACGGAAGAGCAAAACAAATTGACAAACCTACCAGGCAAGATATAAAAGTGACCCTAACAACCCGGTCCCATATATTAAACCTAATTAAAATCCTATTCCTAAATAACAATAATGGGGCCATGATGGAGGAACTAAAAATTCCACATTTTACTAATAAATTGCTCTAGAGATAGAAAATACAGGTAGATGATATAAATGGTAAAAATCTAGTCTAAAAAGACCAGAATTAAAAAGACCTATAATAAAAAGAAGACCGTGGGGAGGAAGGGTGAATTACTAATGATTATGGATGAGCTGTTCGGTTCGATATGTTCGGAGTTCGCATCGAACATCGGCCGTTCGTTTGTTCGCGAACTCCGAACTTTTCTGCATGTTCGCAGCATGTTCGCCCACAATGGACCACAATGCACTTTTCCACTGGCCTGAAGCTTGTAATTGGCTACAGCCTGCACCTGACCACAGTTTAGGTGCAAGACAGGTGCAAGACTATGCCAATGACGGCTCAGAGTCCTGATTGGGCAAATTTTGCCCAATCATGGGCTCACAGAGCTAAGTCCCGCAGCACACTATATAAGGCTTCACACAGCTCCAGCACGTGTGTTTTGAGAGGAGATTGTTGTGTTAGTGTGTGTTCTCACTGCCAGCAGCAATTGTGGGGGTCTCCCTTCTAGAAGATATCTGGGAATTGTGGTAATCTGTGTGTTCTCACTGCCACCAGCTATTTTGGGGGTCAGTCATTTCTACACAATATCTGGGAAATGTTCTAATCTTTGTTCTCACTGCCAGCAGCAATTGTGGGGGTCTCACTTCTACAAGATATCTGGGAATTGTTGTAATCTGTGTGTTCTCACTGCCACCCATCAGGGGGTCTCACTGATTTATAGGAGGTTTCTGGGAATTGTAATCTGTGTCTTCTCACTGCCAGCTATCGGGGTCCCACATACTTCTAGCAGATTTCTGCGAATTGTAATCTGTGTCTTGTCACACTGCCACCCATCAGGGGGGCTCACTGATTTATAGGAGGTACCTGGGAATTGTAATTTGTGTCTTGTCACTGCCACCCATCAGGGGGGTCTCACAGATTTATAGGAGGTTTCTGGGAATTTTAATCTGTCTTGTCACTGGCTGCCAGCTATGAGGGTGTCTCACTGAGTTATACCAGAGTTCTGGAAATCCTTAATCTTTATACCAGAGTTGAATCAGAGTTCTGTATATCTTTAATCTATATATCACTCACCATGTCAGAAAGACCAAAAAGGACAGGCAGACGCTCCCAGACACAGATAAGAGGGCAAGCAGCCTATGTGTCTGGAGGCTGTGCCTCGGGTCGTCGTGGACGTGGTGCATCCTCTGCAGGGGCACGCTTGTCCTTTCTAACTGGTGCTGGCCGCCTTAAGCAGCAGCAACATAAAGAGGATTTGGTGGATTGGCTAACCAGGCCATCCTCATCCTCCGAGTCCTCTGCCAGCCAGGCTTGTAGTGCTTTACAGTCCACCGCAGCTGCCAAAGCATCTAATGCAGCCTCCATGTCCACAGCTACTCCTGCCATAGCCTCACTATCACACACGGAGGAGTCAGCTGAATTGGTTGACTACAATGACAGTGACATGCTGCTTGATGCGCAGCAACTACAGTGCTCTGCTTCAATCTCTGAGGTTGAGGAAGGGAGTATAATCAACCTAGAGGAAGGGGGTGCCAGTGACACACAAATAACTGGCACTCATGTTGCCCCAGCAGCTGCAGCATACTGCCAGGTTGGCTCCAGTGACGAGGAGATAGGGGGTGATGACAATGATGAGGTCACTGACTCCACCTGGGTGCCTGATCGAACAGAGGAGTCAAGTGAGGAGGAGGAGGCACAACATCCTCTATGACCAACCGTAGCCAGTCCAAGGAATCCGATGTCAGAGCTGCTCAGGTGCAGAGCGCTGTTGTCTCAAAGCACACATCCAGGAACTCTGCTGTCTGGGAGTTCTTTAAGAAATGTGCAGCAGACCGCACCGTTGCTATTTGTAATCTATGTCAGATGAGGATCAAGTGTGGGAACGACACCGGATGCTTGGGTACCACGTGCTTGAGGCGACATATGACCACCTGCCACGCATCCCTTTGGCGCAACACTTTGCGTAGGTCCTCCTCACCTGTCTCTACCCCACTATATGTCCTGCCATGTCATTGACTCCAACCTCCACTGACAGGGATGATGCTACAGTAATGGATGTACCAGGTCCTTCCTCAGAATGTGACAGCATCCCATCAGCTGAAGATTTACGCAGTCAGATTACGTTGCCCCAACTGCTGCAGCGTAAGAAAAATTATAGTCCCAACCATCCCCAAGCACAGCGTCTAAATGCCAGTTTAGCAAAATTACTCGCATTGCAGCTGCTGCCTTTCCAGCTGGTGGACTCTGCTTCCTTCCGTGAATTTGCTGAATGTGCTGTACCACAGTGGCAGGTTCAAAAACACCATTTCTTTTCACGGAAGGCCATTCCAGCACTATACCAGCAATTGGAACACAATGTTATGGAGTCATTGGGAAAGGCAGTCAGCAGCAAGTTGCACGTGACTTTAGCAAGCATGGACAGGGCCGTTACATTTCCTTCACGGCACACTGGGTAACTCTGATTGCAGCTGGGAGGGATCCAAGACGGGGCTCTGTGCTGGAGCTTGTTCATCCACCAGGCCTCCAGAAAGCTGCTTGTATGAGGTCTGTCTGCTCAACCACCATCTCTCCCTCTTCCTCCTCCTTCTCTGTCTCTGGCGAAGTGGCAGTTAAACTGACTCGTGACAGGGGCTACACAATGGCTCAAGCAAAAAGATGCCATACTGTGCTTGAGCTGGTTTGTTTAGGGGACAGGAGCCACACCAGGCCAGAAATTCTTTCAGCTCTGCAGGGACAGGTGCAGAGATGGTTAACACCACACCAGCTTCAGCTGGGAATGGTCATCTGTGATAATGGCAGCAACCTTCTCTCCGCCCTAAGCCCGGGTAAGTTGACGCATGTACCATGCCTAGCACACGTCCTAAATCTGGTGGTACAGCATTTCCTAACCAGGTACCCAGGGCTGGCAGAGCTTCTCAGCTAGGCCAGAAAAGTCTGCAGCCACTTCAGATGGTCATTCCCAGCAAGTGTTCGCCTGGCAGAAATTCAAAGAGAATTCCACCTTCCCACAAACCGTCTGATCTGTGACATGCCCACCAGGTGGAACTTGACATTAACAATGCTGCAGCGTCTGCACAAGCAGCAGAGGGCCATCAACGAGTACCTTTGTGAGTATGACGTTCAGGTCAACTTGTTTTTTTTTCCCCCCGCAGTGGCTGATGATGCACTGTACTGTCACCATTTGAGGAGGCAACGAGGATGGTGAGCAGGGACAGTGCATGCATCAGTGACACAATTCCTTTAGTGTTCCTGCTGGAGCGCACTCTGTGGGGAATTATAGATGTGGCACTAGAGGCAGAGCAGCAGGAGGAAGAGGAGGCCTTCCCTAGCTCTCAAGGCCCCAGTCTTTCTGCAGACAGCTTTCCTGCGGGTCCTCCTCAGATCATACAGGAGGAGGAGGAGGAATATTTAAGTAGTGGGACAAAGAAGGTGTGGATTCCTCAAGGGGAGGGTTTTGTCTGCCCAGAAACCCAAGGACTAGTACATGGCTGGGAGGAGGAAGTGCACGATGGGGTCAGCCTCATTGACCAGGAAGACTCGGAAGCTAATGCCACCTCCAACCTACGCTGCATGGGCTCCCTTATCCTGCAAAGCCTGCTAAAGGACCCCAGGATTCGTGCTATCAAGGAGAGGGATCATTACTGGTTGGCAAGCCTTCTTGATCCACGATACAAGGGTAAAGTTGCAGAGCTCATCCTGCCCTCACAGAGGGAGGACAGGATGAAACAACTTGAGGATGCTCTAAAGCGACACTTGTGTAACACCTTTACAGGCACTGGTAGGTTACCAAGTGATGACACTGGTGCTTCTGAGGCTGCTGTTGATCAGAGAAAGACCGGTGAAAGGGGCCACTTGACTGATGCCTTTTCCAATTTTTTTTTAGTCCACGACACCCAGGGACGTCAAATGTAGGCACCCATTGCCAGCGTCTTCACCGTATGGTGCAGGACTACCTAGGGGCAAGGGCAGACCTGGATACCTTTCCAGCAGATGATCCACTGGTGTACTGGGTGTTGCGATTGGATCACTGGCCAGATCTTAGCCAATATGCTATGCAGCTACTAGGTTGCCCTTCATCCAGCGTGCTTTCTGAAAGGACGTTCAGTGCCGCTGGAGGTTTTGTCACAGACAAAAGAGTGCGTCTGTCCACCGACTCTGTAGACCGACTGACAGTTATAAAAATTAATCAGTCCTGGATCAGCAGCTATCAATCCCCTGATGCTGACGTAACGGAATAGATCGGGGATCTCATCTGCATTCACAAAACCTCCACCACTGCACTCTTACACAATACCACAAAGGTATTTACAGTGTAAAGGCACTTGCTGACATCAAAGGCACAATATTTGGGTGCACTGCCACTGACGCCTATATTACCAGATTCATATCATTTTAATATTGGACTGCAGGGTCCAACCCTGCACTCTTCCACAATACCACAGAGGGGTTACGGTGTGACTGCACTGTTGCTGACACTAAAGGCCCAATTTTAAAGCACCTATTGTTACTTTCATCCAAAGCCTGCATAAATTTCACCATAATTTAGCCACAAAATCACTAAACTTGTTCTGCGTGTCCTAAAATGTCTCCTCTATTCATACAGACTGCCGCCCCAAGCAGTTGTTTATGAATAGATTAAAGGAAAAACGTTTACCGTCATTTGAAATGTAATTTTTTTGTTTACAAATGTTTCTATACATCCAAAAAATCCACCACTTCACGGGCAGGTTATGGGGACCTCCTAGGCACAATATTTGAAGGAATTTTTCTTTTTTATTTTTATCCCTTATTTCATGGAAAACTCCCTGTTCCTTTAAAAACTTTTTTTAAAACTTTTTTCCTTGTTTCTTGTACCCCAGGGCACTACCCGGACCCCCATACACCTTTTATGGCAAATATCTTGCATATATGCCCTCTTGGAGAGCACTCTAAAATTGGAACTTTTGAGTCCCATTGACTTCCATTGAGTTTGGTTCGTGTTCGCGTTCGAACTCAAACTTTTGAAATTGTTCGAATGCGAACCGAACACGAGGGTGTTCGGCTCATCACTACTAATGATGTACAAAAAATGACACAATTCAAATTCTTTATTTAATCTCTTAGGAACCAATGTGTCCAATAAGAAAATATAACATATCTCCTCCCAACTAATCCTTCCCCTTGCCACTTATGATGCAGTTTTTTTAAAACCAGGAACCTGAGGCCTAATGCAGAACAATAGTGTTGAATTTAAAAATGGGCCAATACTGTATGGTTATCGAAACCCTCCTTGGTGGTACATACGTGTTTCATAACTTGGATCCTAAATGCTCTAGTAGTCCTCCCTACATATTGAAGCCCACACGGGCAAATAAGCAGATGAGAATTCATACCCATGATTCCAGTAATGTTATCCATCAGTTTGTATATTTTACCAGTCTTCGGATCTACATATTGGTCGATTTTTTTTTTTAAAGGTTTTATTGGACCCTGTGCTCTTGCAGGCCAAACACACCTATAGAAACCCTCAGGAAGAACAAAATGATTAGTATTTTTTTTATCCTATTAGTACTATTATTGGGGGGCCCTCTATTATCTTAGATCTATCATCAATAATATCCTTAAGGTATGGTTCGCCAATAAAATAGGCCAACATTTTCTAATGGCCTTTGCTTGGCTATTATAGTCATAAATAAATGGGACCATATTATTAATTTTATCCTTTATCCCTCGTATGCTTGTATTGAATATTGAATTGAAGTACCGGCTGGGTGGAGTAGAGGTAATGTCACTGCTCTGCATGGAGAGAGCCTGTGGAGTCATGTGTTCGATCCCAGTGAGCAACCTCTCCAGTAAGTGTCCTTGGCAAAACACCTAACGGTACATACTCGCCACCCAGGACATACTTGAAAACGAGAGAAATCTCAATGTATCCTTCCTGGTAAAATACTTTCTCAAAAAAAAAAAAAAAAAATAGAATTGATCTGCGATATTTTTCTGGTGGTTTTGATAGAAAGAAGATGTATCCTCCTTGGTAAGATTAAACTTGCACTTTCTAGAATTAATGTTGTAAGTGTCTCGCATAGCTAATATCTCAAAAGCCTTCATGACATCCGAGATGAAGAGCCTTGGAAAAAATGTGGATTTAACTGTGTGTGTAAAGCCATCATTAATGATACTTTGTTCGATAACTGGATTCTAGGAAAAAATAAATAATCAAAGCTTCCTCTGGAACTTCCGAAAGATCTATGTATATCTTTAGAGGGTCTATGTTTACACTCGTGGCGAACTTCAATCCCTTTATTAAGGACCGAAATCTCATCTTGATTTAGTACTTTATTAAATTAAAAATACCCTTAGTTATTTCTGTTCTTTCTCGTTTTAGCAATCCTTCCTCCACTATTCCCTCGCTTGTGTCTTCTAGAGACCTTTTTCATGGTTGTGACAACACGTCGATATCTGGGCATTGTTTGGATTGAAGGGTCTCCCTCAGAGAGCGGCCCCGACAAAAAACCCCCATGGTTCCTTCTCTATCCAGTATCTGAATTGGCTGATGGAATAGTACCGGATCTAGTTCCAGAGGATTCTATATGCTTATCTTCTTGTATAGTGGATCGAACTATATTTAGATGTCTGCCTTGTGGAGAGATTATGATATTGGATCGATTTCTTTTATCTCCAAATTTAGAATTTTCACATAATGAACTTCACCTGATTGGGCATCTCCTACTGGATGAATGAAATCCACCTCTGCGGCCTGTATCCAACCTCTTCCTATCATCAGGACTAGAATCAAAGACGGATGTGCTGGGAGACCCAGCTTGAGATTTCCTCCTCCTCCTGAATTGATTCTCAGGACTACTAATTGAGTCCCTTTTATTCACATGGTGGTATGGGTTTCTCCTCTTAGTGCCCCATTGATCCCCATATCTTGAGTTACTCTTGGGGGAATATCTATTAGGTGGACAAAATGGGCCTCCGTCTTTAAGAATGCCCCTTCTAGTTGAAGTTTCAAAAGCCCATTATTCCTTAGGTATTTTTGAATAAGTATTATGGGGATGAGCCCCTTCTGATCTCCCAAAGGGTTGTGGTATATAGTTAGAGGTAGGTCTATCCTTCTGTTTATAAGGCTCTTTATTTCGACCATTTCTGTAATCATCCACATCTCTGGCATATTTTTTCTTATATCAATCACATCTTTACTTAATATATCCAGGGTATTACTAACATCTGTAGCTATTTGGGTAAACTCTTCTTTAGTAGTGTTCCCTCTAAGGGTCCCTAGACTGTGCTCAATATTTCTCTATTATCAATAAGAGATGTTTTATCCCGCCACTGAATTCTATACTCCTCTGCGCTGCAAAGCCCTCCAACATATTCATCCAGCCTTCCATAAATTTGGAGTTATCTCTATTACAGGAGGGCATCTTAAATTACCGTAGTCCTCTCAGGGCTATTTGGTCACGTAGGTCCTTCTTAAAAATAGCTACTTCCTACTTAATCTTCATTTCTTTTATTAAATCCTTTTCTAATCTATACATCACATGTTCAATATTATCAGTTCGGCATTTGAAATATCGCTGAACAAATCGTCGATGTCAAAACCAATATTCAATCTATACTCGTTTAGAGTCATAGTGGCAGCTCAATAACCCAACGGAAACACAGGGTGAAACAAACAAGACAGATAAAAGCAGTGGGGAGCGCACACCTGTAGAGTAGGACAAAAGATCACTGTCACCAAAGATCACCCTGATGTGCTATTGATGTTGATGTAAGGGGATTTTACAATAGAAAAAGAGAACAGTGGCTAATCCAGCGAACACGTGACACAAAAAAGAAACAAATTGATGTTACACTGGTTGGTAGTAGATTTTTATGCCATATATGATAATTTGCCAATATTCTAATGGACACCCCATATTTATTTGTGGAACTTTCCTTATTCATTGGATGTTTGGACGCGTGGAATCCTACATCTCAGTACTTTGGGGGATATCTCTCCGGGAACTCTATATTACTTGGGACCAGACCAAGGACCGTACACATCGAGCCAGTGACCATCCACTTACAGTGAGAGTACCTGGATTCTTTATTTCTATGCATTTACATATATTACACGAAGATTTTCTTCCCAAGAATCCATGAGGACCTTTGAAGTGATCCGTAGGTGATGATAGGCTGATGAGTGTGCCTCCAACGAACCCATAGGCGCCAACAGACGAGCCTGATTAGGCTCCTTAAAGTGTGAGTGCTATACTTAGTGGACCTTTTATTTGGCCATTCTGAAACGACTTCAATATATTTGTCCTATATGCTTTTCTCTTTGAGGTTCTACATAGCTTTAACTTGTTTATTTTATTTGTGGACTACTGTTTAATGCGATACTGACTTTTCATTGCCATCCATGGACTATTTTATCATCTACTACCAACCAGTGTAAGATCTATTTGTTTCCTTTGTGTTGCGTGCTCTGGATTACCCACTGTTCTCTTTTCTAGATTTCACTGTAGTTTCTTCTGTAGTGTCAGTTGATGTTGTCTACTTTAGTTTTTACCAAAGTGTCTATAGGAGTTGATTGAAAATCTTCACTTTAAAGTTACTGAAGTATATTAAGCATTGTTCTAAACCAGTGGTTCCCAACCGCGGTCCTCAAGTACCCCCCAACAGGTCATGTTTTCCAGATATCTGAAGCACAGCACAGGTGATATGATTTTCTGCTTAATGATTGCAGGATTGAGTCTGCATTTCCCCACGGCAATTCTCAAAACCTGGCCTGTTAGGGGTACTTGAAGACTGTGGTTGGGAACTACTGTTCTAATCCGTAGAAGAACACTAAAAGGGAAATAGTTGTAGAGTCACCATTCCAGCCCTGAACACTATATGTGTATATCGATGCAGGCCAGCGTCTCCTCTGGCCTTGCCTTACCTAGTATCTCCATACGGACCAGGATTTCCACCTGTCTCACAGAGAACTGGCTAACTCCCTATTTAAGGACATGACTCCCTATAGGCAGTGCTCTGTTCTTGAGTCACAAGTGTATTTTGTGATCCAAACCAGTTTTTCTTGCAGATCTTTCTCACTTTGCACCAGCTATCCAGTGAGGCCTCTTTCCCACAGACCCAGCAATTATATCTGCAGTGAGTACCAGTCCTGTATGTCAGTGTCATACCATCTCACTGTCAGCTGTACTGGTGTCTTCTAAGCCAACAGTACTGCTGTGTTCCAAGCCTGCTGTGCTCCAAGCCCTCCGTGCTCCTGTTTCCAAGTTCAGCAGCCATTATTAGGAAACACTGCTCAGCAATGGGCACAGTCAGGGCCGTACTGGCCTACCGGGATACCGGGAGGAATCCCGGTGGGCTACAATCGTTGGGCCACTTTTATTTTAATTTTACATTGCAGCAGCATCATACTGTGAAAAAACGCTGGCTGGTAGCGGCCGGCGGCGGCCGCGCCAGCCAGCGTTTTTTTCACAGTACAATGCTGCTGCAATGTAAAAGAAAAAGAGGCCCAACAATTGCACACCACCCGGCCGCATGCTTTTCCTCCGAGGCGAGCGACCGCCAGCATAAAGCTCGGCCGCTCGCCTGGGATCCAACAGCCAGCCGCGAGATCGCGGCTGGCTGGTAGATAGATCCCAGGCAAGCGGCCGTGCTTTATGCTGGTGGCCGCTCGCCTCGTAGGAGGAAAACGCAGCCGACTATGACCTGGGGCCTGGCAGAGGAGAGGAGTGCTGGGGGAAAATATATCCAGGAGAGCTGGGGGCAAATATATCCAGGAGAGCTGGGTGCAAATATATCCAGGAGAGCTGGGGACAAATCTATCCAGGAGAGCTGGGGGCAAATATATCCATGAGAGCTGGGGCAAATATATCTCCATGTGTGAGCTGCTGGGGGCAATATATATCCATGTTGAGCTCCTGGGGGCAATATATATCCATGTGTGAGCTGCTGGGGGAAAATGTATATCCATGTGAGCTGCTGGGGGAAAATGTATATCCATGTGAGAGCTGGGGGCAATATATCCATGTGAGCTGGGGGCAAATATATCCATGTGAGCTGGGGGCAAATATATCTCCATGTGTGACCTGCTAGGGGCAATATACTGCATTGCTCTGCGATACCCTCAAACACAATACATATTACTGGTGCTGGTATGAAATTATTTCCAGGGCTGGTTTTTATCCTCAGTCCGGCCCTAGGCACAGTCCATGACCACCGGATTCCTGCTAAATAATAAAACATCTATTCATGCCCGTTCCTGTTTGTCCTCACTTAAGGATATTCTTGTGTCCTGCCCTGGGGTCCAACGATGGCTCCACTGTGACAGGTACAGTATTTTCTGGTGTATAAGACTACTTTTTATACTTAAAAACATCCCCCAAAAATTGGGGGTTGTCTTATACGCGGGATATACAATACAATATGACGAGTATAGCCCAAAACCTATTTTTTAACTGGAAGATTAGGGGGTCGTCTTCTACACCCGGTCGTCTTATACTCCAGAAAATACAGTAGTTTATACGTTTTACCAAAGAAAAATGGTGGTATCGTTGTTCAGCTTTGTTTGCCTGCTGTTAAATTGTACTTTTCAGGATAGCTGAGGTTTGCCACAGTTGCAAGAACAGTGATTTTTAACCTTGATTGCAATGATGGCGAAAGCATCTGCCGCAACATTGCTTAGCAGAAGAACCATTGGATCATCTAAACACACAACCACAATGTCTTCCAACTAATCTGTCCCCTAAATTGACCCTCCATATCTCGGTACCAATCCTAACATCATCACAAATACAAAGAACATCCTGTACAATTTAAAATATGAATAATATTTTTCAATGTTGATCAGACTTTTTTAAGATTTTGTGGATGGTGCCTGGTGGATAGTGTGAGGTCAAGAGATGAAGGAAATAATTGGAAATAGAAAAAAATGGGGAGGAAAGGATAACTTTATTCTTTGACTACATGAACCAGTGACTGCCACCAATATACAAACCAATTGGTCCTGTGGCATGCCACTACTTTTTTTTAACGTCAGACTTAATTGAAACGATGTGCCAAATGTATATGTGAATATATCTATTATTATATTTAATCATTTATACGAAAATACAGCGAGGATTAGCTTTGATATGAATTACTGTGTCCTGTGTATAGGGCTTAAAGCCAGTGCAACATGGGGCCGTATCGGCTTTGCAACAAGAGGTACAAGGAATTGGTTGCTAAGCGACAAGTTGCATCTTTCCCGATCAGCATAAGACCTAATATCTCACTTTCCTTGCTTGTCACCTATGTGGAAACACAGTACAGTGTATGCAAATTATGCTACAGCAAGTGTCAGACTATATACACAAGCCTGCCTTACATCCAGTAGAGTTTGGGTAGCAAAATGTTCATTTGTTTTGTAAGAATTTCTGTTTATGGTTATTAGTTTCAAACATAACACAATTATAAATCCCGTGGCCTGCTGGCGAGATTTGCATGCAATGTCAGCAGGAACCTCGAGCTAATAATAAAGACTAGAAATGTATTTATGCAATAATTTGCTGGGGAAAATGAATGCGCACAGTCTCTCTCTTTCTCTGCCACAGTAACATTTTTGTCTTCCGTCAAATTGAGTGGATTGAATTTTAAGCAAGCGGATTTTCTTATCAATTTGCTTATCTGCGGAGGGAAGAAGAAAATAATTAAGAGCATTAAAAAGAAATGTCTTTGACATGTTCCAGTTTAGGAAATTTTAACTGAGGCGTACAGGGGTGTAATTAGCTTGCCTCTCACTTTCGTTGTTATTGGACACTAGAGTAGAACATCAAACGCCTTTGTCTATGGTTTCCCGTTCTCTGTGTCGTTAATAATTTTCAATAAGAACGCTGTTCTCTGGCAGCAGGGAGGGGTGGGCAAAAAAAATCTCAATGCTACGAGGATGTCCATACATGACTCCCTCTGTTTACCTACTCCCCAAAGTGTATCAAAGCTCAGATCCACAGAAATAAAAGAAAAGTTAAACAAAACAAGCATTTAACTGCGCAAAATAAGGTATGGACAAGGCAAACAGGTGAGGTATTGTTTAGGTGCCTGAGTCAGATCAATATCTGTGCTTTTCAAGCCAGGAATCCTGTCGGCTTCACTCTAACACTATGCATATCGTCTTACCACCAGCAGACAGACTGTCGCCTCAAACCAACTGATAGGGAACCTGTTTCACCCAGAAAGAGAGGAGGTGGAGTAAAGAAATAATAAATAAGCATGGCCCATCTTCGTTCTTTGCTGAGCATAGTGCATTTTTTAAAAGCGAGCCTTGACTTTGCCGCATGTCCCTTGAAATTCTACTGTTGTGCGAAAGATATTCCATGGTGTTGTTTTCTGAATTCCGTTGAAGTGTTTGGTTGAATGCATTCTTATTTACCCTTATTATTAGCTTCCAAGTAAGGTACAGTCGTTTGCTTTCGACTTGTCAGCTCTTTAAACAAGAAACTGCGTCGATGTTCCAATACAGCATCGTGATGTATCACTCTTAAAATTCTAGATTTACTTGCTCCCTGCTTGATCCTAGAATTTATCTTTTGTGATGTATCACAATCAAAATCTCATATGTCTATTCCTCACTTATCTCAAAGGTAATTATTTTCTGGGATCTGGAGATGCGCTTGTACGTATATTTTTAACGCTACGCTTTCATGCAGAATACTCGCTGTTTGTGGTTTTCAGTAAATAGTATTCAGTAAAGTAAATATTTGCTAATATAACGCATTATTCAAACCTTATCTTCGCAATTCTATGTGAATCACCGTGCAGTGCCTCTTCCTAAGACTGGGGTCAGACTAACGCATTTTTAACGTGCCTTTAGGCGCACTTATCACGGCCGCAGTAGCAGCAAATGACAGGCAATGACGGCCAATATACGAAGTACGGCCGCATGAAAGTCTGGCAGCGCAACGCAAGCGGCAAACAAACGCATTTTTTCAAGAACGCAGAACCGCTAGTGCTGACGCACAGAGTGCGCTGCGCCCACATAGTGGCCAGTGTGTGTGATTAGCAAAAGCACACACAGCAAAAGTTTCATTCCAACATTGATCTGTGACCAAGAACAGAAACAATATGTGAATGTGATCAAGAACAGAAACAATAGCAACAACAGTCTATATAGCAATACTTGCGTTTTAACAATAAAATATTAACAAGTGTCTCAAGTGCTGCTGGATTAACCACTTGCTACCGTGTGATGTTATATGCCGTCCTTGCGGCGGGAGGGCTTTGAAGACTTGGGGCAAACGGGTATACCCCGCTGTCTTAAATGAGCCGCTGCAGCAGGCGCGCACCGCACTCAGTTGGCTGCCTGAACTCAGGCCGTCCCCCTGCAGCCAATGACGCATGGCACACGTCGGCTGCGGGGTGGACCAAAAATCAGCAGCACCTGTCGGTGAGGTGTACCTGTATGCCTCCCCAGTGTTAACCCACCCCTGATGTGCGACACCCGCCCATCATAAAGGGATTAATCAATAAATCTTGGTATTGTTTCCAGAATAGTAGTTATTCTTTCCATTATTTTTTTTGGGGGGTGGGTACATGACCATTTTCCTACTGAAAACAACAGGTCATTGCACTCACAGTAATAACAATTCCCCTGAAGACCCACTTAGCAACTGGATGCCATATAAGTGTAGTGCTGTGATAGTTTGGCTTTATATAATAGACTGATACTACCACTAGAGGGAGACAGAGCCAGAGACATTGTGGACTATGTTGTGCCAAAAGACTCCATCTCCCAGAGACTTTTGCAAAGGGAACAGGAAGTGGGCGTGTGGCGTCAAGAGAGACATCCAAAGCCTTGTGCAAGACAGGGGCAGAGCGAGCAGAGTGATGAAAGGAGTAGGATGCACGCAGGACACTGTCAGGGATTGCAACCAGGCCAGAGTGTGGACGCTGCCATATCCGGTGCTGGAGACCGGGGACGGAGATCGTGCTGTCACTTACTACATTCTGCTGAGCAACTGGTAGGACAACCAGGTTCCAGAAGTACCCCGAGTGAGGAGGCTGCGAGGATCGAATGGGAGTGCAGGCGGCGGATCAATTCCAGTAGCGGAGAATGGCGATCGGGACAGCAGATCGTTGGCACCGGGTTCCAGTCGCGGAGAGAGATCCTTGGTCAGCTCATCGGTTCTGGACACTTTGTTAGTCGGGTGAGAGGCCTCAAGGCCTACGGTTCCAAAACGAAAATGCGCACTTGGTTAATTGCTTCAATTCACAGGGCCCCAACGTTGACTAGTCGAAGATATTTTTGTTCGGTCACTGGCCAGTTGAATATAGTACCCGGGTACCCTAAGACACCACCTTTTGAGCCTTTCTGAACGGGACTTAAACTCGTGAACTGAGGGGTATTAACCGTTTCTTTTCCGCCGCGTGTTTTTCCCACGTTGCGCATTCCTGTTATTTTCCTTCAACGTACATGTGTATTATATGCCACTTTATTGATCCAGTAAAGTATATAATGTAGAAAATCTACAACCGTGCTGGTGTATAGTGATTCCTAGTGCGGTGAGACTATCCTGGGTTTATTCAGCGGCTCCTCCGGGGGTGAGCGCTACATAAGCTTCTATGATCTGATAATGTAGGACTCTTTCATGGTTCTTTTTCTTTAATATATACAGTATATATTTATATATGTATGTATATATATATATATATGTATGTAAAACTGGGGTTTATGACATTCATAGGTAATTGGCATGTTCTATTATTGTCCTTGCAATAATGCTTTTTGACTGGTTGTTACCGTCTCTTTTGTGCAAGTACCTCTCTTCCTCCTTTTCTTCTCTGTTAACTCCCATCTGTCGAGATCAAGGAACGAAAATTTTAAATTCAGGACACTGCTAATCTTGGTATTTAATTTTTTTAAGGAAGGAAAAAAAATAACATTTATTTCCAGTGGCAGTGTTATATATTTAACTTGCCTTTTTTAATTTGTTTACGTTTAAGCCTTCATTTTTCTAATGCATTTGTTTATATTAAAGGAAAAAAGTATATTTCCATTGTATGTGTGCAGCAATAACACACAGCTATCGAGGACAGATATTGCAGGTCATCCTCCTAAATTAGCACAGCCACAGGTTCATAGAGCCACTGGGTTGTCCTGTCCTGTATCTCTTAATAAAGTGTCACATTGGAAGAAGCCTCTTAATGCTACATATCCTATATGCAGTGTTGGGATGTTACTAGCATCAAAGTAATGACACTCTATACTTAGAGAAGTACATCATTATGACATTGACATAATTCACTTGACATTTAAATCTTTTCCTTTTTCAACCGCATCTCTTCAGGTGTCTCCATGGATGGGGCGCTGCATTACTTGACATGACTTTCAATTAGTTGACATTTAGTGGAAATAGAGATGTCTTCAACCTTATGACTTGGCCTGGGCCTCATAATCAATATAATGTTCAGCAGTGCTTCCTGACCAGGGCTGACGTGGGGAAAAAAAATCAGCCCTGGACTTCGTCCAGACCGGCCCACTTTAATTATGCAAACGCACAAAAATAGTAAATAAACCAACCAGATCGCTCAACCAATCACTCTATAGAAACCAGAGATGCTCACAGCGACACTGAGGTTGAGTGTGTACCATGCAAAACAAACCAATGGAGTGGAGTGTGCACCATGTCTTAAGGTGAGGCGGATAAGCAGCGGGCACTGGCATGGTGGCCCCAATATGAGACTGCGGCAGACTGCGTCTGATTGACAGACGGTGAGTAAGCTCTCACCCATTATGGCCAGCATTCACACTTGCCCACTGATCTATTGGCCCGCAGGGAATCTCTCTTCCCAACCCTGTTGTTGGGGACCACTACCAGGTCAAATTTGGTTTTTTAAGACTTTATTTAAATAAATCAGGGTGTTACAAAGACAGCACTAGCCATAAATTCCATAAAATCTTTAATATATGGGTCCTTAATTATTTTGTTTTGTTTTTCCCCTCTAACAATCTGTTGAATGAGCAAACGGGAAGAAATGGAAAAGGAGACAAGGGCAGAGAGAGAAAAAAAATGACATGGCGTATCACGTGCATGGGGCAAACCTTTAGAGCAGGCAAAATTTTATGGATTACCATGGGTAATTGCAGACAGAATAGTGCAGTCACTGAGCAGCAGCGATTTGATATGAATATGATTTATATCACCTGTGCTGTGCTTCAGGTATCTGGCAAACCTGGCCGGTTAGTAGGGCCTGAGGACAGGATTGGGGGGAAAATGGTGTAGAAGACACCCAGGCACTTCCTATACTGTAGGGCAGTGGTTCTCAACCCTGGTCCTCAAGTCCCACTAACAGGCCAGGTTTTAAGGATTCCCTTGGGGGAAATGCAGATGGAATCCTGCAATCACTGAGCAGCAAATCATATCACCTGTGCTGTGCTTCACATATCTGGCAAACCTGGCCTGTTAGGGGTACTTGAGGTTGGGAACTACTGCTGAAGGGGAGGTATTTAAGGAATTCTTAACTGCTTTCATGTGAATAACATTTTATCACATGATCAACATTTCCACTAATATAAGCCCTTATCAAGGTGCAATACAAGCTTTCAGGTGAAGAAGTCTCGGAGTGTGTCCTCTACATTGAATCTATTCATTTTACATGGACCTTCTGCAGGAAGGACAACTATGGGAAACATTTTTAAGTGAAGTTGTTGATCGCTGAATCTTTTATATATGCCTAATTAATAATAAACATCCCTATCGTCACTGAATTAAATGGACTTAATTCAGCCTACAGCTAAATAGTTGGAAATTGTTAGTCCCTTAACCCCCCAGAGCCTCTTTCTTTGTATTAGTTTTAACGAGGTTGATTGAAACTCGAGTCCTTCAACAGCAGAAGGGCTACAGATTGCACATTAATAAAGAGAGAATCAAAAACATGATTTCTATTAGATGTAACATATTGCAGCGACGTTTTACATGGACAGTGCTAATGAACATCGTGATTCCACAATCCACATTAAAGCTTTTTAATAAATATGCAAAATGATTGCAACAACCTTTACGGTTTCTTCTCCTCGGTTTTTCATGTAGAGGCTGAGGAGAAGATCTGGAAAGAGTTTTTGAGCCTTCATCCCATAGAAACACTAGTTTTGGTATATAGGTTGTGCAGCCGGCCCAAGACACCTTGCTGCCCGGGTCCAAGGATGAACTGCTGCCCCCCTAAAAAAAAAGAACGTGTATGAGCGTATCACAGAGTTCCACAGCAATAAACCTCACAGTAATGTGTGGTGTGCCTAGTTGAGGCCAAAATTGCTGCCCCTGGCAAAGTGCTGCCTGGAACCATGGCTCCATCTGGCCCCATGAATAGACCAGCCCTGTAGCTGGTAACCGTAAAGAAGTTATGACTGCAGAATTAACTGAAAATTTACTTCTCATTGTCAAACCCCTTCATCCACTTCATCAACTTCAGCAAGTGAGCTTTGTAGACAAATTGGTCATAATCACAAGGATCCAAATAATAAATGTCTACCATCAGTATTCCTCCCTTCATTTTCTGGAATCCTGGACTAGGTTTTGTCATGGTTGGAATATGTATTTTCACACAGTAATGAGCCAGAGTCAGAAAGAAGGTAAAGATAGTGGCGTGTATCAGTCTTTAAGGTAACCATCGTACGGCACTATAACGTAGTTCGTGCTAAAATAGGAAACACTAAAGGGAGAAATATGCAACTGCAGGTTTCCCCATAGTGTCCCCATTTTAACGCGATACTCCGGGACAGGAGGTACCTCAGCACCTAGCCCCGGAACACAGCACTAACTGCTGGGATACTCGCGTAATGCTAACGCACCAACGCAAGTATGCCCTCCTGGAGTCCATAGGACTCCATGGAGGATCGCGCTTCCAGGCTGGTTGGAAAGCCAACTGACTAATCACGGAGGGAGACGGGGAACTATTTGTTCCCATTCTAACTCTACTCGCAGCTAGAAGAAGCCACCGTTCTTGTTGTGAGAGGTGAGCATTGGGTTTATTGGAGGGTTTTAGAGAGTGCTAAAGGATTTTGCAAATCTGGAATCATTTAGCACCAGCTTTTAGGTGTAGCTAAAATTTTGGCTTGCTCGTCCCTGCGGTATATAGCGATATGACTTTGTAATCCCTTACTTATTGAAACGCTAATTGATTGCGCTACCAAGTATAAGATGCGCAAAGTACAGTAAGCTCGCGGAAACTAGTTCAAAAATTGATATATGAAGTGATTTTTTTACTGGCTTGGTTAGGAAGGTAATATGGGGGCATGTGTTAAAGTCACTTATACTGACGGGAACACTTACTCATCCGAATGTTGGCATTCACTAGGGAATAGTGCCCTTTGTGATCAGGTGCTTTTGTCTCAAGTTCCCTAGAAGCTGAGAGATACTCCAGGTGTAGCATGAAGGATCTTTATTTAGGAGAGAGATCAAATCAAGGTGACGATTTGGACTATATGGTCTTCGTCATGCCATGATTAGGGGATTTTTATCTAGCAGAAGACTTGTAAAGATATATGGGGTTACCATTACCAAACAAAGCATAAAACTAGTCGAAGTCAGAGAACATTAAGCAGATCTCTATGTACCCTGATTTCAGCTAGCTTTCTAATTTAATTGGTTTATGAACAAAAGGTATGGCAGGCACATCCACAAAAGTCAGAGAAACGTAGCAATCAGAACATGCTTTTATTGAGTGCAGCCATGCATGGTGATGGTACAAGTGGTTTGGTTGGTTTAACCTCCCTGGCGGTCCGATTCTGACATATTTTATATGTGTAGCGCTCACCCAGGAGGAGCCGCTGAATAAACCTCGGGATAGTCTCACAGCACTAGGAAATAACTATACACCAGCACTGTTGTGGATTTTTCTATATTATATTATATTCTTTACTGATCCCAATAAAGCCGCATATAATATGCATATACGGTATTTGAGTAACAAGAATTCGTAACACGGGAAAAACACGCGGCGATAAAAGAAACCGGTTAACCCCCTCAGTTCTGGAGTGTAAGTCCCGTGGGAAATAGCTCAAAAATATATATGTGTTGTCTAGGGTACCCGGGTACTGTGTTCAACTGGCCAGTGAATGAAACAAAACAATCTTCGACTAGTCCCCATTGGGGCCCTTAAAGAAACAAATAAACAAGTACGCAATGTTCTGCGTTTTCACCAGGCCGAAGCCTTCTCACCCATCCGGTGTAACCGCTTGTCCTGAACCGATGAACGCTGGAGAAAGGGATCTCTCTCAAGAGGATCTTTCCTCGCTGCCACTTGTAACACGATGCTGTTAACGCTGCTCGCTCTGTTCTGTCAAACGCTCAGGGAATAGCACGATCTCCAACACGACTGTAGCAACATCCACACTCCGGCCTGGTTTCAATCCCTAACGGCCCCAGCATTCGTCCTACGTCTCTCGTGGCTCTGCCCACACCCCCCATGCCGTGCACGAGGCTGCTGATGTCCTACCTTCTCTTTGTACCACCCCCTTACTGTCCTCACGCAAAGGGTGATGGGAGATGGAGTTCGTTTTGTCCAGCATAGTTCACAATGTCTCTGTCTCTAGTGGTATCAACAGTTCATTACACCAGAGCACACTTTTAAAGCAGCGCTACATATGTCAGAATTGGTCCTATTTATTCTGGCCCCCTAGCGGTATAAGTGTGACTCGGGTTTAACTTTCTATACTGAAAGCGGTATCCCCAAGCCACACTCGGGCCGATACTTACATGTCCTGCACTTCTCGCTGTCCCCGCAGTCACACTGCAGCCGATCGCAATGTCGCACTTCCTGGTTCACTCCTCGTGAGAAGAGATCCAGGCAGTGTGACGTTGCGAGCGCCTGGAGGAGACTGCGGGGATCAACGAGGGAGCGCAGGACATGTAAGTATACAGCCTGAGTGTGGCTCGGGGATACCGCTTTCGGTAAAAAAAGTTAACCCCGAGCCACACTCGGGAATACTGTCAGGGAGGTTAAGTACGGTCCAGGAGATATGGTCATCATAATCTCAACGTGCATCATATCATGGAACCAGATTCCTTATTTGTTTTCCCCTTATGTTTTTACTCAGAATGGATTAGTCAACTCTTCCTGTCTAACTCACATGGCCCATCCCCATTAATTTCCTCCTTGGCAAAGCTTCTCTTTCAGTCAGTCTAACCATAGAGGCAAGTAAGTAAATATACTGCTTAATACTGGGTAATTGCATCCGGTTTTACCAACCTCCCCTAACAAAGCATACCAAGCAAAAGCTCTCTCTTCCCACAACACACCTTTTATTTGCTGTTACTTCCCCAATAAAGTGAAGAAAATATAAAGGAGTCTGTGCTTTCAAAAGGGGATGAGTTAAGCTATCTGACTTCAATCACATGCTGCATGTGACATTCACTTCTTGCATATGACCCTGGGGTTCTAGAATACATCGTCAGAATGTTCTTATTTATTTATTTATTTATTTATAAAGGATTTTACCAGGAAGAATACATTGAGATTTCTCTCGTTTTCAAGTATGTCCTGGGTTCAAGAGCATTGAAATGTTACAGAAATACAAAGTAATAAATGCAAGATATTAAAAACAAAACACATATACAGATTAACTTGGAAAATAAATATGTATGTAATATAGTTACTATGTTACATGTTTACAGGTGCATTCTGTACCGAGGTATGCTAGTAAGGAGCTCTTGAGTGACTTAAGAGTGGGGGAAGATTTGATGGTGTCTGGAAGGTTATTCCATAGATGCAGTGCTCTGTAGGAAAATGAGGATTGAGCCACTTTCTTTTTGTATTGCAGTATTGCAAGTAAGGTGCAGGTCCTGGATCGGAGGTTATGGGATGAGGGAACTGCTAGGGGAAGCAGCCTATTCAGGTAGGGTGGCAGCTTCCCAGAGAAACTCTTAAACACCAAGTTGGAAAGGTGAAGGGTGCGTCTAGATTCCAGCGACGGACAGTTTAGTTCTTTTAACATGTCACAATGGTGGGTCATGTAGTTACATTGTAGCACAAAGCAGCAGAATGAGTTATACAATGTAGTAAGTTTCTGAAGGTGTGTTTGTGGGGCGGCTGCATACACTACATCTCAGTATTCAATAGCTGGCATAAGCATTTGTTGTACAATCTGCTTTCTTACCGTGGGGTTCAGGCAGGATTTGTTTCTGTACAGGGCACCTAGTTTGGGGTAAAGTTTAGCTGAGATCTTTTCAATGTGGGGGCCAAAGGATAGATTTGGGTCCAACCACATACCTAGATATTTGAGAGAAGTGACTGTGGTCAGCGTGCTATTTGATTTTGTCCTGAAATGTAGATGGGGATTTTGCAGTTTATGTAGTTTAGGTGCTGTTCCAAAGAGCGTTGTTACAGTTTTGTCTGTATTTAGAAAAAGTTTATCTGTGATCCACTTTTCTACGTTTGTGAATTGTTCTTGCAGCACGGCCTCCAGCTGTGGGAGATCTGGTTTGCTGGTATGGATTACGGTGTCATCTGCATACATATGTACAGTTGAGGCTTTGCAGACTTTGGGCAGATCATTTATGAATAATGTGAATAGCAGAATATCTTCTGGCTCTGTTTACGGACTCGAGGAACTAAACTGAAGCAGGGACACAATTCTTGGGATTTGTTCACAAATTCAAGACTGTAACATTTATGTGAGGAATCTGCTGCTCTGCATCAACATCAAGAAGGCGAAGGGAAAATCAGGATCCATTACAAAAACGCTAATGTCTTGGACATATATGCATGGTCTCATATTGTTTGCCTTGTGCCCCAAACACTCAAGAACAAGGTTTCCGGACACCCATTTTTATCAAAGATCGAAAACTTCAATATTACAAATTTCCATCACTGATGTGAAAGTGCAGGTTCTCACAATGTAGTCCGGTTCCCAAAATAATTTAAATGGAGGACAAGGCAGGACAATTGCATCCTTAATTGGGTACACCTGAGAACCCCAACCACAACCCATGTGTACATCTATGCTAAAGGGTGTATGTCAGGGCAGCAAATAAGCATTTTTCTATGATACTGAAAACGCCAGGATGCTCACTCATAAGATTATAATTTTCTTTTCCATAACAGAAATAAACACTTAACGTTTATCAAAATGTTTCTTTCCTTTAACCGATACATTTATTGTTGTTAAGTACATGAAAGAAACTGTTTGTGCTTTGTTACCCCCCCCCCCTTATGTTCTTTATCTGATAGTTTATACATTTACTCAGTGGCACGTTAAAAAAATAACAATGTCACATATAGAGTCCGGTATTTCCAGAGCTTGCACTCATTGTAGAAACCCATACAAGAATGCTGTTCATTATTCTTAATGAACCATTGCACAAGGTTAAACTGAGACGGTCTCCCAAGAGTACTTATGTTTCTTACCTGAGCTTAAATACCTGCTTCACAGGAATTTGTATCACACACCTTCAGTACACAAAGTGAATCATTTATTCATTTATTTATTTGGAGGGTTTTTTTGGGGGGTTTTTGCGCAATCTACGCAGGTATTTTCACTCTTTGGCTTTTGCATTAATTGCATGATTTAATATTTTAGAATGTTAAAAGAATTTATTAGTATACAAATGCTTCAGAAACCAGAAACATGTTATGGGAAAATGTGGATTATTTTAAATCTGCTGAACAAATAACCCTAATTTTAATAAAGACCGGATGTGAATATTTTGCTTATCCCTTTATGTACTGAAACCTCCAGCAGCAAAGAAAAATGCTCCAGCACATAAAAAAAACATTAAAGAGGAGCATAAGACAGTAATGCCCTGGGAGCCTCTTCCAAGTCGTCTTTCTTTCACACAAATCAACGTGGAGACTTGGACTAGAATGTCAAGACCCACATACAAAAAAGACCAAATTTAATTTGCACAAGAAAGTTGAACATCCATCTCCTTTACATGACTAAAAAATTATAAAAACAAGATGAGAAAAGAAAACGAGAAATAAAATAAAAAGAATGGAGGAGGAAATGTTTAGATAAGACTGCAGGGCGCTATTGTCTGCTGATGCTGACATAAGAGATGGCAGCTGAATGCGATAAAACAAGGAGCTTAAAGGGACACTACTACTTACATAAGCTGTAACTAGATTACTTGTGCATTACAAATAAAAACACATTAAAAAACACATGCTGTTGGTTTTCTTAGAAGTAATTGCATGTAAAAAGGAAAAATATAGTAAGATTTCGATCTCTAGTTTTTATTTTGTGTATCTTTCGAATGCTGCAGCATTTACCAAAAGCTTTGCTTTGTGGCTCTTGTTTATTTTATCTCCCCCTCATTAACTGTTAAATAATGTAGGAGAGAATGTTTAGATACTGTGGCAGGAGGGTATTTTTCTCCAGGCTAAAATAAGAGCTGGCAGATGAATGAGATAAGACAGGGAGCTTAAAAGACTTCTAATCTACCCCCTGGTGATGTCATTTGAATACATCCCACACAATACAATGATTTGAGTCAGTGATCGACCAATAGACTCCAGTCTATGGCCAATGCCACACAGTGAGAACCAAGTGAGGTAAAAATGGGGGGGGGTAGTTTACAACACAAAAGATCACACAATGGATGCACCCAGTGACGCATACAGAGTGAAATATTTATATAACTAAACATAGAAGAGAAAAACAAAGCACATTTAAGATAACAGCAACATCAAATAAACACAATAAGGACATTTAATTTTTTGGTGGAAGGCGTCCCTTTGTAAGAGTTCAAATCTACTCGCTGGTTGTCATGCGAGCTGGTGGTGGTGTGACTGCTTGTGCTACAATTAGGCTTTCTGGGCAGAGAGGGCGCCGTTCTGGATACCTATCTTCTGGGACTGCTGCCCCTGGTCAGAAACCTCGGAGGGCTTTAAATAGCAGCAACTGACAGAGCTGTGTGCCCTGCCCTGGTTTCTAGTGACCCCTCAGCGCGTTCTTGTATTCCTGTGTTCTTGGTATTTTAGTTTGACCTCTGGCTAAGTATTCTTGGCTCTGGTTTCTGGTCTTTTCTATTTGGCTATTGCACTGATCAGTGCTATTTTACTTGGAAAAAGTGTGAGTACTCCTCAAGGAGCATCATAAAGTACCAGGAAGCCAGCAGCCAATGAAAAGATGGTGTACGCTTGCATGCAATCAATGGATAGAGCCAGGACATGACACTGTTACCTGAGGCGCGTTCAGTTCCTCAGCAGCTGCTGAATTGCTGCAGCGCAGCAATTCAGTTTTCTGCAGCAGTGTCAAGAGATACAGATGTCGTTATCGGAAGAACATTTTCAAAGCAATTTATCCTTATGTTTGCAACAATTAGATCAACAGCCAACTGCTGCAATCCCTGATTATTATGAGAAACAGTGCCTCGTTATTCAGATTCAGTTTTTCGTTCACACTTTCATAGGACTCGGACAACAGTTGAGGTAAGGCAATAATATATGATAAAAAAAAGCTGTCGGCACAATATCGTTTTGTATGCATACACCACAAATGATAGTTTTTATTGAATAAACGTAATGTAAAAATATTTATCATTTTCCAATAAATATTTTGTGCTTTGGTCAACAAAAACCTCAAAATGAACATTGCCGTACTGTATTGTTACTTGCTCCATGGCGGCGGCCATCTTTAATACAAAACACTCAGCTACTGGCAGTACCTGCTGCTGAGTGGCAGAACGGCGTTCAGTGGCAAGTTGCTAACTTAGCACTTGCAGCAGCTGAACAACTGAACGAGCCTCTGGGTCCATGGATGAAATGCTGCCACCCCGCTTCAAACTATACCTGTCAAAACTCACAGTAATGTGCAGAGTGTATGTGTATATCACTAAGTTCCACAACCATAAAACTCACAGTAACGTGTGGTAGTGAATCACAGGGCTCCACTGCTATAAAACTAACAGTAACGTGCGGTGTCTACGTGATTAATCATGCACCTGATTCTGATCCTAAAAAAATTCTGCACGTGTACAAGTGTAAGAATGGATGCTGGATTGAAACCAGAAGTTAGTCACACCTTACAGTATATTGAATTCATTTAAATTTTCTTCTGTTTGCTTACTTTGAGCACTATCACGTGCCTTTAGCTAAAACGGGGACGCTAACGGGAAAGCTTTGCATTTACTAAACTCCCCTTAGTTTCCCCATTTTCCCAGTGGATTTCGTGGCAGGTGTTGAGTCCAGCAGGTCGCCTCATGGCGGCCGCTAGGCTCCTGAATCCTCAGGGCATCGCTAAAGCGCTGTCCCAAGCATACCCTCCATGGAGTTTATAGGACTTCACGAAGGCTTCTTGCCTCTCTCGAGATCCTGCAGGTCGGTGGTGTGATTGCATAGGGAGACTGGGGACTTTTTTCCCCTGGCTCACTCTGTTCCCAGTGGCCAGAAGAGGCGGATCGGGCCACCGTTCTTGCTGCAGGATGAGAGGGGAGTATTTGCAGCTGCTACTGATTCCACTGAAGTTGAATCCGTTAGCACCAGCTCTAAGGCTAGGGTCAGACGAACGCATTTTCACGTTGTCTGTGAAAAAGTGCGTTCGAACGAATGGACGTATTTTTTCACGGAGTACGCGATAGCGGTCATACGATGCGCATTTTTCGTCCGTGATTTTGTACGGATCATCAATAAAACACTTTGTGCATCTGGTGGTTATGTTGGCCGGACATTAGCAGCGTCTGACATCTCCAATTCACGCACACATGCCGCTAGCGGACGCAGCGCACTCTGTACGTCTGTACTAGCGGTTTTACGTTCTCGAAAAAATGCGTTCATTTTCCACTTGCGTTGCGCAGCCGGACTTTTGTGCGACCGTACTTCGTATATTGGCCATCATTGCCCGTCATCTGCTGCTAGTGCGGCCGTGATTAAGTGCGCCTGCACGCGCGTTCGCACTGCGCTCGTCTGACCCTAGCCTTAGTTAGCGACAGCGGTCAGGATCACATAGTCCTAAAGCTAATTAGGAACGCTAATTTCTCTCTGCTTACACTTTGCGCTCCCCATGTTAAGCATAGGGGTTGCAAAGTACAGTAAGCTCGCACTCAAAAGCACGAATAGTAGCGATTCGCTAACAGGTTTTTTTAACCTGTTAGCTTTACGCCCGTATCACCTCACGATTGCTAACGCTCAATTGTGTGAGTGCTAGCGCTAAGGTGATAAGAGCCCTTTGCATTTTGTAATTTGCTAAAAAAATAAACAAAATATATATTTTTGTGAGCATTCTTACTTTACAGCATTTCTTCATACCTTCCTAAAACCTTTGCACTGTGCTGTCTGTGTGTATTATATATATATCTATAGATATATATATATATTCTATCCTGGTAGATATACAGCAAGGAAGAAATAAGGGGGGGTGGGTGTATAATAAATATATATATATATCAGATATAATGTCTTAAAAATAGTAGGCACGCATATAGGTGTAGATATGAAGATGGGGAGATATATAGCTGTCTTGACATATGGCTGTGTAGATATATTGATAAATATATAGCTAAGATGATACAGAAATTGTTTATTTTTATAGGTTGACCGATCTATAGCTGGTAAGACCCATAGGTGACCAGAAATAAGTATGTTGCTTTTATATATGTGGGGAAGGTTTAGAACTGTGAAGATATATAGACAGGTGAATGGCTGTTACAGTTACAAGTATTTATAAAGTGCTAACAAGTTCCATAGCGCTGTACAAAGGGTGAGGCAGACTAACAAATATACACATTAACCACACAGAACAGTTGGAGCGAGGACCCTGCTCGAGAGTTTACAATCTAAGAGAAGGGTGACACACTAGGTGAGGGCAAATAGTAGTGTAGAGATATAGATCAGTGGCAGCAACCTTGGCTCTCCAAATGTTTTGAAACTACATAGACGTATGTGGTACAGGGACTGGGATCTCAAGGCCCCAGACATCACAATGCTCCTTCTCCTTGTATTGGCCCATGTGACTTTCTTTCACTAGCTCATGGTCAGTGGTGACAACTTTATTATTCAGGGTTCGCACAACCACCGTGCTTTGCTCTGTGTGAGTTTGGGAGGGGATTTCTCTTTGGAGGGAAAAACACCTCACACTTTCCAGTGATGATTATGGGCAAAGCAATCAGAATGACTGGAATGCAGAAATTCGTATAAATCATAATCTGGCGGGAGAATAAGAGCCAGTTGCAACATGGCTGCTAGCGCAAAGGGAAGACTGTTTGAGGTGGCTTAAGACAGCCACGCCCTAAATCCTCAGGTTCTGGCCTTGTGATTATAGATTTGTTGCAACTGGAAATTGCAGTCCTCTTTGTATATTAACAAACTGGACAAACACTAAGTGCTATGACGCTCCCAGGTCCAGCGATGGGGTCACCCAAATGATCAATGGGGGTCATCCAAAATAAAACAGAAGAGAATCGTCTACCTCTTGCAGTAAGGCAAAATACTGTGTAGGTGTAAGCAATGCTGTGTAGATAAGTAGAGTCTAGGACACTAAAAAAGGCTCCTCACCCAAAATCAACCCAACAATGAGCAGAAGCCTTATAGCCAGCAGGATGCCAGGACGGGCTATCACATACAGCAGAAACGTAATATGCAGATAGAATAATCAGGAACTCAAACCAGGAAGAATAACAGCTGCATACAATGATTCCCATAACAAGATGGCAGCTGAAAACATGAGAGCCAGATGAATCTTATACATCAATCATATGCTACCTACTCCCTGCCTGCTACCTGTAGGGGCGTGACTGCTCACATACATGGGACCACACCTGTCCTGGACCTGCCTCAAGGTAATTGCTTTCATTCCTCCAGTATATAAAGAGCCGCTCCACTAGGACTTTTCCTGCTTCCTTCTTGTTATGCTGTCATACTGAGCATTACTTCCTGCATGCTCCTGAGGATGCCAGTGTTTATGGCGAAACGCGTCGAGTGATGGAGCGCTTACTCCCATGCAGATTGTTTTTTATTTTATTTTTTGAGTCTCTGTAGCTTGTTCATTTTTGGGTGGGTTGGCTCTAAGCTGGTAGCGCTCCCAGCATTGATTTTGGGCCTCAACCTTTCCTCTACCTATTGTAATTTAACTTGCCACTCATCCCATTGGGGAACTCTCTCTATAGCAGGTTTCTCTCTGTCCTATTATGTGGACCCACGAAGGCCCATTTCTTCACTGTGATATTAGTTAACAGAATTTAGGTTGTTTGATTGTTTATATCCCCTAGGAGAGTTGTATCTAGGTGCACCTAGTACCCTATGTGGCATTTATCACGCAGACTGAAGCTACAGAGACTTTTTATCCTTTCCTTGGTTCGTCTTTGATGTTCTGGATACTTTAGTTTCCAATAAAAGTTAAGTTTTACTTTACAAGCTCCTATCTCAGTCAATCAATATCCTTTGTTCTATTTAACCCCATAAGGACCACTGATGTACATCCTGGGAAAAATTCCCCTAAAAGAGTCGGACCAATTACGTACTATGTACGTCATGGTCTTTTATCCCTCCTCCCTCACTATACTCACCTCTCTGGCTGGGGTCCCACATCGGACTGGCTTCCTTGAAGCCAGCTAGAAAAAAAGAAAGGTACAGCCGGAAAGGGCAGAATCTGCTCTCTTCAGCGGTTCCTCTCTCTAACCCCTTAGGTGCAGATCGTGATTCGGCACCAATTGGCACTGGATCGCGATTCACTCCCGGAACTGGATGTCCTCTTGGATGCCTCCGGGTCACACATCCACTTTTATCATTGCCATATATGCGATGAGATGACGTCAATGGACCACGTAACCTTTGGATCCCCCTAGCTCCTGATCCGTGGCAGCTAGAGGGTCATGTTTGGCCTTTCCAATGATACCACATATGACCAGGTTTGGTGTAAAAAATTTATTTAAATACTTTAAAAAATAAAAGTGGGTTCTTTAAACAAAAATTTGTCTGAGGGTATAATAAAGTAGGAGTTTAAATCGCGTTTAAACATGAGCATAAAACGGTCAAAGTGAGCTCAGCACACAGAGGTGAAATGGCTCAGCATTGAAGGGGTTAAAAAGCAAAAACATGTAAAAATTGGGTATTGATAATTTCAGAACAAATTTTCAAAACTATTTATCCTGGGTCTTTTTTGTCGGTTGTAGATTTTGTCGATTCAAGTTCGCAAAAGTGTGGTTTTCCATTTTTTTTTTATCTTTTTTATATACTATATTTCATAACTATTTTTATATTAAATTATAAGATATGGTGGAAATAATGGTATCTTTAGAAAGTCTGTTTAATGGCGAGAAAAACAGCTTTTAATATGTGTTCCACAAACGAGTAAGGCTGAGGTTCAGACTAACGCATTAAACGTGCGTTTAGGCGCACTTAATCACAGCCGCAGTAGCAGCAAATGACGGGCAATGACAGTCAATATACAAAGTCCGGCCGCACAACGCAAGTGGAAAATGAACGCATTTTTTCGAGAACGCAGAACCGCTAGTACTGACAAGCAGAGTGCGCTGCTTCCACTAGCGGCGTGTAGGAGATGTCAGACGCTGCTAATGTCCGGCCTGCATAACGTCCAGACGCAAAAAGTGTTTTATTGACGATCCGTAAAAAAAATCACGTACGAAAATGCGCATCGTATGACCGTTTTCGCGCATTCCTTTCGTTTGACCCTAACCTTAAAGGACAATTCGAGCTAAACACAAACAATGCAGCAACATAAAAACAGCAGCTGGTACTTTCGGACAGACAATGGTAAAACTGCCAGGTCACTATGGGATTAAAAAAAGGTGTAAAAATTTTCTTTTGATATGTATCATTTATTTTGAAATCTATTTGTCTTTTGATATGCTAATGAGTGTTTTTCAGTGCATTACAATGCAAAATAGAGATCACTCTATTTTGGGGGTGAAGAGGTTAAACATCTAGACATATTTTTTGTTAAGATCAATGATTTTTATGTTGCGGAGAATATATTTAAACTGTAAAATGTTCCTCGTACATTATCAGGGTTATTCAAAGAGATCCGAATTGTGGCCGAAAGGTAACGAACAGTGAAATTCAGCATACGCTTACCTCTCCTGGCCATTTGGCTATTCAGAAAGTAGATAGTTCGCCAAAATCCTGGCAAATTGCCTGCACATACAGTGCCTGCTCGAGGGCAGTGAAATTCCCATAGAGAAGCAATGCTTTGTCTATTCAGAGAACAAAAACCAGCAGTGAAAAGTTGCCGAATTGCCCTGCTGTTCGGTGGTTTCATGCGGCAGATTTATTCAGGCGAATCCCATAGGCTTCAATGTTAAAAAAATTACCGTTTTAATCCAATATCTAATAAACCGTTGATTATAATATTCTGCAGTAAAAAGTCTCTATAGATTTTTTTAGAATCTTTTAGGCATTTTTCAGGATTTTTTTGCGGGGGGGGGGGGGGACGGACAATTCCATTTTGTTTTTTTTAAATATTTTTTTCTTTTTTCTCTAACTGCCCTTTTTATTATCATTCATTGGATCTTATATGTAAATTTCAGACATTTTCGTTACGTAGTTTCTTTGCAAACAGCGTTTCACTTTTCAAACATTCAAGCGTACGTTTTTTTTTTTCTTCACTCCATTCGTCTGCGCTGTGATCGGCGGCTGCTCGGGTTTCTCCAGCGTGTCCGGCGGGGTTAATCCAGATGTTTTTGCGGGTTTCGTGTACGTTCGCCGGGTTTTGAGGTGAATGTTCGGTGGGTTTGCGGCGGGTTTTCCCTGCACTATGACGTCCCTGTGGTGCTTGCTGAATATACCGCAGGGTTGCCGAAACAGGAACGCCAAATCACACGCACCGAATTGAACGAAAAGTCACCGAACATGCGGTGACTTTTCGATTCTCTTTGAATAACCTCGTATGTATTTTGTTTTTTGCTTTTCCCTGAAGTAAAATTGTTCTACAAAAAGTCTGTTGAATAAAATACGGATTAAGTAAAACAAGCATTCTTGCAATTACAAAAAAAATAGATTTCCCCCCCCCGTATGTTTTATTAACGTTTTCAAGCCAATTAGTGGTACATTAGGCAAAAGTGCAGGAATAAAATACCAGCAAGTAATAAAGTGTCAAGTTACATTATTGATCTCTGCATTTTACAGACTACAGGTGAGACATACAGTGAAAATTAACAAAGAAATCTCTGGGTTGTCTGTATAATTGTACAATTTGTAGTAAGGAAATGATGATGAATGTCAAAACAGAAATCTTGTGGTATCCGGAACAATGACCTTCACTTTCATCCAGTCTTAGATTCGGCGCGTCGCGTTCATGGGGCTGAGGTCCAATTTGGGGACATGAAGCCAACAGTCCAGTTCCTGTGAAAGTAACACGTTGGTTTATTTACAGGATCACAGGGGGATGGATAGGTGAACACTCGTTTAATAGTTTAAAAGAGACTGGAGCAGTTATAGAGAAAATCAAGCCGAACCAAATGGAATAGTAAGCGTTATAGTGCCACTACAACCAAGAAAATGTCCTTATTGCGTGTATTTTATGTTGCTGATATTTTACATGTGCTTTGTATTTCTCTTGTATGTTTAAGAAAATCTTTTACTCCATGTGTGTCACTGGGGGCATAGGTTTTGTGATCTTTTGTGTTGTAAACTGCCCCCCCCTCCAGTATATTTATGCTGCATGCTCTTCACTGTGTGGCATTGAGCATAGAATGGAGTGAATGAGTCATGGAAACTGACTCTCAACTAGACATGTGCACAGCACAAAATTTCGTTTTGAACTAATGGATTAGTCCTAAAATGCAATTTATTTAGTTGCTAAAGAAATTCGTTTTCAGTTCTTTAGTATGAAAACTAATTTCATTCATCCGAAAACCAGTGGATACAATTACTATTGTAGTGGCTCCTCAGAGAGCTGAGATCGCTGCTTGTTACAGTATCTCTCACTCTCAGCACACTATGGGCCATATTACATAGTTGGTGCTAACTTAACCAGAGCTGTTGTAAACTTCCCAGAGCCATTATAGCCTATGGAGGTTTTCAGTTTACACCAGCTCTGGTTAAGTTAGCACCAACATTGTAATACTGCCCCGTGTCAGGCAAAGCTGTTGCAGTAACTGACTGCTGCTCATCACAGCGCTCAGAGTTTCAGTAAAACTAGTAAATAATATTTTTATATAAAAGAGATTCGAGGAATATTATTTCCTTGTTTTACTGAAACTCTGAGTGCTGTTACAGTCAGTTACTGTAACAGCTGAGCCTGATACATTGTACTGAGAGATAATGTAACAAGCGGCCGATCTCAGCGCTCACAGCCACTGGATTTAAAGGGGTAAAAAAAAAAAAAGGCTCCTCTCTGTATAATGTATAGAACATCCTCCTGCATTAATTAATGCCCCTCTCTGTATAGAACATCCTACTGCATTGGCATGTGGAGGGTGCAGAACTTCGGATGTTGCGCTCTTCATTGCTGGTCTCCTTCACTCAATGTAATATCACAAAAAGGACTGAAACTAAAATGTAGTGCATTTTATTTTAGTTTCTTTCGTTTTTTGTACTGAGCAATTTCGTTTCTCTTGAGTCATCCGAAAACTAAATTATCCCAAAATTCGGACTAAATCGTTTTAGTACTAAAACGAATGCACATGTCTACTCTCAACGTTGTATTGTGTGGGATGTATGCAAAGGACATAACCAGTAGGTAGATTAGAAGTCTTTTAAGTTCCCGATCTTCTCATCAATTGCCTCTGTACACCAGGGCTCTTGGTGTCCTTCAAGTGTCAAGACTACTCCAGAGCGTCGTTCCTTTGACTCCGGTCCGGTTGTGCGCTGTTCTATTGACCCAGTCTCTGTTGATTGTCATCCTACTGGCCGTACTGACACTCAGAGGATGAAGGGATTTATACACAAATGATAAGACCCTACGGTTTCAGCACACTTATGTTCTGGCATTCGGATGTGACCGTTTCAATAGGCATCATCTATTGCCTGTTTAACCTTGGTCTGAGAAGAAGCTCCTTTCCCTGTCAGGGTTTCTTATAACCCTCAATGCGTTCTATATTGCCTTGTATGACCTTCTTCTGTAACCACCTTGATTTTGTTTCTCGACTATCCATACTTCTCCTTGGTTAGACCTTGGTTCTCGTTTCTCAACATGATGTATTTGGCTTGGTTTCCTTGATATTGTGTACTTCCAGGTTTCCCGAACATAGACTTTGTTTCTTGCTACTTTCTCTAGATTAAAAAGCAGCTGTGCTAAGGACCGTCCTATCAGTTTAGGGGTTTCGTTTGCATTTATATATAGACATCTGCATGTTGATCACCCTAATATCTTGACACATACTCCTTAACCTCCCTGGCAGTCTATTTATTGAGAAATTCCTAGTCTCAAAGCGGTCAATTTATTTATTCCCCCCCCCAGCGGTATCCCGAGTGTGTCACGGGGTTAAATTCCTATGTTGGAAGCGGTAACCCCGAGCAACACTCGGGATGCCGCTGGATACATCCCCTCTCCCTGCGCTCCCTCGATGTCCCCAGCTGTCTCCGGCGACTGCGACCTCATTACTTCCTGGTTTCCTCCTTGCGAGAAGGAATCCAGGAAGTAAAACGCCGCAATTGCCAGAGGAGACTGCAGAGATCATCGAGGGAGCGCAGGGAGAGGTGATGTATACAGCCCGAGTGTGTCTCTGGGTTACCGCTCTCAGCGGTGAAATTTAACCCCGAGACACACTCGGGATAACCGTCAGGGAGGTTAATTAGCCTTGATTGATGGATCAAATTGATATTGCAAGTCTTCATTGGTCTTGCAAGGGACTGGGGGGGACATTCTGGAGATGATAATTGAGAATTTATTGAATTTCACTTGAGATCAGAGTACTTGTAGTTTAATAAGATTTAATTTTTTTAATGAAAATTGATTTTAGGTTGCCTGAAATTTGTGTTTTTCATTTTATGTATTCATCGCAACTGTCGCTCATCCATGAACATTAACTAGCAAACTGTTTCTGTACTTGTGAAGAATCGAGGTAGGTGACAAGTTCCTGTAATACTGTCACGTCTGGCGTCCCAGGGGCTGCCCAGCACCCGGCACGCCGTCCTCGCTGCTCGCTGGCCGGGTGCCGAGTGATATGCTGGCCCGCAGCGGTCATCTGGGTGGCCATGAGACGGGGAGCGGCATGATGACACATAGCTGCCGGGTTTAAAATCAGTCTGCTTAGGCAGACTTACTTCCCCAGTGCTTTGGCAAATATTTGGTGACTGATATTCACTCTGGCTATTCTGAGAACCCTCCATGTGTATTGACGCGGCTATTACTGAGAACCTCACTTTGTGTACTGTCCCGGCTAGTCTTGATAACCCTGCTCTGAACACAATCCTTGGCGTAAGGCTGACCCTCTTTCATGGTAGTAAGATCAATACTGTCAGGGCCTGCTCTGTTATACTACTCTGTGGTCTGTTAACCTTTGCTGGATATATTAAGATTGAGTCTCTGAAGGTAGTCAGCTGTACCGACCATTCAAGGATCGGAGGGGTAGATAGGGTACTGTATACAGGGACTGACATCCTGGAATCGGGGGGGTCTGTGACAAATACTTCATATTTAAAAATTTCCCTGATGAAGTCCATGTATTAAGTCTGAAACGCGTTGGAATTCTTTCTTGTTACCTATTAATAAATATCTTTATCTGCATATCGGTGGCGTCCTCCCTGTTGTTCCTGAGATTTGTGGGTGGCATCAGTTGGAGAGATCCTGAGTAGCAACAAAATGATCTGCCACATATTCTATTATATATAATTCTTCATATTTAGCTACTAAGGATAAGGTTGAAGAAGAACGATAAGTAACAATATTTTCATATTTCCTCTACGACCCGTATAGAACATTTCCTTCTGTGTGATCAAGAAGTCTATCAGGATATCAATATATTTTTACTGATGTAAAATGTTTTCTGTGCCAAATGGCAACAAAGTACCATCAATCATCCCTTCACAATCAGATATATGCAGTCACAATAAAATGCTTATTTACTTTCACCGCTCGCCATTCAAACTCGATAAAGAGCTCACGTTATATATTTTTATATATTGGCATTGTTCTGGCTTGGAGACAACGAATTAAACCATTTCCCCAACCTGTTCTCTAATTCTCAATCCCGTGTCTATTATTCAATTAAGACCCGCATTCTCTGTCGCACTTCACCAGTTGTTTAATTAAACATGCTGCTTGTTTATGATATAATGTTTCAGAAATACTTGTCTAAGAAAGCAGATCAAGATTGATATCAAAAGTTTCAATCTGACAGCTAAATTACATTCTTGCAGTTGTGAGAAAGGCAGAAAGAAGCCTGGTTATAGAATAGGCTTAAGCCTAAGCGTTTGTCTGGCGGAAATTAGCGTTTGTTCTCATTCCTTAGAGTTTCGATATACATCAGGCCATGTATGTGACCCTTTTATAGATTAGAGGAAGAACTTGCCCTGTCCTGCAACAACAAAAAAAAAAAAGGTTTCAGAGACTTGAAAAGGGTTCGTTAAATTACCCTGAAGGAATAATTGTCTTGTTATGTTCTTGAGATGTGGCCTTTGTCACCCGAGTCTATCAGACTTGTACTGAGACTATAGCAATCTTGATTATATTCCTAAAATAAGATATTGTCTAAGTCTTGGATACACTTAAGCATAGTGGAAAAACAGCTTTAAAGTATTTTCTTGGTGTACCTAAATCTCACAATTATTACTCTGGAAATGACATTTCTGCTGGCACATAATTTTAGTGGTAAATTCCCAACTGGGCTATCTCCTAATATTTAATCATGTTTTGTCTTCTTTCATCTGGCCTTTGATATTGTGTATGTTTTTTGTTAATATAGTAATATGTTTTATGCATAGAATTTATATTTTCAACATAATTACAATATGTTGTAATTTCGTGCAAAATTATAAAATTCTACATAACACAAGGCTGTGTATTAACTATAGTGGACAAAAATAATCTTCGAAATAACCTTGGATTAGATTCATGCGTCTACATATTCAAATAATTGAAACTGTTACTGTCATATATTTGAGATATCTTGTTGCCGTTCCTTTTTCTACAGCAAAAGCATTACTAATGATGCTAAACAGAAATGTACTTACCCTTACCCTCTTCGCTGCCGTGATTGTGTATACGCGATCAGCAGTAGCAGACACAGCAGACCTAGATAGTGTTAACATATGTAGCGCTCACTCCCGGAGGAGCCGCTGAATTAACCTCGGGTTAGTCTCATCGCACTAGGGAATAAATATACACCAGCACTGTTGTGGATTTTATAGATTTATATGCTTTACTGATCCCAATAAAGTGACACATATAATGTAAATACGGTATATGAACGACAGGATTTTGTAATGCGGGAAAAACACGCGGCGGCAAAAGAAAAAGGATTAACCCCCTCAGTTCTGGAGTGTAAGTCCCGTGAATGTAATGTCTCAAAAAGGTGTACGTGTACTGATTCGTGTACCCGGGTACCGTATTCAACTGGCCAGTGAATGGAATAAGAAAATCTTTGACTAGACACGTTGGGGCCCTGTAGATTTGAACAATAATGCAGCGTGCTTGGTTATACTCGGACTTGCGGCCTGTAAGGCCTCTCACCCATCCGTTAGTCAATCTGTCCCACTGCCCGATCAAGGATGTCTCTCTGCTTGTCCTCTGGAACTCTGTGCCACCGGATCCGCTCTCTTGCTCGTCCGATCTCCAACACAAGAAACTATGGCCTACCGCCTGCACTCCCCATGGATCATCGCGGTCTCCTTACAGGGGTCCAACTGGAACTGAAGTTCTGCGCAAACCTCTCAGCGATAAATGGGTATGCCTCCGCAAGTTACTGTCCCGATCTCCAGCGCCCTTGAGGCAGCGTCTGCACTCCGGCCTGGTCTTGATCCCTGGCAGTCTCACTTGCGTCCTCTGTCTTTCGCCGCTCCGCTCACACTGGCGCTCCTCCGCACGAGGCTGCTTATGTCCTTCCCCTTTGTCCCACCCACTTCCTGTATCCGCCACAAAGCCTGATGGATATTGTAGTTCGTTTAGGTCCCGCATAGTCCATATGGCTTTTGTCTCCCTCTGGTGGCCAAAAACGAGCAATTGCAGCAACACCGTTTTAAACAGCGCTACACATACAAAAGACATTAATAGCATAAAGTGGGTTGCACTAGAATAGAAAAAGCTATATAATCCTAGCGTAACACTGTATGAAAAATATAGACAAGGACCCCTGCTTAAAATATGCTCACAGGATAAAAGAATCACATATGCCCATTTCATTAATACTCGGCTTCCTTTTCCCTCCGGTCCTTTCTGTTGCCGCTGGACTCCACTCACAAAGTACCACCGGACAACCTCAGGGACACCTCCGCACACTTGTGGGTATAGGTCACTGGTGGCTATGTTTCCACATATAAAGCCGCCACAAAGATAGAACCTAAAGTATATATTTATTAAAACGATAAAAAAATAATCATAAAAACAAGGAATTTTATATATCCTACGCGTTTCATCCGATAGACTTTATCAAGGTTGTCTATATTTTTCATACAGTGTTACGCTATGATTATCTTTTTTCTTATGCTGTGCAACCCAATTTTTACTAACTGTCTTTTGTGATATGTGGATGAAGAGGAGTCATCCTCCCGGGGAGCACTATAAAGATACGTACAGTATATACAACTGAATACATTTTATATATGTGTTTTTTTTTTCCTGAGTAGCCTAGTTCTTTTTTCTGTATACCATTGTGTTAACACCATGCTATGCTGTATCATTGCAAATTGCATTTATTTGTTGCAAACTGATTTCACTTACATTTGGGCTCCAGAAGGTGCTCTCGCAGTTTTAGCACCGGGGGCACCATGTCTGAGATGTCACCACTTTTTAAAACCAGCTGGAGAATGTCTGTAATGGACTTTTCCCCAGCTGATCTCTCACGGAGCTCAGAATGGTAGTAACTCCATTTGGCCCGCAGATGGCGACACCTTCCTGCCAAACAGGTTATTAACATTAAGAAATACATTGGGAATATTTTCAAATATGTCTATAATTAATCAAAAATGATTTTTCAAAAGACCACGGGTTCCTGTTAATGGGCCCTATTACATTCTTAATGCAAAAACGCACGCTAAACGTGTGTTTTTTTTGCGCGAAGCATTAAACGGTAACGCACTAAAATCACCGCTGGAATTACATTCCTCGCGCATTTTTTCATCCATTGGGAAATTGCGCTCATAAAACCGACGAGCAAAAATGAGCGCAAAGTACCGCTGCGCACAGAAATCAGTGAGCGCAATGTAATTTTTAACGTGAGTCCGTCACTTTGTGCGGACTGCGCACAGCAGACGTACGTTCTGACGGAAGACAAGGTAGTGGCCGTCATTTTTGACGGATGTAGTAAAAAAAACGTGCGCATCGACATTCTCCGTTGTGAATCCGCAGTTTGGTACGGTCAGGTTGTTAAAATTTGCCGTTGCCACCAGCTTTTCAAAGACGTTGAAATTATGCGCGCAAACGTTGTCTGTTAAATTTTGCGCTAAGATTGTAACACCATGCGTGCACCAGCGCACAAACGCATTTGCGCTCACAATGTTAAGTATAGGATGCGCGCACTAAATTGCACTCGCAAAGGGTTCGCGCAGGGTCACTCGCATTAGACATTAACGCACATTTTGCGCGCGAACGTCGTAATACGACGTTCAGCGCAAAGGGTTTTGCCCCTCACGTTAATGTGTTTTTGCACGCGCGCACAATTGTGCGTGAACAATGTAATAGGGCCCAATGTGTTTTGTGAAAAGCGTTTGGTGGTGAAGAGGTTAAAGTACTCCTGAAATATTAGGTGCACTTTGCCTACAATATCCCATCATGGTCGGACTCTGTGGGTGTTGCGGAGCGCTGTAAGTATTGGCTTTGGCCAGCGATGGCCTGCAATCAGGATGGAGGAGAGCGAGTACTTGGCTGTCCTGTAGGAAGGTTCTTCTGTTCAGTTTTCACTTACCCCAGTGGTGTGCCACTTGGAATTGAGTGACAGCAATTTTGTGATGGGGAATAATGTTACTTTTTACATTATACAGTTGTGTTCAAAATTATTCAACCCCCAATGCTGTAAAGGGTTTTAGGGAATTTAGTGTACATTTGTAATTGTATTCAGAATGAAATCCTCCAAGGACTTTTTAAAGAACCATATGCAACTAAAATGACATCAATTGGTTTTGTAATACAGTAGTAAATGTTTCTTTTGTGAATTCTTCATTGACACAATTATTCAACCCCTTAAAGACTACCACTCTGAAGAACAGAGGTTCATTCAAGTGTTTTCAATCAGGTATTGAAAACACCTGTGGATGTCACGGAGCAGCAATAAAGCATAATAAGCACCAATTAGGCAGCTTTAAAATGACTGTGATACTCAGCTCCTTCTAGACATTTACTGGTGTGGTTACAAACATGAAGTCAAGAGAATGGTCCAGGAAGACAAGAGAAGAGGTGATTACTCTTCACAGGAAGGGCAATGGCTATAAGAAGATTGCAAAGATGTTAAACATACCAAGAGAGACCATAGGAAGCATCATTCGCAAATTCAAGGCAAAGGGCACTGTTGAAACTCTACCTGGTCGTGGCAGAAAGAAGATGCTGACTTCAACTGCTGTGCGCTACCTGAAGCGTAGAGTGGAAAAAGTCCCCATGTGACTGCTGAGGAACTGAGAAAAGATTTGTCAGATGTGGATTCTGAAGTTTCAGCTCAGACAATACGGCGCACACTGCGTAATGAAGGCCTCCATGCCAAAACTCCCAGGTGCACCCCCTTGCTGTCTCCAAAGAATAAGAAGAGTCGACTGCAGTATGCCAAAACTCATGTGGACAAACCACAGAAGTTTTGGGATAGTGTTCTGTGGACTGATGAAACTAAATTAGAACTGTTTGGGCCCATGGATCAACGCTATGTTTGAAGGAGGAAGAACAAGGCCTATGAAGAAAAGAACACCTTGCCTACTGTGAAGCATGGCAGGGGGTCAATAATGCTTTGGGGCTGTTTTGCTTCTGCAGGTACAGGGAAGCTTCAGCGTGTGCAAGGTACCATGAATTCTCTTCAGTACCAGGAGATATTGGATGACAATGTGATGCAGTCTGTCACAAACCTGAGGCTTGGGAGACGTTGGACCTTTCGACAAGACAATGATCCCAAGCATACCTCCAAGTCCACTAGAGCATGGTTGCAGATTAAAGGCTGGAACAGTTTGGAGTGGCCATCGCAGTCACCTGACTTAAATCCGATTGAGAACCTCTGGTGGGACTTAAAGAAAGCAGTTGCAGTGCGCAAGCTAAGAATGTGACTGAACTGGAGGCTTTTGCCCATGACGAATGGGCGAAGATACCCGTAGATCGCTGCAAGACACTTGTGTCAAGCTATGCTTCACGTTTAAAAGCTGTTATAACTGTAAAAGGATGTTGTACTAAGTACTAAGATTGAATGTCACTTGGGGGTTGAATAAAACTGATAATGATGTGAGCACAGAAAAGACATTTGTGGTTATTTCATTATAAATGTTATGTTATATTTGTCTTACCTACACGTGACTCTTTGATTTAATTGTAAGCAAGATGACTAAATGATCAAAATCAATGTCAAACTGGCCAAAACACTCAATTTCAGTGGGGGTTGAATAATTTTGAACACAACTGTATTACTTTATTTGTAAACAATAAAATAAATAAATCCTCCTAGCGCACTCTGTGTGATAAACAAATTCCCCAATAAGTACTTGGTGGAAACCTATATAGGAAGTACTGAAGTTCAATTTTCCAAGGTTCTTCCTTCATGCATAACCCGATGGGGAAAAAATGAAGAAAACCAATGTTGCAAGTGAAAATACACACACCCCTTCCCTATGAAAGTTACAGCTTTCAGAGCCTGTGTGAACTTCCTCTGTAAAAGTCACCTGAGGTCAGCAGGGGTGACCTATTCATTCTTTAATGGAAACTTGTAGACTCAGAAAAATCAGACACACCACTTTGCACAATTACGGTTTTTCCCTGGTCCTATTAGGACCTTACTGACAATTTTTAGATCCTTTTTTTTGCTGCCTATCGTCAGCTTGTGGCATTTATAGCACTGCCTGACCTTCTTTCTTCCTCCCCAGGTTGTCTTCTGATGTACAGGTTCCTGAGGGTCTGTGCTGTTGTGGGTTCACAATATTTTTCCAAGAGTACAGTCAGCGACAGGCCATTATGGCTGGTCTTCAGTGTCCAATTTTTTTTATTTTTGGAGAAAGGATTTAACTAGGAAGGATACATTGAGATTTCTCTGGTTTTCAAGTATGTCCTGGGTGGCGAGTATGTACCGTTATGTGTCTTGCCCAAGGACACTTACTGGAGAGGTGCTCATGCCAGGATTTGAACCTGGGTCTCCACGGTTCTCCTACCTCATTGACTTATTTTAATCCTTTTCCACTTTATGCTGGTCAAGCCTTACTTTTTTGTCAAGATGGTAACACATACGGGGGCGGAGCTAACCGAAGAAGCGAGCAGCTGCATATTGGAAGAGCTCCGTGATTAACACGGTTTATAAAGCAATTTTCTCCACTTGCTTGGACTTGAGACCTACCCAGCTGCCTTTGGAGGTACTAGAGGGCCCGGTGAGGTCGTTTTCTGCCCGAATTCCACGCTCCGAAACAGTTTGCCACCCGCAGCACGATTTGGGACTGGTACTCGCGGTCATCTTGGAGGCCTGTGCGGGAGTTGAGACCTTTTTGCTGCCTTACATCCTCGTGCCTGCACTTTCGGCACCATGCCCATCAGTCGCTCCCAGAAAAAAGGCCCCCGACAGAGGGATATTAGGGACTATATTATAGAGGTGGGTCCACTTTTGCGAGAGTGTCGGCCTCCTTTTCCCTCCCCCCAGGCTATGACTTTTCAGGCGACCCCTGGCCTTCAGGTGATGGTTCGGCAATGTCGTGGATCTCCCCGCAATCTCAGAGACCGGACTCCCAGCCCCTCTCTGCGGCTGCAAAAAAAGGGCGCAAAAGAAATATAGGAAGTGATTCCCTATCGAATGAGGCCTTATTGCCCTGGGAGGTACAGTGCACTGGAAAAGCCATTATTACATAATAATTTTTTGAGGAGAGTTTCCAGATATCTAAAATGATGTGTATATTGGTTGACTGATCTCCGTGTTTTCAGTTTAGGCATAGTTCACCTTCAAGCGTAGAATTGATGTGCCTTTTACAGTGTAAGTCTTTTACGACTCGAGGTAACCTGCAAAAGCAGCCCTGATGTGTAACCTTCCACGGCAAGAAGGGGTTAATTATATGTGGTGTCCCTAACAAATTAGAACAGTTAGCTGAAAGCTTTTACTCTGTCTTCAGAGACAGTACATTGTGCTGAACTACAGTAATGAAAATGGCGCTAATTTATAGCAGCAATTAGATGCAATTTGCATAAATTGCATACTCTAAATTAGCCAAATACATAATCATCCACATATGTACAAAACTTTCACTTAGTGTGGGAAAGCAGATTTAAGGGCCTCTTGGATAAGTAGCTGCGCGATGTCTATAGAGGTGTTACAGGGAGACGTAGCGGGGAATAATAATTTTCCGAGGAATTTGTTTGTGAAAGTGCCGACACGGATCTGCTCTTTTAATTTCGGTAGAAAATCACTGCATGTGTTAGAAGCCGGTTCAAAGATGAACTTTAAATTTTCTTTTTCTTGTTTTACATTGGTCGATGTCTAATTTGATCATTTAGTGCTGCCGCTTGCCGCCTGCACGCTGTAATATATGTTACTGTGTGTTTTAGAGCTTTTGTTGTTTTGTATCTGTGAGTTGCCAGGAGAATGAATGTTTTATCCTCATTTTTTTTTTTTTGGTTCATTCTTTCCACACCTATAACAATATTTTGTTGATCTTACCAGGTTATGGGGGAGTGGATGATGCCTGCTGTTTATAGTGTTCCCTGAGAAAAGCAAGGCTGAGATCAAGTTAGACAGAAATGCTGGGAGAGGTATGTCAGGAGCGAAACAAGCAGCCGCTCCAGCTTGTCAACTATCATATTAAAACGTCATCTTTTTCTTTTTTCATCCCAAGCTTTTTCCAAACACAAAATGAAATGTTCTTTTGTGTTTATTTAATGTTGCTGATATCTTACACATGATCTGCTTTTATCTTGTACGTATAGTTAAGTATTTCACTCTGCTCTGCATGTGTAACTGGGTGCATCCATTGTGTGATATTTTGTGTTGCAACCTGCACCTCCCCCAGTGTCTTTACATCACTTTTTCCTCCCTGGGCGTCACGTCCCACACCATCCAGGTAGCTCAGGTGCCAGCAGCGCCTTCAATGCTGCTCGCTGGCTGGCCACTGAGTGAAGCGTCGGATGGACGTGATCACGTGGTAAAGTCATAGGTGGGGTGCGACATGTTCATGCGGCGCACATCGGGTTTAAAATCAGACACCTGAGAAGCGCTCATTGCCCTGACGGGGTTTTCACTCCTCTCAGTACTTGTTGCAAATCTGTTATTGTTTCTTCTGTGTATATCAACTTTGGCTATCAGGTTCAGTACCCAAGGGGTACTAGCTAAGCAGGTTTGTGCGCCCAATGTGCGGTATTGCATACACACCGGAGCGGGTGGAGGCAGATTGCTAAAAGTAGGTCCTTTAGGCAGTGTTCAAAGCCGGGTCGGTAACCAGCTGGGTTCGGTAAAGGTGAAGACAAGGTAACAATACAGGTGGTAATCAGAAGGGTAGTCCAGATGCAGGCAAAGCTCAGCAATGATTAAGCCAAGGTAATAACACAGGCGGTGATCGGAGAGGGGTAGTCCAGAGGCAGGAAAAGTTCGGCAATGGTATAGGCAAAGCAGGGGAATTCTTGGAAATGAGGTTGGGAATACAGATGAGCCGAACACCCCCGTGTTCGGTTCGCTTTCGAACTCGAACAATTTCAAAAGTTCGAACTCAATGCAAGTCAATGGGACTCAAAAGTTCGATTTTTAGAGTGCCCTGCAAGAGGGCATATATGCAAGATATTTGCCATAAAAGGTGTATGAGGGTCCGGGTAGCGCCCTGGGGGACAGGAAACAAGGACAAAACGTTTAAAAAAATAAGTTTTTAAAGAAACAGTGAGTTTTCCATAAGATAAGGGTTAAAAATAAAAACGAAAAATTCCTTCAAATATCGTGCCTAGGAGGTCCCCATAACCTGCCCGTGAAGTGGCGGATTTGTAGGATGTATAGAAACATCGCCATCAGAGACCCACACATGACACCTAGCCACCCTTAAGGGGTTAAAATGCACAGGGACTGGCTACTATCCTGTTAGATGAGGGAATGTATTATACAGTTGTGTTCAAAATTATTCAACCCCCACTGAAATTGAGTGTTTTGGCCAGTTTGACATTGATTTTGATCATTCAGTCATCTTGCTTACAATTAAATCAAAGAGGCACGTGTAGGTCAGACAAATATAACATAACATTTATAATGAAATAACCACAAATGTCTTATATGTGCTCACATCATTATCAGTTTTATTCAACCCCCAAGTGACATTCAATCTTAGTACTTAGTACAACATCCTTTTACAGTTATAACAGCTTTTAAACGTGAAGCATAGCTTGACTCAAGTGTCTTGCAGCGATCTACGGGTATCTACGCCCATTCGTCATGGGCAAAAGCCTCCAGTTCAGTCACATTCTTAGACTTGCGCACTGCAACTGCTTTCTTTAAGTCCCACCAGAGGTTCTCAATCGGATTTAAGTCAGGTGACTGTGATGGCCACTCCAAAATGTTCCAGCCTTTAATCTGCAACCATGCTCTAGTGGACTTGGAGGTATGCTTGCTTGGGATCATTGTCCTGTTGAAAGGTCCAACGTCTCCCAAGCCTCAGGTTTGTGACGGACTGCATCACATTGTCATCCAATATCTCCTGGTACTGAAGAGAATTCATGGTACCTTGCACACGCTGAAGCTTCCCTGTACCTGCAGAAGCAAAACAGCCCCAAAGCATGATTGACCCCCCGCCATGCTTCACAGTAGGCAAGGTGTTCTTTTCTTCATAGGCCTTGTTCTTCCTCCTCCAAACATAGCGTTGATCCATGGGCCCAAACAATTCTAATTTTGTTTCATCAGTCCACAGAACACTATCCCAAAACTTCTGTGGTTTGTCCACATGACTTTTGGCATACTGCAGTCGACTCTTCTTATTCTTTGGAGACAGCAAGGGGGTGCGTCTGGGAGTTCTGGCATGGAGGCCTTCATTACGCAGTGTGCGCCGTATTGTCTGAGCTGAAACTTCAGTACCCACATCTGACAAATCTTTTCTCAGTTCCTCAGCAGTCACACGGGGACTTTTCTCCACTCTACGCTTCAGGTAGCGCACAGCAGTCGAAGTCAGCATCTTCTTTCTGCCACGACCAGGTAGCGTTTCAACAGTGCCCTTTGCCTTGAATTTGCGAATGATGCTTCCTATGGTCTCTCTTGGTATGTTTAACATCTTTGCAATCTTCTTATAGCCATTGCCCTTCCTGTGAAGAGTAATCACCTCTTCTCTTCTCTTCCTGGACATTCTCTTGACTTCACCATGTTTGTAACCACACCAGTAAATGTCTAGAAGGAGCTGAGTATCACAGTCATTTTAAAGCTGCCTAATTGGTGCTTATTATGCTTTATTGCTGCTCCGTGACATCCACAGGTGTTTTCAATACCTGATTGAAAACACTTGAATGAACCTCTGTTCTTCAGAGTGGTAGTCTTTAAGGGGTTGAATAATTGTGTCAATGAAGAATTCACAAAAGAAACATTTACTACTGTATTACAAAACCAATTGATGTCATTTTAGTTGCATATGGTTCTTTAAAAAGTCCTTGTAGGATTTCATTCTGAATACAATTACAAATGTACACTAAATTCCCTAAAACCCTTTACAGCATTGGGGGTTGAATAATTTTGAACACAACTGTATGTATAAAGCAAGGTATATATGACAATGGATAGTCAGAAACTCTAGGGACTCAGCTTGTACGTTTTATGATAGACATTTCTAACACAATAATAATTGTATGCTCACATAGGCCCTTCGGGAGAGGTACATGACATACAAATACTGGAATATTATGTTTAAATCTAAGGAGTGTGATAAAGATTTTATTAAGCCCTTGATGACAAATGACGTAACATCTACATCATTAATGATTGGCTTTACAGAGCCCTGGTCCTCAAGGGGTTAAACAGCATATCAGAGGATCATATAGTACACTTCTTAGAATTCAGAACAAGCACAGTGTTTGTTCATACATGTGCAGGCCACACCCAGTCTGCAGGCAATGTATCAAATTCATGAGAAGAGACTAATTAGAAGCACATGTTATTTCCAAACACTAATTAAACACCTGTTGTTTACGCCTCTTTGAGAGCACAAGTCATTTAGAGGTGAGAATCTTTGCACGTAGACATTAGGTAGTTTTTTAATTCAATATCTAATAAACTATTATAATATTCTGCAGTAAAGCGTCTCTTTATTTCTAGAATTTTTAGTATTTTTTTTACTTTTTCAAAATGTTTTTTTTTTTTCGAACTCGAACCGAACACGCCAAAAAGTTCGAAGTTTGCGAACTTTCGAACTGCCAATGTTCGAGTCGAACTCCGAACTGATCGAACCGAACATCTCATCCCTAGTTGGGAATCGGGGTCTGAGGAGTAGCAACATGTAGGACCTTTCTCTAGAAGATGAAGGACTACAGTCTTTGAGCATTGGCTGGTTGGAGGCGTAGTCTTTTATTAGGTGCAGCCAATGCATGATTAGTCACGTGTTGCATAGGACTGATCTGCAGCAATGGAAGGCCAGAGGTATTAGTACATCGCAGCAAAGGTGCTGCCTCAATCAGGATGCACCAGTGGTTTGGGCCTTTCTATGGCGGTGACGCCGCAAAAACCTTACATTGGCTTGTATGACTCTCCTCTCCCGGCTCTTAACACCTGCCATTCATTTGACTGCCTGATTTTGGCAATACGTTCTCTGGCACTTGGCTGATGCTCAACTCTGGTGATACAACCCCTGGAATTCCTGATAACCTGCTCAGATAAAGACGCTTGGCATTCCTTTGACTTTTCCGAATTGTATTATCCTTTGGTCAGCTGTTCTAGTTACGTACCCCTCAGATTCAGATTCAAAGGATCGGAAGTGTAGGATAGTTGTGTTGCATACAGGAATCAGACATGTATATAACGGGGAGGAACGTGACACTGGGTGGCCTTGGCCACCCAGTCAAAGGACATAACCAGGGAGGTAGATTAGAAGTCTGTTAAACTCCCTGTTTTACCTCATTCAGCTGCCATCTCTTATCTCAGCATGGTGAACAATTGCCTTCCATTGCCTTATCTAAACATTCCCTCCTACACCTCATTAACTATTAAACACTGTATATTAGATAAACAGAAGTAAAGTAAAGCTTTTGCACAGATTTTGGTAAATGTTGCATCATGGGTAAAATCCACAAAATAGAAAAAGAAGATAAACTAATTTTATTTTTATTTTTTTACATGCAATTACTTCAAAGAAGAAAAAACAGCAGCACGTGTTTTATAAGGTTGTTTTATTTGTAATGCCCAAGTAATCTATTTACAGCTTATGTAAGCGGTATAGCGTCATTTTTAAGGGGATAAAAAAAAGCTGTTGGCTCTTATTTATACAGCGGAACCAAATTATAAAGACATGTTTGGGGTGGTTGGTGATTGGTGCCAGACAAAATCCCTACAACCAGGTTCCCTAATGCCAACATCCCGACGGCCATCTTCCAGACAGAACAAGTGCCAGACACACCAGGTTCCCTACACAGAAAACTCCAGACATCCAAAATCCCAGTGGCTAACCCCAACACTCTAACCCTAACCTTACTCTCTAACCCTAACTCCATAAGAGTTAGATTTAGGGTTAAGGTGTTAGGTTTAGGGGGTTAGGCTTAGGGAGTTGGGGTTAGAGCGTAAGGTGAGGGTTAGCGGGTTAGAGTGTTAGGGTTAGTCGCTGGGATTTTGGATGTCTGGAGTTGTCTGTGTAGGGAACTTAGTATGTCCGGCACTTGTTCTGTCAGGAAGTTGGCCATCAGGATATTGGCGTTAGGGAACCTGGTTGTACGGATTTCGACCCAAACCCGTTGGTGATATATAGGCGCTAGGTGACTTAAGTGAAGTGCGTTTATTAAGCTACTTAATATCAATATAAAATACAGACTTTAAATACCCATTGGAAGACGGGTATACTGTTCACTTTGTAGGAGAAGTCCAATTTTTTAAGTGAGGGCCATGGCACCCCACCATCTTCCAACATCATTACCACGACATATATGTACCCCAACACTTGTGCTTAATGATTGATAAACTGCTTATATAATTTATTTTTCAAAGATGTATGCAAGCACTAAATGTTGTACAATATCACTAATTCTGCTAGTGTAAACAAATAAGTTATAAAAATTCTACATAGATATGTATATCTGTTCCTAACAAACACTTCTAATCTCCAAGCATCACCCCGAGCAACACATTTTTCAATGATACGCCAAGCACATAAGTAAATTCCAGAAGCAGCACAGATGAACCCATTAAAAAGATGCTGTAAGCTGTGATCTGAACGAGCTTTCTGTTATGTACCTAATTATCCGTGTTTGGATTTGTTTATAGAGGTATGTAGATGAAAACGATTTTTTTTTTTTCTTCATTTTTTTTTCTTCATTATTTTTGATCCAGATGTGACATTTCAGTCAATTTCTTGTCTGGCAGAACTCGGCTCTACTTTTCAAGTTTTCTTTCTGCTTTTATCGCGTTGCTTCCTCCCTACCGTCGCTGCCACCGCCACCACCCCCCTCTCATCTATGTGTTTTCGTGAGATGTCGCTCGTTGAGAAAACATGTCAAAATCAAAAGCACAAATTTTAAAATGTAGAGGGGAACACAACCTGTTAACAACGGTTTTCAAAGCCGATCCTTGGAAACCAACCTACAGCAGATCTTAAATGACTTGCAGAGGAATATTAATTAGTGTAAACATCTTGTTGTTACCATCAATGTGATTACTGCTACGGCTGTTATCTAGAGAAGTTACACTTAATCCAGACATTCACGGTTATGCAAATTTACGCTTTTTAAGCTTAGTATTTCATGTATGCTATATAAATGTCCAGTGGAAAATTATTTGTAGTAAGGAGGGGTGAAGGTGATATTTGGATCCAGCCAGTATAGGGTTCCTAATACAATGATAACTTGGAGGATTATTTATTTTCTGATCTTTACATTTATTCAGAAAATTTGTACCCTTAACTCGATTTTGAGTGTGGAAGAGTTATCTCGATTTTTGCATTGAAAAGCACTCCTTAGCACATCAAAAGACAATTTCACACCTTTTTAAAGCAAGATTAGCATGCCCCTGTGGAGAAACGAAATCCTTTGTTTTATGGCTCTCCAAGCACCCTGGAGAGACATAAAATCAGTTGCAAATAGCAGCCCTAAACCTCACTGTAACAAAAAGTTCAAATAGATTACTGCTGCCTGGGAGAGGACAGAATACAGGGAGAGCTCTGGGGTCACTCACTGCTGGTAGAAGATACAGGAAGTTCTAATGAGTGAAAATCCCTGTACAGTACATACAAGGTGTTACTGTAATCTCCATATACAAGAATTATGTTGCATAAAGATAATATTTTTGTTTTCTATTAGTTTATTTTGGAAGCTGCATTGCTAATCTCATTATGATCACTACAAATCCACAAAAACAGGAGATCTGAACTTTTTTTATTATTTGTCTTTATCACAGTTACTGTATCTAACGCAAAGGTCATTTCTGCCTGTATGTTAATGCAGACCCCGTTTGAAGCTGTGTAAGATAAATGAAACCTTCTAGAGTTCAGAATCTTATATTTCAGCAATATTTCTGAACGAATAGGGGAAAAATTAAAAATGAGCATATTAGCATTGTTTTACTTTTTTTAGCTATCTGAGAATAACAGTTGCCGTGCGTAACTTCTATTTTACCTTATATTTTATTGTTAACGTCACATACCATGTTTCAAATGTTATAACATTTTTTGTTTCAACTAAAATTGTTTGGTATTGTTATAGAAGCATTCTTTGGATATTTATTTATCCAAAGAATAAAATAAGCAATTTAGAAAATAAAATGATTGACTTAGGATGACTGCCTAGCAAGAAAAACTATTTTTCATTGGGCATCACTATGCAGCTGACCTCGGTGGTCCTCCTCTTCTGGTTCACAGCAGGGGATGGGAATATCTGCTGCTGCATTCAGTTTTGAGGGAGAGAGGGGAAGGTGTCAGATCATATAGAGGTAGAACAATGTAAGCGAAAATATGTTGAGCAAGTTGTATTTAACTTGAAGGGATACTCTATTGAAAATTGCCCTTCAATAATTGTGTAGATGCTGCGAACAGCCTCTACCCAATTTTTTTTTGTGGACTTGGGCTCTTTATGTACACAAGCTTTGTAGCACCTGTGCAGAACAGAAAAAAGATAAAGTGGTCAGGATGAGTAGAGTGTTCCTTTAAACCAGTGTTTCCCAAACCTGTCCTCGGGTCCCTCAACCAGGTCAGATTTTAAGGATCACCTTGAGGAAATGCAAACTGAATACAGTAATCCCTCGAAATTTGCGGGGGTTACGTTCCAACGACCCCCGCGAATTTTGAAAAAACGCAAATTGTGGCTGTGCTAAAAAAATAGCACCGCCATGCGGCGTTAGAACCCAGGAGCCGCCGTCCTCCTGGCAGAATGGCTGCTCCTGTGCATCTCCAGACTCAAGATCGCGTCCAGGGCATTCTCCTCTCTCGGCATCGTTAAGAGAGAGGAGACGCCGAGACTCCTGTGCACCCCCATAAGCGTGGTCCGGGGATCCAGGAGCCTCGGCATCTCCTCTCTCGTAATGATGCCGACAGAAGGGAATGCCCTGGCCACGATCGTGCACCCGGAGACGCACAGGAGCAGCTTCTCTGCCAGGATGCTACTACCACGTGGTAAGCAGAAAAAATCCGCCAACCACTGAGTCCGCGGACGCGGAACCGAGAATGACCGGGGGATTACTGTACTGTAATCAGTGAGCAACAAATTATATCACCTGTGCTGTGCTTCAGATATGTCAAACGTGGCGTGTCAGCGGGTCCTGCGGGCAGGTTTGGGAAAGATTGCTTTAAACGGTTAAAAAATATAGTTTTCCGTGGCTCGAAAGATGGATTGGCTGTCGGCACTGGCACACGACACACTATGGCAATTTGCTAAAAAAAAACATGGGACCTGTGGCCGCATCCCTCATGACCTGGCTGGGCTGCTGCTACCCCCTGCTGCGAAACCTGTCCCTCCCCCTCTTTTTTTTTTCTCTCTCCTCTTTCTTTCCCCGCTTCTTTCTTTTCTCTCCCCATCCCCCTTTTCCTACGCCTCCTTCCCCTTGCCTACCTTTCCCCCTACCCCCTGCTGAGGTATTGAGGTGCTCCTTTCAAGATCCACCTGTGAGAGCTCTCTTCTTCTGCCCTCCTTTTTCCACCCACTTCATGGAGTTTTTTTTTTTTTTGGTATTTTATTTCGTGCTCTATTGTTCTCACCCACAACACTGCCATCCACCCTGGTATTTGGAACGGCTGTTGAAGTTCTCTGGGTTTTTCCACTGGGTTTTCCAAAACCACTTTTCTTTCTGGTTTTTACTTACCGAATTGGTTTTCTACTGATCTAGTGACCCGCCTAGTTCCCGTTCATCCATGTTTCGATGGTTACTTAGCCTTTATATTGTTTTATAACCTTGTTATGTATTCTGGTTCTCCCCTTTATTGTGGACAGCTGCGAGTGTTCCCTTCATATTACATTAGTGTGTTAGCCTGTGCTTTTAGTTACTGGCAATTCATAAACCAAGTTGGTGAAGATGCGTCTCCACCCATAGACGTGCCTTTTTTAATGAAACTGTGCGACAAAACCGTGAAAACTTGCGTTGAAAAAGATTTTATTAAAAAGATTGTTTTGGCAAGGCTTTTACAGATATTTAAAGTGAATGATGTAGTTTGACAACAGATAAAACAATTACAGAAAGGCGTGGAAAACTAGAGAAAATGTACATTTAATGTCATCAATACCTCAACTCTTCACCGCCTTGTGTCTGATATAGTCATGCCTTCTCTAAAGTAGTGCAACCAGGGGTCGAGTGGAGAACATGTGGGAATGCAGTTCCTCCACTATTTTTGCAGAAGGAACAAGGTTCTCTTTGGTCCTAAAGCTATATGGCTTGTGTTCAGGTGTTTAATCATATCTTTCCCTGTTATTTATATATTATATATTTCTGCTATAATTCATATATATATATATAATTTGAGTGAGTTTGTTACGTGCGAGATAATTGCTTGCAGAGTTCACATACTATTGTTTTTTTTAGGACTTGACCCGAGTATAAATTATATATTATTTTGTGTTAATGACCTGCAACTGATTTTTTTTTCATTCGTATTTGATTATATTTTTCTAGTGGTCAAGTGGCTTGGAGTTTTATGTGAAATCTGTAAAGACCACAGAGAGTACCAGGCGCTCAGGATGAACATATGAGATCTGTGACTGTGAGTACTCATGAAATATTTTTGACTCTGCTTAAAGTGGAATCCGTTTGTTTTAGGCTGGTGTCAGATGAGCGCACTATGTGTGCCAATCCTGACATGCCTCTTGGCATCCATCACAGCGTTGTTATAGTGTTGTGATAGCGCTGTGATGCTTTGATGGATAGCTGTCGAGGTAGTACGGCATTTAACCAGGTGCTCAGACAGACATCCCATGAGCTTACAATCTAAGGGACTGGGGTAGGTGACACAAATGGGAGTAGAGGGAATGGGAAGATGGTTAGCAGGGCTTGCATGGGAAGGACCAGAAGCCTGGGCTTAGTAAGAGTAATTAGAGAGAGAAGAGGAGACAGCTGGAAAGGAGACCTGAAATTATGGACCGTGGATGGGGGAGGGTTGGGTGAGACAGCAGGGGGTAAAATGTGGTTCAGTTTGTGTGTGTGCTGTGGAGAGCGAATAAGGTTTGGTGAAAAAGTTCAGAATGTTAACCATTTATTTATTTTACTCTGCATTTAATTATTAACTTTGCATCACATGTTTCAAATGTTATGATAAAAACAAGAATCGCTTTGTAGTGTAGGGGCCCTGTTAGTGGGTCCTGAGGAGCAGGTTTGGAAAGCAGTACCTTAAATGAATTAACTAAATCCAATTTATTAGGTTTACAATGACAACTTGGAAAGATGAAAAGGTTGATAAGGATGTAGTTGCACGTCAAACTATATTACTTTGTTGCCAATTACAGCATGTTATGTTTATAAAACATAATGTTCTTTGCGCTGAAACTACATGATCTGTGAATATATTTAAAAAATATTGACAAAGTTTCTGTTGCTGGGGGGGGTTGAAAAAATTGCAGCATTTTGATGATTTATTTATGATTTTACAATTTGAAGAAGGAAAAGGATGCTTTGATTTGTCCTGTTTATTTTCAACAACCAGAAGACCGAAGGGAAGTAGCATCCTGTTTATAGAATGCACTTGGTTTTCTTGGTCTCTGGGGTGTTTTTGAGAGAAGAATGAGCTGTATTAATTTTAGATTAACGCTAATCCTGCTCTACTTACAGAAGATCTGTCTATAATGTTGTCTGATTACAATCAGTATGTTGTTTTCTACCAAGGGTAATTTTCTCCCATTTGGAGTGATACAAGTGGCCTATCCCTTCTTCCTTGAAACTATTATCTGGAGCTTTCATTTGATTTCTTCATCCATCAGAAACTAGGGGCATTAAAAAAACACTGCTTGAAATTCCAGGCTGTGGTTGGTTAAATATCAACAAGGTTGCAATGTGTTAAGAAAAAAAAATATTTTGGGGGTTATACAAAATTTAGCAATTTGTTTAATGAATAGGTTTTAATTAGATGTCAGGGACATTGATTTGTTTGTTCAATATTTACAGATTCAGAAAAGGTTTCATTATAATCCACATGACCCCTGATAGACACGGTTAGGAGTTTATTAAGGACATATCATATGTATGTAATTTGACAGTGTGATTAGGGGCAGAGTAATAGACAACAGGTTTATTAGCAGGCGGATGGAAAAAGCCCTTTTCCCCCTATAGGGTTAATTATCAGCTGATGCCTGATTTAGGCTGGGGTCAGACGAGCGTTTTGCAGAGTGGAAGGAAAGTCCATGAGAGTGGACGTTCCTTTCACTCTGACGCCCGTCTGGCCACCTCGTTCAGTGCAGTTAGTGCGCTCAGCGCTGCAAGGTTCAGTTCTCCTATGGAGGATCGTACTTGGAGCCCGTTCAAACGTGCGTCATAGCGCTTCGACAGGGAGGCTTTCAGAACGTCCACAGCATGCCCACTTTAGCGCGCACAATTTGTGCGCGCGCTACAGCGTGTGGCTGACCCCATCGAAGCGTCACAATGCTGCTACATGAAGGGCACATGAAGTTTGGAGGTCTGTAGTGATTGACTCTGCAGAAAGTAGGCAACCTCTTCACAATATGCGCCTCAGCATCCGCTGACCCCGCTCCGTCAGTTTACGTGGCCTACCACTTCATGGCTGAGTTGCTGTCGTTCCCAAACACTTCCACGTTCTTATAATACAGCTGACAGTTGACTGTGGAATATTTAGGAGCGAGGAAATTTCACGACTGGATTTGTTGCACAGGTGGCATCCTATCACAGCTCCACGCTGGAGTTCACTGAGCTCCTGAGAGCGACCCATTCTTTCACAGATGTTTGTAAAAACAGTCTGCATTCCTAGGTGCTTGATTTTATATACCTGTGGCCATGGAAGTGATTGGAACACCTGATTCTGATTATTTGGATGGGTGAGCGAATACTTTTGGCAATATTGTGTATATATATGATGTTTAGTTAGGCTCTGCATAAGGTGTAGGTGTTTGATTTATATTTGTTTTATTTTCTTGTTTATGGTGTACCCTGCATGTACCTTGGCTGCCTAATAAGGAAAAGTATAAAGCACTGATCCATGTGTCCAGTGGCTTTATCACAGTATACATAGGACACATAAGCTTTTTAAAGAATTGGATAATATCTAGACATTTCTCTGCTGTTTGGTGTTCTCTGAACAGATTAACCATTGCTTCTCTATGGGGAGTTCACTGCCATCCAACAGGCACCGTATTTCACTGGCAATTTGCCAATATTTGGTGAACTGCCTGCTTTTTGTATAGCCGAATGGCCACTAAAATGCACCGTACGGAGAAATTCACTGTTCGGGGCAATTTTGAAGCCAATTCGGTTCTCTTTGAACAACCCCTTATTTATTACTATGTAAGTAGAAATCATAAACTTAAAAGTAAAAATCTATTCAGATCAGGCAAACTGGATCTTTCAAGGCTTGTTAAGAGAAGTGTTAATGCCTTTTCCAAACACAATAGTAACAGGACCATAAACAGCATTTATGTAGATATAAAGAATCCGCTATTAGCCGTGTTTATAGATGTAGGCAGAGGATAAGTCAAATGATGGGTGTATAATACAGGGTATATGATGTATGTAATTGAAAGTTTGCAACTTTTACATTGCTTGAACAGCAATCACATCAGTAGACATAAACTATGCGATTGATTTTATGTCATGTTCCTCACTTTGGAGTTCTGTACATTGTTGATGACATGCACACAAAGGATTAATAAAATCCATACTGTTTCGTTCAAATGGATTCAAATTATACTGCGCATTGTTGCTGTACTGTTCATCCTCACGTTTTAATTCACATTTTAAATAAGCTCTGTTATTATCTTCTTCGTAGCAGAATATGATTTCTTTACAAAAGCATCATTGATTTGGAAAAATGCATAGAAATAGCACTGTAGGGAACGGGTGAGTCATTTTCTTCCTTCGTGATGCTGTTTAGTGCCTATGGGCAGTAACAGCATAGACAAGATACAAAAAAAAAAATCATTACAGACCCAGCTACAAAGTCCTGTCGGATGATATATCTGGAGTTGGTATGGTGAGGTCAGCGCTTCCTCCTAAGCTTTTCTTCAAAAAGTGGGATTCTCAACTTCATACAGTCATCCCTCTGTTATGGCAATGTATGCCTCAAAATAAAACCTATATCAACATAGTATAGCCTGTATATATGACGTATTAATAATCTGAAAAACAGGTTTACAATCACGTTTAGCGGTGTCTTAATCAGACACTAGATGTATTTGCAGCTGGCGATTTTTTTGGGAGCGCCAGATCTCCCATTAAGCGTATGATAGCCTCCTTGTTACTCCATTCTGCAGAAAGCTTTTACACAGAAAAGAAGCCGTGATAGTATTTTTTTTGTGCCTTAGGCCAAGAAAACAGTATAAAGGCAGCCGGTGTGTTAGTAGGAGCACCGTACCTCCCATCAATCTCAGTCAACTTCTCCAAAGGAGATATGCCAGGGACAGCAGGGTATCAAGATTAAAAAACTATTTATTAACAAATTTACACCAAAACGCGTTTCGCCTATATAATGCTTCCTAAGTTGGTGCCCCTCTCCCTTCCAGGCACTCTCCCAGCTCTGCCGGGGGTGCCTGAAACTGACGTCATTGCGTGCCGGCACAATGATGTCAGTGAGCCCGAGCAGCTGGGGTCTCCCCCTTAAATGCGGAGACCCCATGACGTGTGGGGGACGTCCTTGGCATGTAGCAGGGAATCCCCAGGATGTCATCAGCAGGGAAGGGGTTAAGGATCTTTTTCATTATTTGGACACATTTTTATTGATTTAAACTCCTTTTAGGAGTATAGGAGACTTCATTTTTTTAAGAAAAAAATTTAAGTTCAGTGGAATTCGCCGGTGCCAATTCGGCTGTTATCAGCACAAAAACGACGTCTGAAAACTACTTCAGCGACTCCAATTTCGGCAAAATACGGTGACCATTTGCTAAATAGCGAATTCACTGTATTTCCGGCAAAATAGAATTGCGGCGAAACCCAACACACCGAAATCATGTTGTGATTCGAACCTTAAGAATTTGCATAGATATGGAACAGGGTTGTCAAAGTCATGCCCCACCCCCAGATATTGATGCCTACAATCCCCAGAGTTTTTTTAATGCAATAGATGGCTATGGAATCATGGGAGTTGCAGTTCAGAAACATCTGGGGGCCAGAGTTTGACAGCCGTGATGCATAACATTACTGGTGTGACCACAGAGTGTAAATATTGCTATATTATTATTATATATGTGTTCTTTTCTTGTGTTCAGATTTCCTTTGGAGATTTTGCTATACCACATTCTTGGATTTTTTTTTTTCCCCCAAATACAAAAATTCTGAGGCATGCACAATACAGTCATACATTAAAAATGTTTGAAGCTATTTATTGATTTATGAATTAGACCTGTGTTAAAGTATTTATTTTGACGTTTAGCCGATGTTCTTTTATGGTGACCTGGCTGTACGGCTCTGATACCCCCATATTCAAAACTGTCTCTCCATCTGCAAGAACGCCAGAAATGTTACTGCCGCTAGTGTATATATATATAACTGTGCAAAAGTTTTAGGCAGGTGTGAAAAAATGCTGTAAACAAAGAATGCTTTCAGAAATATAAATAATGATTGTTCATTTTTGTCAATTTGCAACATGCAACGTGAGCGAACAAAAGAAAAATCTAAATCAAATCAATATTTGGTGTTACTACCTTTTGCCGTCAAACTAGCATCAATTCTCATAGGTACACTTGCACAAAGTCAGGGATTTTGTAGGATTATAGTGTAGCGCTGGTTTTAATTCACTGTAGTGGTAGTACACGCTTTTGGCCACCAGAGGGAGACAGGCGCGATGTAAGACATTGGACATTGGGACTACATTTTCCAGCATGCTTTGCGGGCGGGAACAGGAAGTGGGTGGGAAAAAGAGAGACTGACATCCGCAGCCTCGTGGAGAGAACCGGCAGAGCGCACCGAGGAGTGAGAAGAGCAAGACGCAAGTGATGGAGATAGCGATCGCAACTAGGCCAGAGCGCAGGTGCAGCCTAGCAGAGCTGGAGATCGGTTTCCCCTTTTACTGGTCGAAGACCTAGTGATCCACCGCTAGTAACCCTACACAGATACAGAGTAAGCTGAAGGACCCCGAGTTAGGAGACCGCAGACGATCTAACAGGGAGTGCAGGCGGTGAGCTGGACATCTTGTGGCAGACACAGACAAGCAAGACAGCGGATCCGGTGGCACAGAATCCCAGTCAAAATCGAGCGGAGAGACGTCCTGGGTCGACCGGAGCGCAGAGTATCTGGCGGATGGGTGAGAGGCCTTCCCGGCCACCGTAAAATAATAAAACACGCTGCAGTTTTGTCAAAACCTACAGGGCCCCAACGTGACTAGTCGAAGATACACCTGAAATCATTCACTGGCCAGTTGAATATTGTACCCGGGTACCAATACACGCATACACCTACACTTTCTTGGGACACAACCTGTACGGGACTCACACTCCAACCACGAAGGGGTTAAAATTCCTTTTCTTTTTCCGCTACGCGTTTCTCGCATTACGAACTACTGTAAATCTATATACGTATACTGTGTTACTCTTTATATGCCAGTTTATTCAGTAAACTATATAATTTATAAAATCCACGACGGTGCTGGAGTACATTTATTCCCTAGTGCGGGGAGACTGATCCGAGGTTTAAATTCAGCGGCTCCTCCGGGAGTGAGCACTACAATAGTCAGGTGTATGATCAACCAATTATACCAAACAGGTGCTAATGATCATCAATGTCACACATAGGTTGAAACCCAGTCATGAGCTGAAACAGAAACAGCTGTGTAGGAGGCTTAAAACTGGGTGAGGAACAGCCAAACTCTGCTACCAAGGTGAGGTTGTGAAAGACAGTTTCATGTCATAGCAAGATTGAGCACAGCAACAAGACACAAGGTAGTTATACTGCATCAACAAGGTCTCTCCCAGACAAAGATTTCAAAGCATACTGGGGTTTCAAGATGTGCTGTTCAAGCTCTTTTGAAGAAGCACAAAGAAGGGCTGGAGAGCGGTACAATAATGAGTGTCTGCAGGCAACAGTGAAGCATGGTGGAGGTTCCTTGAACGTTTGGGGCTGCATTTCTGCAAATGGAGTTGGAGATTTGTTCAGGATTAATGGTGTTCTCAATGCTGAGAAATACAGGCAGATACTTATCCATCATGCAATACCATCAGGGAGGCGTAGGATTGGCCCCAAATTTATTCTGCAGCAGCACAACGACCCCAAACATACAGCCAAAGTCATTAAGAACTATCTTCAGCGTAAAAGAAGAACAAGAAGTACTGGAAGTGATGGCATGGCCCCCACAGAGCCCTGATCTCAACATCATCGAGTGTGTCTGGGATTACATGAAGAGACAGAAGGATGTGAGAAAGCCTACATCCACAGAAGATCTGTGGTTACTTCTCCAAGATGTTTGGAACAACCTACCACCAGCCGAATTCCTTCACAAACTGTGTGCAAGTGTACCTAGAAGAATTGCTGCTGTTTTGAAGGCAAAGGGTGGTCACACCAAATATTGATATGATTTAGATTTCTCTTTTGTTCATTCACTGCATTTTGTTCATTTATGAACGTAAATGTTTAACATTTTTGAAAGCATTCTTTCTTTACAGCATTTTTTCACAGTACTGTATATATTTTAATATTTTTTTTCTTCCCTCCTTTTTTGATAGTTTAATTCTGTGCTAATACTCAGTCTGCTCTGCTCCTCCCTGTTGTAATACTTTTCATGAACAAATGGCGACCCCCCTCTAAACTCTATTTCTTTTATCCACAGTCACTTCACCACCATTTTTCCCTCTGCTGTCCCGCCCGCCCACCTGCCCCACCCATCGTCCCACCCCATCCATCCTCCCACCCAGCCCCTATCCTAATTATATAGCCTCCTTTTCTCAGCTGCTTCAATCTTCACTCGGTTTAACCTCATCATGCCCAAGCTCTTGGTCTATCATCATGCAGTGTCTGCTATATTCTCTCTGGTAATTATTTCCACACTCCCCCTGTTCCCTTTAGTTTCACTTGCCTTAGTCCCTTAGATTGTAAACTCAGTGGCGTAGCGTGGGGGGGCTGGGGGGGCCGTGGCCCCGGGCGCAGTTTTGTTAGGGGCGCATTCGCGCCCCTAAAACTGGCCCGGGGGTTGAGGGACCCAGATGCCGGGCAGCGCGGGAGCGCCTGCCCGGTCTTGAACAGTCCATCCTGTGAAGTGGATGCGGCTGTGTGCGTGCGCAGCCGGTCACGTGGTCCGGCTAATCAGGTGGTACTGAGTCTCTGTACCACCTGACTGGCCGGACCGCGTGACCGGCTGCGCACGCACACAGCCGCATCCACTTCACAGGACGGACTGTTCAAGACCGGGCAGGCGCTCCCGCGCTGCCCGGCATCTGGGTCCCTCAACCCCCTGCCGGAGCTGGGGCAACAATCCAGGTGAGAGCTGGGGGCAAATCCATGACCTGGGGGCAAATCCATGTGTGACCTGGGGGCAAATCCATGAGCTGGGGCAAATCCATGAGCTGGGGGCAAATCCATGAGCTGGGGGCAGTATCCATGAGCTGGGGGCAAATCCATGAGCTGGGGGCAGTATCCATGAGCTGGGGGCAAATCCATGAGCTGGGGGAAAATCCATGAGTGAGCTGGAGGCAAATCCATGAGTGAGCTGGGGCAAATCCATGATGAGCTGGGGGCAAATCCATGAGTGAGCTGGGGCAAATCCATGAGCTGGGGCAAATCCATGAGTGAGCTGGGGCAATCCATGAGTGAGCTGGGGCAAATCCATGAGCTGGGGGCAAATCCATGAGTGAGCTGGGGCAAATCCATGAGCTGGGGGCAAATCCATGAGCTGGGGCAATCCATGAGCTGGGGGCAAATCCATGAGCTGGGGCAAATCCATGAGCTGGGGCAAATCCATGAGTGAGCTGGGGGCAAATCCATGAGCTGGGGCAAATCCATGAGTGAGCTGGGGCAAATCCATGAGCTGGGGCAAATCCATGAGTGAGCTGGGGGGCAAATCCATGTGTGAGCTGGGGGCAAATCCATGAGCTGGGGCAAATCCATGAGCTGGGGGCAAATCCATGAGTGAGCTGGGGAATCCATGAGCTGGGGGCAAATCCATGAGTGAGCTGGGGCAAATCCATGAGTGAGCTGGGGCAAATCCATGAGCTGGGGGCAAATCCATGAGCTGGGGCAAATCCATGAGCTGGGGGCAAATCCATGAGTGAGCTGGGGCAAATCCATGAGTGAGCTGGGGGCAAATCCATGAGCTGGGGGCAAATCCATGAGTGAGCTGGGGGGCAAATCCATGTGTGAGCTGGGGCAAATCCATGAGCTGGGGGCAAATCCATGAGTGAGCTGGGGGCAAATCCATGTGTGAGCTGGGGCAAATCCATGAGCTGGGGCAAATCCATGAGCTGGGGCAATATCCATGTGAGAGCTGGGGCAATATCGATAACGTGTCCACAGGTTGGGGGGGGCGCACAATTCTTGGCTGGCCCCGGGTGCTGACAACCCACGCTACGCCACTGTGTAAACTCACAGGATTTCTGGCTGAGCACTTGTATAAAGTGCTGCATTTGCAGGACAATTATCCTACGGGCAGGGCGGTCTGTACCGTATGTTTCATTATTATGTCACCTGTGCTTCCCCATTGTAAAACAGAATCTGTTGGCACTGTGTAAGTGCTTGTAACTGTAATTGCCTATAGACATTTTAGTCCAGGTAGGGCCTATTTTCTTCTTTATTTTTTTTCTTCCTATTTTTAATATCCTTTTGTTTCCCATCTGCCCCATTTCTTGAGTTTATTTGAAATTCTTACAAAGGTGGAAATGCTCCACAATTGTTGTACGCACTCACCGTTGTACGCACTCACAGGTCGCAGCAGGGCAGGCTCCTCAGGCTGGCTGGCTGGCTCCGCTGCACGCACCGCACCCTCATTCCCCTAACCCAACCTCTGCTGCTGCGTGCCCTGCACACATCATGTGAGGGGGCGGTGCCATACAGCTTGGTTAGAGCGTGGCGGCCCGTGGGAGTCTGAGGCAGGCATGCTGCGGTGCACAGAGTGCGCTGCAGCGGCAGGGCCACCCATGGCAGACACAGGCAGGCGGCTGATAATTCGGGGATCATTCATGAGACATGCGTGGCCCGGCCCACTCACTGTGCCTAGCCATAACCTGGCCCCTACCGACCCACGGTCAGTGCCCGACGGGTTAGTCCACCACTGAGCACCGCCATCAGCCTGGAAGCGGAAGGGGCCTGCCGGCTGGGCCCCGGGCCCTTTACTGGAGCATGGGGCATAATGCCCTGATGGTGGCCCTGACTATAAACCCCCCATAAGCAGGAGATCTGAACATTTATATTATTTATCTTTATCATAGTTACTATATCTAGCACAAAGGCATTTTCTGCCTGTATGATAATAATGCAAAGACCACGTTTGAAATTGTATAAGATAAAGGACACCATCTAGAGCTCAAAATCTTACATTTCAACAATATTTTTTGTGAAGATAAACAAAAACAAAAACATGAAACATTAAAAATTAGCAAATTAACATTATTTAATTTTTTTTTAACTATCTTAAAACAATTTCTGTACAAAACTTCTATTTTACCCTAGGTTTAATTGTTAACTTCACATCCAATTCAAATAACAGATATGATAAAAATCAACAAAACTCGCTCGGTGTAGTGAAAGAGTTAAATGCAGCCATCCTTTGGTTTGCAGGAACCTGTGAGTATTACGTTGCTAACATGTACAGCTTTGTCTGGTCTCTTTCCGTCTTTCGAAACATGATAAAGTGAGAACGAGTTAGGTAATGATAGTACCTATTTATGCCTTGTGCCAGCTCAAATATGCAACATTTTGCGCTTCCGTATGCTTGTAGTTATTTTTCATCAACTGAAATAAAGGTATCCATCCTTGAATGTCTGTAAAAAAATAAATAAAAAAAACACCGCTGCATAAAATTCACAGTACAAATCACGAAAGGAAAAGCAATCATATTGCGTAGAAATGGCTTCAGACTAAATGGTGATAGCCCAAGCAGTTTAACTTTACGACTCTTGGGTGATCGAGCTGCAAAACTTAGCTGTATAGTAAACTAATCAGTGGGAAGAGCTGCCGAAGCATGTACATGCAAGTTTCCACAGATTGCTCGCTCTTGAAGGTCTTTTTCCACTGCTTAACATGAGTCTGCTGCTTGAAAAAAAATGTAAGCTACAATGTGTAAAAATGTATATATGATGTGTTAATGTTTTTTTTTTCCAGTGGATCAGCGGCATTTAAGGTGTTGTTTAAATAAAAAGATCTTGCCTTACTGGTTATAAATTCATTAAGCTGCAGACTCTGCGTTATTGGCACTGGAGACCACCAGAATTTTGGAGTGATGTGTTTTTTTTTTTTTTTTGTGTGAGTCCACACAGGCTGGATACATACCTGTCCCTGCTCGCCCTCACTGACCTACGTCTTCGCATTCGCCGGCAATCACGGTGTTCTGCTTCCTGGTTCCCTTCTCGTGAGAAGGGAATCAGGAAGTAGGACGTTGCGATCACCAGAGGAGACTGCAGGGGACAGCGAGGGAGCGCAGGGACAGGTATGTATCCAGCGGCAGCCCGAGTGTGGCTCGGGGTTACCGCTTTCAGCATAGAAAGTGAACCCCGAGCCACATTCGATACCGCTAGCGGGCCAAATAAATTGTTCTGATTCTGACTTATAAAATATATCAGAATCGGAACGCTAGGGAGGTTAAATTTTCAGATCAATTTTAAATTCTTTTCCTGACCGTTTGACATTTTAGAATTTCAGGTGCTCCCAAATTGCTTAAATTGTGACATTTTCTTCGAAAACCAATTCAGACGAAACAGAATACATCTGTCCATTACTTACACTAAGTGATTTCAAACAGCATTTCTTATAGTTTAGAGACTCGTTCCTTTATTGCACCCACACACCCAAATATATCGGACCCCTGAGAAATGACATTAGGAAAAGAATGAATAATATACTTGGACCAAAGATAAGGATTGTGCTTCCAAATACCAAAGTATCTGAGGAAAACTGTATACGTTTAAGGGATGAATGGAAATGTTTGCACAAAAGGTATTGTCTTATAATGTAAGGGACTGTATAGGAGTAATACTGGGCTTCAGAGGTATTTGTGAATACATAGTGTTTTGTTTATGTAGTTCTGCTGCATTTAATTATTATGGCCACCAGAGGGAGACAGAGACATAGTGGACTACGCTGGACAAAAACTGAACTACACCTACTTTCATCCTTTGCGGGAGGACAGGAAGGGGGTGGGATAGGAAGAGGAAGGAGATCAGCGGCCTCGTGGAAGGCAAGGTCAGAGTGAGCGGAGCAGTGAAAGGTGGAGGACGCACGTGAGAGCTGTCAAGGATCGTGACCAGGCCGGAGTACAGACGCTGTCTCACTGGTGCTGGAGATCAGGACAGTTACCATGCTGAGACCTACCTACGCAGCGCTGAGAGGTCTGGATGACAAGCTGGTTCCGGCTGGACCCCGAGTTAGACCACGCTGATCGATTGGGAGTGCAGGCGGTGGATCGTTGTTCCAGTTGCGGAGATTCGGCAAGCAGGGAGTGGATTCAGTGGCACAGAGTCCCAGTACACAGCGGAGAAGATCTTTGATTGGGTGCTGGACAGTTTCATCTATCGGATGGGTGAGAGGCCTCCCAGGCCGCAGTTCCCAAATAAGAAACGCACGCTGCAATATTGTTTAAACCACAGGGCCCCAACGGTAACTAGTCGAAGATTTTGTTTCATTCACTGGCCAGTTGAATACAGTACCCGGGTACCCGAGACAACACACATACACATTTTTGAGCTATTATTCACAGGACTTACATTCCAGAACTGAGGGGGTTAACCGTTTCTTTTGCCACTGCGTGTTTTTCCCACGTTACGAATTCTTGTCATTTAAATACCGTATATACATAATATATGCTGCTTTATTGGGATCAGTAAAGAATATAATACATAAAAATCCACAACAGTGCTGGTGTATAGTTATTTCCTAGTGCGGTGAGACTAACCCAAGGTTTATTCAGCGGCTCCTCCGGGAGTGAGCGCTATGATTACATAGTAAAAAATTTTAAGTTTCCCCCTGTAAGGAACTTACCAGGCGTTGGAGCCCAGGATGCAAATGAAGGAGCACAGTCTTACAGAACCTCACTATTCAAAGTTACCAGTAGGGTTCTGCACCTTGTGTAGTGGGAGTTGGCATGGGGGCAGAACCAGGTATGCGATACAGAACAGAGTAGGGGATATCCAGAAACGTGGTCAGACCGAGCTGTGGTCGGGGGCTGGCAAAACAGGATCTTGAGTGGTTGAACAGGCCGAGGTTAAGTCCAGAGTCAGGAAACAGACTGGTAAGCTCCCACACACTGAACGCAGATAACAGAGAGAGCACTATGGTCACAGGGAAGCTGGGTTATAAAGGCCGGCAAGTGTCAGCAGGTGAACATGGTGATTGCCCACTCATTGCAGGTGTTAGTCCAAAAGGAGTGATCCCAGCGTAGGTTCATCACAGCAATCCCTGAAGTCCAGTGGCAGACTGGACAGCAAACTGGTCCAGCATGCAAGAGGCCATTGGTTTAAGTCCTGGCTGGTGCACAAAAGGGACAGCCACGTCTGGCTATCTGCAGGCCTCAATATGATCCCAGAGTCCTGACACTCCCGCTTTCTAACAAACCATTCATAAAGTAGTAACCCCCCTTTAAATCTGCCACCCTAGGCACAGGCCTGTTTAGAGAATTAACCTTGATTATCGCTAGATCCATTATCTATTCAAGGGTAGGTCAACTGTACATGTTCGTATGTTGGTTGGCATATTAGAAAATATGCAATTGTGTCCAGTAATCGTTAATGGAGTGCAGAAATTCCAAACACATTGCATTGAATAGTAAATGTAATTGCATCTTGAAGCAGAACAGTTACAGCATGTTCTTGAGTGAAGTGTGTCTAGGAAAACATGGCGGATCTGGTAACTTCTCTTTAAAACGTTTGTCTGTCTTTCCGAATTATGGGAGTGAAATTGTGCATTGTAAATGCCGGGATTTTCCTTTTTCCAATTAATCTCTATATGCCATGGGTGTAGCTGTTCACACATTACCCTCTTGTGCTCATAGTCCACCCACCCATAAACCAACAAGGAGGAGATAAAGCAGGGCACAAACCTTTCCACTCTCCTTAAATAGTTTTATAATTGCTCCATCCTGTAATCCGTGCCTTTCATGTCAAGCATGGAAGAAACACTGATGAAAGTTTAACTCGCTCAGCAGTGGAGCGACGTTTGTCCCCAAGCTCCGTCTCTACGTTCCTTCTTGAAGCATAATGGTTAATGGCAAAGAAAAGATCATTTTGCTTTGGATGCACGAAGTATTAGAGCATAGTGGCAATATTTCTATCCATGATTTTGTTCTGGGTTGTCTTTAAAAACCATTAATGAGGTCTGGCAAGTTGAAAAAGCAAAGGATTATGTGGATGTAATAAGATCTGATTAAAAGGTGTTCAAGCACTGATAGGTGTTAGGGGAACATTCTTTCCTCAAAGAATATAATTAGTGCCTAATAAACAAAAATTGCATAAGATCTGTATGATGTTAAAATAACTAAAGTACACTAGATGGCACAACAAAAAAGCACAGTAAACCAGAATCTTTATTATCATTTCAATATGCACAGTACAACATCAGTTTTTCAATGAAGGCAATTAAACAGAAATGTAGGACGAAGCACATCTCATACTAATCTTTATAAACATCAAATGCAACAAGTAGGTACTGTTATTCTAGTAAAGGAAACCAGAGAAAGGCCGTATTGTAACAATAAAAGTATCAAACCTGCAGACAAAACAAACCATGCCGGCAGCATATGGCATAGAGAGAATAGTGACAAACCGCAAAGAGCCACATATGGTACCCTTTATTTCGGCGCTAATACGCCAAACTGAAAGTTACAAATATACTCACATCTTGGACCATATTTATGTGGGGACCCATAGCTGTGAACAAAATTGGCACCAAAAAATATCTATCACAAACCGCCGGTAGCTCCAGAACCCAATTTGCGCCAACTGTACCAGCTGAATGGAGTAGAGGTAATATCACTGCTCTATAACCGTGGTGTCACAGGTTCGAATCCTGGCCAGAGCACCTCTCCAGTAAGGCTAGGGTCAGACTAGCGCGTTTTCTACGGACTGTGCGCCCGTGCAGTACGGACGCACTTTTCGACGGAAGAGGCAGTAGTGGCCACACAGTCCGTTTTTGTGACTGATGTTATTTTTTTATTTTCCAAAGAAAGACATAGGGTACAGAAAGAAAAAAGGGGGATCAAATATAACACAACAGGGGATTGATTAAGCATTACCATTTGCATGAGCGACAATATAAGATTGGTTCTTTTAAAAATTGTGCTCATCTGGACGGCACTGATAGCAAACCATCACACATTTAGCAAGTCGAGTAACAAACAGGGATCAAAGAAAACTACAGGGGGAAAGAGGGGGGCTACCAGGATACCAATTAAAATTATTCAGTTTTGTTCAGAGGGAGGAATCCAGCAAAGACACCACCAACATTTATTTGTTCCTAGAGTAACGTTTCATCTATCACAACCCACATGCTTTGTATATTTTGTGTATATCTCAGATCGCCCAAGGATCTTTCTTTGGGGGTCTCATCCCATTCATGTCGTACACTTTAGTATCAAAGCTCCGATATGTGTCTAGCAAGTGAGTGAGTTGGCGGAGTGTTGGGACCTCGGCAGATTTCTATAGGCGCGCAAGTAGCAGCAGTGTCATGGAAACTATAATGAACATCATTCTATAATGTGGACGAGGTAAGTGGATCATACCCAACAACAAAATTTCGGGCGAACACGGGATGCTTTGACCGAATACTTCTGTGAGTAGGGACGAGATGTCTTTCCAGAGAGGTGCCACTGCAGGGCAGAACCACCACACATGTCCCATCGTCCCAACCGCTGAGGCACATCTCCAACACACATCGGAGACCTTAGGGGCAAATCGGTGTATTTTACTTGGCTTAAGGTACCATCCATACATCAGTTTTCTTTGTGTTTCCACTAGGGTGACGCATTTGGATGCTCCAACAGCATACATGTGGGCCTGAGCACATTGCGAGGGAGTAAAGGTCATAGATAGGTCTCTCTCCCATGCTGCCTGGAAAGCCCAGTGTACAGCTTTAGTGGGGGTATTCATTATGTTATAGAAATGTGATATAGGTTTGATAACGGAGAGGGGGTCTAAACAGAACAGCTCGGTGGCCGATAGAAGGGGTATGGCGGCTCGTAGCCCTGACATGACCCCTCGGGCTGTCAGGTATGACTTTATCTGCAAATGTGACAGAAAGAGTGAAGAAGGTATGTGATATTTCTGTTGTAAGTCCGGGAAGGACAGTATGGCAGCAGGCGTGAAGAGATGAGGTAAGTGAGTTACCCCCTTTTGTATTCAAGGGCCAACCCGATTATGGGGCAGTAGATATGAAAGTGCAAGTAATGGTGTTGCCATGGGAAGCCTGGAGTGGGCCGTAAAAAGCGGAAATGACGGTCCCATGTCATCAAATGTAGTACCGTTGACGGCAATATATGGGGCATTGTAGGGCGATGTCCATGGGGGACCCATATTACAGTAGACAGTGCGTGTCCCGAAAGACTTGCGGACTCAATAGTGAGCCATTGGGACATTGGTTTACTGTGGAATAGGTCCATGTACGAAGCTAGCAGGGTTGCCGAGTAATAATTCTGAACACAGGTAATGTTAAGTCCTCCATCTCTATGGCGGAGATAGAGTAATTTTCGGGGCACTCTCGGACGTTTATTTGCCCAAATATAGTGCATCAGAAGGGATTGTAGTTTATCTAGATAGGAGCGGGGTACCTGAATTGGCGAGGATCGGAAAACATAAAATAATCTTGGTAGTACCACCATCTTCACCGCCGCCACCCTCGCCAACCATGATATCTCCCGAGAACGCCATTGGTAAAGGATTGCACGTATCTCTCTGGATGCCCTCTCGTAATTATGTGCAAATACTGTGTTAATGTCAGGTGCTATCCTGAGGCCCAAGTACATAATGTGTGAGGACCTCTAGTCATAGTCATACAGTTGTTTGAGAGAATTCAGATGTGTGTTCGTCATATTTATAGGAAGTGCTTGTGTCTTCAGGGTATTCACAGAATGGTAGGAGACCGCACTATAGAATCCTAATTCGCTGTGCAAAGCGGGGATCGTTATGTCGGGGTCTGTTAATGTATGCAGAATATCATCTGCGTACAAGTTAAGTTTATATGTTGTAGGTCCCACGCTAACCCCCGTATACAGTCATTTTGGCGTATAGCTTGCGCTAGTGGTTCAAGGGCCATGTCGTACAACAAAGGGGAGAGAGGACATCCCTGGCGCGTGCCATTGGTGATTACAAACTCGTCAGAAAGGAAGCCGGAATTAAGCACTCTAGCGGAGGGGGAGTCGTATAGCACCTGAATTGCCTCCAGGAATGTTCCTGAAATGTCATATTTCTGAAGGACCTGTCGTAGAAAGAGCCAGCTGACCCGGTCGAAGGCCTTTTCTGCGTCCAACGACAGGATCAGACTGGGTTGGTCCAATTGTTTCATCATGTGCAACAAATTAAGCAGTTTCTTAGTGCTGTCAGGGCCCTGTCTCCCGCGAATGAACCCCACTTGATCCTGGGCTATGAGAGTTGGTAGGATTAATTGAAGTCTATTAGCCAAAATCGTGCTATATATCTTGATGTCTACATTTAATAAAGAAATAGGTCGTAGATTCGCGCAGCAGTCAGGCGTCTTCCCTGGTTTGGGGAGTGTAACTATGTGAGCTCTAACCATGTCAGCCGGGAATGCCCCCTCGTCTCTTGCTTTCTCGTACGCAGCCAGTAGGTGAGGTGCTAGTTGGGATGTGAATGCAGTATAGTAAATGCCGGGGAAACCGTCCGGACCCGGAGCTTTACATTTAGGCAAGGCGTTAACAACTTTTAGGAGCTCCTCGAGGTTGATGGGGGAGGACAGGTGATCAGATTGTACTTTCGTTCGTGTTGGGAGGTGAAGTCGTCCCAGGTATCTCGAGACAGAGTCCACTGTCGGGTGCGCAACGCCTTCGCTCGTATCTAGGTTGTATAATGCCTCGTAGTAGTTAGCAAATTCGTTTGCGATGTCTTTGGGGTTATATATTTTACCATGGTCTGTTACGAGAGCCGTTATGCGACGCGGTGCGCTTATAGGTTTCAGTCTGCGGGCCAACCGTCTGCCAGGTTTGTTTGAGAGCGCGTAGTAGGTTGCCTCCATTCTACCTAATTTCCTAATGTAGCTGTCGGTCTCTAGATCATGTAGTAAGTGTAATTGTGCATCTATTTGCTCCGCCAGGTTAGAAGACGGGGCAAGCTTATTCCGCGCATCCAATCCATGCAACGTTTTTAGTATGTCTAACCGTCGAGTTTGATAATCCCGTTTGAGTTTGGCAGACCAACGCATACAGTCATGGCCGAAATTGTTGGCACCCCAGAAATTTTTCCAGAAAATCAAGTCTTTCTCATAGAAAAGTATTGCAGTAACACATGTTTTGCTATACACATGTTTATTCCCTTTGTGTGTATTGGAACAAAACAAAAAAAGGGAGGAAAAAAGCAAATTGGACATAATGTCACACAAAACTCCAAAAATGGGCTGGACAAAATTCTTGGCACCCTTTCAAAATTGTGGATAAATAAGATTGTTTCAAGCATGTGATGCTCCTTTAAAGTCACCTGGGGCAAGTAACAGGTGTGGGCAATATAAAAATCACACCTGAAAGCAGATAAAAAGGAGAGAAGTTCACTTATTCTTTGCATTGTGTGTCTGTGTGTGCCACACTAAGCATGGACAACAGAAAGAGGAGAAGAGAACTGTCTGAGGACTTGAGAACCAAAATTGTGGAAAAATATCAACAATCTCAAGGTTACAAGTCCATCTCCAGAGATTTAGATTTGCCTTTGTCCACAGTGCGCAACATTATCAAGAAGTTTGCAACCCATGGCACTGTAGCTAATCTCTCTGGGCGTGGATGGGAGAGAAATATTGATGAAAGGTTACAACGCAGGATAGTCCGGATGGTGGATAAACAGCCGCAAACAAGTTCCAAAGAAATTCAAGCTGTCCTGCAGGTTCAGGGAGCATCAGTGTCAGCACGAACTATCTGTCGACATTTAAATGAAATGAAACGCTATGGCAGGAGACCCAGGAGGACCCCACTGCTGACACAGAGACATAATTAAGCAATACTACAGTTTGCCAAAATGTACTTGATTAAGCCAAAATCCTTCTGGGAAAACGTCTTGTGGACAGATGAGACCAAGATAGAGCTTTTTGGTAAAGCACATCATTCTACTGTTTACCGAAAACGGAATGAGGCCTACAAAGAAAAGAACATAGTACCTACAGTGAAATATGGTGGAGGTTCAATGATGTTTTGGGGTTGTTTTGCTGCCTCTGGCACTGGGAGCCTTGAATGTGTGCAAGGCATCATGAAATCTGAGGATTAACAAAGGATTTTGGGTCGCACTGTAGAGCCCAGTGTCAGAAAGCTGGATTTGTATCCGAGATCTTGGGTCTTCCAGCAGGACAATGACCCCAAACCAGGACTCGAGTCGAGCGGGAATGGCGTTCCCGCACTTCTCCCGCTGCGGGAACACAGCGTTCCTGCTGTGGCCTGAGCCCGAACGCTTTAGCAGGCGGCCGCCGCACATTGCCGGCGGCCGCGTGCTTCCTATTAGAACGGCCGGTGACCGGAAGTGGAGCCGCTCACCTGGCTGTTTCATAGATCCCAGGCGAGTGCCTGCACTTCCTGTCAGCGGCCGCTGAAGCAGGAAGCACGCGGTCGCCGGCAATGTGCGGCAGGAGCATCAGAGGGGCAGCAGAGGTGAGCTGGGCTGGGGGCAGTATCCATGAGACCTGGGGGCAGTATCCATGAGACCTGGGGGCAGTATCCATGAGACCAGGGGGTACTATCCATGAGACCAGGGGGTACTATCCATGAGACCTGGGGGCAGTATCCATGAGACCTGGGGGCAGTATCCATGAGACCTGGGGGCAATATCCATTAGACCTGGGGGCAGTATCCATGAGACCTGGGGGTAGTATCCATGAGACCTGGGGCATATCCATGAGACCTGGGGGCAATATCCATGAGACTTGGGGCATATCCATGAGAGCTGGGGGCATTATCCATGAGAGCCGGGGGCATTATCCATGAGAGCTGGGGGCAGTATCCATGAGACCTGGGGGCATTATCCATGAGAGCTGGGGGCATTATCCATGAGAGCTGGGGCAATATATACCCATATGAGCTGGGGCAATTATATCCATGTGAACTGGGGAAAATATATCCATATAACCAGTGCTGTGTATATTATTCTTGGGGTTCAGTGCTGTGTATGTTATTCTGGGAGCTCAGTGCTGTGTATGTTATTCTGGGGGTTCAGTGTTGTGTATATTATTCTGGGGGTTCAGTGCTATGTATATTATCCTGGAGGCTCAGTGCTGTGTATATTATTCTGGGGGCTCAGTGCTGTGTATGTTATTCTGGGGGTTCAGTGTTGTGTATATTATTCTGGGGGTTCAGTGTTGTGTATATTATTCTGGGGGCTCAGTGCTGGGTATGTTATTCTGGGGGTTCAGCGCTGTGTATATTATTCTGGGGGTTCAGCGCTGTGTATATTATTCTTGGGGGCTCAGCGCTGTGTATATTATTCTGGGGGCTCAGTGCTGTGTATGTTATTCTGGGGGCTCAGTGCTGTGTATGTTATTCTGGGGGCTCAGCGCTGTGTATATTATTCTGGGGGCTCAGCGCTGTGTATATTATTCTGGGGGCTCAGTGCTGTGTATGTTATTCTGGGGGTCCAGTGCTGTGTATATTATTCTGGGGGCACAGTGTTGTGTATATTAGTCTGGGGGTCTGTGCCTGGATATATATGTATATATTATATATATAAAATGCGTTAGTCCAGTTGCCACAATCACGAGTATACCTGTACGTAGTGATACCTTTCACTGATCAGTATAGTTTCCAGTTTACACTCTTGAAAGCTTGTCTTTTAAATGTAAAGTTAACCCAATAAAAATGGTATCACCGGCACGCACTGCTATACTCGTGATATATATATATATATATTTTCTTCAGGTAATGGGGGTTGTGGAATTCGTGGGTGAGTTCCCTCACTTTTTTTCCCAGGACTTGACCCCTGCCCCAAACATACGTCAAAAAGCACCCAGAAATGGATGGCAACAAAGCGCTGGAGAGTCCTGAAGTGGCTAGCAATGAGACCAGATCTAAATCCCATTGAACACCTGTGGAGAGCTCTTAAAATTGCTGTGGGGAAAAGGCGCCCTTCCAATAAGAGAGACCTGGAGCAGTATGCAAAGGAAGGGTGGTCCAAAATTCCGGGTGAGAGGTGTAAAAAGCTTATTGATGGTTATAGGAAGCGACTGATTTCAGTTATTTTTGCCAAAGGGTGTGCAACCAAATATTAAGTTAAGGGTGTCAAGAATTTTGTCCAGCCCATTTTTGGAGTTTTGTGTGACATTTTGTCCAATTTGCTTTTTTTCCTCCCTTTTTTTGTTTTGTTCCAATACACACAAAGGGAATAAACATGTGTATAGTAAAACATGTGTTACTGCAATACTTTTCTGTGAGAAATACCTGATTTTCTGGAAACATTTCTGGGGTGCCAACAATTTTGGCCATGACTGTACATACTTCTCTGAGGACGGCCTTGTGAGCCTGCCAGATAGTGAGGGGGCTCATCTCGGGGGTCACGTTTTCTGTAAAATAGTGCGCCAGGGCGTCTCGTAATTCTTGTGTAGCCTGATCGTGTTTCAGTAACTCTTCTCGAAACCGCCATGGAGGTCTGACGTAACCCTGATACATATCTCCCAGAGTTAACAATATCGGCGCGTGATCCGACCACGTGAGGGGTAGGATATGACCGTCGATAGTGTACGGGAGAACACTACCTGGGGTGAAGAAATAGTCTATTCTGGTGTAACTGTTGTGAACCCGGGAGCGAAAGCTGTAATCCCGCTCGGTGGGGTGTAGCAATCTCCATGTGTTGTAGAGATCAAACTGACTCATTAACTCCCTAAATTGTTTAAGAGAAGTCACATTGTGAGGCCGGCAGCCCCCTGTAGAGCGGTCTAAGAGAGGGTCAATACTTAAGTTAAAGTCCCCACACAATATAAGAGCACCTGTTAAGACCTCCTGCACTTTATTTAACAAACGAGTGAGAAATTGCGTTTGCGAGGTAATGGGGGCATATGCCGACACCAGTGTGTACGCTCTAGAATTAATCGTGCAGACCAGGATCACATATCTACCTCCTGGGTCCTTAAGTATACGATGAGCTTCAAACTGTAATCTGTTATGTATGAGGAGTGACACTCCTCGTGACTTAGATCTAAATGTAGAGTGAAATTGCGTGAGATATTGGGGGGGCTGTCAGTTTGAGATGGTCTAAGTGTCGAAAGTGTGTCTCCTGGAGAAAAATCACGTCAGCGTCATGGGTTCTGAGATCCCTGTAGAGGGAGTGCCTCTTTACCGGAAGGTCGAGGCCTTTTACATTATGCGTTAAAATTTTCATACAGGGATTACAGGAGAAGTCATGTTGGCCAAGATTGGTCCCTTGACGTTCAGTGTATGAGCAGTGTCAAGGACTCTCCCAATCTCTGAGCAATGAAAATAGTATCCTGGTGGGAAGGGGTAAAACTGAGAACTTAAATGGGGATGGGTAATACAGAAAAAACAACACCGCATTGCGGCATAACTATATACATAAAAACAATTATCAGTCTCTGTCGGGAGTTCCCGGCCGGGAATCCCCGAGCTCATCCGTGGATGAGGGAGACAGGGGTAACATGGCCCCCCACATCGCAGCGATTGATAACCTGCTTAATACAACTCTCACCCCCCCCCGCCGCACGTCGAGTTACGGGATCGATCTCCGTACGGTGCAAGACAATTCACTATGCGTCCTGTAAACCGAGGTCGGAGTAGTATCCCGTCTAGAAGCCAGGCAGAAAAAGCGGCCACTCCAGCCGGTCATCGCGTTTGCTAGTCCGGTTCAAGGCGTCTACAGGAATCAGTACCCCGGGTCTCCACAGGTGGTAGTTTAAGTCCCCATTGCTCCAGCAGTTGGCGACCCCCATCCAGGGAGGACAGCACTGTCGTTGCACCATCCCTGGTGATCAGTAATTTGTTGGGATATCCCCATCGGTACATCACCCCAGCCTTACGAAGAGCTTCAGTGATGGGACGGAAGCTACGCCTGCATTGTAAGGTAGCCTGCGAAAGGTCTGGATAGACTGTCAGATGTTTATAGTCTGGGCCCAACGCCTCCGGGTTTCGTAGGGCTTTCAGTATGTCATCGCGAGGTTTAAAATAATGAAGCCGAGACCTCATGTGACTTCGACAGGACCGAGATGACCCCTACGCTCCTTCCTAACTCTGCCGTGGGTGGCAGCACCCTGCCATTCACGATGACAGACATTCGCATATGTTTGAGGAGATGATTGGAGGGATGCGTGAGGTCTGGCGTTGCGGACTTTTGCATCCTGAAGACTGAGTTGTCGGCTATTCAGGGAAAGATTGACGGCCGTAGAGGGAAGGGTAGAGAGTGTTCGGGCTACACAGGCCCTTTTCAAACCACAGGTGGAATCCTTGCAGGCCCAAGTGGCGCTGCTCTCTAGTGCGGTGGAGACGGCCGAGGCACGCCACAGGCGGAAAAATGTGCGGATCAGGGGGATTCCGGAGACGGTCCCTGGAGACGCCTTACTGGGCTTTGCTAACAGGATTGCGTCTCAGGTTGTGGGACTGCCACCCGAGGTGCCTACCATCTTTCGTGCCGTTACTCGCCTGCGGAAGGCTGCCACGGCTCCGGTGGATGCCCCACGAGATGTATTGGCAGTCGCTGTGGAGGAATCTGATAAAAGACGTCTGATGTCGTCCCCTATCGCCCGTGCTTCAATTATTTTTGAGAACCTACCTATTACACTTTTTAATGATTTGCCACTTTTGACCCTGGTTGCTCGGAGGCGGTTTCGAGACGTGTCGTTGTTTATGAGGAATGCGGAGTCCGTTACAGGTGGGGGGTGGCGGGATCCATTTGCATCAACTATGATAACTTGACACACTCGGTGTCTCCCCCGAAGAGGCCTGGCGTTTGCTCCACTCGTGGGGTCTGTCACCGGCTCCGACATCTGCCAGTCCGGGCCCTCGTGGTACCTCGCCCGCAACATCTGACCCAGGCTGAATAGGGGGGACACAAATTTGTCCTTTTCTCCCCTCCCTCCCGATCGAGACACTCGGACACTATTTTTACCTTTTCTGATGACAAAAAAGGAAAAAGAAAGGAAATTTAGGTATTGAGGCTCATACACCCCCTCACCCCCGTTCCGGACGTTCGTTTTGCAGACTTTATTTTTGGAGATGTCCGTCCCCCCCATCTTCTGTTTTTTGCGACCGCTTGACGACTTTTACAGTCCGCCCACCCCCCTTTGATATTTTGAAACCTATTTGCGAATTTTAATTATTTTTTTTTTTTTTTTTTCTTCTCTATCGATGCTTTCCCTACTAACGATGGTGCATCCTCCCCTCACCTTTTTTTTTTTGGCACTTTTCAGGCTGCCCTGAGGTGCGCCACTATGGCACCTACCATGGCTCTGGCTGCTATACTTGGCCCTCGGGCTCCTGGGCCTTGTGACATTACCCCTCCACGGCCTCCTCAGGGAGTGAGCCGGGAAAGTCACAATACTGGCCTCTGCCATTCCCCCAACCTTTTTTTTTTTTCTCTCGTTTCTCCCCCTCGCACCATTGTTAACGTGGGGATGCTGTCGTGAGCTTATCCTTTCCCTCATTTTATTATTTATTTATTTTTTATTAACTGCTGTCCTTTTATGAGGTAGACTTCTCTTTTCTTGCTTTGACGATGCCGTATTATACCCCTGTTTTCTGATATGCAGACTTCTTCAGATGTTTTCTTTAATATTATCTTCCTGAAACACTTCCTCCAGATGACATGTTTGTTCTTGACCTGCAGTGCCCTATATGACGTCGTGCTATGTTTCCGAGAGTTATGTTTTTGGCTCATTTTCTAGATGACTGTTTTTTGTTTTTTTTTCTCTGAGCTGTGCTATTGTAGATGGTTATATGGTGTTTTTCTTTATTTTCTTTACGCTGAGTTATCGCAGACGACTATGTGTGGCCCTGCGAGGCCCTCATTTTATGTTTACTTGTATGATGACATATTTCAAAATAAAAAAATTTAAATATAAAAAAAAAAAAAAAAAAAAAAAAAAAAAAAAATAATGAAGCCTTAATAGTACGTCTCGTGGCGCTTTCTGAGGAGCGGAGAGTGGTTTGGGGAGTCTATGGATACGATCCATGAGTAACGAGTCCAGTGTGGCGTCGGGCAATAAGTGTAAGAAAAATTCCTGTACATATGTGTGCAGGTTCCGGGGCCTGACCGTTTCTGGCACCCCTCTGATCTAAAGGTTGTGATGGCGGGATCGATCTTCTAGATCTGCCAGCTTAGACGTGTATTGATCCATTCGCGCTTCCACTTCTTCAAGCTTCGTCACCATGTGGTTGTGTGCTTCAGAAGTTTCGGACAGCTTGTTCTCGAGCCTAGAGGTCCTCTCTCCTATATCTCGAATGTCCTTACGAATATCCGCCGAAATCGCTTCTAGGCGGGACGTTAGTGTTGAGGAGAGGTCCTGAAACATCCCCTCCATCCGTGTAGAGAAGGCCTCCAGGTCTGTGTCACCGCCGCGGCGTTGACTGCCGGAGGCTGAGGATGGAGAGCCAGCGCCATCTTGCCTGTCCGTCCCGCCCTTTCTTTTGCTCTGCTTGGGGGTAAAGAAGTCACTGCGGTCCGTGTTTTTTTTGGCTTTGGTGGTCGCCATGGTGCGCCTCCCACAGAATCCATGCAGCATGGTGAGTGAAGGAGTGTTAGAGGGTAGATATCCGCTTCAAAACGCTGCGAGTGGACAGAGAGAAACTAACACGCGTCCGCCATGTTAGCTCGTCGGCCACGCCCCCCACTGATGTTATTTTTGACGGATGTAGGAGGGAAAATAAATTAAAATGAAAAAACATTTTTGTCCGTCACATATGCTGGACGTATAAATGCAGTCCGTCTGACCATGTTCCATCACTCACACACAAAGCTATGCGGACGTGGCGCACTCCGCACGTCCATCCTAGCAGTTCGACGTTCTTGCTAACCTGCGTCCGTTTACCGCGTCCGTAGTGGACGTACTTCGTGTGTGGGCCTTCATTGGTCATGATTATCTGCTACCACGGACATACTAAAGTACGGCTACACGGACGTTAACACTGCGTTCGTCTGACCCCAGCCTAAGTGTCCTTGGCAAGACACCTAACGGTACACGAGAGAAATCTCATTGTATCCTTCCTGGTAAAATACTTTCTCAAAAAAAAAAGCTGTCATTCTCCAGCCGGTTGCGGGCTCAGAATATTGTGAGTGCATTTGATGTTCCTATTGCCTTTATACCCATCAGACATGCTGCACTATATGGTTTTCTTTTTTTCTAGTTTATTCCTTCTGATTCAATGATGCTCAAGGCCTGATATTCATTGTCATAGAAGAGCATCCAAATATTCTGGCATATACCTATAAGTCTTAATATACATGAACATCCAAAATTACCCTTATTTTAAATCACGTGATGGTTGGCGCTATACCATATACACCGAGTGGCCAGATTATTATGACTACCTGACATTTTTTAGGCAGATTAGCTATAATTATGCGTTGAAGTTGCTAGAGGGCCAGAGCATAATAAATAGGGAAGCAGGTCGTTTACCACGACAATAGAAGTGATGTTTTTTTCTGAAGATATGGGTAAACAACGCGATTTAACAGCCTTTGAACGTGGGAAGATCGTTGACGCTCGGAGCCATGGAGCGAATATCAGCAAAACAGCAGAATTCGTTAAATGTTAAAGAGCAGCTTTTGTTAAAGTGTTTAAAGACTGGACTGTCAGCCGAAAATCTGGGTCTGAACGTGCGAATTGTGGCCGTCAGGGACTAGACAATGTTAGGGCAGAACGGAGAGTGGCAAGACTGGTACAAGACAGCAGAAGGGCAACAGTGCATCAAATTACTGCAGATCTTAATCCGGGATCCTCTCAAGTGTTCTCTGAACGCACTGTTCGCCGTACACTGCATCGTATGGGATATGGAAGCCAAAGGCCTGTTCGAATACCTTTGCGGTCTGCAGTTAACAAGATAAAACGTCTCCAATTCGCACAGGAACACAAGGATTGGACAGTCCAGCATTGGAAAAAAGTAATGTGGTCTGACGAATCACATTTCCAGTTGCATCATGCAGATGGCAGAGAGAGAATTTGGCGGAAACCGCACGAAAGCATGCACCCCACATGCATGAGTACAACCCTTCAAGCTGGTGGGGGCAGTGTTATGGTTTGGGCCCTTTAATTCGTGTGGAACAACGTCTGAATAGCACAAGATTCCAAAGCATCGTTGCAGATCAAGTTCATCCTATCATGTTGATGGTGTATCCCAATGGAGATGGCTTCTTCCAACAAGACAATGCGCCATGCCACGGTGCTCGTATTGTGCAGGAGTGGTTTCAAGAACATGAGGGAGAATTTACCTTGCTTAGGTGGCCCCCACAATCACCAGATCTCAATCCAATTGAGAATTTGTGGGACGAAGTTGAAAGAGCCATCAGACAGCTGGTTCCACAACCATCAAATCTCACAGAACTGTACAGTGCTATTCATCAGGCATGGTGTCAGATTCCTCGCATCACTTTTCAACATCTCCTGGAGTCAGTGCCAAGAAGAATCGCCGCAGTATTGAAGGCAAAAGGTGGCCCAACGAAGTACTGCTAGGGTGATCCTAATAAGCTGGCCACTCAGTGTATACGCTTTTTTTATTGTTCTTTTGTTTTTATAGGGAGACCACTACATAGTTGCACAGTGATTCAAGCGTGTATAATTGTGGGAGTCCTTTCTGAGGGTGCTACACCAATTTTACCTATACTGTATATCTAATTATGTCATTCAGTCCATCATTTGTATACCCAATAAGCATGCACATCAGGGTGTACACACATAGCGCATACGCAGTGGAACAATCCTGGGAGAGCATATCCTTGTAAAGAACAGCCTCAACTGCATGTGTAGGAGCACCCAATGCACATGTGCAGAATAACTGGGAAAACGGGCGGCAAAGCGTAATTTCACCGGAACGTATGTGTGACAACATAAAACAGGAAAAAGAGTAAAGAAAATTAAATAAAAATAAAGAAAAAACATTAAAAAATAAAAATATACCTCCTATCAAAAATTTTAAAAAACATAACCTCAACAAAAGTCTGACACTTATACTGTGTAAGGGATATTGTGCTTTTGGTTGTGCCAACTAGAGTACTTTTTGTTTTGGATATTGTGGTTTGACAGGGAATTTAAAAGAACCCTTGATTTGCTGAATGTGCACCCAATCTCTCTTTTTACAGTGTGCAGGGTATACATTTGTTACATTTTTCTATTTGTTAAAATAAATACATGCATGGAATTAGTTGTATTACACATCAACTTAGCTCTTTATGTATCTGAGAAAATATTCATTTCTAAGCTGTGAATTTGTTACTATGCGTCTGTCGATTCCTATAGTTATACACTATAATGTCACAGTTACATTATTTTCTGGAGGGAGGGTTCGTCTCAAAGCACCATGGTACTTTAATAACGTGTTCTTCTTGATTTTACAAAGGTACTGTAAATTCGTTTTTGTATTGGATTGGTAGGCCACCATACCGCAATCCATTAATTCACTAAATCCCTAATTTAAGCTCCATAAAGACCATTTGCTTATTAAAAGTGTCTATATTTTCCACTATAGTATACCATACTAAATGAAATGAGCCCCTGGTGCAATTTCTGTTAATCATCACTTTTGCTCTTTATCAAATATGGTCCTTTTCAAAAAATTTAGGAAAAAAGTAAATACAAACATATGTTTTGAACAACAGTAATCATTATTTACATGAGATGTCAGGAAAATTAAATGTGTATGTAGTGTTGAAACTCCTAAGAAGGCTTTACATAGATACTGCTATATTACATTTCTCCCGGCGTCCCTCCATGGCTGTCTCCTTGTATATCAGTGCTGCTGGCTTTGTTGCTGGACATTTATTTATTTATTTATTTATAAAGGATTTTACCATGAAGGATACATTGAGATTTCTCTCGTTTTCAAGTATGTCCTGGGTTCAAGAACATTGAAGTGTTACAGTTACAGAAATACAAAGTAATACAATGCAAGATATTATAAAAACAACACAAATATACAGATTAACAGAAAATAAATATGTAGGAAATATAGTCACTAGGTTACATGTTTACAGGTGTATTCTGTATTGAGGTATGTTAGTAAGGAGCTTTTGAGTGATTTAAGACTGGGGGAAGATTTGATGGTGTCTGGGAGGTTATTCCATAATTGTGGTGCTCTGTAGGAAAATGAGGACCGAGCCACTGTCTTTTTGTATTGTGGTATAGCAAGTAAGGTGCAGGTCCTGGATCGGAGGTTATAGGATGAGGGAGCTGCTGTGGGAAGCAGTCTATTCAGGTAGGGTGGCAGCTTCCCAGAGATGCTCTTAAACACCAGGCTGGAAAGGTGAAGGGTGCGTCTGGATTCCAGCGATGGCCAGTTTAGCTCTTTTAACATGTCACAATGGTGGGTCATGTAGTTACATTGTAGCGCAAAGCGGCAGAATGAGTTATACAATGTAGTAAGTTTATGAAGGTGTGTTTGCGGGGCGGCTGCATACACTACATCTCCGTAATCAATAGCCGGCATAAGCATTTGCTGTACAATCTGCTTTCTTACCGCGGGACTCAGGCAGGATTTGTTTCTGTACAGGGCACCTAGTTTGGGGTAAAGTTTAGATGAGAGTTTTTCGATGTGGGGGCCAAAGGATAGATTAGGGTCCAACCACATACCTAGATATTTGAGGGAAGTGACTGTGGTCAGCGTGCCATTTGATTTTGTCCCAACACATAGATGGGGATTTTGAAATTTGTGTAGTTTAGGTGCTGTTCCAAAGAGCATCGTTACAGTTTTGTCAGTATTTAAAAAAAGTTTGTTGTTTTTGATCCACTTTTCTACCTCTGTGAATTGTTCTTGCAGCACGGCCTCCAGCTGCGGGAGATTTGGTTTGCTGGTATAGATCACAGTGTCGTCTGCGTACATATGTACAGTTGAGGCTTTGCAGACGTTGGGCAGATCATTTATGAATATTGTGAATAGCAGGGGGCCTAGTATTGAGCCTTGGGGTACACCGCAAGTGACTGGGAGCTGGAGGGAGGAGCTGCCAGAAATTGACACATATTGTGATCGGTCGGATACATATGATTGAAACCAGGTTAGCGTGCGATCACCAATGCCAGAGTTTTTAAGTTTTTCGAACAAGATGCCATGGTCTACCGTGTCAAAGGCCTTGGCAAAATCAAGGAAGATGGCTCCAGTTAGGTTTCCTTGTTCCATCCCAGCCTGGATATCATTGCAGACTTTTAAAAGGGCGGTTGTAGTTGAGTGATTTGGACGAAAGCCTGATTGATCCGGGGTTAAGTAGTTCCAGTATTGATAATAATCACGTAATTGTGTGTAGACACATTTTTCCAAGACTTTTGACATTACAGGGAGCAACGATATCGGACGGTAGTTGGATACCAAAGTACTGTCACCACTTTTATGGATAGGTACCACTCTTGCAGTCTTCCAGAGCTTGGGTATGTATCCAGTCGCCAGTGACTCATTTATTAGGGTTGCGACAGGATTTGCAATTGCTGGCGCACTGATTTTCAGCAGCATTGCTGGGATTTGATCAGGTCCAGACTGGTATTTCATTTTTTGCTTACGGAGAAGTTTAGTAATGACACTGACAGGCACTGGTCTAAAACTTAATTCCTGTCTGATACAGGGACTTTGCACAGTTGGGGGGGCCTGACCTGCATGAGGCCTCTCTGATTGCATGTCATTTCCTAGCTTGGCAATCAAAGTGGTGGCACATCCAACAAAATAATCATTAAAGGCATTTGCTACATCTAGGGGGTGTTGCAGGGTTTGGTTGTTTACATCCTGTTGCCATTGTGTTTGGTGTGGAATACTAGCCTGTCATTTATGCTTCCGGGTCTGTGTGTCATTCTTGATCAACGATGCCATCTGCATCATTCTCAGACGTTCTGATATACCGAGCAAATCTACGTAAAATATACAAACAAATATAGCGCAAGACTGCATAAAACCGATAAGTTCATATATATGGCCCCTTTAAACCACACACGCTAGAGACAGGAAAACAGCAGGCATATAAACATGTTAAATGTTACCTGTCACGTTTCCACATTTCAGCCAGGTCCCCTGCTGGTGAGAGCAATCCAGGCTAGCTCTTGAGGTGTTCTGGGCTAGTCAGTCCAGGCTCTCCGCTCCTTGATTCCCCTGTGGCTGGTCAATTGCTCAGTCCTGTGCACTATTTAAATGCAAGCAGCAGAGAGGCCCATTGCTCTTGCATGGACTCCTGGTCCTGTGGTGTTCATGTTATTGGTCCCTAGTGTATCTTGTTCCTGTTTCCTCAGTTACTGCTTACTATATCTTGTCTTGGATTTTCTGGTTATTGATCTTGGCTTGTATTCCTGACTATTCTTTTGTCTGCTCCCTGAATTCTGTATTTGATATTATCTGTACTGAACTCTGCTACTCTGACATACTCTCCTGACTCTTGATCCCTTGGCTTTGGTTTAGACATTTCTATATTGTTTCCTGTTCTGTGTATTCCAGCAGCACTATATATTGTCTTGTTTAACCCTCGCCCTTCCTGTTCGCCTGTTATTTTATTGGTAGCTTTCCATAGGCAGAAGACCATCCAATGATCTTACCCCAGAGTTAGGGATCCCTTTAGAGTTTTTCTGTGTTCTCCTTGTTCGCCTGCCGTTCTTGTTATAGTCCTGTTATATCTTGGCTTGTATCCGTGTAGTATCCGTGTGCTGTGGGTTGTGTCTATGCAGCCAGCAGCTAACCCTCCTAAAGGACTATATATCCTGAACAAAGGGACCATCTTGGCTCAGGCCTTAGGCCCTTGTGACATTACCACTCCATAGATCAGTACGATAAAGTGGCTCTGCCAGATGAATCTATACTGCTGAGTATGTTGCCAGCCAGCCAGTGGTGCAGGGGTAGCCAACTGATCTTCCAGCCAACTGATCTTCCAGCCAATTGTGGAGCCATTATAGAAAAAATCACATAACGCAAACTCCTTATTTAACCCCCTAGGAACTAAGGTATGTAGTAAAAAAATATATAAAACCTGTCTATCTGATCCTTTTGATAAAATCTTTCCCCGCCAATTATGATGTAATCTTTGTAAAACCCAAAATTTGAGCCCTAATGGGGAACAGTCGTGCTGAACTTTTAAAATGATCAGAGACAGTATGAATATCAAAATCTTATTTGATATTACACACGTGTTCCATAACCTGAATCTTCAAAGCTCTCGTGGTTCTCCTCTACTTACTGGAGCCCAAAGGGACAATTAAGGAGATAATGTTATTAGACTCGCACATAGTGATGTCCCTCAATTTTTACTTCTTTTCGGCCTTAGGGTATATATAATTGTAAACAAAAGTTACATTGGGCCCTGTATTTTTACAACCTAAACAATAGCTACATCTATAGAAACACTTGGCCAGCCCAAAATTATTAATCGCTTTAATTTTATTGGTGCAACTGTGGACTATCCTTTTTCTAATATTCGGGGTTCCTCTATTATTTTGGGTTTATCCTCAACAGTATCTTTAAGGTGTGAATCACGAAGGAGAACTGGCCAGCACGTTCTAATAGTTTTGTTGATTTCCTTAGTTTGGCTATTGTAATCGTAAAAGAACAGGACTATATTAGTATCAATTTTAGCTATGTTTTTGTTTGGATTATATTTGGTGGAAAAGATTCTTGGTATTTGTCTTGTAGTCTTGAGAATTCCCTGGAGATCTTTTTTTCTATATTCTTTTGATTCTAGATCGGACTGTAATTTAAATGCCTGTTCGAAGAAGACATTATCAACAGTACAATTCTATCTTCATGTCATAAACGGACTCTTGGGAACACTACGCAACCAAGGTCTAGCATGGCAGCTACTAAATTCAATGAAACTGTTGACTTCAACAGGTTTAAAGAATGTCTTAATTGTAAGGCGCCTTAGAGGGGATCTGATAACCTTATATAAATATATATGGGGCCATTATCAATCATTGTCTGATAACCTATTTATTAACAGGACTATACACAGGACACGGGGTCATCCATTTAGACTGGAAGAAAGAAAATTCAGCCTAAAGCATAGGAAGGGTTATTTTACGGTGAGAACAATGAAGCTGTGGAATTCTCTGCCTGTTGAGGTGGTTGGGTCAGAGACTGTACAGACTTTTAAAAAGCGACTGGATGACTTCCTGCAGGCACAGAATATGAAGGGTTATAATATTTAATATGTGAGTAAAAGCTTCTTGATCCAAGGAGAATTCTGACTGCCATTCTGGGGTCAAGAAGGAATTTTTTCCCAGTATGTTGCATATTGGCAAGCATTTCAGACTGGGTTTTTTGCCTTCTTTTGGATCAACAGCAGTAGGTGATGTGGGAGAGGCTAAACCCGATGGACGCATGTCTTTTTTCAGACTATGTAACTATGTAAGGTGATCTTTTTCTACATATATAGTAATGTTGAGAAAATTAATAATTTGTGAACTATACTGGTAGTCCAACTTAATACCCCAATCATTCCTATTAAGACTAGTAAAAAATAGATCAAAGGAGGCTGCGTCAGCTCCCTATAGGAGTAATACATCATCAATGTATCGCTTACATAAAATTAAAGTCTGCCCCCACATGACTGGATACATAAGTTTCCAATAAGCCATAAATACATTTGCAAAGCTTGGGGCAAATCTAGTCCTCATAGCAGTTGTCTCCTGAAGAGAAAACTGATCCTCAAAGGAAAACAAATTATTTTTTCTAATAAAATTAATGCCATCTATAATAAAATCAATCTGCACCATTGGGTATACATCTGACTTCCCTAGAAAATACCGTGTGGTCTGACATCCAAGTTCATGAGGTATAATACTATACAGAGAAGTGACTTCACAAGTAGCTATGATATAATCCAAATGCCATTCAACTCTATCGATAATCTGTAGCACATACATGGTGTTTTTAAGATAGGACGCAGTCACTTTACCTAATACCTAGGCTGAAGTAAAATATCTATGTACTGTGATAGGCAGCTAGTGATTGAATTCAACATCTGATATAATAGGCCGCCCAGGCAGATTAACTGAATCTTTATGAACTTTAGTCAACAAATAGAAAACTAGTATCGTCATATATAAAATGTCAAATTTACACTTCCTAGAATAGTATGTTTTTCTCGAATTACTAATATCTCAAAAGTCTTCATCTCATCTCATCTGAGATGAGGTGCCTGGGAAAGAAAGCGGATTTATCCTTGTGACTCATGTGTGAAGCCATCATTAGTGGTGGTTCGTTCAACGGGTTACTTAAGGAAATATTTTTTAAGCAAAGGTTCCTTTGGAACTTCTGGAGATTGATATGCATCTTAAATGGATCTATTTTTACACTGGGGGCGAATTTTAATCACTTATTTAGGGTAGAAATCTCGTCCCTATCTAGTATTCTAGAGCTAAGATTAAAGATCCCCTTCATACTTCCCATCTCTTCTCTCTGGCTTGGGTAATCTTTCCTCTCCTGTTGCCTCGCTTGTGTCTTCTAGAGACATTTTTCTGGATTGTGACAGCACCTCAATGTCAGATTCTAATGGAACTGGGCGATTATATGGGTTGGAGGATCTCTTTTGAGAGTGACCCCCTCCAAATAACCTCACTAGTCCCTTCGCTATCTAGTGTTCAAAATCTATTAGCTGTGGGAATACTACTAGATCTAGTTCTGGAGAATTGTATAATCATACCCTCTTGTGAGCTGGACTTGATTTTACTAGGAAGATACCTGGGGAGAAGTTCGTGTATTAAACGTATAACATCTCCTAGCTTCTGATTTTCATATACTGGACTTGTAATAGGTGAATGGAACCCAACCCTCCGACCTCGGCCTGGCCTATTTTGTTCTGGACTAGAATCAAATCTAGATATTGGGGGGGGCCATCTCATAGTTACATAGTTACATAGTTATATAGGCTGAAAAAAGACATGCGTCCATCGGGTTCAGCCTTCCACATAACTACTGCTGTTGATCCAAAAGAAGGCAAAAAACCCAGTCTGAAATGCTTGCCAATATGCAACATACTGGAAAAAATTCCTTCTTGACCCCAGAATGGCAGTCAGATTTCTCCTTGGATCAAGAAGCTTTTACCCACATATTAAATATTATAACCCTTAATATTCTTGTCTGCAGGAAGTCATCTAGTCGTTTTTTAAAAGTCTTTACAGACTCTGACCCAACCACCTCAACAAGCAGAGAATTCCACAGCTTTATTGTTCTCACTGTAAAATAACCATTCCTATGCTTTAAGCTAAATTTTCTTTCTTCCAGTCTAATGGATGACCCCTTGTCCTATATAGTCCTGTTAATGAATAGGTTATCAGACAATGGTTGATAATGGCCCGTATAATTTATATAAGGTTATCAGATCCCCTCTAAGGCGCGTTTCTCTAAACTAAACAGGTTTAAGCTTGTTAATCTTGCCTCATAACTTAACCCTTCCATTCCCCTTATTAATTTAGTTGCCCGTCTCTGCACTTTTTCTAACGCTATAATATCTTTTTTTAAGACCGGTGCCCAAAATTGCACGGCATATTCAAGGTGCGGCCTGACCATTGATTTATACAGAGGCAAAATTATGTTTTCATCCCGTGAGTGAACTCCCCTTTTAATGCATGCCAATACTTTGCTGGCCTTGGCGGCTGCTGTTTGACATTGCACATGTTACTTAGTTTGAAGTCTATGATTATTCCCAAATCCTTCTCCTGCTTGGATTTCCCTAACTCCGTACCATTTAGGGTATAAATTACTGTGTGTGTTCTTCACTCCAAAGTGCATAACTTTGCATTTATCTACATTAAATTTCATCTCCATTTAAGTGCCCAGTCCCCCAATCTATCTAAATCCCTCTGTAGCGAAGTAACATCCTGCTCACATTGTATTACTTTTCCTAGTTTTGTGTCATCTGCAAACACTGATACATGACTTTCAATGCCTATCTCAAGGTCATTTATAAATAAATTGAATAGTATTGGTCCTATAACAGACCCCTGAGGGACACCGCTTACCACTGGTGTCCATCTTGAAAATGTACCATTTATGACCACTCTCTGTACCCTATCTTTTAGCCAGTTTTCTATCCAAGAACAAGTATTTTCATCTAGACCAATTTTTCTTAATTTAAATAGTAACCTTTTGTGTGGAACTGTGTCATGATGCATTTCTTTTTCCAGGTTGATGGTCCTGAATATCTATCTGGTCTCTTTGATCAAAATTATGGGTTCCTCCTCTCAGGGCCCCATTTTTCTCTATATGATGACTGATATGGAGCTCTACTCTTAAGAATGCACCTTTTAATTGGGGTCTCAGATGTCTGAACCTTTTTTTTTTCTTTCTAAATGATTTATATAAATGGCCAAGGGTAAATCTAAATGGTCAAGTCCAAAGAATCCATAGCCTCCTCACAGATCCTTGAGGTAAATTTCAAATTATAAGCGTTATCATTGAGGGAAGAGATAAAAGCAATTAATGTATCCCTACCTCCCCTCCAAATGATGTCATCAATAAAACGTTTCCATAGGAAGAGGCCAGCTCCAAGCTTCTGCCTGGAACAGACATGATCCCACTCCCACCTATGCATATATAAATTGGCATATCTGGGAGCAAACCTCATTCCCGTGGCCATTCCACAAACTTGGAGTTGGATCTTATCCTCAAACAATAAAAAATTTGTTGAAATATAAATAAAATGGAATCCATTATAAAATTAATGTGGACAGGGGGTGTGGACCCATATTCCTATAAACATCAATTTTTTGCCTCTACTCGTTTAACCCTGTCGCTGCTGAGGCATTTCCCGCCCCTGTGCTGAGGTCATTTTTACCGATTTTGCTCATCATGTTTAAACGTGTTTTGAAGGCTTATTTTAGTATATGACCCAGACATATTATATATCGTACTTTCCGTCAGACCCGGCAGATTTATAATATGTCATTATTATATGTATACGACATGACCTGTCTGTATATTATAACAAAAAATGCAATAAAATATGAATTTTCAATAATTTACAACGTGTAAAGTGTTTTTTTTCACATTTTAACATGCGAGCAATTGCGGTTATATTTTGTATGGGGTGCGCTTGTTAAGAAAATTAGAGATGGGGTCTCGTTCCATTTTTTTTTGGGGAAAATTACGCGATTTTTAACAAACGCACCGCATACAAAAATCGTTAGTGCAGCATTATTCTTCACAATATAATTGAAATGGGAACAATATTGCTGCATTAACGAACCAAAAAAAAAGAAAAAAAACTTGTTTATTTTTTTTTATAATTTTTTTTAAAACTTTTTTCATAGTCAAGTTTGGTATTGTTGGAACGGCCATGCTCTGGCCGATCCAACAATACCAAACATTAACCCCTAACTGCCACGGATCGGGAGATAGGGGGTTCCGATGAACTCCCTATCTCCACCATTGGTGGCAGTTAGGGGTTAACTCCAGGACTGGCGTCATCGTGCTATGCACGATGACACCAGTCCTCAGGGGGCATTCCCGGAAGCTTGGCCGACATCCAAGATGTCGGCCAGCTCCGGGAAAGGATCACGAACCGGCGCTTTTCGGCGCCGATTCGTGATCCGGCCCCCATGGGGTTAATGCCAGGTACCATTTGGAAGGGCAGGCTGTGCCCTTCCAAACGGTGCCTGGGTTAACCCCCTGCACGCCGTCGATCAGGAGGGAGAGAGGTCCGAAGGACCTACCCCCCCCCTCCCTTTCAGGCGCCTCCTCCGCACATGTGGGGGGGGCGCCTGAATTAGGTGTCATCGCGCCCTCGCGATGACACCTAATTACTCCGGCGGCGGTTCCGGGTGCTGGGCTGACATCGAGGATGTCAGCCCGCACCGGGGGGCCAGCGATCGGCTGGAACCCGGCCGAACGCTGGCCCCAAAGTGAGGACGCGCTCCGCGCGTCCACCGCAAGGAACGTACCTGCAGTTGGACGCGCTGAGCGCGTCCTTAGCATCGAAGTGGTTAAGGTGAGGGATAAAAGTATATAAAGAAACTACATCTATTGTAGCAAGATAAAAAACATTTTCCCATTTTATATTAACCAATTCTCACAGAACATGTCTCGTGTCTTTAAGATATGAAGGAATCTTATGAACAAGGGGTTGCTGATTACTGGTGAGGGAACCCATAACTCTGATTATAGGCCTACTGGGGGAAATATAAATCCTTACGTCTCTTGCGAAAAAATTAAATAAAGCCAAACTCTTTGGTTGTCAAAATGCCGTTCTCTATGCCTTCAATAAGTAGTGTGTTCAACTCGCTTAAAAATGCTTTAGTAGGTTTTTTCTAGAAGTAATTGATAGGTATGTATTTATTATTATTCTTTATATAGTGGCCGCATATTCCGCAGAGCTGTACATTGGGCACAATATAGACAGGGTTACAATAAATTGAACAACATTTGACAAACCAGGAAAGGCGGAAACGTGGGAACTTACAATCTAGAAGGGTTGGGGTGGAAAAAGGAGGAGAATACTGCAAGGTGAGAGTGATGGATTGGTTGCATCAGTGAGTCTGATGGTAGGCTTCCCTAAATAGGAATGTCTTAAGGGAGGGTTTGAAGGAAGGGAAACTAGGGGAAAGTCTGACGGTACAAGGTAGTGCGTTCCAGAGGATGGGGCAGCGCGTGAGAAATCCTGCAGTCTATCATGGGAAGAGGTGATGCAGGGAGAAGCTAGGCGCAGGTCACAGTTTGATCTTAGGGAGCGGGCTGGGGTGTATTTGGTGATTAGTGAGGACAGGTAGTGGGGAGCTGAGTTAGTGAGAGCTTTTGTAGGTCATGGTAAGGATTTTAAATGTAATCCTGCAGTGGATGGGGATCCAGTGAAGGGAATCGCAGAGAGGAGCGGCAGAGACAGAGCGGCAGGTGAGGTGGATGAGCCTGGCAGAGGTATTCAGAATGGATTATAGGGTGACGAGGAGAGCGGGAGATCAGCAAGAAGATTATTGCAATAGTCAAGTCGGGAGATTACAAGGGCGTGGATGAGTTTCCTTGTGGTGTCAGCGGTAAGAAATGGCCGAATTCTGGAAATATTACGTAATTGGTAGCGGCAGGAGGAGGAAAGTGACTGAATGTGGGGGATGAAGGAAAGAGCTGAGTGAAGTGTAACTCCGAGACAGCAAAACTGGTTTGATGGTGATACCATCGACCATGATAGAGAAGTCGAGATGGGGAGGAAATTAGTAGGAGGAATTAGTAGAAGCTCAGTCTTGGAAATGTTAATCTTTAGGTGGTGAAAGGCCATTCAGGAGAAGATGCCAGATAAACAGTCGCTGACTTTGGAAAGGACAGGAGGGGAGAGATCAGGGCAGGGTAGAGAGGTAGATCTGAGTATCATCAGCACAGAGGTGTTGATTAAAGCCAAAGTTGTTCATGATTTTTTCCCAGGGAGGAGGTATAGAGTATCTCCAAGTAGTCTAAATGCCTCTTGCAGATAATACTCCCTCAACATTATTACTATACAGTACCTCCCTTTATCGGTCTGTTTAATGACCAAATTATTATAAATTTTTAGCCTCTCACAGGCTACTTTTTCTTTCAATGTTAAATTTAACCTTTAATTTGCACTAAGATACGTTTGGTTTTATATTTTACGTAGATTTACTCCTACTTTGCCTATGACCAATCAGACACTTGACGGAGGAGGCATAACAGGGGTTTAATATACATATATACGTCATTTACTTGGGAAAAACACCTCTTGTATATTTGATCTGGTGTTCCGATATGATGCCAAACTAAATGGAAAACCTCAATACCTATGTAATCCTTGTTCACGCTTTTATAGGTTCTCTGTCCCGGTACTAGTGACCCATGAGCATGTTCCTCATTCTGTTTTGTTTTGTCTATATACTTAATTTGGCTTGTGTTGGGTTTTGTCTGTTTCTCTCATTCTGTACTCAAACTTGTCTATCTTCTCTGGTTACGAGTGCTCTCCTATTGGCCGAGAGTGGACCTCCCTTGAGTGGGGAGGGGTGGGGGACGAGCTTGGCATCTAGATGTTACTTGTCTCTGCATTTCAGTTACACGTGAGACAGGGTGGTGAGAGGTGTCCACAACTGTATTTAGTGAATCGTATTCTTACATTGTAGGCTCTTGAGCAGGGTCCTCCCTCCTTCTGTTCCGTGTGTGTAACGTGTATGTATATTTGTTATTCTCTCTCATTGTACAGCGCCAAGGAATTTATTGGCGCTTTATAAATACTTGTAACTGTAACTGTGTTGCAAAAGTCTGTATACCAGGAGTAAGCAGCATTTAATTTTTTATTTGCACACGTATTTAATTTCCTTCAGATCATGTCTGCCTCTGCTATTTCTTGTCATAAGTGCCAAAACAGCCCTGATTCCTTTTGTTATTCCTGGGGCAGTTTCACCGTTCCCAGTCAAAGCCTATGTTGCATATTTCAAAGTAAAACTTGGTGATCAAGATAAGTCTTTGGCCCCTCACAAGGTGTGTATGCAGTGTGTCGATGGTTTACGGATGTGGACGAAAGGAACATGTGATAAGTTGCCATTTGATACACCTTTTGTTTGGCGAGAGCCCACAGATCATTCCAGTGACTGTTACTTCTGTACGATTCCACCAAGATTTGAAGGTCACAGAGGAACGGCATCTGGGTAGATGGGATGAACATATGATGGCTGACTATTGTTGGAGCATCAGGCGAGATTGTCCACAGATTAAATGAACACTCCAGGAAAAGCTAGGAGTGTAAATTTGTACCTTAAGTGCTACCTAACTTGACCACTTTCCCAATTGCACTTTTAGGTTAAATTTGAATTTGACATTCAGGTAATTTTTCCATTTATTTTTTTCCATTGTGTGCACATTTTATATGGTTCTTGAGACAAAGAGAGGGTTTCCTGTACCTTAAAAAATGTACGTGATTGAGAAAAATTGGGGTCATTTTTGTTTTCAGATGCCACCAGTTAGTCAAAAGCAAGTGTCAGATATAACTCAACGAAAATGCTGTTCGCCAGTGTTACCGATCCATTACATGGACTGGTAGCTTAGGACGTTACTTCTGGTTGATTTCTGCATGTTTTAGGTTACGCGTCTTTTCTAACATATTTATTTTCTTTTAATCTGTATATTTGTGTTTTTTTTTAATATCTTGCATTTTATTACTTTGTATTTCTGGAACAATTAAATGTTCTTGAACCCAGGACATACTTGAAAATGAGAGAAATCTTACTGTATCCTTCCTGGTAAAATACTTTATAAATAAATAAATAACATGAATAATGGTATATGGTCCCAGCTAGAATGTCGCATTTTAGTACTATACCTTTTCCATTCTGGGTTCAGAAGCCACTGAGCCAAAGAGGAGTTGCGCACGCTAAGGGAGAAGTAAAATCACCTAAAGTGAAATGTTAAAAAAAAAATGGTGCAGTGGCTGTCAGCAGCATGTGCCCAGTTATTTAATAATTTATTAACACCCCAACTGAATGACACATAATGTTTTAATGCGGTTCGTACAAAGAGTCTTTCTATCAAATTATCCTTTTGCTACGTAACAAAATGTAATCCTGATCAGATAAAATATATTCCTTTTGAATAGTTTTGGTTTGTTATCACCAGATTGCGAAAAGATGTGCTCAATACACCCTTCAAATGACAGTAAGGGCATATGTCTAATCTGGTGACATTGGCCTCAAAGAGTTTGTTAGGCAGATTATAGTGGAATGTTACCGTTTGAAGCCATCGAGAAAGTGAATAGTTATTTTATATTTACAGAAGACTTGTTGGGCCTCTGTATCATCGATTCCTCCTTATTTTAAATTTAATATCTTGCATTGACAAACACCACATGCATCCATCACAGAGGTACTGCTTTGACAAGTAGAGACAACATATGAAATGCAATATCCTTCACAACAAATAAGCTCCAAAGCTTAAAAAGTTGAAAACAAATCCATGCCAAATAATGGCAATATAATGATGACACATGGCAGCACATTGCATATATCGGTGACTATTCCGGTCATCCGCATCTTGAATATTGATGTACCGGTTAATTAATTCAAATAGTCCACTGGCTGTAATTTTGGGCGTTTGAGTTTAGAGTTTTCCCAGACACTGTGCCGCTATGACCACCAAACCCTTCCCGTAATGGTGCTGCGTGGCAATGAATAATGCATTTACAGTGTCACAGAGTTTAACGTGCTGTTTTCAGAATGCTATTCCTCATATATTTACAAACATACGCATATTGTATCAGTGTGTGAATATCTGTTCACATATGTATATGTATATACACATGAACAAACACCATAATTAAATACATCGGAATAGCATTAAACCCTAAGTGCAGTTTCATTTCATCCAGAAGAGATGAATGACAAATGTTATAATACAAAATGAAACAAATGCATTTTAATAGCATAGTGCAAAAGGTGCGGCAATTATTTCCTGACATTTCCGTCTGTTCCATTAAGGTTTATGTTCTGTAATATGAAGAACTGAGATTTTAAACAAATATATTAACTTCGGTAATATATCTCCGGAAGAATGTAACGTTACCTAGCAACGCTACAAGTAATTTTTGTGTTTAATTACCTGCCTGAAGCCCACCTCGACTCTCACTGATGACTTTATCACTGGAAAGGCTTATTAGGACTTATGGTTACAGTAACGACCTCTGATGTGGGAAGCCTTCGTTTACAATCTGCTTTCGGTTATTAGTCACTTAGAGTCCATGAACTGTACATATAACAACTACATTACGTCAGTTTGTTTCACGGATGATTCAACGGTCTATATCACTTTAAAAAAAAAAAATATATGTATTTGTCTTTCTAATCAATGTGCTGGGTTGTTAGGTGACCACCTAAAAAAATCTGCATGATCACTTGTATACTTACAAGAAGTGTGATCGCTCAGCTTTCACAGCAGCAAGAGGTTAGGATGTCAGATTTCTCCCCCCTTTTCAGTTCTGCTATCTCTAGCAAGGTGTGGTGCTTCACACATAATGAGTGATATAAACTCAGGGGTCACCCAAATGATTGGAACCTCAGAAATCCGTTTGTTTTCTACCCACCTCCTCACCTGGATCTGATGTGGACTTGGAGCTAACAACATAATAATAGAAGCAGGAAGGACCAGGAAAATGTAGAGTTTGAAAAAAAGCAGAAGGTCAAAAAAATGAAGGGCATCTAATAAAAGATGGAGGGAAATCAGAAGGGGTCAAAGAAAGATGCAAAAGGAATGCAGTGATTAACCCAAAAAAAGCTAATTCATAGGGGACATGCTAAAACATATAATTTTAAACTGGCCAACTTCATTAAGATAAGGGGAACTCTCAACCTCCTTGTCTGGCAAAAACTCTTTCATGGGAAAACCAGAGGATAAGTGGAATATCTTCAAATTTCAAAAAAAAAATAACACTAGAACGGCACACGTCTCAATATATACCACTGGGTAATATAAAAGAAACAAACCAATATGGCTCAGTAGAAATGTAACACAGGAGATGAAAATTAAAAGATATTTAAAGCTTTTAAATTGGATAAATCTGAGGAATCTTCTAAAGCATATATTAAGTAGCCAATAAAGCATGTAAAAAAAAAAGCAATTATATGGGCTAAAAGAGATGGGCAAAGAGAGCAAGACCGACCCCAAAAGATTCTTGAAGTACATAAATTCTAAAAAAAATAAAAAAAATAAAAATTGAAATTTCAGGTTCACTGAAATCAGAGACAGTGCCTGTGACGGAACGGCCGCCACTATACCGTAGCGCGGTACAAATTTTTAAAATGTTGATTTGGTGTGTGTATTAAAGAATTCGTTAGGTTGGATTTTTATAAGTTCCCCCTGTAATTCTCCCCATTGGTGACCTGTTCCCCGCCTGTCCACAGCCCCGGGAAGACGCCCGGTCAGTGAATGCCTCGAGCCGCCACTCACTGTCTCTGCCAAGCCACCCAAACTTGCCCGCCTTGCCCCGCAGCGTGGAAACCACGCAGAAGAGCGCTTCTTGGCCAGTATGTTCCTAAAAATAGGTTCTTACGGGGATGCGAATTTCAGAACGAAGCACCCCGGGAAACCCGAACGCCGACCAGGGATCCCTCGCCGGGAGCGCGGCCGGCAAACAGTGACTCTTGCTCGGGTACAGCCGCCGGACTTTCCCCCTCCACAGCTCGGGCTCCGTTGATCCGATCAGGGCGCTTTTTGGACTGAACCAGCCCCCGGACCCGAGCTGCCAGGCTGTACCCCCAGCGTGCTGCTGCTCCCAGGGGATCACCCCGAAATCCCTGGTAAAACCCCAAACTCGGGCTGGTTCAGCCACAGGGAGCTGCCAGGACAAAGGAGCGCTCACACCACGGGGGGGGGCGGGCACTGCCCGGACAGAGAGAGGTTCTGGGAGGGGGGACAGACGAGCTGGCGCCGAGACCCGAGATGAGGGCTGCGCACCGCAGGGGTCCCCCAGGTTAACCAAGGCAGATTGGGCAATGGCTCGAGGCAAAGGTAAAGATCACCGCAGGAGGACTGAGGGCGGGCCAGGGGAGAACAATGGTTTCATTCCCCATAAATACCCCTGTATCCTCTATGTTAAATAAACTGGTACCTGTTTGAACCTTTACTCCTGCCTCGGCTAGTAATTGGGGATAACAGGGCTTAGGGAACCGCGATGCTTCAAGGATCGTGCAAAAGCGCTTAATCCTCGCCGAATTCATACAGCCCGCTACCCCTGACTCTACACCTCCAGACAAGCTCGGCGCGGACGGCTGATCTACCCGTGCAGGGTAGCGGTGATCCGTTACATTGGCTGGCAGCGCTGGGATCGGCTGAGACCAGACAAGCAGGGGGAGATACAGCTGCTGGCTTGACCCCGGGCTCAGCCACTGTGACACGCTGAGTGTCTGGAGTAGACATCATCCGGGGGGAGAATCTGAGACCAGCCCAGCAGGGGGAGATACAGCCGCTGGCTTGACCCCGGTCTCAGACACCCCTGGGTTCGAGAGGTGGACAGTACCAGCAACGGCGGTGACCCTGTATGGCACAGCGCAACGAAGGGCTGAAGCGCACGGTACTGAAAGAACTGTTAAAAGCCAGAGGCAAGGCACCCGGAGGCAAGGCGAAAGCGGTCATCATCGGAGAACTGATGGAGGACGACCGCAACAGCGTGGCTCCCTCTGAGGGCTCCGAGACCTCGGAATGGAGGCGAGAGGTGCAGTGGCGGCTGGCCCTATACGGAACGGACCCCTCCGCCGACATCATTGGGAAGGTCCTGGCCGACACAGACAAGCTCCGCCAGGCAGAGATGCAGCAAAGGTCTGGGGGATCGCTGTCCCCCCCCAAGGCAGTACCGGACCCCCCAAACAGAAAATACCATTCGTGGCGTTAAAGCTCTTCCCAGAGGGGAGTGAAGACATCGACGGGTTCCTGCAGGATTTCGAGAGGCAATGTGCCCTGCAGGAGGTGGCAGTCCGAGACTGGGTACCCATCCTGGTGAGCAAATTGACTGGCAGGGCGGCTGAAGCCTATCGGGTGGTGGCGGACGAAGACTGTATGGCCCGCTATGCACTCACCCCGGAGGCATATCGAGTCTGATTTCGAGCCTTAAGAAGGGGGCACTCAGGACTCTTATGTGGAGTGGGGACACAGGATGCAACAGGCGCTCCGTAGCTGGATACAGGGGTGCCAAGCTACCCAACCGGACCAGATCGTCCAGCTGCTATTACTGGAGCAGTTCTACAACTACTCTCCTCCAGAGGTCCGGGACTGGGTACGAGACCGGCGCCCCCTCACCTTGTCTGAAGCCACCCGCCTTGCCGACGAGTACCAGGACGCCAGGCGAGTAGCCCCTCCAGTCATCCGAGTCCCACCTCCCCGCTTCCATCCAGTGCCACAGTTACGCCCTGCTCCCCTCGAACGAGCACCCAGGCCACCGGCACCCCGGGTAGGACCCCGGTGCTATGGGTGTAACCAGATCGGACACATACGGGACCGTTGTCCCCTGAACACCCATCGTCCGGCACCATCCCGGGCAGCGCACCCACCGAGCCGAGCTGCGGCATACTGTTGCCATCAGGAACCGGAACCCACAGCCGCCCTTGAGGAAGACTGGGGCATCCTGCATGAGGCTGACTCCGTGCAAGCAGCCGCGCAGGACAACTGTCAACAACATCGCCAACAAGTCCGGGTGAATGGACAACTTGCCAGCGGTCTGCGAGACACCGGTGCAACCCTTACCCTGGCACAGCCCCATCTTATCCACTCGGCTGCTTCAACCGGGTATTCGGTGGCCGTCAGAGTCGCTGGCGGCCATGTGTATCGAATCCCTACGGCCCGCGTCCATCTAGATTGGGGCGCGAATGCCCGGGACGTGGAGGTCGGGGTCATGAAGAATCTACCGTCCGAGGTCTTACTTGGCAACGACCTGGGACTGCTGACCTCCACCTTTTTGAGGACCCTCATCCTGGCGGGGTATGCCTCGTTACCACCCGCAACCAAGCTCGGAAGACTCTACACACTGACTCAAAGTTCACCACAGTAAGCCAGACCAGACCAACACCCCTGCCCTGACCTGGGATTCCCCAACGGACTTTGCCCAATCCACCCGGGACAATATTACCCTTGCCCCATACTGACAACAAGCAGGGAGGGACCCGGGAGGGTTAGGGGAGGTGAGATTTCCCTGGGACCAAGGGAAGCTGTACAGGACATCGGGGGGGATGAGCCAGGGAATAGACCGAGTACCCCACAGGCAGCTGGTAGTGCCGGCGAAATATTGGCGCGATCTGTTAAGGATCGCGCATGATATTCCCCTGGTGAGCCATCTCGGGCACCGGCAGACATTGCACCGCCTGACCCAGAGCTTCTTTTGGCCCAGATTATCAGTAGAGGTTAGGGACTACTGTCGGACGTGCGGGGTATGCCAGCGAGTAGGGAGGCGGGGGACGCCAAGAAAGCTCCCCTGAGACCCTTGCCCATAGTGGGAGAACCTTTTAGACGGGTGGTGGTGGATCTGGTAGGACCCTTGGCAGTGCCTAGCCCTACGGACAAGAAGTATATCTTGACCGTGGTGGACTACGTCACCAGGTACCCCGAAGCCGTGGCCCTCCGGGATATCCACGCAGAGACCGTTGCCGGAGCTCTCCTGCAGATATTCTCCAGGGTCGGATTTCCCCAGGAAATCCTGTCTGACCAGGGCACACAATTTACGGCCGAGGTGACCCAGCAGCTCTAGAGACTGTGCGGGATTAAACCCCTGTACAGCTCCCCTTACCACCCGCAGACCAACGGGCTCTGCGAGCGGTTCAACGGGACCCTCAAACAGCTTCTCCGCACCTTTACCATGTCCCATAATGACTGGGAACGCCATTTGCCCCACCTTCTGTTCGCGTACCGGGAGGTACCCCAGGAAGCCACAGGCTTCTCTCCCTTTGAGCTACTGTATGGCCGGAGAGTCCGAGGCCCCTTGGACTTGCTCCGGGAGCACTGGGAAGGTGCTCTGGCCGAGGAGGGGACCTCGGCCATAGATTATGTGCTTGAGTTTAGGGACCGGCTGCAGGAATTGACCGCCCTGGTACGGGACAATCTCCAAGCGGCCCAAACCAAGCAGAAGAGGTGGTATGACTGGTCAGCTAGGGACCGCACCTTCCAGATAGGGCAGAAAGTGTTAGCACTCCGACCGGTCAAACAAAATAAGTTGCAGGCAGCCTGGGAAGGGCCCTACAAAATCATAGAAAAGATCTGCGATACCACCTTCACCGCAGCCAGATGTTCAGATGAAAGGATACACAGAACCTTTCATGTGAACATGCTGAAACCGTTTTTCGAAAGGGAAGAGGCAGTAGCCGCCATCTGCGCGCCGGACGCGGGGGATCTGGAGGATCTCCCCCTGCCGGTACTGCCCGGGGATCCAAGCGCCCAGGGGGTAGCCGATGTCCGGCTGGGCGAGGGGCTCACCCCCCGCCACAAGGAACAGGCTCAGCAGGTGCTACAGGAGCACCGAGACCTGTTCTCATCCCGTCCGGCTACACCTCCGTAGCCCTGCATCGGGTCGATACCCAGAGTCAAGCCCCTTTGCGGCAGATGGCGTACCGAATTCCCGATGCAGTGAGAGACGGGATGCAGAAAGAGATCCGTGAGATGTTGGATCTAGGGGTAATAGAACCCTCCGAGAGCCCCTGGGCCTCCCCGGTGGTTCTAGTACCCAAGAAGGATGGCACTACCAGGTTCTGTGTGGACTATAGAAAGTTAAATGACCACACTGTCACTGACGCATACCCCATGCCCCGAGTCGACGAGCTCCTAGACTGGATTGCCCAGGGAAACTTTCTCCCCACCATTGACCTATGTAAGGGGTACTGGCAGATTCCCCTTGCTGAGGAAGGTGTGCCGAAATCGGCATTCATCACTCCGTTTGGCTTATACCAATTTCGGGTTATGCCATTCGGGATGAAGAATGCCCCGGCCACTTTCCAACGCATGGTAGATCGGCTGCTAGAGGGGATGCAAGACTTTACCAGCGCCTACCTAGATGACATAGCCATCTTCAGCAACACCTGGGAGGAACACTTACAGCATTTACGGGCCGTACTGGACTGTCTCGGCACCGGCGGTCTGACCATAAAACAAGACAAGTGCCATGTCGGCATGTCTGAGGTCCAGTACCTGGGCCACCGGGTGGGCTGCGGAAGGCAGCGCCCAGAACCCGCCAAGGTTGAAGCTGTTGCCCAGTGGCCCACTCCCCGCACCAAGACCCAGGTGTAGCCTTTCTAGGTACGGCAGGATACTACCGCCGCTTCGTCCCCAACTACAGCACTATTGCCAAACCCCTGACTGACCTGACCTGCAAGAACCTTCCCTGACAGGTACTGTGGTCCCCTGAGTGTGAGGTAGCCTTCCAGCAGCCCAAGCGAGCCCCTGTGTTGACTGCTCCTGATTCCACTAAACGTTTTGTTGTCCACACAGACGCATCTATGTTCGGATTGGGAGCAGTGCTGAGCCAGGACGGTGAAGACGGGTACGACCACCCGGTTGCCTACATCAGCCGGAAACTTTTACCCAGGGAGGTGGTTTATGCAGCCATCGAGAAGGAGTGCCTTGCCCTAGTATGGGCACTGAAGAAATTGCAACCGTATTTGTATGGGCGCTCCTTCACGGTCCTCACGGACCAAAACCCCCTGGTATGGCTGAACCGGGTGGCCGGGGACAACGGCAGGCTCTTGCGGTGGAGCCTGGCCCTCCAGCCCTTCAATTTTACCATCCAGTACCGGCCTGGGAAGCAAAATGGCAATGCGGACGGACTATCCCGCCAGACTGAGCTTGAAACTTAGGGTGGGTGGGGGCCATGGACATCCCCAAGCGGACCCGAAGAGGGTCTCACCGGGTCTGCCATCTGGAAACTTGGGGGAGATGTGTGACGGAACGGCCGCCACTATACTGTAGCGCGGTACAAATTTTTAAAATGTTGATTTGGTGTGGTGTATTAAAGAATTCGTTAGGTTGTATTTTTTATAAGTTCCCCCTGTAATTCTCCCCATTGGTGACCTGTTCCCCGCCTGTCCACAGCCCCGGGAAGACGCCCGGTCAGTGAATGCCTCGAGCCGCCACTCACTGTCTCTGCCAAGCCGCCCAAACTTGCCCGCCTTGCCCCGCAGCATGGAAACCACGCAGAAGAGCGCTTCTTGGCCAGTATGTTCCTAAAAATAGGTTCTTATGGGGGTGCGAATTTCAGAATGAAGTGCCCCGGGAAACCCGAACGCCGACCAGGGATCCCTCGCCGGGAGCGCTGCCGGCTAACAGTGACTCTTGCTCGGGTACAGCCGCTGGACCTTCCCCCTCCACAGCTCGGGCTCCGTTGATCCGATCAGGGCACTTTTTGGACTGAACCAGCCCCCGGACCCGAGCTGCCAGGCTGTATCCCCAGCGTGCCGCCGCTCCCAGGGGATCACCCCAAAATACCTGGTGAAACCCCAAACCCGGGCTGAAAGCCACAGGGAGACGCCAGGACAAAGGAGCGCTCACACCACGGGGGGGCCGGGCGCTGCCCAGACAAGGAGAGGTTCTGGGGACAGACGAGCTGGCGCCGAGACCCGAGATAAGGGCTGCGCACCGCAGGGGTCCCCCAGGTTAACCAAGGCAGATTGGGCAATGGCTCGAGGCAAAGGTAAAGATCACCGCAGGAGGACTGAGGGCGGGCCAGGGGAGAACAATGGTTTCATTCCCCATAAATACCCCTGTATCCCCCATGTTAAATAAACTGGTACCTGTTTGAACCTTTACTCCTGCCTCGGCTAGTAATTGGGGATAACAGGGCTTGGGGAACCGCGACGCTTAAAGGATCGTGCAAAAGTGCTTAATCCCCGCCGAATTTATACAGCCCGCTACCCCTGACTCTACACCTCCAGACAAGCTCGGTGCGGACGGCGGATCTACCGTGCAGGGTAGCGGTGATCCGTTACAGTGCTGTTATTAACTGAAGATCAAGAAAATGTAGAGATGTTGAATGTTTTTTTCTTTCAGTATTTAAAAAAACAAACCTATGACAAGGGACATGCAACTTACTAATACAATGTGATTGGTTGACTCAAGAAAAGTTGCTGCAGCCATTGCTTCCCTGCATAGGGATTTAGATTCGAGGACTGGGCACTCAAATAGCAGACAAAATTTAATGTAGATAAATGGAAGGTTATGCACTTTGGAGTGAAGAATACACAAGCAACGTATAGCCTATATCAGTGGTCCCAAACCCTGGTCCTCAGGGCCCACTAACAGGCCAGGTTTGCCAGATATCTGAAGCACAGCACAGGTGTTATGATTTGCTGCTCAGTGATTGCAGGATTCAGTCTGCTTTTCCCCATGGTGATCTGCAAAATCTGGCCTGTTAGTGGGCCCTGAGGACCAGGGTTGGGGACCACTGGCCTATATGGTACAGAGTTAAGGAAATCGAAGCAGCAGAAGGATTTGGAAATAGTCATAGACTTCAAACCAAGCAACACACTCCAATGGCAAATGGCAGTCGCCAAGGTCAGCAAGGTATTGGCAATAAAAGGGGATTTCATTTTCGGGATGAAAATATAATTTTGCCTCTTTATAAATCAACTGTAAGACACACCTTGAATATGCCATCTAAAAAAAAGCTATTATGGCACTAGAAAAAGTGCAGAGATGGGCGACAAAATTAATAAGGGGAATGGAAGGTTTAAATGTAGAGAGAATGTAAGTCACTTGGAAAAACATTTACAGGTCTAAGCATATCCGAGACTTACTTTGCACACAGACGCATTTGATACGTATTCCCCTTATGTATCAAGGAATGAACTCTGGGTAGGAAATGCAAATTAAGTCCACAGTCATGAGCTTATCTCCTGCTGGAGAGGACAGAACAATCCGAATTTGCTGTCTGGGAGTGTTTCTTGTGTTGTGGTTTGGCGTTATCCTGCTGGAAGTTGCGGGGACATCCCTGGAAAAGACAACATCTAGGTGGCAGCATATGTTGCTCTAAAATGTGTACATTTGTGTAAAATGTGTACATAGCTTTTTGCATTAATTGTGCCCTCACGGATGTGCAAGTTACCCATGCCATGTGCACGGACACCCCCTTCCCCCAAACAGAGACAGATGCTGGCTTTTGGACCTGACACTGATTATATCCTCTTCCTCTTTGGACCGAAGAACACTACGGTTGTTTTGTCCAAAACCTATTTGAAATGTTGTCTAGTAAGACCAGAGTACAATTGCACTGTGCTACTGTCCATCTCGGATGAGACAGAGCTCAGAGAAGCCAGCGGCCCTTCTGAACAGTGTTGATGTATGGCTTCTACTTTGCATAGTACAGCCTAAACGTGCATCTGTAGATGCAGCGGCGAATGGTGTTGACTAACAAAGGTTTACCAAAGTATTCCCGAGCCGATGTCAGGATATCCATGACAGACTCTGGGCGATTTTTTTGATACCGTGACATCTGAGGGATCGGAGATCACACTCCAGTAGTGATTTTCAGCCTTGCCCTTTACGTACCGAGATTTGACCGGATTCCATGAATCTTTTTTATTGTGCACTCTAGAAAGGGAAATGCCCAATTTCCTACTGATTTGTCTTTGGGGTATGTTGTTCTCAAAGTGTTGGATTATTCACTGACGCATCTGTTGGCAGATTGTCAAACCTCAACCCATCTTTGCTCTTAATGGAATAGACCTTTTCTGGAGGCTCCTTTTATATACTACTAGCTTTTGCCCGCAGCTTCGCTCGCGTGGATTTTAGGATTTGTTAAAATTGTTTTTTTAAAAGAAATTTGAGGTTTTTTTAGTAGAAACCCCCCCCCCCTTTCCCCCTCACTTGGTATTTTTGGAAAATTGTGAAACACGTGTTTTTTTAGTTTTCAAGAAGAATGTAAGTGCCAAATTTCACACCTGTAACATCTTTGGTTTTTGAAATATAGGTATACTGATAAAAGTATTCACATCCCTGTCACCCACCCCCCTTAACTGGATTTTCGGAAAATGGTAAAAGATGGGGTTTTTTTGCACGAATATCATTGGTTTTTGGATATATATGTATACGGATAAAAGTATTCAACCCCCCTGTTTCCCCCCTCCCACTGGATTTCTGAAAAATGGTAAAATAGGTGTTTTTTTGTTTCTCAAGACAAATCTAAATACCAATTTTCATGTCTGTAACATCTTCTGTTTTTGAGATGTAGGTATCATGTTCAAAAGTATTCACCGCCCCCCCTTTTTTTACTCCCCACTTGGATTTTTGGAAAATGGTAAAACACGTGTTTCTATATTTTCAAAAGATTGTAATTACCAAACTTCACACCTGTAACATCTTGGTTTTTGAACTATAGATATACTGATAAAAGTATTCAAAGTATCCCCTTTCCCTCGACCCCCCCCCCCTTATTTGGATTTGTGGAAAATGCCAAAACACATGTTTATTTTTTTCACCAAGATTGTAAATACCAAATTTCACACCTGTAACATCTTTGTTTTTTGAAATATAGGTATACTGATAAAAGTATTCAACCCCCCCTTTTTGCCCCCCTCCCACTGAATTTTTGGAAAATGGTAAAATAGGTGTTTTTTTTTCTAAAGACGAATCTAAATACCAATTTTCACGTATGTAACATCTTATGTTTTTGAGATATAGGTATCCTGTTTAAAAGTATTCAGCCCCCCTTTTTTTCATCCCCCCTTGGGATTTTTGGAAAATGGCAAAACACCTGTTTTTATTTTTCAAGAAGAATGTAAATACCAAATTTCACGTCTGTAACATCTTTGGTTTTTGAAATATAGGCATAATGATAAAAATATTCAGACCCCTTTCCCCTGACCCCCCCCCCAATTGGATTTGTGGAAAATGGCAAAAAACATGTTTGGTTTTTTTCACGAAGATTGTAAATACCAAATTTCACACCCGTAACATCTTCGGTTTTTAAATATAGGTATACTGATAAAGGTATTCAACCCCCGTTTTTGCCCCCCCCAAGGAATTTTCAGAACATGGTAAAATATGTGTTGTTTTATTTTTCAAGACGAATATAAATACCAATTTTCAGGACTGTAACATCATCTGTTTTGGAGATACAGGTATCCTGTTTAAAATATTAAAAATATTCAACCCCCTTTTTTCGCCCCCCTTGTGTTTTTGAAAAACGGTAAAATACGTGTTTTTTTAATTTTCAAGACGAATCTAAATACCGATTTTCACATCTGTATCATCTTCTGTTTTTGAGCTATAGGTATCCTGTTTAAAGTATTCAACCCCCTTTTTCACCCCTTTATGGGTGGATTTTCCAAAAATCCTTCCTTAGTGGGCGGCTAAATCATAAAAACAGTGCACCTTCAAAATTTCACATTCCTAGGTTAAACGGTTTCAGCTGGGCGTTGATGAGTCAGTCAGTCAGGACTTTCGCGTTTATATATACAGTTGTGTTCAAAATTATTCAACCCCCAATGCTGTAAAGGGTTTTAGGGAATTTAGTGTACATTTGTAATTGCATTCAGAATGAAATCCTACAAGGACTTTTTAAAGAACCATATGCAACTAAAATGATATCAATTGGTTTTGTAATACAGTAGTAAATGTTTCTTTTGTGAATTCTTCATTGACACAATTATTCAACCCCTTAAAGACTACCACTCTGAAGAACAGAGGTTCATTCAAGTGTTTTCAATCAGGTATTGAAAACACCTGTGGATGTCACGGAGCAGCAATAAAGCATAATAAGCACCAATTAGGCAGCTTTAAAATGACTGTGATACTCAGCTCCATCTAGACATTTACTGGTGTGGTTACAAACATGGTGAAGTCAAGAGAATGGTCCAGGAAGACAAGAGAAGAGATGATTACTCTTCACAGGAAGGGCAATGGCTATAAGAAGATTGCAAAGATGTTAAACATACCAAGAGAGACCATAGGAAGCATCATTCGCAAATTCAAGGCAAAGGGCACTGTTGAAACGCTACCTGGTCGTGGCAGAAAGAAGATGCTGACTTCAACTGCTGTGCGCTACCTGAAGCATAGAGTGGAGAAAAGTCCCCGTGTGACTGCTGAGGAACTGAGAAAAGATTTGTCAGATGTGGGTACTGAAGTTTCAGCTCAGACAATACGGCGCACACTGCGTAATGAAGGCCTCCATGCCAGAAGTCCCAGGCGCACCCCCTTGCTGTCTCCAAAGAATAAGAAGAGTCGACTGCAGTATGCCAAAAGTCATGTGGACAAACCACAGAAGTTTTGGGATAGTGTTCTGTGGACTGATGAAACAAAATTAGAACTGTTTGGGCCCATGGATCAACGTTATGTTTGGAGGAGGAAGAACAAGGCCTATGAAGAAAAGAACACCTTGCCTACTGTGAAGCATGGCAGTGGGTCAATCATGCTTTGGGGCTGTTTTGCTTCTGCAGGTACAGGGAAGCTTCAGCGTGTGCAAGGTACCATGAATTCTCTTCAGTACCAGGAGATATTGGATGACAATGTGATGCAGTCCGTCACAAACCTGAGGCTTGGGAGACGTTGGACCTTTCAACAGGACAATGATCCCAAGCATACCTCCAAGTCCACTAGAGCATGGTTGCAGATTAAAGGCTGGAACATTTTGGAGTGGCCATCGCAGTCACCTGACTGAAATCCGATTGAGAACCTCTGGTGGGACTTAAAGAAAGCAGTTGCAGTGCGCAAGCCTAAGAATGTGACTGAACTGGAGGCTTTTGCCCATGACGAATGGGCGAAGATACCCGTAGATCGCTGCAAGACACTTGTGTCAAGCTATGCTTCACGTTTAAAAGCTGTTATAACTGTAAAAGGATGTTGTACTAAGATTGAATGTCACTTGGGGGTTGAATAAAACTGATAATGATGTGAGCACAGAAAAGACATTTGTGGTTATTTCATTATAAATGTTATGTTATATTTGTCTGACCTACACGTGCCTCTTTGATTTAATTGTAAGCAAGATGACTGAATGATCAAAATCAATGTCAAACTGGCCAAAACACTCAATTTCAGTGGGGGTTGAATAATTTTGAACACAACTGTATATAGATGATTACACAATTGCCTCACCTGTTTCACATCACCTTCTTATTTCAGCTTGCCACATTTCAATTCGTCCTAAATTGCTCCGTCCCAACTTTTGTGGAGTGTGTTGCAGTCATTATATGTGAAATGAGTGTCTTTATTCAAAAATACATTAAATTCACAAAGTGGGGGGGCGTGTCCAGCTGTGTGAGGGAGCAGACGTGTTTAGATGGAGCTCCGGACACTTTAGGCTAGGGTCAGACGAACGCATTTTCACGTTGTCTGTGAAAAAGTGTGTTCGAACGAATGGACGCATTTTTTCACGGAGTACGCGATAGCGGTCATACGATGCGCATTTGCATCTGTGATTTTGTACGGATCATCAATAAAACACTTTGTGCATCTGGAAGTTATGTAGGCCGGACATTAGCAGTGTCTGACATCTCCAAATCACGCACACACGCCGCTAGCGGACGCAGCGCACTCTGTACAACCGTACTAGCGGTTTTACGTTCTCGACAAAATGCGTTCGTTTGCCACTTGCGTTGCGCAGCCGGACTTTTGTGCGACCGTACTTCGTATATTGGCCGTCATTGCCCGGCATTTGCTGCTACTACGGCTGTGATTAAGTGCGCCTGCACGCGCGTTCGCACTGCCTCAGTCTGACCCTAGCCTTAACAGAAGAGGAAGATTTATGCCTGGAATACTGCTTGATTTTTACCCCTATTGGGAGTCCCTGCACAGCTGGACACCAGGAGACCTGCTCTGGAGCCTGTTTTGCTTCCCCCCTCCAGGGCAAAGCTGAGATTGAAGCCCTTTTCTCAAGGGTCCGATCGGCCGGCGGCCATTTTGAGGCCTACTCGTGGCGCCTGATCCCTCGTTCCTCCTGTGGTGTGACCCGACAGGTGGCGGAAGGTTGACTGCTATGTGGATGGTGAGGGTCTGTCCACCTTCTACACCTTCTGCCCCCATAGCACACATCGGAGGAGCAGGTGTGGTGGCGTCGCTTGGAACATCACCCCCCCAGGCTGGCAGTATTTGAGGCCCTTGAGGCCTGTCTAGACAAGTTACCAGGGGAGGACAGTTTGCTCACACGTGGCATGTGGCGGCGGCTGATGGACGTGCTGGGAGCTAACTGGGCGGATGCAGAGTGATTGAGGAGCTTGCCAGCCAGAAGCGTTGAGGTGGCTCCTGATCCGGTGGCAGATTGTGACGACGAGGATGAGCTGGTACGCATCGTGCTGGAGCACACCGACACTCCTGCGGAGGACCCCCAAGTGAAAGGTGTGGTGGTGGAGCGGCCCGGCGGGGCTGTTTTGCTAATTGTTTCGGCACCGGACAGGGGGCATCTTCCCTTGCTGACCGTGCAGCGGCTGCATGTTGGATCTCTCACCCCACCCTCTGTGGTGCTGAGACTCGAGTCCTCCTGAGAGTTCGACCATGGGAGCTATCCTGAGATGCGGCCTCGGATGGAGAGGTGGGCCCTGTCTACAACCGAGAAGCCTGCAGGAGCTGCGACCTCTGATGGCGTAATGGTGCACTGGGAATCAGCTGGCTGCGCTTTCTATGATGCGCCTTGGCGTAATGGATCTGCCTGTGCGGCTTTCCCGTTTGACACGGGCTGAAGATGACTACATGACTTTCTCTTTTTTACCCCCCGTTGCCGACGTGTATTTTTTGGAAGAGTCCCCCTTTCTTACGTGGACATTTTCTCCCCCTCCCCACCCCCCCAGCAGAGTGTTTTTTGCATTGATCTTTTGTCCCCCTCCCCTCTGAGGACTCCTGTTTTTCTTTTACCAAGGACTTTCTACCCCCTTTTTGGTTGATATAACTAATGACTTTTACCCTTCCCCCCCCCATCTTTTACTATTTTTTTTTTCTTCTCTTTCTTTTCCACGTCCTACAAGCTAAGATTTGTTGCTATTGATAACTCCCCCCCCCCCCCACTAAGATCTCCTTTGCTTATGTCTTTGCTATGTTCCGCTGAACTGTTCTTTTGGCCCTGCGTGGCCTTCTGCTGATTTAAAAGTGACCTTTATTCAAAATTAAAAACTTTAAATATATAAAAATTTAAAAAATTCACAAAGTGAAAAATCAAATGTGTTAATAATGCGTTTCAGTATAGTACATGGTGAACTGCTTTTTCAAGTGTCTACTTTTTGTTAGTTTTTTTGCTTTTTCCATAAACTCCCAACTTTTTCAGAATTGGGGGGTTGTACATTTTTTTACATCGAACCTATGAGATTCACCTGTTTAAACCTGTTGAATTGAAAAAACCGAATTCAGGGCATTTTGCCACAATTCCGGTGCAATTCCGCATTCTGTGAATAGAAGACGTGGTCGTCTTTAATGGGCCAATTTCAGTCACTGCCAAATTGCAATGAATTGCAATGTAATTTGCTCTGAATTAAACTGGATTTGGCAAATTTACAGCTTTGTGAATAGACAAATTGCACCGAACAGAGAAATTCACAGTTCGGTTCTATTTCAGGGACAATCCGGAGGTAAGTGAATAACTCCTTTTGAGCGAAATAGCTTACTGTTACATTCCGCTGATCAAGAAGTATGTTTAAATGCTAATTATATTTGTATTCTAGTTGAGGGTACTAAATCCTACTTCTTTATCACATGTATTGTATCACCCTGACGTTATGATACAATAATTTTGACCCATGTGCATTTCAGCGCACACTAGCAAGTGCTAAATTTCTCATGGCACCGAGATTTTATTGTGTTATAATATCGCCATGATAAAAATGTTCTTTTATATATATATATATATATAACGAGTATAGCAGTCTGTAGTGATACCTTTTTTATTGGACTAACGTTACATTTAAAGTACAAGCTTTCGAGAGGATTCCTCCCTTCCTCAGGTATATATATAATTTTGGACCTCTATATTGAGATGCACACGTTTGGCTTGAACCAAATATGTCAATAGGATGTGCAACAGTGTGGACTGTTTAAGTAGTCTTGGGCTGGGGATTAGATCGGAGCCCAAATGCATCATCTTTAACCGATGCGGATTAAAACATGACCATAAAGCTCTTCACTTCCATGAACAAGCTGGGTTTGTGTTGACGTTTATCAAACCTCGTGCTACATGTGTAATATAATGGTCAATTAGAGGACATGTTTGCATGGAAACATTGTTGGAAGACAGATGTTTTGCTAATATAATTGCTACAAGTCATAGCTAATATTTCTCGGCGAGTTTTCGATTGTACACAATTGCATAGATAAATAGGTTTGAGAGACAAACGAAGAAAACTGCTTTACGTTCATAGTAAAGCATATGTTCAGAATGTTAAATCATTATTGTGGTTGTAGAAGTAGTGAACTCGGCAGTCCAAACACCTGAAAGTTGTACATACTGTAATGACTTCACGGCAGTGACAGAGCTGATAACACCTAATTGACAGTTGGGGTTTGATTTGATATGACCTCGGTGTTGGTGTGCGTGACAAGAAGCTGAACAACGCCCATCTTTCCACCTTTTAGAGTAAACCACAAATGAAGAAAAGGCATTTCTAGAGCCAGCAGAGTGTATTACAAGAATCTAACATCATAGCAGATGATGAAGACGGTCGCTTATAGTAACAATCTTATTCGCCCTGTTAAACATCCCGGGAATTTATACACAAAGCCATTACCACATGTAAGTGCACTGTAGGTCTACACTCTGTGTGGTTTCACTTTGTAGAAGATGTTTTAAATCAAGTATTATTTCACTGAGTAAATCTTCTACAGTTGAAAGTCCTAGACAATGACATTTGTTACGCGTACTGGAAAATATAACACATTAGATCGAGACTGTCAAACTACCCCCCCCCACGTTCCTGAGCTACAACACCCTTGATTCTCTGGCCATCTATTCTATTGGATGAATTCTGGGAATTGTAGACCTCAACATTGGAGAAGGGGGTGAGTTTGACAGCCCTGCATTAGAGTGTTCAGAAAACAGTCTGAGACTCCGACAGCATGAAAATAAAATGGATTTGATCTATGCACGATGACCAAAAAAGTGTGCGCTAGTGCTAAACAAATAAGGGCTATCCAATCAAATAAATAATGTTCTGTATTGTGGTTGAATAAGTATGTCCATATGTCCATTTTATTCTTTGCTCCTGCTGCTTTATAGAATTTCAAATATATTTGTAAAAATATGATCTTTCCTAAAAAAAAAAAAACAATAGATGGGTTTCACACATTTTAACTCATAATAGCTTTAAGTTATTAAAGTAGTTAATTTTAAAGTGCACCAGTTGTTATGCCCCCCCCCAACACCTATTACATATTTAAAAGATCGCCTAAATCTGCCTATGTTTTGTGTTAATCACTAGTGATGAGCCGAACACCCCCCCCCCCCGTGTTCGGTTCGCATTCGAACTAGAACAATTTCAAAAGTTCGAGTTCGAACACGAACCAAACTAAATGCAAGTCAATGGGACTCGAAAGTTCGATTTTTAGAGTGCCCTCCAAGAGGGCATATATGCAAGATATTTGCCATAAAAGGTGTATGGGGATCCAGGTAGTGCCCTGGGGGACAGGAAACAAGGAAAAAAGTTTTTTTAAACAAAAGTTTTTAAAGGAACAGTGAGTTTTCCATGAGATAAAGGTTAAGAATAAAAACGAAAAATTCCTTCAAATATCGTGCCTGGGGATCCCGATAACCTGCCCGTGAAGTGGCGGATTTGTAGGATGTATAGAAGCATTTAAAAAACAAAAAAATGACATTTCAAATGACGGTTAATGGTTTTCCTTTAATCTATTCATATACAACTGCTTGGGGCGGCAGCCTGTTTGAAAAGAGGAGACATTATAGGACACGCAGAACAAGTTTAGTGATTTTTTGGCTAAATTATGGTGAAACTTATGCAGGCTTTGGATGAAAGTAACAATAGGTGCTTTAAAATTGGGCCATTAGTGTCGGCAACAGTGCCATCACACCGTAACCCCTCTGTGGTATTGTGGAAGAGTGCAGGGTTGGACCCTGCGGTCCAATATTAAAATGATATGACTCTGGTATAGGCGTCAGTGGCAGTGCACCCAAATATTAGGCCTTTGGTGCCAGCTAGTGCCTTCACAACGTAACCCCTCTGAGGTATTGTGGAAGAGTGCAGGGGTGGAGGTTTTGGTAATGCAGAAGAGATCCCCGGTCTATTCAGTTACGTCAGCATCAGGGGATTGATAGCTGCTGATCCAGGACTGATTCATTTTTATAAATGTCAGCCGGTCTACAGAGTCGGTGGACAGACTCACTCTTTTGTCTGTGACAAAACCTCCAGCGGCACTGAACGTCCTTTCAGAAAGCACGCTGGATGAAGGGCAACCTAGTATCTGCATAGCATATTGGCTAAGTTCTTGCCAGTGATCCAATCTCAACACCCAGTAAGCCAGTGGATCATCTGCTGTAAAGGTATCCAGGTCTGCCCTTGCCCCTAGGTAGCCCTGCACCATACGGTGAAGACGCTGGCAATGGGTGCCTACATTTGACGTCCCTGGGCGTCGTGGACTAAAAAAATGTAAAAAGGCATCAGTCAAGCGGCCCTGGCCTTCACCGCTCTTTCTCTGATCATCAGCAGCCTCAGAAGCACCTGTGTCATCACTTGGTAACCTACCAGTGCCTGGAAAGGTGTTACAAAAGTGTCGCTTTAGAGCGTACTAAGGATGTTTCATCCGGTCCTCCCTCTGTGCGGGCAGGATGAGCTCTGCAACTTTACCCTTGTATCGTGGATCAAGAAGGCTTGCCTACCAGTAATGATCCCTCTCCTTGTTAGCACGAATCCTGGGGTCCTTTAGCAGGCTTTGCAGGATAAGGGAGCCCATGACGCGTAGGTTGGAGGTGGCATTAGCTTCCGAGTCTTCCTGGTCAATGAGGATGACCCCATCGTGCACTTCCTCCTCCCAGTCACGTACTAGTCCTTGGGTTTCTGGGCACACAAAACCCTCACTTGAGGACTCCCCACCTTCAATGCCCCCACTACTTAAATATTCCTCCTCCTCCCTTGACACCTGTTCGATCAGGCACCCAGGTGGAGTCGGTGACTTCATCATCGTCATCACCCCCTATCGCCTCATCACTGGAGCCAACTTGGCAGTATGCTGCAGCTGCTTGGGCAACATGAGTGCCAGTTATTTGTGTGTCACTGGCACCCCCTTCCTCTAGGTTGATTATACTCCCTTCCTCAACCTCAGAGATTGAATCCGAGCACTGTAGTTGCTGCACATCCTAAGGAACAGCATGTCACTGTCACTGTCATTGTAGTCAAACAATTCAGCTGACTCCTCCGTGTGTGATAGTGAGGCTATGGCAGGAGTAGCTGTGGACATGGAGGCTGAATTAGATGTTTTGGCAGCAGAGGTGGACTGTAAATCACTACAATAGAGCAGAGACGAGGGGGGATCCAAGTGGCGCAAACTCTTAGGTGAGTGGTCAATATAAGCTTGTTCTGACGTGGTCAAAAAAAGGACCTAAGTGCAATAGTGGGAAAAAAGGGCTAATGATAATGCCTTCTGTTGGAAGGTAGGGAAAAAGAACAGTACCTATTCATGTGCAGAATGTGCAAGAATGCATTTAAGGTGCTAGTATAAAGTGCAATTGAATAAAGTGCAAATGGGCTACTGTAGGTCAGAGATGAATTCTTGACAGAGTTCTGGTCCAGTATATAGAAAGTTGGTTCAATTCAGACCGTATGGGAATACGGTGAGGATGTCCACTGGGGTGGTCCGGAGGGTATGGAAGTCGTGCTAGGGTCCGGTCCTCACCTAGGTCCTATGTGTGTTTCCAATTCCCAAAAATAGGGAGGCAGGAAGGGGGAAACAGAAAGGAGAGAAGATTGCGCAGTATTGCTTGGTAATGGGTCAAGTGGAAAATAACGAAGGGACACTTACAGTGTGTAGAGCCTCAGTGCCGGCTCTGGTGTGAAGCGCCTTGGGCCTAAATGAGGGTGGCCTCTGCCCTTCTTTGCGGTTGTTCTTAGGTGACCCTTCGTTTCTTTTTCCTTGCTGGTTGCCCGATTATCTCAGGTACAAAAGGGGGAGAATTCTCATAGCGCAATATGCAGCTGTTTGCAGAGATGAATTTAAGTAGAGGTAAAGAAGGCAAACTCACCGATGATGGAGCCTTTAGATACAGGCTCAACTCTAGGGCATGTGGTACTGCTACGGTGGGTACCTGCACCTCTTTCCACAGTGGGTGTTCTCCTGTGTTCTTCTCGTTGGTGGATGATTCCCTTGTAAAAAAGGGTAGGTTGGGCACATACAGCTGAAGCTGCTAGTGGGTCTCCAGGTGACCAATAGTAAATAAATAAATAGAGAGATTTGGGTTCAAATTAAAAATAATATTTAATAAGCAAAGGGTTAAAATACAGATAAAGGGTGAGGGGTTCGCACAGAGTACGCGTTTCGGCTGTCAAAGCAGCCTTCTTCAGCTCAGGGTGCAAAAAATCCCAATTTTTTGCACCCTGAGCTGAAGAAGGCTGCTTTGACAGCCGAAACGCGTACTCTGTGCGAACCCCTCACCCTTTATCTGTATTTTAACCCTTTGCTTATTAAATATTATTTTTAATTTGAACCCAAATCTCTCTATTTATTTATTTACTATTGGTCACCTGGAGACCCACTAGCAGCTTCAGCTGTATGTGCCCAACCTACCCTTTTTTACAAGGGAATCATCCACCAACGAGAAGAACACAGGAGAACACCCACTGTGGAAAGAGGTGCAGGTACCCACCGTAGCAGTACCACATGCCCTAGAGTTGAGCCTGTATCTAAAGGCTCCATCATCGGTGAGTTTGCCTTCTTTACCTCTACTTAAATTCATCTCTGCAAACAGCTGCATATTGCGCTATGAGAATTCTCCCCCTTTTGTACCTGAGATAATCGGGCAACCAGCAAGGAAAAAGAAACGAAGGGTCACCTAAGAACAACCGCAAAGAAGGGCAGAGGCCACCCTCATTTAGGCCCAAGGCGCTTCACACCAGAGCCGGCACTGAGGCTCTACACACTGTAAGTGTCCCTTCGTTATTTTCCACTTGACCCATTACCAAGCAATACTGCGCAATCTTCTCTCCTTTCTGTTTCCCCCTTCCTGCCTCCCTATTTTTGGGAATTGGAAACACACATAGGACCTAGGTGAGGACCGGACCCTAGCACGACTTCCATACCCTCCGGACCACCCCAGTGGACATCCTCACCGTATTCCCATACGGTCTGAATTGAACCAACTTTCTATATACTGGACCAGAACTCTGTCAAGAATTCATCTCTGACCTACAGTAGCCCATTTGCACTTTATTCAATTGCACTTTATACTAGCACCTTAAATGCATTCTTGCACATTCTGCACATGAATAGGTACTGTTCTTTTTCCCTACCTTCCAACAGAAGGCATTATCATTAGCCCTTTTTTCCCACTATTGCACTTAGGTTCTTTTTTTGACCACGTCAGAACAAGCTTATATTGACCACTCACCTAAGAGTTTGCGCCACTTGGATCCCCCCTCGTCTCTGCTCTATCGTTTTGCACATTCTTGTCGAGGTTTTGTGCTACAATCCTTGTCGGCTGCACAACATAATCCATAAAAAAAATCCTCACACAATTTACTAGCGCCTCCACTGAACCCCCACTCTTGTAAATCACTACAAGCCTGGCTGGCAGAGGACTCGGATGATGAGGATGGCCTGGTTAGCCAATCCACCAAATCCTCTATTGTCGCTATGCTGAAATCAGAACCTTCCTCACTGTAAAATACACATTCAGCAATTTTTAACTCCTTAAGGACCCCTGACGTACCCTGTACGTCCTGTCCACAGGTCTCCCTTAGACTCGCAGACGTACAGGGTACGTCAGCAGCGCCTAATCCCCCTCCCGCCCGATACTCACCTCCCTCACTGGATCCCTCAGCGATCTGGTAGGGAGGAAGCCTGCCCATGTGATTTACATGGGCAGGCGAGGCTGATGACGTCGCCACGCTGCGTGGTGACGTCATCAGCAGGCGTCCCCATGCAATTCAATGGAGGGGAGGGGCGGCTCCTTCAGAGCCCTCTCTCCCCAACCATTGAAGCTAGGGAGATGCTGTTTGCGCCGCTGAAAAGGGAAGAGTCTCCCCTTTTCAGCGGTGTATAGCATTAACAGTTTCGCAGCCGGATCACGTTTCGGCGCCAATTGGCGCCAAAACGCGATTCGAACCTGGAGGGGGGCTGACATCTTGGATGTCAGCCAAGCCTCGAGGTCCCCCCACCCACTGACAACCTCACCATATGTGTGAGGATGTCAGTGGGCCGGTTAACCATCTAGCTGCCATGTAGAGATAAGGGGATCCTAAGGATCCCCATATCTCCCGGTCCATGGCAGCTAGATGGTCATATTTGACATCATTTGAAAGGCCTGATTATGGCCTTTCCAATGATACCAAGCATGACCAGGTTTGGTTTTAAAAACAAAATTAAAAAAATAAAATAACAAAATAATAAAAAAATTAAATAAAATAAAAAAATGGTTTTTTTTTAAAGTTTTTTTTGTCTGGGGGGAGTTTAATTAAATAGGACCTAGGCTGTCATCTAAAAATAATTAGCACAAAATGGTCAGAATGAGCGCAGCGCACATAGGTGAACTGTCTCAGCAGTGAAGGGGTTAAAAAGCAAACGCATGTAAAAATTGGGTATTTCTAGTCTCGGGACAAAATTTTGAACCTATTTAGCTGGGGTCTTTTTGGGTGGTTGTATATTTTGGGGATTAAATTACGAAAAAGTGTGTTTTTACAATTTTTTCATCATATTTCATATTTTTTTTATAGTAAATTTTTCGATATGATGGAAATAATGGTATTTCTAGAAAGTCCATTTAATGGCGGGAAAAAGGGTGTATAATATGTGTGGGTTGAATAAACGAGTAAGAGGAAAATTTGACCTAAACACTAACAGCGCAGAAACGTAAAAACAGCAGCGGTCACTAAAAGACGGATTTGTGTAAAACCGCCCGGTCACTAAGGGGTTAATGGTGTGCAACAACAGAAAGGAAGAAGGTAGAATTGTTAGGAATCAGTCCAGGGGATGGCAAAAAAAACACCACAAAGATGATATTCACAGAGCACCGGAATGGCGCAGACATTTCAGTGTTCTGTTGTTCCCCGCACTTTGGGGAATAAAATTTCCCCGGGGAATTCAATACAGGGTCCCTGAAGTGCAGGGAATCAGCCACCGAATGCTGCCGCAAACTCATTACCTGCTGTTTTAAAAAGAACTACTGAACGAAAATATCTGGAATTAACATATAAATTCCAAGGAATGATAATAAAAAGGACTGTTACAGAAAAAAAGGGAAAATTGCTGTTAGAAAAAAAAATATATATATTTTTTTTTTTTTTTAAAAATGCCTGAAAGTTACTAAAAAAATAAAATCAATAAATAAAGAGATTTTTTACTATGGTTTATTCGATATTGGATAAAAACAGGAATATTTTTAACATTGAAATCTATGGTGCTCATTCGCCCTGAATCTGCCAAATGAAAACACCGGACATCAGGACATTTCTTTGCTGTTCGGTGTCTCTTTAACAGATTAACCATTATTTCTCTATGGGGACTGTCACTGCCTTCGAACAGGCACCGTACTTGCTGTCAGTTTGCCAAAATTTGTGTATAAGCATATCACAGAGCTCCACAGCCATAAACCTCAAAGTAACGTGCGCCGTGTATTATGAGCGTTCAGTGTTATATGGGAGTACTGATTTATGAGCAAAAGTACTTAAAAAAAAAATTAAAACTCGGGGGGTGACACCATAAGTTACTGCACCGGGTGTTTGTGTGTGTTTTTACACTGCACTTGCAGCTCTGCAGTAGGATGGTGCCAAAAAAGCCATTCAAAGTTAAAGTGGTATTAAACCCTCAGATTTTCTAACATAAAACAGTAGTATAATGTGAGCCTTACTGTAATCCAATGTAGATTTCCTTCTCTTTGCTTCTGTTTCTTTTAAATCCTCATCTCTAATCGTGCTTGGCAGGACTTCCTGTTTTCAGGTGACCACCGCTTCTCTGTAATGCCTCATGGTGTCAGCGTTTTCACACAGAACTACAAGAGGATGTCCTGCAGACATCCACATCCCCGCCCACTTGTGATTGACAACTGCTGTCTGAACGTGCTGTGTTTTTTTTTTCTGTTCTGTAGATTCTCATAATCAGAGCTAGGTATTTTTTTCTTTTTTTAAAACCTTATTGCTTATGTTTTATCATAAACATTATATTTATTGCATTGTGAACTGTGCAATGAATAGGTTGTTTATGATTAATCAAACTTTATTGCTTATGTTTTAAGGAAAAAAATAGACCGCAGTTGTCAATCACAAGTGGGCGGGGATGTGGATGTCTGCAGGACGTCCTCTTGTAGTTCTGGGTAAAAACCCTGACACCATGAGGCATTACTGAGAAGCGGTGGTCACCTGAAAACAGGAAGTCCTGCCAAGCATGATTAGAGATGAGGATTTAAAAGAAACAGAAGCAAAGAGAAGGAAAACTACATTGGATTACAGTAAGGCTCACATTATACTACGGTTTTATGTTAGAAAATCTGACGGTTTAATGCCACTTTAATATTCGAAACATCCTTGCGATCAGAACACCCCCTCCCCAGTTATCCAGAGATGAGCTGTCAATCACAAAGTTTCTATGTTCAATCTCTCCCATGAAAGAGAGGAAGCAAAAAATATGGCTACCCTCATGAAAACATCAGGCAGATTAGAAGCTACAAAAGCTCATAAAACTCCACTGGAAGTTGTAAAATACAAAGGTTTACTAAATTAAGCTACAACAAAGCACATATCAAAGATCTCTATAACAGGCGCAAGGTACACTTTAAAGTCAGACTTGAAATCTACATTCGATTTCCTTATTTAGCATATAACGTTATTTTCTATAAAAAATTTAATGATTCAAAAATATTGAATTCCATGTAGAGGCAGGAGTTGAAAGTACGTTGCACGTTTATGTATATGGTTACATAATCTATATAATGACTTTAAGCTGAATGTGACATTAGTGTAACGCCCAGAATAAGGGACACTTCATACAATTTCACAACTCTGAGAAGCGCTCCCATCATGCATGGCCAGGAAGGAGTGACCACCTTCAGATATCCATAGAAATCGCAATGGCTGTTTGATGGACGTTGCTGTGCTGTAGTTGTGTTGTTTATTAGATCTGTTGGTAAAGGTGGTTGAATGTCCTGTTCAAATTTTCTTCTTCCATCCTATAAAATTAAGGGGCAAGGATTGCTGTAAGAGGCCCAGTATTATACATCAATAAATTAAAAGTACCATTACAAAATGGTACTTTTACCCTCTTGATAAAGCCTGGTATACAGGCAAAACTAGTTGGGTGTTTGTATTTTAACAGTTATAAGAATTTTTGAAAGAGATTCTTGGATTGGCAGGGTTGCCAGTGGGTGTTTTTATTACAATGCAGATGAGTCTGGTTAATCACCAGGTATTGTGACCTATACCATGGGGCCCTTATAGACCGCTTGTTTTACCCTGACATTGCAGGGATATTGAGGATTAGTTATACTGGGCAGAGGTTTCTGCAAGGAATATATTGGCAACTGATTGCTTATCTGCTTCAAAACATTGAATTTATCCCTGGATGGCTGATATGGGATGGCAATGCCTTTTTAACCCATTCCCTTAGGCAAATGCATTGCATCTGTTATGGGATACACAGACCCATGATGTTGGTTTGAACTCATCAAATTCATACACCCCACAGGTGTGGTATTGTTCCCCTGCCATGAGGATATGAACCAGGTACTCTGACTACTCATTATACAATATTTATGTGGTTTTATTTGTCTACTTGTCAATTTGTATGTATTAATAAAGGTGTACAATTCTGTATACACTGAAGACATAGATCCTTTACTCCTGTGAGCACGATTATGGATGCATAGGTGCTCTAATTTCATTTTGACCATTACAAAATTATCCTGTGTAATTTATACAATGTTGCTTATACAGTTGCAAGAAAAAGTATGTGAACCCTTTGGGATTATGTAGAGTTTTGCATGAATTGGTCATAAAATGTGCTCTGATCTTCATCTAAGTCACAACAATTTGGAAAACACAGTCTGCATAAAATAATACAACACAAACATATGTTTTCATGTTTTTATTGAACAGAACATGTAAACATTCACAGTGCAGGGTAGAAAAAGTATGTGAACCTTTGGACTTAATAATTCGTTGACCCTCCTTTGGCAGCAATAACATAGAAACATGGAAAAATGTCGGCAGATAAGAACCTTTCGGCCCATCTAGTCTGCCCAATTACATGGATACTTTACCTGGATTTATCTTTTGTTTAGGATAGCCTTATGCCTATCCCATGCCTGCTTAAATTCAATTACTGTTTTGGCCTCTACCACTTCAACTGGAAGACTGTTCCATGTATCCACCACCCTCTCAGTAAAATAATGCTTTCTGATGTTACTTTTAAACCTTTGCCCCTCTAATCTAAGACTATGTCCTCTTGTTTTGCTACTTTGTTTCCTTTTAAATATACTCCCTTCCTCTACCTTGTGGATTCCCTTTACGTATTTAAATGTTTCTATCATATCTCCTCTGTCTCGTCTTTTTTCCAAGCTGTACATGTTAAGATCATTAAGCCTTTCCTGGTAACTTTTCTCCTTCAAGCCGTACACCATTTTAGTAGCCCTTCTCTGAACTCTCTCTAAGATGTCTATATCCTTCTGGAGATACGGTCTCCAGTACTGCACACAGTACACCAAGTGAGGTCTCACCAGTGCTCTGTACAGTGGCATGAGCACTTCCCTTTTCCTACTGCTAATACCTCTCCCTACACAACCAAGCATTCTGCCATCATTTCCAAGCATTCTGCCAGCATTTCCAAGCATTCTGCCAGCATTTCCTACTGCTCTATTACATTGACTACTTACCCTTAGATCCTCTGCAATAATAACCCCTAAATCCCAACCCTCAGATGTTGAGGTTAGGACTGTATCAAATATTAAATATTCAGCACTTATTTGTCTTTACTTTAGACAGCTGCTGTAGAACCTCCTCCTCTGTAAACTGATATGTAATTGTCTCGTTAGTGTTTCCTCCTAACTGAGGTCCCTTTCCTTCCTTTTCTTCTGCAAAGACTGAACAAAAATATTCATTGAGGCAGTCAGCGAGACTTTTATCCTCTTCTACATACCTTCCTTCCTTTGTTTTTAATCTAACTAATCCTTGTTTTACTTTTCTTTTCTCGTTTATGTATCTAAAAAATGTTTTGTCCCCCTTTTTTACTGACTGAGCTATTTTCTCTTCTGCGTGTGCTTTGGAAGCTCTTATAAATTGCTTTGCCTCTTTCTGCCTAATCTTATAGGTTTGCCTATCTTCTTCACTCTGGGTTTTTTTATAATTATTGAATGCTATCTTTTTGTTCTTCACTATTTTGGCCACTTCTGCAGAGTACCACAGTGGTTTCTTCCCTTTTTTGTTTTTGCTAACAATTCGAATGCAATTGCCTGTGGCCTTCAATAATGCTTCCTTTAAATAATCCCATTTCTCCTGGACTCCCGTTAAACTCCTCCAGTCTGATAATGACTCCTTCACACAAAGTCTCATTTTAGAAAAATCATTTTTTTTAAAGTCTAAAACTTTTGTTTTTGTGTGGTGCGGCTCCATCCCTGTTCTTATATTAAACCATACTGACTGGTGATCACTAGATCCCAAATTTTCACCTACAACAACGTCCGATACCAAACCTCCATTTGTGAGTATTAAATCCAATATGGCCTCTTTACGGGTCGGCTCCTCAACTACTTGTGTTAGAGATAATCCCAGTAGGGAGTTTAGAATATTTGTACTCCTGGTGCACCCAGCTGTTTTGGTTTTCCAGTTCACATCAGGAAGATTAAAGTCCCCCATGATAATAACTTCCCCCTTCATTGCCATTTTGGCTATTTCCTCAAGCAGCAGATTATCTAGCTCTTCTACTTGTCCAGGGGGTCTATAGATCACACCTACACGAGCTACTGTATGATTGCCAAATGTTAGCGTTAGCGTAACCCAAACTGACTCTAGGTTCACCTCGCTCACTTTTATTTGTTTCGTTTTTATGTTGTTTTTCACATACAGGGCCACTCCTCCTCCTTTCCTACCTTCTCTGTCTTTTCTATATAAAGAGTACCCTGGTATTGTTATGTCCCAGTTATTTTTCTCACTGAACCATGTCTCAGTAACCGCCACTAAATCTACTTTTTCAGCTGCCATCATTGCCTCCAGTTCATTGATTTTATTGACTAAACTGCGAGCATTTATAGACACGTCTCTGAGCTTGTCATTTTTTTCCCCGCATGTTGCTTGCACCCTCCGATTTTAGTTTTGGGGGACAATCAGGCAGATTGTTTTTTACCCTTTTGCCCCCCCCCCCTCCTAGTTTAAATATTTGTTTGTGAAACCTTTGAACTTCTCACTGAGAACATATGTTCCCCTATGAGTAAGATGCAAACCATCATTTTTATACAGTTCCTTTCTGCTCCAATTAGAGCTATCATGGGACACAAAGCCAAATCCTTGCTCTCGACACCATTCCTGAAGCCACAAATTAAATTCCCTATTGCGCATCTGCCTATCCTGAATGTTATGCACAGACAAAACTTCAGAGAATGACACAGTGGATGCAATCTGCTGTATTTCACCTCCAAGAACACAAAAATCTTCCTTAATCTCAGAAACCTCATTGCTAGCCAAGTCATTTGTCCCTAGATGGACTAGAACATCCACTTCCCCTTGCTGCTTTGCTTGTTTGACAATATTGAGAAAACGTTTCTTGTCTCTACGAGCAGTAGCCCCAGGAAGACATCTCACCAAACCACTACTCTCCAGCTCAACACCTCTTATGATAGAATCACCCAGCAACAATTGCCTTCTATCATGTCCCACCTTTTCCTTACTGTTCTTGGTTGCAGTCCTGCATACCTTAGGCATAGGGGATGGTGGTTCCTCAACTATGGTGTCTGAGCCTACTTCCGTCTCACCACTACACTCTGAAAGTGCCTCAAAAGAATTAAGAAGAGCCACAGACTCGTAACAAATGGATCAACCAAATGTTTCCTGTAGTTGCAGATCGGATCTGCGGAACGATCTGGAGTAATTTTGGACCACTCCTCTTCACAAAACTGTTTCAGTGTAGCAATATTCTTGGGATGTCTGGTGTGACTCGCTCTCTTAAGGTCATGACACAGCGTTTCAATCGGGTTGAGGTCAGGACTCTGACTGGGCCACTCCAGAAGGCATATTTTGTTTTGTTGAAGCCATTATTTTGTTGAATTACTTGTATGCTTTGGGTCATTGTCCTGTTGCATCACCCATCCTCTGCGGAGCTTCAGTTGGCAGACAGATGGTCTTACGTTTTCCTGCAAAATGTCTTGATAAACTCTGGAATTCATTTTTCCATCAATGACAACAATCCGTTCAGGCCCTGAGGCAGCAAAGCAGCCCCAAACCATGATGCTCCCTCTGCCATGTTTTACAGTGGGGATGAGGTTTTGATGTTGGTGTGCTGTGCCTTTTTTTCTCCACACATAGTGTTGTGTGTTTTTTCCAAACAACTCAATTTTGGTTTCATCTGTCCACAGAATATTTTGCCAGTAGTACTGTGGAATATCCAGGTGCTCTTTTGCAAACTTCAAACGTGCTGCAATATTCTTTTTGGACAGCAATGGCTTCCTCCGTGGTGTCCTCCCATGTACTCCATTCTTGTTTAATGTTTTCCTTATTGTAGATGTGTCAACAAAAATGTTAGCATGTGCCAGAGATTTCTGTAAGTCTTTAGCTGACACTCTAGGATTCTTCTTTACCTCATTAAGCATTCTGCGCTGTGCTCTTGCAGTCACCTTTACAGGACGACCACGCCTAGGGAGAGCAGCAACAGTGCTGAACTTTCTCCATTTGTAGACAGTCTGTCTTACCGTGGACACATGAACATCAAGGCTTTTGGAGATACTTTTGTAACCTCTTCCAGCTTCATGCAAGCCAACAATTCTTGATCGTAGGTCTTCTGAGAGCTCTTTTCTGCGAGGCATGGTTCACATCAGGCAGTGCTTCTTGAAACCAGTAAACCCAAAACTGGTGTGTGTTTTTAAAGGGCAGGACAGCTTTCAGCAACACATCCAATAATATCACACTGATTGGACTCAAGGTTGGCTCACTCCTGGCTCCAATTAGCTCTTGGAGAAGTCATTAGGCTAGGGGTTCACATACTTTTCCCACCCTAGACTGTGAATGTTTACATGTTATGTTCAATAAACACATGAAAACATATAATGTTTGTGTTGTATTATTTTAACCAGACTGTTTTTCAAATTGTTGTGACTTCGATGAAGATCAGAGCACATTTTATGACCAATTCATGCAAAACTCCACGTAATCCCAAAGGGTCCACATACTTTTTCTTGCAACTGTACATCCATTTTTTATGTGAAATCGTCCCAAATTAGTATGCGTGTGCAGCACGGTCACACCAGCAGAAAATCTAATGATTCAGTCATTAAGCTGAGAATAAGTAGGAGCACATTTCAACCAACTTAGGGCAATTTGCAAACAAAAATATGAATGTCGAGCTATACATATGCATTGCGCCACACTCGGCTCTGAACTTTCTCTTAAATGCCTCAGAATATGAATATGTTTCACATATGTGTTCAGAACTTGCATCCACATTTGTCTGAAATGTACAGAGAAATTTTTATTACTCAAGAATGATACATTTTATAATTCCCTTCAAATCAGCATTCTTCAGTAATATCGTAGTAGACTTTTCCATCTTACTTTATGTTGATGCCGTATTAATGTACGCATCTTCTATGGAGGTCCTCTTGTTGTAATAAATATGTTCTGCAATACAGAAAGCTTGTATTTAGTTTCCTGTTCAGTGATATCAAAACCTGTAAATTATGCATCGTGGTGAACTAGAGAACTACATGGTATGAAGGATTGTAGTAGACATTCTAACTAAAGAAGACTACACTTTAATATAACTTTAAAGATTTATAAATGGCTAAACAAATAGCTGACATGTTAATAAATTAAGGGAATGTGGTCACAAAGATGATCAAACATTGCATAAGTCTGTCATAATGCTGATGTACCCCATTAATCTCCCTGGCGGTCTAATTTTTTCAAAATTTTGTGTCTAAAAGCGTCTCAATTTTTTTTTAAAGGAAACGTGTTTTTGTACATAGTCTGTAATAATTAGGAATCAAGCACTGAAATCAGTGCAATCAAGAGTCCTTACTGGTAAAATCCTTTATAAATAAATAAATAAATTGTAAATACACGGAGTCCGATAAAGTTTGAAACACGACATAATAATTTAGCCCAAAAATAATTATCCAAAATAATGCAAATAAATGATATTCAATAAAATACAACAAAAACCACTGAAATCTGTCTGAAAACAAGGGTGAGATGATGTATGGTCTGTTTCTTATCCTGTAGTGCCACCTAGTGGCTGTTCATTAACATTGCACTTTGGATTACAGTGTGTATTATGAATTTTTTTCTAAGTTTGCGGCTGGTCCCGCCCCCCCCCCCCGCATCGTGTGACTCGCAGGGAGCCTTACAAGCAGCTCGCCGCAATCACACTGCGGGGGACAGCGAGGGAGCCAGGAGGAGGTGAGTATGCATCCAGCCCGAGTGTGGCTCGGGATTACCGTTCGCGGTAGTGAAATCTAACCCCGAGTCACACTCGGGAATACTGCCAGGGAGGTTAAGGCAGGCCCTATCCTTCCTAACCTACTGACCACTATTACGAACTTAACCTACTGAGGCAATGTGCTAGTAACCCCTACAAATCTAAATTCTGAGTATTTATAAAGTATTTTACCAGGAAGGCTACAATGAGATTTCTCTCTTTCAAGTATGTCCTGGGTTCAAGAACATTAAATTTTTTACAATAGGTACAGAAATACAAAGTAATAAATGCAAGATATTCAAAACAAAACACAAATATACAGATTAACACAGAAAATATATATGTAGGAAATATACTCTCTATGTTACATGTTTACAGGTCCATTCTGTAACGAGATATGTTAATAGGGAGCTCTTAAGGGACTTTAGACTGGGGGAAGATTTGATGGCGTCTGGGAGGTTATTCCATATTTGCAGTGCTCCGTAGAAAAATGAGGATCAAGCCACTTTCTTTTCGTATTGCGGTATTGCAAGTAAGGAGCAGGTCCTGGATTGGAGGTTATAGGAGGAGGGAACTGCTGGGGAAAGCAGTCTATTCAGGTAGGGTGGTAGCTTCTGTTAGCTTTTAATTTTATATATGAATATATATTTCCTGTGATTGAAATATGTACCATATTTCAATATGCATTAGTGTGAAAAACCTGTTCTGATAGAAAGGGGGGGTCACAGCCCATTTTAAGTGTCAATTCTGTATGTAGACAGTCTTTTCTTACATAGGATGTTGGCCTGCGGAATTTTAGCTACACTTCCTGTTTTTGTCTTTGTTACATGATATAGACATGTATCTGCTCTGATTGGCTGCTATATCACATTCCTATGTGGGGTGGATGGGAACCTCTTTTCTATAACGAACGTTTCTATTGGATGTTGAAATAATAAACTGGTCTGACTATCGACGAGATATTCAGACGTGAAGCAGCCATATCCTGGTGTGGTTGATTTTACCATCTCCGCTGATCAGTGTAGCGCAGCGTCTTACTTCATTTTGATATATGAGAAAGAAATGACAGACTTTTTGGGATTCCATATATGGTAATTATAATAGGAAAATTGTTTTTGTTTGTTTATGGTTATTTTTAACAGCTTTAAGAAAAGCTCTTAAACACCAGGTTGGAATGGTAAAGGGTGCATCTGGATTCCATCGATTGCCAGTTTAGCTCTTTTAACTTGTCAGAATGGTGGGTCATGTAGTTACATTGTAGCAGCACAAAGCGGCAGAATGAGTTATACAATGTAGTAAGTTTATGAAGGCGTGTTTGCGGGACGGCTGCATACACTACATCTCCGTATTCAATGACCAGCATAAGCATTTGTTGTACAATCTGCTTTCTTACTGCGGGGATCAGGAGAAATTTGTTTCTGTACAGGGCACCTAGTTTAGGGTAACATTTAGAAGAGAGTTTTTCGATGTGGGGGCCAAAAGATAAATTTGGGTCTAACCGCATACCAAGATATTTGAGAGAAGGGACTGTGGTCAGCGTGCCATTTGAAATTGTCCTGATGCATAGGTTTGAAGGTTGTAATTTATGTACATTAGGTGCTGTTCTAAAGAGCATTGTGACAGTTTTGTCAGTATTTAGAAAAAGTTTATCTGATCGTCGTTACATATAGTCTCTTAATTAAATACAAATCGACATGCCTTCTCTGTCTTTTTGCCTTCTCTGTCTAATGAGCAGTATTAAGACTACAATTAAACGTATAGAGTAGAAAGGTAGGAAACCTTCTCTGTCTTTTGCAGTAAGTATAGAAGGGGTAACTTCTTATTCAGTTCTTCTACGCATAGTGTGAATAGATCCAAAGATAATTGTTGAGGGGTCAGTGGTCTTTTAAAACACATTTACATTCTTGTGTCCGTAGAAAAAAAAATCAAACATAAATGCATTGTAGATCATCTTGTCGAAATTTGGATTTTCACACATATTCACTTCTGCTTAGTTCTTGTGGTTTAACATGTCTAATTTAAAATGATCACGCAGGTTTGCCGTATGTTAACCAATAGTATTTCTATATAAGCTCACAGCCATTAATAAAGTATAACATTATTATAATATAACAGTATTAGAGCTGGTAATAAGGCGATGCAATACATGATGTTAATGATAATATATGATAAATGGTTCCCATCTTCATTACCATTTGCTACTAACTATTGCCAGCTCAACCAGGATAGAGCCAGTAGTGTTTTTCATTTGATGCATCTTGGTCTTGCAAACTGACAGTACAGAATATATTGTTCAAATCCCAATTCCATGTTCAAGTTCTGCATGGAAGAATTTCTTTCCATTCTTGGGCCTGGACATATCAAGTGAACATAAATATCAGCAAATATGTGACTAGAATCCTTTTAGACTTTTGTTGTGTGATGTTATACTGCAAATTTACCAGCATGTTAGTTAGATACATAAATAAACACATTTCTTTTAAATATGTTTCCTTTTGGGCTATGAAGTTTATTTATCAAGCACCAACATACTGTATATTCAGTGTTGAGTAGCATGTATGCAATATGCACATAAGGAACAGTATAACAAGCATGTGCCTAAATCAGGGATCTCAAATTCCAGCCCACCAGATGTTGATTGCATGCAATTTCCGGAGTTGTTTGAATCCAATATATGGCCATAGTATGGAGATGTAGTTCAGAAACATCTGAGGGGGACAGATTTTTAGATCCCTGCTCTAAATGGCCAAGGATATCATGGGTCCAATACGAGTCCCATTACCATACCTGTATGTCCACCTATGTGCAAAAGCTGTTTTAGCTGTTCCTTTATAACGCTAATAGATAGATAGCTATATAGATATATCTCAGTATATTTTAGGATACATCTATAGAACTTGTGATTGCCACCATATCTTTTCAATGTATTAACAGCCGCCTATACCACAAACGCTACAAACACCCTTTCATTATGAGGCATGGCATGATTGTCATTAATAAACAGCTTACATTTTAACTGCAATTAATTAATAGTGAACCACAACTTATTCAAGCTGAAAGGAAATGCATTGCTACAAGATGTTAAAGACAAGTCATTAAACACTAAAAATGTGTAGCATTAATATTTTTGTAAAAATGGTAATATCAAAATTTTTTGCATTTTCCTAGAAACCTGCACAAAAGAAAAAACAAAATATTTTTAAAAAATTTTTTTCGATGGTATGTTAGTACCCAGAGTCCTAATCCAACAATGGTGTAAAATTAACCCTAGATTAGTAAACTTCCCAATGCCGTTCAAGTCTATGGAGTTGGTAAATTTATAATGGCTCTGGTTAGGTTTACACCAGGATTCGAAAACAACACCAAGACGATGTTATATTTTGAATTTAAAATCTGCTTACTTTATTTTACTGGAAATCTACAACGCATTTACTTTAATTGTTCGGATTTATACACTTTTTCTGCTAACCAAAAATACAATATATTTGAAAATAAAGTAGGTGTACTGAATCATATGATTTTGCTAAACCGTAATGTAATTTGTTAATTTGTGTTTTTATGTTGAGTTGTTCATGACATCTTTCCAGTCTGTTAATTGTGTTGTATAAATATGTTTCATGTGAGATTCACTCTTAATTCTTAAGGTTTGGCATATGCTTAAGGAACAGTTTGATTAAATCCTGTGGATTCTGAGTTGATTTTTTTTGTAGAATTTCAAGGTATTTTATATTGTTTTATTTAAAATATTCTATTAGCTGTATTGTGTTTAAGCATTTTTATTCAATTCATGTTATGACTCACAATATTTTAGCTAATTACAAACTGTTTTATCTCTGGAATCTGACTTATTGATGTTAATTATTTTGAAGACAAAAAGCTAAGTAATAAGCTTTTTATCCATTTTTGTCTGGTTTACAAATATGGTATGTTATCTATGTTACTACTTTTACAGTGTCTTGAAGTTATTTTTTTTAAGAATCTCATGATAATAATTACATTTCATAATGTGAATTTGATTAAATGTTCAGCTGAGCCTACACAGACCTGAATAATTCCAGATTCGCTCCTGCAATAGACGGGCATTTCCAATAAATGCAAAATAAAAGTACAAATCTCATGTTTTTATTTTTTCATTTCCATATTAGTTTTTATTAATGTAATGCTTTATATTTTTTTAACACCATTAATATGGTCCTTGGCTTCGCTGAAAGCCAATTTAAGGATTAGCAGTTCTAAATTTCCATGGTGACTACATCATCTATATTACAGTGAGCCTGTCCCAAATATGGGTCTAGGATTATTAGAAGTATTTTGCAAAGTCCAACCTTGCTCCATGCGATACATACATTTTATGTAATCATTTGTGATTTATTGTGAAGCTAAATAACGGTTTTCAAAATCCCTGCCGATCTATGCAATTTGATATATTCCGTGTTTCCCTTTGTATTGTGCCCTGTTGTTTGCCTTATGAGATCTTCTAGCTTATTCCCAGATCTATTGCCATATTTAGTTATATTAACATTTATAAGAGTTGTACACAAGCTGTTTTCTCTCTGAGAAATGCATCTAGTTCATTTTTAAAGTGGGTAGGGGTGGATATATTTTTGGTATTAGGGCTGCATTTAAATACAGAACATGCTTCCAGGACTATCTCTTTAGGTGTTACATGTAATTCTCGATGATTGATGGTGAATTATAAAGGGAGATTGGATCTCGCCTGGGAAAAACACTTTCAATATTTCTCTTACAGTTTTCACTTTACAAAATCTTGGTTTGGAATCGTTGCGTTTAAAAGTTTAACAGTAAAATTGTTATTAAATTCTGCATTTAAACACACATAGATGTACAAAATGTACACTGCTGAAGTTGTGTTTCTTTTTCTGTTTACCAATACTACCTTTGACCATTTTTCTTGTCCGTGCTGTATTCCTCTATTCTGTGACTCTGGCTCTACAGAATGCTCTGTAATCCCTGTAGAATGATTTAGAATAGCCATTATTTCATTTTTTTTATAAATATAAAATGTATTAGTTTTCTCAATGCAATCTGAGATACAGAACAGAGGGGGAATGGGGAAATCAAAACGTAATCGGCATCGAAGCATGAGAAAACAAGCATTGTCATGATCCTAGTAGATGGGAGTAGGGTATGAGCCCGATATGCAGTGATAAAACAAGCTGAGCCACGTAAGGAAAGTGTAATGGGGGTTTATTATAAGAACACAGCACTATGAATAGGACAGGAATGGAGATGGCTGAGGAGGCAATGCAGGGAGGAACAAGACAATGAGGGAAAGCACACCAGGAGACTTTCATAAGACACGAGAGAGGAAACAGGGGGCACTCGAGGCTTGGAAGCAACGAGCACTGGAGGCATGGAAGCAGCGGGCACTGGAGGCTTGGAAAGAGCAGGCTATATACGTGGTAAAGTCCAAGCGCTAGGTCGTGGCTGGCAATCGTGGTATAAATCCAAGCAATGGTCGGTACACGGGATATCATTACAAGCAAAGAAAGGGAGCAGGTCTCCGTTGAAGGGCTACCAGGTAAGTCAGACAATGGAGCAATGCACCATGGGTGCTCCACCCTTATGAAGGGAACCCCACAGGCCTATGATTGGCAGCACCTAAAGTTAGCAAACAGCTTGAGGGAAAGAACAGGAGCGTGCAGTACTGTCTTTGGCCTTCTTGCCATGGCGGCAACAACGTGATCCATGACCAGCATGAACATTCCATCCTGGACATAGAATAAATATACAAACATCATATGGAATGCAGGGAGATATATGGATTGAAAGGGCTCCACACTATGCAGAGAAGGCAATCAGGACATTTCTCTTAGTAGCCGGCAGTCAGTTTTTGTGGCTTTAACCCCATGGTTTGAATTGTTGGAGCTTTGTGGGACCTTAGAAACATAGAAACATAGAAAAATGTCGGCAGATAAGAACCTTTCGGCCCATCTAGTCTGCCCAATTACATGGATACTTTACCTGGATTTATCTTTTGTTTAGGATAGCCTTATGCCTATCCCATGCTTGCTTAAATTCAATTACTGTTTTGGCCTCTACCACTTCTACTGGAAGACTGTTCCATGTATCCACCACCCTCTCAGTAAAATAATGCTTCCTGATGTTACTTTTAAACCTTTGCCCCTCTAATCTAAGACTATGTCCTCTTGTTTTGCTACTTTGTTTCCTTTTAAATATACTCCCTTCCTCTACCTTGTGGATTCCCTTTACGTATTTAAATGTTTCTATCATATCTCCTCTGTCTCGTCTTTTTTCCAAGCTGTACATGTTAAGATCATTAAGCCTTTCCTGGTAACTTTTCTCCTTCAAGCCGTACACCATTTTAGTAGCCCTTCTCTGAACTCTCTCTAAGAGGTCTATATCCTTCTGGAGATACGGTCTCCAGTACTGCACACAGTACTCCTTAGTGCTGAAACAATGGATTTCAGGTCTGGCAAAAGAGGTATTGCTTTTATTTTTTATTTTTCTATAATTATGAAACCTATTGAATCAATGGGCGGGCTTGCCACTTAGTGAATGTGATAATTTTGTTGCGGAAATGTAATTTCTTTTAATGCACCCCTGAGTGTATTTAGTCCTTAGGTTTTCTTTCATGTGTCGAAAGTGTTAATTTTCTGTTTGTGTGTTCATATCCATTGTACAGTCCTACAGAGATGTTGGTGCTTTAAGGATAATTGTAATATCTCTAATCAAAAATGGTGATGCTAAGAAAGGGTACGGTTTTTTTCACAAATTTATTTACAGATCAATATATCTTTCGGGGGTTCCTCTGAATTTTTTTAAAACATTACCTAGTTTTTGCTGCCTTGAGAATATTAATGTCTCATGTGATTAAGTTTTGCTAGGTAGAGTTAGGAGCCCTAATGTGTACCTTACAAAATCTCAAAATAGAAAGGCGTTTTCCTGCATTTATTGTGACGAAGTCTTGTTTTCATTTAAAAATCTTTAGCAGCCTGAGAAATAAAAATACAGTAAATAACGTATACATTTTTAGAAACCACATACCAAGCTATATCAGATGAGGGTTGGTTGTATTTCTAGTTCAAAACCGAGGTACACAACTAAGTGCAGAAAATGGCACCTGATTTAAAATATGTTTTTGTTTACTTTTCCAGTCCTTGAAATGTGGTAGAATCTTTGTAAAGGGGATCATTTCAAAACTCTGACCTTCGACAGGTATATGTCACCTATTTAAGAGACCCCACAATTCAGGAATGGGTGGGGCTGGGTGGACAGTCCACTGCGACCACCTGATTTATACTTACTTCTTGATAAAATGGAATTAGGTTAGTCTGACATGATCGGTGTTATATAAAACCATGCTGATTTTTGCTAATTACATTATACCTCCCAATAAATTCCTAAATACTATCCCTTAGTAACACCTCAAATACTTTCCCAGCCACAGATGTTAAGCTCACAGGTCTATAATTCCCAGGCAGACATTTTGAACCTTTCTTGAATATAGGGACCACATCATCTTTTCGCCAATCCTCTGGTACGATTCTTGAAAGATTAAGAACAGAGGTTTACATATTTCAACACATAGCTCCCTCATTACTCGTGGGTGAATGCCATCCGGCCCTGGGGCTTTGTTCACATTCACTTTTAGTTGCTGCAACACCTTTTCTTGAGTCATCCAATCACGTTTTATTTGTAAGATTTTGTCAATGATTTGCATGTCTGTCATCATAGATTCTTCTTTGATATATGCTGAAGAAAAAGAACCGATCAAAATTTCTGCCTTATCTCGATCTACAGTTAATAATACCCCTGACTCAATTTCAGTGAACCCTACACTTTAACTCTTGGGTTTCTTAGAATTTATGTACTTAAAGAATCTTTTAGGGTTGGTCTTGCTGTATTTTGACTCTTTTTCATTTTCTAGTGTAGCGCTGGGTTTAATTTCCTGTCGTGGCAGTACCTATTTTTGGCCACCGGAGGGAGACAAGCGCGATGAGAGACATTGAACATTGGGACTACATTTCCCGGCATGCTTTGGGAGCAGACACAGGAAGTGGGTGGGACACAGACGCTTAAATCCTGAGCCTCGTGGAGAGAGCTGGCAGAGCGCGCCAGGGAGTGAGAGGAGCAAGACGCAGAGCAGCAGAACGAGACAGTGACTAGGTCGGAGCGCAGCTGGGGCCTGATAGAGCTAAAGACCGGGTTATTCAGCCTTACCAGAGGAAGACCCAGTGATTCACAGGACTACCCACGCTGATATTGAGGAAGCTGGAGGACCCCGAGTTAGGAGTACCGCAGATCGATCGGACAGGGAGAGCAGGCGGTGAACTGGATATCTTGCGGCAGCTACAGAAAGCCAGACAGCAGATCCAGTAACCAAGAGAACTCCAGTCAACATCGAGCGGAGAGACGTCTTGGGTCGAGCGGAGCATCAAGTATCTGGCGGATGGGTGAGAGGCCTTCCAGGCCGTTGTGAAAATAAAAGCACGCTGCTGTTTTTTAAAAAAAAAAACACAGGGCCCCAACTTGACTAGTCGAAGATACCTCATAAGAAATTCACTGGCCAGTTGAATATTGTACCCGGGTACCATCACACACACACACCTACATTCTTGGGACATAACCTGCATGGGACTCACTCCCCAAACACAAAAGGGGGTTAAAGGTTTATTTTTCTCTTTTCCGCTGCGCGTTTCTCGAATTACGAAGCCATGTATTTCTTTTCCGCTGCGCGTTTCCCGCATTACGAAGTACTGTAAATATATATACGAACACCGTGTTATTCATTATATGCCATTTACTCTAGTAAACTATATAATTTATAAAATCCACAACGGTGCTGGAGTATATTTATTCCCTAGTGCGGGGAGACTGACCCGAGGTTCAATTTCAGCGGCTCCTCCGGGAGTGAGCGCTACACTAGTTTAGCCCATCTTATCTCTTTTTTACATGCTTTATTGGCTACTTTATATGCTTTATAGCAGTGTTTCCCAAACCTGTCCTCAGGACCCTCCACCTCGCCAGTTTTGCAGGATATGTGAAGCACAGCACAGCACAGGTGATATGATTTGCTGCTCAGTGATTGCAGGATTCAGTCTACTTTTCCCCAAGGGGATCTGCAAAATCTGGCCTGGTTGAGGGTCCTGAGGACAGGTTTCGGAAACACTGCTGTATAGGATGCCTCAGATTTATCTATTTTAAAAGATTTAAATGCCTTCTTTTTGTCATTTCCTTGGTTAACTTCCTACTGAGCCACATTGGTTTCAGTCTATTTCTTTTATATTTATTCTCCAGTGGAATATATTGGGACGTTTACTTTTAAAGTGGTAGTTTGAAGATATTCCACTTATCCTGTGCTTTTCCCATGAAAGAGTATATCCCATACAAATTTAGTAAACTGGTTGCAAGCAGTGGCGTAGCGTGGGTTGTCAGCGCCCAGGGCCAGCCAAGAATTGTGCGACCCCCCAACCTGTGGACACATTAGCATGCCCTGATTCCCTTCCACCATTAGGGCATTGAACCCCTTAACTGTGATACAGCAACCACTCTGGATACTTGGTTCCATGCCCACAGTAGGCCACACCCATACAAAACCCCACCCATACAACGCACAACCTACATGCACATTGTTGTGTTAAAGAATTTATTTCTTCACACAATTTTCAAATGAATAATTTTAACGAGTTAATAAAATCCACTCAGGCCCCCAGCAAATTGGGGAATCCATTGCACCCCTTCCAGATTTACAAACTGCCACTGCTCTGCTGCTGTAGCGGTCACACACTCATGCTAGCTACGGCCGCGGCACAGTAGGTTCCTGTGGCACACGTGGGAAACTGCCGAACACCTTTCAGGTTTAAAAGATACTGTACATTACTGACACACCTGTACACACTGCACATTACAGATCTCCACAGCAATAAAACTCACAGTAATGTGCAGTGTGTATGAGCGTATCACAGAGCTCCACAGCAATGTAACTCGCAGGACACGCTGGGGTGTAAGAGCAGACACATAATCCACAGCAATGAAACTTACAGGAAGCTAAAAAATTTTATATATTTACCACGATGTAGAAGTTTGGGGACCGACCTGGCTATCCTAGGTGTCCTACTCCTGTCTCCCAGTGTAGAGAGCATGCAGGCTGGGGCTGGGCTGCTTTGTTGAATAATCCATGTGCTTGCCCTCCTCTTCTGCTGCTGCGTGCAGAGCACTACACAAAGCAGATGAGGAAAGGGGGCAGAGTCACATCAGGGTGCTGGGATTTTTGAATGTTGGAGGCAGGCAGTGTGTGAGTGAGTGACTGTGGCTGCGCTGATGCGTGCCGCCGCCGCTCTGCCTCACTGAGGGACAGGCACAGTTCAGTGCTGCTGCTCTGGGTAGACAGCTCCGGATTCAGATTCCGGAGCTGCGAGATTGTGAAACTGGCGGCAGGGCATACTGGGGGGGGCCCACTGAGCCAGCCAAAACCAGGCCCCCTCTGGCAGTGCCCGATGAGTCAGTCCGCTCCACTCCCTGTCAATCTGCGCGTACACACGGCACTGGCTGCCATATGCCTCCTGCTCTCTCCCGGCGCTCCGGCCCACCTGAGAAGCGTGGTGCCGGTGCACTGCGTCACCGGCGTCACGTGACACTCAGCAGTGCACGCCTTTCCGGATTCTCCTTTTACCTTGGATTTGGCTGTGCAGCTGATCAGCTGGCTGGGAAATATTAGGGGCGCATATTTGAAATTTGCGTCCCTAAGAAAAATTGCGCCCGGGGCCACCGCCCCGTTCCCACCCCCACACGCTATGTCACTGGTTGCAAGTTCTATTTATAAAACTATGCACCAATATATAGCAGTTGTAAGTTGTCAAATCTTCCCACATCATGAGATGGAGTCTTTAAATAGTTTTTCTTGACTGTGATGCGTTAATCTTTATTGGTATATACACTGCCTGGTCAAAATAGTCGCACACGCTAATATTTCATTGGGGAGGCTTTTGCATTGATTAAGGCACACATTCATCATGGCATAATTTCGATAGGTTTATGCAAGATCTTGTATTGATGACGCGAGAGTTGGAGTTCTGCATAAAGTGTTCTCCGGCACAACCCAAAGATTTTCCGTTGCGTTTAGAAATTAAGAAATCCAACTATTTCTACAGTATGGGGAACATTTATATTTAATTCCTTTTTCTTCTACCTACCAGCCAAGAAGTATTGACTGGTCATATTTATCAATTGCAACTATGATTCAGCAACATTCAGACTTCCAGCTAATCACTCAAAGTATATTTTACTTCTAAAATCACTTGTTAATCTGCATAATGTCCAGAAGTCATGCAATTATTTTAATCAATTTGCAACATTTATTGGTGGAACCTGCCTGGACACTGATTTCGAAAAATGACATACATTTGCCTTTCTTTGTGTGAAAGCAAGAGCCTTTAGTGAAATACTTAACCAGGTGAAGGCAAGCAATTACACAAAGCATATGTAGCGCTCACTCCCGGAGGAGCCGCTGAAATGAACCACGGGTCAGTCTCCCCGCACTAGGGAATAAATATACTCCAGCACCGTTGTGGATTTTATAAATTATATAGTTTACTAAAGTAAAAGGCCTATAATGAGACACGGTGTTCGTAGATATATTTACAGTATTTCGTATCGCGGTAAACACGCAGCGGAAAAAAAGAAATACGAGGCTTCGTATTTCGGAAAAATGCGCGACCGAACAGAAAAAAATACAATGCTTCGTAATTCGAGAAACGCGCAGCGGAAAGAGAATACAATATTTCGTAATTCGAGAAACGCGCAGCGGAAACAAAATAAGATGCAAATCTTTGCCCCTTTTTCGGATACTAGGGAGTGAGTCCCGAACAGGTTAAGTCCCGAACTGTGAGTGTATGTGTGTGTTATGGTACCCGGGTACTATTCAAATGGCCAGTGAATCTCTTAAACGATGTCTTCGACTAGTCAAGTTGGGGCCCTGTGGGTTTTAGAAATAAACAGCAGCATGCTTTCTTGACTTTATAAACCGGCCTTGGAGGCCTCTCACCCATCCACTCGATCACCAAGGTTCCTCTGATGCCGGACGTCCCTCCGCTCGATGCCGCGCTGGGATACTGGCTACTGGATCCGTTGTCTGGCTCTCTTTCTTCTTCAAGAGTGACTGATCCAGCTACCACCTGCTCTCCCATCCAATGGACCTGCGGTACACCTAACTCGAGGGCCCTCCGCTTCCTTGACAGCAGCTTGGGTAATGCCTGTGGATTACTGGGTCTCCTTCTTGCAAGGCTGGATAACCCCACTTGGAATCCTGATAGGCCGCACTTGCGCTCCGGCCTAGTCACGGTTCCGCTCGGCAGCACTGTGTCCTCTCACTTTCACTCCCTGGCGCGCTCTGCCGGCTATCTCCACGAGGCTCAGGATGTACAGCGTCTGTGTCCCACCCACTTCCTGTGTCCGTTCGCAAAGCATGCCGGGAAACGTAGTCCCAATGTTCAGTGTCTCTTACCGCGCTTGTCTCCCTCCGGTGGCCAAAAATAGGTACTGCCACAGTAAGGGTTTAAACACGGCGCTACACATACCTAGCCATATATCGACACAATAGGGAGAAGGAAAAGCCACTGTAATGTTCATCATAAGGATGGTAACTTATGGTTACCTTTTCCTCCAAAGACCTAATTTATAAAATCAGTCCGGAGAGAGAACTCCTACTTGCAATAAATATTCCAAAGTTTATTTAATTATTTACAGCTCTTTTTATGGTCCATGACCAGACATGTCTCCTAGAGGTGCCTGTTAAACAATCCCAGAGAACCCTTTAGAAGTGAAAGCCAAACATTATAATTCCCTGGTTGTCTGATTAGCAAGGTTTCTGGATAGCACTGCAATCTCATTTTATATCCCTTTATTACAAAACAAAACCTGTTTAAAGCTGGAACTGCTAGTGTAGACTCCTTACTATGGCCACCCTACAAAGCTAATCTTCTGTTGCCTTGAGTGTCCCTCTAATGACTTGAAAATTGTAGACATTAAGGGCACTACCCCCTGGTCTGAACTAACGTAAGCATTTGTACGTGTAAGTGTTAGCACCAGGTTAATTGAGTCTAGTGCATGACCAACAGATCATTTGTCTCTCTCTAAAAAACTGGATTGCGTTTTCTACCGTGAGCTTATTGTACTTTGTACGTCCTATACTTAACGTGGGGAGCGCTAGTGATCTTTAGTGTTTTGTTAATGGATTCCTTGCTGCTAATGCTAATTACCGGAGGGAGGCGCAACGCAAAATTTTAGCTACTGCTCAAACCAGTGCTAAATCTCAAAAAAGACAAACCGGTCCAAGCCCAAAATCCATAGCCTATTTAAAGGAATGCAGCACATGTGTTCTTTTGGATGAATCACATAAAAAATGACTGATTATAGGCTCATTATTTCAATTGAAAAATGTGCATTTTGTGCTAATTGTAATAACCATGATTTTTCAATTAATGTCCGGTAGCTGCACAGGGAAAGGTTCAGCCCTGTAACATGTACAACATATGCTACAGCAGGCAAATGATGGCTCGTCATTAAAAAAGGGGTGCAATAGTGCCGGCGCGATATTGAAAATTTCTATTAAGTGGTATAATTAAAAAGCAATGCAAACATGCAGAAAATAAATAAATGCATAGATGTGATGCTGCCTAAAATGGATAGAATAACAAAGGTAAAAGCACAAATAAAACAACCAAAATATGTGCCATACAGGGATTATACAGAAAAAGAATCCATAAAGCGCATCTAACAGTGCAGTGATCGGTAAAATTAGTAAATGAGGGCTGTAGATTTGCCGTGTGCCTATAATAAAGTAGAGACAGAATCAATGTATCTGATAGTAATACACGGTGGTGAGAATAAAACAATGGTCCTCGTAGAGGCAATTTAAGAACATCAAACACATAAAAAGTGTCAGTGTCAAACAATGGCTATAAAATAGTCTTTGCCAGAAGTAATCAATAAGGTGACTGTGATGGTATGAATGGCGTGAGTGAAAAAAATTGTTTATTGAAAGTGCATAATGCAAATGGAGAAAAAAGTGGTAGAAGAGTTGTCTAGGAATACTCATAAATCGGGGGATCCTCCTGAGGGTGGAAAGTGCTTGCGGTTACGTCCCTCTACGTCTCCCAAAGAGAACAGAAACAAAAAATAGACCATTAGTGCAGAATAGTAAACAATTCAGTTTCCCTTCTCCTGAGTAAAGGCAGAAACTCCCATTTAATAGAGCCACACTTGGTCCTGGCACTAGGATTATGGGCCTCTGGCCAAATAGAGGGTGGCGCTGCCCTTCTTATTCGGTGTAAGTCACTTAGGAGAGATAAAAGGAACACGGAGACGGCTCGTCACCTGGGCTTCCGTTTTGATTTCTTAACTGCGGCGTATGGATTCTACATGCAGCACGGCGGCATATTCCATGGAATGCCCATCAGCATCAATTATATGTGTCTCTTTAACCATAGATCTTTTATCTATGCATGTGCACATAGGTTATCCAATAATTGCCTTGAATACAAGACAGTCTTTATAGTGTTTATTTTGGGGGGTTTTTAATGTGCAGTGAGGCATATGTGATTAATGTGTATTTATCCCTGTTGATCATGATAGACGGTGACCTTCAGAACCCCACTGTTGAAATCCATCTCAATATTAGGCTTGTGCACTGATTTTTTTTTTTCGATTCGATTTTTCGGATTTTCTAACTTTTCGGCTCGTTTCGACCGATTTCTGTTTCGATTCGGTTCGGTTCGGCTCGACTCGTTTTTCGTATACATTTTTTTTTCGGAATATCGACCATTTATCGTATTTTCATGTCACTTAGCTCGTTTTTTGTATCGACTTTTCGTGATTTCGGAAATTTTCGTTTTTCGGAATTGTAGATGTTTCCAGAATATCGACCATTTTTCGTATTTTCGTGTCACTTAGCTCGTTTTTTGTATCGACTTTTCGTGATTTCGGAAATTTTCGTTTTTTCGGAACGTCTGTTCTCCTCGTTTCAAAGCAATAAATTTCGATTTGACACATTTCAAGTCCATTCGAAAATTCCGAAAATATTTCGTTTCGGCTTGGAAAACTTTTCGGATCTGCCGTTTTCAGATCTAAAAATTTTCGAAAAATCGGCCGCATCCGAAAACGTGAAAATTCCAAAACCCGAAACGCACATCCCTACTCAATATTGACCATGTATTTATTGGCAGGGAACAGGTGTGGTCAGGCACTTTGCTCTGGCAAAAACTGGTTCTATGCTGCAAGCTCAACTGCTTTAGAGTGGCATTAACGTTTACTTAGAGTGCGCTAACCGATCGTGTCCCCAAACCTACACGAGCAAGGTGATCTACTGGTAGGTCGGCAGGCACTAGCCTTTAGAGATGTGCGCTAAAAAATAATCATTGACATTTTAGCATTTACCAGGGACTAGGGCCCTTTGTTTTCAGCAAATCTGGAGAACCTCTGGCACCTCAGGTAAATGCCACTCAAATTGGGCCAAACCCAGTACTTCGACCGAGTCTGCCCAAACCCTGTTTATGGCGGACTCAATCTCTACCCATGACTGACACCTGTCCATATTGTATACATAAGGAGCTCTATTGGGCTTGGACCTACCCACGGCAGAAACCCTTCTCTTTGCAGGCCTGTTTTTCAGCCCCAGTTGAGCCATGACACTCAATATGGAGACATACGTACTTTTATTTACCCTGCAGATGCAACCTGACTTTTGTATACATTTCATTTTGCTATATAATAAAATCAAGTATTGCAAGATGAAAGATACTATTTAAGCATAATTATGTTTAAAATGTGTAATCTCTTAATTTATTTCTGTGCATTTGCAATCTTCTAATATATATAATTAGAAACTAAATACTGCTGCCTGAAGACATATCACTTTTCTGATGCCGAAGCAGATAAAATGAGAGCAAGTTGAAATTAAGATAATCACCTGTAGGTATACTTTGTAGTGTTCATCTGCACTTATAAAACTACCACTTGCATCTTAATTTTTATTAAGGGCCAAATCTTTTTATTGAGGGTCTTCCAATAAAGTAGTAGCGCAATGCAAGTGAATTAATGAAGTTGTTCACGTTTTTTTTTTTTTTATGTGGTAAAACACAAAAAAAAATCAATAACTGGAAACTACAAACTTTTCCCACTTGCTTCCCAATGCCACCACCCAGTCACCAACAACCCTATTTCATATGGGGTTAAAGGGACACTACCACTTACATAAACTGTATCTAGATTACCTGTGCGTTACAAACAAAACAACACATGCTGCTGTTTTTTTTTCTTTGCTTGAAGTAATTGCATGTGAAAAGGAAAAATAAAGTAAGGTTTTGATCTCTGGTTTCCATTTTGCAGATCTTTCCCATGAAGCATCATTTACCAACATTTGTGCAAATTACTTTACTGCTGCTGTTTAGCTTCTACACCATTGTTTACCAAACCTGTCCTCGGGACCCCCTAACAGGCCAGATTTTGCAGATCACCTTGGAAGTGCAGACTGAATACTGCAATCACTGAGCAGCAAATCATATCACCTGTGTTGTGCTTCAGCTATCTGGCAAACCTGGCCTGGCCTGTCAGCAGATCCCGAGGAGAGGTTTGAGGAACACTGTTCTACACTATTTAACAATAGGTGGTGTGGAGGAGTGAATCTTTAGATAAGGCTGCAGGAGGTCTATTGTGTTGCTGAGATAAAAGATGGCAGCTGAATGAGATAAAACAGAGAGCTTAAAAGACTTCTAATCTACCCCCTGGTGAGGACATTTGAATACACCCACTTAATACAATGCGTTTTTTGGCACACGTGGTGCCCCTGGGAATCAATGGTGACCTGTGCTACCAATGTTCCAATCTGTGTCTCTTTCTCCGTATACGTTGAATTAGGAGCAGGCCGCACAGCACAAGGCCTAGGTATCTAGCACAATGTATTGTTATGGGGGAAAAAAAGCTTGACTGCATTTCTTATACAGGGACCTTATCCAGCACTCTCACAGGTTCTGCAGATTTGTGCGTTAATACCAGATTTCAAAAATAGTAAAATTTAGAGGTTTTGCACCTAGACATTAACTTTCGTCTGCTCCTTGGAATAGCTTGGTAATTGAGCAGTTTTTAATGACTTACGCGTCCTAGCCCTCTAGACTGTAAGCTCCTATGAGCAGGGCCCTCTGCACCCTTGTTTCCATCCTATATCCATTTATCTTGTTCCCTTTGGTTATTGTAAAGCACTGTGGAAACTGTTTGCGCTATATAAATGATAATAAGTGTAGCGCTCACTCCCGGAGGAGCCGCTGAATTTAACCTCGGGTTAGTCTCACCGCACTAGGGAATAAATATACACCAGCACTGTTGTGGATTTTATAGATTATATACTTTACTGATCCCAATAAAGCGGCATATATAATGTGAATACGGTATATGAACGACAGGATTTCGTAATGCGAGAAAAATACGCGGCGGCAAAAGGAAAGTTTAACCCCTTCGTTTCTGGAGTGTAAGTCCCGTAAAAGTAATGTCCCAAAAAGGTGTGTGTGTGCACGATTCAGGTACCCGGGTACTATATTCAACTGGCCAGTGAATGGATTGAGCATTCTTCGACTAGTCACGTTGGGGCCCTGTAGATTTAAACAATACTGCAGCGTGCTTTGTTTAAACTTGGACTGTGGCCTGGAAGACCCTCACCCATCCGCTGGACAATCTGTTCCGCTGTCCGATCAAGGATCTCTCTCCGCTTGGATTGTACTGGAACTCTGTGCCACCGGATCCGATTCTCCTGCTTGTCCGATTTCGGTAACGAGAATTACAGCCTACCGCCTGCACTCCCAGTGGATCATCGCGGTCTCCTTACTCGGGGTCCAAACCGGAACGTTGTGTCTGCGCAAAACCTCTCAGCGATGTGTGGATAGGTCTCCGCCAGCACTCTCTCTGATTCTCAGCACCCGCAAGGCAGCTCCTGCTCTCCGGCCTGGTCTCAATCTCTGGCAGTCTCACGTGAGTCTTCCACCTTTCGTCGCTCGGCTCATACTGGCTCTCCTTCGCACGAGGCTGCGGATATCCTTCACTCTCTCCCACCCACTTCCTGTCCCCGCCGCAAAGCATGATGGAAAACGTAGTCCCGTTGTGTCCAGTATACTTTACATTGCGCTTGTCTCCCTCTGGTGGCCAAACCCGAGCAATACATCAACAGAGTTTTTAAACAGCACTACATAAGTATAGGAAAGACAAAGCACAGTAAGCTGGAGCAGGTCTCGAGATACAAAGTTTATGTAAACCTTATTAACTTCTAGGTTGGAATAGCATTTGCACCCGTTAAAGTGAAAGATGCAGACGTTCTGGCTAATGACTCAAAGTTGCAGAACGTCTGAGTTGTGATCTGGCGCTATAGGTTTATGCTACATGAATATACATAGCTAACATAATGTTACAGCGAGATATGGGATATAATAAACCTTGCCCCTGAGAATACACAGTGTGGCCATTTGCTTTACCAGTAAAATTAATAATGAGCTGCTATATATGGATATTCCATGAGCATTATTCAACATAACTAGAAGCCACTCACATAAATCTGTACAATGAAAATGGCAGCTGAGAGTAGAAGGGCCCTGACAGTTCAGTAAGGGGCCCCAAGATGTCTAATAACATCCCTGATTATTGTTCTTTTACTAAACGAATTCTCCTTACCTTGTTTTACAGGGAGTGGGCCAAATCCCTGGTGGTCCTGCATGGGGATAAAAGTGCTCCCTGGTGGGAGAGCATTAGGTGTGCACCACTACCTGGTGCAGACCATACTTATTGTACTTAAATTTGTTTATCTTAGTGGGCCAGACCTAGTGGCTTGGAGGGACCTTTACATCTGTGGCACTCAGGTAAGCTTCATGGAGTTTGGTCAGAGCTAGGGCCCCCTGGAGCCATAGGGATCCTTAACATATAATTTGATGTGTAGCGCTGCTTTAAAGACTGTGTTCTGCTGCATTTAATTGTTATGGCCACCAGAGGGAGACAGAGACATAATGGACTATGCTGGACAACAACTGAACTACACCTACCATCATGCTTTGCATGAGGACAGGAAGGGGGTGGAGGAGGAAGAGGAAGGAGATCAGCAGCCTCGTGGAAGGCATGTTCAGAGTGAGCGGAGCAGTGAAAGGTGGAGGACGCACGTGAGAACTGTCAAGGATCGCGACCAGGCCGGAGTACAGGCACTGCCTCACTGGTGCTGGAGATCGGGACAGTGACCGTGCTGAGACCTACCTACACAGCGCTGAGAGGTCTGGATGACAAGCTGGTTCCGGCTGGACCCCGAGTAAGGAGACCGCGCTGATCGATTGGGAGTGCAGGCGGTGGATCGTTGTTCCAGTTGCGGAGATTCGACAAGCAGGGAGCGGATCCAGTGGCACAGAGTCCCAGTATACAGCGGAGAAGATCCTTGATTGGGTGCTGGACAGTTCGTCTACCGGATAGTGAGAGGCCTCCCAGGCTGCAGGTCCCAAATAAGAAACGCATGCTGCAGTATTGTTTAAATCCACAGGGCCCCAACGTGACTAGTCGAAGATTGTTTTGTTTCATTCACTGGCCAGTTGAATACAGAACCCGGGTACCCGAGACAATACACATACACATTTTTGAGCTATTATTCACGGGACCTACACTCCAGAACTGAGGGGGTTAACCGTTACTTTTGCCGCTGCGTGTTTTTCCCGCGTTACGAATCCTTGTCAATTAAATACCGTATATACGTAATATATGCTGCTTTATTGGGATCAGTAAAGAATATAATACAGAAAAATCCACAACAGTGCTGGTGTATAGTTATTTCCTACTGCGGTGAGACTAACCCAAGGTTTATTCAGCGGCTCCTCCAGGAGTGAGCGCTACACGTGGGGCTCGTTCCAGGATTCCAGTCTCTGTAGATACCGCAATTAAAGGGTTAATTATGGATCCAGACACTACTGCCAAATGGTGTGAGGAGCACAATAGCCAGATATGGTTAAGCATAGTCATGGACATTCCTGCAGACACTTGGGCCGAAGATCAGATTAGCCGGGCCGTGGCCGCGCTGACACCAGATCATCAGGGGTTAATTCTGGACATTAAAGCGAACCCAGATACTTCTCACATATATGTTCTTTTTGAGTGGAGAAAGGGTGTTCCAGTGTGTTTTCAGGGTGCAAGTGTAAAGCTGACCGACAATGTGGAAGTTCAACGGATTCAGCCAAGTGCGCCACGTGTCGATCCCGTGAATGTTCCCGCGCCCAGTCCGCTGGCCATGATCGGGCCTGAATTTATAGTGGCTATCGGAGATTTGCTGGCTAAATGTCAAAGAACAAGCCCTCCACACACTAACTTTGGTTATCGACGGTTGAGGAATTTTACAGGAAACGTACCAACTCCGGAGGGAGAAGAAACCTTCGAAGAATGGGTAGAACAGTCGATGCAGGCTCTGGATGAGTGGGACGTCACTGAAGCGCAGAAGAAGCAAAGAATTACTGCGAGCCTAAAGGGACCTGCGTCAGAGGCTGTCAGAAACCTGAAGTTGAGTAAGCAAGACTGCACTGCTTTAGATTACCTAAATATATTTCAGGAAGTCTTTGGGCGAACAGAAAAGGCTGCTGAACTCATGTACCAGTACGAACACCCCTACCAGCGAAAAGGTGAGAAAATGACTGAATATATGAGGCGCCTGGATAAGATTCTGCACCAGATACTTCTTAAGAAAGGGGCCGAACCGGCCACAATAGATAAAATCCGAATGCAGCAGATATTGAGGAGCGCTCAACCTCTAGATCCTGTGATGTTACAGCTGAAAACCAGAGAAGGTAACCGAGAATTGAAATACCTGGAACTGATTCGAGGAAAAATCCTTGAGAGGAGAAAGAGCTTACGCACAACCCGTGAGGCATAACGAATATTTGCAGACTGAAGATGATTCGTTGGATGCCTATGGATCCAAAGTTGACAGACAAGAGTATCTGGTTGTTCCTATATCCACAGAGAGTGCTGCAAAAGAGTCAACCATTCCGGCATATTTTGAGATACAAAAGAAGGTGCAAGAAGCTCAAGCTGAACTGGAACAGGCACACACGGACCTGTGCCGAGTACTTTTGAAGGTGGCAGAGACACAGACCGATATGCAGAAGTTCCTCACTGACATGCGGACAACGGGAGTTGCTGTGGCGTCTGGCCAGGGTCCTTCAACCGAATCACCACGAGCAAGTGCGCCTCCGTCTTCAAAGAAGAGATGTTTCAGTTGTGGGGAAATGGGTCATTTCCGAGCACAGTATAAAAACCAAAGGCCTGAAGGAAAAAGAGTTGAAGAGTTCCTAAAGGCCTTGGAAGGGCTGCTATCTACCTCACAGGCGGGAAACGCCAGAGGGCCCAAGTGAAGGAGCGAACTAGGTGCCCAATGGTTGAAAACCGCTACAAATTTCAAGCCAGAACTGAAAGGCCGAGAGGGCCCGGATCCTTGCCAAATGCTGAGCCTACCAGGACTGAAAGAGTTACTCCCTTAGTATCCGGTCCTATGTCATGGGAAAGCAATGCACATCCAAAACCTCCACGAGTCAGGAAGAAGGCTAGGGTACAGCGAACTGGGCCTAAACCTCCTGCGGCTACGAACAAATTTCCTGACCAGCTGATAGGTCCTTCTCCCATCGTTCCAATCCAAGTAGAGGGAGTCTACACTAAAGCTCTGTTAGACTCAGGTGCTCAAGTGACGTTGATCTATCGAGACTTCTACGAGAAGCACTTGAAATATATACCTCTAAAGAAATTAAAGGACCTTGAGATCTGGGGTATCGGTACTGAGAAGCTTCCCTATGATGGATATCTACAGGTGAAGTTAGAAATTGGATCCGAGGTCATCGGACAGTCTGGAGGTTGTGATGCATTGGCCATTGTGTGTCCTCGCCCTTCAGGGGCCAGCAGAAGTTCTATGATCGTGGGGACGAATACGGATCTGGTGAGACGTCTTCTGACTCCCATAGTGATGGAAGAAGGTTCTACCAGAGGAGTACATCCTATGTTACGTCCGGTCTATCAACGAATGGTCGAAGAACAGAGGGCACCTGCCGAAGTGAGGCGCCTGTGGAGATTGGGAGGAACAGAGAAGGTTCTGCAATCAGGAGAAGTGGCTAGTTTCCGGGCTTCAGTCAAGTTGAACGGATCACAACCGGGTCCTTATGTGGTACTGGAAACTGATCTCAGTCATGGGAATGAGGCCGGAGTAGAAGTAATCCCTGAGATAATCTCTACAAGAGTTTTGAAACGGACACGAGGAAGAGTTTCAGTTAGTGTGTGTAATGTGTCTGATTCTCCAGTGGTCCTGAAAGCCCGAATGCCCATCGGACAAGTGGCTTCTGTTACACCTCTCTCCCCTACCGATCTAGGGGGGGGGGAGTGAATAAAGAGATTCCAGCTGAACGGTTCTATCCTAACGATGCTCCCATCTCGCCTGAATGGACGAAACGACTTCAGTCCCAGATCCTAAAATGGAAGGACTTGTTCTCGAAGGATGAGTTCGACGTGGGATTAGCTAAGAGTACTGAACATCGCACATTCGACTACAAGAGGATAAGCCGCTTCGAGAAAGGTCAAGACGAGTTCCTCTGCGAGACTTGGATGATCTACGAGAACTGCTAAATGAACTACAGAGGGCTAAAGTGATTCAAGAGTCCAGGAGTCCTTTTGCTTCTCCAATAGTGATGGTTCGAAAGAAGAATGGTTCTATCCGTTTATGTATAGATTATCGCACGCTAAATCAGAGGACCATTCCGGATCAATATTCCACTCCTCGGATAGAAGATGCCCTACAGTGTTTGTCTGGAGTAAAATGGTTTAGTGTACTAGACCTGCGAAGTGGGTATCATCAGCTACCAATGCATCCTGAGGACAAGGAGAAGACTGCGTTCATCTGCCCACTGGGGTTCTTCGAGTTCAACAGAATGCCTCAAGGCCTTACAGGGGCTCCCGCCACGTTCCAACGGTTAATGGAGAAGACAGTCGGTGATATGAACTTGATAGAAGTGTTGGTGTATCTAGATGATATTATTGTGTTCGGAAAGACTTTGGAAGAACATGAGCAGCGGTTGGAGAAGGTCTTGAAGCGGCTTCATGAAGAGGGGTTGAAACTGTCCCTGGAGAAGTGTCAATTTTAGTCTACCTTCCGTTACGTAACTGGGACATGTTGTTTCGGCAGAAGGTGTTTCGACGGATCCTCTAAAGTTGGAAGCCGTAGCTTCCTGGCCTAGACCCCGAAATGTTACCGAACTTAGATCTTTCCTGGGGTTGTGTTCATATTACCAAAGATTCGTAGGAGGATTTGCTAAGAAAGCTCAACCTTTGAATAAGCTCCTACAGAACGAAGAAGTGGGAGAAGGCTCCAAGGCCTCTGATCGAAGTTTGTCGGCTCAAGGGACAAGGAAGGCTCGAGAATCCATCCAAGAAGAATGGACTAATCAATGTGAAAGTGCCTTCATGAAGTTGAGAGTCTGACTCGGGCTCCCGTCCTGGCTTACGCTGATCCTCATAAGCCGTACGAATTGCATGTGGATGCCAGCAGAGAAGGTCTAGGGGGAGTCCTATACCAAGAATATGATGGATTGTTGAGGCCTGTAGCGTATGTAAGCCGAAGCCTTACGCTTTCAGAGAAGAACTATCCTACCCACAAATTAGAGTTCCTAGCCTTGAAGTGGGCGGTAGTAGACAAGCTGAAAGATTATCTGTATGGGGCTGAATTTGTGATAAAGACAGACAACAATCCTTTTAAGTACGTCCTTACTACTGCGAAGCTGGATGCAACGGGACATCGGTGGTTGGCCGCTGTCAGGGTTTCGGTTCAGTCTTAAGTATCGTCCTGGAGTGAATAATCGAGATGCAGATGCTTTGTCAAGAAGACCCTACACTACAGAATGGACTCAGCTGACTCCAGATGGGGTGCAAGCCTTATGTCAAGGGAGTAGTTGAAGCAGAAGTTATAGGAGTTATGGCTGCGGCTGTTCCAGAGTTTTATTGTAATCCTACAAAGCTGAGGGATGATCAGGCTGGAGATCCTCTGATTGCTTTAACAGTGAAGGCTATAAACGCGGGTCAAAGGGAAATTCTACTGACAAATTCCCCAGAAGGAGCCCGATTGGTATACAAAGAATGGGAACGGGAGTGAGCGCTACAGATGTCACCCCCCCCCCCCCGAGATGGCTAGCCAGTCCAGGCTCTACGCTTCTGGATTCCCTGTGGCTGATCTGGCCTGTGGTCACATGACCTGCCTTGTTCCCATAAATATGGCTAGCTGGGCATTAGCTCCCTGCTCGTGGATGGGTCCAGTTCCTGAGAGTCTTGTGCCTTGTATTGCTGCATTCTATGTCACTCAGTGTATGATTTTGGCTTGGTACTTGACTATTATCTTGTCTGCTCCCTGTAACCTGTATATTGATATTCCTGTGTATCGACTTCGGCTTGTCTGACTTGTTCCCCTGGCTCTCTATCCCTGGCATACGGCTGATACTCTACTCTGGTATTTAGACCTTCTGGCATTCTCTGGCAACTCTTAACCCCTTAACGACCGCTGAGGTACCATGTACGTCCTGCCCACGGGTCTCCCTTAGACCAGCGGACATACGTAGTACGTCAGCGGGCTCCTAACCTCCCTCCCGCCTATACCTACCTTCCTCGCTGGCTCCCATGGAGTTCTGGCAGGGAGGAATCCTGCCCCTCTGTTTTAGAGGGGCCGGCAGGCACGATGACATCACCACGCTGCGTGGTGACGTCATCTGCAGGCGCGCCCCAGCACCTACAAGAAATCAAGGAAGGGGAGGGGTGGCTCGTTTGGAGACCTCTATCTCCCCAACCATTAAACCTACAGCAATGCGTTTTGCACCGCTGGAAAGGGGAGAGCCTCCCCATTTCAACGGTGTATAAAGTTAACCGTTTTGCTGCCAGATTACGACTTGGCGCCAATTGCCGCTGAATCACGATTCAAACCTTGGAGGTGGCTGACATCTTGGATGTCAGCAAAGCCTCCAGGTCACCCCCCACCCACTGACATCCCCACCATATGTGTGAGGATGTCAGTGGACCAGTTAAGCCCCTAGCTGCCAAGAGGAGATTGGCAGCTAGAGGGTCTGTGGCAGCTAAAGGGTCATGATGGACATCATTGGAAAGGTCTGATCATGACTAAAAAGCTAAAACAAAAACAAAAAAAATGTTAATTGAATTAAAATGTTAGTTAAATAGGACCTAGGCTGTCATCTAAAAATAATGAGCATAAAACTGTCAGAATGAGCTCAGCACACATAGGTGAACTGGCTCAGCAGTGAAGGGGTTAAAAAGCAAATACATGTAAAACTTGGGTATTTCTATTCTCTGGACAAAATTTTGATTCTCTTTAGCTAGGGTCTTTTTTGGCAGTTGTAGATTTTGGGGATTAAATTCCGAAAAAAAATATTTTTACCATGGTTTCATCATATTTCATATTTTTATAGTAAATTATACGATATGATGGAAATAATGGTATTTTTAGAAAGTCCATTTACTGGCGGGAAAAACGATATATAATATGTCTGGGTTGCATAAACGAGTAAGAGGAAAATTTGACCTAAACACGAACAGCGCGGAAACGTAAAAACAGCATCGGTCACTAAAGGACGGATTTGTGTAAAACCGCCCGGTCACTAAGGGGTTAATCGTTCCTGTTTATATTCTGTGTGTCCTGTTTTCTTGTCTTTGTGTATTTGCTCATCAGCATATTATAGTCTGTGTTAGAGGCCAGCTTAAGGACCTCATTCTAGTTCAGGGTTCTGTGTTTGCTGCTGGGCATTTGGTATTGTTGTCTCTTGCCTACCCTTGTTGTTATTGTGGTGTTTATTCCTTGCCCCCTGTATCCTGCATAGATTCAGAAGTCCACTATAAGGGCGTTACCCCAGTGCAGGGATTCCTCTTGGGTGTGTATCCTGTTCTGTCATTCGTGTACAGTATCTGTGTATATTTTGTGTGCTGTGTTCTGCATCATGCAGCCAGCAACAAACCTGTCTAAAGGGGTTAACAACACTCCGTATAAAGGGCCCACCATGGCTCCAGCCAGGTGCCCCGTGCCAGTCAGTGTGGAATGGTGCTCCTTTTGCCCAAAATGATATAATGGTCTGTGAAGGAACTGTATGTAATGACCCGGTCCAGCTTACCCCATGTCGCATCCAAAGACGTTTCAAGGCTCTAATAGTGATCTTCAGTAGACGACTGTCATGGACAGAAAGTGGTTGGTCAAGATTTAATCTGCTGTATGTAGAGCAATTTGCCTTTTAACTTTAAGTGTGCCCAGGGCAACACTTTTATGCCTCCAAAGAACAGCTTATACCAATTTACTGAACCATTTCTCTTTTTCTATGCTTCATGCTTTTGTAAAATAATCACAATCCGTTCCCCTGCTCCTCAACACTAAACACAGGAACTCCTCCTTCTGCTGTGAGAAAGGAAGATGCAATTCACTGAACTGAGGTCAGCAAGCAGTCTTCAGCTGAAGAAGTAGAATTAACACTTTGTGAGCAGAAAATAAGTAATAAGTAAACAAATTGCTTAAAGGTTTTTTCATCGCAGTGAATGTACTTTAAAAACTTTTAGAAAATCCCTTGATAAGGCATTTTTGGATATTAGTATTTTGTTTTAGAAGATATTTGATCAAACGGCCAACTCAACTCTCTATAGGATTGCATGGGACGTTATGTTAATGTTACTAGATCTGGAGGTTTCAAGAAAAAAGATGAAAAGACATTAAGAGTAACTACTTTTAGAATGTCAATACTACTAGAAATGATAAAAATATATTTGTTTACATTGAAAATAAGCAATTAACTATAGCTCTCATGCCTTTATCCAAGCACTTGCTAAACTGCTTAACATTGCTGCCTCAGTAAGACATGTTTTTCCAGTTTCCTGTTGCAGCCGATCTGTGTGTTTTATACATGTTTGCTCGATTTGCAATTAGGAGATTTTTTTAATTCTATTTCTATTGATATACATAGACGTCAAGCTATCTTTTTCTTTACATAGAAATAAAGGTACTGATTAGCATACAAAATATTTATGCATTTATTAAGCCGCTGAACAGTTGGCATAGTGGTCTGCTATTGGACGACCCCAATTAGTATCTCTTTGGAGAGTCTGAGTTATCCAGGCTCAAATTCCCAGTACATTGCTCTAGTCCAGAGGATGGTGTATGGGCTATTTTTGAGAAGATCAGCACCAACACTTTCGGAATTTGATCTCCTGAGATGTCTAACAGCTCAAGTTGGAGGAACCATTATCATGCCTCTGCAACCCCCTCCGGTTTCTTGTGGTAACAATCAGAGGGTCTTGTCTATCATTCCATTAAGTCATCATCTATGTCTTGTTCCAAATATCCAGTGACTGTGTGACCTGCAGCCCAAGTGACAAGTAATCAGTATATGGCCTTGAAGAAGCTTGTACTTGTTATAAGATTTTTGTTTGCTTGGCTGGTTGATTTTTATTGTTTGTCCTCTAGAATATACTGGAGCTTTTTTTACAATTTTTTTGTTTCTTTTCTGCCTTCTCTTTTCAGACACCAGTCAGACATTTTGCTGGCTCTTTGCATAAACAACTGTTTTACCGTCACAATCTAGGCTCGTACATTCCCTTAACTGCATCATAATCAGGGCGGCAGACTTGATTTTAAAGTTGAATTGTTACTAATTCATATATATATTTATATATATATTCTATTTTAAAGATTGTTCTTACCACCAAGAGTAATTGCACAACTGTCGCACACTAACGTTCGACCGCTCCGTGCCTGGTGTCCACTTTGCCTCACATTGACCGCAGACAGATCCAGTGCGCTCTCCCTTCAGTGGTCCGGGTTCCAGAAGTGTGCTGGTCTTCTCCCTGTCAGGCAGCATGTAGTGGCGCATGCAGCACCAGCACCCGCTGGCTCTTTCAGCAATTGGGCTCACTAGGGCAAGTGCCTGCTGTGGCACTCGCCCATCCTGGGGAATCCAAGATGCTGCTGGGCTGCAGACCTACCAGCATAGGCGACAATACAGGGGGGCGAGGGGGGCAATTGCCCCCCCCTAGGTTATTCCTTGCCCCCCCTTGTGCCCCCCACCAAAAATCAGCATCCAGCTTCCACCACTTATTCGGACTGCTGTATCTCCGTCCCTGTGCATCGTATATCTAGGTGTCGTTGGTTAGGGCAGATTTTGGCCTTTCCAATGATATCCAACATGACCATATTCGGTTTGAAGTAAAAGGCATAAAACGTTAAATAACAACAGGCACTTAAACTTAAACATTTTCACAGGGTTGAAATGGCTCAGCAGTGATGAGGTTAATGTTCAGACTATACATTACATTGTGTATTACGTTAATTTTTGCCTTGGTTTTAGTTGTATATTAAGGGTTAATGGGTAGGCTTCATCCCTAACAGTATACATTTTATTTTTTCCTTGATTAATGGCATTGTAGGGGTTAATGGGTTGGCTACATGCCTCACAGTGTATTCATTTCATGTTTTATCTTGATTAATCGCATTTTAGGGGTTATGGGGTAGGCTAAATGCCACATTGTTTATTAATTTTATTGTATTTCCCTGGGTTTATGGCATTTTAGGGGTTACTATGGAAGTTAGAATCTAAATGGTCTAATCATCTTTAGATCCTCTGCTTTGTCACATTTCGGGGAATTCATTTTGCCAAAAATATAGTGAATTCCCTATTTAGCGAATGGTCACTGTAATTTGCTAAACGAGGAGTCGCTGAAGCAGCTATCAGACATTGAGAGAAAAATGCCGAATTGCGGCAAATAAAATATTGAATTTAAGTATCAGGTTAGTACAATAACAAGGTATCATTGCATCACATTAATCAGGGGTTTTGGAATCTTATTTATATATATATACTTATTTAGGGCACTATTACCTGGTAAGAGCTAACCCTTGCGTCGGCATGGTTTTGTGTTAGCGCCAGGTTAAACGAGTCAAGCGCAGGACCAACAGATCGTTTGCCTCCTTCTACAAACGGGAAAAATCACTTAGCACATTGCTATTAGTGATTTGTACCGCGAGCTTACTGTACTTTCCTTGTCCTTTACTTAACATGGCTAGCGCAAGAGATCTCTAGCGCTTTTGCAGCTAACAGATATTTTAGTGCCTGTGCTAATTTATTGAGGGCGCTAATTGCAACATTTTACCTACTGCTCAACCCTGGTACCAACTCCAAAAAAACAGAAAAAACAGATCCTCGTCCAAAATTAACAGGCAAGTGAAAGGAATGCAGCACAGGTGATCTCTTGGCCCCATACACCATAGCAATGGATCTGGTCCACATTGTCGTTGCTGTTGCAGTCAGCTCTATTATAAATGTATCCTTTATCCACATACAGTATATCCTAATTCTAATATATTGCCTAATTTTAAACCTTTTATGCTGGGGGATATTCATAGTATGTAAGCAGGTGATTATTAGGGTTACCGTGTGGACCAAGTTTAAAGGGACACATAAGTATTGCCCTGAAACATGTGTTATTTATATGCTGCAGCAGGGAAGTTAATGTGGCTCACCTGGCCTTCCTTTTGGATCTATTAAATGCAGTTTAATGATTCTACATGGTGTTGGGTGGCATTTATCATGCAATGCCCATCAGCCTTAATATATGTGTGCATCAAAACATGGATGATACGGCCACCTTGGGGGATTTTAATAATGCAGGGGTGTGAGGTTATTCACTGGATGTGTTCCTATTCAAGCTTGTGAGGGCGGGGGATAGGTATGGCCCGGCACTCTGCACTGGAAAAAAAACAGTTCTACCCTGTACTCAACCGCATTAGCGCTGGGTCTCAGCCCGGGTCTTAGAGTTTTCCTAGCATGCGCCAAACGACCTTGTTCATGGACTACCGCGGACAAGGTGATCTGTTAGTAGGTCGTCAGGCACTATGTTTTAGCGACTCGCACTAAACTTTTCCTTTAGCGATGGTGTTTTAGCTCACACCAGGTGATAGGGCCCTTAGTTTTATTCAGTGATATGATTTAGTGGTGAAAATTATTAGTGCCCCCCCAGTTTTGACTGCGGTATCTCTTTGCCCCCCCCCTAAATATTGTTCCTAGAGTCGCCACTGCCTACCAGTATGTGACTGGTAGGCATAGAGATTAAGCATGGTGAGGCACAGTCTGGCTGGAAGCATTCCTGGAGGTTCAACTGTAATCTTCTAAGGTTGTTCGAGAGCCTCTGTTGTGTATTGATTATGCTTATACTTCCTGTTTCCTGTTCTGACCTCTGACCTGGAGGCAGTTCTATGATCCAACATGATTCCTCACACAAGCAGCTTGCAGTGTCTTCATTTCTATACATGAAACATGGTGTCAGAAGTAACTAAAATCAGGACTGAGCCTCTTGTCTGGAGCTCGGCAGCTTTGGGAAACTACACAGGTTTGTGAACTGTGGACTAAGACTGTTCCTTGTGGATTTTTTTTTTCTTTTTTCTATTTGAGAGCTCAGAGGCTTCCTGGCAATATGGCTGCAATGAATTGCATACCTCCCCCAGAGGAGATGAGAATGAATGGAGATTGGAGCAGCAACTGGGAATCTTTCAGAGCTGAATTTGAAGATTATTCCCTGGCTACAGGCTTGAATGAGAAATCTGCAGCAGTGCAGGCAGCAACTCTGAGGAGAGTGATGGGCAGTGAATGCAGGCATGTGTATAAACACAATGTGAACCTCACAGCGGAGCAGCAAGAAAATGTTACAGCAATTCTACAAGCACTGGAAGCTTATTTCAAACCTGCTAAAAACATAATTTACGAAAGGTATGTGTTTGGGTGCTGCAAACAAGAAGAGGGAGAATCTTTTGATAACTTTGTTACACGCCTGAGAGAAAAGGCAGCAACTTGTGAATATGGAGCTCTCAAAGATGAATTAATAAGAGACAAAATTGTTTTGGGCATAGCTAGTGAGAGCGCACGCAGGCGCCTCCTTAGAGAACATGACTTAACTCTAAACATAGCCATTGAAACGTGCCGTACAGCAGAGCTCACTGACAGACGTCTGAAAGTCATGGAACAGGACAGACAGAGGACCGACAGCATAAACATTGCAATGCAGCGTTATAACATAAGCAAACCGCAGCAACGCCGCCTGATTAGCGCAAACGCTGCCAACCTTACAGCATGCAAATACTGTGGGACTGTGCATCAAAGAATTAAAGAGCAGTGTCCAGCTTATGGGAAGTCTTGTAGGTCTTGTGGAAGAACAAACCATTTTGCTAATGTTTGTCTGTCAAGTAGACGACAGCCATCGATTGGAAAATTACACACCGTGGAGAACGCATCTGCATATGAGGAAGAGACAGTCTCCGCTGAAGTTCTATACAGCAGTGAAGTAATCGGCGCTGTGCAATCCAGAGGAAAGAAATGGTTCGTCACTTTACGTTTAAATAATAGACCCCAATCCTGTCAGCTCGATTCAGGAGCAACGTGTGATGTAATGTGTTTAAAAGACAAAATGATGTTAGCGCCAGACGCACATCTACTGCCAAGTGACACCAAACTAAAGCTATACTCTGGTGAGCTTATGAAATCTCTAGGACTCTTCAGGACTGAATGTGTCTTACGTGGACAGAGACACAAGCTAGAGTTTGAAATTGTGGAGGCCCGCCAAAAGCCACTGTTATCAGGCTCAACCTGTGAGCGTCTAGGGCTGATACATTTCTCCGTCCCTGCAGAGCTCAACGTGATAGACAATCAATCCAAAGGGCCCTTGACAAAACATCGGCTGTTACAAGAATTTAGTGATGTGTTTACTGGGCCAGTAGAATCCGTACCAGGGGAAGTTCATTTTGACCTTGATTTGAGTGTCCCTCCAGTCCAATGTGCACCACGCAATGTGCCAGTGGCGTTAAAACAGGCAGTCAAGGCGCAGCTTGACCAATATGAGGCCGATGGACACCTGGCTCCAGTGACTGACCCAACTGACTGGATAAGTAACATGGTTATTGTAAAGAAGCCTGATAAGCTAAGAATATGCATAGATCCCAAATTCTTGAATCTGGCACTGAGGCGATCTCACTACATCATGCCAACGCTCGAGGATGTTTTGTACAAGCTGCCTAAAGCACGTCTGTTTACGCTTGTTGATGCCCGGGATGCATTTTTACAGTGTAAACTGGATACTGCAAGTAGTTACATGACAACCTTCTGGACTCCTTGGGGCAGGAAAAGATGGCTCAAATTGCCTTTTGGAGTATCAGTTGCACCAGAGGTGTATCAACGTAAACAACATGAACTATTGACTGGACTCAGTGGTGTCGAACCAATAGCTGATGACATCCTTGTGGTTGGCTGTGGGGACACAGATGAGGAAGCAGAGCAAGATCATGATGGCAAACTGCTGGAACTGATGGATCGTTGTAGGCAGGTAAAATTAAGACTTGGCATAAAAAAGCTGCAATTCAAGGTCAAAGAGGTCCGCTTCCATGGACACATCCTATCCTGGGAGGGTTTGAAGGCTGACCCAGACAAACTCAGAGCCATACTGGATATGCCACAGCCGGAAAATGTGAAATCCCTGCAGCGCTTCATTGGGTTTGTTACCTACCTGTCAAAATTCCTACCTCACCTCTCAGAGGTCTGCGAGCCATTGAGAAGGCTTCTGGACAAGGATGCTGTTTGGCATTGGCTTCCTAAGCATGATAATGCAGTGCAGGACATCAAACGTTTGGTCACAGATACACCTGTCCTGAAGTACTATGACGTTACTACTCCTGTAACTATTCAAAGTGATGCAAGCAAAACTGGACTTGGGTGTTGCCTATTGCAAGCTGGCCAGCCTATCGCTTTTGCTTCAAGAGCACTGACTCTTACTGAACAAAACTACGCTCAAATAGAAAAGGAATGTCTGAGTATAGTGTTTGCCTGCCAGCGCTTTCACCACTACCTCTATGGTCGCGACGAGATCACGGCGGAAACTGACCATAAGCCTTTGATTTCTATTTTCAAGAAACCTCTTTTGTGTGCGCCCAAACGCCTACAGAGCATGTTGCTCACACTACAAAACTATTGCCTAAATGTTGTCTACAAGCCTGGCCCGGAAATGTATATTAGTGACACTCTTAGCAGAGCTACAGCAGCTGGAGGTGCACCCGACTATGCACAACACACAGTTTGCAATGTTCAACAGGACCTGGATGTCCTGTCACAGATTAATCATTCAGACTATTTGAACGTCACGGACCAACGATTGCTTCAGATAAAACAGCACACTGAAACCGATGAGAGTTTGCAAGCTCTTAAATATGTTGTTCTGGATGGTTGGCCTGATTCCAAGGAGGAGGTGCCATTAACTGCAAGAGAATATTGGACCTTCAGAGATGAAATCGGCATTCAGGATGGCATACTATACAAGGGGCCGAGGGTCATCATTCCTAAATCTTTAAGATCAGAGATGCTGACACGTATTCACGCCAGTCACATTGGTGGAGAAGCATGCTATAGGCAAGCACGAGATACCCTATACTGGCCCAACATGCAGAATGAGATTAAAGACTTTGTTAGCCATTGCTCGGCATGCAATGAATATGCAGAGGCACAACAGAAAGAACCCATGATGTCGCATGTGCTGCCCACCCGGCCGTGGCAAATTGTAAGCATGGATTTATTGAATTATGCTGGGCAAGATTTTCTGCTAATTGTTGATCACTATTCTGACTTTTGGGAGATTGAGCTACTTCCTGACCTGTCTGCTGATACTACAATCAGGCGTTGCAAAGTACAGTTTGCACGTTATGGCCAGCCGGATAGAGTTATCTCAGATAACGGACCTCAATTCGCATGTGAGCAATTCAGACGGTTCTCTGCAGATTGGGGATTTGAGCACGTCACCTCATCGCCTCGGCACCCGCAAGCGAATGGCAAAGCGGAATCGGCTGTCAAGATTGTGAAGAATATTTGTAAGAAGGCCAAGTATGATGGTACTGACCCGTGGAAAGCCGTTCTACATTGGAGGAACACCCCATCCGAAGGCATGGACAGTAGTCCTGCGCAACGCTTAATGTCAAGGAGACTGAAAACGTTGTTGCCTGTGGCCAACAAATTACTTGAACCTTGTGTGGTTACAGGTGTCCTAGAGAAACTGCGAAGGAGGAAACAGATTGCCAAACTGTCTTATGATGTGTCTGCTAAGGACTTACCTGAACTAAGCATTGGAGAGCCAATCCGTATGAAGCCGCTTCCTGGTGACAGGACTGGTCGCTGGAGACTGGGTTCCTGTGTTCAGCGTGTAGCCCCTCGCTCATATCTTGTGGATGTAGACGGCAGTCTCTACCGCCGCAATCGGGTGGCCTTGCGAAGAGCGGAGAGACTCCCCATACAAGCCTATGTGCCTCCTGCACGTGCTCCTCCCGAGGTACTCAATGCTCCTGGACCGCATCCACAAAGCGGAGGGAATACTGCTGTCCTTTCAGAAGGATACATTGAGAATGACATAATACAGCCACATGTACCATCAAGTTTGTCTGTGCCGAACACCCCAGCCAGGAGGGAGGGCGGCTCTGTATCAATGCCTACTGGAGCCGCACGACCTTCCCCAGGCAAAATCTCTGTGGCCTTGCGTAGCGGTCGAGTTTCAAGACCGCCAGATAGACTCAATCTGTAGTGTACCTACCAGTCACTCAGCATGCTATGTTTGTGACTGTTCTGGATCTGTTTTAGGTTAATTGTTTACTACGTTTGTATTGAATGTTAAAAAAGGGAGATGTTGTGTATTGATTATGCTTATACTTCCTGTTTCCTGTTCTGACCTCTGACCTGGAGGCAGTTCTATGATCCAACATGATTCCTCACACAAGCAGCTTGCAGTGTCTTCATTTCTATACATGAAACAGCCTCCCCAGAGGTGTGTCCAGCTCTACCATGCTATATATGCTGCCAGATAGACAGTCATACCCTGTTTCGGCATTGTGCAGCATTCACTAATATGAGGTCTGCAATACAGAAGCTCTCTGACTCCCTTCTTTATAGTAGTACCCCTTGACTTGTTTATCCCCACACATGAACCATTGCCAAACTGCCCTGACCACAGATTTACCTTGATCACTCTACTGGATTTGCAGAGGACCTCCCTCCGCAATGCTCACCTTTGGGCACTTCTATCCCTAACCTCTACCCTACCAGGTGTGACACTACCCTACCCAGAAGTGACGACAACGTTCATGTTGACCTGATCTCCAATAGCGTCTTCTACTTTGTTTATCTTCTCTATGCAACAATTGTGTGAAAAGGGACTTACAAGCTCTCTCTAACTTTCACATTATGTATTTATGAGCATAAAGGTGACAACTGTTCTCTCTAAGTGCAAACAGTAAAACAAAAACACAAATATAAAGTACTTATGCTGTATGTTTTTGTGGTACTCAACATTTTGTCTCAATGAAGCACTTTGTTGTACCTTAGATATATCATACAATGTGACAACTAGGTAAACAAGGGATTCTGTGGTGTGTCTTGTTTCCTTTAAATATCATTTTCTTTTTTGTGTTGTGTGTCATTGAGGGTTTTATGGATTAATAATTCTGCATTATGTACTTCTGTGCAACTGGGAGAAAGGCAAATTGTGATTCTTATGTGGGTGTATGCATTATATACATATAACATACAATGTCCTGTTTGGGTTCTGTTGCTGAATCTCTAAGCAAGCGCTAATTTTTAAGGTCAGAGGGAACCGTGTTAATTATGTCGACTCATAATTTTTGTCAAAGATTTAGTCGACTAAATGTTTTGTGATTGAAACGAGACTAAAACTATAAAAAAAAAAATAAGTTGTGATGACTAAATCTATTGTAGCGCTCACCCCCGGAGGAGCCGCTGAATAAACCCAGGATTAGTCTCACCGCTCTAACAATTCACTATACACCAGCACACCTTTATGAATTTTCTGTGTTATACTTTACTGAAGCAATAAAAGGCAATGAAAATACATATACTTTAAGCATGAAATGAAATGTATTGTGTAACGTAACTGCATAGAAAATGGTGAATTACGGTTAATAAGGCCCTCAGTCCTTTATGGTCTTACGTCCCGCTCAAAAGAAAGGAATATACACTCGTTTAGTACCCGGGTACCCTAGGACTTAACTAATCTCTCTGGCCAGTGGGTGAACAAAAATATCTTCGTCTAGTAAACGTTGGGGCCCTGAAATTTTAAGCAATCAGATAAGCGCGCACAGTTATGGAAGTTGCAGGCCCGAGGCCTCTCTCCCATCCATCGAACAACTTGTCCCAAACCGACGATTTGATCCGAAGGTCCCTCATTTGGCCGTCTGGAACCCGGTACTGCCGATTCCACACTCCCGACTCCGGATCTCCTCAACCAGGAATCGAATTGCCGCCCGCACTCCGTTCCGTCCGCAGCCTCCTTACTCGAGGTCCTTCTGGAACATGCCGGCCACGGGGACCGCTCAGCAGAATGCAATGTAAGATGAAGCACACTCCTTCCCGATCACCAACACTGAATAACGCTGACTTTCCACGCTTCAATCTGGCCTTGATCCCGGACAGTGTCTCTCATTCGACTTGCTGCATGCGCTGCTCTGCTCGTTCTGCCCACGCTGCACACGAAGCTCCCCTTTACTTCCTGACACCAGAGCTCTCTTCCTTCCCTTGTCCCCAGGGTTTCAGGGGGATGTAGTCCATAAGTCCAGCATAGTCTCTCCCACATATTATGTTCTAGCTCCCTCTAGTCTCAATATTGTTTCAATTCGGGGAGGAAATTTAATCACAGAGCTACACTATGATGAAATTCATTGACATTTGAGTCGACTAATAAAAACTAGACTAAATTATATAACTGGTGATATTTCGCGGCTCCATTGAATGGGCTGAAACTATAGAATTTTTTTCTGAGATCTAGCTGCGATATATCACAACGATCTCATTTTCTAAAATGCAATGTTAAGTGAATCCAGCCCTATGTTACTATGTTAACTCTCCATGCCTCTGAGGCTAGAGGAATGCATGACCACACTAGGGTGGATGGTTCTGAATAAGGTATAGCCTACGCTTGCTTCTGATGTAAGAATGAGTGGCTTGTGAATTTGTGTATTGCCAGTTCCTTGATGGTATCTCTCTCTCACCTGTCAGCTTGACAGAAAACAGCAAATCACCCTCAAATAATGGAGCATTGCCTCTAACACCCCATCAATCTGGATGCAGGACTGGTGGACTGCTTGGAAAACGTTTCAAAGAACCACACAGGGATATAGAAAACATATAGCAGTGGATAATTTGTGTACTATGCATATTTATATACATCCTGTTGATAGAGATAAAAATAATAGACATATATAATATACCTATTTATTTTAATGTGTATAAACACTGTATTTATGTGTAACTATGGCTCCTGTAACATATTTTTAAAAGCATGTTTGTGTGCTGCTTAAAACCCAGCCACCTATCTGCTCAGTCCAGATGTAAGTATTATAAATAACAAAGAAAGCGACATTGCTGGTATACAATTCTATTTGTTTCCTTTGTAATTAGGTGTTTACATACATGTAAATGCATCTCCCCACATATTCGCTGAGTACGTACACGATATCAAAGCAACGCTGCATTGTTTATTCGCCAGTTCTCATCTTATTTTCCTAAAATAAGGTAATTAAAATGATTCACTCCTGATCAGCTTATGAGAAAAATAAGTGCGTGGGAGTCTAAATGTTTTGCCTGTGGTGTGACAGTAAATAGAGCTTTTCCGGCATGTTTTTATTTTATTTTTTAATTTAGCCCTAATCTTCCACACTGTGGTTTAATGCTTTAAAACAAACATTTCCTTTTATTTTTTTTCGCCTTCGATCGATTGTATTGTTGTTTTTATAGGGATTTAATAAGGATGAGTTTTGCCTCAGAATATAGTTAAATGAGCGAAATCGATCGAAATGTGGATTGTGATTTATGTTCTTGTGTTTACGTTATAAATATGAATGTGTGTGAATGTGAGATTGTGTAAATATAGATGCATACATCTACACATATTTGTGTGTCTGTCATATACAATAGTTGTGTACATGTGTGTAGATCTATTTTTATGTGTATATATCTATAAGTCTATATAATGTGTGAATGAATGATGAATAGTTCCATGTGACCATCATTCAGGTTGTTCTTGACATTTCATATACACACCAATCATTATTTCCCTTTAATCCTGCTGAGTTGGACGCATTCTTGTTTTGAAATGCAGGACACTTTGATGAAAACCTACCATCAAAACACTGCAGAGCCATAGCCGGCTAATTACGCAGCACTGGCTTTTTCTAGAATATATTTTGCTTGGACTAAAATCTCATAAATCTCATATACTGCTTCCTTTTATTGGAAATGCATGTGTTTCACTTTATTGAACGTGAGATATTTATTTTGCACTACCTCAATCAAGAAACAACATTAACAGTATTGATGCACATTAAATTGTGGTCACTACCACCAAAAAATTAAATGTCCTTATTGTTTGTTTTATGTTACATCTTTACATCACTTGGTCCTCACTGTGTTGATTTGGCCATAGAATGGAGTCAAATCCTTGTATTGTGTGGGATGTATTCAAAGAACATCACTAGGGGGTAGATTTAGAAGTCTTTTAAGCTCCCTTTCTTATCTCATTCAGCTGCCAACTCTTATCTAGTCATTCCCTCCTCCACCTTAATAACTGTTAAATACTGTATAAGATAAAGTACAGCCACAAAGTAACATTTTTGCACAGATTTTGGTAACTGTTGCATCATGGGAAAAATCCAATAAATGGGAAAAGGAGAAAAAGAAAACTCTTTTTCATATTTACATGCAATTACTTGAAAGAAAAAAACAGCATGTTTTTTATAAGGTGTTTTTTATAACGAACGAGTAATCTGGTAATACCTTATTGAAGCGGTAGTGTCCCTTTTAACGAGGTGTGGAAAAGAAAATTAAAAACACATTGACGTTTTAGGGAACGGTTATATTCTTGTTTCAAAAGCTCATGTGATGTCCTCATTTTCTTGCCCTATTCATATCTATACACAATAAAATGCAGTTTCCTATGTTTTTAAAATAATTGTTAATCACTTTTTATTTAGCCACTTCGCTGCTGAGGACGCGCTCTACGCGTCCTCAGCAGTCCCGCTGGTGTTCCGGCCGATCGCTGGCCCCTCCGGTGCGGGCTGACATCCTGGATGTCAGCCCGGCATCCGGACCAGCAGCCGCCAGAATTAGGTGTCATCGCGGGGGCGCGATGACACCTAATTCAGGCGCCCCCCCCGCATGTGCGGAGGAGGCGCCTGAAAGGGAGGGGGGAGGTCCTTCGGACCTCTCTCCCTCCCGATCGGCGGCTCTGCGGGGGTTAACCCAGGCATCATTTGGAAGGGCACAGCCTGCCCTTCCAAATGATGCCTGGCATTAACCCCTGGGGAGCTCGATCGCGAATCGGCGCTGAAAAGCGCCGGTTCGCGATCCTTTCCCGGAGCTGGCCGACATCTTGGATGTCGGCCAAGCCTCCGGGAACTCCCCCAGAGGACTGGCGTCATCGTGCGTAGCACGATGACGCCAGTCCTAGAGTTAACCCCTAACTGCCACCAACTGTGGAGATAGGGAGTTCCAATGAACTCCCTATCTCCCGATCCGTGGCAGCTAGGGGTTAAATTTTGGTATGGTTGGATCGGCCAGAGCATGGCCGTAACGATACCAAACATGAAAGTGAAAAATTTTGTAAAAAAAAAAAAAAAATGAAAAATAAAAATAAAAAAAAATTAAAAAAAAAATAAACACTTTTTTTTAATTTTTTTTGGTTTGTTAATGCAGCAATATTGTTCCCATTTCAATTATAATGTGACCAATGATGCTGCACTAACGATTTTTGTATGCGGTGCGTTTGTTAAAAATAGTGTCATTTTCCCCAAAAAAAAATGTAACGAGAACCCATCTCTAATTATTTTAACAAGCGCACCCCATACAAAATATAACCGCAATTGCTCGCATGTTAAAATGTGGAAAAAAACACTTTACACATTGTAAATTATTGAAAATACATATTTTATTGCATTTTTTGTTATAATATACAGACATGACATAACGTATACATATAATAATGACATATTATGAATCTACCAAGTCTGACGGAAAGAACGATATATAATATGTCTGGGTCATATACTAAAATAAGCCTTCAAAACACGTTTAAACATGATGCGCAAAACAGGTAAAAATGACCTCAGCATAGGGGCGGGAAAAGCCTCAGCAGCGAAAGGGTTAAAGTTAACCTCATCTTGACTTTTATTATAAACCCCAATTATATGATCTGACGTTGCCTAGAGGAATATAATTAAACCCTCCTTTTTTTATTTGATTTTTACTTAAGTACAGTAAAGTGCCATGACAGTGAACAATAATCGTTTTCAAGTTGATAAGGTTTGCTCAATATAGCTTTCATTGTAGCACAGAGTAAGGAATGACCTGGAAGAAATATTTCATGTTAAACAGCTGAATATCACACACACACACACACACTTCTCAGCGGACTGTGTGTCCGTGCACAACGGACGTACTTTCTGACTGACTACAAGGTAGTGGCCACACGGTCAGTTTTTGTGACTGACGTTTTTTTGACGGATGTAGCAGTGAAATAAAATTAATATGAAAAAAACATTTTGTCCGTCAAAAATGCTGCATGTATAAATGCAGTCCGTCTGACTACGTTCCATCACTCGCACACTAAGCTATGCGGACGTTGCGGATGTGGCGCACTCCACACCTCCGTTCTAGCAGTTTTACGTTGTTGCCTAACCTGCGTCTGTTTGCCACGTCCGTTGTGCGTCTGCACTTCTATGCGGACGTACTTCGTGTGTGGGTCTCTATTGATCATAATTTAACGGATGTTAAAATGTGCGGCAACACGGACGTGAACACAACGCTCGTCTGACCCGAGCCTTACATGAGAGCGTTGCGTTTTGTTTTATTTAGGTAAAGGAAAGCATAAACATCCACTATGTACATCTAAAATCTGCAAAATGCAATTTGCAAAGATCAACATGAAATGGGGCAGGATATGTAACAGATAATATAGCACTTACAACAGGAACAAAGAGAAAACATGTAGCAAACACACAAGATTATGAAACTCATCAGTGGAAATAGTCACTTAAAGTGCAGCGGAAAGATAAATTTATCCGGTAATAAAGAGTACCAGCTACAGGGGGCCTCAGCCGGACACAGCCTGCCTCCCCAGCCGCCCCACACACCCTCAAAACCACTTAATACACAGTCATCCAGGTTCGGATAAATCTTTGAAACTCCCACCTACCTATCCCTCACAGTTACTTAAGATCCTGAGCATCAGCAGTGTGGTCCAGTATGTCCAACCAGTTACTGTGCTTGATGAAGCATACATAAGAATTCCAGTAAAACCATTTACAGTGGTACACCGCTGTTTTGCCTTCTGAAGTCACTAGCAAGTCCTCAAGACCCTTGCAATGTTCCACCCGGTTCACCCTATACCTATAAGTTGGGGGACTTTGGCCACTTACTCTTTATGAGAATTCTAACTTCTAAAAGCAGAGGTAAGATCAGGCATTTAGTGTTTGAGGGTGTTTACATTAGTTAGTTACAGTCACTTATATAGCACCAACAGAATCCGCAGCGTTTTACAATAAGCGAGTACCGACAAGAGACATAATAGAAACACGTAAGGAACAGACAGCCCTGCCCGTGGGATAATTGCCCTACTCATACAGCACTTTATACAAGTGCTCAGCCAGAAATCCCGTGAGATTACAATCTAAAGGACAAAGATAAGTGAAACAAAAGAGGAGCAGGGGAAGTATGGAGCTGGTGGCCAGAAAGTATACAGGAGGGATTGTATGGGAATGACCAGAACTTTCGACTTAAAAAAGGGTAAATAGAAAAAAGTGCCAGCAGCTGGAAGGGAAGCAATGAGTTGGGCTCAGGGCTGGGTGGGACAGCACAGTGCAGATGCAGAGCAAAGGGAGGGCGATGGCTGTGAGTAGTGAGCTTTCTCTCATTTTCAAGAATGTCCTGGGTGGTGAGTATGTACCGTTAGGTGTCTAGCCCATGGATACTTACTGGATAGGTTCTGCTGCTGCGATTTGAACCTGTGTCTCCACAGTTATAGAGCAGTGATGTTACCTTTACTCCATCCAGCTGGTTGTTGTTGTTGTTGTTATTTTTATTTCTATTTAGTCTGAGCAAATGAAGATTGCTTCACTCGAAGGAGTGGCTTCTTATTGGTTTATTGATCTTTTGTGCTAAATTGATTATCCCTGTGGGTACATACATTTATGTACATAATGCTTTAGGGCACTTTCTCCACTGTATGCTGAAGGCTATCACAGTCCACTGACACACCCAAGGGGGAAAGGAAACACTCAGCGCACTGTGTTAAATTATCTGAGATAATTTGGGAAAATGTAACTAGAGTGTCCCTTTAAGTTTACTGGAACATCAAGTACACAAACAATGAAACGAGACGCATGAAAAATTGTATGCCGGGGTACAAAGTGTGACGTCTTCCACTCCACATGCTAAGATTCCAGGCTGGAGTGAGGAGCGTCGGCATTATAGGAAATAACCAAAGTTAACTTACATTCCATTTCTTGTTCAGTATCCCTTCCGAATCCAGGGTTATACATCTCTGAGGTAAATCGTATGCAATCAGTGAAATTTACGCAAAATATCGTTGACCAGTCTTTGCAGTGTCATGGTTTACTACTCATGGTCTGTTACAAAGAATTGTAGGCATCCAAATAATCAAAATGAGTCTCTTACTTAAAAACAACCAAATGTTTGGCCGTAGTGTAGCAGTCTATAATAGTCAGGGGGAGCCATAAGGAACTAAAGCATGGGGTCATGGAAAGTACCCTTTAGCGTTTCATTCTGCAAATATGTTCTCTACAGTCGACAAGTATAATAGCATCTCTACGTCCCTTAACATCTTCTCTGCACTATATCATTACACTGAGAAATACCAGCTCCTGAAAGCCGGTGTTAAGTGATTCTGCATCTTTATTTTTTTTTTTTTGAGAAAGTATTTTACCAGGAAGGATACATTGAGATTTTTCTCCTTTTCAAGTATGTCCTGGGTGGCGAGTAAGTACCGGTAGGTGTCTTGCCCAAGGACACTTACTGGAGAGGTGCTCGTCAAGATCGAACCCATGTTTCCGCAAGCTCTCTCCATGCAGAGCAGTGATGTTACCTCTACTCCACCCAGCCGGTATTGCATTTGCAAAATTACTTAATACACTGATCTAACCCCCCTAAAAATCCCATACTCACCTTTCATCCCAAGGTGGAGAGGGTGGTGCTCACTCCTCCAAATAGTTCCAAGTCTCCTTCCACGATTCCCAAGTGCACTGCGTGATCTCATGAGAGCGCACAGAGCTTGCGGCCTGGATGTGCAGGGCTTCATGATGTCCTATGGACTCCAGAAGTCAATAATTGTGGCATTTAAAACTGCTGCAAATAGCAGCTTGCGCCGTGCTTCTTTCCGGGGCCAGGCGCTACTAGAGAGCCTACCCTGGAATAGCTACACTGAGGGACGGCAAGGAAAAAAATCTGCAGGAACAGATTTTCTTACCGTATTCCAAGCGTGAAACAGGGCCTCATAATGGCTCTGGTTAAGTTTATACAAGGGTTGGAATAGAGCCCTTAGTGGTTAATTCATTTAATCGATCATTATGGGATAGTAATAGAAAAATAACAAATATTAGACTGGGAATACCATTGGGCCATGTTTTTGTTTTTCATGTCTTCCTAACACATGTAAGTAAAGTGATGTACTAGTAAATAAGCAAAAGTAGATTTTTTTTCAGCCTTAATTAAAGTCCTGTATCTGTAGATCTCAGTTTGCTGAAGAAACGCTACTTTTTTTTTGTACCTTTTAATAAATATCACATTCTCAAATACTTATTTATTTTGAAACCCAAGCCATTTCTCAGCCAGAGCTTTGTGAGCTGAATGAGAGTGAGCGTTGCATGGAACAGCTGTGCGCTGGCTGCTGTTTGTACAGTAAGTGATACCTAGAACATCTTCAGGAAAGGGATTCGTCAAATTACTGAATGTGTCAGTGAATATAAATAGGGGGCTGAAGGGATTAATGTGGATTGTTACAGATTTATTTTTTAGCTAAGTAGCTGTAGAGCAGCTTTGCATGGAGCTGACAAATGTCATTTTGATGTGAAACTGACATCAGATGAGGCATTTTGAAAAACAACCGTGCTTCGCAATGCAATAGATCAAGATTTGAAGCTTAGCCCCCCTCTTCAGCTTAATTTCAGTAATTTAGATTAAAAAAATGGGGGGTGTAGAATAATTATGGCCCTCACCTATAGCAAACGTTACGCTTTTTTAAAAATGATATTGAAAAGCCCTGTCTCAGAGGCTCATCATTTTGAAAGCACCATCACTTTCTCCGTGCTTTACATCTTAACACAGAGAAGTGAAACTACCGTACTAACACACTAAAAACAGAAACTGGGGGGGGCGTGGCCGGCTGCCGAGGAGAAAGGTCGCATGTTGTTGGAGCTCCGCAGCATTCTCTTCTCCCCAGGCATTTTTTGTGAACTTAAACCGCTGAGTACCTTCCCTGGGGACCCTGGGCGGCTGGCCAACAGGATTGTGCCGACCGGAGCCCGTTTCCCCCCCTCCGGTCCAGAGCCTCGCTTGTTAGACGCCATCTCCGGCTGGAGGTCGCTGCTGGCGGCCATTTTGCGGCCTACTTAGCAGATTTTCCTGACTCCCGGTTCTGAGCTGGGGTCCATGTCGGCTTCCGGGGGGATAGAGGGCCCACGTCTCCCGGATGTGCTGGACTCTGTGCTGCAGTTACTGGGGGACGCGGACGACGAGAGCCCTGTGACACGGGGCGATATGCGCCACATATTGGTGATACTGCGCTCCAGCCGGAGACCCGAAGATTCAGCCAGCGGCATTTCCGGGAGCGAGACGCCCGCGGCGGTGCCACATGATGGTATGCCGTTTGAGAAAGCGGAGACTGAGGAGCTGCGGGAGGGAGAGCCTGATTCCCCGATTCTGCTGTTCGTCCCTCCGGAGGGAGCTCTGACCACGAGGCGTACCTCTGCGGTGCCCGCATGTCGAGAATCGTATGGCCGGCGACAACTGGTGGGTGTGATGGAGGCACCTGCTAGCATCGATCGGGACCTGGGGATCGACTGTCTACCCACCTTTGAAAACGAGATTCCGCCTGGTTCCCTACTGCGGTCCCCTGCCTTGGAGCCCCCTGCGGCTTTGCCTTGGATGGCCGGAAACCCTGGTGGCGGTGCGGGCGAGGGCCTACTTGATGTGCCAGCTTTCTATTTCGCCGATAGGCCTCACCTGCTCTGCCTCACCCTGCCTGCACCACAAATCCAGCTGTTTCGGGACACTGGCTGACATCAGGTCTGCATTTCCTCCCCCTTTACCTGTTTAAAGGCAAATTGATGTGCTCCCAATGCTGCCCCCCCCCCTTTGCTTAGAGACGCTTTGGACACCATTTTATTTTCCTTTTCCCGCTGACTATCCCCGGCTGGGGTTAAAAAATTTTTGCTACTGATTTGATACTGATTTATGCTGAGTTAATGCTGAACTTTTATTATCTCTGAACTGTACCTGCTGACTTTTCTTGTGCCCCCACACCAGTTTTATGACGTTTTTTCCGAGCTTCTTTAGAGATCCCCCCCCCCCTTTCCGTTTTACATGTTTATGAGTGCACGCTGCCTGGTCCTGCGTGGCCAACCTTGGTGGTCGAATTGTGACCTTTTCGCAAAATTAAAAATTTTAAATAAAAAAAATAAATAAATAAAGCTAACAGTCTGCAGTTAAAGCACAAAAAAAAAAACAGAAACTGGACATGCAGAGAGTCACACGCAGATGCACTCACAATATATAGGATTTATGACTAAGGCATAACAAACTGAATGCAAAGGGATGCCACCAACATGGCTGCAGATGTGCTAAAAGGGAGGTTGACCATTCGTGATAAAGTCGTATCCTAGCGGCGAAACGCATCGAGTCATTTCTCTGCTATTTTATTTTTAACTGTCACCTTTGGTAAATCACATCACTATGGTCTGACGTCTATGTATTATATGTTATGATCATAAGCATAGTGGTGTATAGTAGGCGGCATGAACCGCCGAGGTTAATCGTAGTGATCAATATACCTATTACAATCTCTTTATTTGCGGGTTGGTTATATTCCTCTAACTATATGGCTCATATGCCTATACCTACATGTTATTGTTGATCAGGGCTGCAGCTGAATTATGTTGCATCATAATCCTTGGGTAGACATGCGATTTTAAATACTTTTCCAGACCTTACCTACAGTATAAGTAATCTGTTATCTATTGTCCTAGTGACACGAGTTCTTATACACTGCACTTGTATGTCTTTGTGTTTATATTTTTATCTCCTGTCACCATAGTTTACCTCCTATGGATGATGATCTTAGTATAGTAGTATCACATGTTGGCATAATGGCAGTGACCTAGATGTGTGATATATATCAATTTCACTTATATCATTGGACACCGTTATGCCATTGATTTAAATTATATTTATATTTTCCACTACTTATGATTGGTTTGACAGTTTTGGGTACTTTTTAAACTTTTGTGTGTTATCATTAAAAGTTAACAAAGACAATTATTATTATTATCACTTTACGGGTAGCTTACTACCAGATTTGTGCCGGTATGTCAGGCAATTATTCTTTTTCTTTTTTGGTTATGTCTCCTATTCTGGTAGACATGCAATCCTGTATTTAACAGGTAACTTTGGTATTTGTGTTCTAAGTACCATTCTATATGAATGCTGATATCCTGTTGATCTGATTGATAAAAAGCTGCTTGAAGTGGTCATAAAGGAGAGGGAGGGACTTAGTACTTTTAATACTCTCTCCGCACCTAGCTTGTGTACATTTGCATACATATCCGTGTCTTAGGTGTCATTCTGCGCCTTCTTTGCCAAACTGTATATAGTTTGGTGGGGAGGAGTCCCACATAATTGGGGATGCCTTGAGTTGTGTTTTGAGCGCTACGTGAATTTTGATGGTAGTTATATTGATGATCTGTCAATGCTATGGAGTGATCCTGATATGTTACAGGGGGTTTATTTTTGTTGATTCTGTCAGTCATGTTAACTTGAAACTTATGAATACATATCATAAGGGGGTAATCTCCTTATTTGTATTTGCTTTTTGCTAGTCGAGGACAATCAAATTATTAGTACATTAGGAAACTGTTCGGAAGTGAAACAATATTTAGACTTTTAGATAGGGTATATCATTCTACTATATTGGACAAGGCCGTCAGAAGAGCATTGTCCACTAAACGAGAATATATGATCTGTGAACCAGTAAAGGCTAACAGAACGGATCGCATGTCTGATTGCCTTCATTATTATAACTCCTAGTCCACTTATAGTCCTCAATTCCATCAGATTAAAAATCTTATTAATCAAAACCTTCCTATCTTGCTTTATTATTATCATTTATTTGGCACCAACAGTTTCTGCAGCGCTTTTTAATAAACAATGAAAACGAAACAGAATTAATACAGAGGAAACAGAATCAAGAGGTGTAGAGGGCCCTGCTCATAGGAGTTTACAATCTAGAAGAATTGGGATGGAGGAAAGCAAAAGGAGTTTTATTGGTCATCAGGATCACATGCACTATTGTTAAAAAAATGGTGAGGTCATGGAAATGCTATCTCTCATGATGTGAGGGCAGATGAGAAGAGGGATATATTAGCATCAGTAATGTGGCACGCTAAACTGAAGAGATGGAAGTTCATTCCTAAAGACCAGTGCTGTCCTTGAGAACTCTTGGAGGTGCACGTTGGCTTTACAGGTTGGAAACCGAGGACAGACAGCGGTCGCTTGTTGACAGGAGTGATCTAGAAGGGGTATTGTACTTGCGAAGTAGGAAATACATTTCATGAGGGATCATGTTTTTGAGGGCTTTTAAAGGGAACGTCCGTATTAAATTGTATCCTGGAAAGGTACAGGAAACCAATGAATGTTCCATGTCTAGATAAAATAAAAAGTGGTAGACTGAAATTTGTAGCAAGAAGATCAAATATATTGGTCCATTTCAAATCTTAAGGGTTGGTGTTAAATGGCAGACATTAATGGAAAACCTGACCGTCTGCCACTTTCCATTAGCGCCTGCCATTTAACACTTGTTTCTCCGCAGCTACAGTCGTAACACTTACTAGGTGTCAAAAGGTGTCAGAACTCCATGGAGATGGACGTAATGTCGCACTAGCTCTTGCAGAAATCCGGCCCCGTGGTGGCGGGTAGTGATGAGCCGAACACTCCCGTGTTAGGTTCGCATTCGAACTCGAACAATTTCAAAAGTTCGAGTTCGAACTCGACCACGAACCGAACTCAATGCAAGTCAATGGGACTCGAAAGTTCAAATTTTAGAGTGCCTTCCAAGAGGGCATATATGCAAGATATTTGCCATAAAAGGTGTATGGGGGTCCGGGTAGTGCCCTGGGGGACAGGAAACCAGGAAAAAAAGTTTAAAAAGGACATTTTTAAAGGAACAGTGAGTTTTCCATGAAATAAAGGTTAAGAATAAAAACGAAAAATTCCTTCAAATATTGTGCCTAGGAGGTCCCCATAACCTGCCCGTGAAGTGGCGGATTTGTAGGATGTATAGAAACATTTAAAAACAAAAAAATTACATTTCAAATTACGGTAAACGGTTTTCCTTTAATCTATTCATAAACAACTGCTTGGGGCGGCAGCCTGTATGAAAAGAAGAGACATTTTAGGACACGCAGAACAAGTTTAGTGATTTTTTTTTTGGCAAAATTATGGTGAAATTTATGCAGGCTTTGGATGAAAGTAACAATAGGTGCTTTAAAATTGGGCCTTTAGTGTCGGCAACAGTGCCGTCACACCGTAACCCCTCTGTGGTATTATGGAAGAGTGCAGGGTTGGGCCCTGCTGTCAAAGATTAAAATTATATGAATCTGGTACAGGCGTCAGTGCACCCAATAATTTTGGCTATGGTGGCAGCAAGTGCCTACACACCGTAACCCCTTTGTGGTATTGTGGAAGAGTGCAGTGGTGGAGGTTTTGGGAATGCAGAAGAGATCCCCGATCTATTCAGTTACGTCAGCATCAGGGGAGTGATAGCTGCTGATCCAGGACTGATTCATTTTTATAAATGTCAGCTGGTCTACAGAGTCGGTGGACAGACGCACTCTTGTCTGTGACAAAACTTCCAGGGGCACTGAACGTCCTTTCAGAAAGCACGCTGGATGAAGGGCAACCTAGTAGCTGCATAGCATATTGGCTAAGTTCTGGCCAGTGATCCAATCTCAACACGCAGTAAGCCAGTGGATCATCTGCTGGAAAGGTATCCAGGTCTGCCCTTGCCCCTAGGTAGTCCTGCACCATATGGTGAAGACGCTGGCAATGGGTGCCTACATTTGACGTCCCTGGGCGTCGTGGACTAAAAAAAATTAAAAAGGCATCAGTGAAGCGGCCCTGGCCTTCACCGCTCTTCCTCTGATCATCCGCAGCCTCAGAAGCACCTGTGTCATCACTTGGTAACCTACCAGTGCATGGAAAGGTGTTACACAAGTGTCGCTTTAGAGCATCCTCAAGTTGTTTCATCCTGTCCTCCCTCTGTGCGGGCAGGATGAGCTCTGCAACTTTACCCTTGTATCGTGGATCAAGAAGGCTTGCCAACCAGTAATGATCCCTCTCCTTGATAGCATGAATCCTGGGGTCCTTTAGCAGGCTTCGCAAGATAAGGGAGACCATGCAGCGTAGGTTGGAGGTGGCATTAGCTTCCAAGTCTTCCTGGTCAATGAGGATGACCCCATTGTGCACTTCCTACTCCCAGCCACATACTAGTCCTTGGGTTTCTGGGCACACAAAACTCTCCCTTGAGGAATCCCCACCTTCAATGCCCCCACTACTTAAATATTGATCCTCCTCCTCATGTGTGATCTGAGGACCCGCAGGAATGATGTCTGCGTAAAGACTGGGGCCTTGAGAGCTAGGGAAGGCCTCCTCTTCCTCCCGCTGCTCTGCCTCTAGCGCCACATCTATAATTCCCTGCAGAGTGTGCTCCAGCAGGAACACTAAAGGAATTGTGTCACTGATGCATGCACTGTCCCTGCTCACGATCCTCGTTGCCTCCTCAAATGGTGACAGTACAGTGCATGCATCCTTGATCATCAGCCACATGGGGGGAACCAAGTTGACCTGAACCTGTCCTTGTGCCATACTCACACAGGTACTCATTGATGGCCCTCTGCTGCTTGTGCAGACGCTGCAGCATTGCTAATGTTGAGTTCCACCTGGTGGGCATGTCACAGATCAGACGGTTTGTGGGAAGGTGGAATTCTCTTTGAATTTCTGCCAGGCGAACGCTTGCTGGGAATAACCATCTGAAGTGGCTGCAGACTTTTCTGGCCTGGCTGAGAAGCTATGCCAGCCCTGGGTACCTGGTTAGGAAATGCTGTACCACCAGATTTAGGACGTGTGCTAGACATGGTACATGCGTCAACTTACCCTGGTGTAGGGAGGAGAGAAGGTTTCTGCCATTATCACAGACGACTATTCCCAGCTGAAGCTGGTGTGGTGTTAACCAGAGATGACAGAATTTCTGGCCCGGTGTGGCTCCTGTCCCCTAAACAAACCAGCTCAAGCACAGTTTGGCATCTTTTTGCTTGAGCCATTGCGTAGCCCCTGCCACGCGTCGGTTTAACTTCCACTTCGCCAGAGACAGAGAAGGAGGAGGAGGAGGAAGAGGTGGTGGAGCAGACAGACCTCATACAAGCAGCTTTCTGGAGGCGTGGTGGATGAACAAGCTCCAGCACAGAGCCCCGTCTTGGATCCCTCCCAGCTGCAATCAGAGTTACCCAGTGTGCCATGAAGGAAATGTAACGGCCCTGTCCATGCTTGCTGGACCACGTGTCTAAAGTCATGTGCACCTTTCTGCTGACTGCCTTTCCCAATGACTCCATAACATTGTGTTCCACGTGCTGGTATAGTGCTGGAATGTCCTTCCGTGAAAAGAAATGGCGTTTTGGAACCTGCCACTGTGGTACAGCACATTCAGCAAATTCACGGAAGGAAGCAGAGTCCACCAGCTGGAAAGGCAGCAGCTGTAATGCGAGTAATTTTGCTAAGCTGGCATTTAGACGCTGTGCTTGGGGATGGTTGGGACTATATTTTTTCTTATGCTGCAGCAGCTGGGGCAACGTAATCTGACTGCATAAATCTTCAACTGATGGGATGCTGTCACATTCTGAGGAAGGACCTGGTACACCCATTACTGTAGCATCATCCCTGTCAGTGGAGGTTGTAGGCAATGACAAGGCAGGACATGTAGTGAGGGTAGAGACAGATGAGGAGGAGGAGGACCTATGCAAAGTGTTGTGCCAATGGGATGCGTGGCAGGTGGTCATATGTCACCTCAAGCACGTGGTACCCAAGCGTGGGATGTCTTTCCCACGCTTGATCCTCATCTGACATAGATTACAAATAGCAACGGTGCGGTCTGCTGCACATTTCTTAAAGAACTCCCAAACAGCAGACTTCCTGTACATGTGCTTTGAGATAACAGTGCTCTGCACCTGAGCAGCTGTGACTTCTGATGCCTTGGACTGGCTACAGTTGGTCGTAGAGGACATTGTGCCTCGTGTTTGTTGTGCCTCCTCCTCCTCACTTGACTCCTCTGTTCGATCAGGCACCCAGGTGGAGTCAGTGACCTCATCATTGTCATCACCCCCTATCTCCTCTTCACTGGAGCCAACTTGGCAGTATGCTGCAGCTGCAGGGGCAACATGAGTGTCAGTTATTTGTGTGTCACTGGCATCCCCTTCCTCTAGGTTGATTATACTCCATTCCTCAACCTCAAAGATTGAATCAGAGCACTGTAGTTGCTGCGCATCCTCAAGCAGCATGTCACTCTCATTGTAGTCAAACAATTCAGCTGACTCCTCCGTGTATGTTGGTGAGGCTACGGCAGGAATAGCTGTGGACATGGAGGCTGCATTAGATGCTTTGGCAGCTGAGGTGGACTGTAAAGCACTACAAGCCTGGCTGGCAGAGGACTGGGAGGATGAGGATGGCCTGGTTAGCCAATCCACCAAATCCTCTGTATGTTGCTGCTGCTTAAGATGGCCAGCACCAGTTAGAAAGGACAAGCGTGCCCCTGCAGAGGATGCATAACGTCCACGATGACCAGAGGCACAGCCTCCCAACACAGAGGCTGCTTGCCCTCTTATCTGTGTCTGGGAGCGTCTGCCTGTCCTTTTTGGTCTTTCTGACATGGTGAGTGATATATAGATTAAAGATATGCAGAACACTGATTCAACTGTGTTATCTAGATTAAAGATTTCCAGAACTCTGGTATAACTCAGTGAGACACCCTGATATCTGGCAACCAGTGACAAGACACAGATTACAATTCCCAGGAACCTCCTATAAATCAGTGAGACCCCCTGATGGGTGGCAGTGACAAAACACAGATTACAATTCCCAGATATCTGCTAGAAGTGAGACCCCCCCTCCCCAATAGCTGCTGGCAGTGAGAACACACAGATTACAACAATTCCCAGATATTTTGTAGAAGTGAGACCCCCACAATAGCTGCTGGCAGTGAGAACACACACTAACAGAACAATCTCCTCTCAAAAAACACGTGCTGGGGGCTGTGTGAAGCCTTATATAGTGTGCTGTGGGACTTAGCTCTGTAAGCCCATGATTGGGCAAAATTTGCCCAATCAGGACTCTGAGCTGTGATTGGCATAGTCTTGCACCTGACCTGTGGTCAGGTGCAAGGCTGTAGCCAGTTTACAAGCTTCAGGCCAGTGGAAAAGTGCATTGTGGGCGAACACGTGGAAATGTTCGGAGTTCACGAACGGCCGATGTTCGATGCGAACTCCAAACAGATCGAACCGAACAGCTCATCCCTAGTGGCGGGATACGCGGAGGAACACTGAGAACTATTTTTCCCAGTGTACCTCTACTCATGGAGCGAGGAAACATCGGATCAGGTTGCTCTCGCCACCAAGGGATATAATGTGAGTATTGGATTTTTAGTTGGAGTTAGATCAATGTGATAGGTGATTGTGCTGAAGAGCAATCACTTAACACCAGGGTCTAAAAGACGTTATTCCTCTAAGAATAACCTCAAGCGCAGATGAATGGGCTCGTTTGACTAGCTCGTTCTCCATCTGCTGTGGCCACATTGGCACCTCCCATGCAAAGTATAGGAGACGCTAATGTACAGTAACCAAGCGCAACATCCCAGATGCAAGATGAGCTTGTGTCTCGGGTCTAATATGCCGTTAAAAATGTAAGCACAGTGCTCTAGCTGTTCTTCTGTACATCTTGTGTGCTGTGCTTACCGCCATCCTTGGAATAGGGCCCTAGGTCTTTTAAACACTCCTGTCTCGTTGAGCAGCAAATGTGTGGATGTGGCAATAATAGATGTATGAGCTGTGCATGTGTGAACATCACTAAACATGCAGTCTGTGTCGGGCAGAGGCAGACTGTTAATGGCAAAGTCTATAATGTTAATGAATATATAAACTGCAGTTCAGCACGTGTTGCTAACCTCTTGACAAGCACGAAGGCCGGTGCCAGACGAGCACACTGTGCGTCTGTACTGATGTGCCTACCGGCGTCCGGCTCAACGTTGTGACGATGCGACAGGGCCAGTCACATGCTGTAGCGCGCACACTACAATTGTCCGTGCACAAAGCCTCCCTGCCAAACGCTAGGCGCGCATTGATGGGGCTGCAAATCGTGATCCTCCATAGGGGGAACGAGCCTTGCAGCGCAGAGCGCACTAACTGCACTCAGCGAGGTGGCCAGATGGGCGACTTAAATCCTTCTGCTTTTTAAAGATGCTTCTCTGACCCCGGCCTACGTGTTCAGATCAGAAAGTTTAACAAACTTCTAGAACCTTAAAGTCACGCATATGTGAACATATTGGGGATATTAATGTAGAACAAAAACCTGTAGCAAGGCATTTTTTTGTAATTTATTTTACCTTTCACGGCAGAGACTGCTTCAGGCACCAAGAGTAAATTCTATCGTAGCCAGATTTGACTACCAGTGAATTTTTTTTATTTCAAGATGAGGAAATCTTGTGACCTGTTGGCCCTACGTGGCCCCTGTTCTATAGATGACTTCCTTCGGCCCTGCGCGGCTTCATTTTACGGTCTGCCTTATTTGTCTATATGTGCAAAACCCTAAAAAAAAAAATTAAAAAATTGAGGAAATCGCAAGGATTGAATTCCGAATGGGATGTGCTCTGTTTTGTTCCTTGAAATTATATTTATTTATAAAAAAATATATATTGTATCTGCCTCTACTCCTGATGGTCGGGTTTGTTACATATGTTCTATTATCGTGTTCGTTTCCGTAACACAAAGTACAAATCATTGTCATTTCAGTGGTGTCCAATAAAGGAAAGGAGAAAGGGAAGAAAACCAGAAAGTAGTATTTTTTTTTTTGTTACGCCATGACCGATTGCCTACAAATGTGCGTAATGCTCTAATCGTGTCATGTTCTGTAATGTTCCTGTAATTTAATTTATTATTGTTCAATCCCTCATGCTGAACTAGAGAATGCATCCTGTCTGCACACCAGATGATGAAAAGGTGTAAATAGGTACTGGAGAATTTGGTATAAATGTGAAATAATAAAACTGAGATAGTCCATTAATAGAAACCTAGAAAATGTCGGCAGATAAGAACCTTTCGGCCCATCTAGTCTGCCCAATTACATGGATACTTTACCTGGATTTATCTTTTGTTTAGGATAGCCTTATGCCTATCCCATGCCTGCTTAAATTCAATTACTGTTTTGGCCTCTACCACTTCTACTGGAAGACTGTTCCATGTATCCACCACCCTCTCCGTAAAATAATGCTTCTTGATGTTACTTTTAAACCTTTGCCCCTCTAATCTAAGACTATGTCCTCTTGTTTTGCTACTTTGTTTCCTTTTAAATATACTCCCTTCCTCTACCTTGTGGATTCCCTTTACGTATTTAAATGTTTCTATCATATCTCCTCTGTCTCGTCTTTTTTCCAAGCTGTACATGTTAAGATCATTAAGCCTTTCCTGGTAACTTTTCTCGTTCAAGCCGTACACCATTTTAGTAGCCCTTCTCTGAACTCTCTCTAAGATGTCTATATCCTTCTGGAGATACGGTCTCCAGTACTGCACACAGTACTCCAAGTGAGGTCTCACCAGTGCTCTGTACAGTGGCATGAGCACTTCCCTTTTCCTACTGCTAATACCTCTCCCTACACAACCAAGCATTCTGCTAGCATTTCCTGCTGCTCTATTACTATAATATATTATGAATGTTTTAGACATTGCTTGCCATGTTGTATTCATCGTGTTATTTATGAATTTAATCTTGTGGAGTCTGGTCTTCGAGACACAGTGGATTAGGTCTGGATTGTAATCCTCATACCCGCCTTGGGTATTATGTCCTTAATAAAGCACGGTCCTCTAGGGTTGCCTAAACAAGTTTTGTAACATTATTGTATTGACCGCTTCAGCGGGCAGCAGTATCAGCATACAAAATAAATCAAACACTTCCCTAGAAACAAAATCCTAGCCCCTTTTGAGCTCTGACTCACTAAGAGATCCCTTACTATCAGGGTTTTTAAACTAAACAAAACACAGGCTTCACCAACCTTAGAAATGTTATATTTTTCAGCATTCAGGTTTCTTCTTGGAACCAAACAAGCTGCTTCCTCACCACACAGTCACCACTCTCAGACTGAAGAGCAGTCAGTGATTACTTTTACTGCTGCTAATGAGTTTCAGCTTACCACAGTGTAGGAGTTTTACCTAAACACACTCCAGGACTTCATTAAGAAAAAAACACTCCCCTAGAGCTAAACATCATATCCCTCTCTAGACAGGTTATAGGGAATGTACACGCCATCACAGATTACACCATGCACTTTATCACACTATGTATACCTGCTGTGTGTCGATGTTTGAATTGTTGTTGTTGTTACTATTATTACTATTTAGTCTGAGCAAATGAAGAGTGCTTCACTCGAAGGAGCTACTTCTTATTGGTTTCTTATTGATCTTTCATACTAATTTGATTATACCTGTGGGTACGAACATTTGTATGTACATCATGCTTTAGGGCACTCTCTCCGCTGTATACTGCTGTTTGTTTTAGGTTTTTAAGATAAACTCTGAATATTACTTGATACCACAATGGATTCCTGAACTCTCTGCAAGTTTGTTCTCACGTAGAACCTGACATTTTCTGCTATGTACACATATGTTTGTATATTTCTGGTACTCAGTAATAATGCATTTTAAAGTCTGTTTAATCTTTTCTTTTCCCATCATTCTTGCATATAGTCTACAAAAACTCGCACTCTAGTGCCCATGGTTATTTTAATCTCAAGTTCCTGGATTTCTTGTAGTTAACCCAACCATTCTAACCCCTTTACACCCCAAAAAAGTGCATATGTTTTTGAAAGACATTAGAAAAGATATAGCCCGTGAGACCCCTCTTACATATTTTGTTAATGTAGGATTGATGTTCTCTTGGGCAACAAGGATAGTCTCTTAATTCCTTACTCCTGTCACCTTGTATTATAGTATAGGATCTTTGGGGAGCAGCCACCACCCTCGCTTTAACAACAAGTTCAACAAACTTTACTGTTACTTTACAACAGATAGGGAGGGGTGCAGAATACAGAGAAATCTAGGACGGCCACCGACTATTGTACAGGCATAAGATTGAGGTTGCTACAATTGCTGGAGGACAGACATGTTAATGGACATTGGGTATGAAGGCATGGTGACCACATACAAATGTTGTTTTAACATTCTGATTGTTTAGAAACCGGGAAACTACCAGTAGTAATGTCATTATGACAGCTACAAATATCCAAAAGCAGGGTATTTACCAATTTACTTACCTAAGTTTATCTCATTTACTGAAAATGAAACTGTCATTTCATTGTTTATGCTAATAATACAGTCAATGTTTAAAATGCTGCAAGATAAGGGACACCGTCTAGTGTCTAGAACAATTTGTCCCAATAAATTAAAAGTTATGATTACACTCCTTGTGACATTCAAAGCATACATTTGTACAGATTGTTGTTGTTCTTTTGCCAATTGTATGTCATTGTTGATGTTTTTGTTTCTTCGATAATTTATGAAGCAGATGCTCGATGGCACAAATACCGAATGTAAGAACAGAGAAATTGTCTCAGGTAATCAGTCCAGGGAAATATAAATAATATGGGGCACTATCACCTCGTGCAAGCTAGCCCTAGTGTCGGCATGTTTTTGCCTTAGCACCAGATTAAATGAGCCTAGCACCTGACCAACCGACTGTTTGCCTCCCGCTAGAAATGGGAAAAATCATTTATCACGTCGCTGTTAGCGATTCGTAGCGTGAGCTTACTGTATTTTCCGAGTCCTATACTTAACGTGAGCAGAGTTCGAGATCTCTAGCGCTATTGTAACTAATAGATCACTTGGTGCCTGCGCTATTTTCTAGCGGGACGCTGATCACAAGATTTTACCAACTGCTCACCCCTGGAGCTAGCTGCAAAACAACACGAAAAACAGGTCCTAACACAAAATTAACAGGCAATTGAAAGGAATGCAGCACAGGTGTTCTCTTGGCCCCATACACCATCGTAATGAATCTGGTCAGCAATGTCGCTGCGGTTGCAGTAGGCTCTATTATGATATATATGTATCCTTTATCCACATATATTCTAATATATTGGCTAATTTTAAACATTTTATGCTGGGGGTTATTGAAAGTATGTAAGCGGTTGATTATTAGGGTGACCGTTTGGACCATGTTTAAAGGGACACATGGCTAAGTCTTGCCCTGAAACATGTATTATTTATATACTGCAGCAGGGAAATTTTTGTAGCTCACCTGGCCTTCCTTTTGGATCTATTAAATGCAGTGTAATGATTCTACATGCTGTTGGGTGGCATTTATCATGCAATGCCCATCAGTGTTAATTAATATATGTGTGCATTTAAACATGGATGATACGGCCACTTTGGAGGATTTTAGCAATGCAGAGGTGTGAAGGCTCTTCGCTGGATGTGTTCATGCTTATACAAGGTTCTATCCTGTACACAACTGCATTAGCGCTGGGTCTCAGCATTTCCCTAGCGTGTGTTAAACTACCTTGTACACAGACTCCCGCGGACAAGGTGATCTGTTATGTCGTCAGGTGCTAAATTCTTTCTTTAGCGATGGCGTTTTAGCTCTCACCAGGTGTCCTATAATAAAGTAAAGTTACTTAAAATAGTTTTATAGGCTCTATGAATTAGTTTTATGGGTTTTGAAATTTATTTGCTGAAAAGATGGTTTTATTCTTTTGAATTTAAGATTTTTTTGTAAATATACTTTTAAAACTAAAATAATTATTTGTGTCTTGGCCACCATAACCATTCTCAACCAGTGAAAGTTTGTGGGGAGGGGGGGATGGATCTGAAATTGGAATTCTACCGCCACGTGTCTGTTGCTCATTTGATAACATAAAAGGCGAGCAATTGAAAGATAAGAACTGACAAATTATACAAAAATATAAAAATATAAGAAATTACACTACTCAAAAAATCTTGAAGTCATCAGCAATCCTATTTTCATGACATTTTTAAAATAAATTTTACAAATTGAATTTGAGCTTGAGATGACTGACGGCGCAATAAAATTAAATTTATAACATATGAAGGTTTCAAGATTATAATTCCTTTAGATTGTGCAACACATGTAGGCACAATATCTGCTTCCTACCGCAGTGTGTAAATATTGGGATGGGGGTTCACGTGTATAAATTAATAAAAATAATTAATTTAATTCGATTAAATTTATATATTATATAAAATTTATTATATAATTTATAATATTAATATAATTAATATTTCTGTGTACATATTTGGTATTCTTTACAATAATGTCTTGAAAAAGCAGCAATTTTAATTCTGAACCTAAAGTGTTCTCTTCTTTAATGATGATTTCTAGGTTAAGAACAAAAGAAATTTATCACAGGGTGTTGGCAACACTTCACATCAGTAAACAATAGAAATCTATAAGGCGATCAAAACTACAAAATAAATATAAACAGCTGAAAATAAAGAGCATATAATTCTGTGATGTGTTTATTCTATACATTCATCATTTTATTGATTATTACAATTATAGTTTAACATTCATTTAAATTTTACATTCGTAGCTTTGTACATTTCATGTTTCTTTATCCGTCAGTTAATATATTAATATATAATATAGATCTCTCCAGAGAAGATGTGATATATAACGAGTGTTGGTGTGTTTTTCTGGGTGTATTAATGGAGTTTTATTCCACTGTTTCCTGTAACATACTGACATTGACTTAGTCATTGGTAGTCAGACACAGCAGAGGGTGTTCTTCATTTAACTCTTCTGTTTTAAAAGCTAGAAATATGAATCACTCTGAAATGAATCACATCACATTTGGAGTGCTAACTTTTTGTTGTTCAAGAAAAAAAAAAGGGAAAAAAAACACAAGTCCTCTCCTCACTCCTCAATTCCCTCCCCATAAAAACACAAAGGCAATTAACAAATAACCTGTTTTAACCCTGGACATCTGCCTGTGAGATTTTAGGCCTAATTTCCCCTTTTTTGTCCTTGTCAAGAGCCTGTGAATAGTGTCAGGTCCGGATTTAGTACAGAGTTCCCAGCTCAGGCTGTGCAAGTTGTCTTTAGCTTTTATTCCCAGAACAAAAGCACTAACAGGTTTGACAAAGAAGGTTTTTCTCTTCCAGAGGAGAGAGGCTCCTGTTTAGACCCCAGGCAACCAACTCAGGCTTGTTTAGCTCCCATTCTCCTTCCATACAGGGATCACTGAGTCTTGTAGAAGAATGTCTGCATTCTGCTGGGTTCCTATTCACAGCTCCCCTGGGAAGTCACACCTTGGGCTGTCATCAGCTGGAGATCTGTGGTCCTTGGAGGTTGCCTCTCCTCAACCTGGGTGAATGAAAGAGTAGGCCATTGAGCGAGAGTCTAATTAAACAGACAAGACACAGAATAGGCCATGTTCTTTACTTAATGGTAATATGCTCCATATCCATAAGATAATATTCAAACAGAGAAAGAATTATCCCCCTCTCAATGATAAATATTCATTGTGTGCTTGACCAAAACCTGATGGCAATTAGAAAATGTCTGTCACTATAAACCATTAATGAGATTCCCAGACTACAGTTTCTTTCACCCTTCTTAATCCACATGTAACACGTACTCAGTGTACATACATAAACTACCTGAGTGATGTGTAGGTCTATTGTCCACTTCATACATAAGAGATCCATTCTAACATCAAGTAGCAATATCTGACCTCTACAATCTTAAACTAAAACATATACATTGCATACTTTTGGTCCATTATAGTAACATATACAATGAATATACAAGAATTAAGCACATGTAACCATTACTCCTCATAATGCAAAGAGATCAAAGCCATCCAACCATCTCCTCACTTAAGAAGGTCTCCATCAAATAACCTCTGCACTCAAGAGAACACTGGGGCATGTAATAATAATCTCATAATTGATGGAATTGAATGTGGCCTCGTATGTCAAACCATAGAATGTAGGCTTATATAGAAAGTCATATAATGGCATGTAGCCTTTACATATGTCATATAATAGAATGTAGCCTATATATGTAATGATATAATAGAAATAGCCCATATATATAATGTCATGTAATGATATAAATTCAATAGAATGTAGCCTTTATATATGTCAAATAATGCTATAATAGAATGTAGCCTTTATATATGTCAAATAATGCTATAATAGAATGTAGCCTTTACATAATATTGGTATAATAGCATGTAACCTCTGCCATATGATATAGCAGAATGCACCATTTATATATAATGATTTAATAGATTGTAGCTTCTGTATATATGATACCATACAATGTTACACTACATATAATATCATTATAATGATATAATAGAATGTAGCCTGTGTATGTGTCATATAATTAGAATGTAGCCTTCATTTGTAATGATAGAATAGAATGCAACCTCTATATGTGTCATATGTTATAATAGTATGTAGCCTTTATATAATATCATGTAATGCTTTAATGTTGTCTCTACATATAATGCCATATGATATATTAGAATATTGCTCCTATATATGATTTAACAGAATGTAGCCTTTATATATAATATCATTATAATGACATAATAGAATGTAGCCTCTATATATAATGTAATATAGATATAATACAATGTATCCTCTGTAAATGATACTATAATAGGATATAACCTCCTATATATAATGATAAAATAAAATGTAGTCTCTACATATAATGTCATGATATAATAGAACGTTGCCTCCCTCTATATGTATTGTCTTAAATTATATATAATAGAATTTAGCCTCTAGATATCATTTTATGACAATATATATATAATAGAATGTATCATATGTATAATCATATGATATAATGGAATGTAACCTCTATATAATGTCATATAATAATATAATAGAATGCAGTTTCTTAGCATATAGCAGTTTTGTTATATATAAAGCAACTTCTGTCAATACACATAAAAATATAAGACTCCCCAGTCAGCAATCTATTAAACCACGTATACAATACACCTCAACTATATGATCTCGAATTCTAACCCTAGGCTTTAAATACAAGTAGCCCAAAGAGAAAGAGCAGAACAGGAGTGTATGGCAATGTTTCTGAGGCATTATGGGTGACTTAATAAGTCTTATTACTGGTCTGCAGGCTGTGCTTAATCCTTTTAATTGCAGAAATAATGGCATTATATTTAGTAACAGGTCGCTTGTGGGAAAGTACTTAAAACCGAATACAAACCTTTTAGGCAAAAGGTCCAATGGTTAAATAAATAAATCCACATAAAGCATCCACATTTTGATGTAAATTTCCTGCTATCAGCTCCAGGGGCCAGGCTTTTTAAACAAACATTTCTCTTGGATGAAAAATGAGATTTCTCTCTCTCAGCTCTCATTCTCTCTGATTCCATCCTCACTTCCTTTACTCTCTATTTTTATATCTCCTGCTCTGGTTTTTTCTTTTTCTTTATTTTTCCATCTGAGTCCCCATCTCTATATCTAGATAACACAGCTAAACCCATGTACAATGTGTGTACATATACAAGAGAAAGATCTGAAATATATATATATACATCTAAATATAGGTGTGTGTACATATACAAGAGATAGATCTGAAATATATATATACACATCTAAATATAGGTGTGTGTGTACATATACAAGCGATAGAGCTGAAATATATATACACACATCTAAATATAGGTGTGTGTACATATACAAGAGATAGATCTGAAATATATATACACACATCTAAATATAGGTGTGTGTACATATACAAGAGATCGACCTGAAATATATATATACACATCTAAATATAGGTGTGTGTGTACATATACAAGCGATAGAGCTGAAATATATACACACATCTAAATATAGGTGTGTGTACATATACAAGAAATAGAGCTGAAATAAATATATATATATGTGTACATATACAAGAGATCTGAAATGTGTGTATATATCTAAATATAGGGGTGTGTACATATACAAGAGATAGATCTGGAAAAAATATATATATACACATCTAAATATAGGTATGTGTACATATACAAGAGATCTGAAATGTGTGTATATATCTAAATATAGGGGTGTGTACATATACAAGAGATAGAGCTGAAATATTTATACACACATCTAAATATAGGTGTGTACATAAACAAGAGATCGACCTGAAAAAAAATATATATATACACATCTAAATATAGGTACGTGTACATATACAAGAGATCTGAAATGTGTGTATATATCTAAATATAGGGGTGGGTGTGTGTGTATATACAATTTAAAATATATAGAACATATAAATATATAGTGTATATATATAGTGTATATACTGTATGTATATATGTGCGCACTAATGCATGAATTAAAATGATAGAATATATATATGTATACCCATACATGTAGGTATAAATATGTACAGTATACACACACTTATTAGATAGTATATATACATGTAGATATCACTATATAATATACATAGTGAGATATATGTACACACACCTATAGACATGTTAGAAGATACATATATAATATATACAGTATATTTATTGTATTATTTGTAGATGCAAATATATATATATATTATACAGACACACACGTGATAGATACATTTATATGGATATAGCACACACCGAGAAATAGATGAATGTTCCCCTAATTTCAGCACCTTTAAATCTAAAAAGGAAATTTTCACATAAACGAAAAATTGCCATCATTCCATCTGCTTGTCTTCTTCAGCAAAACCTGCATTTATTTACAGCCAATGTTCTCCTTACATCCCCTCCGCCAAGTATTATTGTATTTTTTTTTGTTTATTTATTTTTGCATAATTAAAAACTAAAAACATCGCAAAAAAAAAAAAGAAAGTTCTTGTTTATTGGGTTTTACTCCCATCCTCATTATCCATCAAAGTCATATCGGGACATGAAGGTGTAATGCAGTACCAGGTCAAGTAGCCAAAAATAGTGTTTATTCCGTTTGAGGTACATTATGTACAAATAAAGTGACAGGTAAAAATAAGCAAATAAATAGACAGCTCAGCCATGTGGGTGCAGCGAGGAATGGAATACTCATTTCTGATGTGACACATTGTAACATTTCTGTTTTATATTTGTCAAGAATTTCTTTTAGAAATAGCATATTTTTTATGAGCTTTAGATAAATAAATGTGTGTATATATGCATATACACACTATATACTCTCAAACACATATAAATATAGATACACACGTACACTATATACCCAAACACATTCATATATATATATAAATACACACGCACATATATATAATATATATATACTCGCACATACACACATCAACATATACACGACACAGATATATATATACTATATACTTACAAACACATAAATATAGATACACAGGTACACACACACATATATTCTCAAAAACATATAACTATAAATACACACGTACACTATATACCCAACACATTCATATATACATAAATACACACGAATATATATATATATATATACACACACACATAAACTCGCACATATACACATGAACACATATACACACATATATATACACGCATATACACACTATACTCAGACAACACCTTAATATACATAAATACACACACATACATATATATATATATATACACACACAAACTCGCACAGATACACATCAACATATATTCACACACAGATGTACGTGTATCAACATTCATGCAGATATATAATATAAATTCTATATACAGAAATAAATGATGGAATTAGCAAATACATTGAATTTATTCTAAGAACATTACAATGTTTAAACATTCTCAGGTCCAATCAAATGTCTATAAAGGCTAACCTAGTGCTAATCTGAGCAGATCTATTACTAAAGTAGTCAGATCAGGGGGACAGGGCTGGTAAACTGCTATTCACTATTTTCCTAAAGGTGTTTTCTAGAGTTTATGCCTCAATTCCAGATCTGTTCAGCCTGAGGGTTTGTCCCACGCTGTGCCTATGGGAAAAATCCCTGCTGAATGGGCACCCACTGACCCTATATTCACAATTTCCAAAGCCCTCTTCTTTTTCTTTTTTATTGTATCCCAGGCACACATGGTGGGTGGGGGGTACGTGTTATTGTTAATATTAATTCCCCTGGACTTTTACACTATGTTATTCTGCTATAAAATGAGATGACAAGGGTGCAGAAATCATGTTGGCAGAAAAACAGTAGAGGAATCAAATGAAATGAACAGCAGGCCTTGTTAATGGGGACATTCTGTCTCAACCAAGGAGATCTGGGGGATCCAACCTGTTGCTTGCATAGAGAAGCAGCACAGACACTTAACCAATTCAATACCAAAGCATGGCTATTAAAGAGTTACTTTAAAGTCTAAAGGTGTGTGGGCAGGTTTAATATGTGATTTTTGAGCAAGTGCCCAACTACTGGGTTTAAAGACAGTGGGTTAATACAGATTTTTAGCAAACACAGGTTTGCATGGAGTAAACCCATTATCAGGAGGTTTGTGTAATGCATTTAATTTCTACATCTGCATTCAGTGTTTGAAGCTCTATTTTATTTCACCTGCACTAAAAATAGAGAAAAAAATACCAGCAGGGTATATTTTGTGATGGAAAGAGAGAGAGATCATGGGGCTTAACTGCTAAACAGCAGTATGTGGAGTATAACAACATCCTTTGGAGAGCATGCAGGATTAGATAGTTGATTTGGGGAGGAAAAGTCCCAGTTTTTCTTGTATATCTTTTAATGCTCAGTATTTGGAATGTCAGCAGAATTTTTTACAAGTGACTTAAGCCATCAATCATCTCACTGTTAGAGAATAAACCCCATTGTTGGGAAAATGCTGTAGAAAATAAACTCTATTTACTGTTTATCTAAACTTGACATTTATTATTATTAGTAGCAGTTGTAGTAGTAATAATATAAACTATGCTCTGAAATTGGATACAAATGATAGATATACAGATAGTTTTATTTATGTACAGTATAATCGTGTAAGTAGACATAGATTTTTTTTACATCTAATACTATATAGCTCTAGATAAATAAATCTATCCTTTTTTGTATATTATTATCCATTTTAAAAATCCATACAAAGTTTAGGATATACATTATGGAGTGCTTGCAATCTAAGGTCTTAAAATTAAAAACCTAAATTTTCTATTATTAAATAATCAAAAAATATTAAAATTGGTCAATGTTTCAGCTCCTGTGGGGAACTTTCAAACACACACACACCAGCATATATGTATGCATAAATAGTGATAGTGATTATATTGTTTGTATTATTGTTATTAAAACCTTTTATACTCCATCTCTGTTGTATAGCAGCATTTCTCCAAGTCGTTTTTAGCAGCTCATGCTTCAGTGATTAAGCCCATACAGCAGAAGGGGTGAGGGTGAAGGTTTAGACAGAATAGGTGAGAGATGAAGAAGCTGCAGTTCATCTTGTTGTCACAGATACATTGTATATTGTGTGTGACAGTCTCTGAGGCTGTCAGCAGGATTTGCACCCACACACTGGCAATACCTCCCCTTTACATTTTCATTCACTGACTTGGAGGTTGGCTTTTTTTTTTCTTCCATAATTTCAATCTTTACAATATGTGAACTATTACCATAATGAAGCAATTACTCTTTGCATAACACTGGCTAAGATATTTGTAAAAGCTCATGAGGCAGCAAGGAAAAAGAAAGATTCTGGTTGTGCAAGCTTTTCGTGCCTTTTTTGCTGCTGCTGTTGTTGTTTATTTTGCTTTGTTTGCTTTGTTTTTGTTTTCCCATGATTTTCTTGTATTTTTTGTTAATCACATGCCATGGTTCTCCGCAGCGCAGTAACACACCGAACATGTAATTATTCGGGCAGGTTGGGGATTAAGAAACCGAATCCTGGGAGCTCCTTGTCGTGAAGGAACGCAGGCAGGGGGAAAAGAAGAAATAGCCAGAGAAATGGGAAATCCTTCCCCTTTAACGTCCAATGTATGAGTTATGCCATGCTACACATCTGTACCACGAAGGTCCTCACATAAAATACAAATCTGTGTAAACAGAACAGCGAAGAATAACAGGAAAGGATACATAATCTTTCCAGCAGACTATCAATTAACATTGTAAATTATGATAGATATGTGTGTGTTATACTGTAACCAAGTGTGTGTGTATATATATATATATATATATATATGTATATATATAATATATTGCAATGGACATATATATAATAATATATTGCAATGGATATATATACATTGGATATATATATACATATATAATATATTACAATGGATATTTATATATATTATAATATATTGCAATGGATATATATATATATATATATATTATATATATATATACATTGGATATATATATATAATATATTGCATTGGATATATATATACATATATAATATATTGCAATGGATATATATATATAATATATATATATATATATACATTGGATATATATATATAATGGATATATATATATATATAATATATATATATATGTTGCAATGGTTATGTATAAAGTATTTTACCAGGAAGGACAAATTGAGATTTCTCTCGATTTCAAGTATGTTAAGTGTGTGTGTGTATATTACAGATATCCAGTGCTAACCAAGGGGGATCACTCCATTATGCAAACTACATCATCTCAAAGCTCATAATGTTAAGACTGTCAAGGTTTTTAAAGTGTTTTCAATTTTTCCCCCATATTTTTCACAACCTAACTAGGTTATAAATAAATGATGGGAATTTAGTTAACAAAACATGGCCATATCTTGCTTAATCCCATGATATATAGTACACGATATATATATAACACATATATATACTATATATATATATATAGTTTATATATATGTGCACTCAGTGGGTTTATGTATAATTTCTGTTTTACCACAGATTCCTTAAAAGTGTTAAATTGCCTTGCCTTTTTATAGTTACATTTGTGTGTGTATGCGTGATATAGGAATGTATACTTTTAAGTGTATATTCATATGTGTATTTATATATATTTTATTTTAGGCTGAAAACGAGACGCTGTAAAAATAATACAGTGTGTGGGGGGTGAGGAGTTAAAACATCTATCTAGTATTTAAAATGACCTTTCTGGAACAACACTAATTGGAATGCAGAGTGTGGTGAGGGTTTATTCACTAAATAGTGTACTGGAAACTACATTCCATATTCCATGTTGGACTCTGTCATTTATTTGGTATTTTTACCCTGAATCCTGCAATTGCCATTTTAATTCACTGCTTAGCTAATAAACACTGTCGAGGAGTGTTTTGTGTGTGTGGGGATAAGGTTCTGTTTATTATAACAATTATTATTAAATTCAGAAAAAGGATCCCAAATTGGTTCCTGAAGCTGCTCTTCGTGTTGAAGCCTTTTTTTTTATGAAATACATGTAGTAGATAAGATGCCTCAGCCCCAGTCATCCCTCAGCAGCCAAGTCAGACTTGTTTGGGGTGTAATTATTAGTAAACATCCCATTCAATTATACTGGAGATATAGACATGGAAAACTTGGAGATCCCTCCCTTTCCTCCACATAAACAAACAAACATAGAGCTGGGGGCTGAGGGGTATCTCAGATGTGTGCTCACACACATTCACACTGAGTCTCCATCCTTATCATCTGATGTGTTTCTATCTGTGTATATTAATAGGAGTATACGTGGTTAATGTCCTTCTATTCATTCTAAAGACAACTTTCAGTGTCTCCGGGTTTTATTTTATTGCCCCCTTTTAAATGACACTTAATAATCTGAATCATAAATAAATATACTACCACTGGCCCTGTGCTTAATGATGTGTGGTTTGGTTGGGTTACACAGTCACTGTCACCACACAAAGGCAATATTTATGTGATTGTGTGGCTGTTTGTAAATGTAATGCAAATGTTCCTGCTCCATAAGTAACTTAATCAGATATGGCATAAAAAAATAAGATTGATACACACACACACACACACACACACACACACACACACACTATACAAAAATATTTAAAATAAAAAGTGCAAAATGTATTTTGGTTCAAATATACAACTATAATCTAGTTTAGAATCATCTGTTATGACCTTCTGAATTTATGAGTGATTTTAATTTAGGTGCATAAATAAAATATAAACATAATCTATTTTATTTATATAGAATTAGTCCTATATTATACCATAATAAAACCCCAGGAAAATCATTCAGCACCCAATTTGTATTGGATCCCCTCCTGATCCACTTCCTGGCACCTTTATTGTAAAGTTTAACCGGGTATATTAGTAGGAAATAAATAAATACATAAACCTATATTTATATGTTTTGATACATACCCCAGTTATATTATATATTGGCCATCTTGGACCAGAATCACTATGACGTCATTCCCAATGCTACTTTACTCCGATTTGTAAAAAGTAAAAAAAAAAAAAAAAAGAAGTGGATTCCATTATGTGTCTATTAATTTATAAAGAAAAATATGTGGAATCAAGTAAATGGCAAATTACTTTTTTTTATTAACCCTTTAGTGGCAGGTAAATGTATACTATTAATTGTCCAGTGATCATGTGACCAATAAGATAATAAGAAACATTAGAGGGGAGCTGCTGGTAAATCGACATTTCTACACAGATACAAACTAAAGCAAATATTTTATTTTGTCATTAAATCATCAGAAACCAATGATATTGTTTCTGTCATTTTATTAATTGACTTGAGTGGCAAATCCTGATTGTTCAGCTTCTCCAGACATGAAAATGCCTGTTTTTTGATGGAATCATTGCTTCTAAAGAGGTTAATTGCAAGTTACTAGTTCTAATATATCTATTTTATAAACCTGTACACCTCAGGAGTAGATCTCTGTTTATAAAATGCAATACACACTGCTGTTACAATTTCTTATCTTCAGGCAGCCAAGAAGAGGTTAAATTCCAACTCCTATTTTTTTCCTTTCTAAATCTCATCTCCTCTTATCATTTTTTCCATCTTGGCCTCTTAGAAAAACCTCATTTCACAACCTCATTACTTATCACTTCCCCATACTGTATGTCATTATTTATCCATCTCATTAATCCTGTCTACCTGATAGAACAGCTTTCACTATCTCCTCATCCATCTATTTATCTATTACCCCTCACCTCTCCCAATCTTTATGCCATCTCCTGATGGGCTATTAGTCATGCAAGGTGCCAGCAAATTTGACTTTTTTTTTTCCCTTTCTCCAGGCAGCAATCTGCAGACTCCATTCACATCTGTATAGAAATTATCTCTGAATTTTTTTTTTATTATGTAGTGTGCAGAACAAGATATAATCATATTTCACAAAGTGAGTGAATAAAATGAACAGTGGATGCACCCCTTTTATCCCGTTTGTCTAACTTGTCTTTTATTGTCACTTTCAGCACTTATTCCCCTTCTCTTTTGTGGCATAGATCAAGTAGGATGTACACAAATATACAGGGGGGAAAAAAGCAAACTACAGAATAAATGATACATTATTATTATAACATTTAATGCAATGTTGTTATTTTCTCAATTAATATAGTATGTGTAAATATATACACAGTAAATAAAAGTAAATCATAAACTAATCCAAATGAAAAAAAATATGTGTATAGGTTTATATATATATATATATATTTAAAAAAAGTTGGAAATTGCAGACTTCATTTGCATGTTCTTCCCAGAGTTCATTGCTGCATATGGAGAAAGCAGTTCTCTGTATTGCTGGGATGTGTAAATGTCTAACACAATTATAAACTTGATTTTATATATATATATTTAAGTCCAAAGAGTGGCCGCACTCAAAAAATTAAAAGTACCATTCTATTAATGTCAAAAGTCAAAACCTAGTTGCCGACGTTTTGGCTCTCTTGCGAGCCATTTTCAAGGTTGATTTTATTTATTTATTTTTAAAACATATATATATATATAACGGTTACAGTCCGAAGTGCGGTTAATCCTAGGATTACCCGGGTAATCCTAGGATTACCCAGGCGTCATTAGTAAAAGTCCGAAGTGGAATGAAATTTCGGACTTTGCCCGGGTAATCTGCAAAGTATCCAGAGGCCTCTGGTTACTCCGGTTTTCTTCTCTGTTTTACCCAGGTAATTCGCACATTACCCTAGTGTTGCTGGATAAAGTGTGATGTGCAACAAAACATCTGACTTTATCCGGGTAATCTGCAAAATATCCAAACGCCTCTGGGTACTCCGCTTTTCTTGGGTTTTCAGCAGGTTACAGTTGACTGAATTCTGAGGATTACCCGGGTAAAGCTGCAAACTGTTATCTGACTGATAACAAAATTGGGTGTTTTGTTATTTTTAATGAAATTGTATCCACAGTCACAAACCACACCAAATAACCATAACTTTACTCTGTGCATTAATTGTCTGAAAATTAATTTATGAAGATAAAGATGGTTATTATGTTTTATAAATTATATATGACCATATATGACACATAATAAAGATCATGTAACTCTTTCACATTCATATAAGAAACATATCCTGTCACTCTGTATATTCATTATATCTGCAATACATTTTAATATTTGTCTTTTGCCATTTTCATTGAAAATATCCATAGATAATAGTAAAATTCACTTTTACCCAAGCGGGGTTGGATGCTCTGCAGATTACCCAGGTGAAGCTGTGGATAGTCCTCAGATTACCCAGGTGAAGCTGTGGATAGTCCTCAGATTACCCCGGGTGAAGCTACAGATTTGCACATTATCCGGGTAAAGTGTGATTTTTTTTCAGCTCTTAGGCTAGGGTCAGACTGAGGCAGTGCGAACGCGCGTTCTGGCGCACTTAATCACGGCCGCACTAGCAGCAAATGACGGGCAATGACAGCCAATATACGAAGTACGGCCGCGCGAAAGTCCGGCTGCGCAACGCAAGTGGAAAATGAACGCATTTTTTCGAGAACGTTAAACCACTAGTACTGACGTACAGAGTGCGCTGCGGCCGCATAGCGGCGTGTGTGCGTGAATTGGAGACATCAGACGCTGCTAATGTCCGGCCAACATAACGTCCAGATGCAAGAAGTGTTTTATTGATGATCCGTACAAAATCACGGATGAAACTGCGCATAGTATGACCGCTATCGCGTATTCTGTGAAAAAATACGTCCATTCTTCGAACGCACATTTTCACGGACAACGTGAAAAATGCGTTAGTCTGACCCTAGCCTCAAAGACTGTTACCCAAGGGCAGTTGGTTAGTCCTAAAATTACCCGGGTAAAGTTCAAAATTTTCATTATTTTTTTTTGCAGCTTTACCCAGCGGTTTTGGGTAATGTCAGGATTATCCGGGTAATCCTAGGATTAACCGCACTTCTGGCTTTACCTGTAACATATATATTTACAACGGTTGTGGTGGAGGACAAAAAGTGAGATAAAAAGCCTAGTTGCGTAAACCTGATCTGTTAAAAAAAAAAGCTATAGTATGGCATGGCATTGATTTTAGGGTTGTGTGTAAAAACAGACACAGGATGCAATAAAAGTGAGACAGAGGTAATTTGCATATCCTACCCAGAGTTCCTTGCTGCATACGGGGAATGCAGCACAGGGGCTCTGGGATGCAGTTCTTTGAATTGCTGTGATGTGCAGATGGCTTCTGCAATAATAAATGTGTGTGTGTGTATATATATATATACCTATTTACAACAGTTGTGGCGGAGGACAAAAAGTGAGATAAAAAGCCTCCACGCTATAATGGTTATTTTTATTATTGCAGAAGCCATCTGCACATCACAGCAATTCAAAGAACTGCATCCCAGATAATATATATATATCAGATGCTCTTAAATAAGACCCAAACTTGGGTAATAATAGAACATTCTGAAAATATTTTTTTTTCCTTTTTGGAGTTTTTAAAATATATATATATATATATTCTATACATTTATTTAAAGATTCATTTCAGCAATTCATTATTCCTTAGATTTTTTTTTTTAATCAACTGATGTATTTTCAGGGACGTTCCTAACTGAAATGTTGTATTTGCAGTATTATTTAACTTATTACCATCATCATCATTTCTATAAATTACAAATAATGGCAACTCCTATTCGTAGTGAAAATCCTTCATTTAGAATTTCCTTTTTTATTATACAAATTGCATTATTTTTTTTTTATTAATTAAAAATGTTCGTTTGATATCTATAACCACAAAGTATCAAAGAGATTTCAATACGTATAACGTTCTATTGTAATATTGTAAATATAAACAAGTAGTCGTTGCGATTTTCCCCTGGTAAATGATGTTCACTTTTCATTTGCTCGGCATCTGGTTTTATCCTAGGATAATTGCTTCTAAACCCTGATGTATTACACAAGGGTCATAGATTAAGAATATATTTGCTTGAGCACAGTTGGGTGGATTCACGCTGACTGGCCCAATTCATACTTCAGGGTAGATTTTGGGGGCTGCTTCCTTTAAAAATGTTTGTTACATTGGGGGCCCAAAGGCACATTGGTAAACAAGCCCCTATTACCTCCTCGTCATTGTATCTCTAAATATTATTAAAAAGCTTTATTTTGACAGAGGAAGAGGGGGACCCTTGTAGAAAGTTTAGGCTTATGGCACAGAAAGCCCTGGATAAACAAAGCCGCTGTTGCGCTCATATTTATTTTCGATTGGCTCGATATAGCCCTGAATTGAGTAATTTGTTTGGTTTAGAGAAAACAAAGACTCGGGGAACCGAACAAATGCCAAAAGGCTTTAGGCCTTTGGATTTTATGTTTCGCATACAAAACGTTGATGGCTTTTTTTCAATAAACAATGAGTTGTGGTGAGTTCGCAAACAAGATCTAAATTTGAGACGGGATGATTTAAGATTTAGAGCTTTCTCCGTTCTGTTTAATATTTTGCAATTCGGTTACCAACACAGAAAAAAAACATATAAATCCTCTTTTTTTTTATTATTTTTTTTTTTCTTGTCCGGCTTCTGCCTAAGTACTGGATTTTTTTTATGGTTCAGTTAATGTTTGCTTTTACTCCCCACGTGATTGCTCAGACCACTGTAAGTAGGTTTTCGTCTTTTGTGCCAAGCCTTTAAACAGTGATACAGATAAAAATAATTTTTTTACGAAGTTTTGCTAATTAACACAATTGTTATTGATATGCTGGGAGCGTAATTTTTTTTTCTCCCGCTATTAAAACCTGTGTATATTGTCAAAACCAGTTTTTTTGTTTATACACAGTCTGGTACTCTCCAAATTGAATAATGAAAAAAAAAAAACAAGGATGAAAGCACTGGTGCAATAACCAAAATTTATATAGCATTCTGAGGACTTCTAGAAAAAAATCTGAAAAATAAAATTACGACTTAACCCTTTCATTACCGAATTTGTTTTGTATGTGGGAAAAATTATCATTCACAATATGGGATGCCAGGTTACCACGCAATTGTAGGATAATACAGCAGCTTCTCATATAGCTCATATTTCTCAAATAGTTGAGTAAAATTTTGCTCATTTTAAAAAAAATTGTGTAGTCTACCCTTTACGGAAATATTGTTGGGATGAAAGGTTCTAAACAGTAGATGGTGTCCCTTATTCTGCACAGTTTGCTAATGCAGGCCTTTGTGTTACTTGCAATAGAAATTATAAATCTAGATAATTAAAATGGTTAGAGATCCTCCTTATAGGGCCAGGAATTTTCTGCAATTCTGAACCCCTAAATGCAATCCCTGTACAGTAGGGAGTGATTCTACAGCTCTGCGTCAGTCCTACTGTCCTCTCGCAGGTTATTGCAATGCAGCAATAATGGTTGTTGAACTTTGTTTATATAGTCAGAGCTATCCTTGCTTCTTTGTGGTAATACAGGGTGACAGGATTGAGATCTGAATGAGAATTCTGTTTATCCAGAGGAAGAACAATCCTGCTTTAAATATATATATTTTTGGGGGTTTCTTGAGCTGCATTTAATATTTTTCAATACAAAAGCATGGGGCCACTTTTTTGTAGTGAAAGGGTTAAAATGACATCTCATTGATGTCTAAAAAGTTCTCAGAATACGTAATTTACTTTAACATTATATATACATGTAGCTATTAAAAGCAGACACACGAGATTTAAATCCCCCACTACTGGACAGACGGACCATTAGACCCCGTTCACACCTGGGCATTTTAAAGCACGCAAGAACGCGCTTTAATACGTCCTGCGCCCAAAGAAGACCAGGAGCTTCTTTGGGGCCTATAGCAGCGCGTTCGCGGCCATAGAACGCGCGTATTGCGCATGTTTGAAAAACGTGCAGGTGTGAGCCCAGCCTTGGGGCCAGAGCTGCATTGAGTGGGTGATGGCTGCTGCCGCAGCATTGCAGTGACTATATTTTTACGGTTAAATAGATTCTTTAATACAACAATTAACATATGGGTGATGCTTGTATGTGGATTGGCACAATTCGGGGGGCCCCATCATCTGCTATTGCCCTAAGGCCTACAAGAGCTGTCCGTCCGCTACACAAATTGCAAGAAAGAATAGAATTCATTGCGAGAAACGCTTAAACATTCCAAGTGAATCACAGACTTGCTTCTTACACACAATTCTTTTGCCGCACACCCATCTGTAGCAGGGAATTCTGGGAAGGACATGCAAAAGGAATTTACACGTTCTCAAAGGTTAATCTGCATGCCCTACCCAGCATTCCTGGCTATGTGGGCAAAGCAAGTCTCTGGTTTGCTTTTCTGTTTAAATGTTTATCCCTATGGATTCTAATCCCGCTGGCAATTTGTGTGGTGGAGGTTTTTAATCTCACTCATAGGCATGCGCAGGGGTGTGCCTGGTGTGTCCAGGCACACCCTAATCGGTGAAGACGTCCTCTTTCACCTAGATTGACATTTAAATGTCCCTTATCTGGATCCTGATGGGCATAAACCTGACGGCATCTCACTGTATCTCTGATTAAGGGCTTGTTATTTGTTATGAAAAATTTATTTATTTGCAAAGTATCTTACCAGGAAGGATACATTGAGATTTCTCTCATTTTCAAGTATGTCCTGGGTATTCTATGGGTGCACAGTCACATCCCTAATGTAACAGGCTGTGCGCACCAGTGATCTTGTTTGTCTTCATTCAATAGTTACATATATATATATAATGTTAGGGGAAATAACATACGGTTATCCAGAGAAAGGTGAAACTCTAGAGAACTGTTGGAGAAGTGAAAATTCTAGGTCAAAATAGCCGATTAGGAAAGTGAGATAAATGGGAGAATTTTTATGGTTTGGCTATTTTGACCTAGAATTTTCACTTCTCCAAAAGGTCTACAGAGTTTCACCTTTCTCTGAATAACCCTGAGACCTTAGACAACGTGTAGGCCTTAATGAGGGGCTTCTTTAACCCTTTCACTATAAGAAGTGGTTACACGATTTTGCATTGAAAACGATTAAAAAAAGAAGTGTAACCCATGAAACTCCATCACATATATTTCGAAAGTACGATTGATTTTCTGTGGGCAATAGCTTTACACAAAGATTTCTATTCTATATATATATATATATTTTCTATCCAGAGAAACAATCCCACAAAGCTAGTTAATAGGCTGATAATTTTTTTATTTTTTTAAAGCATCCATGGTTCCTTTTTATTCCCTGATAGAATTTTGGCCCAATTAAAAAGATATACAGAATATTTTTTTCTACAGCAAAAAGCAGCACAAAAAGCATTTTATACTGGTTTAAGTAACTTTGTGACATCGCAAATGTGCCCTTTAATGTCCTGTGAATCAGAACCTAGCAGGAGATTAATCTTAATATAAAGGATTATGATGCATGATGGAACACTAATATTTTGTCACATATAAGTTAGAAACCAGTAATTCTCTCACCCTTTCTGGATGCAGGTTTATTATATTGGCTGCCAACGAATGAGTGGAAAAAGAGACCACATAAGGTCCAGTTTAACAACAAAAGCCTTTCTGCTCCCTTAGAATTGAACTTGAATTGGAGCCGTATAAAAGTTTGTATTTGAATTCTCTAGATCAGGGGTCAGCAACCTTGGCTCCCTGATGTTTTGGGAACTACATTTCCCATGTGGCTCAGTCAGCCTAATGGGTGGCTGAGCATCATGGGAGATGTAGTTCCCAAAACAACAGGGAGCCAAGGTTGCTGACCCCTGCTCTAGATTGTAAACTCTTATGATCAGGTCCCTCTACACCTCCTGTTTCCATCATATGTCCGTTTATCTGTATTGTGTTCCCTTCGGTTATTGTAAAGCGCTGCGGAAGCTGTTGGCGCTATATAAGGCTAGGCTAAGGCTAAGACGAACGCACGTGCAGCCGCACTTTATCATGGCCGTAGTAGCAGCAAATGATGGCCTATGACAGGCAATGTACGAAGTACGGCCGCACGAAATGCGGCCGCGCAACGCAAGCGGCATACAAACGCATTTTTTTCGAGAACGTGATACCGCTAGTACTGACGTACAGAGTGCGCTGCGTCCGCTAGCGGCGTGTGTGCGTGATTAGAAGAGGTCAGACGCTGCTAATGTCCAGCCAACATAAGGTCCAGACGCAAAAAGAGTTTTATTGATGATCCGTACAAAATCACGGACAAAAATGCGCATCGTATGACCGCTATCGCGTATTCCGTGAAAAAATACGTCCATTCGTTCGAACGCACTTTTTCATGGACAACGCGAAAAATGCGTTAGTCTGACCCTAGCCTTAATGACAACAATAATAATAATAATTCAGTAAATAATGAATTTCCAGACATTCTGATATTGTTATTCCAAAGTGAACTCCTAATCCCTTCTTCAGAACACAAAAGAAACATTAAGACTGAAGTAGCAGAATGAAACCGTTCCAAGAAAACTTGAAAACGACACTTTTAGGCTGGGGTCAGACGAGCGTAGTGTTCACGTCCGTGATTGCGCCTAAAAGTACGTCCGTGATAGCATGAAAGTAAGTCCATTGGAGCCTGACACATGAAGTACGTCCGCACTGAACTGCGGACGCACAAGGGCCGCGGCAAACGGACGCAGGTTAGGCAAGAACGTAATACTGCTAGAACGGACGTGCGGAGTGCGCTGCGTCCACAACGTCTGCATAGCTTTGTGTGTGAGTGATGGAGCGAGGTCAGACGGACTGCATTTATACGTCCAGCATTTTTGACGGACAGAATGTTTTTTCATTGTAATTTATTTTCCCCTCCTACATCCGTCAAAAAATAACTTCAGTGAAAAAACGGACTGTGTGGCCACTACTGCGTCATCCGTACTGACGATGTCCGTACTGCACGGACGTACAGTCCGTAGAAATCACGCTCGTCTGACCCCAGCCTTATAATTTTACTGTGAAGTTTCTTTAGTCTGAAAATAATCCCACAATTTCTTGCGTGATATGTGGGATGCACACAAGGTGCTTTAAAATGGACATTAAAATGATGTCAAGGTACATGCTGTTATATTCTTATTTGTATTTTACTCGTTCATACCGATGGTAGTATTTAGATATAAAAAAATTGATTGTATGGAAACTCTGTTTGTTTGCAAACAAAAAGAAATACCATATTTGTCACATACAGCCGGTATAAAAACACAAAAATATTACGGCAAATAATTTTTTGTTTTTGTTTGACTTTCTAAGTGGTGCCGGCGACCACTTATTAAATCAAGCAAGCTGTTTATATGAGGCGTAATTGTTTTAGCACTTTTCCTGTACCGTTTACCTACAGTAGAGTATGCATGACAAAAGAGCATTTAATAACAACAACTTAACAAATGGTCAAGTACAAAGACTTCTAAAAAATCTGAGTATATGAAAATATTCCATTTATTGCCATACGTACATAAATACCATTCTTGTCACATGAAGTAGGTATAAAACACATAAAAATATTGGTGCAGATAGATTTCTTATTTGTTTGACTAAGTGGTGCTGGCGACCACTTATAGTATCAAGGCTACGGAGTCCTAATTGTTTTGTATCACTTTTCTTGTACTGTTTACATACCGTATAGTATGCATGACAAAACAGGATTTAATAAAAGATTTAATAAACGGTCAAGTACCAAGAGTTCTAGACATGTCAGATTATATGGAAATCCATTTATTTATTTATTTGTTTATTTATAAAGGATTTTACCAGGATGGATACATTGAGATTTCTCTCGTTTTCAAGTATGTCCTGGGTATACAGAAATATAATTTTTGTCACATGCAATAGGTATAAAAAACCCAATTCAATGGGTATAAACAACACTGAAATAGTGGCATCGATATCAATGTGTTTTTTGTTTGACGTTCTCCGTGGTGCTGGTTTAAATGAGCCACAATCGTTTTCTAACCCTTTTCCTGTACTGTTTACATTATGACAAAAGAAATGTAATAAATGGTCAAGTACTAAGACTTCTAAAAAAAAAAAAAAAATAAGATTATATAGAAATTCCATTTATTAGCAAACATGCAGAAATAGCAATAAAAATACAATAGGTATAAAACAAACAAAAATATTGGCTGTGATATTTTTGTTATTTTTTGTTTGCATTTCCATGTCAAGGTGGCTGGTTTATCCCCTTAAGAACCAATCACGTAACTGTTCCGTCATAAATACCGTCTGGGTGGAGTAGAGGTAACATCACTGCTCTGCGTGGAGAGAGCCTGTGGAGACATGGGTTCGATCCCGATGAGCACCTCTCCAGTAAGTGTCCTTGGGCAAGACACCTAATGGTACATACTCGCCACCCAGGACATACTTGAAAACGAGAGAAATCTCAATATATCCTTCCTGGTAAAATTCTTTCTCAAAAAAAAAAATGAATGCATTGAACTTTAAAGACCCTTGGTCTTTAAGGGGTTAAATGAGACATAATATTTTGTAGCAATATTCCTGTACTGTTTACATACCGTAGGTATGACAAAAGCGAATTGAAGAAATGGTCAACTACCAAGGTGCAAGTCAATTATACTAAACTTGATATTATTCAGGGGATATTTTCTTCCTTAAAATACAATCAGAATTTATAGAATGTGTTCCTTCGAGCCACTATGTGTACATCTGACTGCCACAAAGTATAAATTAATTATTATTTATTTCTAAAGGATTTTACCAGGAAGGATACATTGAGATTTCTCTCGTTTTCAGTATGTCCTGGGTTCAAGAACATTGAGTGGTTACAGAAGGTACAGAATTATCTCTAGTTTAGTCATTGTGCTCATAGTTCAAGCTCATTCTTTTGGCCCAATTTTAGAAATTGCTTCACACCTGTGGCCATTTTTATTAGTCTACATTTCTTGCATTTACTGGTTGTGGCAAAGGTAGTATTTCTGACCCCAATGCTTATATTTTCTAAAATATTAAGATGGAGCAAAATTCTGTTAAATAGTAATAGAAAAGCGGCACCACATTCTGTTTAAAAACAATCGCTCATTTTTGTAACAAATAAATGAAAAATTAAATTATGAAAACTTTACGTTGTCTTTAAATATATTTCTTTTTAGCAGTTAATATTGTAAATTAAGGTTATGGAAGGGGGGTTGTGCCTATTATGCTTTGTATGTTTGATGTAAATGTTACCATAACATATTTAAATGCACGCTGATAAAGCATAAAATGTCTTACACTTGTTTTGAAATAAATAGAACCTTCTCATTAATGAGCAACAAGTCCTAAAGGACAGAAAAATACATAGCTATTGTGAGCTGGCAGGGATGGCCCAAATAACCTCAGTCTGTCTCTTGTTTATCTGATAGTAAAAAGGCTCTGATATACCACAATATTAAATAAAGTGGATTTATTCCGTCACCAGAAGTAAGGCTGGGGTCAGACGAGCGCATTTTTAACGTGCGTTCTGGCGCACTTAATCACGGCCGCACTAGCAGCAAATGACGGGCAATGACGGCCAATATACGAAGTACGGTCGCACGAAAGTCCGACCACGCAACGCAAGTGGAAAATGAAAGCATTTTTTCGAGAACGCAGAACCCCTAGTACAGACGTACAGAGTGCGCTGCGCCCGCTAGCGGTGTGTGTGTGTGATTTGGAGACGTCAGACCCTGCTCGTGTCCGGCCAACATAACGTCCAGACGCAAAAAGTTTCCTGGTTTGGATTCGTAAAACATACGCACGAAAATGCGCATCGTATGACCGTTTTCGTATATTCCGTGAAAAAATACATCAATGCGTTCGGACGCACTTTTTTACGTTCGCGTGTAAAAATGCTTTCGTTTGACCCTAGCCTAAGATGGCAACGTTTCGACTAGAATAGGTCCTTGTCAAGTCTTGTTTAGCTGAGACTTATTTTAGCATTTAGTTACTTGTTTTAAAACCATACAGAAATAACGGAAGAATAGAACATTTCTTTTAAACATATGTTGCCTGCCTGCCCCCCACACCACCACCCCCCGGCTCAGACCACACTGAATAAAGAGCTATAGCAATGGGCAATACAAGGGGTAGGAGCTTAGGATGCTATAGGAGGCCAGTCATTGATGATAATAATAATGATGTATATCTCATGGACTATGTTTCTGTTTTATATTCGGTCTCCAGTTAGTCCTATTTTATTGTATTTACTCAAAATACTCGTCAGTTTGTTTACCTTCATGTCTCACTATCTATCCATGGATGTATCTAGATCAGTGGTTCCCAACCATGGTCCTCAAGTCCCCCTAACAGGCCAGTTTTGCAGATATGTGAAGCACAGGTGATATGATTTGTTGCTCAGTGATTGCAGGATTCAGTCTGCTTTTCTCCAAAGTTAATCCTTAAAATCTGGCCTGTTAGGGGAACTTGAGGACAGGGGTTGGGAACCACTTGTCTAGATCATGGATCTCAAATTAAGAAATATATATCCTTTTAAAGAAGTCAGATTCTAGTCACAATTTGCTCTTTCTGTCTAGAATTACAAAGGATTTCTATGTTTAAGTATGTTTTGCTTTTGTCAGGGTAACGCTACATTGTTACTATTATTTTTCTCACTCCATTTGTTGTCAATATTTCTTATTTTTTTTGAATCGTAACCAAAAGAATGAATTTTGGAGTATCACCAGATTACAAAAACACCTCCAAAATAAAAATGTCAATAAATGTTTTTCAGTGCTGTTCCTTTTTGCACAGAAATTTCCAGTTTTTCAGCTCACTGTTCAGTGAATATACCCTGAAGCACAATTTGCAATTTGTGATAGAAAATATGAAATCCATCTATTATCTATAATTCTATATACAGTTCACATGTATGGATTTTTTTTGTGTAAGATTTATCTTTCTGTCTTTTTCTTTATGCTTGTCTGAAGATTTATTTGAGTGTTATATATATATATATATATATATACTAGCTTTTGCTCGCGTGGATTTTAGGGTTTGTTAAAATAGTTTTTTAAAAGAAACTTGAGTTTTTTTTGGTAGAACCCCCCCCCCTTTTGGGATTTTTTGAAAATTGTAAAACAAGAATGTTTGTGCCAAATTTCACACCTGTAACATCTTTGGTTTTTGAAATATAGGTATACTGATAAACATATTCATATCCCTTTACCCCACCCCCCTTAACTGGATTTTCAGAAAATGGTAAAACATGGGGTTTTTTGCACAAAGATTGTAAATATCGAATTTCACTCCTGTAACATCATTGGTATTTGGAATCTAGGTATAGTGATAAAGGTATTCATCCCCCTTTTTGCCCCCCCCCCACTGGATTTTTTGAAAATGGTAAAATACGTGTTGTTTTATTTTCAAGACGAATCTAAATAACAATTTTCACATCTGTAACATCTTCTGTTTTTGAGATATAGGTATCCTGTTGAAAAGTATTCACCCCCTTTTTTCACCCACCACGTGGGATTCTTGGAAAATGGTAAAACCTGTGTTTTTTTATTTTTCAAGAAGATTGTAAGTGCCAGATTTCACACCTGTAACATCTTTGGTTTTTGGAAATATAGGTATACTGATAAAGGTATTCAACCCCCCTTTTTTCCCCCTCCCACTGGATTTTTGGAAAATGGTAAAATAGGTGTTTTTTTTGTTTCTCAAGACAAATCTAAATACCAATTTTTACGTCTGTAACATCTTCTGTTTTTGAGATGTAGTTATCCTGTTTAAAAGTATTCACCCCCCTTTTTTTTACCTCCCCACTTGCGTTTTTGGAAAATGGTAAAACACGTGTTTCTTTATTTTCACTTAGTGCGCTCAGCGCTGCAAGGCTCGATCCTCCTATGGAGGATCGTGCTTTGTAGTTCCGTCAACGTGCGTCCTAGCACTTTGACGGAAAGGCCTGCTGCACAGACGCAGCACGGCTACTGTTGCGTGTGCAACAACGTCTGGCCGGCCCCGTCGCAATGCTGCAACGGATGCTGGAAGCCACGTCAGTACGGGCGCACCTACTGCGCTCGTCTGTCACTGGCCTTATTCCTCGTGTTTGGTAGTTATACTACTAGATAAGACTGACATTACAGAGATAATAAATATTAAAATTGCAATAATTCCATAACAGACTGCATTTTAAAGGATTGATTGATTCCTTGACATACACTATAGATTGTTCATATCCAACCTTTATGATATGAACGACAATTGCAACCACTCTTACTGACATCATTGTTCCTTATCAACCAACTACTTTCCGATCCCTAGCTGTGGAAGGGAATAGGTATCAATGACCTGAAGGAAGGGGTCAAGCCAAGCAGGAACGCTTGGGAACGCAGTTCCTCAATCTTTTTCATGGGGAACAGAATCCCCATTTGACCCACACACTGAGAAGCTTTTAGAGGTTTTCAATCAAGTGTCAATATATAACGTTATATTAAAATTCTCATAATCCATAGAATTCAGCCTTATTTTAAATTTAAACATTGATATTAAGTGTGAATGTGGGGGGGGGTGGTTTAAGTGCATCATGGCGCTGGTTAATTGAGGACCAATAACATTGCACTTATGTTTTTTTAGAATTACACCACTGTCCGATGGTGAGGGACAAGTTAATTTCCTCACTCATGGGAAACATGTCTGCCCCAAGATTACAAGCCTACTGTTTGATGACCTGAGATATACGCATTATAAATCTAATTGTCAATAATTCAGCGATCAAACTAGTTGCTGCTCTTATAAAAATAAAAGAAATGACTCCACGCTTTAATAAAACCAGTTTTAATGGTATTTTTTACAAGGAATAAATAAAACGGTGCTGAAGGTAGGGGTATCAGAAAACCAGGAAACTGGTAAAATAATTCTAGTCTGCTGCAGATAAGGAGACTTTTCTGTGATAGTGGGAGATGAGGAGGAAGAAGCGAGCATCATTGGCAAAGGAGGTCATTCAGCCAATGGCATTAGCATCTGGTCAACACATGGCTGTCCAGCCAGTTTCCTCTAGAATTGACACTCTTTAAATATTGTTACGGCTCTGAAAAGCGAACTAAAACCAGTAAAAACATATGAAGAAGCAGAGTAAGAATTAAGTAGACTGTTGAGAGCACAAGGGTAGATTTATTAAATTGATTCGGGAACATAACACATAAAGGAGTCAAGATATATAGCCCCTTCCACCTGTACGCAGATGACTTAACCCCATTAAAAAAGAGATTGGAATACAGTACACCGATCCTCTGGTATCTCTGCATTTATTTCATATCAACTTCCATGAACATCAGCTGGACATTGTCAGGATGGCACCTATGATGTAATGTTTGAAATATATGGTGCACATGTACTTTCTAATTGATGTTGCTATATACAGATGCAAATATGCACATTGCATGGTGTTTGCAATCATATGCATTCATTGATTGAAGGTGATGAGGAACTCTAGATTCAGTCAATGTCCTTATTTTGTTTTGTTTGACAGATTTATGAATGTTAGAGACATTGTTGTTTCATCATTACCACAATCAATTCAGCATTGTAAGACCAGCATTTTCCTAAATTACACCCATTATTTATTTCCAACCCTAACCTGTTATTCCTATTATTTAAAAGTAGTGTTACTCCCTCCTGATTTAAAATGTATGAGTAGTTTACTTATATCTCTTGAAATCCTGACCTGACCCCATGAGTAGATTACTTATCTCTCCTGAACTAACCACATGAGTAGAGTATTTCTCCCTTGTGACCTAAATTCCTGTAGAGTACTTCTTCCTCCTGACATAAACACGTGATTAAAGTTGTCCTCCATCTTGTCCTAACTAACGGAGTACTTATCCTTCCTGATCTAATCGCATGAGTCGAGTACTTATCCTTCCTGATCTAATCGCATGAGTCGAGTACTTATCCCTCCTGATCTAATCGCATGAGTCGAGTACTTATCCCTCCTGATCGAATCGCATGAGTCGAGTACTTATCCCTCCTGATCTAATCGCATGAGTCGAGTACTTATCCCTCCTGATCTAATCGCATGAGTCGAGTACTTATCCCTCCTGATCTAATCGCATGAGTCGAGTACTTATCCCTCCTGATCGAATCGCATGAGTCGAGTACTTATCCCTCCTGATCTAATCGCATGAGTCGAGTACTTATCCCTCCTGATCTAATCGCATGAGTCGAGTACTTATCCCTCCTGATCTAATCGCATGAGTCGAGTACTTATCCCTCCTGATCGAATCGCATGAGTCGAGTACTTATCCCTCCTGATCGAATCGCATGAGTTGAGTACTTATCCCTCCTGATCTAATCGCATGAGTCGAGTACTTATCCCTCCTGATCTAATCGCATGAGTCGAGTACGTATCCCTCCTAATCGAATCGCATGAGTCGAGTACTTATCCCTCCTGATCGAATCGCATGAGTCGAGTACTTATCCCTCCTGATCGAATCGCATGAGTCGAGTACTTATCCCTCCTGATCGAATCGCATGAGTCGAGTACTTATCCCTCCTGATCGAATCGCATGAGTCGAGTACTTATCCCTTCTGATCGAATCGCATGAGTCGAGTACTTATCCCTCCTGATCGAATCGCATGAGTCGAGTACTTATCCCTCCTGATCGAATCGCATGAGTAGAGTACTTATCTTCACCTTGATCTAAACACATGAGGCTAGGGACAGATGAGCGCATTTTCTGCGGCCACCGTCAAAATGTACGTCGATGCGTGCGCACGCATTTTTTCACGGAATACGCTTAAGTGGTCAGACGACCACAGTCGCACAGTCGCAGGTACTCACCAACGCAATTCTAGGGAAATCCGGCTGTTTGAACGTTATGTAGGCCGCACACTAGCAGCGTCTGACGTCTCCTAATCACGCACACACGCTGCCATGCGGCCGCAGCGCACTCTGTACGTCTGTAGCAGCGGTTTCACGTTCTGAGAAAAATGCGTTCATTTGCCGGTTGCGTGGTGTCGGTGCACTTTTGTACGCACGTACTGCGTATATTGGCCGTCATTGGCCGTTATGTGCTGCTACTGCCGCCGTGATTTAGTGCGCCTGCACGCGCGTTCCGACTGCCCCACTCTGACCCTAGCCTGAGTAGAGTATGCATCCCTCCTGACCTAACTGCATCAGAAGAATAATATATCTCTTCTGACCTAAATGTGAGTACTTCTTCCCTCTGATCTAAACAAATGAGTAGTGCTCCCTCCTGTCCTAACCGCAGGAATACTTCTACCTCCTGACCTAATCGCATGATTACTTATCTCTCCTTGTGACCTTAACACATGAGTACTTCTCCCTCCTGGCCTAGATGCGTGCATTTGCTTGCACACCACTTAAACTTGTGCCTCAGAGGACACATTTTGACCATAAAACACCTCTGAAATAATTATTTGAACAGTGAACACTGGTGCACAGCAGATACGTGAGTTGCGGCAGGGACTTGGTAAGAATAACTGCTATATTAAGGTCAGGAGGGAGAAGCATGCAGACTTCTCTAAAACAGGAATAACCCGCTATAGGTAGGAAGGTAATAATGGATGTAAAATAGAACACAGAAAAGCAATACAACTTTATTTACCAAAGTTTTTACAGTGAAAATCGGAAGCAATCAATGATGCCTTCTTTCCAGGACTTGCGGTTCACAATCGGATTGTAGGTCAGGAGCGAAATACTCGCCAGACAGGCTGTCCCAGGAGCAGCTGGCTACATGTTGAACAATGTATGGCCATTTCTCACTCCCTGGCTTTGTGGCACAGTAGACATCGCTTCACTGAGGTGTTTCTGCAGGCTGTGGATACATTAAAAAACCTTTAACCCCTTAAAAGAGAACATCGTTTTTTTACTTGTATACACGTGACCGGGACAATGGAAGGCTAGAACACTCACCTGAAGAGTCATGGCTCATTTGTTCATTAAAAGCAAGTCCTTAATTCTCCAGGTTCTGTCAATCATGCATCCATCTTTTTTATCCGAAAGCATCTCAGATTCTCCAACATAAAAGTAAAAATTTAAGTTAATTTAAATTCCAGGTGTGCTTCAGAAGGGAGGTATTTTACCTTTGCCGGTAAGATATCAATAACAACGCTTTCAAATAATTACTATAAATATATTTTATTTTCCATCAACTTTATAAACCAGTCTGTCCATTCACACCAAACCATATTTTGCAATGAATTTCTCGCATCCTACTATTTTATTGTGCTTGTATATACAATTATAGATTACTTTTCATGTAGCCGTTTTCCTAGAACTAAAATAATCATTCACTTTAGTCATTTTGTAGATTACTTTTTAGGTTTTCCCGCTACACTACATCCTGTTTAAGTACTGGGACCCCAAAAAAAAGCGTGCCTCAGATTAAAAAAAACTGATTTACCAATTATATTTTCATCACAAGGGTCAAAGGGTCAAGCGTATTTGGATGAAAATAACATACTAGCCTTAGACTTATGTAAGAAAATGTATCTACTAGCCATTCTATCGTTTGTAAACATTGTCGATTATTTTCAGATTTTCTCTTTTGGTGTCTTCTACTTAAACTTGTAGCTTATGCTTTTTATCTTCTCAAAGTGGGCAGCATTCTCATACATGTTAAGCTGTCATCACTGAAAGATCCTGGAATCGTATCACAGTGTTCATGTTGGTAGGAGCAGAAAAACCACAAACGTAATCTACCTTCAATTGACGATACATACACAAAAATAAAAAGGCCTATGTTTTCAATACCTAGTGCACAGAATAAAAAGAAACCTTCGTTTGTTGATATGCACAATAACAAATATAAGTAAAATAATAATAGTGCAGGAAAATTATTTTTAAATTAAAATATGTTGTACATTCACCACATTAAAGGGGCACTACCACCAAAAAATGAAATGGTCTTTGCTTATTTTGTGTTATCTCATGTATGGTTATATTAAGAAACTACTTAACTTTATATGTGTCACTGTGTGCATTGGTTTTATGATATTTTGTGTCTTAAACTGCTCCTCCCCCTCCGTGTCTTTACAGCACTTATTCCTCACTGCATGGCCTTGGGCATAGAATGAAGTCTATGGATCAGAAGTACTTAAAACCAATCTTTTGACTTGCATTGTGTGGGTTGTATGTAAATGACATCACCAGTGGGTGGTACCAATCTGTGTTGTTGGACCACTACCATATCTCATTCAGCTGCCATCTATCTCGGGTAGCTTAGACAAGACAGTAGACCCCATGCAGCCTTTTCTAAACATTCCTTTCTCCACCCTATTTCCTCTTCACTACGGTTTCATCCTATACAACAGCTTTGCAGTTAGACTTTCCCTAAAAGTTTGGTAGATGTTGCATCATGGAAAAAATCCACAAAATGCAAACAGTATATAAAAACATAAAACTTTATTTTTTCCTTTTTTATATGCAATTAATTCAAAGAAAACAGCAGCATGTGTTTTATATTGTGTTTATTGTAATACACAAGTAATCTAGTTACAGCTTATGTTAGTGGTGGTGTCCCTTTAGATTTGGAGTCTTCACAGGCACCAAAAATGGCCTGCTGAGGCAGGTTGGTCTTAGTATGCGCTTTATTCTACATGGACATCTCTTGAAAGGTATAGGAGCTAGCAGCATAAATAAAAAACAGATTATCAAACTAGTAAAATGATCATATGACAAATACCAAGCTAGTCACTGTCCCAACAGAGTGCTATTCATACAGAACAACAAGCAACATCTCTATCCATATGCAATTCCTGCTTCTGCATCATGTCATCGCACCAAAGCACCAGCTGTGATGCCAGTAATAGGTGGAATCCCACAAATATAATTTCTAATATCGATTATGAAGGCAAAGGCAAAATATATATATGACATAAGGTCTATAAACAATACTTATTAGGAGGAATGTTCTTGAAAAACGTACCAATGTATGGCAGCACTTTATACCTGTCCCAATGCAAAATGAATGGTTGATATAACAAATCCTTTGCAGCAGCAAACTGAGCATGCCCAAAAAGGCCTCAGATGGGGCAGATTTCAGAAATAAGCATATTGACGTGCTTGTTGCCCCCTCAATACAAAATAACGTTGGAATGTCATCTGTCTGTGATTAAATTTTTGTCACCCTACAATAGGCATAAACTCCAACTACATTCAGGCTAGTGGGGCAATGTAAACCGTCCCTGGCTCTAGGTAAAATTTGTCTTTTACTTGAATTTGGCAAGCAGAAATGTAAGGGTGGCTAATCCTTCACAAATCCAGGATTATTTTGCATACCATTCAAAACAGTAAATCCTATGACATAGTACCACAATACAAAAAGAAAGTGTCTCGATCCTCATTTTCCTACAGAGCACCGCAATTATGAAATAACCTCCCAGACGCCATCAAATCTTCCCCCAGTCTAAAGTCACTCGAGCTCCCTATTAACATACCTCGATACAGAATGCACCTGTAAACATATAACATAGTGACTATATACAGAATGCGCTTGTAAACATGTAACATAATGACTATATACAGAATGCACCTGTAAACATGTAACATAGTGACTATATACAGAATGCACCTGTAAACATGTAACATAATGACTATATACAGAATGCACCTGTAAACATGTAACATAGTGACTATATACAGAATGCACCTGTAAACATGTAACACAGTGACTATATACAGAATGCACCTGTAAACATGTAACATAATGACTATATACAGAATGCACCTGTAAACATGTAACATAGTGACTATATACAGAATGCACCTGTAAACATGTAACATAGTGACTATATACAGAATGCACCTGTAAACATGTAACATAGTGACTATATACAGAATGCACCTGTAAACATGTAACATAGTGACTATATACAGAATGCACCTGTAAACATGTAACATAGTGACTATATACAGAATGTACCTGTAAACATGTAACATAGTGACTATATTTCCTACATATTTATTTTCTGTTAATCTGTATATTTGGTTTGTGTTAATATCTTGCATTTTACTACTTTGTATTTTTGTAACAACTGTAAAATTTCAATGTTCTTGAACCCAGGACGTACTTGAAAACCAGAGAAATCTCAATGTATCCTTTCTGGTAAAATCCTTTATAAATAAATAAAAAGTATAAAGGCAAAAAGAAAAAACTGGTCACTGGGATGTAAAGGCAAATGGAAGGCCAAAACGGGACATAAACAAAAACCGAAATTATTACAGATGACCAAAGAGTGCCCTTTGATGAGTAGTGAAGGATCAAAGGCTGCCATAATTTGGCCACTAGATCACTGAGATGAACCATGTTTTTTCCATTGAATAAAAGTTCCAAATATTATTTAGACAATATCAGAGGAGAGCATCTCTGAGACGTCGTGCTGCACATGCAAGATACAGTACGGTTTCCCTGTATCAATTTATGGGAAACAAAGACCCAGAAAGGAAGGAAGAGGCTTTTACTGCCACTAGGCATAAATGTATCTTAATCCCTACATACTGTACCTGCAAACAGAAAGGATTATATGATGCACAAGTAGGAGTAAAGTCAGTGGGATGGAGATACCATCTACGTATTATTTTGTGCCATTTTTCCAGCACTGAAGTATAGATCAGGGCTGTCAAACGTACGGCCCTCCAGGTGTTGATGCCCACATTTCCCGGAATTCTATTGATGCAATAGATGGCCAGGGAATCATGGGGGTTGTAATTCAGAAACATCTGGGAGCCCAGAGTTTGACAGCCCAGGTATAGATATAAACTACGATGAAGTTCTGCAGTTTCCATTCCATTCTTCGTCTGGGGAAACGACAGTCAAGGTCCGATCAAAAGTTATCTTTCAAGATTGCTTTCAAAATAAGACACGTTTTCAAAATGGCATGAAATAAATAAGTGAATAAATATGAGATAGAAATGAAGGAGATCTTACGTAGGAAGCAATAGCTAACATAACGGGTTTGAAAAGTTCCAGGGCTCGATTCTAACCGCACCGTTAAGCTAATGGCTACGGCTATTATACACTCTGTTCTCACAACTGAACCACAAGCTTTGCACGTGGTTTGGACATTGCAGCTTCTTTCTGTAAATCAACGGCTCCTGTACTTTGTATAGGAGCTATTAAGGTATGGAGACCTAGAGGAGAACAAGCTATTTCATGGTAGCTTAAACGAGGCGAGACTTCATGGAGATGATAATCGCGGTGGTGTGGCAACATTGCTACCGATATATTATTATTACAAATCAAGTCACTGGCACAGCTGCTTGGATGCAATGGTCAACATCTAAGAGCTACTGTGGGTTATCGACACATGCCAATTTTTCCCGTTAGCCACTCCCTGTTATTGACTTTGTTGGAATCGGGCGCCACGTCTTTAGAGACCCACCAAATCTGAATTTGAGTACAACACCTCAACCTGTGAATGTCAGGTTGCAGAGAAAAGGAAGAGTGAGCCTGGAGATGACAGACCATCGCTAAAGTGGTCAAATGCTAGGGATGTACATGGCTGAAAAATTTGTTTAATTTAGTTCGTTTCGTTACCTTTTTAAATAATTTCGTAACTAATTTCGTTTAGTGTTTCGTTTCGGATCGATTTGAAATTTCGAATCGATTCGAATTTTAGATATAAATTCGATAGTTGATATCAATTTGAATTTTGGATCACTAGATAAAACCCCAATTAATCAAATTTTGCTATTAAAAGAAAAGCTAGGGTTAAATTTTAAGCTGTGTCACAGATTTAGTATTTGAGTCAAATTAAACAGTGAAACAAAATTGTTTCATAAAGTCCTTTGCTGACTATTACTTTTATTGTAAGTTAAGATCAATTCGATAGTTCATTTCAAATTCGATCGTTGATATCAGTTATTCAAATTTTTCTTTTATGATGATGACACAGTGTAAAACGAAATAAATTTGTTATATACTGTTTTGTTTCGTTTCGAATTCGTATCGATTCGTTATTCGGAAATACTACTACAAATTCCGAATTTTTCCGAAACGAATGCACATCTCTATCAAATGCTGCTTTTGTGGTTAAAAGAGCTGGTCAGGCCAGGTTTTCCAGATATGTGAAGCACCGCACAGGCGATATGATTCACTGCTCAGTGATTGCAGGATTCAGTTTGCACTTCTCCAAGGTAATCCTTAAAACCTGGCCTGTTGGGGGACAAACCCTGTTCTAAGACATTCAAGTCCTTAAAAAATAAGTGTATTAACTCGCCAAGATTCCGAGTCTCACAATTATCCTCTTGCATGTAGCACAAAAACATTCAAATGCGATTTTTGTTTTTTATATATATATATATATATGAATTTTTGTGAAAATATATGAAATTATATATAAATATATGTATGCATGTATCTAGGTATATATATTGTGATATTACAGTAAAACATGAGATGACACACCTGTGTACAAACTTTATAGTATATGGGACCACTGGAAAATCCGTTTCTGCGGCAAGAATAATGGAGGATCTGCGTTACTTCCCTTTCCCCCCTCGACTTGACCCTTGACCCTCAGCCATCACTCAAGCTGCACAAAAGGGACCTGGGTAAAACTGATAATTTTATAATCTCTACCAGTATTTATGCAAAATATATTTATTGAAAAAATACGTATGAATAATTCTCTATAAAGGGGTTAATCGGCAACCACTAGCAAAAATCATCTGGTGAAAATGCCAGCATTTCACAAAACATTTTCCAAACAGCGGCAGGATAACCGTCACCGTGAAGCTTCACTTGCTGCTACTTGGATTTTACTTTTGCGAAACGCCGGTGATTGTCGCCATCACAACAACAATGACTTTTGCCAGTTTTTGCAACTTCGGTAGACGCTGTGGTCTGCTGAGTGACCCCCTACGTCTTCTAACGAACGAATACTTTAGACGTACAGTTTAGGGGACATGGTAAAAAAAAAATGAGCTGTATATTTTAGCCAGTGAGGGGGACGTAGCAGCAGAAAAAGGTTAAAAGGGGGCAAAAAGGAGCAATTAGGGTTAAGGAGAGGATTAAGAAGGGGGGGGGAGATCCTGACCATAAAAGCAGATCAAACTCACATTTGTAAAATATTGTTATTTTTTTTCCTAATGGGGGAAACACTGGACACCCTCGCGTTTGATCTGTAAGTTTTAGGAAAAGCCGGGAAATTGAACTGACACCACTTTGCACTTAAACAATGGGATTTGCTCTGGGTACAAGTTGTTTGTTTAACCCGACAGATCCGAACACCCCGTCGCACGCTTTACACACTCATTAAAACGATTATTCACGAGCTGTCGAGTGTTTTCTGCTCAATTCACAAAGATCAGGCTTAACCCCAGAGAGCTGAGCCCTGGCAAACTGCAGAGGGCTAGGGGTAGCAGGAAAGTCCAGTCCCGGCTCAGATCAGATAGTACCTCTGTCCCTTGTGCTGTAGGTTACAAGGAAGCTGTCCCTCACTCGCCTGTCACTCCCCTGTCACTATTTACTCCGTCTGCACACGGATTGCTCCACAATTGTTGTATTGCTATATTTTTGTTAGGATTCCGCATGCTTGGTTTCCTCAGCCGGTTGTGCATTGAGTAGATTGCCTGGTTATGGCAGAATCTGAGCCGTGACGGGACAGACCTGTTCAGACTTATTAGATGGGGCTACACACATCAGAACAAGGGTTATTTAGAGAAAGAAAAAAAGATTAGATTGATGAAGGCTGAAAAGAAGTGATTCGAAACCAGCAGCAGACATAGAATGCGTGTTATGTAGATCGGTGGAGGAGGGGGGGTGTTATAGATTTGTAGCCCCCTCCTCCGTGGACTTTTAAGGCACTGAGGTTAGATTTTGAGACTATATTACAAATGCAACAGTTCCAATTATAAATATTAGGCCACAGGGCTAATTCTACGAGGGGCTCCTGCAAACTCTTATCGAAAGTAATAGGGATGTGTTTTAGTGGGGGAGGGGTCACGTCTTAAAAGAATAAGGCCCCTATTACACTCTTCGCGCAAATGCGCCCGCGCAGCGCTTTTTTTTTTGCGCACGCAAAAAAAGTTAACGAGCAAAAATTAACGCGTCATTCCGATCCGAGCGCATTTTTTCAGCCTTCATGTTTTTTCGTGCGCAAATCCGACGCGCAAATTCGTGCAAAATGAACGTTGCGTGCAGGAATCGGTGGGCAATCAGAATTAAGAACCACCATTTTCTAAAGTTAGGTTGTTGCGCCTGTCAAAGTCAATCTGCCTATATGTGCTGCAGCAAAAAAAAAAAGACAAATTATTAAATTTTTTATGTTTGGGTATGTGTAGAATGTGTAACTGTGCTGTATTTTTTTTTTTTTTTTTAGTGCTGAGTTATTTCGTTTCGGCCACAACTATCATATTTGCAGTTAACACTAAGTTTTCAAAGACGTTACGAAAATTCGCGCTAACGTCGCTCGTACGACTTAGTGCGGATGGTATTACAATCTTCACGCAAACGCATTTGCGCTCACAATGTTAAGTATAGGATGCGCGCATGCACTTGTGCTCGCGCTGGGTTCGCGCAGGGTCAATCGCGGTAGATGATAACGCGCACCGTTTCGTGAACGTCGTAATACGACGTTCCGCGCAAATGATTTCGTCCTCGCGCAAATGCGAATTTGCGCGCATGCAAATGCGCTGCGCGAAGCCTGTAATAGGGGCCTAAGTGTGGAAACGCAGCAAGATTTCTGTATCCCCAAATTATCACCATCCTCTTGCACGTAACACACCACCCAACGCTTAGATTTGTTATTCATTATTATGACAGGGCTTAAGTCCTGGTGGAACGTGTGGGAACGGAGTTCCTGCACTTTTTTTGCAGATCGGACGGAGTTCCCTCTGCCCCCCCCCCCCCACTATATAAAGCTTGCATTCAGGTGTTCAATCATGTATTTCCCTGTTAGGTCACAATAAATATATGATTTAGCATAGAATTTTGCTAAATTCCATATATTTACATAAAGATATCAGATTTGATGTGTTTGTGTTACGTGCGGGATGATAATCGCAAATTGGGGAACAGAAATCTTGGCGAGTTCCCCCACTTCTTTTTTTAGGAATTGACCCCCGATTATAATCTACATAACATAATTGTATTGTCTTGGCAAGGAAACATATGACTGGACTCCTTAATAAAAGCATTTCAGTGTGAAAGCTGAGTGGGAACTACGTTCCGACTGCAAAAATAGTGGAGGAACCAAGAGTCACCATTGAGAACTGTTCTGTGAATCAGTAAGCGAGTGTTAAAAGGGTCTGATATATGGTGTAATACAGGGTTCTAGCCCTAAAAAAAATAAGGTGGGAACTCCACAGGATTTCTGCTGCACGATTGACCATCAAAATGTCACACTTTACCCACCACTCCACGTGCAAATTTGAGATTTATGTTTAAAAATAAAGATAGGCTTAGGCTGGATTTTAAGGAATAACTGTGATAATTGAAGTAAATATCATATATTTCTGGAGACTTGATGAGTAGAGAGGATCGAAACGAAACCTAATAAAAGCTTCTCTGTGTGTGAGCTGAAAGGGAACTCCGTTCCTTCTGAGAAAATAGTGTAGGAACTGCGTTCCTTAATGTTCCTACTCAACCTGACCCTGATGTAATAGGAGACGTTGTAGTAAAATTATATGAAGAGTAATAGGAGCGGCAGGTATACTGAAATGTTATGACATAATATAAGTGGTTATAAGTGACTTATGCGAAGTAGTAGGACGGGTTATACTGAACATTCATATACAGGTACTAGAGAGGTTATAGAAAGCTGTATTGTGGCATAATAGGGTGTTAAAGATATACAAAGTAATGTGAGCGCATGTGTGAACTGTTAAAATGTATAATGCGAGGAGATCTGGGGACCTGTCAGCAATAAGAGTTATACATAAAGTAGCCGGAAGACATATAGTGAATTGTTATAGTGAATAATAGGTTGAGTTAGAATGAACTGTTCTATAGGGTAAAGGCTTTGTTTAAAGAGAAATTGTATACAGAGGGACGGGAGACGTTGTGTTGGCTGTGATACTGAGGTTGCAGACAAAGTGAGTCGTTATGTGGAGTATTGAAGTTGCAATAAACCTTGGGCCGACTTATCCTGTAGGCAAACTAGGCATTTGCCTACGGAGTCTGCTTGGAGGGGGCACCAGAAGACCAATTGGGACAGACAGAGAAGCTCAAGAGCCCACCAAAAGCTGCATTCTGCCACATTGAAGCTCATTATTACAATGTCGAGGAAGTGGAGGCTGCCGACTTCACAAATGGAACCACTTGCAGAAGAGATAGAGAATCCTAGAGCTGCAAGTGCCCAGAGATTTATTACCAGCTGTGACTCTGAGTTGAGGAGAGCTTGGCAGGGTAAGGGGATAAAGACCAAAATTTGTCTGCTGTATGTATGGAAGTTATCTCTGTCTATTCTCTCTCCCTGCAACAATGAGATGTTAATGCCGTAGAAACCACCAAAGTAACAGAGCCTGTATATAAGATGTATAAAAAAATGTGGCTATTTTTATTTGGATTTTTCTTTATATGGGATGGGTATCTATATGGATATATGTATTTGCAGCAGTTTAAATATGTGTATATGGTTATGTTTATAGGAATGTGTTGCTTTGTTTTTTGAGAAAGTATTTTACCAGGAAGGATACATTGAAATTTCTCTAGTTTACAAGTATGTCCTGGGTGGTGAATATGTACCGTTAGGTGTCTTGCCCAAGGATTCATGTGTGTTTATGGATATCTGTATGGCTATAAGGGTGGGATTGTGCATATGTGTTACGGCAGGGCCGGTTCTTGACAGGGTAGGAGGTGTGACCTGCGTCCGGTCCTGCTCTCTAGCAGGCCCTGCAGGGCGATAATAGGAACTGCTTCCCATATACAGGGAAGCTGCCCACCCTTGTGACGGCAAGAATACTGTGGTTTGGCTCTGCCCCTCCGTCCACACTGACTATCCTCCATCTATGTTGGTTCACCCTTTGTCATTGCTGCCTTTGCAATCTATAGTGATGTCATTCCCCCAACACAACTCACTGGTGCCCTGACTAAGTGCCTGCACCTTTCAAAGGGGCACTACCACTTATATAAGCTGTAACTAGATTACATGTGCTTTACCAATGAAATCACATTATAAAACACATGCTACGGTTTTTTTCTTTGTTTGAAGTAATTTCATATAAAAAGGAAACGTAAAGTTAGTTTTTTATCTCCTGTTTCCATTTTGAGGATTTTTCCCATGATACAACATTTACCAAAATCTGTGTAAAGGTTTACTTTACGGCGATGGTTTAACTTCTACAGTATTTAACAGTTAATGAGGAGGAGGGAATGTTTAGCTGAGGCTCCAGGAGGTCTATTCTTCTCCAGGATACCAAAATAAGAGATGGCAGCTGAATGAAATAAGATTTAAGACTAAGCTTAAAAGACATTTAATCTACACCCTGGTGATGTCCTTTAAATACATCCCACACAATACAATGATGTGAGTCAGTGACTGACCCATAGACTCCATTCTATGGCCTGTGCCCAACAGTGAGGAGCAAGTGATGGAAAGATACTGGGTGGGGGGACCGGTTACAACACAAAATATCACACAATGGATGGACCCAGTGACACATACAGAGTAAAATATTTTCTTAACTAAACGTACAAGAGAAAAACAAAGCACATGTAAGATATTAGCAACATCAAATAAACACAATAAGGACATTTCATTTTTTGGTGGCATAGTGACCCTTTACAATAATGAATGCAGCAAGTATGTAGAGAGGCGAAGTGCTAAAATGCCAGCCCCCGTCTGCTCTCACGGACCCCTGTCCCCTTTATCCTAATCCAAAAGGCATATATACCCTTTCTGACACATTTTCCTTTCTACAAAGTACCCACCTCTCAAATCATACTTATAAACACATGTACAGACCCCACTGTAGTCACTCAACACCCACATTGGATATAATGACACTAGCAAACCCCCCATCACTCACATGACTGATATCACCATAACCTCACACTGTTCCCATATCATACACGATAGACCCATGCAAAGGTAAAGCCCCATTGCACTCACAGTGCTCCGTCCTCATATCTGGGGAGAAGGACGTCAGAGGTGGGGAAATGCTCTAGAGATAACCTATGGGGTTTAGGGCATGTGGGGAGAAAAAAGCATTTTAATGGAGAAAGTGGAGAAAAGACATTCAGGGCCAGTGGCGTAGCGTGGGTTGTCAGCGCCCGGGGCCAGCCAAGAATTGTGCGCCCCCCCAACCTGTGGACACGTTATCGATATTGCCCCAGCTCTCACATGGATTTGCCCCAGCTCATGGAAATGCCCCAGTTCATGGATTTGCCCCAGCTCATGGATACTGCCCCAGCTCATGGATACTGCCCCAGCTCATGGATACTGCCCCAGCTCATGGATACTGCCCCAGCTCACACATGGATTTGCCCCAGCTCATGGATACTGCCCCAGCTCATGGATACTGCCCCAGCTCATGGATACTGCCCCAGCTCCGGATCCAGCAGGGGTTGAAGGGGCCCAGATGCTGGGCAGCGGGAGTGCCTGCCGGCTGCCCGGTCCTGAACAGCGTGAGTCCATCCTGTTGAAGGGGAGGCGGCTGCGTGCATGCGCAGGTCACGCGGTCCAGCCAGTCAGGTGGTACAGAGACTCAGTACCACCTGATTAGACGGACCACATGACCTGTGCCTGCATGCAGCCGCCTCCCCTTCAATCAACAGGACGGACTCACTGTTCAGGACCGGGCAGCCGGCAGGCACTCCCGCTGCCCGGCATCTGGGTCCCCTCAACCCGCGGGCCCTTGGGCGGCACCCGAGGACCCGGCGGGTCAGTCCGGGCCACAAGTTTTAGGGGCGCAAATTTCTTTTGAAATTATGCGCCCCTAAGAAAACTGCGCCCGGGGCCACGGCCCCCCCAGCCTCCCCCCACGCTACGCCACTGTTCAGGGCTATTCAGAAAGAGGTGAAAACCTTGAGAATGACTGGAGAATGAAAAATTCTAGGTCAAAATAGTCAAACCAGAAAAATTCTCCCATTTATCTCCCTTTCCAAATTTGCTATTTGGTCTAGATTGTTCATTCTCCTAGCAATTCTCAAGGTTTTCACCTCTTTCTGAATAGCCCTAAATGAGGTGAAAAGTGACAGTGGAGAAGTATAGGTAAAGTAAATGGATTTTAGGCTGGGGTCAGACCAGCGCACTTTTAACGTGCGTTCTGGCGCACATAATTACGGCCGCACTAGCAGCAAATGACGGCAATGACGGCCAATATACGAAGTACGGTCGCACGAAAGTCCGGCCGCGCAACGCAAGTGGAAAACTAACGCATTTTTTCGAGAACGCCGATCCGCTAGTACGGACGTACAGAGTGCGCAGCTGCGGCATAGCGGCGTGTTTGCCTGATTAGGAGATGTCAGACACTGCTAATGTCCAGCCTACATAACGTCCAGACGCAAAAAAAGTTTTGTCGACGATCCTAAAAAATCACGCACGAAAAATGCGCATCGTATGACCGTTTTTGCGCACTCCGTGAAAAAATACGTCCATTCGTTCGGACGCACTTTTTTACGTTCGCGTGTAAAAATGCTTTCGTTTGACCCTAGCCTTAGGTGTCCAGAAATTGGGAACAGGGCAGAGTCAAGTCGACTGGGAACGCCATTCCTCCACTGGTTTAGCAGGAGGAATGGAGTTCCCATTTAACTGTCCAATTTATCTCACTTTCCAAATCGGCTATTTGGTCTAGATTGTTCTATTCTGCTGCCAATTCTCCTGCGTTTCATCTTTTAGTGAATAGACCTGATAGTACTTATTTCATATCAGGAATCACCGGGGAGGGGGGTTGAGAGGGAGTAGGCATAAATCTTGGTGAGTTCCCACACTTACTTTGTTCTGACTTGACCCCTGGAACAGGGATATTATTTGGTTGGAGAGGCACCAGTAAATGACTTGCAGAGGCCTTGAGTGACTCTGAGAGGTTATGGTAAAATGTTAAATTAAGTTCTAGTAGGGGGTATACAGTTAGAGGTCTATTGCTAAAAAAAAATAAGTGTGGGAACTGACAAATACTGTACTATACTGCTCTTCTATTAATCATTGACATGTCACGCTCGAATCTCCACCCCACTCTCACATTTGTTATAAATGTTTAAATCTAATGATCAGTGGAGTTTTCAGGAATCGTTATGAAAAGTGTAATAAATGTCATATATTTCTTGTTAAGGAAACATGATTGAAACCTAATAAACGCTTTTAAGTGTGTGGGCCGTAAGGGAACTCCGCTACCCCTGAAAAAATAGTGGAGGAAACCTGTTCCAAAGCGTCCTGCTTGACTTCACCCCTGAGTAAACAAATACAGTCAGGTCCAGAAATATTGGGACATCGACACAATTCTAACATCTTTGGCTCTATACACCACCACAATGGAGTTGGAATGAAACAAACACAATGTGCTTTAACTGCAGACTGTCAGCTTTAATTTGAGGGTATGTACATCCAACTCAGGTGAACGGTGTAGGACTTACAGCAGTTTGCAGATGTGCCTCCCACTTGTTAAGGACCAAAGGTAATGGGACAATTGGCTTCTCAGCTGTTCCATGGCCAGGTGTGTGATATTCCCTCATTATCCAATTACAATGTGCAGATAAAAGGCCCAGAGTTCATTTCAAGTGTGCTATTTGCATTTGGAATCTGTTGCTGTCAACTCTCAAGATGAGATCCAAAGAGCTGTCACAATCAGTGAAGCAAGCCATCATTAGGCTGAAGAAACAAAACAAACCCATCAGAGAGATAGCAAGAACATTAGGTGTGGCCAAAACAACTGTTTGGAACATTCTCAAAAAGAAGGAACACACCGGTGAGCTCAGCAACACCGGGAGACCACGGAAAGCAACTGTGGTGGATGACCGAAGAATTCTTTCCCTGGTGAAGAAAACACCCTTCACAACAGTTGGCCAGATCAAGAACACTCTCCAGGAGATAGGTGTATGTGTGTCAAAGTCAACAATCAAGAGAAGACTTCACCAGAGTGAATACAGAGGGTTCACCACAAGATGTAAACCATTGGTGAGCCTCAAAAACAGGAAGGCCAGATTAGAGTTTGCCAAACAACACCTAACAAAGCCTTCACAGTTCTGGAACAAGATCCTATGGACAGATGAGACCAAGATCAACTTGTACCAGAGTGATGGGAACAGACGAGTATGGATAAGGAAAGGAACTGCTCATGATCCTAAGCATACCACCTCATCAGTGAAGCATGGTGGTGGTAGTGTCATGGCGTGGGCATGTATGGCTGCCAATGGAACTGGTTCTCTTGTATTTATTGATGATGTGACTGCTGACAAAAGCCGCAGGATGAGTTCTGAAGTGTTTCGGGCAATATTATCTGCTCACATTCAGCCAAATGCTGCAGAACTCATTGGACGGCGCTTCACAGTGCAGATGGACAATGACCCAAAGCATACTGCAAAAGCAACCAAAGAGTTTTTGAAGGGACAGAAGTGGAATGTTACGCAATGGGCAAGTCAATCACCTGACCTGAATCCCATTGAGCATGCATTTCACTTGCTGAAGACCAAACTGAAGGGAAAATGCCCCAAGAACCAGCAGGAACTGAAGAGAGTTGCAGTAGAGGCCTGGCAGAGCATCACCAGAGATGAAACCCAGCGTCTGGTGATGTCTATGCGTTCCAGACTTCAGGCTGTGATTAACTGCAAAGGATTTGCAACCAAGTATTAAGAAGGGAAAGTTTGATTTATGATTATTATTCTGTCCCATTACTTTTGGTCCCTTAACAAGTGGGAGGCACATCTGCAAACTGCTGTAAGTCCTACACCATTCACCTGAGTTGGATGTACATACCCTCAAATTAAAGCTGACCGTCTGCAGTTAAAGCACATTGTGTTTGTTTCATTCTAACTCCATTGTGATGGTGTATAGAGCCAAAGATGTTAGAATTGTGTCGATGTCCCAATATTTCTGGACCTGATCGTATATGGAGTAATAGGGTGAGTTATAGTGAACTGTTAATAACAGCCGGGCTTCCAGTAACCAGCTACATAAAGTAATTGTTGTCTTGGACATTTGTTTATATAAACAACTATGCTGCACAATAGTAATTGTACTGTAGTGGTTTGCTCCTTAGCATGTAAACAGAACAGTATTATTGTATACTTCTGATCAATTCATGGGGGGGGGGTTCTCAATCCAGATATCTCTATGGCTCTCTCATGGACCAGAGATTTATGTCTCAAGTAGTACTGACCCACAGAACTAAATACTGCAAGAACTGAGAGGTTATCTATGGAATAACTGACTTAACTTGTAGTCTTTATTCTAATATATTGTTATTTGTGTTAATATTATTATAGTTTTGTAAAGCAACCCATGTAACCTAGCTAACAAGAAACTGAAGCACTATAGAGGACATTTGTAGACTTATATTCCATGCTTCTTCAGTTTCTTGTTAGGATCAGGGGTTGAGGAACTCTTGGGAATGCAGTTTCTTCACTATTCTTAAAGGAGGAACAGAGTTCCCTTTTGGCCCACACTCAGAAAAGCTTTTATTAGGTTTAATATATATGGGGTTTTTCATAGGACACCAAAAATCCAAGTGTGTTTATTACAGCTATCACAATGATTCCCTAAAACCCAGCTTATTGCATTTAAACATTGATAAACATTTAAACCATCTTATCATTGCATTTAAACATTGAATTTGAGCATGAAGTGGCAGGTTAACTGTGAATTGTCAATGGTTTATTGGGTAACAGAAGTCTTAGGCTAATGTCAGACGAACGCAGTCTGAGCGCACTCTGCGTGCGTGCGTAACGGACAGACGTACTGATGGAAGATACTGTAGCCACCACACAACCCGTTTTTCTTGACGGACGTAGAAATAAAAAGGGAACTATGGGAAATAAAATTGATATGAAAAGCCATTTTGTGCGTCAAGGTGCTGGACGTCGCAAATGCGCTGCGTCTGACATCTCATCACTCACACAGAACGCTACGCAGACGTGGCGCACTCTGCACGTCCGTCTAGCAGTTTTACGTTCATGCTTAACTTGTGTCCGTTTGCCACAAACGTTGTGCGTACGCAGTTGGGTGCGCCTGTACTTCGTGTGTAGGTCTCTATTGATCATGATTCTATGCTACGACGGACGTTAAACTGTGCGGCAACACGGATGTGAAGATCACTGCGTTCGTCTGACGCTGGCCTTAGAGTACCCATATTTACATTTTGGCACTAGACCCTTGTTCAGATAAATTTTTTTGCTTTATAAAATTATCACATTAATATAATTCTATTGGTATAAATCTAAAACCGGTATGAGAATTGCTATATACAGCGGATTATACCAATCCTAACAGAGGCACATGTAACAGTTTAGAAATCCTACAATATACCAGTATTAAAACTGACCTAGATTTATTATACATTGATACTCGCCCTACAAATTACATATCAAAACACAGATCTAATACCTTTTGCTTGTCCTATGGACATATTACAATACAGATATAATACTTCTGTGAAAACACTATCATATACATATATTACAGGAGCTGTCCCACTGACACTTTATTGTCCACACAAGTTACATGTGTTATCAATCACCCTATCCATCTATCTTTCCTCCTCTATCGACCTATCCATCTATCTTTCCACCTCTATCTTTCCTCCTCTATCTCCCTATCATCTATCTTTCCTCCTCTATCTCCCTATCCATCTATCTTTCCTCCTCTATCTCCCTATCCATCTATCTTTCCTCCTCTATCTCCCTATCCATCTATCGTTCCTCCTCTATCTCCCTATCCATCTATCTTTCCTCCTCTATCTCCCTATCATCTATCTTTCCTCCTCTATCTCCCTATCATCTATCTTTCCTCCTCTATCTCCCTATCATCTATCTTTCCTCCTCTATCTCCCTATCATCTATCTTTCCTCCTCTATCTCCCTATCCATCTATCTTTCCTCCTCTATCTCCCTATCCATCTATCTTTCCTCCTCTATCTCCTTATCTATCTCCCTATCATCTATCTTTCCTCCTCTATCTCCCTATCCATCTATCTTTCCTCCTCTATCTCCCTATCCATCTATCTTTCCTCCTCTATCTCCCTATCCATCTATCTTTCCTCCTCTATCTCCCTATCCATCTATCTTTCCTCCTCTATCTCCTTATCATCTATCTTTCCTCCTCTATCTCCCTATCCATCTATCTTTCCTCCTCTATCTCCTTATCATCTATCTTTCCTCCTCTATCTCCCTATCCATCTATCTTTCCTCCTCTATCTCCCTATCATCTATCTTTCCTCCTCTATCTCCTATCATCTATCTTTCCTCCTCTATCTCCCTATCCATCTATCTTTCCTCCTATCTCCCTATCCATCTATCTTTCCTCCTCTATCTCCCTATCCATCTATCTTTCCTCCTCTATCTCCTTATCATCTATCTTTCCTCCTCTATCTCCCTATCCATCCATCTTTCCTCCTCTATCTCCCTATCATCTATCTTTCCTCCGATCTCCCTATCCATCTATCGTTCCTCCTCTATCTCCCTATCCATCTATCTTTCCTCCTCTATCTCCCTATCATCTATCTTTCCTCCTCTATCTCCCTATCATCTATATTTCCTCCTCTATCTCCCTATCCATCTATCTTTCCTCCTCTATCTCCTTATCATCTATCTCCCTATCATCTATCTTTCCTCCTCTATCTCCCTATCCATCTATCTTTCCTCCTCTATCTCCCTATCCATCTATCTTTCCTCCTCTATCTCCTTATCATCTATCTCCCTATCATCTATCTTTCCTCCTCTATCTCCCTATCATCTATCTTTCCTCCTCAATCACCCTATCCATCTATCTTTCCTCCTCTATCTCCCTATCCATCTATCTTTCCTCCTCTATCTCCTTATCATCTATCTTTCCTCCTCTATCTCCTTATCATCTATCTTTCCTCCTCTATCTCCTTATCATCTATCTTTCCTCCTCTATCTCCCTATCCATCTATCTTTCCTCCTCTATCTCCCTATCCATCTATCTTTCCTCCTCTATCTCCTTATCATCTATATTTCCTCCTCTATCTCCCTATCCATCTATCTTTCCTCCTCTATCTCCCTATCCATCTATCTTTCCTCCTCTATCTCCTTATCATCTATCTCCCTATCATCTATCTTTCCTCCTCTATCTCCCTATCCATCTATCTTTCCTCCTCTATCTCCCTATCCATCTATCTTTCCTCCTCTATCTCCTTATCATCTATCTCCCTATCATCTATCTTTTCTCCTCTATCTCCCTATCCATCTATCTTTCCTCCTCTATCTCCTTATCATCTATCTTTCCTCCTCTATCTCCTTATCATCTATCTTTCCTCCTCTATCTCCTTATCATCTATCTTTCCTCCTCTATCTCCCTATCCATCTATCTTTCCTCCTCTATCTCCTTATCATCTATCTTTCCTCCTCTATCTCCCTATCCATCCATCTTTCCTCCTCTATCTCCCTATCCATCTATCTTTCCTCCTCTATCTCCCTATCCATCTATCTTTCCTCCTCTATCTCCTTATCCATCTAGCTTTCCTCCTCTACCTCCTTATCATCTATCTTTCCTCCTCTATCTCCCTATCCATCTATCTTTCCTCCTCTATCTCCCTATCCATCTCTATCTCCCTATCCATCTCTTTCCTCCTCTATCTCCATATCATCTATCTTTCCTCCTCAATCACCCTATCCATCTATCTTTCCTCCTCAATCACCCTATCCATCTATCTTTCCTCCTCAATCACCCTATCCATCTATCTTTTCTCCTCTATCTCCCTATCCATCTATCTTTCCTCCTCAATCACCCTATCCATCTATCTTTCCTCCTCTATCTCCCTATCCATCTATCTTTCCTCCTCTATCTCCCTATCCATCTATCTTTCCTCCTCTATCTCCCTATCATCTATCTTTCATCCTCTATCTCCCTATCCATCTATCTTTCCTCCTCTATCTCCCTATCCATCTATCTTTTCTCCTCTATCTCCCTATCCAACTATCTTTCCTCCTCTATCTCCCTATCATCTATCTTTCCTCCTCTATCTCCCTATCATCTATCTTTCCTCCTCCATCTCCCCATCCATCTCCCTACCCATCTATATTTCCTCCTCTATCTCTCTGTCATCCTGTTTTATTGTTTGCATGATGATTTCCCTGATTTGGGTTAATATTTTGGCAAATTTTCATTCGTTATTTGAAATTAATTACAGTTGATATTTTTTTTCTTCAGATAAATATTTGTGGATGTATAAATGTTGTGTACATTAACCCACATCCAGGAAAGAAGCAATAGTTTAACCTTATGCTTTTAATTTTCGATTTATTTCTGTATATTTGTGTTGGTTTTTTTAATATCTTGTATTTATTACTTTGTGTTTCTGTAACAACTGTAACAATTCAATGTTCTTAAACCCAGGACATACTTGAAAAGGAGAGAAATCTCAATGTATCCTTCCTGGTAAATTACTTTATAAATAAGTAAATATTAATCAGCTGAAGATGGTAAGATGTCTATAGAAATGGTGACTGGATGTCACAATATTTTTTTAAAAAAATCAGATTTTATTGAAGTCATTCCCTGTATTTACTTCTTTGCCTGACCCAACCTATGTGCAGGAAGCCTATTGAGGTGTGCAGGCAGCCTACAGAGGTGTGCATGAAGCTCAACATATATATCAGGGTTATTCAGAGAGAGGTGAAAAGTAGGAGAATGGCTGGAGAATGGAAAATTCTAGGTCAAAATAGCAGATTTGGAAAGTGATGAATGGGAGAATTTTTCTGATTTGGCTATTTTGACCTAGATTTTTCCATTCTCCAGCCATTCCTCTGCTTTTCACCTCTCTCTGAATAACCCTGATAGTGTAAGTCCAGCTGTGTCAGGGGAAGGGGTTTAATGTTAAACTGAGGCACTTGGATCTTCAAGTCTCAGCTTCAACTTTGCCCCAGCTCAGTCACTTTGCATTAGAGAGACTCAGAGAAGGGGGGGGGGATATATGCATGGAGAATGGTCCAAACCCACCACCCCACCCATACTCTGAACCTTTCAGGTTGAAGAAGTGGGTGAGACCTATATCCAGACATCTGTCTATAGCTTTATCAATGGATCAACCAGCAGAATCGTGCTAGTGCCAGGCCTATCTGTCACCCAATGGGTTAAGGAGTCCCTAGAATCCAGGCAATCCATGAGGATACAAGAAATGTAATCTAGACAGGGTCAATTCAAGCCCTTGTGCAATGACTGCTATGAGGGCTACAAAGTATCATGACCTTCCACAAGACTATCTCCCATCTGGAAGAGCAGGAACAAAAACAACATTTCACTACAGCTCATTTTTTTGTGTATATCTTTTTAATTAACACCTTAATCGTGTCGCCTTTAGGATTTTATATTTTCCTGTGATATTAAACTGGGAGTGGTTTAACCTCTTAGCTGCCTGTATGAGAAACTGAAGCGTTTGTTCTGCTTTGCGAACGTTCTTTTGTTTATTGTTACTCTCCTTTTGTTTGTCAATATCTTTTTAACGTATTGTCTTATTTTTGCCACGTTAGTTAATGAAATCTCTGCAATATCAATTGCTACACTCCTTTCGAAATATAGGTTTTGCAATTCTAGGACCCTATCCTAAAAAAAGATGAATTTAGCACATTTAACATATTTTTATTGTACTTTGTATCAAATCCGAGAAAATAATGGATCCTTCTTATGGCTCTTACAACTTATTTTAGAGACTAGAAAATGGAAAATAATATATTATCCCATTCTATTAAAAGCATCCTGACAGGAGGGAAGTCTATTAATTATCTCAATATTACAAATTTATATTTCACCAGAAGAAAATACCTACTTACTATGAGTGTTAATGCTCCAGGCTCTGAGACTCAAAGCCAAACGCTTTTATAATATTACCTCAGTAAATATTATCCTAAATATATTAACAGATTGTTGTTTAAATAACAAATTTCTTGCTAAAAGCACATCTCAAGCCCCCGGGCTCTAATTACTTCCAAACAGGAAAGGATAAGGGAGTATAGTGATCGAAAAGGACATCTTTCCATATATCTATCTTTCTTTCCCTGCGGTGAATTTATGTTTATAATCACACCCTAGGGTACTAAAGAAAAATATACAGTATTTTTCTGAGGAGGAAAATAACTACAAGTGGATCCCCCATCCCCCTTACCACAATTCTTTATTTATTTTGTAAAATAAATAAATATATATATATATATATATATATATATATTCCAATTTTACAAAATATATATATATATACACCCCCCTTGTCTGAGTCTCTCTAATGCAAAGTTGAGGCTGAGAATTACATATATATATATATATTTATATTAGCTACAGATAACTTACTTTTAAAAATCTTAATAAAACTAAAATGTAATTTTCGGCAGCAGGAGGAAAAAAACTAAGGATATTTTAGATTTGATTTGCCCCTTTGCCTCCCATCAATCAGTATACAAGCTACGATGTGGAATATATGTGGATATAAATGGAAACAAAACTAGGATTGTGAATAAAGAAACAGTAGACAAACCCCTTGAGAGCAAATTCACCTGTTCAGCCTACAGAGAAACATAAAAACACAAGCATATATCTAAAAAATACTATAGAAAAACTGTAGAAAACTTGTATATAATGCGTGTGTGTGTGTGTATATATATATATATATATATTACACAAAACCTTATTACTGCTATTGTTATAATATATTATTAGTAATATCATTATGGTAATATCTGTAAATTGTAAATAAAATGAACACAGTCAGATATAAATAACCCACAAGCACAGCTCTCCTATGTATTTGTTTTAATTCAGTTACTGATTCATACATGTATTATATAGTATTTGCTCTCCTTTGTTTTGAATTAAGCAAAGAAACCTATACAATATGTTGAAAAAATAATAATAAACCGATAAAAAGCACGATAGGGTTTTTTCTCTAAAACCCGGAAAGCTGCAAAAGATGAATCAATATAGACGGGTTAGAATAGAGTCCTCAGTTCTGCTGTTGTTGGCATTTTCTACTTTCTTTGTTTTCACTTGGACATTCTATATCTTACTGTTTAAAACGGTTCTGAAGTCTCCACAAGCAAACCAAGAAATGAGAGCTGTCTATATATCTTTATCTCTCTCTATCCATCTTTATATCTATTTATCTATCTAGATAGTTTTATATGTATTAATCTCTCTAGCAATCTGATATATGAATACACACATAGATAAATAAATATCTTAAATCTATTTATATATCTGCCAATCATTTTAGATCTACCATTCTTTGTTATATATATCTCTATTTTATATATTTGTGTTCCCCGCAAGTTATGTATGATCTTTTATATTAGTCGTACAATGATACACTATTTTTATGGATTTTTTTGTGTTTTTAATCCATCTATTTTATATTTTTCTACTTATGTGTCTATAAATCCCCGCATTATCCTGTCTATATCTCTGTGTATGTCTGTTTCTCTTGCTGTCTGTGATCTGTCTATCCATCCATACAGTTAGTCTATCCATCCAGAATAAAATAAATAAATTGTGAGCGTGAAAACACAGCCTTTGATACACTGCTGCTGTATCTCTTGATCCACTGGAGATTTGAGAATCCTAATTGCCCCAGGACCAGGCATGTATGAGTAATTAAGTGAACTCATTGGATTGTGCTAATTCACAGGCAGGTTTTCCTGAGCCTGATCAGTCATGGGTTATGTTGTGTGGATCCAGCAGACATCCAAATATTGGAGAGAATATTTAAAGCTTGCCATTAGCAAACACACAGATCGATAGAAGCAGAAAACACTCGTTTTTATTGATGAAAATTAATCGATTGCACCCTTCGAATTGTAATCAGAACTTTCCAGATTTAATTACAGTTAATGATTGAAGAGGTTCCTCAGATTTTACTGGGATTTTATTTATAAACAGGAAACCGCTTAGCACAACAAAAGACACATATACTGTATAAATGTGATCTAATGGTAAGGGCAGAATGCAACTCGTGTGGAATAAATAAACAAATAGAATATACTATTATTTCATCTTCAGGGCTCTTATACAAAAGGCCATGTTTTCATATATCTAGCGTTGTTTGTTTTATGTAACTACACACATCTCTATTCTTTTCTGGGGGTAAAAAAAAGTCGATTTTTCGAATCCTGTCACTTGTGGGAATATTATCTCCAAATGGCATGTAATCCACTTTGTTTATGGAACTTTGCAGAAAGAAATCTGTAGATTATCGACATACACACACACACACCATAAAAATACTGCATGTTAGATAAGAAAGATGATGTATTCGGGTACTTTATGAAGTACCCAATCATGTTGATATGGTATAACCGAATTTTTATGGATAGATAGCTTCCAGACCTGAAGAAGAGAGGTGTACTCTCAAAAGCTTGTTAATTAAATGTAACAGTCCAATGAAAAGGCATCACTACGTACTGCTATACTCTGGTTATATATAATATCATAATGGTGTGAATGAGAGAATATATATATATTTATTTATATATATATATATATATAATATATATATATATATATATATATTATATATATATATATATATTGCTTATTTGAGTTGTGGTGGAGGGCAAAAAAATGAGATTAGAAGCTTCAACACTGTAATTAATAAAGTTTATTATTGCAGAAAAAATTAAATGCATCCCAGAGATCCTGTGCTACATATATATATATCCTTCCTGGTAAAATGCAATTATATATAGCATTTTACCAGGAAGGATCTAGATATATAGATATAAGATCCTTCCTGGTAAAATGCTATATAATATATATATTCTATATATAGCATTTTACCAGGAAGGATATAGATATATCTATCTATCTAGATCCTTCCTGGTAAAATATATATATATATATATATATATATCGTTGTGAATGCGAGAGGTATCCGACTTTCCGAATTTCACCGCACTCCCCTTTCAAAAAAATGTGGCTTAAGTCATAGTTTAAGGAATTCAAAATCACGATTTTTATTCGTTTAATATTTTTACCCCTCCAGAAAAATTCTAAGACTATTCTCATCTCACTTCAAATTACAAAGACTGTAAAAATACTCCAGTTTCAGGCATTAATAAGCAAAACATCAGCGTATTCTACAGCAAATTACAGTTAGAAAATGACAAAACCTATAAAGAAATACAAAGAATTCTAAAATGCTACGATGGTAATATTCTAACCACGCCAAGGTTCTAAACCGAATGTTCGGAAAAGATCTCTCCTAACAAAAGGTCTAGCCATCACATGTACTTAATAAGACACGAACACATCAAGCCACCACATACCAGTTTGAATAAATATTGGGGGGGGGCATCGAATTTAATTCTCTATATTTTTGGCGAACGTTAAACTGGAGATTTTGGTAATAATGATTTTTTTTATCTAAAGAGGAACAGATTCTGGGGTCGCATCGTTGTCCCCTCCATTCTGTATAATGTAACTAGAAGTCATTATTTTCTGCAGATTAATGTGCTGGGAAAAAAATGAAAAAATAAATCTGTTTGCGATATAACAAGTTTAGCTAATGTTAGATGCAAACATTGCAGTGACAGATTTGATCCCAGGCTTTAAATTGTATTTCTTTTTTTCTTTCGCTATTGAGACAATACATTTATTATTATATTATTTGAGATTAGTATTTCTTTAAAAAAATAATAGTACTGTAAAAATATTTTGTTTTCCAGCTATAACTGTACATTTTAGACAATTGATAAGCTGATAATCAATGCTTTGCTTCTTTTAGATGGATTTGGTCTGGCAGTTTTTGGGTTATTAAAAAGAAAATATAATACCGTTTTAAAACTAATTTATCGCAGACACAAACGTATTTCTTAGGCAATAACCAGCATTATTTAACGTCAAAAAACCGGCCCCATAAATAAATTCATCAATAAAGTCAGTGCTCTTGCACCAGCCTGAGAACAGAGAAAAAGGTCATGGTTTTTCTTTACCTGGAATCGACCGCCCTCTACTGGCCATTCTTGTAATAACTTTGAGGGGAGCCACAACCTGTCCAAGAAATAGTATGGGGTTAATGCAAGACAGAGAATATATTTATTTCTTTATAAAGTATTTTACCAGGAAGGATACATTGATATAAATCAGCACAGGCCTGCAAATAGCCATTATGAGAATTAATTTTATAGAGGAAAATCAAATAATTATGTTATGTGTATAAATGAAATCTAATTTATTAAACTAGAAATATATTAAAATATAATTAGATTTATGTATTTTTCTATATATATATATATATATATATGAACGTTTCATTTGCTTAACAAAACAATACACAATATGTTGCTTAATAATTATGCGTGTATATACATACATGCTATAAATATATATAACACAACATTATATGGTGTATATATATATTTACATACATGTAACGACAATATTCTATGAGATATATTCTATTTATTAATTTGCAAAGTATTTTACCAGGAATGATACATTGAGATTTCTCTCGTTTTCAAGTATGTCCTGGGTATAATAACACATTATGTGTTTTTTATATATATATATATATATATATATTTATTATGAGGAATACTCTAGAAAGCTTTTATTTTAAATGCCACATTAGTCCGGGTATTAGTCCGGGTATTAGTAAGGGTATCAGTACTACTGCTATACTCTGGTGATTTTGGCATCTGGACTAATACGACTTGCTAAATCTAATATATCGTTTTTCCTTGTGAATCAAATAGGTTATTTCCCAATTTCAGGCATCCTTTCCAGCTGTCTCTACTTCTCTCACTAATTACCCCTACTAAACCCCAAAAATCTGGTCCATTTCATGCATCCCTTTGATATTCTACTGGCCACCAGTTTCACCTTCCCTCTGCTCTCATTTGTTTCAGTTACCCTAGTCCCTTAGAGTGTAAGCTCATGGGATGTCTGCCTGAGCTTTTGGTTTAAAGTGATGCATAACCTGGACAGTTATCCTACAACCAGGGTTGTATTTCCTCTTGTATCATGTAAATCTGCTGTTTGTGCTTCTCCATTGTAAAGCGCTATGGAATTTGTTGGCGCTGTATAAGTACTTGTAACTGTAACTTTGTATTTCTGTAACAACTGTGACAATTCAATGTTCTTGAACCCAGGACATACTTGAAAACGAGAGAAATCTCAATGTATCCTTCCTGGTAAAATCCTTTATAAATAAATAAATAAATTGTATAATTTATATTTATCCTTATTACTTTATATCGTAACATAACAATGTGTAATATATATATATATATATATATAATTCCTACTATATTATTATATATCTTCTATTTAGTGTTTAATTAAAAAGTTATAACAGCCGCATTAAAAAGTCTAAAACTTTTCTTGATCAACAAACACACCACTTTTTAAAAAAGGAAAACATGCAGTAGAATCACTTGTGACATTTCAGAATATTTCTTGCAGCTCGTTTTAAGATTTCGCTTTGTTTTCTGTTTTTCATTGTCATTCGAATGCTTTATGAATGTGATGCTTTGTAACCAACATGTATGGCTTCCCCCCCCTCCCGAAGCACACTACCTGAGCAGATAATCCCACACAATACGACCCCCTTTATCTGTCAGCTCCTACATGATGTTTCACACTTAGATCCATGCATCCAATTTCCAAAAGGTCACAGCTCTAGTTGTGCACAGTCAGCCAAAGATGAGATAACTCTGCAGAGTGTTAAATTATAGTATAGTAGGGATCTACTTATCCTATATACTATTTATTTCCTGTGTCAGGGTAACATTTACTCTGGAAACCCTTCCCACACCTCCACAACAGGCAAACCATGCACTATTTTTGAACTTTGGTGACTCTTTGCATTTCATAGAATTCTGCTCACGTTGAGTTGATACATTGTATATTTATATTCAATGTATTAGAAGTTGGATCACTTACTGGGTGCTCTGTGGAAGCGATGGGGCTCCTCTCACTTTTTAATACAGGGTGTCCAGGTTTGGGAGAGAATCTATAAGAAAAAGCAGAAATTGGAGAACATGGTTAGAGCAGATTATTGTCATCATGCCTCAGGGTGACCCATGTTATTGTGTTATTGTGATGTGTTTAGAAAACATAATGTTGTGAATGAGAGAACTGAATATCTGGCCAGGTGTGGGATATTTCAAAGAGGGGGGGGAGAATTTCTGTAGTGCTCACCTGTGTCCCCATGTCTGGTCCCCACCTGGATGGGAGCATTGCTGCAGAGGAGCCCATCCTGCGGTTGGATGTTCTTCAGGAAGGATGCGGTGTTGTTGAAGGAGGATGCGGTGTTCTGGAGGGAAGGTTCTTGCTTGAGGTATGTTCAGGGGCCCCGCCCTCTAGGGCAAGCCTGATAGACTCAGTAAGTCAGCCCCACTGAGCCCTGAACCTCAATGCCCTTTACCTTCAACTTCATGGACCCGTTTGTCCAGAGAGATAGATAGGTAATAGCTGGAGAGTGTAGACATCATCCACTGGAGGAGCATCTCCAGAACTTCTCATAGTATGAACCATATGTTACCTCCTGTAATTTAAGTATACTATGACACTGAAACCTTATGCTAACACACATAAACATTTACATCTTCAGTGTATATATATATTTATATTCATATATATATATTTATATTCATATATATCTATATTCATATATTGATAAAAAATATATAGATATATATATTTATATATCACTGTGCTGGATACATATGTATATAACATAAATGAATAGAAGAATGCAAAGGATATTATACATTGATGATGTACACCATGCCTTTTAAATCATAGGAGACCCCCCCCTTCCTCTTTCACTGCCATAAGAAGTAGTAAGAATAAGGACAATTAGAGATGGTGAGCATTAGATAAACAGATGATTAGATACTAGTAAATTGAGACTTTCTCGAATATTAAATACTACAAACTATATTGTTGCCAATAAAAGTAAACAAGTACTGTATAACCTTGCAGACTAAAGGTTCAGCCTCATTAATATGGACATATATCTTTATCGTTTATAATGCAGGTCCTAGTCTGACACTGTCCCTTGTTGTGGAGGTTAAGGGGGAGTTTGGGGGCAGCTCTTTATAAGGTATGTATTTGTGTGACCACAACCAGTAAATTATACCCATCAGCATATATATATATATATATATATATATATAACAGGTATCTGTGTGTGAATTAAAATTTTCAGAATTCAGGAAATTTCAGAAGTGACTTCGAACTCTCACGTAACATATATATATATATATATATATAGAGAGAGAGAGAGATGTCAAAAACACCTGCTATATATTTATAGATGATGGAGATTAAGTCACAAATCGCGATCACAAGATATACAAACAATCTCTTTCTCATATATAATATATATATCAATAGATATAGCTGCATAAATCTTTCTGTGTATATATATATTGCACACACAGTGTACGTGTACAGATAGATAAATGGATACACATACTCTGTTACATCTCTGAATAAATTATTCCATGAAACCTATCTCTGTATGTTTGTAAATAACAGAAGCCATATAAAGGCAACAGACATGAAACCGGTAAATTATGGCTAAACCTATAAAACCAATGATCGTATTTACCCAATTAATATCGTTCAATCTTTAAGGGACAAAAGTTGTATTACAGCAGGGTCTGCCACAGAATTAATACTTAAATTATATTTATTAGGAGAACCTAAAGACAATTTTATTCTTATCCTAGCTGGGGAATTTGAAATTTCAAAATATTTAGTTTTTCCAGAAGATTTATTTTATAGCTACTTACATGCACAGACTTAATATGTGTATATAGAGCATATTATATATATATGTGAGTGTGTGTATTTACATAATCACACTAAATTATATATATATTAAACACAAACGCATACAAGAGGCAGTAACTTAGTGTGTGTGTATATATATATACTATCACATATCAAGTATTATATACATACACACACAAGAAGCTCATTTATAATATATATAGAATATATATATATATGCACATACATTTATAAATGTGTGTATGTATAGATTATTTTTATCTCCTCTTCACAGTCTGTTCTACAATTCCCAAATCATGTGATGCTTTGTACCTCTCTCTCATTTCCCCATAAAGAATGATCTATGCCAGACTTTGCTGTATCAGTTATTGGGGAGTTGGGCTTGGCTCTTTCCATGTGTCCAGGCGTCTCTCATTGTCTCTCGGGAAAAAAATATAAAAGATATTAAATAATTAATCATCTGCCTAAGATTCAATTCTTCTTCTCGCAGAGCTTCACATGACACTTATATGTAAAATTGGGCAGTTTGCATTATATATTCTTTACATGCCACTTCCACACGTGTGTGTTTATACTATTAGAGAATATACTGTATACACATATAGGTATTTAGGTTCAAATTCTTAACAAAGGGCTAAATTGCTTCAGATATGCAGGCATTGTACTTAATTTACTGCATTATTAGCCAAGAAATGCATGAATTGGTGTATTCTGCTAATCCTTAGATCTGACAGATATACTAAGCTTATCCTTTAATGCAGATCCTGGGAGCTTTACCTCTCAACTTTCCAAACCCTTTCCTTGCTGGAGAGAATGAGTCCCATTCCAGGCATGTAAGACCCCTTTACACAACATTGTAACCCCTGGCTAAGCCTTCAGTGCTCTATAAAGTCATTAAATAATTTTTCAGATGGGGAAAATGTCAATGTTTGTCCTTTTGGACTCTGGGGGACTTTCTGTTGGATTTTGTCCCCCTGCACAGAGTTTATTTTTCATTAGGCCCTATTGTCAGAGGAACCAGTTCCCTGCATCGTTGCAGAGTAAATTTCAGACCCTACAAGGGTGACAAATTAGTCATTTGTAAACTACCAACTCCCTGCGGCATCCAATTAGTTACAAAAGCTCTTTCTTTCTGTTTACTGTTTTCTTTTTCTTCGAGGTAGCACTTTCTGATTTTGTGATTTGTATCAACTATTTTTCCTTACGTGTATATGCAATAAGTGAATAAATAAAAAAATACGTGAATATATATATATATGTGTGCACATTTAAGTTATGGTGTGTGTGTGTATATATATATATATATGTTTATATATATACACACAATTAGATGTCAGAATGTCTTACACAACAAAAAATGTGTGTGTATGCATATATATTAATATGTGTATGTATGTGTATATGTAATAAGTGAATAAATAAAAAATACGTGAATATATATATATATATACACACATTTAAGTTATGGTGTGTATATATATATGTTGTATATATATACACACACAATTATAGGTCAGAATGTCTTACACAACAAAAAAATTGGTTTGTATGCATGTGTGTGTGTATGTAATAAGTGAATAAATAATACGTGAACATATATATGTACACATTAAAGTTATATATAATATATATATACACACACAATTAGAGGTCAGAATGTCTTACACATAAAAAATTGGTTTGTATGCATATATATTAATGTGTATGTATATATATATATATATATGTGTGTGTATGTGTATACATATATATAATATACGCACACTTTGATAGTTGGCCATACCATCAAATTTTATATTGCCTTTCAAAAAAATAATTTTCTCAAATTATTTATTAAAAAAGTAGGATATTTTTGTTAACATTCCTAACACTAAATTATTCATCAATGCATAAAACCTCAGTGGACTCAAATGTTAGCATGTATACACAGTCACACACATTCACAGAATTATAGACACACAGACTCCTTCACGCACATAAATGTATATACATAAATATATGTAGGTGTTTGGTTTAAAGGAACTAGAATATACACTATATATATATATATATATATATATATATATAAAAGAATTTTCAAAGGCTGAAAAACATTGAAGTGTAAATCACTGTTTTGCTGTAACCATGACCTGATTTTGAGCAGCAAATAAAAGAATTTCAGCATTAATGAAATTTATCAGTTTGTTATTAAATATAATGCATGGAATAACGATAAGGAAGCTTCCATAAACTCAATACATTGTATGTTCTAAGCATTGATTCCTATGCTTATGCCCATATGCCTGAAATATATATATTTTATATATATATATATAAAAAGTATGTTACCAGGAAGGATAGAAGTATGTATAGATGTATATACACATACAAATGTGTGTATATGTATATATAAGTATAGATATATATACATATACAAATGTGTGTAGATATATATATACACACATATTTATGTATACAGGGCATGCATATATGACAGAAGTTAGCAAAAAATACATAAAAAATGACAAAACTAATTACTGTGTGAATTTGGCCTATGTTTTTTTTATTTCTGTGTCTTCATAGTAAACAATCGTATAAGTGACAAACACGGGCATATGACCACATTATCACAATCAAGAAATTTTTAGACAACAATAACAATCACTCAAATTTATGCATTTTTACTCAACACGGGTTATACATATTTTGCAAGGATTACCTAGAAAGAAGTACAATCGGTTTAACGTTTCACTACATTAAAAATAAAATAAAAATGTAAAAAAAAAAATATATAAAAAAAAAAAAGTGACCGACCGGTTAGTGAGCACATACACCAAAATATACACAACACAAACTGAAGGCAGTATTCATTTGTCCCCCTGATATTTTTTCCTTTTTTTTTGTTTTAAATTTTTTTTTCTTTAACTTGCAATTGACAGCAATGCAGGTTGATAATTATGCGATTCATTGTATCCTTTTTATTTATTTGCCATATGAGTTAAGTACACAACTGACTGCATGTTCTACAACCCAATCTTTGGTCTAAAAGAAAAAAGAAAAATAATAATAATATGAATTAAAAAATAAAATGTAAAAAAATAAAAATAAAATCCTGTCCTCTTTTTTTTTTTTACTATTTATTTTTTTAATAACGTGGAACTATATGCAACATGTTGGCAGGATATAATTAATGTGCAGGTGTACTTTAATCGTGGTTAAATACAAATTACAATTGAAGCTTTAACTGTGTCTGTAGATTTAATATGTTTTCTTGTCAGTTTGATATTATTATTATAGTTTATTTTATTGGTTTGTCTTTTTTTTTTATTTTTAGGGTTAGATCCATGAAAACCTATAATACTGCATACATGGATCTATGGGGAAGCTATTAAGTGATAACATAAAGTTAAAACCCTGTACTTTAATGAAACATATATTGCAAAGCAGTCACTGTGTTGATACATTCTATCAGAGGCCATCGTGTGCTTCTCCATCTCTGCTTTGAACACCAGCTCCTCAGTCATATAGAAACCCTAGAGACTGAACAAACGTACACAAAAATAATGGAGGGACTTCATAAAAAATACCTGGACTTGTCTTGTTTTTGTTTTTCGCCTTACATGTTTTTTTTTTGTTCTATTTTTTTTTTTTTTTTTTAGTTTGTTGTTCTTTTTCATTTCTCATGTACAATTTGAAATGTGAATGTAAAATGTTCACTTACAGTCTGTGCTTTTTTATTCTTCCTTTTCCTCTTTTGATGTTAATGTATCAAAGAGTTGGATGAAGAGCCCTGATTTTGATGTGTAAAATAATCAGAAAGTCCTCCGGAAAGTCCTGTGGTGAAACTTGGCAAAGATGGTCTGAGGGAATCACAGGACAGGGTGGAAGGAGCTTGGGGTGAGGTGGAGGAGGAGGCTGCTCTGGCTGTCATAGAAGTGCTTTGGGAAGTTAGGGAAGGATGGGGTACATGGGGGAAAAAATAACCCGTTTGTCCAGCTAGAAGGTTCACAGAGCAAGGGTTTAAAGAGTATGTACCCGAGCAGGGCACTGGTAACCCACATGGCACAGAGGCAGCCAGGGCAGCTGCTGTGAGGTGATGGGTGGCATAAGGGATGTCCCCATTGACAAGTCTATCCACGCTCAGGCCATTGGACGTAGAGAATGAGTGGTTGCTCGCCAAAGAGTTTTGAGTCAACACTGAGCTGTAGGGCATGGGGTGGCTTGGGTAGGCTGACGTGGTCCCATTGTAACTCAAAGCACTGCTGGCCCTCGGGTGATGCAATGAGAGGAAAGGAGACATAGGCCAGTACAAGGAGCCAGCCCTATCCATGAAGGTCAGTCCAGTAGAGGTGAGCCTGGCTCCTCGTTTGAAAGCCAGCTTGGCCCTAGATGTTGTAGATCTCCTGCGGAGCTTCCCAGTGGTCCCACCAATGAAGACATCATCGCTGCTAGGGTCCAACATCCAGTAATTCCCTTTGCCCGGGTCATCGTAATGTCGAGGGACCTTGACAAAGCACTTGTTCAGGCTGAGGTTGTGCCTGATGGAGTTCTGCCAGCCTTGCTTGTTCTCCCTGTAGTAGGGGAAATTCTTCATGATGAACTCATAGATCCCATTCAGGGTCAGGCGCTTCTCAGGACTCTGGCGGATGGCCATCATGATCAGAGCGTTGTAGGAGAAGGGGGGCTTCTCATATTTCCCATTCTTCTTCTCCCCTTCTTTGCCAGTCTCCCCATCCTTACCACCACCTTCCACCTTTTTCTCATCGGTCTTCTCCTTGTCCTCCCCAGCAGGCAAGTCAGAGGAGGCAGGGTCCACCTTGGCAGGCGGTGGTAGGCTTTCAGATTTGACCTCCAAGAGACTCTTGTCCAGATCATCATCCTCCTGCATGGATCTGTGGTGGGAAGGCAGGTGGTGGGCTGGCTGGACTAGCTGCTGGTGTTGATGGTGATGGTGGTGGTGGTGATGATGAGGAGGCTGAGGGTGGTTGTCATTCTGCACTGCTTCTGGCACCAGGCTGTTGATACTAAAAGACGATTTGGGGATCATTTTGACTTCTTTCCTCTCCCCCATGTCCAACATATCACAAGGATGGTAGCAGAGATCTCCAGGAAAGTTGCAGCAGCAAAAAAAGAGGAAACAGCAGCGGGAGCAGAGATGGGGGGCTCTTCCGCACCAAGGTGTCCAAACACTTGTAAGTCATGTAGCAAAAAAAAAAAGGAACAAACTATTTTTTTTTTTTAATTATAGGCTAGAAATATATAACATATATATATATATAAATATCATCAAGGAAAGAAGTCGGGGGGAGAGAGACAATGTATCAACTACTTCATGTCCCTTCAAAATAAACACAACAACCTCCCCTCTCGGCAACAAGAGTAGACAGCTATAGCTACAATTAATTCCAGACCCAGAGACACCAGCCTTGGGAAAAAAAAAAAAAAAAAAGAGGAAGAATTTGGTTTAACCTTTGAGTCCTGGAACCAATGGAAGAGCTGTGACTGTAAAAGCGTTTTTCAGGACCCCAGCCAATCCAACACACAGGATTACAGAGAGAAACACCCAAATATGCTGCTAATGCTCCTTTTGCTCCCTCCTATCTTCTCAGCCTGCGGATGGATATGGGAGGGAATCTCTTCTTTACCTCTCTTTCCCCTCCTCCTCCTCCTTTTTTTTTTTCTTCTTCTCAAACGTGATCACCCTCCCCCCACCCCTTCCTACCATCCTCCCTCCCTCCCTTTCCTGCTACCAAATATCAGCCATTGCTTTCATCCCTCTGTATTGGACAATCTTAGTTTTATACGTCAATATTTTCTCTTATTGATTAAAGTTTTTTTAGACTTATTTTTTTTTTTTTTTAGGGGAAAAAAATACCCATTGATGGAAGAAAGGCAAAAAAAAAATAGAAGAATCAAGGGATTACATTTGCCAGCAATCGAAAGGAGTATTTTGTTGTTGTTGTTGTTGTTTTGTCACTTCTTGTACGATTGGATTTGTGCAATGTAACATTGTGTTTGTGAATGATCATTTTTGTTTTCCTTTATTGTAACAATTGTTTTTCTTGGTCTGTGACTGTTTCAGGTAAACAGAAGAGAACCTGCCATATTTTTTTTTTTTTTAAAGCATACCTTGCAGTGATATGAAGAGATGACAATAAACACACATTAAAGATTGGAGGGGGGGTTGGAGGAGGGAGGGGGGAGTTGTCTTTTGTTGCAGAACCTTCTACTGTATGTTTATATAAAAATTAACCATTTTTTTTTTTTAGCCAGTAGAGAGAATAATGGGGAAAGAGGGAGGAGAGGGTGGATATCAGAGATGTGCTTTGTTAGTCCTGCTGGCTTACATTTTTTTTTCTTTTTTTAATATTATGAAGGGAGTGTGTCACATCTCAGGGAATGATTATACTAAAATCTGTAGAATGATTAATATTATAAATTCATGAGACAGAATTTTCATTCTCGCCTTGATTATTGTACCATGTATAGAATGATTAATATAATGTATGCATAATGCATGTCAGTAGCCTTGATTATTTTTAAAGGCAGAACCACCTTCAGGATGTGTCAGTCATTTCCACTGTGGGAGCATTGTGTATGCAGCCCAGAGACTCCTATATACCTCCTTGTTTGTATACTCATTAAGCAATCCTTCATGTGCAGCAGGACTGGGTTTGATTCTAAATTAATGACTAAGTGTCGTGACAGTGGGCGATTGCCTGATATTTACTGTGTGTATGCTTATTGCCTGCTAACACCAAGGGAGAAAATAAATAAACCAATCCATACTAGCACTGGGATCACCCCCACCTCCCAATGTAAACGGGCCTGAAACAGACTTATTCTTTTATGGTGGGAAGCTGCATATCCAGGGGACTATGTGTGCAAAAACACTGTGAGATGGATTGACAGATACATGCAGCTAAGATAAACAATACGATATATGTAAAGATAATGCACCAATAATAGATATATAGATGTAAAGATGATGGGTCGATAATAGATAAATAGATATATAAAAAGATGGACAGATAATAGATAAATAGATGATAAATAATATATATATTAAAAGATGGGCAGATAATAAACAGATGATAAATAATAGATGTATAAAAAGATTGACAGGTAATAGATAGATGATGAATTGATACAAAGATAAATAATAGATACCTGTAAAGATGAGAGATGTGTATATATAGATGATAACCCTATAGATTCACAGAGAAGATCGATATAGATATATAGATGATGCATAACAATATAGAGAAGATAGATAATGTATAGATGATATAAAGTAGATAATAGATGATGGGTAACTAAAGATAAACAGAAGATGGATATTAGATATATAGAGGATGGATAACAATATATAAAGATAAAGAGAAAACAGATAATGCTGGATAGATGTATAGATGATGGATATATAAAGAAGATCGATAATATATATATATATAGATAGATGATGGATAACGATAAAGAGAAGGAGATGTATAGATGATGGATAGATAAAGCTAAACAGAAAATAGATAATGTATAGATATATAGATGATGGATAGATATTAAGAAGATCGATAATACAGATGATGAGTAGATGATGGATAATACAGTATATGTTTAGATGATGGATACAACTTGTAACTGTATAGGGATAATAGATAACTAGACAGATATATCGATAGATGAATAGATCATTAATATTTTTATAATGGATTTGTAGAAATGATTTCCCATTACACTGAAAGCAATACAACACGACCCTCTCACTCCTATATTCTCAGTAAGGGATGGAACGCTGCAAAATGCTCTCTTTTGGATTAACCCAAAGTGACCCCTGTCCTGATTTGCTATAGGTCAGACTATCTGACAGGTCAGTGCTTTTATATGATAGATTGTGTGTGTCTTATCTATCTCGCAGTCTCATACATACATATAGGCCGCTGATCATGACTATACACTAGATCTTGGTGTTACTAATAAATAATGATAATATTAATAGCATAGTCTTTTTTTATTTTTGTGGATTTTTTTATATAGTGTTACATTTGCCATTTTATAGAATATATTGTGAGTGTGTGCCTATGTGTATGTGAGTCTATTTGTTTTGGATATTTATTCTAGTGTGTGCGTGTAAATATTAATATACTTATTGAGTGCATCTCCACACTGAGTGATGAAAAGTCCAGGCAGCTGCTGTTAGCTGTGTGGCCGCACTTCAGAAATTGTTAGGGTTTTCGGATACTCACTCACTGAGTGTAACATGAATACACACCCAGTGAGTGAGGTGGAGTGAGTGTAGCCTGAATAAGCACCCAGTGAGTGAAGTGGAGTGAGTGTAGATAAGCACCCAGTGAGTGAGGGGGAGTGAGTGTAGATAAGCACCCAGTGAGTGAGGTGGAGTGAGTGTAGATAACCACCCAGTGAGTGAGGTGGAGTGAGTGTAGATAAGCACCCAGTGAGTGAGGTGGAGTGAGTGTAGATAAGCACCCAGTAAGTGAGGTGGAGTGAGTGAAGCCTGAATAAGCACCCAGTGAGTGAGGTGGAGTGAGTGTAACCTGAATAAGCACCCAGTGAGTGAGGTGGAGTGAGTGTAGATAAGCACCCAGTGAGTGAGGTGGAGTGAGTGTAGCCTGAATAAGCACCCAGTGACGTGGAGTGTAGATAAACACCCAGTGAGTGAGGTGGAGTGAGTGTAACCTGAATAAGCACCCAGTGAGTGAGGTGGAGTGAGTGTAGATAAGCACCCAATGAGTGAGGTGGAGTGAGTGTAGCCTGAATAAGCACCCAGTGAGGTGGAGTGTAGATAAGCACCCAGTGAGTGAGGTGGAGTGAGTGTAGCCTGGATAAGCACCCAGTGAGTGAGGTGGAGTAAGTGTAGCCTGGATAAGCACCCAGTGAGTGAGGTGGAGTGCGTACAGCCTGGATAAGCACCTAGTGAGTGAGGTGGAGTAAATATGGCCTGGATAAGCACCCAGTGAGTGAGGTGGAGTAAATATGGCCTGGATAAGCACCCAGTGTGTGAGGTGGAGTGAGTACAGCCTGGATAAGGACCCAGTGTGTGGAGTGGAGTGAGTACAGCCTGGATAAGGACCCAGTGTGTGGAGTGGAGTGAGTACAGCCTGGATAAGGACCCAGTGTGTGGAGTGGAGTGAGTACAGCCTGGATAAGGACCCAGTGTGTGGAGTGGAGTGAGTACAGCCTGGATAAGTACCTAGTGATTGAGGTGGAGTGAGTACAGCCTGGATAAGTACCCAGTGATTGCGGTGGAGTGAGTACAGCCTGGATAAGTACCCAGTGATTGCGGTGGAGTGAGTACAGCCTGGATAAGTACCCAGTGATTGCAGTGGAGTGAGTACAGCCTGGATAAACACCCAGTGAAAGAGGTGGAGTACAGCCTGGATAAGCACCCCATGACTGAGGTGGACTACGTGTGGCCTGGATAAGCACCCAGTGACTGAGGTGGACTACGTGTAGCCTGGATAAGCACCCAGTTAGTGAGGTGGAGTAAATACAGCCTGGATAAACACCCAGTGAGTGAGGTGGAGTAAATACAGCCTGGATAAGCACCCAGTGAGGGAGCTGGATTAAGTGTAGCCTGGATAAGCACCCAGTGTGTGAGGTGAAGTGAGTACAGCCTGGATAAGTACCAAGTGATTGAGATGGAGTGAGTACAGCCTGGATAAGCACCCAGTGTGTGAGGTGGAGTGAGTACAGCCTGGATAAGCACCCAGTGATTGAGGTGGAGTGAGTACAACCTGGATAAGTACCAAGTGATTGAGATGGAGTGAGTACACCCTGGATAAGTACCCAGTGATTGCGGTGGATTGAGTACAGTCTGAAAAAACACCCAGTGAATGAGGTGGAGTGAGTACAGCCTGAATAAACACCCAGTGAATGAGGTGGAGTGAGTACAGACTGAATAAACACCCAGTGAATGAGGTGGAGTGAGTACAGCCTGAATAAACACCCAGTGAATGAGGTGGAGTGAGTCAGCCTGAATAATCATCCACTATGGAGTTAGTTAAATCTGGAGAAGTGAACAGTGAGGGAGGTAGTGAGTGCAGTCAAGATAAGTGAACAGTAAATGAGGTGGAGTGCAGTCTGGATAAGTGAACAGTGAGTGAGGTGAGTGCAGTCTGGATAAGTGAACAGTGAGTGAGGTAGGTGGTGAGTGCAGTCTGGATAAGTGAACAGTGAGTGAGGTGGAGTGCAGTGCACTATTTGTGCTCCTATGTGCAGGATACAAAGTGTTGATTAACACAGAAGGGGGAAAAAACGAAATTAGCTGATTGCATGCTCATAAGAGCAAGCTGTCATTGAACTGCTTTTAAAATAGACACAGCTGGGTGTTTATGTTGAAAAATCGTTCGTGTTTTTGCTAATACTGAAATAAGCATGATTTTGTATACCAAACATTTTCAGATCATTAAAATTTGTAATCTGCGCCGGTTTGTGCCACAAAGAAAAGAAGAGATTCTTCTTCTTCCAATGAAAATTTGCTGATATGATATTAACTCAATCAAGTTTGTGGCTTCATAACACAGCCTGCATTAAATTATCACACAAAATGCCAAACCCTGCCTGCTGTTTGTTAACATTACACTGCTTATTTTCTTTTTTTTTTCCCCCATCCCTAAACACCCTACGTGAACCAGAGAGAGCTTTATTTTGACACCCTGTAATAACAAACCGTATTTCCATTTGATGATCAGACTGGCTTTTACTAAGATATTGAGATTCCCTTCAGATCTTATGAGGCCAGAATTCAGCAGATCACATCAGATGTCATTTACGAAGATCAAAATGTTGCCTGGTGCATAATAGCAAATCCTGGCCCAGACACTAAAATATCCTGAACAGTGGGGTTGGAAAATATTTTACATGTATTTTCAGGCATTCTGACATAAAAGGCGCAATGCTGTACAAATACACTGCTTAGTGAATAATCCATTTTTATAAAGACCCAGCTATGTCTATGTCAACACCTATAGCTGATCTAAAATCTGGGAGAAAGACACATTCGTTCACTTTTTGGGATTGCAGCAGTTTAAATTGAGCTTTATATAAAAATAATAGTTTAGAAAAGCTTTAGAATAGAAATGATAATAGTTCTTCACCTGGAGAGAAGCAATGGGGTTTGGAGGATTTCCAAGGAACACATGGCCCTTGGTTGTGGGTCTTGAACTATGCAGGGAAGACACTGTTGTCCATGATTTCAGGATTGAAGGATATCTCATATGTGTAAATCACATACTCCATCTAGGGACCAACTATCTGGAAGGACCTCTGACCAATCCTTTAACCCTTCATACATTTGGAATGAAGTCTTTGCCTCACTCCAATGAGTGTGTGTTAATCCCAGTGCAGCTGGTTGACTTTTCCAGGCAGACACAAAGTGGCAGTACAGTGACTTTCATGTCAGGAGCTTTTTTTTTATCCTGGAGTCCTGGCTTGGGGTTACCTAGCCCTGCATGAGCTGTTTCTCTTTTGTTTGGAGTATGTTACCAGGAACAGCAGGTAAGGTCTAAAGTATTTGCAAACAAAAATGAAATCTCTCTCCCTCCCTTCCACCTCTCTAACCTCCTACACCACCACCACCTCCAAGGTCTCACAACATCTCTGGGGGAAAAAAGTTCTATTACAGTTTCCATCTCATCATGACCTGTCCCATCAGTCCTTTCGGTACAAATCTAAGGTGTGTTGTAGAATGTTTTCCCTCTTCACATTGACCTGAGAGTATTTAAAACGCTGAGACGTATAGATACAAAGCTATAACGTTAGATAGGCATAAAGACTGACCTAGAAAACCAGATCCAACATAGAAAACTAGATGGATGAAAAACTGGATAGACAGGGAGAAAACCAGATGGAAAGAAGGACAGAAATTTACATAGACAAGAAGATATATAGATAGATAAATAGAAAACTAAACAGGGAGAAAACCAGATGGAAAGAAGGACAGAAATTTACATAGACAAGTAGATATATAGATAGATAAATAGAAAACTAAACAGGGAGAAAACCAGATGGAAAGAAGGACAGAAATTTACATAGACAAGTAGATGTATAGATAGATAAATAGAAAACTAGACAGGGAGAAAACCAGATGGAAAGAAGGACAGAAATTTACATAGACAAGTAGATGTATAGATAGATAAATAGAAAACTAGACAGGGAGAAAACCAGATGGGAAGAAGGACAGAAATTTACATAGACAAGTAGATGTATAGATAGATAAATAGAAAACTAGACAGGGAGAAAACCAGATGGAAAGAAGGACAGAAATTTACATAGACAAGAAGATATATAGATAGATAAATAGAAAACTAGACAGGGAGAAAACCAGATGGAAAGAAGGACAGAAATTTACATAGACAAGAAGATATATAGATAGATAAAGAGACAGAAAACCAGATAGACAGACAAACAAAAACAGAGACAAACAGAAAACTAGACAGATATATAAATAGAAAACTAGCTAGACAGACTGACAGACAAACAGAAAACGAGATAGACAATCCTAAAACTAGATAGATACATAGAAAGGAAAGTAAAACTGTAGACACATGGATAGATCATGGCCAGACGTACACACGTAGGCAGAGATTGATAGTCACACGAATTTATCATCTTTTTGTCTGTCCTGCTTCTATCCATCCAATCTGAAGCTAATGGGAGTCTTGTGATTTCTTATGCCTCAAATGGTGCCCACTGATCAGACCTTTCTGTAACTTGCTCTCCTTGGAGCTCATTTATAAACAGAACAATATAAAATGAAAACAAAGCTCTGCTCTCGCGTTCTATTGGAAAACACTTTTCATATCGCATGGCCACACAGCAAATCCCTGGGTGAGACTCCTGTATTTTCATACACAGAGTCCATGTCACGATCTCTCAGTGTTTATGTTCTTCCTATCCTCAAGTCAGGATAATGAGATCAGGAGACGGGTCTGGGTGCTCTGAGTGTGGGAGCTTGCTTGGTGTGTATCACACCAAATACTATGTGAAGTGTTTGCACACTATGGAACTCCTGCCTTCAGCACAAGTCATCACATTCCACAGGAGAGGCAGACACTCTGTGCATCGGGTAAAGCCATGCATGTCTTGTACAACGCCACTACCTAGGGTGGCATTTTATTTCCTATACGAAAATGCTGTGTTTGTGAGTATATGTGGATGTTTGAAAGTGTGTTCGTCTATAAGATCACTGATTTGTGTATTTGTGTGTGGATCTAATGAGGGTTCCAGATACTATGTTATAGATATGTGTATGTGTCGGTGTATATGTATATACTCCTAAATGTGTGTATATGTGTGTGGATCTTTTAAGTCCCATGCAGGGACTATATGTATATATATATATATATATCAGTTGAGTGTGTTTATCTAAGATTATGCACAGGGTCATGGCAGATTACACATCAGCACATTAAAGTACATAATTCTTTCCTATAAAAATATAATTAACAGGATTTCGAAGTATCTTCTGGCTGAATCCAATCCTATATAATCCAGGACAGCTGCTATGGGTGCTAAGGTTTGTTGTGATTACATGTTACTCTGTTCATTGTGTTGTGTCTTCATTCTGTGGGTTTTGGTTACAGGTTACACGATTAAGTTTGCAAGAAAAGGAGAGAAGTGAATTTCTCAGTGAGGGGCATTCACACTGCAAACTGTGTCAGATCTGAACAGCCCAACCCTGCAGCTCATTAGGGAATCTGCACATTGTCAGCAGCACACAAGCGCACACATGCACAGCCACTGACACACGTATATATACAGAGCTCGAATGTATGATACACATTGACATATCTCAACACACACACACACATGCACATGTATGTGTGTATCTATTTCTACACACACACGTGTGTGTATCAATAAATATATGTACACACATATATATACACATATAGACATGTACACAGACACATATGCCTATATATGTGTATCTGTATATCTGTACAAAGAGATATATATATAGATACACACACACATTGATACACATATAGACCTATGTACACAGACACATATGCCTATATGTGTATCTATATATCCGTACACGCACATACACATATATATACATAGTCGCACAGATATAGACATATGTACACAGACACATATATAAACACATATATAGAATATCTGTACGCATACACATATCTGCACAGACATAGCTATGTTTGTATCAATATATATCTGTACACACACATATATAGATACACATACACATGTTGACATGTACACACACACACAAATATATAGATACACATGTATGTACACACACACAAATATATAGATACACATGTAGACATGTACACACACACAAATATATAAGATACACATGTATACACACAAATATATAAGATACACATGTATACACACATATAGAAATCTGTACACACACACACACATAGAGCTATCTATACACACACACATATATATATATATATTGATACACAAATATATGAAAGTTTGCGTGTACAGATATCTGTATTTGTACACAAATTCACAATAATATCTATATATACAAACACCCATACAGATACAAACCAGAAACACATTGAAACCAGCACAAACGCAGAGGAACACACACTCACATGCACAGAGATAGATTGACGCGCAAGCATATACACATGAAACACACGCACATACAGACATGGACCTACCGACATATAGATGTACACACAATCACTTTCGCGCAGACATACACATGAACCTCAGCACATTTAATAAATGAAGAAACAGATGATTAAGACAAGCTTGTCAGCTCCCCAGCCTCCCATCATAACATTATGGCACCGAAAAATATATCACTGAAACACTGCATAGAGGGAGAAGGAGGAAACACACACACACACACACACACACACACACACACTATACATTTACCTTTCTACTTGTCTGTCTGTCCGTCTACTCCACCTTCTAAGCAAAATGCTATATTGAATATACTTCTGAGTGGAGAGTATATATTTGGGCCTGGGGCTTTATAACCCAATAAAGGGGTTTGCGCACTAAGTGGTGAATCGTGTAATTTCCAAACGAGGATTGAAACTGTTACACTGAAATATGTCAGAGAGAAGCTCTCTCCATATCGGATATTTCCAGGCGAAAAGTCTTTCTAAACTCCTGTCGGTTCTGCACAATATACTGAGAAAACTGTTTATGTGATGGTCTTTATGTTTTGCTGAGTTACACATTGTATCAGTGTGTGTATATATATATATATATATATAAAAAAATGTCTCTCTCTTTACTAATTTACTGTATTGTCTGCTTTAGGTGATTATGTTTTTTTATATATGTCTCTATTTATCTTTCTATTTACCCGGTATCTCTGAATATTTGCCTATATAATCAGAAGTCCCCTGGGTGAGCTCCTGGCACCCTTTGTTACTGTTAGCATGAGGTGTTGGTGGGTAATAGTGGACATGGTGGTGAGTACCTGGGGACAGCACACACACTGCACAGCCAGCTGTCATACTCTTTGTACTCTTGACGTTGTATATTCATTTTTTTTGGATCTTTATTATATTCCATATTTTCAGTTTAAGTGTTGGATAATTCCAATCTGTTTTCTGTTGCAATGCTCAGTCACTGAAGAATAAAGACACAGAAGAACTAAGGCAACTTTTCAACGACTGGGACATATCACAGTCAATGTACCATGGCGTCCCTCATTTATGGCTCCAAAGAAATTGTGGTTAATACGTGGTTCTGAATAAATCTGGCTTTAGAACATCAATTAAGTGTTACCCAGGGACAACCATCATTTTATTACTGCATGGAAGCCACCCCCAAGACAATTATCCAATACATGAAAAATATATATGTATATATGTGATATGAAGCTTGTATTTGATTTCCTTCAATGTGTGTCACCTTCTAATCCAGTATATATTTTATATATATATATATTTACAAAAGCTAAATAATAATAACCTTATGTGATTCTTTTGTATTTAGTTCAGCTTTAAGGAATGACCCTTATTTTCTTTTGGATGTCACCTCTTGTGTGCTGGGTGTGTAGGTGAGATGTGTGTCTGGCAGCTTATGATTATGTATGTTAAACCAGGGACAGAATAGAGCTTGATTTGCAGGGACTGTGAGATTACACAGTGCTGCTTCAATCGCTTGTTCCACATACTCACCCCTGAATGGCTTGTAATGTGGACAGTTGTGAAATGTAACATTTGGAGGAAGAAACACCCCCTGCTATTACAGCTTCATACTTCATTCCTCAATGTGAACTTAAAAACTACAGGACTAACCTAGACTTGTATGGTTTCAGAATATATACACATAGTGTGAAAAATCGAATTCTGTATATACCTATACCCACATCTATGCATATATATATATATATATATCTACAGTATTTATCTAAATAGTGTGCAAACCCAACATCATTTGTGATCATGCCTTGTACAAGTATAACTTGCAATGGAAGCCTAAAGCTCTGGAGACTGTGGTGTTGCTTTTTCCATCAACCAGATTCATTTGGGAGCTCTTTATAAAATAATAACATAAAAATATTAAATATACAACCCAAAAACCCACAAAGGTCTGCATTTTATGTGTGTTTTTTTCCAATGGATTTATGCATTTTATCTGATTTATCTGTTGGATAGGCCATTAAAAAGAAATATATAGGCATCAATATGAAAAAGCCTGCTGAAATATACACAAAGTAAATAAACTCCCATTAACAAATCAAGCTGAGGAGGGCGTGTAAATATTTTGTTTTTGTTAATTTTAAGTACACAGTCATTACTCAGATACACAATCCAGAGAATGTATTGAATAAGTGAGTAAAAGTAATATTGTAATGGAAATGTCATTATATTGTGTAATTATGTATGTACAATAAATATACTAATAAATATATTAAAGTTTATTTACATAGTAGGTAATGTTTTTAGAATGACACAAATAGCAAGTGTTTTAAATATATATATATATTTTACCCAGCATCCTTCATCAGCAGAGAGATTACAGCCAAACACATATCTGTAAATATTTTCTACGTTTTGCACAGTGGAAAAAAAAGAAAGAATTGTGACAAGCAACCAGTAGCACTTAACCCATCCTTATTAGTGACCCAGTAGGTTAAAATATCTTGTTACTATGTGATAAAAGTATAGAGAACACACACACACACACACAATTTTATACATAGATTTATTTTTTCTTTTTCCACTTGATGTACAATTTTTTTTTAAAAAAGACTAGAATAAAAGTAAATAAAAGGAAAATTGTGATACAGAAGGAATTAACTAACTTTGTGGCATTTGTTGTGTTGTGTTTGTTGTGTGTGGTGTTGCAGATTGAGTTTAAATACTCAGTGTGTAATCTTTTGCAATTTGTGAGGGTATAATCTGAATAAACTGGTGTGTGCCAATAAACACAGCCTTTGCCTGGACTCCTCTAATACCATCAGGACCTGAGGTAAGGTTATTACACCTTCCCTAAAAGAAAGCCAGAACACTATATAGATAATTATACTAATTGCAAGGAGGGATGTTATTGGCTTTTGTGTGTTGTGTGTATTTTTTTTCTTTTTCTGTTGCACTGTGTCTATATCTAACATCCCTTGATAAATATTATAACTGAACAACGTGTCCCTACATGTTTCATTGTTTTGTAACGCGCGATGCACAACAAAACCATTAACATTAACAGATCAAATGAAATCCCAGAGCAGATAAATCTCCTCTTGTGCCTTTTAACTTGGTTACATTACACGAGCAGACAGAAAAAAATATCACAGGTTCATCTATTCAAAGGGGGGGGGGGGGAGGCAGAAACAGATAATTAAATAATAATATGTGAACATTCTATTTGTAAATACATTCATATATATGAATATAGATGTTTATAAAATGATCTTTATCGCAATATATGTGTGTCTGTGTATGTGTGTATGTATATGTGTGTGTGTGTGTATATATATATATATGTGTGTGTGTGTGTGTGTGTGTGTGTGTGTGTGTGTGTATATTTATTTATTTATTTATTCATAAAGGATTTTACCAGGAAGGATACATTGAGATTTCTCTCGTTTTCAAGTATGTCCTGGGTTCAAGAGCATTGACATTTTACAGTCGTTACAGAAATACAAAGTAATAAATGCAAGATATTAAAAACAAAACACAAATATACAGATTAACACGGAAAATAAATATGTAAGTAATATAGTTACTATGTTACATGTTTACAGGTGCATATGTGTATATATATGTGTGTGTATATAGGTGTGTGTATATATATGTGTGTGTATATATATATGTGTGTATATAGGTGTGTGTATATATATATGTGTGTATATAGGTGTGTGTGTATGTGTGTGTATATATAGCTGAGTGTATATATGTGTTGCATAATTTCTATGTATATGTGTGTGTAATTATATATGTTTATATATTAATGTATATATAGATATTTGCTATATAGAGACTGATCTATCTATCTATCTATCTATCTATCTATCTATCTATCTATCTATCTATCTATCTATCTATCTATCTATCTCTGTGTCCATCCATCATTCCCCTGTGTGTCTATACATATGTATATCAAGAATATATAAAACTGCAGACGTGCAAGACGTAATTCAATCAAATTACTGGAATGGAGGCAAAATCTCAAACAGGATCCATTATGTCTGGTTTTATTAAAGGCAGGCAAATTTACTCTAAAATAAGGAAGACTGCTGAATATATAATTGGGTGTAATCATGTTAGTGTTTGAATAAAAATGACATAGGGTGTTTAACACTGACAACAACATGTTTAGAAAGAAGCTATTCAAAGAGTTTTTTATTCACAGGCATGTGGAGATGAAACACATTTTCAGTTTACGAATTTGAGGGGTTTCTTGTAAATGAACAGAATTAAATAGAGTGAAATATTATTATTTTTTTAACCACAAAAAAAAAACCCCTTTAGAAATATTAAAATCCACGAAAACCTCTGAGTGCTTGCATCGCGCCCCCTACAGGAACACAAGGGCTTCCTGCATTTCTGCAAAACATTGATATACATCTCATTTTATATTTAAATAGGTCTTTCGAAGTAATGTATACCTTGGTATATGCATATACATCTGTATATGTCTGCATAAGTAAACATGTATATGTTTGTGTATATATGCATATAGATGTGTGTATGTGTATATATATATGCGCATATAGATGTGTGTATGTATATATGTACACAATTTCTATAGATGTGTGTATATATATAAACATAATTACATAATTTGTGTGTGTATATATACATAGACATAATTTGTGTGTGTGTATATATATATATATATATATATACATAATTTGTATAGATGTGTGTGTATTTTATATGTACCTAGATGTGTGTGTATGGGTGTGTAGAAGTATACATGTTCGTGTAAATACAAGTTTGTATATGTGTATTTACTGTTTGTGTATAAGCGTGTGCCTATATCTATGTCTCTCTCTCATAATATATATATATATTTCATAATTAAAATATCTAAGACAGATGTACAGAGGATGACAGAGATGGACAGACAGATACGTAACAATAAAGAAAAAGAGAAAAACTATCTCAAGAATGTTCTATTTTGATGATTTGTACAATACTATCTTCTTGTGTAATTGTTGCAATTTTTTCAGCATTTACACACACACACACACACACACACACACACACACACTTCCATGTTTGTTACTTTTTAACTGTAAATCAATAAATAGAACGACTCTTTCCACCATTAACAGATTAACTGATGATGGAATCAAATATTGACATTTTAAAACCCAAATCCAATGCAAATATCGTTATGTCTTCAAAATCAGAAAAAAAGAGACATGGAAGAAAAAAAAGGATTTTTAAGCATTGCTAGTTTATGAAAAAACGAAGACATGTTAATAGATGCAAGACGTATTTAAGAGAATAATTAAATAAAAATAATATATATATATATGACATATAAAGTCCACAGTAACCCCCCCCCAATAAAAAGTTCTCATTCCATTCACCAGTAGATTTTAAGAAGCAGTACATTGTGGGGAGGCTGGTGACCAGAGCAGAGAATAGGTTCCATATTTAACTCTTCTCTTGCCAGAGGGTTTACAGACATATATCATTTCATTGTTGCATTAATGTCCCACAGCACAGAGAGGTGCAACAAGTGCATACACGGTTTAAACCAATTAGTTGCTGAATTTTTCCCTCCTTTCTTTAAATAGATGCTCGAAGAAAAAAGAAAATAAAAAGCCCCAAGAATTTTTTTTTTTTTTAATGGTCACCCTAGTATTCTTTTTTCCTCCCTCTTTAGAAATAATACCTATCATCAATTGGACATGAACTTTTTTGAGTCCCCTTTATTTAGAAATACAATACTTAATTCACACTTTATAACGCCTGGGAGAGAAAAAGAAAATAATGAACTCAATCCCCCTTTGCTTTTTAAGATTTCTTTTGTGACAGTCACATACACTGATCCCAAATGTTACTTGCAGGGTCTGGGAGCCCTCTCATGGTCTCATTGCTATTACCAAGCAGATGTTTGGCTTTCTCTACGTGTGTAGGCTGCTAATGGCCACTTTTAACACAAGGGGATATTTCCTTTTCTATTGGTGAGAAAATCCCCCCCAAAAAACTGACCAAGTTCTAACACACACACAGAAAAAACTTTCTCTTACTCTGTGGGGCCATTTTTCTCCTCTCAGAGCTTCTACACATACATAACTAAGTAGTGTTCGTTTAATGTTTATGAAAAGGTTCTGTGTTTTTGTCTTTTTTTGTTGATATAAAGCTCAATTTGATGTCCAGTTGTTGTTGTTTTGGACTCAGTAGTTGTTAGCAATTTTTGTTAGGAAATCACCATGGTTTAATGTTGTAGAAACAGTTTGCAGATTCATATCCATAGACCTCCTTTGGCAGGACCAGTATCTCACTATCTCTCTAACTCTCTCTGTATCCATATCTATGTATCTATCCATATCCATATCTATATATCTATAGCCATATATCTCTATAACTATCTATATATATATACATCTATCCATATCTATATATCTAGCATATATCTCTATATCTATCCATATCTATCTATATATATATATATATCCATCTATCCATATCTATATATCTAGCCATATATATCTATATCTATCCATATCTATATATATATCCATCTATCCATATCTATATATCTAGCAATATATCTCTATATCCATATATATATATATCCATCTATCCATATCTATATATCTAGCAATATATCTCTATATCTATCCATATCTATATATCTAGCAATATATCTCTATATCTATCCATATCTATCTATATATATATCCATATCTATATATCTAGCCATATATATCTATATCTATCCATATCTATATATCTAGCAATATATCTCTATATCTATCCATATCTATATATATATCCATCTATCCATATCTATATATCTAGCAATATATCTCTATATCTATCCATATCTATATATATATCCATCTATCCATATCTATATATCTAGCAATATATCTCTATATCTATCCATATCTATATATATATATATCCATCTATCCATATCTATATATCTATAGCCATATATCTCTATAACTATCTATATATATATATATCCATCTATCCATATCTATATATATATATATCCATATCTATCTCATATATTTGTTTATCCTCCTTTCTTTTTATCTCTGTTTCTGTCTATTTATTTCAAATCCTCATGGACCTGTTTAAGGATCACACTTGGTGAAACAAATCCGTCTGCAAGTTTTGTCCAGTACACAGCATGTTAAGGGTTAAACCGTTTTTGATTTCCCTTCACTAAGATTTTTCATGGCAAGATTTTTTATTTAACCTGTCTTTTTTTCCTGGCAAAAATCTGGAGATGCATGTAAGGAGCCCTCAAAAGAAAACACACACATATACACAATAACATAACAGAGTGAACGTTCTATTGCAATTACACAGTCAGGCCACAAAGGCTTGTGATGCATAGAATACCATTTAAAATGCCCTCACATAAAATATCATTTAGCTAATTCCTTGTGTGTCTTATGAAGTGATCTCTTTCCTTGCTCAGTGTATATACAGTATATTCAACTCTGCACGAAACTCTCTAAGGTCATCTATCTGGACAGGTTTCCGTCTTTTGAATTGCTCGGGCACCACCCAGCGGACAGTGGAGGTAATGCACGTTTATTTTCTTCGCAGGGGCTGAAATTCTGCTGTGAAATCTGCAATGTTGCACTTGTAACCTCTCTCGGTACTTTAGTTGCAGACTGAAACATTTTAAGGAAAGAATGCATAATATAAGACAAGATATATATAAAAAAATAACTGTATGACCGTCAATGATTTTTTATCACAATATCCTTCAATGTTTAATGTATAAATAATTATATGTAATTATTTATTTGGAGCATTATTATCTAATTTTAACGTTCCTAATTTACCATGAGGACCCACATAAATTTGTTTAAACCGAATGACGTTTATAAGCAGTACTCCCCCTCTCGTTTCATATATATATGTACAATTTATTGCCATAATAGTCACTTAAATAATAATATTTGAGTATAAAATTTTGATACCAAAAAGTTTTACAATATTTGCACTTCCCTTTCGATCTGCATGTAATAATAATCCTTGTATTACTAACAAAATAAATCTACCATCCACGAAACACGTGTATGTATATATATGTGTGTGTGTGTGTTTATATATGTATGTATATATATATATGTGTGTGTGTGTTTATATATGTATGTATATATATATATATATATATATATATATATATATATTATATATATATATATAAAATAACGTTTATAGCTGCAGAGGACATTTGCACATCCTAGCAATTCAGAGAACCCTTACAGAACTACATTCCCCATATGCAGCAAAGAACTCTGGGTAGGATATGCAAATGAAGTATATATATATATATTACCTCCAGCACTACCATGAAATATTTTATACGTCCATAGCCCACTATACACACTATTTCCTTGGTTATAGCCAAACCTGGCATCCAAAGTAGGATCTAAAAGATATGTTTTTCTGGCTTTTACCTGTCGAACTGTGTGATAGTAATGCAACAAGTCATCATTATATGAGCTTAATGTGTTCTTACAGTCACACTGAGGCTGTCCTCACCAACACTTCTAAAATCTACAAATCCACAGGCGGCTAGTATTTTGGATACAGATATTTTCACTATTTTCCAACTTGAGCTTTTTATTGTTTGTGTTTATTTAATAATTATCATTTTTACATTCTGTATGTATTTTGTTGATACTTATCATAATGATAATAATTAATAACGACATCAAAACATATTATAATACTTATGGCATTACATAATATTAGAACAACAAGCTTCTAAAAATCAAAGTACTACCATTACTTTTACTGCTAACAAAAAATAGCAAAAGGGAAACTTTTACCAGTTAATTAGAACGAATATTGTTATATATAAATAGCATTGTTATTATTATTTATCAACAAGTACAATGGCTTAAAGCATCAGTACTTTTCATATTGTATTATGTAAAAATAAAAGATAATATAAATAATACTGATCCTTTTTAAAAAAAATATATATATATATATTATTTTTATAAAAAGTATCAGTACTGCTTATATATAAAACCAAAACAATATTATTTGTGATTCTCACTGGGATGATATGGGGTTAATACATCTCAAAGACATATTTCTGATTGTTACTTTTTTTTTATATATGTTCTAGAATGGTTCATTATTTTCATTTGAATTAAATGAAATAGCATTAGTTCTAGTCGAAAGTGACTGTGTTTACCACATATTTTGCTCGAAGTATTAATTAGTCACATCAGATTGGTAATTAAAGGCAATCATGAATTGTTGTGCAATGTGTCTCACGAAATCCAGGAAAACAAGAGTTAAACATTCACTGGGATTTAATCCTCTAGAATGAAAAACTACAGAGAATAAATAAATAAAACAAACATTTCAGGTTAAAGCATAGATGGAATTTAACCAAGCATATATTTCGTTAGTATACAGGAGATCAGCACACACTGCATATACATAAATAACTTCTTCCCACCTTATACACTGCATTTTACATAGATCTCTTATAGGCATTTTACATGGGATACATTGTACAAGTGTACATTACCATTTGCACATCAAAAAGTATCCAGGGTGAAAATAAAGATTGCAACAAATAAAGAAGTAAAATAAGTGTATGCACAATGTTCTTTGAAACTTACTATAAAACACAAAGATTGTAAAATCTGAAGTTATTTAACTAAACTATATTAAACATATAAACAACTATAACATTTAAAAAAATGCCAAAAATAATAAGAAAACGAAATAAAATTCTAATAAACAATAGAACATAATGTACAACTTCATACCATACTGTAAAACTACAAAGAACTCATTATAAAGCATTAGAAAATACATCACCTCAATATATTTTTCAAAATGACATACCACCTCAATTTAAATCACTTTTTATTGCAGAAATATCTGCACTGGATTCCATAGAAAACAAACAATGTATCTTTGCAGAATGTATGAAATTCTATGTATTGATCAACAGACAATCCTATACTGAATCAATTTTGTCATTTTGTTGGCTATTTATTAAGGCCATTGCACCAGTTACACAGCTATGACAAACCAAATGCTGGAATATTAAATAATTAAATCAATATCATACCTTTTGAAACTTTATATATATTATATTAATATATTACAGCAACCACATGCATACATTTAAAGATTTTAACAGTAGCTCATACAATTAGAAATTTTAACAATTTTTAACCAGGACATACTTGAAAACTAGAGAAATCTCCATGTATCCTTCCTGGTAAAATACTTTCTAAAAAAATAAATAATTTTGTTTTTGAGATTCTAACAACTCGAAACCCTTTAAAGATTGTAACACTTTTTAACCCTTCGAAAACTTCTTCAAATTTTTAACTCTAAACTCTGTTAAAAATGATGGGAAATTAGTTCACAAAATACAGCCATAAATTGCGTAAGCCTGTCACAGCGTCAATGTATCCCATCGCGACAGGTCCCACTAAACACCTGATGATCGCATTTATGGGATTAACTCACTTACTAAGGACAGAATCCTTTCTGGGGCTTCCAGCGATTCAAGGTTAAATAAAGCCTGAAAATGGGACACCTGTGGCAGGGACGGGTGCTTGTCAGAGGGCTGTCAGCCCTTTTCATCCATGTGGCCATTAGGTGACAAGAATAGGACCTGTGGAGATGGGATACATTGACACTGTGACAGGCTTAAGCAAGATATGGCCATATTTAGTGAACTAAATTCCCATCATTTTTTAACAGCGCTTAGGGTTAAAAATTTGCAAAAAATCTTCAAAGGGTTAACCTTTGTTCGCGTCTCTAAAGGGTTAAAAATGGTTAGAATCTTTAAAGGTATGAGATACTTCCTGGTTTGTTGTATTTTTCTGTCATGAGAAGAAGCCCTATGCTTAGTAAAGGTCAAGTGCTGTCCTCCTGGTGGTATAATATATAGATGTGTAAATGTCCTCTGCAATTATAAACTTTATTATCAGGGTTATTCAGTGAAAGGTGAAAATATGGAGAATTGGGAGGAGAAGAGAACAATCTAGACCAAATAGCAGATTTGGTAAGTGAGATAAATGGGAGAATTTTTCTGGTTTGGCATTTGACCTAGAATTTTCACTTCTCCAGTCATTCTCCTGAGTTTCACCTTTCTTTGAATAGACATATATATATATATATATCTTTGAATTTCTGTGATGTGCAGATGGCTTCTGCAATTATTATATATATATCTACTGATAACACTGTTAGAGAATAATATTAATTTAATATTCCAACATTAAGTTTCTCATTTCTGTGGCACTAATGCACTGATGTGCAATGACATAAACAGTCACTGAAATGACAATTATATCCCCCTGTTGCAGCTTATATTGAATTAATATGCCAGTATTTACTTTTTTATATACACACTTATGTAAATGTATATTAAATATATATATACAGGGTTATACAGAGAGAGGTGAAAAGCAGGAGAATGACTGGAGAATGGAAAATTGTAGGTCAAAATAGCCAATTTGGAAAGTGAGATAAATGGGAGAATGTTTCTGGTTTGGCTATTTTGACCTAGAATTTTCACTTCTCCAGTCATTCTGCTGCTTTTCACCTCTCTCTGAATAACCATGATAGTTAGTTATATATATATAAGGGTTGTGGTGAAGGACTAAAAGTGAGATAAAAAGCCTCCACACTATAATAAGTGTGTTTAATATTGCAGAAGCCACCTGCACATCATAGCAATTCAAAGAATTGCATCCCAGAGCTCCTGTGCCACATTCCCCATATGCAGCAAGGAATTATATATATATATATATATATTTATAGATTATAGATGAATTGCTGTGATGTGCAAGTGACTTCTGCAATAATAAACACACATATTGTAGTGTGGAGGCCTTTCATCTCACTTTTTGTCCTCCACTACAACATATATATATATATATTATCGATAGACCGGGCACTCGTTTCCCCGGGCAGCTAACTCCTAGGAGGCCCCCTGTGAATAATAGGTTCTTACTGGCCTCGGTGCTTGAATCCCCAGGTCAAGATATATATAAAAAATATGGGTGGAGGGAGGCACTCGAGGACTTGTGCCATAAAAATTAGAGTTTATTGAGATATCATATAAAATCTGACGTTTCGGCCCATAAAGGCCTTTTTCAAGGAAAACAACCTTGAAAAAGGCCTTTTAGGGGCCGAAACGTCGGATTTTATACAATATCTCAATAAACTCAAATTTTTATGGAACAAGCCCTCGAGTGCCTCCCTCCACCCATATTTTTTTTATATATATATACATATATATATATATATATATATATATATATATATAGTTTTTTTATCATACATACTTTATATACATACCAGTGCATGGTGGAATATTACTATGTAAATTATTATTATTATTATTATTATTCTTTATTTATAAAGCGCCAGCATATTCCGCAGCGCTGTACAATAAGCACAGTATAGACAGGGTTACAATACATTGAACAGCATTTGACAAACAGTACAGGAGGAGATGATGAGCCTGATTGGCTCAATGTAAGCACATTATTGCACTGTAAACTGTTATGGTGTATATGTAATAACTATGCATTTTCAGTGTTGCCACACATTTCATTAGAGCACATTATATGTTTGAATTAGTACACAAGACTGATACTACACACTTCATACCAACACCCTGTGTGAATCACATGTTATTGCAATACCTGCATCATATCACGGTGCACCTTAACCTTAGTTAAAGTTGAATTTTACAGCAGCACTCACAACATGTAAGTATTTTGTTACAGCATACTATATTAGTAGAGCGCAAGCCTGTGCACCTGCCATTCTTTCTGACAAGCACCGAGCAATCCTCTCTGGATTAGGTGTAAATATATCAACATAAGGCAATGAGAGAGTGACAGCTGGAAGCAGCCAATCCTTTTATACCGGCGGTATTTTTATTTGGCTACAGGCAGCACGCAAATTAAAATAATCATTAAAGAGTTTATAACGATGCACATTTTGCAAATATTTGTTTTTCAGTAGAAGAGCTGTTACGAATGTTCAGATTTAGGAAATCGCGCTTTTGAAATGACACAAACGACCCCAAAATAAATATCTTGGTATAAAGATATTGAAATATGCTAACCGGCTTCTGCTATTGAGGTTAGCTTTGAAAGTAGAAAGGAATTAGACATCAGATGCACCATGGTTATGATTTATAAAGCGCCAACATAAACCGTAGCGTTCTACTATGGGTAGGACAAAACAAACATAAAATTAGCAGCCAAGTTTGACACACAGAGGACTACCGGAGAAAAAAAACAATTGATGTATTTACACAGGTTGAAAAAGGGTGTAATTCACCATTCGGTGCAAATCGGTGGCAAGTTCGGCTCTTATTGAATAACCCCTAAGTGTAAATATGTAATTAATAGATGTTCTGTGGATGGAGACGCTAATGAAATAGTCTGAAACAGTCTTTATAGTCTACATCAAATCATATCTGACGCCTTTGCCTGGTTGTGACAGCGCTAGATAGATACGTTGGTTTAGATTTTGAGGTGTAAGCTTAACCAGAGCTGTCATAACATGTACCATGAAGGTATATGGGCGAGGTCAGCAACCTTGGTATTATTGGGGGGTATAAGGTTGCAGATTTGTGGTCTATGCTTGGGGTTGGTGAGTTTATACCAGCTCTGGTTAGCTTTACGCCTGTCTCCAATTCTAGCCCATTGTATTTGTGTGTTACTCAGATGCTCATGGATATCATTTGTTCATAGAACAACCTCATTCTCCTCTCCAGTAACAGTCAGCTGCAGATTATCATTATTAATCTTAACATAGCGCCAGCATATTCCGCAGCGCTGAACAATGGGCACAATATAGTGTTACAATACATTCAGTAGGGGTACTGGAATCGCCAACAAACGGAATGGTGAGCAATTTAAATGAATAAAACTTTTATTCCAAAATAAAATCTCAACAGATAAAAGCACAACGCGTTTCGTCTAAAAATTAGACTTTTTCAAGGGCAATAATAATACACAATGCGTCAAATAAAGTGAGTCGGGTGGTAGGCTTCCCTAAATAGGAATGTCTTAAGGGAGTGTTTGAAGGAAGGGAAACTAGAGGTAGGTCTGACCGTATGCGGGAGAGCGTTCCAGAGGATGGGGGCTGCGCTTGAGAAATCCTGTAGTTTATCATGGGAAGTGATGATGCGGGGAGAAGCTAGGCACAGGTCACTGTTTGATCTTATGGAGCAGGCTGGGGTGTATAGGGTGATTAGTGAGGACAGGTAGTGGGGAGCCGAGTTAGTGAGAGCTTTGTAGGTCAGGGTAAGGATTTTGAATTTAATCCTGCAGTGGATGGGGAGCCAGTGAAGGGACTCGCAGAGAGGAGCGCGAGAGACAGAGCAGCGGGTGAGGTGGATGAGCCTGGCAGAGGTATTCAGAATGGATTGTAGGGGGCGAGGTGGAAGAGAGGGAGGCCACCTAGAATATTAATACAATAATCAAGTCGGGAGATTACAAGGGCGTGCATGAGTTGCTTTGTGGTGTCAGGAGTAAGAAATGGACGAATTCTGGAAGTATTACGCAATTGGTAGCGGCAGGAGGAGGAAAGAGACTGGGTGTGGTGGATGAAGGAAAGAGCAGTGTCAAGTGTAACTCAAAGACAGCGAACCTGGTTTGATGAGGAGATAGTGATACCATAGACCATGACAGAGAAGTCAGGAGGTGGAGAGGCATTAGTAGGAACTCAGTCTTGGACATGTTAATCTTTAGGTGGTGAGAGGCCATCCAGGAGGAGATCATTACATACATTTCTGTAATTGTTTTTTTTGTTTTAGAAACGACAGTGAGGAATAAAGAAAATGAGAAAATTAAGATTACATATTGAACTGGTGAGATGGAAAAACAACAAAGAGAGATCTAGGTAAGCCTTGGTGTCCTAGTAGAACATTTATTCACGGAAGAGCAGGTCAATAATACCTCTCCTCTCTACAAATGTGCAACCATCTGGGAACATTTGAAAAATGTGTAGCGATCACCTCCGAAGGAGCCGCTGAATAACTCCAGGATTGGTCTCACCGCACTAACAATTCACTGTACACCAGCACACCTTTATGGATTTTTTCAATTATACTTTACTGAAGCAATAAACGGCAATAAGTATACATGTACTTTTAAGCATGAAATCGATCAGACTAGGAATGAATGACGGTAATACGTAACGTGGATATATATATACAGTGAGGTCCAGAAATATTGGGACATCGACACAATTCTAACATCTTTGGCTCTATACACCACCACAATGGAGATGGAATGAAACAAACACAATGTGCTTTAACTGCAGACTGTCAGCTTTAATTTGAGGGTATGTACATCCAACTCAGGTGAACGGTGTAGGACTTACAGCAGTTTGCAGATGTGCCTCCCACTTGTTAAGGGACCAAAGGTAATGGGACAATTGGCTTCTCAGCTGTTCCATGGCCAGGTGTGTGATATTCCCACATTACCCCAATTACAATGTGCAGATAAAAGGCCCAGAGTTCATTTCAAGTGTGCTATTTGCATTTGGAATCTGTTGCTGTCAACTCTCAAGATGAGATCCAAAGAGCTGTCACTATCAGTGAAGCAAGCCATCATTAGGCTGAAGAAACAAAACAAACCCATCAGAGAGATAGCAAGAACATTAGGCGTGGCCAAAACAACTGTTTGGAACATTCTCAAAAAGAAGGAACGCACCGTGAGCTCAGCAACACCAAAAGACCCGGGAGACCACGGAAAACAACTGTGGTGGATGACCAAAGAATTCTTTCCCTGGTGAAGAAAACGCCCTTCACAACAGTTGGTCAGATCAAGAACACTCTCCAGGAGGTAGGTGTATGTGTGTCAAAGTCAACAATCAAGAGAAGACTTCACCAGAGTGAATACAGAGGGTTCACCACAAGATGTAAACCATTGGTGAGCCTCAAAAACAGGAAGGCCAGATTAGAGTTTGCCAAACAACACCTAACAAAGCCTTCACAGTTCGGGAACAAGATCCTATGGACAGATGAGACCAAGATCAACTTGTACCAGAGTGATGGGAAGAGACGAGTATGGAGAAGGAAAGGAACTGCTCATGATCCTAAGCATACCCCCTCATCAGTGAAGCATGGTGGTGGTAGTGTTATGGCGTGGGCATGTATGGCTGCCAATGGAACTGGTTCTCTTGTATTTATTGATGATGTGACTGCTGACAAAAGCAGCAGGATGAATTCTGAAGTGTTTCGGGCAATATTATCTGCTCACATTCAGCCAAATGCTGCAGAACTCATTGGACGGCGCTTCACAGTGCAGATGGACAATGACCCAAAGCATACTGCAAAAGCAACCAAAGAGTTTTTGAAGGGACAGAAGTGGAATGCTATGCCCAAGTCTATCACCTGACCTGAATCCCATTGAGCATGCATTTCACTTGCTGAAGAGAAAACTGAAGGGAAAATGCCCCAAGAACAAGCAGGAACTGAAGACAGTTGCAGTAGAGGCCTGGCAGAGCATCACTAGGGATGAAACCCAGCGTCTGGTGATGTCTATGCGTTCCAGACTTCAGGCTGTGATTGACTGCAAAGGATTTGCAACCAAGTATTAAGAAGGGAAAGTTTGATTTATGATTATTATTCTGTCCCATTTACCTTTGGTCCCTTAACAAGTGGGAGGCACATCTGCAAACTGCACCGTTCACCTGAGTTGGATGTACATATCCTCAAATTAAAGCTGACAGTCTGCAGTTAAAGCACATTGTGTTTGTTTCATTCCAACTCCATTGTGGTGGTGTATAGAGCCAAAGATGTTAGAATTGTGTCGATGTCCCAATATTTCTGGACCTGACAGTATATAGCGAATAAACAGTTAATGAGGTTCTCAGTTCTTTGGATCAAAGTTCCACTCAATAATGCTCGTTAGTTATGTCCTAGGGTACCTGGGTACTAAGTCCACTGGCCAGTGGATGGACAAATATCTTCGACTATTCAACGTTGGGGCCCTGAAATTTGAAGCAATCAAATAAGTGCGCACTGTTATCAAAGTCATAGGCCAGAGGCCTCTCACCCAACTGGCGTAACAGCTTGTCCCGGACCGATGAACTCTGCCAGAAATTCCTTCTCTGCCGCCTGGAACCCGATGCTGCCGAAACCCACACTTCCGGGCCGGATCTCCTCAGCCAGAAGTCGAATGCCGCCAGCACTCCACTCCATTTGCGGCCTCCTTACACGAGGTCCTTCTCGAACACACTCACCAATGGAACAGCTCAGCGGAATACACTGCAGGTCGATGAACACTCTCCCCAATCACTCCAGCATTGGAGCAAGGAGATTTGGCGGCATCCAATCTGGCCTGGATCCCGGACAATGTCTCTCTTGTGATTCTCTTCATGCACCGCTCTCCCCATTCTGCCCACGCTGCCCACGATGCTTCACACTTCCTGGTGCCAGCCCGCTTGCTTCCTTCCTCCCTACCAAGGGTTTCTGTGAGATGTAGTCCATAAATCCAATATAGTACATTACGCTCTGGCTCCCTCTAGAGGCAATATGGTTTCAGTTCTCAGAGTCAAGTTAAACAAAATGCTACAAATGTTTCAAAATCAGATGGTTGTAGTGCTTTGCTCCTCCACTTGTAACTATGGTAGCACTATGGCACACCACCTATATGCACCCTATGTAAGCTTTAGTCAGTCTTTACACCAACATTTGATGCATCTCATATAACAGTGGACTGCAGGACCAGGAGTTGGCGCAGAGGCACTTATAATTAAAGCACATAGTTTTAGGGCATAAAGGAGAAGTTAACAGACTTTTGTTTTAAGCAGGAATAACTCCCTAAAAGAAGGAACTTTAATAAAGGATGTTATGTAGGAAGATTCTTACTTGTTTAAATGATAATTTCCCTAAGGAACACTAATGGACAATCTAGGCACTGTGATGGCTCAATATCATTTGAGTGGTCACAGTGATTTGAGTGCCCTCACCACTTATGTCCCTTCGGGGGCTCTTAAAAGGATGATTTAGTCCTCGAGTAGTGCAAGACTTGGGACCCACCAGTGGATCTCAATGCACTCTCAATGAGAGCCTTTGGATTGGCAGCCCCCCATAATCACAAGTGCTTTTTTCCACAAGACGCTAACAGCATCTCAGGTGACTGGTCCAGAGGACTGCCAAAGGAGCCCATCGCTGGAATCGGGGTGAATTTTTTTAAAATGAAGGAAGGGGGTTAATTTTTAACCTTAAATAATCCTTTAAGTGCTCTGGCTGCTAAGAGTGAGGTATATCAAATGAAGGCTATGTAGGACCTCTCATAAGTGTGAAGGGATTAGTAAAAGGGTATGATAATTATTTTTAACCATTTTTTCTTGTTAAAAAATTCTACTTGCTATTGTTAAAAAATAAAAAAAAAAACGCTCTTGAAGTTTGGTATTGTGTTTAATAATTTAATTAAATTCAAAGAACTCTCAACAAAATTATTCATAAAATATAAAACATACTTTGATGTGCCCTGATTACCAATGTTCTGGCAGCAGTTAAGCCATTTTGGAAATCACCATGCAAGTTTGCTCTTTTGCGTATAGTTCTAATTGTAACGTTGGGAGCTTCCAGCCCTACCTGTGTGCTTGAGGGCAGCATGTCTGATGCTGCTCGCTGACCAATGCCCGGTTTAAATGGAGACAGGCAGGGAGGTGGTTGCATGAGGCGTGGCTTGAGTGGGGGGCGTGGCCTGGTGAAGGTCTTTAAAAACCCTCAGTGACAATGTGATGCAGTCCGTCACAAACCTGAGGCTTGGGAGACGTTGGACCTTTCAACAGGACAATGATCCCAAGCATACCTCCAAGTCCACTAGAGCATGGTTGCAGATTAAAGGCTGGAACATTTTGGAGTGGCCATCGCAGTCACCTGACTTAAATCCGATTGAGAACCTCTGGTGGGACTTAAAGAAAGCAGTTGCAGTGCGCAAGCCTAAGAATGTGACTGAACTGGAGGCTTTTGCCCATGACGAATGGGCGAAGATACCCGTAGATCGCTGCAAGACACTTGTGTCAAGCTATGCTTCACGTTTAAAAGCTGTTATAACTGTAAAAGGATGTTGTACTAAGTACTAAGATTGAATGTCACTTGGGGGTTGAATAAAACTGATAATGATGTGAGCACAGAAAAGACATTTGTGGTTATTTCATTATAAATGTTATGTTATATTTGTCTGACCTACACGTGCCTCTTTGATTTAATTGTAAGCAAGATGACTGAATGATCAAAATCAATGTCAAACTGGCCAAAACACTCAATTTCAGTGGGGGTTGAATAATTTTGAACACAACTGTAGCCCCCGGAATCATCATCATCATCCCGATCATCAGTGGGGTCTATGAAAGAGTTTAGCTCTCTGTCAAGCTCTGTAGGGGAACACCGAGTGAGGACAGAACAACCAATATATGGTAGAATGCACATGGTTATAGCCTCAAAAATCTGTTACCCAGAGGATCATAAACGGACTAATATATAGAGGAAATGGAATCTAACAGAACTGTTACCTGCCAAAAAGTACATAGCAACTGGTTTTCCTTTGCTTGTTTTTATGTTTCTCTGTTTCGTACAGTTTGTACTTGTGAAAGATGGGCTACATGTGTCGAGCTATATTTAATCTGTCTCATAATGGAGAATTACTTGCCAGTAGCACTACAAATGAACATTTTTCCAATTTCAGCATGTTTACAGCATCTGGTGAATATGCTTCCTCAAATTGCATACCAGTTAAAATGAGCCAAATAGGCCTATTGGATGCAATGGGTAAGAGATAAAAAGGAGATAATAGAGGAAGGACAGCTTTCTAATAACACATCTATACTCTATTTGTGTTGTGCATACAGAATAATGATCATCAAATGTTATAGATGTTTACAATAGAAAAGTGGACCTCAAATGGATAAAATTTGGGTTATAGACGCAGAAATGCGATGGTGCACTCATTGAAACAAATATACAACAGAAACCAGGGTGTACCAGTTCCTCTGTGTCACAGTATATGAAGAAAACAGGAACGAACACACAGAGACCTCCTTAAACAGGTCTATTCAATAAAGACAAGTGACATTTCTTTCAGCAAGTCTTTCTCGAGTCTTACAAGCTTGAGAAAGGCTCAGTTGAGCCGAACCATCACTTGTCGTATCCTAATAAACCTGTTTCAAGAAGTCCCGGTGCGCCTGATCCTCCTCTTGTCCTTTTTTGTGTTATAATCCATCTGAGCAATGTGTTACATTTCTGCATTTTTATCCCCCAGCACTGATAAAGAAGAACATTAACTCTTGTTTTAGCCACAATATCCTAATCGTCATCATGATTCATGGTTAAAACTATTTAGTCATGGTTGTCAGGTCCATCGCTGTTTTATCTGTAAGGTATCCCATCTCCCTACACTATATCCCTTTTATGCTTTCTGGTTAGGCTAGACCCGGAGGTATCGCCCCTCTCATTTCCTAGCCAATGGTTAGGCACTTCCGATATCGAAGTCCCTCCTCTTCCTTTGTTCCCTGACCTGTTTCATTGCCTTAAAGTCAGTGTCACCTTGTTGTTGGGCTCTTAAAGTTATTGACTTTTGTGTTGGGTCTTGTTTATCCTGATCGCTCCATTTCTCTAACCTTGGCTAGTTTGATTCCGTGGAGCTCTGTAATCCTGACCAGACCTCGGCTTCGTCTCTCCTTTCCTTTCTTGTGCATCTTTCCTGTCCAGGCCTAGTATTTGACTGTCAACCTGGCCGCAACAAGGGGTTTCATTTTCGTGTCTTTCCTCCACTCCTGGGATTCTACTGCATGCTGGGTATACACTGCATGACAATGTTGAACTTATTATTCTTATTCTTGAACCCAGGACATACTTGAAAACGAGAGAAATCTCAATGTATCCTTCCTGGTGAAATAGTTTATAAATAAATAAATAATGTATTTCTGTGCATTTGTATAGCTTTGGAATTTCATTCATGGTTGTTCAGTAGAAAGTTTGAATTCCAGTTCCATAACGTCTAGCCAATAGAGTACACTTGGAAGATGCCAATACGAGGAAAGTCTGATATCTTCAGTGAATCAAGGTAGGCCTGGAAAAAAAAAACACTATTTAATCCCTGAGGGACATAAGGGACCTTGATGTGCATATAATACAATTTATTATAATATACAGTATGTCTCAGGGTTTATTATTCTTTATTTTTCTTTATATTGGACATACATTGTATTACTAATATGATTCATACACTGTTCAGCATAACACCGGAGGTTTGCTGTAAAAACATTTTAGAAATCAGGTCTTCCAAATGAAGCATTGATCTGCTGGTGGCCAACTGGTTGAATTTCTGCTAGCATGTTACCTGTAACACATTACAACAGGTTTTTGGTCCTTATATTTTTGGTGAATTTAGGCTAGGGTCAAACGAAAGCATTTTTACACGCGAACGTAAAAAAGTGCGTCCGAACGAATTGACGTATTTTTTCACGGAGTGCGCGAAAACGGTCATACGATGCGCATTTTTCGTGCGTGATTTTTTCAGATCGTCAATAAAACTCTTTTTGCGTCTGGACGTTATGTAGGCTGGACATTAGCAGTGTCTGACATCTCCTAATCACGCAAACACGCCGCTATGCCGCAGCTGCGCACTCTGTACGTCAGTACTAGCGGTTCGGCGTTCTCGAAAAAATGCGTTCGTTTTCCACTTGCGTTGCGCGGCCGGACTTTCGTGCGACCGTACATCGTATATTGTCCGTCATTGCCCGTCATCTGCTGCTAGTGCGGCCGTAATTATGTGCGCCAGAACGCACGTTAAAAGTGCGCTGGTCTGACCCCAGCCTTAGGACTGGCTATTATCATCATAGTGGCAGTTTTGCATATCATTTACAAAGTATTGGAATCGCTAAATTACAGTCACCATGTGCCAAGCAGGGTGGTATCATGCAACATGTTTAGAATAGCGTGTTTAGCGGTAATGATTTTTTGTGGCAGGGCTATGTTTGCTGCGTTTCACCCAATCATTACTACTTAGGCCGGGTGCACACGAGCGCACTCAGTGGAAGGAACGTCTGTGAGAGTTGACGCTCCTTCCACTCGACGCCCGCCTGCCCCCCCAGTGCTGCAAAGTGTGATCCTCCTATGGAGGGTCGCGGTTTGCAGCCCATCGACGCACATCCTAGCGCATCGACGGGGAGGCTTTCTAGGACGCTTGCTGCATGCGCACTAGCGTGTGACCGGCCCCGCCGCAGCATCACATGGCTGCGACGGGCGCCGGTAAGTTCGTGCGCATGGGTCCACTAGGTGCGCTCATGTGCACCCGGCCTTAAAGAGACACTACTGCTCCCATAAATTGTAACTAGATTGTGCATTACAAACAAAACTATGTTCTAAAACACATGCTGCTGGGATTTTTCTTTGAAGTAATTGCATGTAAACAAATAAATAAAATTAGTCTGTAATACACTCATACACACCACACATTACCATGAGTTTTATTATTCTGCAGCTCTGTAATAAGCTTTTACAAACCACACATTACCAGGAGTGTATCAATACGTATGGAACCAGAACAGAGTGTGTTTGGTTCCAGGGGGAAGTTTAATAGTGTTGCACTGCAGTTCAGCAGGATGTAGTTGATGAGGAAGTCAGTCACATGGAGATGATTAGAAGTTAGAGCTCAAGTTTATGAAACCAGTTATATGTTGTTTCATTAATAAATTTACCATAGCTCTGCAGCTGGAGTCTGAGAGGCTATTATGTAATCAACAACATTTATACATGGCGGCAGCGGATGTTATGTGAGAAATACACCAAAAAGAAAATATGGAAGGATTAAAACCATAAAGTCTGCTGGATTTTCAAGCAAGGAATATGTCTCAGACATGGAAGAGATGGAAAGAAGACATTCTTCTATACGAAGACCTAATCGTGGCTGACGAACCAGAAGAGATGAAGGTAAAACTGTTACTTTAATTACTTGGAGACAAAGGCAGAGAGGTAAAAGACACCCTCCCCCCCCCAGGAGTGGCAGCTCCCTCACCTGCTCTGCTAATTAACTTGTAACATAGTGAATAGATTTCTTACATATTTATTTTCTGTTAATCTGTATATTTGTGCTTTGTTTTTTAATTTCTTGCATTTTATTACTTTGTATTTTTGGAACAACTGTAACAATTCAATGTTCTTGAACCCAGGACATACTTGAAAATGAGAGAAATCTCAATGTATCCTTCCTGGTAAAATCCTTTATGATAAATAAATACAAATAATTTGATTGTTAGCCAAAGCAAAATGAGACTGTGGAAAGATATCTTTTTTTTTTTTTTTTTGGCGTCCGGAGGAAGGAATTGATGCATATGTCACAGAGCTGTGTACACTGCCAGACACTTGCAACTTTGGTAATATCAGGGACTCCTTAGTAAGGGACAGGATTGTGTGTGGCACAAGTGACTCTAACCTCAGGGAACGCCTGCTGAGAGTAGTATATTTAACACTGGAAACATGTATACAAATAGGCAGAGCTTAAAACAAACACACTTGAGCGCAATAATACTGCGCAAAATAATTGTAGATACATTAATGGTTGCAAACTAATGCTGCTATGTGCGGGCCAGAATGGCTAAAATACAATCCTAAAAGAAGTGATTAAAAAATGTAAAAACCTACAAAGCAGTGCTTTTCCATGCAGACAGACCGTATATAGTGGATAATGGACAACGAGCGCAGATGACATCTTTTTTTTCTTGTTATGTTTTATACATGAACTGGGTTGTTACTCCTGGTTATTGCAGCCGCTCTGGCGAGTATGGGTGCGTTGCCATTTTTTTTTGTATGTACGTATATTTTGTTGTAACACCGGTTAAGTAATTTCTGCTGCTGTTTCTTTTTCCATGTTTTTTTTTTTCCAACCCCAAATGGGAAGTGCTTGGTGCATGTATAAAAAAACCCCACCATTTTCTGCCTCTCCTTAACTGAAAAGCAACAGGAGAGCATGCAGCTGCTCAGAGGAGCGGCTTTTGGTCACATTGGTTAGGTACTCACTCGACAAAGAGGTGCCTTGATGGGGCGAGTGAGCTTACGCTTCAATGGCCATTCGAGCAAACTAAAACCTCTAATTGTGCTTTGTTGCACATGGAATTGTATAGAAACGAGCGCCGATGACAATTTTTTTTTGTTTTATACATGAACTAGGTTTTTACTCCTGGTTGTTGCAGCCGCTCTGGTGAGTGTGGGTGCGACGCCAGTTTTTCTGTTTGTATAAAATACAATCCTAAAAAAAGTGATGTAAAAACGACAAAGCAGTGCTTTTCCGTGCAGACCGACAGTATATAGTGGATAATAAATTTATGCTCTATGTAAGACTGCGCACATACTGTAAGTGGCACAATAAAAGTATAGATATCTCTTAAAAACAACTGTACATGGTGCATATGAAGTACAAAAAATAAATAATAAAAATCTATAAACCAGTGCAAAAATGGTGTAAAGTAAATTGACTATAGATTTCGGTGATCTATGAGTTTATATTTATACTGGGAACAAGGAGGGGAAATGCCCTCGTTTAAGATTTTTAAAATTCTTGTATCGCAAAAAGAGAAGAAAACCTCAAAAATAATGCAATATTGTATGTATATTTTTAGCCTCTGTTATAGTTCTCCCTATTGTATTTCAGCTTTGCTTATTTGTTCCTTGTTCCCTTCGATTCAGATTATTCCCTCTGTTTGCTTTACCTTCCTTTTTGCTTATATTGTCGCTTCTTGATATTCATACTGGGACCACCTAAACCTCAGCAGCGTCCACTCATACCACCATAAAGCCCTACTGGCCAACAAGGACCACCCCAAACCATGTGGGCTGCAACAACTCATATCCACCCTGATCATCCAAAGCCCCCATCAATGCAACCTGACAAAATATCAAATAAAGGCCCTAATTAACGATTCCAGGGAAAACTATATCAGAGAATGGAGACATGATATAGCAATCTCTCAGAAACTCACCATTTACCAATCCTTACAGAGGGAATACAAACTGGCCCCATACCTGGAGGTACTACAAGACCCCAAGGACAGACAGACCCTGAGCCGGTACAGACTGAGCGCCCACAGCCTGGAAATCAAATCAGGGCGGCATAGACAGACCTACAAGCCCAGGGAGAATAGACTGTGCCAGCGTTGTGACCAGGGGGCCCTGGAAGATGAGGTCCACTTCCTCCTACAGTGCCCCAAGTACTCAGCTCTGAGGAAAACTCACTTCCAGAGACTCTCCGCTCTCATCCCGGACTTCACCTCTATAGAAGAGACGAGGAAACTCCACATCATACTGGGAGAAGAGGAGCCGGCGGTGAAAATGTCTGCCCAATACGTCACAGTATGTCACAGACTTACATGAGGAACATGAGAGATCCCCAACTTATAAATCCCCAACATGGACTCGCCCCCATCCCACTTCACATTATCCCTTACCCCTGATAAGGTCCATGGACTTGCCCATCCCCCCCCCATATATGTCCCACTACCCCCCTTCCCCCCATATAACCTCCCCATATGCTTTGGCAATGCTAAAATGTATTTGGTCCTGCCTATAAAGCTTATTTTGATTGATTTTTTTGATATTTTTGTTTATCCTCCTGGCTCCTCTGCTTTATTTACTTGCTTGATATCCTGTGTACCAAATTTGTCTATTCATCTTGACCAGTCTCTCTGTTTCCTGTTATTACTTATTTTTTGTATTTCAATACTTCTGTTTTCCTTTTTGTACCGTGCGCTGTGTTTTGTATAATATATTACCTTTTCCCATATCTTTTATTTGTTTAGTTTTATAGCGGCCGCCTAAGGATCGTTCAGTTTAGGATTTATTTTAGTTTTCCTGCTGTGTCTGTTTATTGCTGCATCCACCCTTAACCCGGCTGGGTGGAGTAGAGGTAACATCACCGCTCTGCATGGAGAGAGCCTGTGGAGACATGGGTTAGATCCCAGCGAGCAACCTCTCCAGTAAGTGTCCTTGGGCAAGACACATAACGGTACATAATCGCCACCCAGGACATACTTGAAAACTAGAGAAATCTCAATGTATCCTTCCTGGTAAAATCCTTCCTTTCTCAAAACCCCTTCCTTTCTGGTTATCTCTTGTTATGTGTCCTACCCAGCAGTTGCTGATTTCATTGTTTCCCCTCTGACTGTACACTGCCACCTAAGGACCGCTGTATTCGTTTTGTTTCCCTTTCAGTTTGCTGCTGTGTTTCTGACCACCCTTAACCCCCCTGCCTTTCTGTTTTGTTTTGTATCGAGTCTTCCTCAGCAGTCTGTTGATTTAATTTGTCTGTTTTTAATTGCACCCCTACGTGTAGGGCTCTTTGCCCACTATATGGGTCCCAACCCGGCTCTCGCCGGACGCCACCCTGACACAGAGAACCTCATATTGCAGATGTAAGTACGTTGCAAGTGCTCTAAAGCCCACAAAATGTACGCTCACCTTATCTAGAGCCCTAATGTCACATCCCACGCTGTCTATGTCGGCCAGTGGCCGACAGTGCCTTCCACACTGCTCACTGGCCAGCCACCGAGTGAAGTGGATGGCCTCGATCACGTGGCAGGTTGCAGCGTGATGCGTGGCACTTGCTTGTTCAAGGTGCCCTGACGTGGTTCTTGCTCCCCTCGGTGCTTATTTTATCCTCTGATTGTGATTCCTGTGTACCGACTCGGCTTGTGTGACTCTCCTCCCGGCTCTAAACCCCTGGCATTCCTTTGACTACTTGATTTGGCAATATGATCTCTCACATTTGGCTGACACTCTACTCTGGCGATACGACCCCTGGAATTCCTGATAACCTGCTCTGGTAAACGACTCTTGGCATTCTTTTGATGTTCGTATTGTATTAACCTCTGGTCTGTTTCTGGTTACGTACTCTTCCGATATAGGTAGACGCACCGACCACTCGAAGGATCGGAAGTGTAGGATAGTTGTGCTGTATATAGTGATCAGACGTTTATATATTGAGGAGGAACGTGACACCTAATGTCCATCTCTAGTGTAAAATGCCTTGGCAATCGATTCTGATCCAGAAGATGGAGATGGTTCCTTATATGTATCGCCTCTGGTGCCATGTTGAACTTCCAGTGACCAGTATGAGAGAGTGAGAGCAATTAACACCAAATTTAACACACCTGATCCACATCCACACCTGAGACCTTGCAACACTAACGAGTCACATGACACCGGGAAGGGGAAATGCCTAATTGAGCCCAATTTAGACATTTTCATTTAGGGGTGTAGTGACTCTTGTTGCCAGCGGTTTAGACATTAATGGCTGTGTGTTGAGTTATTTTGAGGGGACAGCAAATTTATGCTGTTACACAAGCTGTACACTCACTACTTTAATTGTAGCAAAGTGTACATGAGTGTTGTCACATGAAAAGATATACAATATTTACAAAAATGTGAGGGGTGTACTCACTTATGTGAAATTGTGTGTGTGTGTGTGTGTATATATATCTCCAGGGGGACCCGCATCAAGGATCTATAATATTTTCATTGCTCTGGTGCAAACAGCCACTGAGAAGTATAGTTCACCAAGAAGACACGCAGTCCAGGGAGTCTTATAAATTATTTTTTTATTGTGCCTCCAAAAGTATAAACGTTTCAGTCCTATTGTGGATTTTTCTCAAGTAAAATAGTGGTGTTTCGAAAAAGACCCATGACTGCTCCCAATTTTAATGCCTAGAATTTTGTTTGCTCCAGGTTGAAATTAAGCATCATTTTCCATAACTCGGGTGACAAGTTACTATTTGTGCTTGTTTTAGGGTTACAGTTAACCCTAGCCCTAACATTTTGCTCCATTTGAGCTTGATTTTATGGCTGCGGATTCTGCTCCTACTTTTGATGCGAGCGCAGTGAGAAACTGTTTTTCAATATTTTAAAATGTAGAATTCTTTATTTCCCACAAAACAAAAATTAAATATAATATTTTCCCCTAGTTTCGGCACTTTTATTTTTGGGGTGGGGGCGTTGCTCCAAATTTATGTGCCTACAGGCTCCTTAGATGTGTAGCGCTCACTCCCGGAGGAGCCGCTGAATAAACCTCGGGATAGTCTCACCGCACTAAGGAAATAACTATACACCAGCACTGTTGTGGATTTTTATATATTCTATTCTTTACTGAACCCAATAAAGCAGCATATATTACGCATATACGGTATTTGAATGACAAGAATTCGTAACGCGGGAAAAACACGCGGCGGTAAAAGAAACGGTTAACCCCCTCAGTTCTGGAGTGTAAGTCCCGTGAATAATAGCTCAAAAATATATATGTGTGTTGTCTAGGGTACCCGGGTACTGTATTCAACTGGCCAGTGAATGAAACAAAACAATCTTCGACTAGTCACCGTTGGGGCCCTTAAAGGAACAGATAAACAAGTGCGCGATGTTCTGCGTTTTCACCAGGCCGAAACCTTCTCACCCATCCGGTGTAACCGCTTGTCCTGGACTGATACGCTGAAGAAAAGGATCTCTCTCGAGAGGATCTGTCCTCGCTGCCGCTTGGAACTCGATGCTGTTAACGCCTGCACTCCTGATCGGGTTCTCCTCCACCAGAACACGAACACATAGGCTGCCAGCACTCCTCTCCAGTTTGCAGCCTCTCCTCACACGATGTCCCTCTTCTCCCAAACCGCACTTTGTCACGAACAGTTCAGTGTAGCACACTCTGTACTCTCAACGCCCAGGGAACAGCACGATCTTTGACAGGACTGTAACAACTTCCACACTCCGGCCTGGTTTCAAACCCTAACAGCCCCAGCGTGCATCCTACGTCTCTCGTTGCTCTGCTCACACTGCTTCTGCCTTGCACGAGGCTGTTGATCTCTTTCCTTTTCCTGTACCACCTCCTTCCTGTCCTCACGCAAAGGATGATGGTCGGTGTAGTTCGGTTTTGTCCAACATAGTCCACAATGTCTCTGTCTCCCTCTGGTGGCAGCAATAGTTCAATGCACCAGAATACAGTGTTTTTAAAGCAGCGCTACAGATGTAAATCCGGCCCTGATCGAAATTCTATGACTGGCATCACGATGCGTATTTACTGCACTTGTGTGACCACCCCCCCAGCCTTAACCGACTTGGATAACCCTCCCAATTTTCAATTCTCCCCTCCATCCCAATGCTGTTTTCATGCTTTTTTTTTTTCTTCGCATGCTACCCGAATACTGCCTTATGCTGCTTATTTATTGCTTAATTTGAACTTGCATGTTAATAAATAGTCTTTTGATCAGGGTATGAATGTAGATTTCTTTAAACCTGAACAGTTCACTTTTCTAGTTCACGTCCCCTTGTTTATACGTATTAACTCTGCTCAACTATTGAAATGTATGTTCCAAACCACATTTGTACTCGCTTTTCATATACTTCTCTCTATTGTTTAGACTGTAAGGCTGGGTTCACACCTAAGCGTTTTACAGCGCGCTCCTGCGCGCTGTAAAACGCTCAAACAGTGAAATACCATTATTCCCTATGTGGGCATATCACACCTGGCCGTTTCTCAGCGCGCATGAACGCGCTGAGAAACGGCCTACGTCCAAAGAAGTGCGGGAGCTTCTTTGGGGCAGTTATCAGCGCGTTCGCGGCCATATCATAGCCGCGAACGCGCTGCAACGCACGTTCGTGCGTTTTTTTGTATGCGCGAACAATCTATGGGATGTACAAGTATTTTGTGAGGTTGGCGTATCCATATCATTACGTGTCTTGCCCAAGGACACTCGCTGGTGGCGTCTTATGAGTGTGATCAGGTCAGTTTTCCATGATTGTAGAGCAGCGAACTGGCAAGTTAGGTTGAACCCGCTTCTCGTAAAGTCGAAGCTTCTCCTCAGTTGTATTGGAGGGATGTGCTGAATGGGATTTTGACTCTCTTCTTCGCGATCAAAGGGTAGACACGTTACCACTGGACTCCACAGCCGATATTGTGTGGTAGGCAAGTATGTACCGTTAGGTGTCTTGCCCAAGGACACTTACTGGAGAGGTGCCCTGGCCGGGATTCGAGCCTTGGGTTTCCACGGTTATAGAGCGTTGATGTTTCCTCTACTCCATCCAATGTTATACTCCGTGGCATACCTGAAAGTGTTAAACCTCAGAATCTCATGGCATTCGTCACAGATCTTTTTCTACATCTAGCGTCTGACCTGGCCCCCGATTCTCTGCTGATGGATGGAATCCACCGTATTCCTGGTCCTCACTCACTACCAGCCGACACTGCATGCGGCGTTATATTGCGCTTACAACTCTATAGGCCTGAGAGAGTTTATATTCCAGGTTCTGCACAAACCTAAAGCCCTATATCCTGATTACGACCAGATCTAGGTGATCTTGCGAAACACACTCTAGACTTTCACTGATCTTTCCAACGAGTCACTGCTACCTTGCAGCACCACGGTATACCGCTGGGGTTTCCCACAACGCCTGATAATTTCCAAAGATGGGGGTCCAGCGTGTCATTACAACCAGGGCTGCCATCAGAAATTCTGGGGCCCCTTACTAAACCACTGCTCAGGGCCCCCTCTCCCCATCCAACCGCTCCCTTCATACGTGGTATGATATCCGAGTAATATGTGATTTATGTACTGTATTTACATGTAATGCATGTGTGCAATGGGGGATATAAATCACATACATACCTTACCGACCACCGATTATATATACAGCAGGCATCACACATACATCACCTGTTTCAAATACATTATATGTGTGTAGTGGCCGGGTTATGTGAATAAATTCTATTAAAATCTGTTGCCCTCTCTGCTGCTTACCTTCTTCGCAGTCAGGGGGGAAAATCTCCTAAGAAGATTTTAAAGGGACATTCTATGGAAAATAAAGTTCCCTTTTTTTACCCTTAAATAATTGGGTAAATGCTGCTGACAGCCTCTGCCTAATATTTTTAAAAAAATATATCTTTGTTTTGGGCTCCTCCTCCTTTCACTCGACGCCCATCTGGCCACCTCACAGCAAAGCGCGATTCTCCTATGGAGAATCGCGCTTTGCAGCTCCGTCAACGCGCGTCCTAGCACTTTGACGGAGAGGCTTGGATAACGGATGCTTGTTGTGTACACAAGCGTGTGACCGGCCCTGTTGCAGCGTCACAACGCTGCGATGGATGCCAATAAGCACGTCAGTATGGGCGCACATAACGCACTCGTCTGACGCCAGCCTAAACTATGTGCGTTGCATATGGAAACTCAAATTGCGCATCACTACAGACTTGTGTAGTGCTTGCACGAGAGCATTAGATTTCTGGTGAAACTACCTTCACAATTCATGGAGGGCGCGCCATCAAAAACTTAAAGTCTCTAGGTGCTTAACTACTGGCATGCTGTGCACAAAGCTGGGAGAATCGGGACACATGGCAACTATGAATGGGAAAAAGAATAGAAGAACATTTTCCCTACTTTTTACAGAGGTCATTTTATATAATTCAGATTTTGTAATGGAATATAGTACTTTAGGGTTAATTTGTGCAATTAAGAAATACCAAATGTCAACTGGTCCCTTTTAAATGCAATACAAGCTGAATTAATTATAATTACAGCCAGACAAGGGTTTTTTTTTCTTGGGGGGGGGGGGTCAGAAAACCAGGCACATACTGAAAGCTGCAATAAAACAATAAATCACCTGGTCTCAAGGACTCACACCATGACTGAAGTGTCTGCAGCTGATTGTCTGCTCAGAGCCCACTCACTCTGGATGTCAGTGGGCTCTGAAGCATAGCGATGCAGGGAGGTCTGGAGGAAAAAAACACTTTCCGCCCGGTGAGTGCCCTAAAACCAGGCTCTCTGTGATGATTTAATGCTGGGGGCAAGGGCTATGTGAAGCAGACACAGTCAGGGCACATGTACTCACCTCCCGCTACTTTTACTCAGTGGGCTGGCTGCCGGAAGCTCAGTGGTGACGTCACACGTTCTGACTCACACTCAGAGCGCCCGGCAATGTTTGAAAGCAGGCATGCGACCTGCACTCGAGAGGAGAGTGTAATCCCCCACAGCCAAACACACCTGAGCCAGCAGGGAATTGGCAGCACACCAAAGGGGCCCAGTGGCTGCTGGGGACAGGAACTCTTGGCAGAAGCTTGTCTAAATGGCTCTGTGTTTTGCAGGGCCCCCCAGAGCCGCCGGGCCCCTTACAAGTGTAATGCCTGTACCCCCCTGATGGCGGCCCTGATTACAACACTGGATCGAGGACTTTTGTTCCTAACTGATTCCAGAAAGGGCTCCTTCTACTCCGAGGTCTCCCCCCCCCTTCAGCTATGAAACTCTCCAAGGAATGGAAATTGTTCAGGATAGGCAAAGCAGCTTGATGAACCTCCTTCGGCCACTACCGGCATTACGATCCTTCTGAATCCTGCGATCCATGGTCCCTGCCAACAGCTACACCTGCCTGTATTCCTGTTTTTCACTTGCACCCTTCGAGGCTCTGCGAGTCATAGTTGGTCCGTTCATATGAACGCTCATTGTTGCCACAGAGCTACACCCTGAATGAGTTCTTTGGCTCTAAGCTAGACTGATACACCTCCCGGTGTTCATCTTTTCCATGTGCCCCTCATTCCTCCCACTCGGATGGAGAGCAACTGGCAGCAGTGGGCTTGCTGCTTCATAGGAGATGAGCATTGTTCTAAATATATATAGTTTATCTTTTATTTCTAATTTGCAGGCTGTGTTACTTGTGTTATGAGCAGTTCCATGTACTTATCTTGAAAAGGTTTCACAATACCTATATATGGAGCGCTGGGTGAGGTGGTGTGGAGAGGGTACCTTTTGGGTGCAGCTCTGTGATGAGTGGGTTGACAGAGTCAAAACCCCAAAACACTCTGTAATAATTTTTAGAAGAGAGAGACACACTCGAGCGCAAACCTGTACCTAATGAAAGAGTGGGAGGAGAGGTCTTTTCTCTCTAGGTGGCGTAATGCTCAAAGGTTGAGTCTGTGTACATATATTCACACAAAATTGCATACATTCACACAAAATTGCATAAGCAAAGATGTAAGCATACATATATCATATAAAATATAAAAACAGCATTGCATACAGTCATGGCCGAAATTTTTGGCACCCCAGACATTTTTCCAGAAAATCAAGTATTTCTCACAGAAAAGTATTGCAGTAAGACATGTTTTGCTATACACATGTTTATTCCCTTTGTGTGTATTGGAACAAAACAAAAAAAGGGAGGAAAAAAAGCAAATTGGACATAATGTCACACAAAACTCCAAAAATGGGCTGGACAGGTGTTCAATGGGATTTAGATCTAGACTCATTGCTGGCCACTTCAGAACTCTCCAGCGCTTTGTTGTCATCCATTTCTGGGTGCTTTTTGACGTATGTTTGTGGTCATTGTCCTGCTGGAAGACCCAAGATCTCGGATGCAAACCCAGCTTTCTGCCACTGGGCTCTACAGTGCGACCCAAAATCCTTTGGTAATCCTCAGGTTTCATGATGCCTTGCACACATTCAAGGCACCCAGTGTCAGAGGCAGCAAAACAACCCCATAACATCATTGAACCTCCACCATATTTCACTGTAGGTACTGTGTCTTTTATTTGTAGGCCTCATTCCATTTCGGTAAACAGTAGAATGATGTGCTTTGCCAAAAAGCTCTATCTCGGTCTCATCTGTCCACAAGACGTTTTCCCAGAAGGATTTTGGCTTACTCAAGTACATTTTGGCAAACTGTCGTCTTGCTTTTTTAAGTCTCTGTGTCAGCAGTGGGGTCCTCCTGGGTCTCCTGCCATAGCATTTCATTTCATTTACATGTCGACGGATAGTTCGCGCTGACACTGATGCTCCCTGAGCCTGCAGGACAGCTTGAATTTCTTTGGAACTTGTTTGGGGGCGCTTATCCACCATCCGAACTATCCTGCGTTGCAACCTTTCATCAATTTTTCTCTTCCGTCCACCCACAGAGAGATTAGCTACAGTGCCATGGGTTGCAAACGTCTTGATAATGTTGCGCACTGTGGACAAAGGAAAATCTAGATCTCTGGAGATGGACTTGTAACCTTGAGATTGTTGATATTTTTCCACAATTTTGGTTCTCAAGTCCTCAGACAGTTTCTTTCTCCTCTTTCTGTTGTCCATGCTTAGTGTGGCACACACAGACACACAATGCAAAGACTAAGTGAACTTCTCTCCTTTTTATCTGCTTTCAGGTGTGATTGGTATATTGCCCACACCTGTTACTTGCCCCAGGTGAGTTTACAGGAGCATCACATGCTTGAAACAATCTTATTTATCCACAATTTTGAAAGGGTGCCAATAATTTTGTCCAGACCATTTTTGGAGTTTTGTGTGACATTATGTCCAATTTGTTTTTTTTCCTCCCTTTTTTGTTTTGTTCCAATACACACAAAGGGAATAAACATGTGTATAGCAAAACATGTGTTACTGCATTACTTTTCTGTGAGAAATACTTGATTTTCTGGAAAAATGTCTGGGGTGCCAACAATTTCGGCCATGACTGTATATGGTCTGATTGATATAAAAGATCCTTTGTAATGCAGTATTGGTGGTATATCGCCACCTAGTGTCCGTATTTCAAAAAGTCTTTCAATTGAAGAAATGTGTAGTAAATAAAAGTTCTTTCTGATATGCTGCACTTCTCTGTCTCTCTTGCACCTCTGAGAGAACAGGAGAGTGTGATTAGAATTGTGCCAAGCACTGTATATTAATGGTCTGAATGATGGATGCACACTTAAGCAGGTTTATTCCTCGTGCTGCAAGTGGCTGGTCTGTGAAACCACTCTTCTTTTGGTGCTTACTCCTCTGTTCCTGTGGTGACAGGGCCCAACAGATCCAGGACTTCCCTTCTGGGGGTGCTAGGATTCTTTGTATGGTGCCTTGGTCGAAAGTAATGCTGGAAGCAGGGATGGCCAATAAAGAAGTGGATTTTTTTCACATAAGTATTAAAAAACAATAAAATGGGCTTGATGGAGATATAAAACAAATTAAAATAAATGGTGTCCTTTAAAACGCGTTTCACTCTCAGGTGGCGGCTTCATCATCCATGACTGATGAAGCCACCACCTGAGAATGTGATTAGAATTGTGCCAATGCTTGGTTTCCCTTCCCCATTCTTAGTCGCGATGCAAGCACTTTATTCCAACCCAACAGCACAAATAGTTCTTCCAGGTTCTGACCCGCTTCCCTTCCAGGTATATAATGGTACACGTCAGGGCTGTCCATTGTCCCCAGCTCTATTTGCCCTTTCCTTAGAGCCTTTACTTCAGAATATTCGATTTGACGGGGCGATACATGGGATTAGGGTGCGGGAGAGGGAGTTCAAGGTTTCTGCATTCGCCGATGATATTTTGTTGTCCCTCACGAGGCTGATGGACTCCCTCTCCCATCTGTTTAACCTATTCGATCATTTCTCCCACATTTCGGGCTACAAGATTAATGTGGCAAAGTCAGAGGCACTGGGGGAAATTGATCATATGATCAATTCCATTAGAAACAAGGAGATGGATAGAATTGAAATTTGAACTTATGGCCCCAGAAGCCCCAAACATGTGGATATGGCTTCAAAAGTCTCACCGAACCACTCTACGCACCACATGCCCAGCAATTCTCAACTCTTAGAATTTGGGATAAGCTGGCTAGAAAATGTGATCTCCCCTCATTCCCTTCTCCATTAACCCCAATTATGCGTAACAGAGAATTCCCCCCGGGTTTACAAGGTCGCCATCATGCAGGCTGGATTATCCCTACGCTGAATAGGATTTGCCAACTATACTCAGGGGGTGGCATTCTTACTCTACCAGATATATCAGAATCTGGCGATAACCGACCCCTGGTTTTCTTACAACTCCTTCAATTACGGGACTATGTCTCGAAGCCTCAGTTCCATCTTGCAGCTTCGACGAAAACCTTCCTATTATGAACAACGTTTGTGTATCAGGAATATATCCAAAAGGCCTTCTATCCTCTCTCTATAATAAAATGACAACACTTATTGACTGGAAAGAGCTTTCATATATAGGGACATAGGAACGGGAGATCGGATCTTCCTTGGAGGCGTATGAGTGGTACGATATTTGGGAGTCCATGAGAGGGGTATCGGTTTGTACAACCCATCAAGAGCATTGTAGAAAATCAACGGAGCGCCAGCGAACTGGATGTACGATTAGTCACTACACATGTCCAAATTAGCTGTCTTCTAAATCATCACGAGGAAGCCGCTCTTTCGAGTGAAAGAAGATCTCTGTAGAAGAAAAGGAATATAATAGCGCAATATGTCGGTCCACCATAAGAGGAAAGTTGAACAGTCGTGGTCCTACTCACATGCCGCTGAGCCCAACCTCGGCTCTAGGGTGAATGGTAGTTATGGGTCTTCAAAGATGTTCAGGTGCCCATATACCCGCAATAAGATTCTTCAACACTGTATATCTGCAGTAAGGTTCTTCAAACACTTTCCCCTGTTAATTCACTAAGCAACAACTGAGGATTTTCTCTGGTGATTTCTCTATCTTACGTATTTTCACATTTTGGGGAGCCATCCTCAGTTGTTGCTTAGTGAATTAACAGGGGAAAGTGTTTGAAGAACCTTACTGCAGATATACAGTGTTGAAGAATCTTATTGCGGGTATATGGGCACCTGAACATCTTTGAAGACCCATAACTACCATTCACCCTAGAGCCGAGGTTGGGCTCAGCGGCATGTGAGTAGGACCACGACTGTTCAACTTTCCTCTTATGGTGGACCGACATATTGCGCTATTATATTCCTTTTCTTCTACAGAGATCTTCTTTCACTCGAAAGAGCGGCTTCCTCGTGATGATTTAGAAGACAGCTAATTTGGACATGTGTAGTGACTAATCGTACATCCAGTTCGTTGGCGCTCCGTTGATTTTCTACAATACATGTTTTCAGGTTTTTAGGAGAACCTCCGTGTTCAATGTGTAGCGTGTATGTTTAGTCACTTTTCTGAAGGCGCTTCACTGTTTCTTTTATTCAACCCATCAAGAGCAGTCCATCAAAATGATTTTTAGATGGTATATCACTCCGGTGCAGCTTTCTCGAATGTCACCATTATTCTGTATTGTGCTGCAGTAATCACAGACAGCAAGGATACAACCATTTTATTGACTCAACTGACAAATAACTGCCACTGAAAACAGGGCTTCACACAACTTTATATATACACAATACATAACACCCCTCCCCCTATGATAGATCTTATCCTCAGTCTGTTCAACACTCATAGTCTTCAAGATAGGCTGGGGGCCCACGGACTCTGGTGGACCTCCGCAACCTCTGCAATGGTACTGGAGAGTCTTGCCGAAACGGAGCACCATCCATCTCCAACTGGACAGTGTCCCGAAGATCGCCCGTGAGTGGCGACGGCTCTACGGCCCCTAGTACCTCCGCCTCTTCGGAAGTGGACACGGGTGGTGTAGGCAAACCTGTAGGAACACAGTTCTCCAGTGGGCCTGAGAACACCCTGGGATTCCCATCCGGCACTGGTCCGGTCAGCCGGCGCCGCAGCTGATCAATGTGGCGTCTGATTGTACAATCATTTCCCAGAGTAACCTCGTATGGCAACGGGCCAGTTACCTTAGTTACCCTGGCTGCCACCCAAGGTGCCCCACTCCCATAGTTCCTGGCCCATACCAATTCACCTGGCTGTAAGTTCCTGGGGGGTTTGGGCTGAGCCGTCTCTGCCGCTACTCTTTCTGGGTGAAGTCGGTCAAGTTTCGTTGTGAGCCGGCGGCCCCACCTCAGCTCCGCTGGGCTGCGACCGGTTGCTGTAGTAAGAGTTCTGTGTTGACACAGGAGGAAATTTGCCAGGCGGTGATTCCAGTCCCCATTCGTCATCCGCTTGAGCCCCTCCTTTGTGGTCCTGACCATTCGTTCTGCTGGACCGTTGGTCACGGGGTGGAAAGGAGCGGATTTTATGTGCCGAATCATGTTGGCGTTGAGGAATGATTGAAACTCTGCTGCCGTGAATTGTGCCCCATTGTCGGAAACTATTACGTCTGGCAGACCATGTGTGGTGAACAGCCGGCGCAACTCTCGGATGACCCTGGTCGTTGTCATCGATGAGACCGGTACCACTTCCAACCACTTGGAATAACTGTCCACTACTATCAGGAATACCTGCCCCTGGAAGGGGCCCACAAAGTCAATGTGCACGCGAGACCATGGGGCATGCGTGGCCTCCCAACGGTGCACTGGTGCCTGAGGCATCTCCGGTCGACTTTCCTGGCAACTCCTTACTTGCTTCTCTATGTCTTTGTCCAAGCCTCGGGCACAAGCACACACCAGTAGCTCCTGGCTAGAGCCTTCATCTGAACAATTCCTGGGTGCCCCTCGTGTAGGGAATCCAGCACCTTGGAGCGAAGACTGGGTGGAATGATGACACTGCTGCCCCACAGTACACATCCCTTGTGGGCCGACAGTTCATTTTTTCGAGAAAAGAAGTGTTGGAACTCAGACCCTGGCCGGGCCATCGGCCATCCCCTTAACACCCAGTTGAGAACTCGGCTAAGCGTTCTATCCGTGGTGGTTTCAGCTGCAACATCCCCTGCATGTAGGGGTATGTCAGGCAGGTCCTGGATCGCCAGAATATGACAAGCTGGGGCCGGATCTGGCTCAGTCTGTGGTAGAGGCAATTTCCTTGCCCGGCCTGTGTACTAGCTGGTACGAGTAGGCGGCCGTGAAAATGGACCATCGTAGCATTCGCGGAGACAGGATCTGCGGTGTCTGTTTGTCAACTATGAAGAGACCAAGCAGTGGTTTGTGGTCTGTAAAGATGGTGAAGGTACGTCCATATAAGAAGTCATGGAACTTCTTAATGCCAGCCACTATGGCGAGTGCTTCCTTGTCTATCTGGGCGTAGTTCCTTTCAGCCGGAGATAACGTCCTAGAATAGTATGCGATGGGAGCCTCTCTACCATCTGGCATCCTGTGGCTTAGTACTGCCCAAGTGCCGTATGGCGAAGCATCACAGGCTAGTGTTACTGGTAGTGTTTCGTTGAAATGAACTAGGATGGAGTCCGAGGACAGCAATGATTTTACCGCACTGAATGCTTTGTTTTGAGTGCTCGACCAGACCCAGGGTGCTTGTTTGTCCAGGAGGCAGTGTAGCGGTTCTGCTAGGGCAGCCTTATGCGGTAAGAAGGAATGGTAAAAATTGAGCAAACCCAGGAATGCTTGGAGCTCCCCCTTGGATTTTGGAGTGGGGGCTTGCTGAATTGCTTGTAGCTTTACTTCAGATGGGTGGATGCCGGCAGCGTCGATGCGGAACCCCAGGAAGTCGGTGGATTCTACGCCGATCCGGCACTTTTCCCTCTTGAGTTTAAGGCCGGCCTCACGGAAACGTTGGAGTACTGCGCGGAGACGTTCGGCCAGGACCGATGCCGATTCTCCCGCGATCAGGACGTCGTCAAAGTATGGGCAGACGCCGGGAATGTTCTTCAGTGTCCGTTCCATAATACTTTGGAACAACCCTGGTGCTACGCTTACCCCAAACTGCATTCGGCGCACTCGGAATGCACCTCCTGTGTGTAACTATTGTTTGTGCTTCTGCGGTAGCGTTGTCTACCGGTAGCTGCTGGTAGGCCTGAGCGAGGTCTAGCTTAGCGAATATTCGGCCTCCCTGGAGCGAGGCGAGGATGTGGCTTACCACTGGCACAGGATAAGCATGCTGCTGTAGTGCCTTATTTATGGTGCACTTGTAGTCTGCGCAAATACGAACGTCCCCATTAGGCTTAACTGGGGTCACTATGGGAGTCTCCCACTGGCTGCTGTCCACGGGTTGGAGCACTCCCTGCTGTACCAGCTTGTCTAGTTCTGCATCAATTTTATGCTTCAATGCAAAAGGAACCCTACGCGGTTTTAATTGGATTGGAGTTACTGCTGGATCAAGGTTGAGTGCAATGTATTTGTATTGTCCCAGTTCAGTGCTGAATACGTCAGCGTATTCTTGGCATACCGCTTCTAGATCGGTTATTTGGGTTCGATGGATGCCCGTTACCCTGATGCCCAGGGCCTCAAACCAGTCCAGTCCTAGGAGGCTGGTGCGTGGCCCCTCTACGACCACCACACTGAGGGCACCCTCGAACTCTCTGAATTGTACCCTAATGGTGGCTTCGCCTCCTACGGGAACACGGCGATTCTGGAAGTCTGTTAGCACTAAGTCCGATGATTTGAGCGGAATTTGACGTCGGCTACGGTTGCGAATATGGTCAAAAGTGGTAGAGGAAATAAGGGACAGACCCGATCCAGTATCTAACTCCATGGAGCATGGGACCCCTTGAAGTTTTAGGTGGAGTCTTATCTTCTCTTTGGGACGTTGGGCCCCTGTACGTTGGATGCTACGCCTCCCCGAGCAGTATTCAACTCTGTTCTGTCCTGGGGGCCTTTTTCCCTGACGACTTCTGCAAACTCTAGCAATGTGCCCTTGCTTTCCACAGGCACGGCATACTGCTGTGCGAATTCTGCACTCTGCTTTTTCATGCTGTCCCCCGCAACTTGCATAGCTCTGTGGGGGAGTTACTTTCTCTATCCTGCGTGGCCGTCTGAGTGGCTCTCTCTGCAAGCGATTGATTTCTTCAATCTCTCTGCCCATTTCCGAGCCTTCTGCAGTCCCTTGGTGGATCGCTGGGGGGCTGTTGTGCGTTGATTGTGGCCGGAGAGTCTTCATAACCCCCCCCCCCCGACAACCTCATCCGCCATGACTTCCTTCAATGCGTCTTGAAAAGTCAGTTTCTCCATGGCGAATAGGCGCCGCTGTAATTCTCTATTATGCAGGCCGCAAACGAGCCTGTCTCTGAGACGGTCTTCCAGATCAGTAAACTCACATTTGCGTGAAAATGCCCCTGTGGTGCTGGTTAATGCCTGTACTACTGCAGTTGGAGCTGGGCTGCACTTAGTCCAGTGGACGGATTCCTCAGGTCCGTCCTGACTCCAGTGTGTCTTACTTGCAGGCAGGGTGGGTAGAGTGGTCTGACCAGAGCTCTCTACTCGATACGACATCCAATGATTTCAGTCTTTAGGTTAGCAGCAGCTCTCTCCTCTGCAGGATCTCATCCTCGTCGCCACTATTATGTATTGTGCTGCAGTAATCACAGACAGCAAGGATACAACCATTTTATTGACTCAACTGACAAATAACTGCCACTGAAAACAGGGCTTCACACAACTTTATATATACAATACATAACACCAAAATAACTGCCACTGAAAGCAGGGCTTAACACAACTTTATATATACACAATACATAACACCCATCAACCCCGTACACCTGTTGGACGGGATGTGATGAACGGGGAACTATGCGTCACATGTGGACCTGTCCTCGAATCTTGAATTTTTGGTCGCAAGTCCGAGCTATTCTTGGCTCCATATTTTCTAAGGAGGTCCCTATGGATCCCTAGGCTTTTATTCTCTCTATACCACTTTCAGAGTTCACACATATGGAACATAAATTATTTACTAAAATCACCCTGGCCGACCGATGTGTTATTGCAGAGGAATGGAAAAGCCCACAAACTCCTTCTTTTTCTAAAGTCCTCCAGAAACTCCGGGATGTTCAGCTTATGGATGAATTTACGGCTATGTCAAATGATACATTACAGTTATTAATACGATTTGGACCCCATGGTTGGTTAGGGCAACTATATAGGGTTGGGGAGGGAATGACTTGAAGGTACTATAAGATAACATTAGATTACCTTTGTCGGTGGGCGGTCTACTTGACGAATGGTCGGGCGCTTTTTTTTCTCTTTTTTTCTGTTAAAAAGCTGGAAAATTATTATGATTGAAATGTTAAGGCTATACTTGCTATTTGATATTTTCCAAAAAAAACCTTTATTTTAAAAAAAAAATGCTCGTTTAAATTAATGAGTTTTCTAGGTCGTCTGGAAAAGAATACCTTGAAAGTGTAAATCAGGGGGGCGGAGTTAACTGCCGAGACGAGAGGTCGTGCGAAACCGGGCTCCGCTGAGTTTTTGACTTATTTGATACTATCCCGGCTGCCATCGGCCCTCTACGTGACCCCAACTCTGCGGGGGGACTGCTGGTGACACCCCGGAGCTACGTTGGTGAAGACAGCTGCCTTTGCGGAGCCTCACAGCTCCAGAACTCTGATTGCGGCCTACTCCGGTCGGCCATTTTGGAGCCGCGTGTTCTCCTCTCTTTACCCGCAGGTGACTCCCTGACCTCCGTCTTTGGATACACGGCACCCAAGATGGGTAAGAAGTCCACCAGGAAGTTGGGCCAAGCAGAGAGTTCGAGTCAGTGAGACATACGAGACGCTATGGGCAGGGGACCCGCCGACCGGGTTGCGGCCCCCTACCCCACCATGCTATCTGGCTATGGGTCCTCAGATGATGGGGAATATTACTGGCCCTCTGATAGCCTAGACGACATGCAGATGCTCACCTCGCAACATGTGAAGCCGGCTGGCACAGCTGCGAGGAAGCGGGCGCAGGTGAAGCGCCGGGCTTTGGCGGAGACGGTGGCAGGGACGCTGCCGAACGCAGAGCTGGCCCATATGCGAGAGGGTTCTGGGGAGGAATGTGCACCCTCGTCGCCGGTCTCTCGCTCCTTGCCCGTGAAGGATATGGCACCTAGAAAACACGCTACTCCTGGTCCCAGGCAGGATTTTATGGCACCCCCCTTGCAGACTGACATCCCTGACCCTTGTGCCATCGAGGGTGATGATGCCCTCCCATCGACGAAGGGCGACCTTCGTCGATTTATGGACGAGATGCGTTCTGTGTGGCGAACGGAGGTAATGGGAATGAGGGCCGAAGTGGCGGAGGTCCACGCCAAGGTGTTGGAGGTGAAGACGCAATCGGATGAGGTGGCGAAACGACAGACCGATCTCTCGACGGACGTAGTAGAGCTTAGGTCTCAAGTTGCTCTCCTATCCCGATCTGTGGAGGCGCTTGAGGCTCGACACCGCCGGCGAAATCTCCGGATCCGGGGTGTTCCTGAGTCCGTTCCTCTCACCGAACTCTTACATACGTGAATCGTCTGGGGAATCAGGTCTTGGGCTCAATGCCAGGTTCGTCGGCGCTGTTTGTTTCAGTGTATCGTATACGGAAGGCCGCGACAGCTCCCCAAGAGGTCTCCAGAGACGTCATAGCGGTGACCATGGACGTTTCTACACTGGAGAAGCTTATGTCAGCCCCGGGAGCGAGACAGGCCGTACAGTTCGAAGGGCTAAAGCTGATGATGTTTCGCGACCTTCCCTTTGCGACGCTGTTGGCCCGCCGTAGATACCGGGAGGTGACGAGCTATCTCCGTTCCAGGGGAGTCCGATACCGGTGGGGACAGGCGGGATCCCTAGAAGTGACCCACAGGAATGTACTGTGCTCCATCAGTGACCCTGAGACAGCATGGTCCCGTCTGTCGGCGGTGGGACTTTCTCGTGAGGTGGTGGAGGACAGGCCAGGCTGAATGTACGTGTGAGGTTTTTGTTTTTTTTGGTATCCCCCCCCTCAATCCCTTTGTGTGAACCGGGATCCCTTGGTTGCCATTTCCGAATGGCCTCCGACCACCCGGGCCAGGTGCCACTTTCCTCCCAGCCCTCTTGCGATCATTTTATGGTGGCGACCGAGTTCTGGGGACGGCACGATTTTGGCCTTCCTCTTTTCTCCTATGCCCTATTAATATTGCCCCCCCTTTCCCTCTTCTCCCCCCCTCTCCCCCCTTTCACACGTTGAGTTGTCTGACACCCCCCCCCCCCGCATGCTGGTTAATGATATTTAGAGACTTTATGTTTTCATTTTTGGCTGAGATCTGATTCTTTGGGTCCACTTAAATGCTAGCTGTGAAACTCTTCAGATGTCTTTTTTGCTGTCTGATGATACTAATGTCGGTATTATGGATCTATATAGTCTACACACTTGCTTGATGGTCTGCTGTCACACGTTGGCCTCTGCGAGGCCACAATGCTATTGTTGACTGATATTGTTAATGCTGTTTTTGAAAATAAAGAAAGATTAAAAAAAAAATAAAGTGTAAATCAGACTTTATCTGATGAAATTGTTTCATTAGAACAATTGAAATCTGATCCTCAGTTCACCAATATGGAGACTCGACTCCAAAAGAATTTTGATAATTACAAAAAAATAATCAAAGAATAGAAACACTACAGCGAGACTTGAATGATTTCAAAACCAAAAACATCTTTAAAATCAAAACTAAATCTAGGCGCCGCCAGACCTATAATTATAATCGTGACACAACATCTACAACCGAGGGGGAATCCTCTTTTGAATAAAGTGAAGGAGAAAGACCCAATACGGTTATCATACATCCACCCATAGAGCATAACAAAGGTATATTGCGGAACCCAGGGAGACATGTTTCTTTTTTAGAGGACAATTGGAAAATAGATCCACCACCAGAAGGAAGACTGAGAGACCGACAAAAATGGGGCTACAGGGGAGGACGACGGAACAACTACGCCCCCAGAAGGCGATAAATGATTCTACACACTCTACCCATTTCATTATTAATTTGTCATAATTCAATCTTACAACTAAACATCTGAATGTACTACAAAAAGGTCTGTCTTTTGTCCCAACTCCTCACTTTAACAGATTCAACTGGATAATTTATTCTCACGTAAATTAGTTTTACATATTTTCATGGATAGAAAACAGGAAAGGGATGCCAAAGATTATGGGTTATCTCCGGAGGATTATCAGCATGTACAAACTTTGACGGCACTTTTAGATCAGTGCCCCCCTGATGCTTTGAATATTGAGAAAAAATTCAAATCTAAAACTAAATTTACTCCTGTTCTGTCTGAATACTCGAATATTGAGGGGTTTGTTAAAAAATGGTTTCTCATGAAATTGAGTCTATTAAAAACAAGGAATTAAGCTGGGACTCTAATTTATCAAACTCTGAACAAAAAGCTTTGAAAGAGCTATGTAGTATACAAAATGTTGTTATAAAACAATCTGACAAAGGAGGCAATCTTGGATGATTATATTATATGGATGATTATATCCATATGTGTATGATTCATTTACAGGATCATGAAGGTTATATAATTATTGAGAGTGATCCAACCCTCTCCTTCCCTAAAGAATTGAATAACATCTTACAGGCTGGAGTAACATTAGGTTTTTTATCCGATGATAACTAGAAATTCCTACTTCCCACCTTACCCACGATACCAACATTGTATTGCCTGCCCAAAATACATAAGTCATGTACCTCTCCCCCGGGTCGCCCCATTATCTCCGGAAATGAGTCCTTAACTGAGCGGATTAGTGATTTTGTAGATTGTTACTTGCGTCCACTTGTTGAAGCTACACCTCCATACATAAGAGTCACACAACATGTTTTATCCAAGCTTTCAGATATATAAATTCCCTCTGGCACTATATTGGCCAGCTTTGATGTGTTCTCAGTTTACAACAACATCCCTCATGATGTGGGCTTAAGGGCAACACAATATTTCCTGAAAGAACAATATTCACCATCAGAGGTTGAATTTGTATTATTCCTATTGGATTTCTTATTGCATCACAATTATTTTGTGTTTAACGCAAAGTTCTATCTACAAACCGGGGCATAGCGATGGGAACATGCTGTGCCCCCAGCTATGCAAACCTTTATCTAGCGTGGTGGGAAAACTATGTGTCTTTCCGTATGAAAAATCTCATCTCACTTGCAATATCATCAAGTGGATGAGGTACATCGATGATGTTCTAATACTCTGGCATGGGTCTGTGGAGGATTTGAATTAACTTTTTTCCATCTTGAATATAAAGGACATCGGCCTCCAGTTAACTTTAGTTACGGGGGGAAATAAAATTGAGTTTCTGGATTTAATCATTATGATTGATAACACCCATATCACACCCAAGCTTCATAGAAAGCCAACGGCCACCAACAATTTCCTTGAGTGGTCTTCACAACACCCGCCAAGTCTTAAGAGAGGCATTCCCATTGACCAATACCTCCGTGCCAGGATAAATTGCTCAACTGACACTGACTTCCAAATGGAAGCAGACCTTCTTAAAAACATGTTTCTATCTAAAGGCTATCCCAGAAAATGCCTAAAACGCGCTTATCAGAGAGCACTCCACACTCCAAAAGATGAATTGATACTCCCTCGGAAAAAAGAAACCAAAACAGAATTAAGATTCATAGCCAGCTATGACAGCGGATGGCATAAAATAAAATCAATTTGCAAAAAATTTTGGCCCATCCTCCGGATGGAGAAACCATTAGACAACATCCTTCCTATCAAACCAGCCCTCACTGCCAGACGAGCTAAGAACTTACGTGAACATCTAACACATGGTTTTCTATGACCAGAGAAAACCCCACATAACTGGTTCCAGCAACCAAAGGTTATTTATAAATGTACCCATTGCAAGGCTTGCAATTTCGTTAAAAAATCCAATATTTTCCAAAGCAATGTAACTCCAAAGGAAATATAAAATAAGAGACTACATGAATTGTTCCAGAAAAATAGTAGTATTTTTGATTACTTGTCAATGCGGGCTACAGTATGTTGGCAAGACTATCCATCAATTTAGACGGAGAATCTTACAACATGTCGACTCTATCCACAACTCATTAGAAACGTCACTCTCCAGACATGTAAGACTTAAACATGAATCTGATCCTGCCTGCCTCACATTTCAAGCAATCAAAAAAATATTTTTGCGAGCCAGAAAAGGAAATTTTGACAAGTTCCTATGTCGTAGAGAATCATTCAGGATATACACCCTCAAAACTCTATAACCACAAGGTTTAAATGAGGAGTTTAACTATACATCATTTATCGAAGATCTGCCATTTGTCTCATCCATCTTTCCTCTTAGATGGATTTACACACATCCGTTACATTATTACTTCTCTGTATTTTACGATTCACTATCGTCCCTGCATCTATTGTAATTTATCTTTATTGATGTGAATCTTCAGCCCCTACTAAAATTTATGTCCCAGCCAACAGTGGACACCTATATCAACAACTAAATTGGTGTTCTCATATAATTAAATATATATACAAATTGCTTATGTGATCAGCAACAACAAATGCTCCAGTAACTTCAGCCCCTACTAAAATTTATGTCCCAGCCAACAGTGGACACCTATTTCAACAACTAAATTGGTGTTCTCATATAATTAAATATATATACAAATTGCTTTTGTGATCAACAACAAATGCTCCAGTATAAATTCATTTTGTGACAGTCAAGAACAATCGGTAAGAATTATTCAATATGTTGTTTGTCCTCGACACAATTATCCATCACCCATGTTTATCCACAACCAATCGATACGCCATTCAGTTGCCAGATGTATATAGGGGTTTTCAACATATAGTCGTATATTCAGGGTGTATCGGTTTGTATACTGATCATCTTCTTTATTACTTGCCCCTATGAGTTACTTCAAAATGCTAATTTAGCTTTGTAATTTAGTTATTACGCTAGCCAAACCAAACATTTCGGGGAGAATACATTCTCGATATGCTCGATATGCTTGTTGGGCTGTTTTTTTTTGGGCCAAAACTTCACCAATCATCTTGTACACCTTATTACATAATCTATTTGGTGCATCTAACTACAATGTGCATTTTACCCGATACAGATTATGTAATTTCTTATCCGCCTGGTCACGGTGGCGATTTATTCTGGCACAAATATAACTCTATAACCCTTTGGATTTGCCAAAACACACTATCAGGGTTATTCAAAGAGCTCCGAATTGCTTGAGAAAGGTAACCGAACGCTGAAAATCAGCGTTCGGTTATCTTTCCTGGCCATTCGGCTATCCAGAGAGCAGGCAATTTGCCAAATCCTAGCAAATTGCCTGAACATACGGTGCCTGTTCGAGGGCAGTGAAATCCCCATGAAAAAGCACTGCTTCGGCTATTCAGAGAACACAAACCAGCAATGAAAGGTTCCCCTAATGCCCTGCCATTCGGTGGTTTCATTCGACAGGTTTATTCAGGAGAATCCCATAGGCTTCAATGTTAAAAATATTCCTGTTTTTAATTCAATATCTTGTAGCGCTGTGTTTAAAACCTTACTGTGGCAGTACCCATTTTTGGCCACTGGAGGGAGACAAGCGCGATAAGAGACACTCAACATTGGGACTACATTTCCCGACATGCTCTGGGAACGGACACAGGAAGTGGGTGGGACATGCCGAGTTACATCCTGAGCCTCGTGGAGATAGCGGGCAGAGCGCGCCAGGGAGTGGAAGAGACAGGACACAGTGCTGCAGAGTGGAACAGTGACTAGGCCAGAACGCAGGTGCGATAAAAGAAAAAGAGGGGTGCAGCGCCCACCGGAATGGTGTCTATCCCACTTGCTGAATGCTGTATAGGGGGTTTCTCTAAATACCCAAATGGCAGTTATGTAAACAAGAAAACAACACAGCGCTTCAAAAGACCAAAGTCCAAAAAGAAGAAAGTGAGATAAACACTCAATATGTCCATAGACCAAAGACGTTGTCTTTTGAGGGTGGATCTTCTCAGAGTAATACCGATGGAGTGTGTACTGTAGGGAGAAAGCACAAACACAGAGGACCAAAATTGCGCAGTAGGACAGTACCCAAAGTGAGAGTATTATATATCAATAATCAACTCACATTCTGTGGAGCCTACAACCGGCTCCCAGGAATAAGGCGAGTAGGGACTTTATGTTGGGTGCCCATAAAACCTTCACACGGCTTCTTCAGGATTCACCAAAGTAGGGGTCACGTTGTTGAGCCTCTATTGGCTCCGTCACAATACGCTTAGGGAATCATAAGGTGTTCCCCAGACCTTCAAACAAATGACCAGGACGCGTTTCGCCTACAAAGGCTTCCTCAGCTTGTTATCATATGTCTAGTCTTGCTGCTGCCTTTATATACAATATACATTCTCTTAACAGTTTAACAATCACTTTAAAATTAACATACTTGAATTCAGGTGTGCTTAAGTGGCACCTGCCTTTTGCACATAATTAATGGCCCTGCGTGTCACCCCGGAACGCGGAAGTAGTAAATTAATAGGGTAAAAAAAGGAAATATATTCCCCTTGTTAAAAACATTGCGCCCGCCATTTTGCGCATGCGCACTCATCCCGCGTCTCAGGCTGGAACGCAGGAACTCCAAGGAACCACACGGCTTCCCATATGGCCTCAAAGACATCCTCAATAAAATTTGAGACATAAATGCAACAGCCTCTGCGGCGCTCTGCTAGTAAATGGGATTTATAATGGCAAATAATACTATTTACAAAGGGGACACAACGCTGTATAAAAAGGGGATCACTAATGGGTGATACCACAGTACCGTGGGACATATATAGGAGACGAAATTGTCTTAGACCTGGGGGAAAGTGTAATTTAAATGTAACCAATGGTAATATCATATAAATAGTGGAATATATTGGCATTAAGGATATGGGCATGGATCCGATGTAAATAAATAGGGATAAGCCCGAAATTGGGTCTATAGTGTATCATAAAAAGGGGAGAATGAATATAATATTAATACTTAGAATTATAATAGGTGAATTCCAAAATATAAATGGAATCTAATGATTAGATTATCGCTTAATGATAATAACTAATGTAGCGCTCACTCCCGGAGGAGCCGCTGAAAATGAACCACGGGTCAGTCTCCCCGCACTAGGGAATAAATATACTCCAACACGCTGAGCAGTTTTATAATTTAAAAGGTTTACTAAAAGGTTTGCAGCTCTTGAGACACGGTATATGCAGGAAGATTTACAGTACTTTCGTAACACGAGAAACGCGTAGCGGTAAAAGAAACGAAAACACGAGGGCTTCGTATTTTCGGAAAAAAAACCCCGACCGAGCAGAAAATTAAAAGATACGAAATTCGAGGAAAAACCGCGTAGCGGGGCACAATAAAATACACAGTTCTCGTATCACGGTAAACGCGCAGCGGGAACAAAAAAAAGGAAAAATTGTTCAGAATGTAACTTTAACTTTGCCCCCTTGTATGGATTTGGAAAAAAGGAAACTGAGTCCTGCACGGGTTAAGTCCCAGAGCGTGAAGTGGTATGTATTTGTGTGTGTAGGGTACCCGGGTACTTTTCAACTGGCCAGTGAGTTTACTTTAACGATGTCTTCGACTAGTCAGTTGGGGCCCGGTGGGTTTTAGAAAGAAAACCAGCAGCGTACGTTCTTATTTACACACGGCCTTGGGGGCCTCTCACCCATCCAGCGCAAGCTTGAGGTTCCGCTGACCCAGGACGTCTCTCCGCTCGATATTGACTGGGGACGCCGACCACCGGATCTGTTGTCTGGCCTTCTGTCTGTCAGCCGCGACTCAGCCAGCTTACCGCCTGCTCCCCGCTTCAATCGACCGCGGTACTCCTTACTCGAGGGGTCTTCTCTCCTTAGCACTGCACTCGGATAATAGATGGTGATGTCTATCTCCCGCAAGGCTGGGTGACCCAATCCTAAGGCCGATTCACTCTGTCTGCGCTCCGGCCTATCTTTTGGTCTCTCCTTCTCTGTGTGTGCATCCACTCTCCTCTGCTCCCTGGCGCGCTCTGCCTGTTCTCCACGAGGTGCAGGATGTACAGGCTCTCCACAAACCCACCCACTTCCGGTTTCTTCGCAAAGCATGCATGGACATGTAGTTCAAGTGTCCAGGGTCTTTAATCGTGATAGTCTCCATCTTGTGGCCAAAAATGGGTACTGCCACAGTAAACTTTAACACATCGCTACACTAATAAATAATAAATATAATCCATGTGAAATATAAAATTAAAATTAATCTGTGTAAAGTGATAAAGTGCAATGATGAATATAATATGTGCTAACTTCTTTCTAAAATGCACCAAAAGAAGTGCATGACATTAGGATATTAATCCTAGAGTGCCTAAAAGAGATTAAACTCTGTATCATTATATGTGCAAATAGCTGTAATAATTGTGATAATAAAGTGTGCTTATAAACTCTATAAACCACTTAGTAATCATGTGGACCCAAACTAAGATAATTATGTAATAGATTCATTAAAATATAATATATTAAAAAGTACTCATATACTAGTGGTGTTAATTATACATCCCCTGATATCCATACAAGTGAAAATATTACTGTGAAAAATATTGCTATGAAGATAGATAGTGTGTCTTAAATGATCTAAATAATAATAAATATAAACAATGGGGTAACTTAGTGCACAAAAAGGGCATAGCATAAAGTAATTTATCCTGAGGTGCCTTAAAAAGACTAAACTCTGCAATATAATATGTGCAATTGGCTAATATTAATATAATAATTAATTATGTTTATAAACACTTGGAATAATTCATAATAAATAATACATAATAAAAGATCATGCGACCACAGGTTAAAAAAGGGGGAAAGAAATATATTGTGTGCTAATTACCATTAAAGGTTAAAAGGTATTCATATACCAGTAGTGTTAATTGCACAACCGCTAATATCCATATAAACTGGATAATCCCTATAGTGTGACGCTATTAGTATAACAGTGGGTATTAAATGAGCTAAATTAAACATAACGGAGGGAGGGGGGTGAAAGGGAGAAGAAACCCAAACCTAAAGGAAATGAACTAATTCAAAATCATTATTTAAACCTCCCGGCATTAGGGTCCCAAGATCAAAAATGAGTTTCATCTCCTCTCTCCAAGGCAGTAGTTTCACTCACTCCCCTATTAATACATTTCACTTTCTTTACAGCAGAGAATTTGAGGCCTCTTGAGCATCCGTTATGGAATAATTTAAAATGTTGAGATACAGAATGTTTCTCATATTGCTTATTAATGTTCCTGACATGCTCAGAGATTCTCACATTCAGGGCTCGGCTTGTGCGGCCCACATATTGGAGTCCACACGGACACTCCAAAAGATATAATACATTTTTAGAATAGCAGGTCAGAATTTTCTTAATTTTGACCGTTTTCCCTGTTTTTTTATTAATGAAGCTCTCATTATGCCGCTTTTTATTCCCTGTAGACCTACAGGCCAAGCATTGGCCACAGCCATAATAACCTTCTTTTACATGAAAGTGATTAATTGTTTTTTTGTCAACAAATTTGCTCTTAACCAATTTCTTTTTTATGTTATCTGCTCCTCGAAAAATGTTTTTAACAAGGGGAATATATTTCCTTTTTTTACCCTATTAATTTACTACTTCCGCGTTCCGGGGTGACACGCAGGGCCATTAATTATGTGCAAAAGGCAGGTGCCACTTAAGCACACCTGAATTCAAGTATGTTAATTTTAAAGTGATTGTTAAACTGTTAAGAGAATGTATATTGTATATAAAGGCAGAAGCAAGACTAGACATATGATAACCAGCTGAGGAAGCCTTTGTAGGCGAAACGCGTCCTGGTCATTTGTTTGAAGGTCTGGGGAACACCTTAGGATTCCCTAAGCGTATTGTGACGGAGCCAATAGAGGCTCAACAACGTGACCCCTACTTTGGTGAATCCTGAAGAAGCCGTGTGAAGGTTTTATGGGCACCCAACATAAAGTCCCTACTCGCCTTATTCCTGGGAGCCGGTTGTAGGCTCCACAGAATGTGAGTTGATTATTGATATATAATACTCTCACTTTGGGTACTGTCCTACTGCGCAATTTTGGTCCTCTGTGTTTGTGCTTTCTCCCTACAGTACACACTCCATCGGTATTACTCTGAGAAGATCCACCCTCAAAAGACAACGTCTTTGGTCTATGGACATATTGAGTGTTTATCTCACTTTCTTCTTTTTGGACTTTGGTCTTTTGAAGCGCTGTGTTGTTTTCTTGTTTACAGAACGCAGGTGCGGCCTATTAGGATTCCAGATTGGGTTATCCAGCCTTGTAAGAGGGAGACCCAGTGATCCACAGATATTACCCAAGCTGCTATCAAGGAAGCCGGAGGACCCCCGAGTTAGGAGTACCGCAGGTCTATCGGATTGGGAGAGCAGGCGGTAAGCCGGACAAGTCGTGGCCGGAGCAGAGAGAGCCAGACAATGGATCCAGTAGCCAGTATCCCAGTGAAGCATCGAGCGGAGAGACGTCCTGGGTCAGCGGAGCCTTGGTTATCGAGCGGATGGGTGAGAGGCCTCCAAGGCCGGTTGTAAAGCAAGAAAGCACGCTGTTGTTTGTTCCAAAAACCCACAGGGCCCCAACTTGAGTAGTCGAAGACACCGCTTTAAGTAATTCACTGGCCAGTTGAATAGTACCCGGGTACCATAACACACACACACACTTACAGTCCGGGACTTAACCTGTGCGGTACTCACTCCCTAATATCCAGAAAGGGGTTAAAGATTCGTATCTTATTTTCTTTTCCGCTGCGCGGTTTCCTCGAATTACGAAGCATTGTATTTTCTTTTCCGCTACGCGTTTTCCTCGAATTACGAAGCATTGTATTTTTCTGTTCCGCTGCGCATTTTTCCGAAATACGAAGCCTCGTATTTCTTTTCCGCTGCGCGTTTCCCGAAATACGAAATACTGTAAATATATCCACGAACACCGTGTTATCCATTATATGCCTTTATTTCTAGTAAACTATTTAATTTATAAAATCCACAACGGTGCTGGAGTATATTTATTCCCTAGTGCGGGGAGACTGACCCGTGGTTCAATTTCAGTGGCTCCTCCGGGAGTGAGCGCTACAATCTAATAAACCGTTCATTATAAAATTCTGCAGTAAAGAGTCTCTTTATTTATAGATTTTTTAGGATATTTTAAGCATTTTTCTGAATTTTTTTTTTTTTAAAGTTTTCTTCTTTTTTCTGTAACAGCCCTCTTTATTATCATTCCCTGGACCTCATATGTAAATTTCAGACATTTTCGCTCAGTAGTTTCTTTGCAAACAGCTTTTCACTTTCACATTCATACAAACTGTTTTCCTAATTTATTCACTGCCTCTTTTGCTGTGTTGAAGGCTGCGATCGGCTCCCGTTTGGGTTTTTCTGTGGTTTTCGGCAGGTTAATGCAGATGTTTTTGAGGGTTTTCGGCGTACATTCACCGGGTTTTGCGGTTCGTTTTCGTCGGGTTTGCGGTAGTTTTTCTCTGCAATTCGGGGACCCTGTGGTGCTTGCTGAATACACCGCAGGGTCACCAAAATGGGATCGGCAAAAGGAACCGAATTGAAGTGAACGAAAAGTCACCGAACGTGCGGTGACTTTTCGAATCTCTTTGAATTACCCTGTATGTATCCAAATACCGAATCACGTATTCATATTTACAATGTATCTGGCAATTCTAACTACCTGACTAATAATGGGCACTGATTGGATTGCTTAACTGTCAAGCACATGGGGGCGGAACTACAAGTGCGGAATAGAAGGCACTCATTGGATTATACATCTGTCGATCGTGTGGATATCGAGTCAATAGAGGACAATACACATATTGATGCTGCCCTTTTATTGGACCATACTATTGGCAATCAAAGTGCTAAGTGATGGTTACCTAACTACAACACCTAAGCAATTCAATTGGCTAATTTTGGGACCATCGTGAAACAGATGGTAAGCGCCACACAACAAGCCGTGACCACCCCAACTCCAATGCTACACCAGCAAATAGTGGTTTCCCACACACCATGGAATGTAAGCAAAGTGTAACGTAACTGGTGAGCGCAAAAAATGCTCTGGAGTCCAGGATGTCTCATGCGGATCCGCAACACATCATGTGGTTATGTAAAAGAAGCAAATACGAAAAAAATCATAGTGCAGACTGTAACCAATATATTGGGCGATGTATTGTGTAATTATTACACTCACAAATATAGAGCCCTAACACCGGCTCAGAGTGGGATATCGCCTCTGGGTGATTTTTCTTCCTCCCTGTTGACAGGTGACCCCCACCTTAGGTATGGAGATTTTCTTCAAATACCACAAAGTAGTAGAAGCATGGAGGGAAAAATAAACACTTTCCTAGTGTAAATCTCTTAGATAAAAAGATACAAAACTCTTAGATAAAAAGGACTACAGAGCATTTTTTGCGCTCACCAGTTACGTTACACTTTGCCTAATTTTGGGACCAGCCTACCGGCAAGTGGGTTTAAATACACACACAATTTCATTTCTCATTCCCGGCACTCCTGATGAGCCTGTGTAAGGCCAAACGCGCGTCGGGTGCGTCTTGCTTGTGGGCAACCTACTCTACCCCCAAATCTCCCTTTTGAACATTGTGTCACTGTGTGGCTTTTTGACTTTAGTGGATTTGGCTGCTGCCTCTCAATTTGAGACCATGTGTGGGCATATCTTTATTTAGCCGTGTTCTCCACCAGCTAATTGCCTTGCTGCACAGAAAAGAGGTTTTGGTGGTTCTGTTGAGGCACCCTCTGATAATATATGAGGTTTATTTGTGCATGTTATTGCCTCTGCTCACTTTGCAACTTTCTTTCAAGTATTCGATTATCTCTGTGTGTGATTGAGCTCTTCGTTTACACATACATCAATTGTGACTAATCTGGATACAAATGTGTTTTTTGAGCACATCAATACCAAATACACACGTTGATTACTTAACCAAAAGAATACCTGTTGTTTTTATTTTTATTATTTGTGTTTGTTTCCAGTGATCACTGTTGATTCTTAGATGTTGGTTTTAGATTTTGGCTTTGGGCCATAATAAAAATCCTGTTTTAAATGTTTCTCACTGGTGCACAGTGTTCCCACTCACTAGTTCAGGGGATCAGCTTTTTCTAAAAGGACTCTATCTCCCAGAAAGCCTTGGAGAAAAAGGGACGTGAGCGTGCTGGCGCCAGGAAAGAGAATCAGAGCATCGTGCGCAGCGTGTGGAGTGAGACGTATGAGAGACACTGTCTGGGATCAAAACCAGTGTTGGAGCGTGTATGATCGACGTTATCCAGTGCTGGAGATCTGGGAAAGAGTGTGCATCATCTTATACTACATTCCGCTAAGCAGTTTGGTGACAAGCGTGTTCCAGGAGGACCTCGAATAAGGAGGCCGCGGACGGAACGGAGTGCAGGCGGCAGATCGATTCCTGGCTGCGGAGATTTGGCATCAGGAGAGCGGATTTTGTTGGCACCGGTTACAGTCGGCAGAGAGAGGGATCTTCTAGTCGAGTCATCAGTTCGGGACAAGTTGTTCGCCGGGTGGGTGAGAGGCCTCAAGGCCTACAACTTCCATAACAGTGCGCACTTATCTGATTGCTTCAATTTACAGGACCCCAACGTTGACTAGTTGAAGATTATTTTTTTGTTCATTCACTGGTCAGTGAGTCTAGTACCCGTGTACCGTAGGACACCAATTAATGAGCCTTTTTGAGCGGGACTTAAACCCACGAACTGAGGGGTATTAACCGTTTCTTTTTCCGCCGCGCGTATCCGCGTTTCGTATCACGCCATTCATTTTTGCCTGATTGACTTCATGCTTAAAGTATAAGTGTATTTCTTTGCCATTTATTGCTTCAGTAAAATATATCTTAGAAACTCCAACGGTGTGCTGGTGTACAGTAAATTGTTAGTGTAGTGAGACTATCCTGGGTTTATTCAGCGGCTCCTCCGGGGGTGAGCGCTGCACATTACTGTGCGTTTTATTGCTGTGGATTCTGTGATACACTCATACAAACTGCACATTACTGTGAGTTTTATTGCTGTGGAGCTCTGTGATACAGTAATGTACAGTATCTTATAACCCTGAAAAGTAATTGGTTATGTAGGTGATGTTTTATGTGGGCGGGGTACAAGGGAGTCCCATGATCACCTGTTGTCTGGGGGGACCTATTGGTTCTCAGTCCACCCCTGCTCATTTCTCTCTCATTGCTCAATGTTCCTTAGAGTAATCTCTTTGAACTTCTATGCTCGGGAGTTTAGTGTAAAATATGATGCACATCATCTGCATTAAAAAAATATCTAGAAAACCAACTACAACAACTCTCCATATGCACCAAGCCAAACATTCTCAGCAGGTCCTGGTAAACCTTTCGAAAGTCAAACCCTAGACCCAACTAACAAGTGAAATCTAGATTCAATTACCTTCATATTTAAGGGTGTTCCTGTTCAAGCACATGTTACACTCGATGGCTTAACCATTCCGACTAATTCAAGTATGTTTAGACAGTAACATTCTTAAAAGGGGAATTGTTATGGCCATTTGCTGACAAGAATGACAAACATTGACCTCAAGGGCATTAAGTCAGTATATTAAGGCGTGGAATACTTTGTGATTCGTTTCAACGTGATGACAACGTCATTTGCACCTTGTTGACAGAAGATGCCGTACAACTAAACAATTTACTTTAAAGTGAAGGAAAGCATGAAAGAAAATATTTTACACACATTCTCGAACATTTCACAAATTTCAGAAAAATGTATTAAGTAACACAATAGTAGCACAGAAAGCTAAACAATTCTGTCTGAAGCTAGGGTAATTTGGGCACTCAAAAGCAGAGGATAAGGACTGAAAAATTAAGTAATTAACAATCAATAAAGCTATGAATTTTGTCTTATGAATTGTTATAGGTCAATTTTAAAAATAAAAATAGGACAGGTATATGCTTTGTGTGTGAATGATCCCATAACCTGAGATTTGGCATAAATAATTCTATGTAATTAAGAAAAATAAAGGGTAAATGATGTAAGATGAAGAAGGAAAATGAGAGGCATTAATATTCACTACTTTAAAGAGCAAAGTGCAATAAAATAGGCAAAACACACATTTTCAGCAGTTTTGTTTTATTAGGGATAAAATGCTTATTTTGGAAAGTGCAAGTAAAATCGGAAACAGAACCACATCATGATAGATGTCCCTTCCATGCCCTCGCTATATAGCAGTGATGCTCCATGCCCTCGCTATAGAGCAGTGAGGTACCTCAGGGGTCAGTACTTGGACCCATTCTCTTTAATATTTTTATTAGTGATATTGCAGAAGGTATTAATGGTAAAATATGTCTTTTTGCTGATGACACAAAAATTTGCAACAGGGTTGACGTTCCTGGAGGGATCAGCCAAATGACAAATGATTTAGGTAAACTAAAAAAATGGTCGGAGTTGTGGCAATTGAGTTTTAATGTGGATAAGTGCAAGATAATGCACCTGGGACGTAAAAACCCAAGGGCTGAATATAGAATATTTGATACAGTCCTAACCTCAACATCTGAGGAAAGGGATTTAGGGGTTATTATTTCAGAGGATCCAAGGGTAAGTAGTCAATGTAATAGAGCAGCAGGAAATGCTGGCAGAATGCTTGGTTGTGTAGGGAGAGGTATTAGCAGTAGGAAAAGGGAAGTGCTCATGCCACTGTACAGAGCACTGGTGAGACCTCACTTGGAGTACTGTGTGCAGTACTGGAGACCGTATCTCCAGAAGGATATAGACATCTTAGAGAGAGTTCAGAGAAGGGCTACTAAAATGGTGTACGGCTTGAAGGAGAAAAGTTACCAGGAAAGGCTTAATGATCTTAACATGTACAGCTTGGAAAAAAGACGAGACAGAGGAGATATGATAGAAACATTTAAATACGTAAAGGGAATCCACAAGGTAGAGGAAGGGAGTATATTTAAAAGGAAACAAAGTAGCAAAACAAGAGGACATAGTCTTAGATTAGAGGGGCAAAGGTTTAAAAGTAACATCAGGAAGCATTATTTTACTGAGAGGGTGGTGGATACATGGAACAGCCTTCTAGTAGAAGTGGTAGAGGCCAAAACAGTGATTGAATTTAAGCAGGCATGGGATAGGCATAAGGCTATCCTAAAAAAAAGATAAATCCAGGTAAAGTATCCATGCCCTCGCTATAGAGCAGTGATGCTCCATGCCCTCGCTATAGAGCAGTGATGCTCCATGCCCTCGCTATAGAGCAGTGATGCTCCATGCCCTCGCTATAGAGCAGTGATGCTCCATGCCCTCGCTATAGAGCAGTGATGCTCCATGCCCTCGCTATAGAGCAGTGATGCTCCATGCCCTCGCTATAGTGCAGTGATGCTCCATGCCCTCGCTATCTCTTTAACACTAGTGCTATTGAACCTGATGACAAACAAAACACTTCTTGTCATCTTCCTCCACCCCAACTCCTCTAGCCTGTAAGCTCATCTGAGCAGAATTATCTACATGTCTTGTTTCTGTCCTTATGTTTTAATTTTGACTCGTTCCCATTGGTTATTGTAAAGCGATATAGAAACTGTTGGCGTTAAATAAAATCATAATAATAAATGTCGAAACCTGAGCAAAACATGAAGCGCGATGTAGTAATTCCTTCATTAATATGTGTCCAAGTTAAGAGCAGTCCCCTTTGCATTAATGGTTAATAAACTGATACAAATGTTCTTATTCTTTGCAAAAATATCACCTTGCTCCTTTCATGCTTTGTGTTGTGTGATGTCAATTTGCAAGCTCCGCTTCCAAACAGAACCTTTTTTTGAGCTGTAAAAGCAAATATTTTATGAAGCACGCCTTATCCTCATGTGGTGTAAGAACATACGTTTTAGCAATCAAAGTCATGTCATGTTTGGTTAGAATATGAATTTTATCTTTTGCAGTTTTGAAATCCATGTTTTGTTTTTATTTTAAACCTATTGCTTACTTTACAGCTGTCACAATAAATGATGAATTATTTGGGGGAATTCTGCTGTTTTACATGCATCATTTAGATCTGTTCAGTTCCTTTCTAAAAAGATGCTTCTTAATTGGAAACGTGTGGATAAATAAGGAAACTCCTTCAACTACCAACACTGTACGTTCCACGATAGTTTCCCACAGTAATTCATAAAGTCCTTGCTTATAAACTGATCCTATGAAGACTATAAATTGTTATTTATTAAGCGCCAATACATTCCGCAGTGCTGTGCAAAGGTGCAACGGGTAAAGACAGGACAATTCAACAATGCATAAAGGAGGCAGCTCAGTATTCCGCCAACAGATACAGGAGGACATGAGGGCCCTATTCCTGTGAGAATTTACAATCTAGATGGGTGAGGGGGTGAGAAACCGGATGAGAGGACTGCAGTGATGATGTTAATGCAGGGAGAGGTGAGGACCGTTTTTGCGTCGGTTGGATGTCTTGTTATGGAGTCGGGTGATAGGCTTACCTAAACAGAAGGGTCTTTAGGGAGCGTTTAAATGAAGCCAGATTTGGGGACACTCTGATATTGCGAGGAAGCGCATTCAATAGGGTCGGCACCGCACAAGTAACGTCCTGCAGTCTGGTATGTACTTACTCGCCACCCAGGACAAACTTGAAAACGAGAGAAATATCAATGTATCCTTCCTGGTAAAATACTTAATCTCATGCTGGAGGAAGGCAGGAGCAGGTCATCCTTGGATAATAGGAGGCGGGCTGGGGTGTATTTGGTAATTAGTAAGGACAGGTAGTAAGGAGCGGCTTTAGTGAGGGTTTGTAGGTAAGGGTCAGTAGCTTGAATTTCATTCTGCTGTGGATGGAGAGCCAGTGTAGGGATTCACAGAGAGGAGCGGTAGAGACTGGTGAGATGGATAAGCCAGGCTGATGTGTTTAGGATGGACTGCAGGGGGGAAAGACGGGAGATGGGCAGGCCAGTCAAAAGGTTGTTGCAGTAGTCCAGGTGGGAGATTACAGGAGAGTGGATAAATCGTCTTTAGCTTTAACCAAAGTTCGAGACTCAAGCGGCAAGGTCATATTTAAGGATATCGCCAATGAGTGTTCATGCAATTAACACTGGAGTTTGTCTTACGGACTTTTTTAGAGTGCTGGAGTAATTCTAAATAAAAGATCAAAATAACTAGGAATAAAATTTGCTGGATTCCATGAGCTTCTACACATTGTTACTTGTCTTGTGATATTTCCAAATAAGACCTAGAACAAGTCGTTGACCCCGTAATTTTATTATGTCTGTATGTAGGTTGTCTAACATACTAGATTCCCTTTTGAGAGCATGAGCTTTTTTGTACCAGCGCTTTATAAAAGTGGTCTTTGTGACATTATTTGCCTATTAAAAGTGTTTTTCAAACTTATTTTTCGGTATACTGTTTGACCTTGGAATCATTGAGATATCCGCCACCACTGATCTTCAACATGAAACCTCTCCATGAAAGAAACATGTAAAAAATTGAACCATGTCGCCAATAAATGTCAAACAACCTATACAATATCTGAACCTGTTAGAATAGTGGTTAGATCTGTGCAACAATATAATCCTCCTTTCCCTCAAGACTACTCCCAAACAGCCCGGACAACATGGAGACCATCTATGGAATCCATTTCAAGATGTATTTTGTTGGCGCCTCCTTTGTTAGGCTCCGTTCTTAGGGCATATTTTACTTTTAAAGGTGTGTACCTGAACTGTGTGTTCATGGTCCCTAGGTATGAGAGCAATTAGTGTTTCCCCTCAGACAAATCACACAGAATGTGTCTTAGTGGGAGATTTTGGGGTGTAGGACTCCTGTCCAGTTGGCACTCCAAAAGGAAATAAAAAATGGGTTAAAAATAATAAAGTATGACTTACGTTTCCAGAGGGTATGGATTTAAAAATTGGTAAAAAACAAAATAAAATGGGGTAATAAAAAGTAGTGCTTTCTCAAGCATAAAAAAAGGCTTGTCATTTTTCACAACTTTGCAAGTGTAGAAGCCCAGGATGCAAGACATGGTGTACGCTCTTGCAGAACTGTACTGCTCTGAGTAACCAGTATAGTTATGACCTCTGAGTAGTGGAAGCAGCACGGGGCAATTCCTGGAACGCAGTACAGAGGGATAGCCCAGAGACGAAGTCAGAGATCAGTGGCCAGCAGAACAGGTTCAGAGAAGCAAATACGCAGAACTCCATATATGCTGATGACAGTGTAGGGAGGCCATAGGATTTCTGGTTTATATAGCCAAGAACGTGGTAACAGGTGTGCAGATTAATTGTCCATTGGTTGCAGGTGGGACCCCACGAATCAGTGTCCATGAAAAATTCATGGCTAAACAGAAATGGCTATGTAGTTTGCTGCAATGTTACGCGATCATAATCGCATGGAAGGACGGATCTCAGCTTTTCAGCCAGGAATGCTCCAAACCGGTGCACTCAAAGTGCACGGTGATTGTGAACAGGGCAGCCATCGGGTGGGGACAGCCCATGATATGTTCATGGGCCCAGTGGCTCCAGGGGGCCCTAGAAAACCCTGTGCAGCTTTTCCACAGATGTATGGGTCCCCCATGCCACCCAATACGGGCACACCCATATATCAATAAATTTCCCGGGGGGCTGTTTCATTTGAGGCCGTTAAGAGCACTCCGACTCATCTCTGAGGGAGCAATTGGTATTGTCTGCACCAAGTAGAGGTGCAGATTGAACACTCTCCCATAAGGAACACTTTTTATCTCTTATACTGGAGACCAGGAGCCAAAATGATTTAATTCTTAGTTTACTGAAACGGGCAACTGATGGAGGGAGGCCGCAAACAATGGTTTAGTAATTCCTATGGGAGCCTTGATCCCAAATATCTCAGGTGGTTCCCATTGATATCAGGGAACAGAATATATATATGGAAACTTAGTGGATCTAACTCAATGTGTTTGGATTTTTTTTCTTTAAAGGTTTTGTGGATAGGAATCGGCAGGTAAATGGGCAACAATAATTAATTTTTTTTATTATCAGATAATTATTTGAAATTTATCTAATCCGACCATGTTAATGATATAGATATATATACCAAGTTAGTTAAGTTATATAAAGTTTCCCGCATAAAAGAACAAGCCAGAAGGAAAATTGGAGGCCAAAGAAATTTAAATGGACACCACCACATCAAAGAATATTCATTGGACGGCTGGTTGAAAAGGATTATCCAATACTTGCATAAAAATGCTTATAGGATGTCCCTGTCAATGTGCTTTCTTGGCCTGATACCTTTAGTAGTAAGGACTAAACCCTAAAGAATGGACACTGACACAAGTGCTATAATTCAATGTTGATGACACTTCTTACTGAGCTCGCTTTCAGTTGGTGATTGTCATGGTTTATCGGATATGTAATGATGGAAATAATTTTTTATTATAAATAATTAGAAATTGAGATATTGTAACCGTGACTGCTTGGAAGTGGGGAATTTTGTTTCTTTAAGGAATTTTTTATTTTAACATTTTTTTTCCCTCCCTTTCATAAGATAATCAAAGTTACTGTCCAAGTGTTACCCACCCTTAAGTCTGTCACCAAGTAATTCATCTCCCGCAGGAGCATGGTGTAGTAGTTTTTGTTTTCCTTGAAACTAATATACCTGTTCTCCTTGAAAACTTCTCAAGCCCTGCAGGGAATGTGCTGATAAATACAGCCTGCAAAGGTTCATTTAGTGCTCGCTGAGAGATGGCTGTGTGTAAAGAATAGTGCTAATGTCACGTATCATACAGGGAGGGTAATGAGCCATCAGTGGACCTCCTGAAGAACTCTCCATTCTCCAAGTGCACGTCAGTATGCACACAGCACTCCTCTAGGTGTAAACTGGTAATAAGTGCCACGTGTGCTAGTTAAGTATGCCTAGAATCCCAAAAAGTGTTATACAAAGTTCAGAGAGTGGAGTGATGCTGGCTCATCATGTATTTTGATTCCCCCCCCCTCCCCCGACACACATCGTTTGATACAAAAGTATGATTTGAAAAGCATGTTCCAGTAGAGGTGAGAATGTTCATTGAAAAGGAAGTCCGGACCACAAAAGGGAACATCCCAAGAAAGGGAACACCGTTACACCATCCAGTATATATGCTTTTCTGGAGAATTAAATATTAAGTGCTCGAATGTCAGTCTTTTAGTACAAAATAAAGGTGCTATACCATATAAGGTTAGATTAATTAAAAATCAGATGGGGAGTGTGATGCCTCAAAAAAAGAAGTAATTGAACAAGTGAGATACACAAAAGGGGTTATTCAATAAAAGCCAGACTTGCCACCCAATTGCACCGAACGGTGAATTTCACAGTACATTGCAATTTCGTGGCAGCTAGTCTATTCAGAAAGCTGTTAATTCGCCAAATACCAGCAAATTGACAGCGAAATACGGTGCAGATCACCACAATTCGGCGACCTTCAGGGGCAGTGAAATTATCCCATAGAGTAGTAATGGAATCTATCCAGAGAACGCCGAACTGCACGAAATTTCATTCGGCAGGTTTAATGTAAAAAAATAACCCGTTTTTATAAAATATTTATTCAACTGTTTATTCTTTGCAGCAAAAAGTCTATTTTTCAAATTTTTTTTAGGCATTTTTGGGGGATTTTTTTCAGCAAATTTTTTCCCCCAATTTTTATAAAATGTTTTTTTTTGTAGTATTCATAGGACCTTATATATTATTTTTATGCTGTACTTTGTTTGAAAATGCCTTTTAAAGGTTGCATTTATTTATTTTACCACATTCAGAGGCTTGTTGCCTTTTCCCGGTGGCTGGTTTGTTCGATGGGTTGTCGACTTTTTTAAGATCGATTTAGCGGGTTTTTGATTCCTTCGGTTGGTTGATTCACTGCACTTTGGGGACTGGGACCTTGCGGTCAATGCTGAATTCAATGCAGGGTTGGCGAATCGAACTCGCCGAGTTAGGGGGAATAGGAAAGTACCGAAATGACAGTAACAGTTCGGTACTCTCTGAATAACCCTGAAAAAGTTCAGTTCAGAATATTTATGAATTGAAAAATTTCACATTTCAAAATACTGTATTTGGAATTTCGGAAGCTTCCGATATTTTGGGTTGGTCCTATACAAAATTTGTCGGAGTCTGATTCTATTCAGAATTGTGATGAATAGGAAATCCTTCAGAATGATGCGCAAATGGTTCCAGAATGGCCCATATGCACCAAAACGATGTACAGAATGGAGAATATGCTCCAAAAATGACACATTGGCATCAATAAAGCTGTAAAACTATCCAAATTAATCCAAATATATTTGATTTTATAAATTGGCCTTATCCGAATATAATCAGATCGTTTTGGATCAATTCTGGATTTTTTATTCAGAGAGTAATTTGGTTAGACTATTGGGAACTCTGATCCGAACCAAATAGCACATGTCCACCAAAAGCGTACAAACCTTTCCAGAGAAAGGCAGGATTATAAATAATTAGTAATTAAAAGGGTTGGATTTGAAGACCGTTCTAATCAATGCTGGCGTCTTCTCCATTGAAGCAATGTCGAAAATGGATGGATGATCTCTTGGATCCATTTGACACCTGATGCTGACTGCTAAGGCAGTTATAATTTGAACTTTTTTTAACCCCTTAGTGACCGTTTTTTAATTTTTTTATACAAATGTCTGTCCATTAGTGCCCGCTGCCGCTCGCCCATCCCTCATGACTTGGTACAATAAAATGAATGAACTTTGCTCAGTGGAACATCTCCACTACTCCTCGACCAATAGATTGCCCCGCTACCTGCTGATCTGGTCTAGATGGCTTTTGACCTCCACCACCTCACAATTTTGCGCCCTACTTAGTTATTAACTCTCCTTGACACCCACATCAGCCCCTCGCTACACCCTCACCCCTTTTTTTAATACTCCATCTTAATATGTTGATCCAAACATGCACGTTCGATTTGTTTTCCGGTCCTGCGAGACAAAGAATATTCTGCGACTTTACTCACCATGGTTGGAAATATTTTACTTTCATGTAAATAAACATATATTTACAAAAAAAAAGAAAAAAAAATCTAAGGTTCACGTGGTGTAATATAGAATGCTTGTAACTGTAGTCAGAAATTGGAACATAGATGCATGCCTAGTCCACCTAAAGAGACAGACAAAAGGGTTATAATTGTTTATTCTAGAAATATCTACGGATCACCCTAGATTAGGATCCTATTTTTCCCTGATGTTACAGAGTGATGGAAGAGTGCGTTGACTCTTAGCAGTCAGTTCACCCAGGAGCCTGTTGTGCTCGATGATCTGGTAGCACTACGTTGGGATGGTAAATCAGTCAATCTCCAGGATCCAATGATAGATATTCTGGCAACTACAGGTTTTTTGGAATGGACTGAGGGATGGGTCCAGTTTAGAGAAAAGGATTGTCCATAGGTTGAGTTGGTTTTGGTTTTGTAGGACATTTTTTGCCGAATACTTGACCTTTCCTACTATCACCTAACCCTTGGCCATGATCACCACAAGTGGCTTTGGGATCTTCAGGGGCCGCATCGCTTCCAACATACTTCTAAGACCGTTCTTAAATATCTTTGAGATGTTGATTCTTGTGTTTTTGATTTTTTTCGGACTATACAATGAATTCTTTCCTTCTTTGACTATGCATGTTATTGACCGGATTGTGTTTGTTTGCAATAGAATTAATAGAATCTATCCTAATGTTTGAGGACTGAATGTATTGGAATTCCCTGCTACTTATTTCAGAATTCTCCATCTCTACAGCTTTCAAATTATGTAGACTATAAGTGTGTTGGACTTCAGAAATCAATCTCTCTCTTGGAAAGCTGTTAGAGCAATTTATTTTCTTGCAGTGCTGCAATTCTCTGTCATAGATCAACACCTGTTGCTTTCAGTTGTTTTCAGGCCGTACACACAGACTAAAAATAAACGCACATGTTTTATAGTTCAATACATTTCTGAGCTGGAAGCTGCTTGACGAACTAATTTTGAGTAGTGCATCCAATGATGATATCTCATGCCAGTCTTCTTTTTTAGAAGTTTATTATTAGAATTCTAGAAGAATGCAGAATTCCCAATGGAGCAGATACACCGTAATAGCCTTCTGCTGTTAAAAAAAAAAAAAGCTGGATTATTTTATCCAGAAGCCCTTGTCTTGCTATCAGTGACTTTTTAAAAGAGTAACCCATTGAACACAAAACATGACATCTCTTGATGTCCTTCTACGACCTCCACCTCCAAAGCTGCACTTGGACATGTGAAGATCTTGCTAACCAGTTACTGCAAGGCCTCCTCCAACCTGGGGTGTAGTTTGCTCTTTGGAGGTAAAGTTGGTCAACATCTGCAGATGGAACATACAACAGGAAATGCACTCTCCAGGTCTCCGTCTCCCTAGGGTGCCAGATGACTGGACCACTGGTCGGGACTGACGATCCTTGGCACTGAGCATCCAAAGAAGCAGGTTGAACGCAAATAATCTATATACAGCCATGTCCTTCAGATGTTGCGGAGTCTTTTTCTTTAATCGCATATTCTGACAACAAAAGACTGACTACTCTTGCAAATAAGATGCTGCAATAGAACATAAACCCAGGAATTGACGGATACATTTATACAAATGACATCAAAATGAATTTATATTTATTTCACGTCATTTAAATAGAATGAGGTCTTTATTTGGAATACACAATCATCTTTAAGACAATGTGGGTGAATTAATTCCCAGCTCATATGGCTGATGTGTTGGACATCACAGCTATATAGCCTTGTGTCTCATCACATCTTCCATTTGAGCGTCATTTGGCACAGTTACTCATCACTGTGTGGGTGGCCGTCTTCTGCCAAGCTGAATGTGTTGGGTTGAGATCTGAACGAGCAAAGCGCACAGTCACAAAGGAAACCGGGAAACCTACATGCTGTTATGTTTTAAAGTATAAGCTGTCTGTTAACTTGATTATCGCCTAAATCTGTTGGGTGTTTTTGATCTACCACAGTACTGGGAATTAAATGTGGTTATAATGTCATATTTTTCAAAATACCTCTCAATTGTATATATTTGTTATATTACGATAAGAAATAAAAGCTCCATAAACAGCACTAGGACGCTGATAAAGAAGAATAAAAGAAATACGGATCAGATTCTGTGACGTGACATACCCTGCATGCTTGAGAACACTTTACTGCACGGTATTCTCTGAATTTAGCAGAAAATTATCCTTAGATATTAACACAAGCACACCTAATTATGGTTTGTGAGGCCACAAAAGCTAGTGCACTCATACAGAATATTTATTGTTCCATTGCTGTAAGAAAATTAGACTTGTTGTTAACTTGCTATATACCTGTTCTGACCGTACTTTATATGGATTCAGCCCTCTCAATGCAAACTTGATCCAATATAATGTACAGATGAGCCATACCTCCCACTACCATCTACCTCAGTTAACATGAGAACCTTGTTCAAATCCAGATGCCATTTCTGGAGTGGTCATTTATTTCTAAGCGAAGTATACTGATTCCTGTTACAAAGGCGGAATTACCAGGGGTGTCATGGGTACCACGGCACCTGGTCCCTTGAGTCCAGGGAGCCCACAATTGGCTGCTGGGGCCTGGGCCTCGCCTGGGGTCTCAGGTTGGGGGGCATCATTGATGCCCTTACCTAGGCCCTGAGGTTTGTAGTTACACCTCTGCTGTTATATATTGTCTCACTGTCTTACAAATACTGACCCCTGCTAGCCTTGAGACCTCTGCTTGATTGCCGCCTGGACCAACCCCTTGATTACCTATAAAGCCTGTGTCAGACGAGCGCACTGCAGAGTGGAAGGAACGTCTGTGAGAGCGTAGTTCCTTCCACTCTTTGCTGCCGCTGACTGCCCTCAGCTGTGCAAATCGCGATCCTCCTATGGAGGATCGCACTTTGCAGCTCCGTTGATGCGCTTTCTAGCTCATCAACGGATTCGTTCCCAAGACGAACGCTTGCTGCACGTGCAGTTCGTGCGCACACACAAGCGTGTGACCGGCGCCCATCGCTGCATCACACGGCTGCGACAGCCGCCGGTAGGTGCGGGTGCACGGCCGTACTAGGTGCGCTTGTGTGACACGAGCCTTAACTGTGAATGACTGTTTGCTACATAAACCACCCTCTGCTATCCTGATTACGAACTTGCCGATCAGTTCTGCACCGCAAAATATATCATTTGTCACGGCCTGAAGCCATATGCTGCCGCCTCCTAGCATTTACCAGGCCATGGGGAGATTCTCTGGTTCTGGTACCGATCACACTCCCTCTCTGGCGTCTGTCCTTCAGCAGGCAGGCTTCCTGACTGCAGTGTGTCTTTGGCTGGCTAGGGGTGTGGTGCCATATGGACTACCGATAGGAATAGTTATATGGTGAGTGCCATGCACTGGGACTACTAATACACTATATTGCCAAAAGTATTCACTCACCTGCCTTGACTCGCATATGAATTTAAGTGACATCCCATTCCTAATCCATAGGGTTCAATGCGTGGCTTAAAGCTTGGTGCAGGAAGGAGGACTTTGGGTTTTTAGAGCACTGGGCTCATTTTGGACTGGGGTACAATCTGTATAGTCGTGATAGATTGCACCTGAATGGAAGAGGGTCTGCTGTGCTAGCGGAGAGGATGGTTAAAAGGTTGGAGGAGACTTTAAACTAGTGGAAGGGGGGAGGGATACAGTATCTTACAAAATGGAGACAGAGCAGATAGCGGAAGGGTTTCAGTTCAGACTAAGGGGGGTGGAGCCGGGGGGATGGGTAATGTCAGAACAGTGGAGGCATGTAATGTAAAGTGGCATTCAGCATGTGTGGGTAGAGACAACATTAAATGTATGCTTGCTAATGCAAGGAGCCTCAATAACAAGATGGGGGAACTAGAGGTAATAGCATACACTAAGCAATACGACATTATAGGAATAACAGAAACGTGGGACGAAACGCATGACTGGGCTGTAAACTTAAACGGTTATACATTGTTTAGAAAGGATAGGAAACCTAAGAAAGGGGGTGGAGTGTGTTTATATGTAAATCTGGATTTAAAGCCTAATATTACACAACTGGTAAGCGATGAGGGAAATGTGGAATCCTTATGGGTAAATATCTCGTTGGGGAATAAACAGGGACGTCAACTATTGGTTGGCATATGCTATAAACCACCTAATATAGATAATGATGAGGAAGAACAACTGTTAGAGCAAATTAGGAAGGCTGCACATCATGGTAGCACTTTAATTATTGGAGATTTTAATTACCCGGACATTAATTGGGATAGTGGGACTAGTAATTCAGCAAAGGGAATCCGGTTTCTGAACATTTTAAATGATACCTTCATGTCACAACTGGTAGAAACACCAACTAGAGAGGATAACTGTCTGGACCTGGTTATAGCAAATAATGTGGATCTTTTCTCAAATATTAATGTAAAGGAACAGTTGGGAAACAGTGACCATAATATGGTGACTTTTGAAATTAACTCAAAAAAACACATTCATAAGGGGCATGCTAAAACATATAATTTTAAAAAGGCCAACTTTATTAAAATAAAGGAAGCTCTTAATGTCATTGACTGGCAGAAACTCTTTCACGGGAAAAACACAGAGGATAAGTGGAATATCTTTAAACTAACACTAGAAAAGTACACGTCACAATATATTCCACTGGTTAATAAATATAAAAGAAACAGACTGAAACCAATGTGGCTTAGTAGGAAGGTAACTAAGGAAATGAAAAATAAAAAGAAGGCATTTAAAGCTTTTAAATTTGATAAATCTGAGGCATCCTATAAAGCATATAGGGCAGCCAATAAAGCATGTAAAAATGCGATTAGATGGGCTAAACTAGAAAATGAAAAAGAAATAGCCAAAGAGAGCAAGACCAACCCTAAAAGATTCTTTAGGTACATAAATTCTAAAAAAACCAAGAGTGAAAATGTAGGTTCACTAAAATCGGAGTCAGGGTTATTGTTTACGGAAGATCAGGATAAGGCAGAAATTTTAAATGATTATTTTTCTTCAGTATTTATCAAAGAGAAACCTATAACAGGAGACATGAAATTCATTAATAAAAACTTACTAATACAAAGTGACTGGTTTACTCAGGAAAAGGTTTTGCAGAAATTAAACAATGTGAATGTGAATAAAGCCCCAGGGCCAGATGGAATTCACCCACGAGTACTGAGGAAGCTATGTGTTGAAATATGTAAACCTCTGTTCTTAATCTTTCAAGATTCTTTTCTTTCAGGAATAGTACCAGAGGATTGGAGAAAAGCTGACGTGGTTCCTATATTTAAGAAGGGTTTAAAATTTGTGCCTGGGAATTATAGACCTGTGAGCTTAACCTCTGTGGCTGGGAAAGTATTTGAGGGGTTACTAAGGGATAATATTCAGGAATTTATTGGGAGGTATAATGTAATTGGCAAAAATCAGCATGGTTTCATGAAACACAGATCATGTCAGACTAACCTAATTACGTTCTATGAGGAAGTAAGTAGAAGTATAGATCAGGGGGTCGCAGTGGATGTGATTTACTTAGATTTTGCCAAAGCTTTCGAAACAGTTCCACACAAAAGGTTACTATTTAAATTGAGAAAAAATGGTCTAGATGAAAATAATTGTTCTTGGATAGAAAACTGGCTAAAAGATAGGGTACAGAGAGTGGTCATAAATGGTACATTTTCAAGATGGACACCAGTGGTAAGTGGTGTCCCTCAGGGGTCTGTTATAGGACCAATACTATTCAATTTATTTATAAATGACCTTGAGATAGGCATTGAAAGTCATGTATCAGTGTTTGCAGATGACACAAAACTAGGAAAAGTAATACAATGTGAGCAGGATGTTCCTTCGCTGCAGAGGGATTTAGATAAATTGGGGGACTGGGCACTTAAATGGCAGATGAGATTTAATCTAGATAAATGCAAAGTTATGCACTTTGGAGTGAAGAACACGCATATAATTTATACCCTAAATGGTACGGAGTTAGGGAAATCCAAGCAGGAGAAGGATTTGGGAATAATCATAGACTTCAAACTAAGTAACAATGTGCAATGTCAAACAGCAGCCGCCAAGGCCAGCAAAGTATTGGCATGCATTAAAAGGGAAGTTCACTCACGGGATGAAAACATTATTTTGCCTCTGTATATATCAATGGTCAGGCCGCACCTTGAATATGCCGTGCAATTTTGGGCACCTGTCTTAAAAAAAGATATTATAACGTTAGAAAAAGTGCAGAGACGGGCAACTAAATTAATAAGGGGAATGGAAGGGTTAAGTTATGAGGAAAGACTAACAAGCTTAAACCTGTTTAGTTTAGAGAAACGGCACCTTAGAGGGGATCTGATAACCTTATATAAATATATACGGGGCCATTATCAACCATTGTCTGATAACCTATTCATTAACAGGTCTATACATAGGACAAGGGGTCATCCATTTAGACTGGAAGAAAGAAAATTTAGCTTAAAGCATAGGAAGGGTTATTTTACGGTGAGAACAATAAAGCTGTGGAATTCTCTGCCTGTTAAGGTGGTTGGGTCAGAGTCTGTACAGACTTTTAAAAAACGACTGGATGACTTCCTGCAGACACAGAATATTAAGGGTTATAATATTTAATATGTGGGTAAAAGCTTCTTGATCCAAGGAGAAATCTGACTGCCATTTTGGGGTCAAGAAGGAATTTTTTCCCGGTATGTTACATATTTCAGACTGGGTTTTTTTCCTTCTTTTGGATCAACAGCAGTAGGTTATGTGGGAGAGGCTGAACCCGATGGACGCATGTCTTTTTTCAGCCTATGTAACTATGTAATATGACATCGGTCCAGCCTTTGCAGCTATAACAGCTTCAACTCTTCTGGGAAGGCTGTCCACAAGGTTTAGGAGTGTGTTTATGGTCATTTTTGACCATTCTTCCAGAAGCGCATTTGTTAGGTCACACACTGTTGTTGGACGAGAAGGCCTAGCTCTCAGTCTCTGCTCTAATTCATCCCAAAGGTGTTCTATCCCGTTGTGGTCAGGACTCTGTGCAGGTCAGTCAGGTTCATCCACACCAGACTCTGTCATCCATGTCTTTATTGACCTTGCTTTGTGCACTGGTGCACAGTCATATTGGAAGAGGAAGGGGCCAGCTCCAAACTGTTCTCACAAAGTTGGGAGCATGGAATTGTCCAAAATGTCTTGGTACGCTGAAGCATTCAGAGTTCCTTTCACTGGAACTAAGGTGACAAGCCCAGCTCCTTATAAACAACCCCACACCATAATCCTCCTCCACCAAACTTTACACTTGCAGTCAGACCAGTACCGTTCTCCTGGCAAGACTCGTCCATCAGATTGCCAGATGGAGAAGCACGATTCGTCACTCCAGAGAATGCGTCTCCACTGCTCTAGAGTCCAGTGGCGGCGTGCTTTACACCACTGTATCCGACGCTTTGCATTGCACTTGGTGATGTATGGCTTGGATGCAGCTGCTCGGCCATGGAAACCAATTCCATGAAGCTCTCAATGCACTGCTCTTGAGCTAATCTGAAGGCCACATGAATTTTGGAGGTCTGTAGCGATTGACTGCAGAAAGTTAGCGACCTCTTTGCACTATGCGCTTCAGCATCCGCTGACCCCGCTCCGTCAGTTTACGTGGCCTACCACTTCGTGGCTGAGTTGCTGTCGTTCCCAAACACTTCCACGTTCTTATAATACAGCTGACAGTTGACTGTGGAATATTTAGGAGTGAGGAAATTTCACGACTGGATTTGTTGCACAGGTGGCCTCCTATCACAGTTCCACGCTGGAATTCACTGAGCTCCTGAGAGCGACCCATTCTTTCACAAATGTTTGTAAAAACAGTCTGCATGCCTAGGTGCTTGATTTTATATACCTGTGGCCATGGAAGTGATTGGAACACCTGATTTTGATTATTTGGATAGGTGAGCGAATACTTTTGGCAATATAGTGTATATACACACTGTCTTGCTTACTACTCTTGCTGCCTCTACCATGATTCTGCCTTATCGTCCAGCATCTCAATACTATCTGGGTAAGTGCTTTTTCGTTCTATGCATACTGGACACAAGACCTTCCCAGTAGAGGACCCTTACTTGGAGGGGGGTCTATCACAGGTCCTCCGCTCCCTCTATCTCCTCTTTTTGGGACCCTTCCCACCTCTTTCTTATTTATCTCTCAACTCCTTAATTACTGGTAGGACCTCTTTTCTGTAATTGCAGGTCTAACCCAACTGCCAGTTGTGGCACACCTCAGCCGACTTGAATTTTACAGATTCCCTACATTTTAAATAGCTTTGACTTTTGTCCCCAACCACAAATATATATACTGTACTTATGTTCTTATTGTGACAAAACTCAAGGCATGGTAGTGGAAGATATCTATATTCCACCAAAGGTGCTGTAGTGCTCTGCCCCCACAGTTTACCTGCACAGAAGGTAGAGAATCCAGCCCAGGAATTCTGAGTCACCCAGGTAGCTCCTCACCTGTAAGCAATGAACAGTAGCAGGGCCTGATAGAAGTCAAGGATTTGGATGTGGACAACATAGGCCTTGATTGGACCTGTGTCATCATGCAAGGGAAGACTAAAGGGGTTATTCACTAACCTCTGAATTTCCCTGTTCGGTGCAATTTCAGAGCAGTTCGTCTATTCACTAAGCCGTCAATTTGTCGAATACAAGCGAAGTGACAGTGAAATATGGTGCAATTCGCCACAATTCTGTGGTATTCTGCAGCACGTAAACTGGTCCAAAGAAGACTATCGTGTCTTCTACTCACACAACGCTGAATTGCACCGAAATTGCAGCAACATGCCCTGATTTTGAGTGTTCTAATTCGACAGGTTTAAATAGGCAAATTCCATAGGTTTCAATGTAAAAAGTGGAATATGTTTTAAAAAAAAATTAAGACCGTTATTTTGTAAAATACTTTTTTTTGTATTTTTTTAGTATGTTTTAGAAGACTTTTTAATTTTTTAAAAAAGATTGTGTAGTGCTGTGTTTAACTTGACTCTGAGAACTGAAACCATATTGCCACTAGGGGGAACCAGAGTATAACGTATGGAGAGGATTGTAATGGACTTATGGACTACATCCCCCAGAAACCCTGGGGACAAAAGAAAGGAAGCAAGCTCTGGTGCCAGGAAGTGAAGAGCAGCGTGGGCAGAACTGAGAGGGCAGTGAAAGAAGGCGATTGCTTGTGTGAGACTCTCCGGGATCCAGGCCACATTGGAGCGCGGAGAACCAGTGGCATCCATTGTTGGAGTGATCGGGGAGAGTGTGTATCAATGTGCTGTGCATCACGCCTGACTGTTCCTGTTTCAAATGCGTTCGGGAGAAGAAGGACCTCGAGTAAGGAGGCCGCAGACGGAGCGGAGTGCTGGCGGCATTCGGATTCTGGCTGAGGAGAACCGGATCGGGAGTGCAGACTTCGACAGCATCGGGTTCCAGGTGGCAGAGAGGACGGATCTTCTTCAGAGGGACTTTCTCCAGCCTTTCATCTGTCTGGGACAAGCTGTTTCGCCGGTTGGGTGAGAAGGCATGAGCCCTATGATGTTGTTAACAGTGCACACTTAATTTGTTTGCAACATTAAGGGCCCCAACGTTGACTAGTCGAAGATATTCATACATCCACTGGCCAGTGGACTTAGTACCCGGGTACCCTAGGACAAACATATATATATTTGGGTTTCTAAACTGGGACTTTGAACCAAAGGACTGAGAATCATATTAGTGGTTTAGTCGTTATACAGTAACTTTCTTATATTGCTGCCATTTATATTATTGAATGCTCGATTCTCACAGTTATAATACATATGCAACTATTGCCTGTTATACTATGCCTGTTATACCAAACTGTATTACATTTTGCTGTGTGGTTTGCTACTTGTTTACCGGTCCTGTGTGGCCGTGTCTTGTTTGAGTTCATGAGACTCATTTTATAATTCAATAAATAAATAAAAAAATATATATATTTTTTAAGAGACCAGCGGGTGTCTAATGTGACAGTGAGAAGTTCTCAGGAGGACAGCTTCAGGAGGATACATAGGAGGCCTTCAGGAGGCTGTGTCTATCCTCATAACAACCCCTATGCCTGTCATCCCGCGCTTGATTAAGGTCCTGAAATAGGTGAGTGGACTTCAATTTGCTTCCATTCTACTTTTATAGTAATGAATTTACTGCACCAAAGAGCTCTCCCTTGCTTTTTTCCTTGGTTTGTCTGGAACTTTTACCGGGAGTAATAAGGCAGAGGGGTAGGCCTCTATAACGACCCACAAGCATTACATCAAGAGCTGTGTGCTCGAAGTCATGTGAGTGCATCGGACTGCTATTTTATGATTAATGACAATTGTCAAATTGTGGTGCACTGTATATTTGTCTTCTTATTTGAGGTCTTCGGTTGTGGAAGATTCACAAAGGCTCCAACTCTGGCATGTAACTGTAACGCACACCATAAGATTTGTGCATATGACACAAAGGCACAGTACCGGTATTTTATGAGTTTTTATGTGGATGGGGGCGATAAGGGGACACCTATTTTTTTAGGTATATAAAGCGACTGTGTAGTTTTATTAATTCTTTTTTCCATTGTGCGACATAATATTTGTTACACTTTAATAGACCTTTTGATTATTTTTTATTATTTGGACACATTTTTATTGATTTAAGCTCCTATGAGTAGAATAGGAGACTTCCTTGATTTATTTTTCTCAGTTCGGTGGAATTCCCCAAAGCCTATTCGGCGTTTTTTTTCCGAAAAGAGAAAACAGCGTCTCATAAATTTGCGGACATCTGATACCTGCTTCGGCGACTCTAATTTCTGCAAAATACGGTGACCATTCGCTAAATAGTGAATTCACCATATTTTAGGCAAAATGGAATCGACAAAGTGTTGCGAAATGCGACGAAACATAAAGCACCGAAATTGCATGCGATTTTGGTGCTTTGCAAATAGACCCTTAAGTTATTTCTAAAAGGAATAAAGGCAAAGGTCTGTGCATTTATGTTCATTGGTCGCGCCCATGCCGAAACTATGACATCAGTTGTGGCAAGGGTTGCTGGATCGGCCATATTTTCCTGGACACATATAATTTATTCATACTGATGGATAGTACATGAAAAATGCAGCCCTGCAGCGTTGTGTCGTTTCCCTAGCCTTAAGTGGTTATTATTGTCGCAGATCACAATCTACAGTATATTATTTAACATGTTTACCCAAACAACGATCCTGATTGATTACTATTTGAACGTACTGTATAAGCCAAGAAATGTGACTAATTGCTCACACTGTTCACGGAATAGAGTGAACGCCTTATGCTGTTTTGAAGAAAATCTTTTTTTACTGGAAATCTTAAGGAAAATAACTTTATCCCGTTTTTTATTTTGTAAAAAAAAAAATTCCCGCCCACCTCTTGTCATTTTACTCCAATTGCCGTGATACCAAAAATACATGAGGATCAAGAGGAGCACACTAATTATCGTTTAATTATCCTAATTAGTGATTTATATCTGTAATCCTTTCCAATCGAATACATGCATCAATGGCACATTTAGTAAACTCTTATTTCAGGTGCGTCTGCTTAAAGGAGGCAGACGAGCAGTCACGTAAGTCATATTATTAGCTCCCTGTTGAAGAGGTGTGCAAACAGAGCTATTTTAATTGGATCTACATAAAGCTTTTTGTTGGCGTGAAGATTAGAGAATGCTTAAGAGGTCTACATCATAGAGCAGACTCTCGTTGTGTTCTTCTACACTTTACAAGAGATATGTAGGGTTCCCAGAGAGTGCTCCAGGTCTTGCTAGCAGAAACCATTTCAAAAAGACTGTGGCTTTTAGGTGGGGGTCAGCAACCTTGACTCCCCAGAGATTTTTCGAACTACATCTTGCATGATGGGCAGGCACTCATTAGCTTGACTAAAGTGTCCATTCCCTAACCACCGAATTGCACTGAACAATGAATTTCACCGTTCGTTGCACTTTCGGGGCAGTTTGCTATCAAATCGCCAAATACAGGAAAATTGACAGCAAAATACAGTGTGGATTGACGCATTTTGGCAGTCTTTGGCGGCAGCGAAATTGTGGATTTCACCAAGGCCACTTCAACTGTCTTAAGCACTTTTCAGCACTGTTCGGTGTTCTTCGGCGATGTTCTCCATCTTCGGCACACTACGGTGACCATTCAGTGAATAGCTGTACTTCAGCACATTTAGGTGAATTCGCTAAGTGAAAAGCACTTTGTGAATAGACCCTTACGTCTTGTGGGAAATGTCATTCCAAAACATCTGGAGTCCAAACCCTGCTTTAAGGGGTAGTAGACTTAAGTAACTGATGTAAAGTAAACTGTAGAGGTCATGTAACTTAAATGGTGATTTTAGTAAAAAATAAAAAAAAAAAAGGAAATCCATGAAAAAGAAAACAGCAGCGTCTCATGAAATAGATTTGAGGAAATAATTTAATATCAAAGTCTTTACATAAACAAATTCTGAACGATAACTCTTTAAGCAGAAGAAATTACATGGTTCATATTTTGGAGTACCTCCAAAATGCAATCTTCCTTGCCTTTTATAAGGCCATTGTGTGGTAGTTGCAAAGGGTAATATCGCAATAGTTACATAACTGGCTCTTCATAATGATGCCGACTACTAAGTACGTTGGCAATTGAACAGATGGCTGCAGAGAGCAAGCGAATCACTCGCAGAGTGAGTCATGGTGTTCCACTGCTATAAAAATCTAGGGCTGGGATCTAATACTCTGCCCTCCAGATGATGAGGACCTACAATTCCCAGAGTTACTTGAATGTAATAAATAGCCAATCATGGGAGCTGCATTTCAGAAACATCTGAGTTTGAAATCCCTGCTCTAGGGGCCCAACTCCAACATCCTATTAAGCTAATGGCCTGAACTGTTAAGCTAACAGTTGGTGCCATTGTGTATAACGGCTTGAGTTGGCATTAGCAGCTCCTTACTGTATTTCAACAGTGTCATGTGGGGATCAGTACCCAGGTGTCACATCCTCGGCTCCTGCGGTGCTCCCTGGGGGGTCTGGGTGCCCGGCGGCATCGCTGGCTGGCCGGGTGCCAGGAGCCCGGGCTGGCCGGTGTCTAGAGGGGCGGAGGTTGGCGTGATGACGCGGAGCCGCCAGCTTTAAATGCAGGGTGCGAGATTCCGCTCATCGCCCTGAAGTGGAGTTATTCCCGCATCACCATCTGTGTTCACTCGTGTGTCTCAGTGTTTACTTTGCCCAGTTGCCGTTTTTGCCTGTATGAGGACCCCGCTTGTGTTTGACCCAGACTGCCTGTTTGACGATTCTCCCTCTGACTCCCTTTGTATACTGATAGTGCTCTCTGCGGACACTGATTGTATGTACAGGTTATATCACTCGACCTCCGATTATAGGGCTGCCCTGCAGGGTGCTGAATTTGTTAACCCTTTGTTTTGCCTTGCTGGTATTAAGTCGATATATACACCTTATCGCACCGTCTCTTTGGGCCTGCCCTGCAGGGTACTGAATCAATTGAACCCTCATTCTGCCTTGCTGAGACAAACTACATGGGAGTCCTCTCTGTTGCCATTCCTGCCTGTACGACTACCCCCTCTGTTGACAACCTTGCATGCATGACTACCCTCTCTGGTGCCAACTCTGATTATACATTTGACCACGATTATGTTAGTACTGAAGTGTCATACAACAGTAGTTATCTCTGTCTGTATACAGTTAACGTGCTTTCGCTCAGTAGACACTTGGTCACAAAATCATTTGCTACTGAGTGGTATTTAGTATTGGTGTTCCGTCTGACCTCCCTGGCTGGGAGTGCTAGGATTAGCAGTCCTGACTGCTGGAAAATCGAGAATCATAGAAGTCTGTCCAAAAGGATCCAAATCACGGTTATCAGGGCAGTGGTGTATTTAGGTTTTGTGCTGCCCTAGGCCTGACTAAACTCGTGCACCCCCTAAATTAAATTGTACACACTCCTTCCTTTCAAGGCCTGCACCTCCTGTTTAAACAGCCAGACACTTTCTGGTTTTAAAGATGGCTGTTGCTATAATGCAGTGCCCATCATCCACTTAGTGCAATACAGGCTGCATGAAGAGGCCTGCCAACAAGTTTAGGAAACTTTTGGGTCCCCTCCAAATTTACAGATTACTTCTGTATTATACATAATAATACACAGAGAGGACACAATACAGAGAGTCTGGGATTCACTTTCGTCTGTATTACACATATTAAGTCAAACTGCAAAAAAAACTAGAATAGTAAAAGGTATGATCGCATAACTCATTGGCAGAGACACGCACGCACATATGGAGGAGCCCCTATAAACATCTACACACCCCGAATATGGAGGAGGGTCTAAAGACATCCAGAAACAACCTACAGAGGATTCCTTAAAGACAACCCAAACCCAGTATGTGGAGGAGCCCCTAAAAAGAGGGAGATTAGGGCAAAACAAGGACAGAGAGATTTGCTGCCAAAATTGGGGCTGCCCTTAGTATATAGGATACATAAAGTTTAACTAAAATTGAATAACAAGCACAACACTGATATCACCAAAATCATTTTATTTTAATTTTAGTTGAAAAATAAAAAGGAATGATTAAATCTGGACTACATGACATGTATTGTGGACAGTATATATGGAGAGAGGCAGTATGGTGACAGTATATATGGATGTAGGCAGTATGGTGACAGTATATATGGATGGAAGCAGTATGGTGACAGTATATATGGATGTAGGCAGTATGGTGACAGTATATATGGATGGAAGCAGTATGGTGACAGTATATATGGATGTAGGCAGTATGGTGACAGTATATATGGATGGAAGCAGTATGGTGACAGTATATATGGACGGAAGTAGTATGGTGACAGTATATATGGAGGGTGTGTGTGATGTGTGTTAGTCACTCACCACTTAGAAGAAATGCCCTCAGCTCAAACATTAAAGGAGGCACCTCTTATCAGATCAGGATGCTGCAGAATGCCTGTCAGGTGGTATATTCTGGTGGCAGTGTAATAGATGGGCCATAGGGGCTGGCTCGGCATGCTGGGAGGGGCTGGAGGCCAGCAGTATCTCTGGGGTCCCTGCATCCCGAGTTCACATCCTGTCATTGTTGCCCGCGGGCAGTCGGCTCCTCCCTGGCTGATGTCAGCTGACAGTGGCGTGGTGTCAGGCAGTGATTGCTGCTCGTTGAAGCCAGCCTGTCCTCACTGAGCCCTGGCACCACTGCAGGGCCGGTGAGAAGCTTTGTCTCTCCCCTAGCAGCTTTACAATCGTTGGGCAAGTAGTGCAGTATGCCAGCAGCCAGTGAAGGCCTGGCTGCTGCTTGCTTTTATAGCAGAGGCGTAACTAGAATCTCAGGGCCCCGGTGCAAGAATCCATGAAGGGCTTCCGCCCCCCCTCTGTGCGAGAGAATTTTGCATTTTTACTAAAAACTTTTTGCAAAAATACCTGTATACGGGCAGGGGCGGACTGGTGCAGGGGGCCAAATGGCCCCTGGGCCGGTCCTCAGCCCATTTAAAATGGTAATTGCTGCAGCTGCACTCCCCCTTTGTAATGAGACCGGCCGGCTTTTACACACAGCGGCCACTCATTACCAGGAGCTGCAGGGCCAGGGACACCTCCCACAGCCCTCCTTAGCCAATCAAAGAATATTGCTCCCAGAGTAGAGATCCCTCATCAACCAGGTTTGTCAAGCAGGGGAGAGAAGCTGAAAGGGGGGGGGGGAGAAACACTTAAAAGGTGGGGAAAGAAAAGATGAAAAGGAGGAGAGAGAAAAGCGGAACGAGGCAAGAATATGGAATGTGGAGAGAGAGAAGTTGAGCTGAGAAAGGAATAGAGAGAAAATGAACACAGAAGGGAAGAGAGGAAATGAGCACCGAAAAGGGATAGAGAAATTGGACATAGGAGAGGAGTGGGAAGATCTGCATAGAAAGAGGAATGAGGGGAAAGGAGATTGGAAGTGGAGAGAGAAGGAGAGTGAAAGAATGGGAAGAGAGAATTCGCTAAAAAGGAAAATGAAGGGAATAATGGGGAGAAAGAAGGGGTGAAAAAAGGCAAAGAGGAAGGGGGCATGAAATGATGGAAAGAAGAAAGGGTGAGTGTGTGTATCTGTCAGTATTTGTATCTGAGTGTATGTGTCCTGTCACTGCGAGTGTGTATATCTGAGTGTATGTGTGTGTCAGTGCGAGTGTGTGTATGTGTATATATGTGTGTGTCAGTGCGAGTGCGTGTATATGTGTGTGTCAGTGCGAGTGTGTATCTGGGTTTTAAAAGTACTAAAATTGGTCACAGGTACATTAGTGTGGGGTTTGATTTTAGGGAAGTAGGCAGTGCTGTGATTTAAAAGGGCATCAGTGTAATGTGAACGGGTATTGTTCTGATTCAGGGGTTAGTAGTTGCGGGTAAAAGGGGGCATTGCTATGACTAGAGGGTAATAATGTGAGGAAAAGAGAACATTGCTCTGATATAGGCAGTAATAGTTTGAGGTAGGTGGGACATTGATCAGTTAGGTGGTATTGATGGATTTTGTTCATTTATGTTTTAAAAGAAATAATTATTTAAAACGGTCTTAAAATGTTATTTATTATGTAATTTGTTAAAAAAAAATTCTTAACTTTAAACGGGGGACCGAGTTGCTGCACCATGGGCCTATGCGTTGTACTTGGCCCCTGGGCCGAAAGTTGCCAGTCAGCCCCTGTATACGGGTCTCCTGCACTATCGCCTAGTATCCCTATTATATATCGATTAGCTGTGGAATTTAATGCTATGGTAATATTAATATAATAGGATACTAGGCGATAGTTTATAGTATTATTAGGTTTTGAAACCAGCAGTTTCTGGATAGTGCAGGAGACACGTGTCGTTTACAGCTATTTTTTGCACTCTTAGGGCCATATTACAAAGTTGGTGCTAACTTAACCAGAGTTGTTGTAAACTTACCAGAGCCATTATAGCCTATGGAGGTTTTCAGTTTACAACAGCTCTGGTTAAGGCTGGTGTCAGACGAGCGTAGTGTTCACGTCCGTGATTGCGCCTAAAAGTACGTCCGTGATAGCATGAAGAAAGTCCATTGGGCCTGACACATGAAGTACGTCCGCACTGAACTGCGGACGCACAAGGCCGCGGCAACGGACGCAGGTTAGGCAAGAACGTAATACTGCTAGAACGGACATGCGGAGTGCGCCAGTCTGCAAGGTCTGCATAGCTTTGTGTGTGAGTGATGGAGCATGGTCAGACGGACTGCATTTATACGTCCAGCATTTTTGACGGACAGAATGTTTTTTCATTGTAATTTATTTTTCCCTCCTACATCCGTCAAAAATAACTTCAGTGAAAAAACGGACTGTGTGACCACTACTGCGTCATCCGTACTGACGATGTCCGTACTGCACGGACGTACAGCCCGTAGAAATCACGCTCGTCTGACCCCAGCCTTAGTTAGCACCAACCTTGTAATATGGCCCTTAAAATGGCCATACAATTTGGAAGTATTTTTAAAGAACAGGTTATGGATCCTCATGTAGATCTCTCTTGTTTTATGTTACCTCATCTAGTGTGTCACCCCTCTCCTGTTAGATTGTAAGCTCTCGAGCAGGGTCCTTCCTCCTTCTGTTCAGTGTGTGTAACATGTATGTATATTTGTTATTCTGTCTCTC